>CM077088.1:81555526-82864621 GCA_039513925.1 Platanthera zijinensis | reverse complement strand
GGTCCCCGGACCAGCACCAAACCAGTCCTCCACATCGGGTCTGCGTATTTGTTCTACATCACATATCCTCATAAAAACGATTACACGTATCCTAGCTCTCCCCCATGATTTGTGTTAATCAGCACAGTATACACGCTATTACCTTTTATTCCCCTCCCTTAGACGCTCGATAAAGGAATCGTCTACTTATTCTATCTCCCTCACAGCTCGATCGAGAGAAAGATTAGGGCACCCAACTTATCGCTATAGATTTTTTGACGGCGCATCGCTTTCCCTTTCATCTTGTCGTCGACAGCAGGCGCAGTTTGCAGCTTTCCCTCTAGAAATTCCTAGTGACACCTCGTATACTAGAAGAGACCCATCAATCCCTGCTTGTATAATTTGGCTTTCACTCGATACTTCCCTTTCATTCTTGTCGTGGGTCGCTCAAGGCTCCTGGTAGACCAGACTAAATTGGACCGCTTTAGTCCGTGGAGTGATCGAGCATGTAAACAGTCACGGAAAAAGTAGAAAATGGACAAGAAGATTTTTTAACATGGAAAATCCGTAAATAGGGTAAAAAACCACGTGGAAGATTCGGTGTCGGCCAAACTTCACTATTTGTTGTTGTTTAAAGGTTTTGGAGAATCCAAGGGAGACAGGCCGCTCACGTTACAACTTTGGGGTGAGAGAGAAAGAGGCATGTTTAGAGGGTGACAGATCACCACTCGCGAAACTCAATGTTTGTCACTTCTGTTGGTGGAGAACGCTCGTGATCTTTGTTTGGACGTTGAGCGCAAGAGAATTGTTGAGGAAGGCTGGCAGAACGCCTCACACGTAGAGTGTGGTGGACTTCGAGGAATCTTCCGGGTGTTTGAAGATCTCCAAGGATGGTGATGAAGATTTCTACAGAGCTCTGGCCTGTAGAGGGAGGAGTCTCGGAGGAAAAAAGGTTAGAATGAAAGGAGACTTGGGGTCCTATTTATAGGCCCCAGGGGAGGTTATGGTAGTTACGGGGTTATCCGCAGACCGTAACCACCATTTTTACTAATTACAGCCCAATTCAATATAGTTCGTCGCGCGTATTATTTTTCTAATTTTGCTACACGCAGACCATCATCATTTTAGCTATTGGCACCCACCCATGATAGGTGATTACGTCGGTGGCTATGCGGGTGGTTACCAGCACAACGAACGACGGAGATCGCATGAAGGCGATGTGGAGAAGGGCCGACCGGCGAACCGGATCGGCAGCGAGCCCCGATGGTGGGAGGAAGACCGGGAGAAGAGGAGGCGGTCGGTCAGAGGTCAATCGCGAGCCTAGCGGCCGCCTACGGCGGACGCACAGTGCAATAGAGGCGGTCGGTCGGGAGGCCGTCCGCACGCCTCGCGACCACTCGCGGGCAGCCGCACGACGCGGTGTCGGCGGTCGACAGGGAGGTCGGTCGGACGCCTCGTGGTTACCCGGGGGCGGCCGCATGGCGCGGCAGCGGAGATCGGCCACACGCCTTGCAGCGGCTTGTGGGCGGTCGCACGACACAGCGGCGACCGGCCTCTCGTCTTGCAGTTGTTCGTGGGAAGTCGTATAGCACGGCGGCGGCCGGTCGCGGATTTTGCGGTCGCAGGGCGCAGTGGCCAATCACACGCTTCGCGGTCGCTCCCTTACTGCCGCGGATGAGTGATCGGTGGTTTCCGCGGTGGTTGGGATCGCACGCGCGGCAGATCGCACTTGACCGGACACGTAGATCAAGTGTGAGGTGGTTCCTCCCACAACCCCCCCCCCCCTAAGTTAGTGGGGTTTATGGGAATTTTGGCTATCTGCAGCCCGGAATTCCTAAAAATTGAGGGAGACCTCATCAATCCTATTTGACCCGGTAAATCCTAAATCTCTCTCCAATGTGCTTTTTTCGTATAAGTTTCCAAATATTCGTAGACAATCTATACTCCTCTCGGTTAATTCGTGTCCCAGTAAGGTTCAACTCCAAGAAGTACAGGGTTTGTTTCGTGTTCTGAAAGCCACGCATTGATTTTTCAGCTCTTGTCGTAAGTTGCAGTTAATGTTGCGATCATTCAGTTATCCTTTTATGTAATTGTGAATTTCTCTTATACTTGTAAATTTAGAAATCTTAGATCTCATTTTGTTGGAAAACAAGGCAGCAAAAGCCCCTAATACTTCCTTCTTTGAATCGTTTTTCTGCTCTTAATTGCACTTGAAATATTTTAGTGTTGTCATCGAAACTCTAGAAGATTGATGATATATTAATTAGGGTTTTTCATATTTCAAATTTGAGGTGCAGGTTGACTTAAATCAAAGGAGATTCTTACGTGCTCTTCAGAGTAACCTAGTCAACTATGTCGCCGGGTGTTGTGTACAAGAGTCGTAATACCGCTGTAAAAAACTATAATTTCCTATTGATAGAAAAGCAAACATAGAATTGTAGAACATTTTTCCTCAGCATAAAATATTGTTTTAAAAAACATGCACTCATGTTTTTTCAAATTATTTTAGATTCACTATGAGGAATGATTTTTTTTACTATCCAGTGGGCTGACCTGTTTTCGTGCTTTTATTACAGGAGTCATAGGTGGGGAGTTGTGTCTAGGATAAGCGTTTGTGGACCTCCATTTATAGTTTGTTGTTTCATTCAGTTCTTTTTCCCTTTCAGTACTATACTTTTTCCTTCATGAATTCAGTGTAACCTATTGTGTAAGATTTTCTATGTATCAAACAATATTTAATATTTCAAAAATTCAAATGTTTGGTTCATTTTTCTTTTCAAGTTGGCTCGATGAATTCAGAAAAATTGAGGTCACCTTTCACCCTTATTTTCTTTTACTACTTCCATTGCAAGCTTTCTGTTAGTACTTTCATTTCTACCTGCAATGTACCAATTTTGATATCATTATTTAGTTTACTTCTTATCACGAGGCTCCGTTGAACTGTTAATTTGTTATTAGATTAGGTTTGGGTGTTACATTTACTCTTTACAGTACTATCAAGAATTGAAAATTTGTATCCTTACTGTTTCTGGAGAAGTTTGAATTCATCTATGTAGATAGAAGGAAGTAGCGCGGTGGAAGATGACTGTATAATCACTATCTCAACCCCTATTCTCTTTTCTCTTCTCTCAGAAAGATTCCAGTCATTTTTCTCCCTCTCTCGAGAAAGAAGTCTCACTTGTTCTTCCCTTCTATCTCTTTGTAGGACAAGAAAAAATAATTTGCTGACAAAATCCACATTGTGCTGAACAGAAAAGAGAATTTGAACCTAATGAGGATTAGTCATCGTAGAGAAGTTTCAAGAAACATTCCATTCAAGTTGTTGAAAACAGTTTTGTGAATTTTCTTCAAATAATTCAGGATCTTGGTTCTTAGAATTTCTTTATCAAAAGATTAAAACTTGTTCTGCGAGTCTCCTTATAAAAAGCCTCTGACAAGCTGATTGGCAGTGAAATCATGCATGTGATAGAAGAGAGGAACACATAAAGTTTAAGAAAACCTTCATCAAACTTTTGTATTTAGATTGCATGTATAATCTGTGAACTATGATTAATACTATCCCCCTCCCCTTTATAGTTATCAAGATTAATATTCTCATATATTTCCACACTTTCAGAGTATCTGACAACGAAGGAAGTAGGTTATGCGGTGCTTTCAGCTAAGATAGTAGGCAGTGACATTGCTTCGTCTATGGTGGGTAGTCAGGTGGGCAGGAGGCATCGAGGAACTTAGGGTTGAAAGAAGAAACTGATGTGATTTGAAAGAACAAGAGAAATAGTCAGTGTTGGGAGACAAGTGATGTTTAGCCAAAATATAGCTACCATCTCGAACAAGACAGAATAAACAGACAAGGTGTTCTTATTCAGTATGTGTGGACTCCCTAGGCGAATTGCATAACTCGATCTTCATCCAATGCCCGCGTAAGCACCCTAGACGTGTTTTCCTGATCTCTTTCTTTGTTGTAATGGCTCTCTTACCTTAGGAAACTTGCACGTTTCTCCTGTAATCAGACAATTTTATCTTGAGTCTGCCCTCGTGGGTAACACCCCACTAGTATAAATGGAGGTGATTGATACTATAGCAGGAATCGAGAAATCCCGCCAAGCTGGCGAGCTCGATTTTTGTCCTCGATAGAGCCCGCGAACTCTGTCTCTTTTGTAGCATTTATGGACTCCATAATGTAACTGTGAATTAATTAATAAAATCACGCACAAATGTCTCTTTTGTAACATTTATGGACTCCATGATATAACTGTGAATTAATTAATAAAATCACGCACAAATTAAGGTTTGTGTTGTGCGATACCTGACAACGCCGTCTTCGACACCTCTTCATCTCTCGTCTTAACGTTCGTAACCCGAAGTATTCTTCCATCCACAATATCTCCTCTCTTGTTTTCTTTGTGTGTGGAGCCGATGCATTTCTAGACACAAGTAAATGCATAGGAACTTCGATGAGATGCGTTGACCAGAGATAGGCACTACAACAATCTTAAATGGGGACGACAAAAAATGGCATCGACGGGGCTGCGGGTTAAGAATTCAATTGTTGTGGATCATCGATCAATAAGGAGAGAAAGCGTGCATGTGATCTGTTCTACATTTGTTGTAACGGTTTCCTTCAATGCAAGGTGTGTTCATGGTCGAAGATAGTAAAACAAGTGGGACTGAGTGATTTGGACTACGTTCATGGCAAGGACAAGTTGAACAAATTGCACATAGGATGGAAGTGGCAGGAATGTGTCAACTAGAAGAACATTGTGATTTCGTCATCTGGAATCAACTAGCAGTGAGCTTGGACTAAGGGAAGTGATAGACAACCTATTTGGATAAAGGGATTGAGTGTCTCTTATACATGTTATAATTCAAAGATCATTAATACATAGTGAAGCATTGTTGCATTTGTCGGAGTCAGGAGTTCAAGGGGACTTCAACCCTAACTAAGCTTAGGAGAAAACTAAAGAGGGGGAAATGGAATGAGGACGTTCTTGCTTAGCATTACCATAACCCTAGGAGGCTTTAAATAGAGTTGCATGAACGACATTTTGCGAAGAAATTCTGGCAATTGGACAATTACAAAATAGTCAAAACTGATAAAGATGTTTGAAATGATCCTAAATTACCTGAAATACAAAATAAAGTCTAATTAGACACATGATATGACTCCGAATATAGACCATAGCAACACCGCATACCTGAGGCATGGAGTTCATCGATATGAGGCATGGAGTTCATAGATGATTCTCGATATTTTGAGGGTGACATTTGACAGCATCTTCTAGTCATATATTAACATATTACTAAGGATTTATCTTCAGGGATGAGGTTCTCGCACCTCGGAAATCAAAGGTAAATGGGACTGAAAACTATGAAGCACAAATACTTCCCCGAAGGCAGCGTACCCGTACCGGATATGTATCTGGTACCGGTACGTACCCGATACTCGACGGATACACCTATGTGGCCACACTTGGACTCAGCACATCATTTTGCATATTGTGATAGGAGTATATTTTTCTAGAGTAAACAAAGGTTGACTCTATGCTAAGAAGCGTTGGTACGTCCAATTAAATTGTGTATCTGTACCGAGTATGTTTCTGGTATCGGTATGTTTCTGTTACAAGTACGTGTATTGAACGTGTTGATTCAACGCAAGTTATTAACAAACGGCTAACTTGTCTCTAGACTAACCGAGATTGAAGATGTTGATCTCCACAATGAAGTTGATCTCCAACAATGAAGTTGATCTCCAACAATGAAGAAGAAAAAAAGACTGATAAGTAGACATAAGTTTAATTTTCTCTTTGGTTACACATATAAGATGTTAAATTTTGTAATATTTACGAATGTTTAATGTTTGAAAACTTCATGTTATGTTGCACTGATTTGTGAACTTGTACTTCAAGTTATGATTTATGTTTGATGTTTCGATGTTTTGAGAAATATTTAGTGCACTTGTGATATATAAATATATATTATATTTGTTATAACGTATCATGACGTACCCATATCCTTATTTTTTAAGTTTTGTCGTACCGCCGTACCGGGTACGTATCGTATCTGGTACCCGTACCCATACCGGTGCTTCCTAGACTGAAAATGATTTTTTTTCATTAACGCAATTTATATTTTTGTTTATCCATTAGATTATGTATAACCTTTTCAATGGGAATTCTTAAAGGTACCGCAGTTTTTGGCTAGTCGCACTGCACTTTCACATATTTTGTTAAAGGGACTCAAAATTGTTAATTGCACCGCAATAGTGTGAAAGGCTCCACAGTTGATTTTCAATAATAAAAGGAAATCATAGAATTACAACATAAATTTCAGTAAAAATGCAAAATATTGTAAAAAAGTCATTAGTTTTGTCCTCCTAGGATTGTCATGCTTTTCATATTCCAATAAAAATTAAAACAAATTAAAATCAACATAAAAGTAAAAATGTAATTTTAAAAATGAAATAACACAAAGTAATGATTGCTCGCCATTATCAAAAATCTTCTAAACAGACAATTGAATTGCTCTTTATGTTTGTCGGCGGAAGTGTAATCCGTGGCATATGCAGATGCCCATGTTTGTGCCAATTCCTCGTGAAAACTTCTCCATGGTGAGAAAAATGGTGGCAATGAACAATTGTCACTTAGAATTAGCAAAATAAAATTATTCTCATTTATGAATCCAAGGGTAATTTGTTTAAGCATTGCCAGAGCCATAAAATGTAGTGTAAGAAATGTAAAACACTGCTCAATTGAATGCTCAACTACAGTAACATAGTAAAAAGATGCAATTACAAGACCCATATCGGATAATGACATCCATTTTCAAATGGCACAGGAATCATTATACAATCAAGAGAATCTAAAATCTCTTCTCTCATGTCGTTACCGTATACTGCATCATATAAAGTTGTAATACTTTCAATTTTGAAATGGAGATTTTTCCTTGTACCCAATTTTCACCCAAATGAAAACCTTGGCTAATAACCCGAAATCCGCAATGACCATCACCTTGCACATCAACCACATCTATAGCATGTTCAGAGAAAGGGGCAATTGATCACAAGCTTGAGTAGCCAAATTTAGGTTCTGTGAAGGAGTCCTTAGTTGATAATTTGCTTTCTTTCTTACATTCAACCCAGCCATTTTATTCACCTTTTTTACTACGTTTTGTTGATCTTCCATGGCGATAACGTGTTCAAAATGAGAAAGATCGTGTTTTGTTGATTTTTAGTCATCTCTAAAAAAAATTTAGACTTCCTTTTGGTCTTCCTCTTAGCCACATGGAACCAAAGGCTCCCCTGTTTGGCTAGATGATTGATCAACTAAATCTCGGAGCTTTCTTTTTTCCACCTTGATAAATCGAACCCGCAAATCTTTGAACAATGACTTCAATTTCATTGCTGCCAATGACTTATTTGCCTTCTGATTTTTTCTTTCTTACAAGGTATCAATTGCTTCCAATGCCCATTTATCAACCATAGGGGGACGGGTTTTGATTGAGATACACGTAGGGCAAAAGTTCATGTGAGCAAGGCAAACCCATTGTGAATCTCTTCTTATGTGTGCACTATTGAGCATTCTTAACTTGAGTACATTTGCAAACCACTTCTTCTTTAATGCACTTCAATGCTCTTAAAGATACATGCCCCAATAGTGCCAAGTATAAATATTTGGTATACTCTTTGTTTACTTGCATACAACTCTACCCAAAACACCTCTTAATATCAGTATGTTCGATGCTGATCATTTGACCAAACGTCTTCCATAAGGATGTCAATTTTTCAAAACTGACCTCAAGAAAAAAAATTAATTGGCTATGCCCACTTTCCACCCAGTTTGCAGCAAAACTACCCAAGTGCAGGAATGTATCATACAAAATGACCTTCAACAAATTTAATCCCTATATTAAACTAAAATGGAGTCCAAAAAATTTTACTTTAGGGTTCCAATGTGAATGGCTGAGAACTAGTAAAACGATCTTCAACAATAGCTTCCAATCCACCGGCAATAGAGAAAACTTTAGATCAAACAAAAAGGAAAAAACCTTAAGTCAAGCGGCAGTTTAAAAAGGAAAACATAGGTCAAATGGAGAGGACGAAGCTTGCCTAAAGCGGCGGAATCGAAGTAGAGAACCGTCAGCGGCGTAAACGACGTCGAGGAAGAAGATCGTTGGGGGCATCGGCGGCGTCGAAAAACGTAGGAATCGCGAAACCGTCGGTTCACAGGACTGGGAGAAGCGGAGGCGATGTGAGTAATATGGTGTGAATAGGTTATTTAGGAGGAGTTATTTTAGGACTCAATTAAACGAAATTGAGTTGTGAATAGCCATTTGTATGGGTGCCTTTAACAATTCCCTTTTCAATATGTTAAAGGTAGAGTGGTGTATACTGAAAGACGTTACTTCCCCGAGTCACATCTTCATGCAAATTAGATAGGGAATTGATTATTGGAGTATAGTATGGTCAATAGAGAAATTTCCATAACCATGTTCTACTCATTTGTACTTATGTTGGTTCATTCCTTTTCCTTGGATTACCTTCCGATCCTCTGCTATTTCCACTTAGTGAATAGGAGTTCATCCCTTAATTTATTTGGTTTGAGATCATGGTTTCGTGGGTTCTAGAGTAGGTGGCTCACAAGAAAAGGTTGGGGGCTGTCATTTTGGACCTTTTTTGGGAGGTTCAATTTGGAATTCAAGTACCTCTTCCATTTTTTCCAGTGCTTATCCCTTATTTTTTTTATCAAGGGTAATTCTCCATACTACTTGTATCATAGATTTTGTTACTGCTGTGAAGTGTTGGTTTGATATGTATGTGTTGTTTCCTGAGGCTGATTGAGTAATGTCTTGGTGCTGATTTCAGAGAATTTACTTGAGTATTTGGTTTCCATTGAAATTTTAGAGTGTTTCATTATTTCAGATTTTTCGGACTAATTAAGCCTTCTATAACTGAAGCATCCATATGAAAAGCAGATAGTATATTTGAGGTTAATATTCCACATCAGTGCTAATCCACTACTGTTGTGTTATTGATTAAGGGGCATCTGATTATGTTATGAATAGCATTTATCATTTTGATTGATTTACTCATTAATCAGTTTTGTAATTGTTAATCTATATCCTTTAATTGTTCTCCAAAATGACAATGGCATCGTGGATCACATACAAAGGCATCTAGGTTACATAACAAATGAATGATAAATCTAGCAAGGAAAGAAAAGTAAAAAAAACATGGCTGACAGCTGACCTCACACCACAAATAGAAGGCAATTTTTCTACTACAAAGACCAGGATAGATATTGTACTACTAAGGTCTCATTAAGTAAATTAAAATTTGAAAGCATGTTATGCACAACACTGGAATTAGCTAAGTCAACTATTTAGTTAGATGCAATTAGGCATTGCACTAAATCAAACTGAATAAACCTCCTCAAAAATCGTGATTTCATTCATACATAGAATGAGTAAACTCAAGATCACTATTTTTCAAAAACATAATTCCCATCTACAAATAACTAAATGAGACAAAGATGCATTATGTTAGGTATTTTCTAGATAGTACTAAACTGTATCAAGGAAGGCATAAAAAGAACCAGAAAATAATGCAAGAAACTTAGAGAAGTGAATCAAGTCGAGTTGCCCAAGGCATAGTGTTGCTCTACCTTGACCAGAAGATTACAATATGCACCAGAATCAGAAAAGGAACCTAAAAGGTATCCCTGCAACATACATATATAAGTAATTTCAGAAGACAGCTACCACGCACTGATATTGAGTAGTTAATAAAGGTTTACATGACACCAACTACTTGGGCTTGTAAACGGCAAACCTCCAATTGCTGAACAGATGAATAATAATAGCCCGTGATTTAACACGTGCCACATACTGGTAGTTGCATTAACCATCAGGTAAAAAGTATAACTGCATTAACCATCAGACAAAAAGTATGCCTGTCAATTTCCAGATTCAAAAGTGGACACTGGCTAACTCAAAAAAACTAGGGATCTTCTTCTTACTCTAATCTTGCATGGCACTCAGAAGTCCTGAGTCAATAAGATCTTTGGGACTGAGTCAGGATCAAGTTCCCAGTAGCCCGTTAGCTGACTGGACTCTTGGTGTGTTAATTTAAATGCAGGTATTCTATGAGAGAATTTCAAGCATTCATCTTGGGATATATCAAAGGTTTCAAAAGTCCTGTTTCAGACACATAAAAATACAATTATAACCTTGAACTTAGTCAAGGGCATTGCCTTTATCACATATTTTTCCCGCTGAATGATCTCTACCACAATGAAATCAGCAAGTTCTCTTATATCTTTCGACGTCCACTGAAGACTCCAGTTCTTGAATACCGCCCAAATCTCACCAGGGTTCGGATATATCTCATACAAATCATTTTTCTTGATAGGTTTTGCACAAACCATGTGAGAGAATGGACTGGTTGAATTATAATGGCCATTACCCCCAAAACTTTGAATCTTCCACAGCCAAAATCCAGACCATTCGCTGACCACAATTTCTGCTTTTCTGTCATGGGCTGGAATTCTAGCCACTTAATAATGATGAGCCACTCTCTTCCCATTGAACTTTCTTTATCAGAGCATAATACTTAGGAAGCTCATCTATTTCACTATAAAGAGCCCAAACCTGACCTTGTGCAAACTTCTCCCTGACCTCGCATCATGAAAGTTGCAGAATTGGGACGTTGCATGCTCTTCTTCACTAGAACTAGAATTTTCATCATTTTCTTCATTACTTTCTGCACCTGAGTTACTAGGACCGCATTTGCTATGTGTTATAGTTTCACCTCGTCTACTTTCAGTATTATAAGGCGTCTCCGAAGTTACATGCTGAAATTCTTTTGCTTGATCTGATTTATTGAGTAAATCATCTAAATTACCACCAATTCCGCCTCTGATCACTCCGCTACCAGTTTCAAAGACATTCTCGCTTTGCCTTGAAATATTATTATTAGCTGCACTACCTGCAAGTTTGTCTTTGACAGTCGTAGGATCACCGTACTTATTCAAAACTTCAGTAGTATCATCAGCACTAACTGTGTTTACTATCTCGACTATACTATCAGGTAAAGCAGCTGGATCGAGCTCAAAGGAATATCTAGGAATTCCTTCTCTTTCCTCAGAAATTTTATAATAAGGAATGCAGTGGGAAAATTTAAGCAATTGCCCAGATGGTATCACTGTGATTGCCTTATTAAGCGCCTTTGTAAACAGGTATAAAAATCCTTTGATCTTGACCAGATGACTAACAGAAACATCCTTGCCGTATGCAAAATCTGAAACAACTTCAACAAACTCATACACATATTTATTGGCTATCTCCGCAGAAGAACTCCATCCTATATCCCACTCTTTGAAAATAGCCCAAACCTCACCTTTCTTTGGGTAGATATTATATGTATTTCCAGGAATTTTTTCACATGAAATAACATGAGAGAACATTTGTTGATTTTTTGTGATGCGGGTCTCTCCGAGTGTGAAATTACCGCAGGCAATCGGCAGTCCAGCTTTGACCCAAACTCTCTCAGCAGTACTTATGGGAACACTTTCTAACCATCTGTACTGCAACTTGAAGCTAGTAAGAAAAACTTTCTGAATCAGAGCATAAAATCGAGGCATGCCATCAGCATTATCATAAACTGCCCATATCTGATCAACAGAAAATTTACTTCGATCTCTATCTATGTCAAAGTCATATAATTCTGGATCAGGGAAAGAGTAGGAAGAGCCAGCTTGTAGATTTTTGTTCTTGAATCAATAGAAGAATTGCATTAGCACTTGATGTGTCTTGTTTTTCGTCTTTTTTACCAACTGCTTCCTTGGATTTGGCAATCATCCCTTTCCCTTGATCATCCTCTCCTCGTAAATTCTTTTCATAAGGATCATCCCTGTCTGCTCTCCATTAACCCTGTCTTTCGAAATAGAAGTCTCACTAATTTGCCTCTTCATACCATTGATTACTACTTCAGGAGATGAAGCGTCCTGATTCTTGGAGCCAAACTTTCTTAACCTTTTCAGGGGACGAACAAAATCATCATCGTCTTCACTCTCATTCTCTTCATAAGTAACATTCATTTTGGACCGGTTTGATCTTCGTGGATACCTGCTGCTTGTGGGACTACCTTTAACAACTGTTGGATCCACCTCCGAAATGCTGTCGGTGTCGCTGGAGTCACTTTCAGCAGAATCACTTTCAGCAGAATCTGAATCACTAGAATTTACTACAACCCGCCTGCTTCGCATTCGGCGTACATAACCAGATGAGCACTTCACTGATTGTTCTTTGTTGTGTTTAGTGCTTCCATCCCCACAAGACTCACCAACCCTTTCCTCCTTGCTTCTAGAGCTATATCCATTGTTAGCAGCAGGTATAGGTTTTGAAGATTGTGATGCATCAGTTTGACTCTTATAATTACAAGAGTGCTGACCTGAAATTATTGTGTCATTGATTCCAGTGCGGCTCCAATTGAACCCAGAACTAGGAGGTGGAATATGTTGAGGACTCACCTCAGATGCAGAAAATTTCCTGAAGCAGTTCTTACATTCAACTTCTTTATTTAACCATGAATGAGAATACTGGAATCTATTTCTACAGAAACTGCACATTGTCCAGAAACGTTGGGAAGAAAAGAATGTGGTTGAAGGCTGCTGCACCTGCTGTTTTAGTCCAGTAAATTGATTTTTTGGAACATTGAATGTAGCAGCAGTATACTTCTGGGCATTTCTAACATTCTGAGAGGGCTTCCATGAAGACGCGGTCCTGATCTGATCTCTTCTTCTGACATCATAATTTTGGCGACTTGAGTGATCAGACAGTAATTTATATGCTTCGCCGACCAGCTTAAATGCTGCTTCGGCACCTGTAAATTTGTTCTTGTCAGGATGAAGAAGAAGAGCAAGTTTGCGGTACTGCTTCTTGATCAATGATTCGTCGGCCGACAGATCGACCTGAAGAATTCCATAATGGTCTGTCTGACCATTAACCAAAGTTCCAGCAGAGCAATGCACTTCACAAACAGTAAGCATATGAGATGCATTCTCAATATCTGGGAAGATATTCAGAGCTTTAAGTAGAAGTTTTTTGGCACCAACAAAATCCCTGCTCTGCATCTTCACTTCAGCAATGTCCTTTGCTCTGGTTGCCTCTTCTTTATTGCAGTCCATTTTGCTATATACACAGAAATCCGCTGACGTAAAAGATGCACTTCAGAGGATAAACCACAAATACGATTTCAGACTACAAGCTTGTAATTAATAGATCTTAACCAGTTTCTGAGGAACTCGGAACCTGCGTCTGAGTATTCAGGAAAGTTATGAGAATCGCATATGAAAAGGATTATCAAGGTGAACTATGCAATATGAACTATCAATATTCTATAAGTATGCAAAAATGGAATAAAGAACCAAAAGACGAAATTAAACATTTGTGGAACATATGTAATTTACAACATAAATAAGCAATCATAACCCTAACTTCCTGGCACATATTTGGCTCGCTTAATGACTCAAAGGATGACACAGTAATCAGGCTTAACATACAGCAAAGTATTTAAAATTGTTTAAAAAAAATGATGCGGAACGGCGACGCAGACCCGCGGCGAAGGACGAGTTTTGGGTCCCTTCGGGGCCAGTTGGCTAATTGTCATATTTAGCACTTATGGATCAACGATCATACTCCGCAAATGTATCCGTATTTTCGTTTAATTGCATTTCCATATATTATATTATATTTTCAGTCTTTATTTAATGTAATCGGATTAGTTACATAATGTTACATCATAGATGTTGATGTAAGGGATGCCCTAATATGGTATTATTATAAATAAGAGGGGTCTGCCATCCGGATTGCAGATTTTGGAGAAGAAGAATTCCAGGAATCCAGCGATCCACTCGCGGCGAGGACTCCGTGAGGCCCTGGGTGACGACTCCTAGGTTTGTTTTGTATCCCTTTGGATCCTCCTCTTACCGCTGCCCTTTTTCTATCTCAAAATCCAGAACAAAACCATCAACCAGCACATTGAAAACCCTCCATTTTTCTCCCAGGGAACCCACGCAACAGACCAAAACCCATCTGTTTCCCCCTTTTGATATCCTTGCATCAACCCCCACAGAAACCCTCTGCCAATTTTCTACATCCCATGTTCCGGCCCTCCACAAAACCCAGAAATTTCCACCAGGAAGCTCATGCCCAGCCCCTCTAAACCAGTCCTTGAATCCATTCCTAAAACCTCTCAGCAAAGGCCCTCCCAGAAAGCAGTCTGCCCTACCTTTTCCAGTAAAACTCCAACCAATCCCCTCGATTCACATTCTGTTAAAGCCCTGCAGTCCAGATAGCTTCCAGATCAGCCTTCCCCATCATACGAGTCATGATTCCAGCCACCTACACGCCTTGGAACACTGAATCTCTATGAGACTGCATCACCCATTACTTCGTGAGTGTATCTGATGCGGCACAGGCGTCACACCTGCCCGCCAACCTGGAGTCCCACCAGGGGGCCCACCTTGGCGTCGCACCAAGGTGACTTTATCAGGTCCGCGGAACGCACACCCCAACCCATCCCCGGCTCTACCACAGGGCCGATAGGTTGTTAAGGCCGGGGCTCGATCCTCCGACCTCCTTGATAAAGAGTCTTCAGGCAGACTCTCATCACCATGGCGGCTTTATCTTGTGTTATGAAGTTTTGTTCTTCAATATTACGATACGATATTGTAAACATATGCTTGTTTGGATCTATTGATCATATCATTTGTTCTATGATAGCTTGTGATTGTAGGAGCCATTCGTCGCGCATTCTAGCTTTAGGCCCTCCACGTGGAGGAAATCCAAAGCCCATTTGCTTAAAGAAAAAAAAATTCCTTAAAATATCTATGCATGTGATTTAATAATTTATTCTTAAGTCTTGAATTTGTCGTCGGGTCTTGCATCTTACATACAGTAGTTTAGCGTTGTGGAGTTGTTTCCCTGACACTTCACCAAGGGTTGCATGTCAGTCGTACACGCACGTGTCCTACCCGTCATTAGACGGTGCTTAGGTTCATTGCATTCATTGCAAGAATATTTGCATTAAGTATAGAGTTAGGACATCGCTTATCCGTCACCTTTAGATTCATTTTGCATCAAAAGATAGTTAAAAATGCATCACCACATAATAGATATTATGCAACTCTACGTACAAAGAAAATTTCACATGTAATTACATATGAACTTGGGATAAATAAATCACAATAAAAAAAAGAAGAGATAAATGCTCTTACATAGTATAACGATGCAATCAAGTTCCAGGAAATTAATTCTCCAAATGAAGAAACCTATCTAATAAAAGTGCACACTTCCACAATGCAATTAAGCAGGTATACTATCTACAATAATCAGTTCCAATCACAATATGTTGCCACCAAGTATCTGTAAAACCCCTACTAGTTTAACATCAATTCAAAATCCCAGTCGGCACTTGTGATATGAAGCAAACTAAGCAACGATAAATAAATTGGTACATAGCAAGAAATATCTAGAGTGCATAATGGAAAATTTTAAAACTAGAGTTAAGGTTAAAGAAATGCCTCAAATTCTGATTCACAAAGTCAACTGGAAATGATATGAGCGAATAGTGTGAAATACTGAAACTTAAACGAGTCTGATACATTTGAGTTCATAAATAGTTGATACAACAATTGAACGGAAAAACAAAATGAATGTAGAAATTCTCGAAAGCTTATCCTAGGCGATTCTCCCGACTTGTGACCCCTGAAAAGAAATGTCTAGAGACAGGGTCAGCACAACTGGTGAGTAAGAACATTGTCCCTCTTAGTGACACTAAAATAGCTTAAATAAAATATGTGTGCATGCTTTTAAAATATATATTATGGTTCTATGCATGCTATTTTTATAAAAGTACTCTTGAACATAAATGTCTTTTTTATTACTTATACTAAATTTTTCTCCAATTTCGAAGTCATTAAAGTATAGTGATTCTAAGTTTTGGTCTTTATTTGAAATTGAGATGTCTTATATCATCTTTCTTCTTATTTTTAGTGAAATAAATTCTTATGCACAATCTAGTGATTTGAGTCCCCAATGGCGAACATAGGTGCTCTAGTGTGTCTCAGTCACAAACACGGATTCACATTTAATAAATATTATATAGGGTGTCGACTACCCAATATGAGGCTCATATGGTCTGTTGTAACATCTGTTTACTGATACAAAATATAATTCAATTGTATGGTATGATTGCGAGCGAATCTGATCGCGGCAGCGTCACGGCGATATGCGTTTTTTAGTAGGGTTAAATCTTGTACATTAATTGTTGGTTTTGTGGTAATCGTTGGATAGGTGTTCGACGCAGGTAGATTTTTTTTTTGTTTAGCGCGAGGACGTAACGCATAAATTTTCTAGTATTAGTAAAGTTAGCTAATGGCAATCTGTAATATTTGATGAAATCTCTTCATTTCTAAAGAGGTGCCGGTTGGGCCCATAGGCGGTTTACGCAACTTGTTTCTCCCGCGCGTTTGATTTCTCCCGTAACCGCTTGGCATAAGGATTTAGCCGTGCCTTAATCTTCTCATCCCGTGCCTCACGCGAAACTCTACCCGTTCTCCCTTCTCAGTCAATCTCTCGGTTTCGAAAACCGCCGTCTTCTCCCTCCCTTCGATCCTTCCAGTCGACGGCGCCGGGGGATTAGTCGCACCAGTTCTTTGACGCAAGGTGCCGCAGGTTCGTTCTCCCCGTCCTCCGTCTCAAAAAGCGTCGTCGGCTTCCTTTTTTTTGCTGAAAACCTCGGCGACTGCCGTCCAGACCTTTCGTTTCCAGCCACCGATTGTTTAGTCGTGAGGATTAAAAGGCAATTTTATCAACCTCTTTGTGTGTTTCCGCTGCACTTTCAGGTGATAATCGGCTTCCTCCTTGGATTCCTTGCAGTTTATTCCTCCTTATCTCAGTAATAAATGGTGTGTTTCATGTTTCCTTCACTCTAAGATTTTGGGATTCGAAGTTCCCTTATTTCCTTCCTCAACAGCCCGGTGGAGGCAGGTTCCGTCAGTCTTTTCGTCTTTCTGTCACTATAGACTTATATTCCTTAAATTTCAGATAGAGTAATGAGTATGTTAAGTGTCTTGTTTTAGGTTGCTCGAAAAGATAAGTGTCATTGCCAATTGGAGGTCAATTAGGGTTGCAAATTACTTTTCTAAAGAAACCATGCTGCCACGACGGGTGTACGACGACGCAACCCCGCTGTAAGAAACTCTTATTCTTTTGGCTAGACATATTAGTTAGCTTGCATGAAAATGTTTGTCTAACTCAGTAGAATTTATTATAGTGCACAGATTTATGATTTTCGTTAGGGTCCGTTCGTTTTGCAGGAAATGAAATTGAGAAATTGGATTTCATCAATTCCAAAAACTACAAGAATTATGGTTTTGGTGAATTTCAATTCTGTTGTTCGGTTGCAGGAAGGTTTTGAGATGCAGAAATTAGAATTGGCCAATTTTGGTGTTCGGATGCAGGATGGAATTCATCCACAGGAATTGCATGAAATCAAAAATTTTGAGTAGAAGTATAAAAACTCCAGGTATAACACAAATTTTAAAACATAGAAGTAAAAAAACTACTTCAAAGAAACATAAACATAATAACAATCATAACTTACAGTCAAACAAAAACACAACATGAAATGTTTAGTATAATGTATGAAACTAAGAACATAAATCCAAAAGTTAATAATATACGACAGTCCACTAAACATTGAAAGTAGAAATACAACAACAAACGCGGACAAACAAAAACACGACATCATCATGTGCTCATAAGTCATAGAACTGCAAGTGAAGCCACGTCGTCCTCATGTGATTTGGTAGTGCCATGAACGTATCAAACTTCAGTTGACTGGCACCTAGAAGATTCATGGTCTTTGCTAATTCGAGATTCTACAGATCCGGTAGTTGAGCAAGTGCTTCATAAATTTGAATTGTATTTACCCTCGGAGCTTCACTGCTTCTTGTGATTGCGTCCGCTGCGTGGTCCATACTGTCTTCCATTCTATTAACTGCATTTGCGATTGTGTCACCAGGAGTTTGCTTCCTCTGCCTACTACTCCCTCCTGATGAAGACTTTGTCGCGTAGTTGCTTTCTTCACTCATTGACTCCTCATTCAACTCAATGACTGGCTCATTTGCCGTCCCCGCAAATGCACCTGTTGCCTTGTCATTACCGCACAATATGTCTAAGTCTCCCCAATTAATGATCACCTTATCTCTGTAGTGCTTCACAGTAGGATGAGCCTGCACAACATGATTAAACAACATGAATAAAAATGGTAAAATAATTAAAACAAACTTATAGAATGTGATAAATGAATATACCCTGACATAATTGGCCCAAACATCTTCACTGTCGACTTACACGGTATTTTGTTCCCAATCCCATCTGAAACCACTTGTGTCTAACATTGTGGATACCTCCTTATAATATTTATTTCATGTCTTCAGTCTGGCTATGATCTTCTCCTTTGTGAAGTCCAGATTATGTAAATCTTTCATGGCTTTGATTGCTGTTGTGAAGGTCACTGCTTTCCATCCATTCAGCATTTTGTGACATTTATCGTGCTCGTCAAGTAAAGCACTGGAAAGAGTACGATTCATATCATTTGTCCAGTGAATATACGATTTCTCTTTCCCTGCCCCGCTTTCTATTTTATAATCTTTGCAGGTATATGAATCACATTAACATCAAATATTAAGCAAATATATGTATCAAAATAACATCAGCTTTTAAACAACCAACATATACAATTGTGCCCAAAAAATTATAATCAATTCATACATGACTTACAGAAATTTCTATACAAGCATGTATATCAAAACATGATTAAACAACATATATATTTATAATATCAATTAAATCCCAGTACGGGTTTGATATTCAGTAAACATTTCCATAGCTAAGTTATCTCTAAATTGAGTCCAATCATTTGACGATTGAATTGGATTAATGTTATCATCACTGTTGTGGATATCCTCCGACATGGCTGACATGTCGGCCGACATAAAGGTTTTATGGACAAAACGACACGTTTCCGATATTTTTTTGCAAAATATCCTTTTGGAATATATCCTCTGATATGTCTGCTATTGACCGATATATTCGTAGATATATCGATCGATATATCCCGACATTTTATTGACTGATTTTTTTTTAATTTATTTTAATTAGTGTCTATGGTCCAATAGATAATAGATCAACATTGCTTCATTATTTATATTGTTTTTCCTTCCTCTGACTTTCTTCCTTGCTCAAGTCCGTCATCGACTTCAATTATGTATGGTCTATGAATTATGGACTAAAGGTTCCTTATCTTCCATTGTTATTGACAACGTCGCGACATTCTGCTTGCTCCTGTTTTATTTCACGTGTTATACCGTTATTTGTTTATATTAGTTTGATAAATTTAGGAGTTCAATAAATATCAAATTATTTAATATATATATATATTAAAAAAAGATTAAATTTATAAATAATTACACATAAATAATTAAATATTAAAACCTGATATATTCACCGATATATCCCCCGACATATTAAAACCGACATGAAAAACCTAAATCAGCGTGTCCCCGATATCCGACATCCACAACCTTGGTTATCATCATATTCATAGATTTCTTCTTCTGACGCTTCAACAGTTATTAAGTCTGCATCGACCTCGGCAAGCATTAGTGAATCAGTAGCCAGTCTTTTAACGACAAGGAAATTATGTAAGATGCAACGTGCATTTAATATTTGCACCTGTATTAAAATTTCATATTAAGATCCTAAACCAAATACAATGTGAAATCTAAAGTCACGTTTTCGCACCTGAACTTGTATATGAAAGAAAGATGGTTCTCGTAGTATTGCCCAACGTTTCTTCAACAACCCAAATGTTCTCTCTATTACATTACGTTCTCTAGCATGACGTAAATTGAATAACTCCTTATAATTAGAAGGATTGTTTCCTTGTGTTGACCACTCCTGTAAATGATAACGCGTTGATCGATACGTTGCAAGGAAACCTGGACCATTGGTGTAACCCGCATCCACTAGGTAGTACTTACCTAGCGCACCAATATATTAATTTTTCTAATTAATGAATGAAATGTTTTTTAAAACAAATAATTGAATATTAATGACTTACCAGTTGGTACTTCAAAACGATCTGTTCTTTTTAGCGCATCGCGTAAGACTCTTGAATCTGAAACTGATCCTTCCCAACCAGATAAAACATATAGAAATTTCATCTGATTGTCACAAACACCTAAGACATTCGTCGTTATTGCTTGCTTCCGATTTCTATATCTACCATGATCTTTTGTGGGCACAGTCACATGAATATGTGTACCATCTAATGCACCAATGCAGTCTTCGAACCATCTTCATCTACGTTCCGACCTTGACTCTAGCAATTTGATGTAGTCTCTACTTAACTATAGCACAGCTCTAAGCACTATGTTGAAGTGTCTGCTAATAGTATCTATGGACCGAAGATACGCATATCTAATATCGCGAAACTTCCTGTTGTGTGATATAGTGTATAGAAATAGTACAACAGATTCCTTCACCGACAAGTGTTTGGTTTCGTGGACAAGACCTCTAGATGATAAAATGTGGCATAGTTCACCGAATGGTTGTCTACTCATACGCAAAACGCTGAAGCAGTTGACCTCTGGATCCTCATATATGCGTTTTAGCAATGAGGAACGCAGTACAGTATTCATATCACAGTCTACGGGTTCCAGAGGAATAAATTCTAACGCTGTCCATGCACCAGCAAGTGTTGTGAGATGCCCGCATTTCATAATATATTCTTTTATTAATTTCTCTCGCAACTCCGTTATATTCATCTAACATATGATAATGAAATTAAAATTGTCACAAATAATTTTCTATTACATATAAATGATATAATGCACAACGTGCATCAGACATGGCATTATGTAGATTATAATTAAATTTACACACTCCGAATTATATTTGAAGGAAATAATTCGTTTACATGGTTTCTTCCGCAAAAGTGGAAAATGAAAATATATTACAAAATAATTTAGTTAAACTATTCCATTTGTTTTTTAGTTCTTGAATGTTTAGGTTTTGTTCCAAAATCAGCCTAGTAATTGATCAAATAAATTGTCTACATTTTGTTTCCAAATCAACATCTGTTTCATATAGAAAATCATGTAAATGACATACCTAAAACATGTACCTATAATAGGGGAACTGTGTTCATAAGTCATTTATGGAGAACATTGAAGAAAAATTAAAAATGACATAAATGCTCAAACACCGGCTGATTTCCATTAAATGCACAAAAAAGTGGGTCTTTTCCCTGCAAATTTATCCTGGAGGCCCGGACATGTTTTAAAACATTTAATTAAAAAAACCGTCATCGGCCTGCGACAAAGTTGCAGAGACATTGTGATGCGTCAAAGTTGCAGAGATATTTAATTAAAAAGAACCGTCATTGGCCTGCATCAAAGTTGCACAGACATTGGATACCGTCATTGACATGTTTTAATTAAAAATTGTTTCCAAATATTAACTCTATTATATTTTAATTAAAAGTTGGTCTTTTCCCTGCATGGACTTTTCTACGCACATTTAAAAATTGCAGGGAGAAAACTGATGGGCAGAGAGGAGCGGCGATAACTTTTCTGTAGCTACTTTTATGCACTGAGAGAAATAGAGGAAAAATTGCAGGGAGAAAACATACCCCGGACGGCAGAGAAGGGTTGTTTCCCAGGTGGCAGAGAAGGGGCGTTTCCCAGGCGGCAGAGAAGGGGCGTTTCCCGGACGGCAGAGAAGGGGATTTCCCGGACGGCAGAGAAGGGGCGCCGGACGGCAGAGAAGGGGGGTTTCCCGGACGGAAGAGAAGGGGCGGCGAGAGAAATACAGAGATAAGGCGGAGAACTCCAATCTCTGCGCGAGGAAGAGAAACAGGCGAAGAAACAGGAAAGTGGGAAAACAAACAGGCGGAGAAATAGGAAAGCGGGAAAATCAACCGGAGAGTAATACAGAGATAAGGCGGAGAACTCCAACCTCTGCGCGAGGAAGAGAAACAGGCGGAGAAGGTGCGATGGGTGAAAGTTGCGGAGAACTTCGTGTGCTGCGCGTGGAAGGAAAGTGGGAAAACAAGGGGAATGGGACAAGTATTGCGGAAAGCTTAAAATAGAAACTTGCGGTTTTGATGAAAATCAAAACCGGGGTTATTTCCCTCTAACCAAACACCTGTAATTGATTTATTAATGGCCAAAACAAATTCTGAAAACCTTTTCCCTCCATCCGAACGGACCCTTAGAGATTTTGTAATCCAGTAATCATCCAGATAGTATATGCAGAATATCAACATTTTCAAAAATTCTCAAGTAATTAAAACACCAGAATTAGTGCATTTTACGGAGCTACTATACGCGTGTAGATTTGCGGATGTGAAATACTAAATATAGGAATATGATTTCTAGTCGATTCAATCAATATTATGAACTGGCCTAATCACGCACATATGCTCGCAAGCAGTGTAGCACTAGATAGAAGATGTTTAATAGGCACGGTTGAGACCTCCTCCCGTGTTTGATAGAGGCGAACTATCTTTCTCATGGGTCGTAATGTACCTTATGAGTATCAGTGTTTGATAGATGTTACCCCACCTTAAAATATTAGTAGATTCGATTCGGTGTCCGTGTGACACTAGAACACCTGAGTTCGTTAGTAGGACTCAGATCGTTAGACTAGAATTGCGCGATAGAAGCTACATTGCCTAGTGCTTTAAAGAAGGACAACCATAAGTTATTTAGAACTCAAGTATAAACCGAAACTTAGAAACTCTTACTCAACCAAATTTTTGAAACTCGAGTATTTGTGATTAACTTGATTAACTAGAAGAAATATTTATCTTGCTAATTTTATTTTAGAAAAGCATGCACAGTACACTAGCATATAGTTTTTCCTATAGCACAATAATATTTTCAAAGCATGCATACTTTTTTTCCTAAAACAATTTTAGTGTCACTAGGAGTAATAGTTTTTCTTACTCTCCATTTGGGTTGACCTATGTTTGAGCATGTTTTTACAGGGGACCCGGGTGGGAAACTGTGCCTAGTATGAGCGTGATTATGGATTCGCTCCTATAGTTTGTTTTCTTTCAGTTGTTATTTTACTTTTAGTACCATACTGTTTAGTTTTGGATACATGTAATATTGATGTTTAAAAGTTTGTATATGTACCAGACTTTGTGTAATTTTTCAGATATTCAGTGGTTTGATTCTTTCTATCTAGTGGCTCTGTGAATTCATCTTGTTGAGGTACACTTTTACCCTTAGTTTCTTATACAACTTCCGCTGTAAGCTAACATTTTAGTTCTTTTCATTTATGTCTGCTATGTACTAGTTTTAATATTGTTTCTTAGTTGACTTCTTATCGCCGGACCCGGTCGGACGGCTGATGGGTTGATAAACTAGGTTGGGGTGTTACAAATTGGTATCAGAGCAGGTTTAGGATCTCATGACCCAGAAAATTCACAGAGCCGTAGGATTTCATCTCAATCACTCATTTGACGATAGTGTCGTCGAGTTTTATCTAATTCTCAGTTGTACATGCGTTTAAGTTTGCCCTTCTTAGTAGATCCTTTATTGTATTTTTTTTCTCAGGAATAAATATTTCTTTTCCTCACATGTTATAGGTACCGCGTACTAGTGAGACCGGCGAGCCTTCTCGCCAGAATACTACACTTGAGATAGCCATGGATGATAATAGTGCCCCAGCAGTGCCTCCAGTACCCGCAGCACTAGCAACTCCAGCGGTGCCAGAACTGACAGATTTGGCAACCATCGTCGTCAGGGCGGTGGCCCTAGCCCTATTGGAATTCAAAAATGCACTGCCAGCTGCAGGTCCAGCAGCAACTCCAGTACCAGTGGTTGGAGACTTAGGAATGGAGCTACTCTCCAAGTATGGGTACACAGTTAGTCAAGCGCGCGAGTGTGATGTAGGCCATCATTTTGCCCCGGTTGAGCTTTTGTGTCCATCATGTCATCTTATCCTTGTTAGCCCCGGTGTGCCTACCCATTCGTTGATTCAGCTTCACTATTATCTCACCAAAGTCAAAATGTCTATCCTAGTCACACACCCAAGTTTGAGCTTCATTTTTTATTTCATATCTATTTTGGGGTGTTGATGTGGTGTTCATATATATGGATATGTGGATGTGCTTTATTGTCATTATATGTTGAATATGTTGAATATGTTGAATATGTTGTGAAAGAAAAAAGAAAAAAAGTGAGAAAGAAGATGGAAAAAGAAAATTGTGAAAAAAAAAGAAAAGGTCAATTGAAAACCTTTGTGTGGAAAATTTGGATTAGGCGGTGCACGCACCCATGTAGTCAAGTCCAAGTCTGGGGGTGTGGTGCACCCGCATTTATTTTGTGGTGTTAGAAGATAGTGTTTTGTGCTTGCTCAGTTGGGTTTAGTGTGTGAGTCATCGTTTTTATCATTTGTCTACCTCACCTAAACTCAAGTCCCGCTTTAAACCTAAAGTCTTATTGATTTGCATCTTGAGCCAAACTAGTACCGTGGAGAGAGTGTGAACGGTCAAGCGTATGGCCATCGACATTGATGGATTTTTTGGAGGTTATCCCGAGAACCGGTCTTTGACAATGCTCAACTCATCGTTCAGTCTACTTTTGTCCTACATGTGACCGGATGATTCACCGTGATTCAAATTTTGAGTAGAAATAATATATTTATACGCTCCTACAAATTATAAATCACTATGTATAGCTAGAAATTTCTTCTACTGCTTCTCTGTGCGCGTGAGCATGCGACTTCGCGTGGTACTCCGTTCTTGCAATTGCTTTGCCAGCTAGTTCTTTTTATTTCCGCTAAGAGATGATTTGCTCGAGACGACCAAATGATTAAGTCTGCGGGTGTGATGAGTCTGATATTTATAGTATTTTTCGAACTCATCCGGGCTAGTTTTCACACACGTGCACTACACTTTAGGCATATTATTGCTCATATTTCATTCAATTTGTGTTTGTACACAAAGTGCACTTCTTAGGCTCGTTGTGGTGTGCAATTGCACACTTCTTTGATGGGGGTAAGCACATGGTGTTCCTCATGTTTTTTTGTTGAATTTTGTTTTTTGTGAGTGCTAGAGGCCTATGACCCAACTGTGATTTTCCTATGCAGGTGGGCAGAGCCCCATTCCAGTCCAGTTCTTTTCTGTAAGAATCGCGCGGTCGTGCGTTTTTCTTTACGCACGATCGGCACGATCGTGTGATACCTACAATTTTGTTTTCTGGTACTCTGCCCCGGGCCGTGCGATTTGCTCGGGCACGGGCTGTTTTGCTCGTGCGTGACCAAATCACATGACCTCCTCTTTTTGTTTAAAATTTTATGAAATTATTGCTCGTGCGTTTTCTTCACGTACAGTTGGATTCAACCGTGCACGAAGAAAAAATGAACGATCTCTCTCTTTGCCTGGGTTTTCAGCGTTCTGTCCCCGCCCGTGCGTTTTGTTCTCGCACGGGCTGTTTTGCTCGTGCGTGTTCAAAATCGCACGGTTGGCTCTTCTTCCAGGCTGGGTGATTCTGCGCTGTAATTATCGCACGATGAACGCACGGTCGTGCGTTCGACCGTGTTCCTTATTTTTTGACTGGGTACTATTTAAGCCGTAGGTTTCGCCATATTTTGGATCGAACTTCATTTTGCTGCTCCAGAGTTTTGGTTTCGCGCCAGTTCGCCGCTCCACCGCTCATCATCCTGAGGTGCTCCGGCCACATTCTCCTTGCAAATCTCAAGCTAGAGTTTCCTCTCGGCCTCCTCCATCATTCGCAAGCATCCAAGGCTTGTTTTGTGGGATTTCTCATTGTACGCTGAGAGGTATCCGATGAAGAACGTAACCGGAGACTATTGACGAAGAAGACGGGTAACGTGGAAGAAGGTGACGGCTCTTTTGGACCCCAGACGGCAGTCAAAGCCCGAGCTCGGAGGATTGGCAACCCTCAACTCCGAACGTGACCCTTTGATGAGTCTTCGTGCATCGGTTGTATTCTTACCTCCTCTTCGCTTGTAGTAAACTTCTCTCCGTTTATTTGGGTGTTTTGTGGATGGTTGTATAAACCCTAACTTCATTAATATTATCTTACATGTCTATGTGTTTGCTCTGTGGTTTATGCGTGTGAGGAATGCTCTCATTTCATCTCGTCACCCCCGCCATTGTGTGAGTGTCGCACTAGCAATTGCTAGTTGTGTGTGTTGCGAAGAAGTGCATGCAACCCTCATCTATTTCCCTCCATTAGCCCATTATTCCATCCACCCTAACAAGGCGGTGAAGGAGACCCGCACTTTTAATTTAGTTGCTCTCGTTCGAACTGCTCCCCAACACCAAGCCCTGTATTTTCTTTTTGCCTTTATAATTAATTCTCTAAACAATCGAATCACACACTCACTCTGCGTTCCTCAAGAGATCGATATTTGGGGATATTCTCTCATTTTATATTACTTGAGCGACCGGTGCACTTGCCGAACACGCATCACCTAACCACTACAAATTATAAAGTGGCCTAACCTAGGTCCAGATACCAACAGATGTAGGGTAGGATCGTGATTGTGTACGAGAAGTTAAGAATGTAAGGCCTTGTGGAAAGTGACATGCAAAATGAACACATGATCAATGTGTGGACTAAAATTAAATGCATACAACTAAGGTTGTTCAGCCAGTAGATTAGCCGCTTAATACAACAACAACACTCAAGCTTTTATCCCATTATAGTGTGGTCGGCTATATGGATCCTTTGTCGCCATTGCGCCCTATCTTTTGTCATAATCTCACTAATGCCCAAGTACATCATGTCTTTCCTTATAGTTTCATTTCAAGTCTTTATTGGTCTACCCCTCCCTTGTTTAACATGCCTAGTGACTAGACTCTCATAACCCCTAACAGGTGCCTCTAATGATCTCCTTTGTACGTGTCCAAACCATCTTAGACGAGCTTCTCGGATCTTCTCTGCAAGTGGTGCTTATAGTACATCATGTCTTACCCCTGATACATTCATTCCTAATTTTATCCAATCTCGTGTGTCCACACATCCACCTACGCATTCTCATCTCTGCAACTCCGATTTTTTGCTCATGTACACAATTTACTGTGTAACACTAAGAACCATAGAGCATCACAAGCCTAATTGCAGTGCGGTAAAACTTGCACTTAAGTTTTAGTGGTACTTCATGAACACATAAGATCCCTGACGCGCCTCTCCACTTCAACCAACCCGTTTGGATTCTATGTGTCACATCTTTATCAATACTTCCGTCTTTTTGAACTATCGATCCAAGATATTTAAAACACTCACTACGGGAAATATCTTGATCACCCAACTTAATAACGAATTCATTCGTCCTTCTTGTATTGCTAAATTTAAGCTTTATATACTCCATCATTGTCCTGCACAACCTAAAATCCTTCTTTTCTAAAGTATCTCTCCAAGATTCATGTTTTGCGTTTACACCCTCGCGCGTCTCAACCAAAACGATATCATCCCAAACAATAAACACCAAGGTATTGCTTGTTGGATATGTCTGGTGAACTCATCTAAGACAAGAGTAAAGAGATAAGGGCTTAAAGCTGAACTTTGATGTAAGCCAACAGTGATAGGAAATTGTTGTGTTAATCATCCATATGTCCTCACCCTTGTCACTGATTAGCCTCTTAATAATGAAACAATAAATATTTAGTAAAACTTTCATTAGCTTGCAATTATATTAATTAATTTAAGAAGACGACAAACAATTACAAATTAAGTTCACAACTAAAACTACAAAACTTATAAGTATTAGGGTTGTTTTGAAGTGATCGATGGATGCAAAGAGGCGGCCTGGGGATGGACAAGAGGGGAAAGAGGGGCTGAATGTTGCTTTGTAGGGTGTCGGATGTGGCGGGTGTGGAGCTGAGAGGTGCGGTTGGCAACAGGGAGGGGCTGGGGATTGTAATTTTTAGTGGGGAGGAGTTGGGAGGATCGACTGGAACGACAAAAACAAAACACCAAGTCTCACAAGTATTAGGGTTGTTTTGAGGTGATTGGTGGATGCAAACGGGCATTCGGCGCCCGGGGAATGGACTAGAGGGCAAAGTGGGGCTGGAAAGTCGCTTTGTAGGGTGTTGGATGTGGTGGATGTGGAGCTGGGAGTCTGGGTTGGTATCAGGAAGGGGTGGGGTTGTAATTTGTAGTGGGGAGGAATTTGGAGGGTCGGATGGAAATTGTAGTGGTAGGGAGGAGGATTGAGAGTAGTTATTCTACAGCGGGTAGGAGTTGGGAGGTACGGTAAGCAACAAGGAGGGTGGCTTATGGTGGGCCTGAGTTGGGGAAAGTGATTTGGACTGGGGAAGAGAGGGGAGAGGGCGGCTTGTAGAGGGGCTAAAAGGGGAAGTCGTGGTATGTGACGCACGAGACCTGGGAGGTGTCGATGCGGAACCAGGAGGTGTTGATGCGGAACAGAGAGGTGTTGATGTGGAACAGGGAGGTAGAATCAGGTAAGGGAATGAAGGGAGTAATGAGGGGAACTTACCCTAGGCACCCGCACCAAGAGGGAACGGCTTCAGCACCGTTCACAATCCGCACGAAGGAGGAAGTACTCGCATAGCCTAGACACCCAAAAAATAGCCATAATATATATATACATTGTTTTAAGTGCCCTCTGACATGTCCGACATGTATCCTGACATGCCATTTTTAAGAAAAAAATGATATGTTTTTCTAAAAAAAATAGATTATGCCATTTTGTAAAATATAGGACGAGATGTCCGATATATCGGCCGAAACTGCTTTTAAATATATCATCCGCTGATTTATTTTATATAATATTAGCAGAATGCAGAATATGTTTAAATCGCATATATATATATATATATATATATATATATATATATATATATATATATATATACGAGCATCTTCACACGGGCTACGCCCGTGCTCGATGCTCTCGGACGGCCTTCGCCCGTGCTCGATGCGTTGTTGCGGGCTGCGCACGCACCCAAAATCTTTTTTTTTTTCAAAACATAAACATATGAGTACTTAAAATGACCGCAAAAAAATATGAAGTACTATTCTTATTTTTATTTTATACAATTTTGCAAATTTTAATCTATAAAAATTAATTAATCTCTCCCTCTCTCTCTCTCTCTCTTTATCACTCCCCCCTCTATCTCTCTCTCCTTCTCTCTCCCGCCCCTCTCTCTCCCTCTCCCTCCACTCTCTCTCCCAAATCTCCCCCATCTCATGCTCTCTCTCATGATCCAATGGCCAATATTAAATTTATGGTGTGCCTCCAAATATCTATATTCCCTTATATATATAAGATATATATATTATATTATGTATGTTTAAATTGATTAGACTTATTGTTTCAATTTTTTAACGTTTTATTCTTACAAACACTTTTATATAACTATTTCACAATTTTTAATTTCGTATTACAAAAAATATAAAAATAATTAATATATTTATTAGTTGATTGTTTACCTATTTTTAATATAAATTTATAAAATTGAAAAGACTGATAATCAAAAAGGATTTTTAACTTTTAAATATTCTTTATTTGTAATAAACTTATTATTATCAAAATAAAATTATTGTATTTTATTAAATATATTTTACAATGTATCATTTAGTATTTGTTAATAATATTTTATTTTAAATACTATTCAATTTAATTTTATCATATAAATGACTCATTTTTATCTATTTGTTATATTATTTTTCCATTTTAATAACATATAATTATAGTTAGCATACATAAAAATAAAAAAAAATATTTATAAGACATAGAAATCCAATATTTTAAAATATCTCTGACATATCTTCGACTTCTGACTTCCGATATTTAAAAACTCAATCTGATATGTCGACGGCATCCGATATGTCAAACATTATATAGATATATATAATGATGGAGAGGTTTAGGGTTTTCATTATGGATGTAACGTCGAGTATTCAACCAAGTCGGCAGACTCTCGTTCTGAAGCAAAATTCAACATTCCTCTACTAAAACTCGAAGTAGCGTCGACATCTTTCCAGAAAGAAAATTTTAGAGGCTTCCATTCAGAATTATTTGAATACTATAACTATGGAAGTTATTCAAAATTGAAGAGTTTATTGAACCTCAAAATAGTCTGTAATAAAATAAAATAAAAATCCCAAAAAACGTAAAACAGCGGGCCGAATGCGGGTATTGGTTATTGTATCCATAATAACCCTGATTTGAAGAAGGGTCCAGTTAAGCTAAGATGAATTGTGACTGTATTTGATATTGTATTTTTAATTATGTACTTGCAGGTTTACAATATTAAGTACACACCAATATCAGGTTACAGTGGGTCAGTAAACACGGGACTATACAATGTAATCTTTCATTGTATAGGTCATTGTGTTGACTCACATATAATCTCTCTATTGGAGTGTACTTCTATTCCAAGTACATGAGGAGGTTCAAGGAAGAAGATCTCAAATTCAATAGAACAGAATTTCACCCAAGTAAAATTCGTCGAGTATCGTAAGGGATATTCGTCAAATTTGTCGAGTATCATTGATATTTGTCGAATTCGTCGTATATACTTACTATCACTCGTCGAATTCATCTTATATACTTGTGGTGAAATATCTGGAAAAATTGGAAAAATTCGTCGAATATCATCAAGTATACTCGTCGAATTCGTCAAATGTATCTAACGATACTCGCCGAATTCGTCGAATATACATGACGATACACGTCGAATTCGTCGAATCATCTCGACGCTACTTCTCTGATTTTTCTTAAGGCAAATTCGTTGAGTGCGTCTTGGCGTCGAGAGCATCGAGTGCATCTTGGCGTCGAGAGCGTCGAGTGCATCTTGGCGTCGAGAGCGTCGAGTGCATCTTGGCGTCGAGAGCGTCGTGCATGGATGGAGTTGAGTGAGTCGACAGCGTTGAGTCTGCTAGCCTATACTCGACGAATTCGTCGAGTATACTAGTTGATACTCGACGAATTCGTCGAGTATGATTTCAGCTTTGGCGATGAGTGGCTTGCTAGCTTGATCCGAATTTCTCTAAGTCAAATTTGTCGTATATCAATGACTATTCGGCAAGTATACTAGCGGATACTCGACGAATATGACTTAGGTCATTTTTTTTCGACAATTTTTTTTTCCAGGATTGGGTTGCGGCGGACATGTACAGTAGTTTTTGGAAGTTTATTTTTGGAATTTCTTTTATAACCGTTGCATTTGAAGATGTCTATAAATACTTAGGGTGGATTTTTCTTCAACCCTAATCTTGCAAATTGTCCTAATTTGAAATCAAGAAACTTTCCAAAAAGAACGATCCGTCGGCCTCCTGTGCGATACGCGAACTCCGATCGGCCGACCACAGCGAACTTTGCACGATTCAATCTTCATCAACCTGTACGACTGGATTGCTACTCTCTGAAGATCTTTATTCCTCCAGATCTAGTCGATTGAAGATTCAAGGTCTTCAAAGATTTCTATTTTTCGAGTTCTCCAAAATTTCAAGATCTACATAATCGAATAACGTCGGAGTGAAGACTTGTAATCATTATTATATTGTAATATTCTTTTTCATTTGTAGGAGATTTTTCTCCGAGTTATAGATCCGTTTGTGGATCGAGTCGTAGATCCGATTGTGGATCGAGTCGTAGATCCGATTGTGGATCGAGTTGTAGGAGATGTTATTTTTCGAGTGGTAGGAGCGTCGTCTCTGAGTTCTAGGAGTTGCGGCTCCGATGTGTAAGATTTGTAGAAATCTGAGTTTGGTGAAGTAGCTGAATCTAGCCCTTCGTGGTAGATAGGCGAGGCGGGAAAGTGAACGTACCCAACTCGGGGAACCACTATAAATCTCGGTGTTTGTGTGCTTAATTTTTTAATTAGTTTTATTCCGCGAAAAGACAAAGACATCACATATTCACCCCCCCCCCCTTTAGGTGATTTAGGTAGACGCTAGATACTTTCAGCGGGTGTGGCCCGGATCGTCAAAAAGCTACTCCGATCAACGCCTATGCCGTGTATAAACTCTAGTATGTCTTGACGGCACGTGCTCTAGGTGGCGATCCCCATCATAAACTAATCAATGAACAAAAACAAGTCTTTTCTCCTAATATAATGCAGAACAATTTATCAAGCCTAGTGATACTGCTTACTCTCAAAATCTTTACATTTTCAGGTCATACTATTTGTTCATGACAAATTTATGATAAAACTACTTCATGTTAGAGCAAACTTTTTTACTATATTGCAATTCTCTTTATTGTTAATATTTGAATATGCATATTTTTAAAGCTATGTAATTTTAGGCACTATAATGACAGTTAAGTAATGTAATTTTATGCACTATAAATGGAAAAGCAGGTTGTTTTCAAGAAGGCAGTTATGGAACTAGTTGATGACACTTATGTTAATCATAATATCTCATGAGAAGTTATGTCTTCACATTTAAGGATAAGTGAAAAGAACATACTTGGAATATCAAAAGGTCGTGTGTCCCCAAATAAAAAAATTTGGTGGTAGAAAGAGAAAGTGCAAGATAAAATGAGGGCAAAGAGGGTCAACTATAAATCACTCTACGCTTGTAGGAATGATAAAAACTTAGCCAGATATAAAGTCGCCAAAAAAGAAGCTAAACAGACAGTAAGTAAAGCAAGAAGTCAAGCTTATGAAGAATTTTATAAACGACTAGATACCAAAGATGGAGAGCCTGACACATATAAAATTGCTCGAGGTAGAAAAAAAAAAGACAAGATTTAAGTCAAGTAAAATGCATAAAGGATGAGACAGATACAGTTTTGACGGATGATGTGGATATTAAAGAGCGATGAAAGGAGACCATTAGAGGCACCTGTTAGGCGTTGTGAGAGTCCAGTCACTGGGCATGTTAAACGAGGGAGGGTAGACCAATAAAGACTTGGAATGAAACTATAAAGAAAGACATGATGTACTTAGACATTAGTGAGATTATGACAAAAGATAGGGCACAATGGCGACAAAGGATCCATATAGCCGACCCCACTATAGTGGGATAAAGGCTTGAGTGTTGTTGTTGTTGTTATTCAAAATATTTCTTAGGCATTATTGAGATTATGACAAAAGATATGGCACAATGGTGACAAAGGATCCATATAGCCGACCCCACTAAAGTGGGATAAAGGCTTGAGTGTTGTTGTTGTTGTATAGTGGTAGTTAAGTGTCATTGTAGTGTTTTCTAAATATTAACTTTATGGTACCTATAAAACGTTTGATGTACTCTTTAGTTAACCGAAATTCATTTTTCAGCTTCCCACTACAAATATGAAATACGCCTATGCTCTTTGTGTGTTGACAACCTTGATAGTAACATATAAATATATAAAAGATAGACTATATTCACATAAAAAATCTTTAGGATAAATCAAGAAAAAAACAATATAAAATTCTCTAAAGCATAATTGTCACTAGAAATATGAAAAAAGTAAATTCAACAAAATACATTATCGTAATAAATTTTTAGTTTCAAAAAATAACATAGAAACTATTTCAAATGGCCAACATCTACTACTTCAATAAAAGACCAAATTGCAAGAGTAAAAAGACAGACATTAGTTTAAGTATATATGTCTGCAATCAATCACTAAATACTAAACAAGTTCTTAAATATTTAGAGCTAGCCCACTATAGTGAATGCATAATCCAAATGAATAGACCTCATAAGATGCAGTGCCTCGGATGCCATGTAGACATGTAGTAGACAAAAGTAAAAAAAAAAATAGAATCCCGCTGCAGGCTTAATTCATTGGCAAGAAAGAACACTATAATACCAGAAATCACTCTATAAGCTCTCGAGAAAATAAAACTACAAGAAAAATAATCCATGGCATCAAAGATCGAGAAAATGAGGACATCGCTAAGTATTTCATTTCATATTGCCAATAAAATTTCATCCCACTTCAGCCAACAATGTCATAAATGAAAAGTTCAAATCTGATGCAGATATCAAGAATACATAACCTCTAAATACTACATAAAAGTTATGCTACTGGGCAGCGGCCATATTAAGATATACAGCAATCAGATGCAAAAAAACAATGGCCTTCTCAACTCCACGTTATTTCATTGAAGATTGTAGAAGTAGAAAAACAGGAGAGAGAAAATCACCATTGATTGTATTATCCTCAAAGAATAGGATTACATACACTTATATAGAGGTAGAAAGAGGGAGAGACTCCTACATATACAATGTGGGACTAAAGGAACTATACATGGGTCAATACACATGGGCCTCCCTAATGGACTAATTTATCTTAACTTTAACACTCCCACGCAAGCTGGAGCGTACAAGTCATAAGCACCAAGCTTGGATAAGAACTGATAGTACAAATTCCGAGAGAGACCCTTGGTGAAAATATCAGCAACTTGACTGGATGCCGAGATGTGTTCCAATACTATCTTCTTCGATTAAACCTTTTCCCGAATGAAGTGACAGTCAACTTCGATATGCTTTGTGCGCTCATGAAACACCGGATTCTTGGCAATATGTATGGTCGCTTGACTATCACAGAGCAGGATAGCAAGAGAGGAGAGTTTGAGACCGATATCTCTGAGGAGACCCTCCAGCTAGGTGACCTCAGATACGAATGCTGTCATTGCACGATATTCTGCCTCAACAGATGAGCGAGCAATAACAGACTATTTCTTGCTACGCCAGGTAATAAGATGTCCACCGAGGTAAGTGCAAAAACCAATAATGGAATGTCTATCATCAAGAGACCATGCGTAGTCAGCATCAGAGTATGCAACCAGAGATAATGAAGTCGATGGTTTATAAACAAGTCCTTGTCCAGGAGCCTTCTTTAGATATTTGAGAATCCGCTCGACGGCCTGGAGATGAGAGGTCCGAGGAGTATGCATGAATCGGCTTACAACTCCAACAGCAAATGAGATATCAGGTCGTGTAACTGTGAGGTAGATTAGTTTCCCCACCAAGCGTCGATAGTACTCTGCATTGGTAAGCACAGGGTCATTCCCATAGTCATGTGCCGACAACTTATGATTCATATCCATCGGAGTGTCTGTAAGTTTGCATCCAGAATAGCCCGCACTTTGTAGAAGATCAATGCAATACTTCCGTTGAGATAAGATCAGACCATCAGGTCGTCTTGCAACTTCAAGTCCAAGCAAGTATCGCAGATTACCCAGATCCTTTGTCTGGAAGACGGAGTTCAGATGTTGTTGGATGTTCTGGATCCCGATGGTGTCGTTTCCCGTGATCAGAATGTCATCCACATACACAAGAAAAAGAACCGTCCATGTTGCTTGATGATGAGTAAAAATAGAGAAATCAGCAGAGCTCCGAGTGAATCCCATCTCGCGAACCACCTTACTGAACTTATCAAACAAGGCGCGAGGAGATTGTTTGAGACCATATATAGACTTCCTGAGATGACATACACGAGACTCCCCCGTGGTCTCAAACTCAGGTGGTTGGTGCATATACACAGTCTCTTGGAGATCGTCATTGAGAAAGGCATTTCTGATATCCATTTGATGAAGGGCCATTGGCGGTGAACAGCAAGAGAGATGAGAACCCGAACAGTATTTAGTTTTGCCACTGGAGAGAAAGTTTCGTCATAGTCGAGGCCATGTTGCTGAGTGAATCCTCTAGCCACCAGACGAGCTTTGAGACGATCAATTGTTCCATCAGGAGCATGTTTGATGGTAAAGACTCATTTGCAGCTAACACAAGACTGATCGGGAGGGAGAGGAACAAGGTCCCAAATCCGGTTAGCCCAGAGAGCGGTCACCTCTTCGTCCATGGCCGCACGCCAGCCTGGATGTTGTAGAGCGTCCTGCAAAGAGTTAAGAATGGAAATAGTGGAGAGAGAGACGGCAAAAGTGCGAAGAGGTGGAGAGAGACGATGGAGGGATACAAAGTTTCCCATGAGATGAGCCGTAGAGGGTAGTGCTTGATCGTCAATGCGCAGAAGATCATCAGTAGAAGGGGGCCGCTGTCGGGCTGCAATCCTGGACGAGCGTCGAGTGTAGACACGGACAGGTGGAGGAGGAGGGAGAGGTGGTGAAGTTGGTTCCGGACGAGCGTCGAGTGAAGTTGGTACTGGAGGAGTGGAAGAGGGAGGCAGAGATGTGACGGGGACAGCCGGACGAGGAATAGTGGACTGAGGTGGTAGAGTGGACTGAGGTGGTAAAGTGGAGGTGTGGGAGAAAAAACTTTCATCCTCAGTAAAGGTAACATCCGCAGAGACGAGTACCTTGTTGACGGTGGGAGAGTAGCAAACAAACCCTTTTTGGGTACGAGAGTAGCCAACAAAGATACATTTGGTGGCGCGTGTGGCAAGTTTGTCACTTGGTGGTCCGAGAGAGTGGACATAGCAAGTACAACCAAATGGGCGAGGCGTGAGAGAAAAAGGAGTCTTGGAAGGAAAGAGTAGACCAAACGGAGAGGCAAAGTTAAGCACGGAGGAGGGCATGCGATTAATGAGATAGCAAGCAGTATAGACAGCAAAGTTCCAATATTCGGCGGGAACCTGCATTTGAAGCATGATGGACCGAGTGACATCAAGGAGATGGCGAATCTTTCGCCCGGTCACACCGTTCTGTTGGGGTGTATATGCACACGACGTTTGATGAATTATCCCAAAGTCGGTGCATAAATTGGAGAAGTTGCGACCAGTATATTCACAAGCATTGTCAGTGCGAAGCATTTGTACTATTGTAGAAAATTGCGTACGTATTTCAACAATAAAGGCACAGAAAACAGAAGTCAGCTCAGTACGATCATGAAGTAGATAAAGTCATGTGAGGCGTGAATAGTTATCAATAAAAGTGACAAAGTACCGATAACCAGAAATACTGGGAATTCTATACGGACCCCAGATATCGGAATGAACAAAAGAAAACGGAGTACTACTCCGATTACAAGCAAGAGGGAAAGAAACACGATGTTGCTTGTCAAAGATACATGATTCGCAAGAGAATTCCTGCAAGGAGATATCAGGAAGTGCCTTCTTGAGAATCTGAAGAGGAGCATGGTCAAGACGACGATGCCAATTGACGGAGGGAACAACAGAGAGTGAGGTGGGAAGAACATCCAGGAGATAAAGCCCGTTTGACAGCCGTCCTCTACCAATGATAGTCTGTGTTTGACGATCCTGCATGACAAAAGAAGAGGGAGAAAAGATTAGACAATAATCAAGATCTTGAGCAAGACTACTAACAGACAGTAGGTTGAAGGGAGATCCCGGAACATGCAGAACCGAGGTTAAGGAGAGAGTAGGGGTAATTTGTAGATCAGCAGCTCCAAACGTCGGAGTAGTATCGTCATTTGCCACAGTGATAAACTTGGGATACTCAGTGTGCATATACTGAAGAGGTTTCTGAGAAGTAATGTGATGGGTGGCCCCAGAATCTAGGATCCATTGAGAGTTGTAGGAGAGACAGGAGATACCTTCAGTAGAGAAGGAAGCAACCGAGCCAGAGGAACGGTTGACAACCCCTTGCAGTTGCAGTATCTGTAGGCGGAAGTCATTGATATCTTTCTGAGCAGATGATGGGGGCTCGGTGGAAGAGGGACCCGGAGAAGTAGCAGCAGTCGTAGTAGCAGTAAGATGAGGAGGAAAATCATGTTTGCGATAGCAGATAGCTTCAAGGTGCCCATCACGACCACAGTAGGTACACTTGAGAGTAAAACACCCACCACGTCCCCGAACACGAGACGTGAAACGGCCTCCCCGAGTAGTAGAAGAACCTCGGTCAGAGGGAGCAGGAGTAGGGAGTAGGGGTTGCTGGAGCAAATCCGGAGAGAAAGTGGCCGGAGCCTCGGGAGGTGGTGTAATTTTGAGCACCATTGAGCAAACATCAAACAGAGAGGGTGTAGTGGAAGAGGAGAGGATCTGGGCTCGGACGCTGTGAAGATGACTAGGAACACAGGTCATCATCATAGCGATCCCAACAGCCTCCTTTTATGCCCGTTGAGTAGCAAGGTCTGCAGAGGGCGGTTGGTGTTATATCCAGACCTCTACCAGGGTTCTGGCCTTGGCAACAAAAGAAGTTAAGTCGTCAGTGGTTCCAGGATCCAGTGATTGAAGATCGGAGATAATGTCGAAGAGGTGTTGTAGGCTATCCTTGCCAGAGTAGAGGGAGTGCAGCTCAGCCAACATTTCCTTAGTTGTTTCGTAATACATTATCATTCGATAAGGCTCGATGTCCATAGAGTTAAGCAACCAAACTTGGACCCGACCGTCATCGCGAAGCCAGTCATCAGAGGGGTTAGCAGGTTTGACCCGAGTAAGGTGAGCGAGCAGACCCTTTGTCTGTAGACCACGACGAACAGAATGAGCTCATTCAACAAAGTTGGTCTTGCCACTGAGAGAGAGAGTGGTGATGCGAAGTTCATCACGCACCTCGGCAGGCAGGGCAGCAGCACGGGCGAGCAGAGAGGAGGTAGCCGCGGTTGAGAAACTGGATGCCATGGCGGATAGAAGAAACAGGCCGAGCGGCAAGCAGTGGAGGACAGGTTGAGCGGCAAGCAGTGGAGGATAGGCCGGGCGGCTAGCAGAACAGACTGCGAGAACGGAACAAGCGGTGGACTGGAGCAGGAGCTCGCAAAGGAGAGGAAAGGCGAGCAACACGGATTAATCTGCAGCGAGCAAGAGAAGAAAGCAAGGCGCAGCGAGCTAGGGAGATCGCGGCGACTAAGAGCAGGTCGCGGCGACTTGAATTAGACCGCAGCGAGAAAGGCCAAGAGGCGAATAGAGGCAGATCGCGGCGACAAGAGCAGGTCGCGGCGACAAGAGCAGGTCGCGGCGACAAGAGCAGGACGCAGCGACAAGAGTAGGTTGCGGCGACAAGAAGCAGCTCGCGGCGAAAAGAAAAGAATAGGTCGCGACGACTAAGAGCAGGTCGCGGGGACAAAGAGAAGAACAGACAGCAGCGACTAATAGGAGGTTGCGGCGACTAAGAGGAGGTCGCGACGACTAAGAGGAGGTCGCGGCGACAAGAGAGAAGAAGGAAGAAACGGTAGGTCGCGGCGAGTAGAAGAGAACCCGTGGACCCCACGAGTCAGAGAGGGGAGGATATAAGAAGCCTGGGGAGGAGGGTGGAACCACGGAGAGAAGAGGACGCGGGTTAGAAAAAGCAGGCCGCAGCAGTCAAGCGGTTAGAGAGAGGAGCGGGTAGGATGAGGCAGGCCGCTGGCGAGTAGAAGGAGGCGGATAGAATCCGGAGACCGCAGGAGGGGATGAATCCTCTGATACCATGTAGAAGTAGAAAAACATGAGAGAGAAAATCACCCTTGATTGTATTATCCTCAAATAATAAGATTACATACACTTATATAGAGGTAGAAAGAGGGAGAGACTCCTACATATACAATGTGGGACTAAAGGAACTATACATGGGCCAATACACATGGGCCTCCCTAATGGGCTAATTTATTTTACCTTTAACAAAGATCAAATATTATACAGGTAAAAAAACTAAAGGATCATTTGATAGTTGACTTGGGAAAATATTTACGCTGAAAATCAGTCAAATATTTTTGGGGGCACCTGAATCTTGTTGAGCTAAATTTCAAATTTAGGGAATGTGTTGAAAAATATTAAATCACTTTAGGTGTCACTTATCGGGATTTGTCACATGTACTTCTCCTTGAAACCCTTTTTCATCCTCACAACATGAACCTCTTCCTTTTTCTCATCTCTCTACAATGGTCTTACAATATCATTCTTTGTACCCAAGTTCTTGTGTGGTCTGATGCTTGTATGGTCTTCCTCTCTAGTGTAGTTATGGTACTCTTTCCTCTTGTTGTCAATATCACTAAGAGACGCCTCATTAGCTTATGTTTTGGTCGTGGATAGCATGTGATTGTAAACTTCATTCTCCTCTATTTCTATCGCCAGTGTATATTATTATATATTTATTATATTGTTGCATATATAATAAGATTTAACATATATGATCTTGATAGAATAGCTTCAATTCTTACCTATGTAGTTATGTCAACGCAAATGATGTTTGGAGATATTCAGTATAGCAAATCTCAGTATCACTGCTGTACATTTGAACCCAAAATCATTAAAGAAAACCAAACAGTCTGACAAAAATTAAACAGATTTAACAAAAGGTCAGATTTAGCAGTCTTCAAAAACTAAATACCTCAAAATATACTAATTCCTAAATTACAAGCATGAAAAAAAAAATCATACTGTTTCCAAGCAGACCCTAAATACAATTTCCTGTAATTAGATATCTCCATAATGGAATCCATCACAAAATGACTAAAAACAGCTGTCATGATTTTGAAAAGAAAACGTTAGATAACATAAAACCCAACAAACAGTACCTGCCCGAACCTAGAAATCAAGAGTGAGAACATACAGAAACAGGAACTTCACCCAGATAAACCAAACCAATGATGCGATATGCAAACCCCCTGCCTGGTGTATAAAGTTCACAAAAGCTGAACCCTAACAAACAACACATACAAAAGTAGGGAACTTCAAAAGAGGGGGAAAATGCTACCGCGCCTGTCAAGCAATATCTGACTTCCGCATCTCCCCTCAAGCATACGTCAACCGCATGAAGAAAGAAGATCTATCGAAATTGAGAACTGAAGCCCTAAGAGTGCTAAGCTCCAAAGCCACGAAAATCAATCATCTCGACGTTGTACTCCAAAAATCCGACACATGCAGCCCCCGGCGAACAGAAGCTCTAATCGCCGGTGACTTCAACCAAGCATCCAAACTTCCACAAAAACCGTCGAAGTAATACGGGGGAAGGAGAATAATACGACAGCAAAACCCTAATTTGAACTTACTAAAATGCTCCAGAAACTCCCCCCACCCTCTGCGTTTAACAAACTAGAACCCCTATTTTCGGTTTCACGGATGCGAAATGGGGTTCAACGGGGAGGGTGGATGATTGAGAGGGGGAAGGTCAGTACGACCTGTGGGGACGAAGGAAGGCAGGAGCGAGACAGTCGGATTTGTAAGGTAGGGGGTAAATTCCCACAGCCGTTACATGGATTAGGGTCGTTTGTATTTTGAGTGAAAAAGTAAATGATTGAAATGAAGTTCCAATGAGTTGTTTTTGAAAATTATGATTTTGGTATAAAATTGTGCTGATGAAATGAAGGCCCCGCAACTTTTTATCTCCTTTTCATTTTCTAGAAACGTCACAGCCCATAATATTGTGTTTGTTTTAGGGACATGTGACTTTTTAAAAAAGGTAAAATAATTCCTTTTGTATTAGCTGTGTTTTCCAATGATAGATAAAACAAACCCAATATTATGAACGGTGACATTTTCTAGAAAACGAAGAGGGAAAAAATCCTGCCAAACGAACCTGAAGTTTGTGATGGTGTCCAAAAAAATAGTTTTTTGTTGATAAAAATAGGACGTTGTGCTATTAGGAAATCATGGTATGTTATTAGCAAATAATGTGTTACGTTCAAAGCAGGTTTCCCTTTTTGAACTAGCATGCAGGCATAGGCGGGCCTATTAAGGGACACACCCGGGCACGTGCCCGGGTGTGAAAAATCGAAAATTCCGCCCGGAGCTTAATATTTCTCCATCTGGTGTTCCCGTGCCCAAGCGAGTTCTGCCTTAATTTCTTTGGCAACTTCGCGGGGTGTGAGTGTGGCCTTCCCCCTTCGTCCCTCCGGCCTCTGACATCACCGACGACCACCGTTCCCGCATCAGGCAGTGTGGCTTAGGGTCGTTTGGGGCACGTTAGCACAGTCTGAGTGCACCCTTCCCCCTCCGACAACAGCAGCAGTAGCGGCCACTGGCATCCTTCCAGATTCCAGAACACTGAACACCAAGTATTCCCCCCCCCCCTTCGATTTCTCTCATGATCAAGTTTTCCTCCTTCAGTTTTTCTCCAGAACTCCAGATTTCAGTCATCCGGCGGAGTTGGATTCCAGATTCCAGAACACCGAACACCAGGTATTCCCCCCCCCCCCTTCGATTTTGATTGTTGTATGTTGAGAATTGATAACTGATCTTTAGATTTTTGGAACTATTAAATTAGATGATGTTTATATGTTTTGCTTCCTGGATTTACTATGTTAGATCAGATTAGCAATTTGATCTATATGTTAGATGATCTGATTGTTGAAACTGAGAACCGGCTTCTGTGGAGTTTGAATCCTTGGGGAAGGGGTGACCGCACACTGACTTCTCTGAACGAGCTTGACTAACTGAAGACTTAGAACTTAAAACCGACCCAAGGCTCCAGCACGGAGGTCCCACCACACACTGGGAAGATCTTAGAGTGCTTCCCCTCTTTAGCATGTGCTGAGCTAAGGGCACCTCAGAAAGCGCTGTAAGACGAGAGTAAGAAAACTGGGAAAGCTTGCCTTTTGAGGTATCCCCTTGGGTCTATTTATAGTTTTCTGAAAGTGGTCTGCCAACACCTCAACTCCGCTGTTCTGAATGGATATATGCAGCCCAAAGTAGTCTGCCAACAGCGTAACTCCGCTGTTTGGGGGGAATATTGGCAGACCAACGGAGGTAGAACGGTAAAAATACCTCTGGGCGAGTGGTCCATGGAATTCCCACTTGCCTAGGGCGGCGAGTTCTCGATGGGGATGACACTCGTCGCCTCCCTATGGCCCAGGGCGAGTGCGGGTCTGGCCTACCCCACTCGCTTACTACTACCGAGAGTCGGGGGCGAGTGCGAGTCCACCTACTCCACTCGCCCCGTACCTTCTTTGCCTCAATCTGGGCGAGCCGAGCAACCCCCCTGGCTGACTTGTCTGATTCGAACTGCGTCAAATGGCTGGACCGTCTCCTGTCGATCTCACTCGCCGGATATGGGGTTGTGCACTGATGATGCAATTTTTTGTTAAATGATGTTTATTCGCTAAGTTAGATGTTGTATATATTTTCTATTATTATGAGTGATTCTCAGTGTTGAATTTTTTTCTCCCTCTTCCTTAAATCAGGAATCTATTTATTGTGATTATTCAGGAATCTGTTTACATTTTTTACATTTTGAATGAAGATTTTTTTGTTAAAAGACGGGTCAAGTTTACAAGAGCGCAATCAAAGTGGTAAAAGACATCGTCTAAATATTAATTTGAGGGATTTACCATCATATTCGGGTATGAGGTAACCTATTAGCTCTTACAATGTCAACCAGCAGGATACAATTAGGCGATATTATTTGCAAAATGGGGCTTGTCAATCTCGTTTAGATAGTTTTCCTTAAACTATGTTTGGTCACAAAGCACGACAATTCAATAAGAATTGGTATAATGAATTCACTGGTTGGTTAGAGTACAGCATAAAAAAAGATACGGTGTACTATCTTTATTGCTATATTTTTCTCAAAGAGCTAGCGATATTACTTTTGTTTCTCGTGGATTTTGGTATTGGAAAGATAGAACAATACTAGAAAATACGTGGGAAATCATACAACTACGCATAATGTTTCGAAAAAGATGTGTGAGGCTTTAATGAATCAGAAATAAGGTATTCAGATTGCATTTGCTAGACAAGATAAAACACAAAGTTTACAATATCGTGCTCGCCTATGTGCATCGATAGATTGCATTCGATTTCTATTACGGCTAGGATTATCTTTTCGTGGGCACGATGAGACGAAAGAGTCAATGAATCGAGGGAATTTTCTTGAACTTTTAGAATTTTTGGCATCTCACAATAATGATATAAAATCAGTTGTGCTCAAAAATGCTCCTATTAACTGTCAACTAATCTCTCCAAAAAATCAAAGAGAAATTATTTCAGCAATTACAAGTGAGACAACAAAAGAAATTATTAAGGACTATGGAGATGAATATTTTGCAATATTAATTGACGAATCTTGTAATATTTCGTCCAAAGAGCAAATGTTTACTGTTCTACGAAATGTGGATATGAAAGGTAGAAATATGAAGCATCTTTTGGGTTTTGTTCATGTGTCTGACACTACAGCTTTATCTCTTAAATTTGTTATTGACAATTATTTTACGAAATACGGACTTAGTATTTCAAAAGTACGTGGACAAGGCTTTGATGGAGCTAGTAATATGAAATGTGAGTTCAAAGGTTTAAAAACCTTGATGATGAGAGAAAATAAATGTGCTGACTTATTCTCACTTATTAACATTGTTTCGAATGTGGTTGGAGGCTCTTGTAAGCGATGTGATTCGCTTAGAGCTTTAGAAGTGGATCGAGTTGCTCGGGAGCTTAGTTGTGGTGAGTTAGAAAGCGGTCAAGGATTGAATCAACTTTTGGAACTGAAAAGAGCTTGAGATACAAGATGGAGTTCACATTATGGCATCATACTGAATTTTTTTCGTATGTTTTCTTTTATTGCTGAAGTTCTTGAGATTATTATAGTTGATGAAGTAGATGGAAACCAAAGGGGAATGACCAACACTCTTCTTATTCGTATCTTGACATTTGATTTTATATTTACATTGCATTTGATGAAAAATATTCTTGCAGCAACACATGAATTATCTCAAGCCTTACAAAAAAAAGATCTGGATATTATAAATGCAATGAATTTTGTAATGGTATCAAATCATGTACTCTTCACAATGAGAAATGAAGATATTGAATGGCAAGCCTTCATGATTGAAGTGTCCAAATTTTGTAGCAAACATTTTATAGAAATCCCAAATATGAACAAGAAGCATATGCAACCAGGGAGATCAAGACGTCTAGCAAACGAGATTACAAATAACCATCACTACAGAGTTGAAATTTTTAATACAATACTGGATTGGATACTCAATGAACTGAATGATCATTTTGATGAAATAAACACTGAGTTGTTGGTATGTGTTTCTTGTCATGATCCCAGTGATAACTTTGGTTCTTATGACAAACAAAAATTAATTTGACTTGCAAAATTTTATACATATGATTTCACTCCAATAGAACTACAACTACTTGAAGGCCAGCTTGATACATATATTTGTGACATGTACACAACTTCATTTGATATACTATCTCAGGTTAAAGGCATAAATGAGTTTCTTCAGCTGTTAGTGGAATTGAAAAAAGACAAACATTTTCAGTTAGTTTTCAGATTATTAAAGTTGCATGTCTGCTTTCAGTTGCAACAACTACTTTTGAAAGGATGTTTTATGCAATGAAGATAATAAAGGGTCATTTGCGAAACCGAATGAGTACGAATTGATTAATGATTGTTTAATTGCTTGTATTGAAAAAAATGTTGCTGATGAAAATACAAAAGACACAATTATCTCCTGCTTACAGAATATGTGTACAAAAAATGGCTTGTTGAGCAGTTAGTTTTATTATGTTATTTTTTGCTCTACAATGTAATGTTTAATGATTAAAAATTTAGTTATTTATATCCGCTTTTGCATTATCATTATTGGTGTATAATAATTTAAATACTCTTGTTAATTAATTTTAGGTTTAAATTAATTGTGTTCGGGTTTCAAAAAATCCCTAGTTCTGCCACTACATGCATTCCATCGCTGGATCATCATGTCTACTAAATCATAGAACCACTAAGTGGTTATGTATAACCAAACACTTTCAGTGTGATAAACACATCATACAGGTATTCTAATCACTTCCCAGACATCAGACAAGAATAAGATTTGAGTTAGCTGTCTCATAGGGTTGGCGGTGCGACCATGATTTAATAGACAACATGTCGTCGGGATTATCTTAAACTGGGTAATGTTGTTGGCATATATAAAACTATTCTACCCTAAGTCGACCAGGCATTCCATAGACTGGGAATCTTCACCGTCGAAGGTCTCTGTCGCAAGCTTCATGATTACAACCAATGCATGACCATCGTTCATTTTGTCACGTAGTCATGGAACTTATTTATATACTTCTAGGGCCAATATCTTTGAATTAAATCAAGGGCTTGGAATGGTCTGCTTTATACACATCAATTATTGGCGGATGCAGCTATGACCTATATGACATCGAGTCATTATTAAAATATTATTTAAATAGGGGATGCATCCTTGCTTTAATAATTCTACCCCAAGTTATACTATGTAATGACTTGCTCGATTACATCACCGTCGTAAGTATTCGTTGCATGCCCCACTGCTTATTTCCATCGCAGGATCATCATGGGTGTATAACCCGTAATTTGTCAAGATCAGATGCAAACGATGATGGCCTAGAGGTTCTTGCCCACTTAGAAGGAGTGTAGTAGAAGTCATCTCTCATGGGTTAGATCCAGGCTCCCTGGGGCGAGTGCAGCCCCCCAGGGGAAAATCCAGGATCCTCGGGGCGAGTGCAGCCTCCCATGGGCGAGTGCAGGCTCCTTGGGGCAAGTGCTGCCCCCCAGGGGCGAGATCCGGACTCTCTGGGGAGAGTGCAGCCCCTAGAGGCGAGGTACAGGTCCGGGGCGAGTGGCGAGTCGCAGCTTCATCGAGCACTCGCCAACCCCGGGATACCTCTTTAAGTCTGCTAGTATCCCCCCAAACCACAGAGTTATGTTGTTGGCAAACCGTTTTGGGTTACAGGCCAAACTTGAAAAACTATAAATATACCCTCATGGGAACCTTGGTGGGGGGGGGGGGGGCGACTTCTTCTTGATCTCCCCCCCTAGGAAAACTCTGGTTGGCGAGTGCTCTCAAGGCCCACCAGGGTGCCCAACTCAGCATTGGTTAGGGAGGGGAAGCTTTCTTTGATCTTCCGGGTGTGTGGAGAGACCTCCTTGCTGAATATTGGGGTTTGTCTCTTAGTTCCAAGCAGCCGGTCAGGTTCTCTGCTTGACAGAAGTATGTGCAAGCTACCCCCTTGGGTCCGAACTCTCATTGAGACCCAATTTTAGTTTTAACATTTTTGATGCGTGAGCGTGGACCGTAGCCTGCACAAGAAAATCTTAAGCGAGTCTCATGGCTTGAAGCAAGGGGTAGAGAGACGAGTTCGGTTGGGAGAGTACATGAAGAGGTGACCTCCAGCCGACCCGGTTCTGACTTAGGAAAGTTTCAGCTCAATCAACCTAAAGGTACCCACCCGCTCTTGTTCTACTTTTATGGGCTATACTCGGCCTGTGTCAGGCGAGTGCCCGATAAGTGCTCCTCGACCTGTATTAGGCGAGTGTCATGCTAGTGTTCCTCGGCCTGTGTTAGGCGAGTGCCCCTCGACCTGTGTCACGTGAGTGCCAGGTGAGTGTCATGCGAGTGTTCCTCAGCTTGTGTCAGGCGAGTGCTAGGCTAGTGCTACTCGGCTTATGTCAGGCTTGTGTCAGGCGAGTGCTCCTCGCCTGTGTCAGGCGAGTGTCAGGTTATTGCTCCTCAGCCTGTACAAAAGAAAACGAGGAGAAGAGCACGGATATCGCTTGCTGGAGGAGATTACGCAGAGCGTTTGTTGGAGGAGAGCGCGTGGAGTGCTTGCTGGAAAAGAGCGTGTTGTGTGTTGTCTAGAGGAGAGCACACAGTGCACTTGTTTAAGGAGAGTGTGCGGAGCCCTTGCTGGAGAAGATCGCGGATAGCGCTTGTTGGAGGAGAGTGCGCAGTGCGCATGCTGAAGGAGAGTGCGCGGAGCGCTTGCTGGAGAAGAGCTTGGATAGCGCTTGCTGGAGGAGAGCACGAGGGGAGCACGTGGAAGTTGGGTGAGAGAAGGCGCACACGAGAGCACGAAAGGAAGAGTCACAAGTGGGAGCATGCAAGGAATAGATGTGTGTGGGAGAGCGCAAGGAAGAAACACTCGCGGGAGTGTGCAAGGAAGAGATGTGCACGGTAGTACGCAAGAATGAGTCACGCACGGGATTGCGCAACGAAGAGACGTGTGCGAGAGCACGCAAGGAAGAGATGCGCGCAAGAGTGCACAAGGAAGATACACACGTGGGAGCGCACGAGGAATAGGTGTACGCAGGAGTGCACAAGGAAGAGGCGCACGAGAGCGGGCTAGGAAGAGAAAAGAAGGAGAGAGAAATTTGTAGAGGAGGAGAGGAGAGAGAAAATCCATACGAGGATTTTCTAGCGGAGGAAAGATGAAAATGAATAGGAAGTGGGTCTATTTATAGGCTTGGAGAGGGGTAAGCCAGTAATTTCCCTTCGCAACCACCAGTCGGGCGAATAGGATCGCTCCGTTTAGAACACACAAAACACCAATTTTAGGAAAATACCGAGCCTACCTCGGGTCCGAAACAGACCCGCCCGAACTTGGGCACGACCCAACGAGCAACGAGGGTGATTACGCGCGGTAACCACCCCCAACCACCCAGTTTGTGGATGGTTACGGGCGGCGACCGCCCCAACGGTGGCGCCAAAGAAGGCAACCACCCCTTGGGGCCGGCCAAAGCCTCCGGTCGGCCTCCTACCGGCCGACTAAGTAAGGCAGCCGACCATAAGAGGTCGGGCGACCCTTTGGCTGGCCAATTGTGGGCGGATGAAGGGGGAGGCTGACCCCTTGGGGGATGGCCCCTCGCCGATCGACCGTGCTATAGGCGGTTGGGGAGAAGAGGAACAGCCAACCCCTTTGGGGTCGGCACCGCCCCGGCTGACCACGCTTTTGGCGGCCAGGGAAGAAAAGAGTGGTCGGCCCCAAAGGGGCTGGCACCTCCCTGAACGGCTTGCCTTAGAAGGTCGGGGAGATAAGGAGCGACCATAGATAAGCCGCGACGACGATGACAGTGATGGCGGCGGCGGTTGCCGTGGCGGTTACACCTCGGGCGGTTACGTCTCGGATAGTTACATTGCTAATGGGGGTTTCTTGGATATTTGTACCCCACACATGGGGTGTGGCTAGCGCTTTTAGGGGGACACATCATTTGCCCTCCAAGTCCCCGCAGCTAAGAGCAGAAGCAAATTGAGTCCAGGGAATTTTTCCTAAGTCGCGTGCATGATAACTTGCGGTGGTCAAGGTGGAGTTGATCAGAACAATAGATGTGAGAAAGGTGAACTATACACCGAGTGAAATGCTCGCTCATGGTGGTGTGTGCTTATGACAAAATATGTCGGAGATGAGATGTGCACGTGACGCCTCGTGCACTGTAAGCGGTGTTCGTGAGGTGTGCGTTATTAGTACAGTGTACGCAAAGTGCGTGCTGCGCGTGTGGCGCTCATTGTACGCAGTGCAAGTCGTAATGCCCACACGCGCAATGTGTGGTGGGGGGGGGGGCGTTATGCGTGCGAAGTTTGCATAACGTGTGTGCAGTGCATGGTGTGCGCCATGTGCATGCAGGACACAATGTGCATCGTGCGTGCAAGGTGCAATGTACGCGAGACAGTATGAGATACCTACGAGATTGGATGCGATGATTGGTGTAAATAAATGCTATCAACCCGAAAAGGCAAGTGTACCTATCGAATTATAGTACCAAGGTCGTATTTAAACTCGGGATTGTCAAGTACTGCTACTCACGCTTCTACTATTATCCTACCGAAAGATTGTTTAAATTTGACTAACTAAATCATAAGAAAAGATTTCTTGCAGAAAAATAAAACGCCAACACTTAAACTACTTATTGAAACGAGGGGGAGGTTAAATTATGATAAGGAGAAGCACCTGATCGAGAATCACCTCAGCAGGAGTTGACTAAAAAAATGCGATAATAGACTTTCACTTAAAAAAGCTCAGGACCTTGACCGTGGAGGTTCCTAAAGCATGAACACGCTTCTCTTGAAATCGTGCCCTCCTGAGTTTAGGAAGGTCCGACCAAACTCTCGCTCAAGTCGGAGGCCTAAAACTCGCCTTACGCTGTGAACCCCTCTATTAGATTTTATTCCAATCCAAGAGATTTGACGTCTGTCTCTCTTGAGGGGTGCGTACAACTCTCTTTACTCTTGAAAGTTCACTCCAAACTACGAGCCTTTTGGCTAACTAAGAGCGGAAACAAAGATGGAAAACGTACATCGATAATACTTCTCCAAACATGATTAATCAAGAATAAATCAAGGTCTAAGCTTTATAAAGAAAAAAGAAAACTAAAGCATCATAACTTAATCAACTCAAACCTCGGATCATCAAGATCGAGTATAAGGAGGATTTAGTTACTCATGGTGTAGAAAAAGAAAATTATATTTAGAATATGAAAACTGATACCGAGCAGAAGAGAAAGAGAATAACGAGCTATTTTATTTCTTAGTGAAGAAGAATCACAAAAAGGGCACACATATACTATAAAGAAAGCTTCCACAACGACTACAAGTGCGATGAAAAAATAGTACATGAATGCTACAAGGATTTGCATGAAAACTATAAAATAAAAAGACTTGAAATGAGGAGGAGGGAGAGAAGAGCTTCAAACTAGAACTACTCTAAAATAACAGCACCTCTCCTCCCAAGATCTGGATGCCCAACCCTTGAAGATGATCACTATTTATAGAAATTTTTTTGGCTGGGTCACGCCCTGTGACATGCCTGTGGAGGGCGTGACAATAGGGCGTGTCGGACTCGGCGCGACATATGGAGCATTGGAATTAATGTCTGGCGCGGTGGCTGGATTACACGCCCCTCGGACACGCCCAGGATGGTGTGACACCTGGGCGTGTCGGATTCGGCGCGATTTTGGCGCGTTGAAATTAAGCGCCGAACTGACTTCTCAGGACTTGGCGGGACACGCCTGTCAGACACGCCCGGGGAGGGCGTGACCGTGGGCGTGTGAGCTGATTTTAGCTGGAGACTGACTTCGGACCGACGGCTTCATTCCACTGGGTTACGCGCCCTTGGTACACGCCCGGGGAGGGCGTGAACAGGGGGCGTGTCATAGCAAAATTTGACAAAAACCTAAAAAAAAGAAAGAAACATGTTAGTGACAAAATTATATACAAAAAGAGGCCAATATATGAGCATACAAGACATGATTTGTATATTAATAACTAGAAAATACCCTAGTAGTTTATACTACAAAACGAACTATCAATGATCCACACAACGGTGCTGAAGCATTGTTGCAGCATAGCCGAACCCGTCACTAGAGATCTTTCCAAGGATGAGTGAGGGCTCTAGTGTTGATGTAGATGAGACGTGGCTCTATCTTTATTATTTCTTTGCGTATTTGCATTATATAGTGACTTTGTACTTTGATTGCGGATCTTTGGTAGCTCTTTGAGCACCGCTTGACTGCCTGTTCACTGTTCTGACTTTGCACCCTCGATGGGGGCGATGATCGAGCTTTAACAATGTTGGAAACATCGTTTTGTGTAAGCAAACCCATTCTGCTTCTTAGATGTTGATGGTTGGAGGGAGAGGTTCAAACGATGCCTATGCCGCTACCTGGGCAAAGGGCGGGTGGTATCGTGCAAGCATGAGTGCATCATTGCTGGTCTCGACTAGATCTTGAATGATCTATCTTCTTATGATCCTTGCTGTAAAGGATCTGATCCAACCTCACTTATCTTATTCAAAGCTTCTTGAAAATAGAAAATTAAGGTTTATCTTCTTGAGAAATTTGAGTCGATCCACGATCCAGCTTCTTTCTCCTTACAGATTTGAATCTATAATCTCTGACAGATCTGATGAGATACTGTTTACTTTTGAAGTTCTTCTTCTTCTAACTCTTTTGATTGTTGATCAGATTCTGAAAGCATAGCTTTCCTTCTCTATGCTTGTTTTTTTTCGTGTTCCCCCTGTTCTTTTATAGAACATCTTCTTACATAGATCCTGTCAGAGGTTACCGGCTGATCCGGTTGATAACTGACATCTGACAGTTCTGATAGCTTTGACAGTTCTGAGAGCTGTCAAGTCCCCGATCTTGAGATCTGTTACTTAGAGTATTTAACTCTGCTAATAGTGTCGAGACACAAGTATAGTATGTGTCGACACTGATGAAGTATGTGTCGACACAATTTCCAGGGTGTTGACTCAAACTCCTTTGATGTTGTCGACATACTTCAGAAACTGTCGACACAGCTCTTTATTCAGTCTCGACACAGTTTTTGTAGAATGTGTCGACACAAGTCCTGTGTGTCGACACAGCTTCTCCATTTATAACTGATGTCAACCCAAGTCCTGGGTGTTGATATAGTTGCTTCCGCTAATGTCACCACTTCAAGTTTAAGTGTGTGGACACTAGTCCTGAGTGTCGACACAGCTGATGTCGACTCAAATTCGGTGTGTCTACACAAGTCCTGTGTGTCGACACAGCCTTGCTTCTAGTCTCGACACAGCTCCTTCAAATGTGTCGACACATTATAAGTGTCTCGACACTTTTGTACTTTGAATATTCTCTGCGTGCATTAGCCTACACAAGTAAACTCAATATACCATCAAATACTAACTGATGTATATCATTGAGTTAAGTGAGGCTTCTCCAAATCAGGTACACAATTTCAATGTACCCAACAATCTCCCCCTATTTGGAGAAGTCATAATCCATAGTCAATGATATACACCATTACAATAAAGGTAATAAACATGATGTACACAGATATTTCAAAGACAGGGTTATACTTAAGTAGAAATAACATGTTATACACAAATATCCCAAAATGAAACATCATAAAGGAAAACATGCAACTTAAAGACAAGATCATTCAAAAAAGATATAATATATTCAGACAATCAAGGAATTCTTCATTTCATAATGATCAGACTTAGGATTACAAGATTTTTATAGAACAAAAAGTTACATAGTTCTCAACCTAGTCAATCTAAACCTAAGACTGATCAGGTTCCTTGATGATTATCCCCTTGCTAGGTTGAGCAGTAGCTTTAACTTCTGTTTTAGTATCAACAGCTGGCCTCTTCCCTTTGATGTCCTTTGACTTGAGTTGAGCAACCTTAAGCTTTTGTCTCTCAAAGTAATGAAACGGCTTTGGGAAATATTTGCATGGCTCTGTGGAATTTGTAGGAATAACCCCAACCTTTAGGTCCCTCCTGAACTTGTAAATTTCATCCAATTATGTAAGATACTTGTCCCATTCTTGCTTGGAGTACCACTTGCCCCTGTCATACTTATTATCATTAACTCTCTTCCATGCAGTTAAAATGATATTTTTGGAGGTTGGACTCCATTGCTCAAAGTCAGGAATTGTTTTTTCCTGTTCTCTAAACCTTTTCTTTGACAGTTGGGCTTCTTTCTCTTTCAGTAGTGTTGACTCAGCCATCTCCACTTCTTCTGAAATCACTGGCAGTGTATTCAGAGGAGGGTTGTACATGTGCTGGACTGCCTGCTGAATTTCTTCAAACTCTAGAGGAGGATAGATGACTTGTGCCACTTCCTATTGAATCCCCTCCAAGAGAGCAGGTTGGCAGTCAGAGTCTGCAGCGTTGTCATCATCACACAGGGGTGGATATCCCAAAGTAGCTCTGATGCTATTAGATATCCATTTAGCATGATCAGAGCTAGCTTTGACTAGCACTCTCTCCTCCTTTATGACTTCTTGTGCAATATGATCTCTTAGATCATTCTTCTGAAACCTGACCCGATCTACTACATGATAGTTGCCAATGGTGTAATAGTCCTTTAACTTCTTTACTTGATTAGAAATGACAGTCTCAGAAGTCTGTATTGCAGTATTTACTGCTGCCAAATCCAGTTGTATATGTGCTTCTACAACAGACACTTTGGTATCCATATGAGCTTTAATTACAGTGGTTTGTTCACCCAATTTTGTTAGATTGATGGAATGTATGCCAACCAAATTCTCATTCATTCTTTTCTGATTCTCTGGAACATAGCCTTGCTTGATTACTAGATCATCCACCTCAGTTTTAGTTTCTTGTTATTATTTGGCAATGTAGATTATAACATTACCTCCCTTATGGAAGCAATCTATCATTTCCTTCTTTAGCAGATTGACTTCAAATCTTATAAATTTTATGTCCTGTGCCAAATGAAATTGCAGCTCCTTGTGGCTCTCATCCACATACTTCTCTAGAGCAATCCTTTGTGCATCAAGCTTTGCTTGTAGTTGCACCAGCAGTGAACTGAAGTCCATTTCTGGAGCAGGAGATGGTGTTCCAACCTTTAAGGCTTTCTTATAACCAGTGCTCTTCTTCCTTAGCTCCATAATTTTCCTTTTCTTTAGGACAAAGGCTTCTTCCTCATTATCTGAATCAGATGAGCTATCAATTTCCACTATTTTTCCTGGAGCATCTACATCTTGTCTTGGGGCTAGGTCTGACACTTCCCCCTCAATCCTTGCATTTTGTTGAATAAAAGAAATGTCTTCTTTGTTAACCTCTTATTACTCTTCAAACTGAGAAACATTCTCCTCATGTTTTCCATTTTACTCCCCCTAGAAATCAGTTGTCTCTTCTAGGTGAGTTTCTTTCTTAAGAACTTGGGGCTGATCAGGAACTTGCACATCTTGTGCTTCTTTCTCAGTAGTTTCTGCAGCAATGTTGATTTTCATTACTACTTCCATGATAGTGAGATTTGCAGTCTCACTTTCTAAGGCTGCTTTATTGATATCTCCCCCTGCGACTGATACCTCTTGGTTGTCTGTCACTTGAACAGTCTCCCCCTGAATCTAAACTTCAATACCAGGTGTGGGGCTAGGAGACTTCCTTGGTGGTTCAATGACTTCTTCATTAGAACTGAACTCTACCCTTTTCTTTGAATCACTGGAGGATTAAACATCCTTGGCTGCAGATTTCTTTTTCTTCACTTCTTTCAGCTATTGCTTTGATGCAGGAGCATCTTTGGACAACACCCTGTCCCACCTAGATAGAATCCTGATGTCCATTCTCCTCATATGATTTATCTTAGAGCCAACACTTTGGTCTAGTATTTCTGGTATACTTGAAACCAGATGCAGACTGAGAATTCTTCTCAGATTAGGCTTCTTAATTACTTCCTTTATCTTCTCAAAGACAACCACTGTCCAGTCTGTCTTCACCTTGAAGATTATCCTTGTCATAAGGCTGAACATGTAGGAAGAGATCCTATCATGTCCCCCTGTCTTGCAGAGAATGACTTTTCCTATCACATCAGAGAGGAACTTTTCCTGGGAATTCATTCCCTTTCTGTTCATTAATGATCCAATCTTAGTGGATGATGTCATCCCACACCACTTTAGTTCTTTAACAGTCATGGATGAATCAATGTCATCTTCTTTTTTGATCCTATAAAGATGGAGGAGCTTGCTCAGACTTTTGAGCGAGATTTTCACCTTTGATCCTAAAATAGTAGACTTGATTTTTCCTCCCTTCGAATCCAGGGAAGCATTTGAGTAGAATTCGATTACTTCTCTCTTCTAGATCCTTGTAGGTTCAGAAACAAGAAATTCCAGACCAGCTTCGTGGATTAGGTCAACTACATCCTTAATTTCTTGTGCAGCACCGACGAATGCTTGTCGAGCAAGCTCATACCCGTCGTTAATGGTATCGTCCATCTTTGGTGCCATTGGAGGTGAAATAATACCACTTGAAAGAACTGAAGGTTGTTGAGTGACGACTGAAGATTCCTTTGTCTCGACACTCAGGGTTCAATCTCTTGAAAGTTCTGAGTCGCGTGGTCGACTAGTTCTTATTGCCTCCTATTTATAGTATTCTATAAGGAAGGCCAAACGACGCGCTTACATTAGAATATCGCGTGTCGACACATGGTTACTTGTGTCGACACCGACTACTAAAGTCTCGACAGAGAATCTCAAGTATCGACAATTCTATGTGTCGACACCAACTTCTGTGTGTCAACACTAAAATCTAAGGTCTCGACAGTTTTGTGTCGACACAATCTGTTTACTTTGTCAAATGTTGAGTGAAACATTGAATTTTCTTGTATACCACTTAGCTGACTTTATTCTATATTTAACATTCCTAATTCAATTTTGAAGCAATTGAATTTACTTTCTTCAAGAGGTTTAGTGAAGATATCAGCTACTTTTTTTTCAGTAGAGACAAACTCTAGGCTAATGTCTTCTTTCTCAACATGTTCTCTAATAAAATGATACATAATTTCTATGTGCTTAGTTCTGCTATGTGAAATAGGATTTCTAGCAATAGAAATAACACTAGTAAAATCACAAAATAAAGGAGTTATACTTAACTTGATGTCATAGTCTTTAAGTTGATGCTGAATCCACAACAATTGAGCACAGCAGCTGCCTGCAGCAATGTATTCTTACTTTGCTGTGGAGATATCAACACTAGTCTACTTCTTGTTGCTTCATGGCACCAATCTTCCACCTAGGAATTGACATGTACCAGTAGTACTTTTCCTGTCTTCCTTGCAGCCTGCAAAATCTGCATCTGAAAATCCAGTTAGCAGAAAATCTCTATTCCTAGGGTACCATAGACCATGATCTGGTGTGCCCTTGAGATACCTTAAAATTCTCTTTGCAGCAGAATAATGAGATTCTTTAGGGCATGCCTGATATCTAGCACAGACACATGTAACATACATGATGTCAGGCCTACTTGCAGTTAAATATAGAAGGGAGCCAATTATCCCTATATACAAAGACTCATCAATAGGTTTCCCTGCCTCATCTTTGCCTATAGGCATACTTGACCCGGTTGGAGTTCTCATGGTGGAGGCAGTCTCTATACCATATTTCTTAATCACCTCCCTAATGAACATAGACTGGGATATGGACAAGCCATCATCAGTCTGTCTTACTTGGAGTCCCAAGAAGAACTTTAGCTCACCCATGCTGCTCATCTTAAACTTCCCTTGCATGAGTTTGGCAAACTTTCTGCAAAGGTTGTTCTCAGTAGATCCAAATATAATGTCATCAATATATATTTGGTACACTAGAAACTGTGTACCAGATTTGGAGAAGCCTCACTTAACTCAATGATATACATCAATGGATATTTGATGTGATGTTGAGTTTCAATGTGCAGGTTAAAGAAATGCATGATAGTTTTCTACGTACAAGTGTCGACACTTTTGATGGAAATGTGTCGATACCAGAAGCAAGATTGTGTCGACGCACAAGACTTGTGTCGACACATAGAAATTATGTCAGCAGCAGTTGTGTCGACACCTAGGACTTGTGTCGACACACACTCAACACCAGCTATGTTGAAGACCAGAAGTAGCTGTGTCAACACACAGGACTTGTGTAGACACACACTCAAAGAATCTATCAATAACAGCTATACTAAGACTAGAAGGCTTGTGTCGACACACAGGACTTGTGTCAACACACACTCAAATAAATCTGTCAACACCAGCTATGTCGAGACCAGAAGCAGTTGTGTAGACACACAGGAATTGTGTCGACACATCCAACAGAAGCTGTGTCGAGAAGATAAATAATGACTGTGTTGACACATTGGGAGCTGTGTCGACATCATCAAGACTTGTGTCAACACATGGTCTATTTGTGTCGACACATCTGAAGTGTTATGCTGACAGTTCTCTGCTATGATAGAAGTTCAAGGAGGAGTCAGTGTTATCAAGACTGAAGACCTTACAGCTGACATAAGTAACAAAGCTGACACATCTGTCAGAGCTATCAGAAGGCCGTTATAAATCGGATCAACCAGTAACCTTGGATGGATTATATATATAGACCTATTCTATCACAATCAGAAGCTACGAACAAGAGAGGGGGAACAAGAGACAAACCCAGAAGAAGGCAGATCCTGAAGAGTCTGCAAGAAAAATTCAGATCTGATTCTGAATTCAAGAAGGAAGCTGGATTGAAGATCAACTCAAACTCCAATTGAAGATCAACCTTACTTGGTACAAATTCAAGAAGCTTTGAAGAAGCTAAGACAAGTTGGATCTAAAGTAATTAGTTAAATCAAGAACTGATAAAGAAGCTTTCACCCTATTCTCTTTCTATCAGGGTGAAAATTTTATTGTTTTAAACAATTAATTTCCTTGTAAGATCTTTTATAGATCTGAGTTGTAAGCCTAAACATATAAAGGCTGAGGTAGGGCTGAGTGCCTTAGGTAGGATCTTGTTGATCTGAGTTGTAGGCCTGGTGGTTAAGACTGAGGTAGGGCTGTTGCCTGAGGTAGGAGTCTTGGGAAGATTTTGAGTTGTAGGACTTGAAAAGTCTGAGCTATAGGAACCAGTTGGGTTTTGAGTTGTAAGATCCGAGGATCTGAGATAGTGGAAGGAAGTTTATCCGAATCCAGTACTCTACTAGATAGGTGAAGGGAGAGAGTGTACGTACCCATAAATTGGGGAACCACTATAAACCATTGTGTGCTGTGTTGTGAATTTTCTGTGATTGTTATTCTTTGTGCTGTGATTGTTGTGCTGTGTTTAACACTTTAATTGCTTAAGTTGTTAAAAAAGATTTGAACCTATTCACCCCCTCTAGGTGTTTAGGCTCTATAGATCAAATCTTTCAAGTGGTATCAGAGGGAGGTTACTCAAATATAGACCTAACAGTTTGAGTAGATCTCCAAGGCAATTAACTGTTAGCCAGAATGGGTTCAAGTGAGAATCAAAAGGAACTTGGATCCATGAAACTTCCTATCTGTAGGAAAGAAAACTTTGGTATATGGAAAGAGAGGGTCAGATTGTTCATGGAGGCATCTGATCCAAGAATTTACATCACAGTTAGAGAAGGTCCTTTCATTCCAATGAACATATCAGTTCTTGATGCAAATCTCAAAACTCCAAAGAGCTATTCTGAAATGACTAAGGAAGAGATCATCCTAGCAACCTTAGACAAAAGAGCACAAAATATAATTGTGAGTGCTATAGATGATTCTACATTCTAGAATATGGTACATTGCAAAACCTCCAAGGAGATGTGGTACACTTTGATTGTCTACATGGAGGAAACATAAGAAGTAAGAGAGGATAGAAAGTCCATGGTAAATCAAGAATATAAGAGCTTTAAACAAGCCAAGACTGACAGCATAGCTGAATGTTACAAAAAATTCTTTAGAATTATAAATGAGCTAATGACCTATGGAAGAGTCTTTAGCACATATGAATTGAATGACAAGTTTCTCAGGTCACTAACCAAGGACTGGGATACAAATATATGTGCCATCAGAGAGGTGGACAGGCTTGCTGATACACCTCCACCAACCTTGTTTGGAAAACGGTTATCTTATGAGATGCAGCTCACTGCCAGAAAGGAGGAGGAGAAAAGCAATAGGTCTGAATATAAAGAAAAGTCAGTAGCCTTCAAGGCTGAAGCTACAAGAAAGGGTAGGAGAAAGTCTCTTTCTCCACCCAGGAGAATTGCGGAGGCTGAATCAGAAAATCCCGACATCAACACTTCAGACATCTACAACTCTGATGAAGATTTTGCTGCCTTTAAGAGGCAGTTTCAGAGGTTCATGAAGAAGAAGAAATGGAGAACAAAGCCATCTACATCCTTCTCCAAAGATGACTATTATAAGAAGAAGAAACCTTCAAAGGATAATAGGTATGCCTCTAATCATAGTAAACAAACTACTTCTAAAATTGTTTTCTATTACTGCAATAGTCCTGGACATGTCATAGCTGATTGTCCTGACAAGAGAAAGGAGTCTAAGGACAAGAAAAAACATCAAAATAAGGGAAAGAAGGAGAGGTCCCTTGTTGCCCAGAAGTAGAAGAGTTGGACTGACTCTTCATCATCAGAATCAGGAGACGAGGATGAAGCAGAAGCCTATATAGGATTGTTCCCTACAGAAGAGGATTATATGGAAACATAATTCTTGCAAATGCTGGATTCCATAAATGGAAGTGAAGATCATTATTGCAGAGGGCTGATGGCTCTATCTGAGGAAGATCAGTGCTAGGATCAGCCTGGTCCCAATAAGATATACAATCCATCCTTAGTTTCTGATTATTATACTGGATCTGAATCAGAAGCATCTGCATCAAGAGATGTGGATGGTTCTGAATCTGAAGGGGATGTTCATCAATTAATTGATGAGTATGGTGGTATGTTGTAAGCTCTTAAGAGAAGCAAATTCCTTGTCAAAAAGCAGGCTGAGGAAATTGAATCTCTCAAACTGGCTCCATCAGATTCAACAAAGATGTTGGATTTGAAATTGAAAGAGGTTGCTAAATTGAAAAACATAACTGTTATTTAGATGGGTATAATTACTTTCAAAAATAATCACATCAAGAATCTAAAAGTAAGATTTCAGAAAGGAAAGGATCTTGTGGCTAAATTCTCTAAGCCAAAGTCAGTCTTACCCATAATTGATAATTTCATCTCCTAAAAGGGTAAGACAGGATTAAGCTTCAAGGGAAGAACAAGGGCAGCCAATTCTCAAATAAAAGACAAAGCCCCAGTTCAGCCACTAGCTATGAAACCCCCTATTTCTTTTAGAAAAGTGATGCAGCCTACTAATAGGTATGATCATGACATCACTCATGGTCACTGTAATTATGGTGATCTGAATGGCAAGGGTGCAAATACTAATAGGGCACCCCATGAGCAAACCCATCAGGTTCTTAAGGAATCCTTAGTGTTTGCTGCTCCAACACCTGTACTGAAAAGGACTGCTGACAGCAATATTGTTAAGCCTGTACTTAAGAAAAGGTATAACAGATTTGAGTGCTGGTGTTGTGGCAAGGTGTGCCACTTTGTCATTGATTGTTGGTTCAATGCTAGTATTCAACATAAGGCCAGCTTATCTGTTAGAAAGGCTGCAGGTAAGCATGTCGAATATCAAGCTGACATGGACCTAGGACCCAATAACAATTAGGGTTCTAAGGATAGGTAATTTTATTTGATGCAGGTGAGTCTAAGTGGCCATACCCCTATATGGTACTTGGACAGTGGATGTTCCAGGCACATGACTGGAACAAGAAGGATGCTGAAGGATTACTCTCCCATAGAAAATGGACCCAAAGTGATCTTTGGTGGATCTGAAAAGGGAGTCATCAAAGGGTTTGGTAACATTTCCAATAACTCTATTACTATCACCCAAGTAGCTTATGTGAAAGGTCTAAAACATAACCTAATTAGCATAAGCCAACTAAGTGATCTTGGTTATGACACTTCTTTCCTCAAGAGTGTGTGCCAAATAAGAAGGTCAAGTGATCAAGAGATCATTCTGACAGGCACTAGGAAAAGAAATGTCTACTGTCTAAACTTTGATTGTGAGAATAAGATCTCTCCTATTTGTCTAGTTGCAGATGAGAAAGCATCTCATTGTGTCCAATGGCACAAGAGGCTAGCTCACCTGAACTACAAGTCAATAGGCAAACTCTTTAGTATGGAGTTAGTGAGGAATGGTCCTCAGGTCAAGTGCATTAAAGAGGGTGTATGTTCAGCTTGCCAAAAGGGAAAATAGACCAGGACCTCTTTCCATGGACATGATACCAAAGACTCTGTGAGATGTCTTTACCTCCTGCATATGGATTTATTTGGTCATATGCCAGTTCATAGTCTAGGTAGGAAAGCTTACACATTTGTAATTGTGGATGACTATTCTAGATTTACATGGGTTTTTTTCTTGAGCCAGAAATCTGAAACCCCAACTGTCTTCCAGAATTTTGTTAGGCAAATTCAGAATGAACTTAACAATTCAGTGGTCAAAATCAGAAGTGACCATGAGACTGAATTTCAGTCTGAATGCATGACAAAGTTCTGTGAAGAACTTGGGATTCATCAGGAGTTCTCCTCACCTAGAACTCCCCAGCAAGATGGGGTTGCTGAAAGAAAGAATATGACTCTTATTGAGGCAAGTAGAACACTACTAAGTGACACTTCTCTCCCAGAATATTTCTGGGCTGAGGTAGTAAATACTGCATGTCATGTTCTCAATAGAGCATCCATCAATAAAAAACACAAGAAGATACCCTATGAGATTATGAAAGGCAGAAAACCAAACATATCCTACTTTAGAATCTTTGGTAGCAAGTGTTATGTTCTAAATAATGACAAGCACTATCAAACTAAGTTTGCTTCCAAATCCCTAGAAGGGATATTTATTGGGTACAACAATAACAGTAGAGCTTACAGGATCTACAACTTGACTACACATGTTGTAGAAGAATCTGTCCATGTATTCTTTGATGAGTCTAATCTAATTAACTGTGAGCTGTCTAGCACTTCTGTTAGTCCTACAAGTTTGAAGGAAATGATGGAAAAGCTAACAATTAATGAAGACCAACCTGCAAGACAGGATGAAGAAAATGATGGATGCTGTCCAGGGGGAGTATAAGTCTCACTGGATGGAGATGAAGACAATGAAGTACATCTAGATGAAGACAATGAAGAAGATCAAGAGGTGAACAGATTTCCTCCAACAAGAATACATTTGAAGGATCATCCAACACACCAAATCATTGGTGATGCAAGACATGGAGTTTTGACCAGAAGCAAGAGTATGAACACAGTTCTATGTTCAAGCTTCCTATCCCATATGGAACCTAAGAAGTTTGAAGAGGCTATACAAGACACAAATTGGATTGATGCCATGCAAGAAGGGTTGAATCAATTCAGAAGATGTAAAGTCTGGGAGTTGGTTCCTAAACCAAAGAATCACAATGTCATAGGAACTAAGTGGATCTACAGAACAAGTTAGATGAAAATTGCACTATAATCAAGAACAAAGCCAGACTGGTAGCAAAGGGCTACAAACAGGAAGAAGGGATAGACTTTGATCAGACATTTGCCCCAGTGGCAAGGTTGGAAGCAATAAGACTATTCCTGGCTTATGCAGCTTATCAAGGGTTCAAAGTATTTCAAATGGATGTAAAGTCAGCATTTTTGAATGGTGACTTAAAAGAGGAAGTTTATGTTGAACAACCATAAGGTTTTGTAGATTCTCTTTATCCCAACTATGTATATAGGCTTAAGAAAGCTCTATATGGATTGAAACAAGCCCCTAAGGCTTGATATGAAACACTATCTGCTTTCCTTATTGAGAATAAATTCTCAAGAGGGAAAATTGACAAGACTCTATTCTTTAGGGAATCAAAAGGTAAGATCATCCTAGTCTAGATATATGTTGATGACATTATCTTTGGTTCTACTGAAAATAACCTTTGTAGTAAGTTTGCCAAACTTATGCAAGGGAAGTTTGAGATGAGCAACATGAGTGAGCTGAAAATCTTCTTGGGACTCCAAGTTAGACAGAATGATGATGGATTGTTCATTTCTCAGTCTAAGTTCACCAAGGAGTTAATTAAGAAATATGGCATGGAGTCAGCCTCCACCATGAAAACTCCAATGGGGATAAGTATGCCTATAGGAAAAGATGAGGCAGGAAAACCTGTTGATGAGTCTTTGTATAGAGGGATAATTGGCTTCCTACTTTACTTGACTGCTAGTAGACCTGACATCATGTATGCCACATGTGTATGTGCTAGGTACCAAGCTTGCCCTAAGGAATATCATTATTCTGCTGTCAAGAGAATTTTGAGATATCTTAAGGGCACACCTAATCTAGGTCTTTGGTACCCTAAGAATAGAGATTTCTTACTAATAGGTTTTTCATATGCAGACTTTGCAGGCTGCAAAGAAGACAGGAAAAGCACCACAGGGACATGTCAGTTCCTAGGTGGAAGGTTGGTGTCATGGAGCAACAAAAAGCAAACAAGTGTAGCTATTTCCACTACTGAATCAGAGTATATAGCTGCAGGCAGTTGTTGTGCTCAGTTGTTGTGGATACAACATCAACTTGAAGACTATGACATCAAGGTAAGTAGAATTCCATTATATTGTGATTCTACTAGTGCTATATCTATTATTAGAAATCATGTTTCACATAGCAGAACTAAGCATATAGAAATCAAATTTCACTTCATCAGAGAACATATTGAAAAAGAAGACAAATATCTAGAATTTGTCAACATTAACAATCAAATTGCTGATATATTTACAAAATCTCTAGATGAAAGTAAATTCAATTATTTTAAAATTGAATTAGGTGTTGAAGCCAAGAAAATCCCGACCTCAGAATTGGACTAGGCGACCTAAGGTTACCGGTCTCCCAGTGAAGTCAGACGACCCTCAGATGCGAGAAGGATGAGCTAAAGAAACAAGACCCCAGGCCGCTGCGGCAGGAAGGTACCACCACGTACCCGGTTGCTTGGAAGAAGCAAACCCTTCTCAACCAGAATGGCCGAGCTAGATACAAAGGAGGTGCTCGAGCTGGGGTTCGCGAGTAACTATCCGAGGATCATCGGTCTTCTCCTTCGTACCCCTGGGGTCCTATTTATAGGGAAATCCAAAGAGAAAGGGGGGGGGGGGTCTTACTTATACCCCCACCCTGGTGATTGGGCGACTTCCCTAGGGAGCTCGCACGGGATTGGCGAGTATCCCGCCTTAGTCGTCTATCGGGCGAGTATGTCTAGGGAGCTCGCCATACTCGCACAATTCCTCCACGGCCTGGGGCGCTGATCCTGACCCCTGTCTTCCCTTGTTGACCTTGACTCCTAATGACCTGGCGGTGGTAGGGTCCACCCTCGTCGAATACGGGTTGTACACAATCCCCGATCTTTTTGGGCGACGTAGGAGCCCTGAAAGAAACATCCATCACTTATTCGGCGAGCTGCTATGCCGAGTATATGACTACTCGCTCTGTCTGCTACTCATCGAAGTCTATAAATAGGGGGGGGGCCTGGTTGCTGGGATGGATTCCCGAAACTCGCCCATGATGTCGGATGCCAATGCGAAGCTTCTCAAAGACAGCCTCGCCGCCCTGTCTGGCCTTCTTGGCATCGCCAGACCGAATAGGCCGCGCGAGGGAGATGTCACGACCGATTTGCCTCCGCTGAAGAAGAAGAAAATCAAGAAGCCCAAGCAACCTGCCTCCTCAGCGGTCGACTCTCCCTCGTCATCCGGGTCAGTTACGGTGGTGACTGCCGAACCCGCGCCCTTTGCCAGTACTAAGAAGCTCCTTGACGACCTTGGTCTCAGCGATGTTCCGGACTCGGTCGCCCTCAGCCCAGACAAGAATTCCGAAGTCGCCAAGCCGTCGACGATATCCCAAGCCGAGGTCTTCACCGTAACAGGTTGTCGCTCCGACCCCCCTTTCCAATCCTTAATCGCCGTGCTTTTCGCTGATTCGACTTTCTTGTGCAGACTCCCATTCGGGTGACGCTGACGCGCCACTGGACGTCGCCCCCTGAGCTCCGCACCACTGCTCTCCCTCGCCGCTGGTAAACCCCTCCGGACCGCGCATACGGTCCGGATCAATATCGCTGCAAAGAAGATGATGGGGACCTCTTTGGTGAAGGGAACCCCTCCGACAAGAAAGGCTCCTCCGACGGACAAAGATCTTCCGACGAGCAAGGATCTCCCGGCGAGCAAGGATCTCCCGGCGAGCAAGGATCTCCCGGCCTCCTCCGTGCCAGACTCGTCATTGCCAGCGGCGAGCACTCCCTTACTGCCGCCTCCACCTCTGGACGCGGCTTCTGAATAAGCGAGGGGCATCGTTTTGCCGCCGCTGCCTCCCTTGTCCGCTTAGAAGAAGGTGGCCTCGCAGCGACATCCCCTGCCTCCCCCATTGAAGACTTCACAATAGCCGGCGAGCTCGTCGCAGGCTCCGCCCCCACCGAAGAAACCAGATAGGTCGCGGCCGAGCTATTTCCCACCGCGGGTTGGTGACTCCGACCATGGAGGACGCGAGCAGGGAGGTCGCGGCCAGGGCAGACCATCCAACCACCCTGGAGGCTCATCGTTGGGTAGGCGAGATACCTCCGGTCGTGTTTCTCCACCGCGCCGGTCTCGGTCTCCTCGCCGCGGTGAGCCTTTTATTGCTTGCTAATTTCGATCTCAATTGGGTGCTGACTTCTGATCGCGACTTATCTTCCTGAAATGATAAATCGCCCGGCGACTCCTGGGTCGGCCTTTATTGACGCCATCGGGTTGTCGGGGAGCGAGTATCGTCACGCTGCAGCCCACGCCTACATGGAGCTGGAGAGTAAGTTCGACCAGCTCTCTATCTGCGAACCTCATCTTCGAATATCTGCCCTGGAGGTGCGCATGGCGAGGGTAGATGAGATCCAGACCACCTTGGAGAGCTTCGAGTCACGCTTTCACATGGTGAAGGAGAATGATCGCCAGTTGTCGTTAAACAACCACCGCCTTCAGCTCGTCCTGGACGAGTTGGCTGGGATTCGAGCGAGCATGGGTTCTGTGGGGCAGCTGACGAGGATGGAGGAGCAGCTGTGGCTTGGTGACGACGCGATGGCGCTGGCGACGGAGCACTTCCGGAGGGCGCGCGAGATGGGCTTGGTCGGGCGACATCCTCATCCTCCGGAGTGGCCGCCTAGGACGTAGATTTGTTTTTTGGTTGTATTCGTCATTTGGCGATATTGTAACGAACACTATTCACCATTTAAATAAAACGAGCGACTATGAACCTCGCCATTTGTTTTTGTCGTGGCTATACATTTCCATGGTATCTCGAATTTACTCGTGCAGGTCTTGGCGAGCGCCACAGTGCCCCCACTTCGTCGCACGAGAGGAATCCGATGTCGCTGGTGTGCTGCCCCTGCCCTCGCGCGACGTCGATCAATGCTCGCGGGAATGAACCCCCCCCCCCCCCCCGTCCGTTTTGCCCTGGCCTATAATTATGGGGGTAGGTAGAACATAAGTACACTGCTGCGAATTTCTCGATCTATCTGGCGAGTATCTTTCCAGCTCGCTTCGCCTTACTCTCCTCTTCATTCATCCCTTTTCCCATACTCAGCTCGCAGAAATGGTTGGCGACGACGCTAATGCTCGCCGACAAGCCCACACCATCAATTTTGCCAACGCGGTTTTTAAGAAATCGATAACTTCGGACAAGGATCTGGAGAGTTTCAGGGAGCGTCTACTGCCAGAGGGATACTCGGCGAGGCTTCATGCTCGCGGTGAGCGACTCAACACCTACGTTGAGGGCAGGCTAGTGTTGTCGCTGCGCCATTTTGATGCTGGCTTGCGACTTCCCTTCTGGCCGGAGTTCTGCGAGATTCTGCGATATTTCGGGATCGTTCCTACGCAGATCAACCCCAATGGGATGGTGATCATAATGGGGTTCCTCTGCTAACTTCGGGAGGAGAGGATCGCCTTTGACCTCTCCGTGTTTCGCCGAATTTTCGCCTTCGCCGCGACTTAGGAGGGGCTCGTCTTCTTCAGCAGCCATGTCTGCACTCTAGTGGGGACTGCGAACAAAGTCCATCGCTGGAGCGAGCTGCTGGTGATCATGCATGGCGACTTCGAGGGTCTCCTGGGAAGGCCGCACCAACCCGCCGACATCGCCTTTCTCCCGCCGATCTTGGAAGGCATTCGCGAGCAGCTGTTCGAATCCTTCCGAGATCGCCGGTTCGACGTTATTTACTGGCGGCTCAATGTCGATGTTGATAGTTTAACTTTCAAGGCAGCCTAAACACCTAGAGGGGGGGGGGGTGAATAGGTCCTGCTTCTTTTTCTAAAACTTCTAGACAGAATTCAATTTATTAACTAATACAAAAACACAGCAATCACAGAAAACAACACATCACAGATTGCACTATGTTTTATAGTGGTTCCCCAAGGTCTGGGTACATCCACTTTCCCCCTTCACCTATCTAGCTGTATGCTAGATTCGGCCAAACTTCCACTTATCTCAGATCAATAGATCTTACAACTCAGAACCCAACTGGTTCCTACAACTCAGGCACAACTGCCCTACCTCAGCCTTGCCCCAAGGCCTACAACTCAGAGAATATCCTTCTCCTACACTCAGGCAATCAGCCCTACCACTCAGAGTTCAACACTCCTACACTCAGCCTTTATAACATAGGCTTACAACTCAGATCTGTATAAACAGATCCTACAGAAATATAGAAAAGATTGTTTTTAAATTTGTCTTGCCAAATTGAGAGAGAAAAGGCAATGACAATTCTTAATCAGCTGATGCAATCAACTGTTTCTTAGCCTTCTTCAAAGCTTCTTGAAAATGTACTTAGCTGAGTTGATTCCAAACAGCTTCTTGATAATCCACTGGTGGATTCTTTCTTCTTCTTCAAATTCTGACTTGATCTCTCTCTATCAGCACTTGAATGATTCTTCAGAATTCTGGTTAGAACTCTTCTTAGATCTATCCTTAGATAGTCTTCTTAGATCTTCTTGAGAAGATCTTCTTAAGTGCCTTGCACTTTCTTGAAATGATTTGGATCGGAATCCTTCTTCAAAAGTTCTGGAGTTAAGAATTTCTTCAATGTTGAGAAGGTTATTTCCTTCTTCTGAATATGTCTATTTATAGACTTCCTTCATGGTAACCGGCTGATCCGGTTTCTAACAGTTCTCTGACAAGTCTGACAGCTTCAGTTAACCGGTGGCAACCCACAGCTGTCAAGTCTTCAACAAGTCCTGTGCCTTAGTCTTGAACCACAGTGTGTCGAGACAGTCTGTCAGAAAGTGTCGAGACCATCTGTCTATTTGTGTCGACACAATTGACTTTGGTGTCGACACTGCCTTCAGTGATGTCGACTAAGTTGCCTTTGAGTCGACACAGCTTCTTCTGCAAACAATTTGATCTTGACTCTTCAGTGTGTCGACACAAGTCCTGTGTGTCGACACAGTTGTTGTAGAATCTTAACTTCAGTAAGTGTCGACTTAGCCTTCAGGTGTCGACACAGTCTTCTTTTAACTCTGCTTCAATGTGTCGACTCAATCACAATGTGTCGACACATTCTGCTGTTGTAGACAAACTTGTGGTCGACTATATTCCTTGAGGTCGACTATGTTCTTCTGTGTCGACATTTTTTTCAATGTTGAGGTCGACGCTTTCCTTCTGTGTCGACACTTTTTCCCAGAGTAGTGTCGACTTACTTCTTCTGTGTCGACACATTTTCCCAGTGTTGAGATCGACTATGTTATGTGTCGACACTTTTTCCCAGAGTAGTGTCGACTTACTTCTTCTGTGTCGACACATTTTCCCAGTGTTGTGTCGACAACTTTCTTCTATGTGTCGACACATGTTCCTTTGTGTCGACACTTGGACTTAGAACTTTTTCCTGTAAACTTTAACAATTCTTTACCTGCACATGTCAACTCAAAACAACATCAAATACAACATGATGTATATCATTGAGCTAGGTTGGGCTTCTTCAAATCAGGTACACATTTTCCAATGTACCCAACAATCTCCCCCTATTTGGAGAAGTCATAACCCTTATAGCCAATGATATACACCATTTAGAAATAGTATAAAATGATGATAAATGACAATACACAGGGATACTTAATTATAAACAAAATAATAAGAACATCATGGATAAAACAATCTATCACAGATTTAACAATATTTTGTTTATTAATGGGTAATGTTTGATTACATGGTTTTTCTTTGACAGATCACATTACATCATTACAAAACATTATGAAAGAACTAAACATTATCAGGATTGATTAGGCTCTCTAATAACAATCCCTTGGCCAGATTTAATTTTAGCTGTCACAGGAGCTTCTGATTCTTCAGCCATCTTTTTTCCTTTAAGATCAGCTTTCTTCTTAGCTTCTTCCTTGAGCCTTTGCCTTTCAAAATAGTGAAAAGGCTTTGGGAAGTATTTGCTTGGCTCCATAGCATCAGTTGGAAGTCTTCCCATCTTAGCTTTCCTTCTGAATTGTACAATGGCTTCTTGTCTTGCCTCATACTTCTGCCATTCCTGCTCATTGTACCACTTGCCCCTTTCATGAACTTGATCTTTGACAGCTTTCCATGCAGTGAGTATTATATTTCTGGAAGTAGGACTCCACTGCTCAAAATCTGGCTTCAGCTCAGCCTGCTCTCTAAATCTTTTCTTTGACAGTAGAGCATCTTGCTGTTCTTGCAAATTTACCTCAGGCTTATCAACCTTTCCAAGGATAACATTTACAACTTCCTTTGAAGGACTATACATATATTGCACTTGCTGATCCAATATATCAAAATCTGGAGGAGGGTATATGACTTGGGCAACCTCAGGTTGGTCACCTTCAAGTAGTCCTGTTTGTAGACCAGACTCAGCCACCATGTTATCATCACACAATGGTGGATATCCCAATGTGGCTCTTATGCTATTGGTCACCCATTTGGCATGCTCAGAGCCTGCATGAATTAGCATCCTCTCCCCCTTTATGGCTTCTCTTGATACATGATCTCTAAGATCTTCTTTCTGAAATCTTATTTGGCCATCCAAATAATTCACTCCCTCCTTGAAAAATGGTCTTAATCTTTGAAGCTTTTCAGATATTTCCTGTTGAGAGGTTGTGATGGCAGTCTTAACAGATGCAATTGCAGCCTGAAAATTCTTATCAAACTCTGCCATTTCTTTGGCTTTATCTGCAGGCATCCCTGGAACAATCTTCTTCACCTCTTGAATGATCTCATTATGAGATTCAGTTAAATTGTCATTCATTCTTATTTGATTTTCCAGAACATAACCTTGCTTCAAAACAATATCATCCACCTTTGTAGAGATAGCCTGCTGTTGTTTAGCCAGATAAACTACAGCATTGCCACCCTTGTGGAAGCAATCTGTCATTTCAGTTTTATTCAAGTTGACTTGAAATTGGATAGATTTGATATCTTGGGCTAAGTCAAACTGCAGAGTTTTGTTTCTTTCATCAACATATTTCTCAATGGCCACCCTGTGGTCATCCAATTTCACCTGTAAATCCACCAAGAACTTGTTATAATCAACTTCAGGAGGTGGAGGTGGAGGTGTTGTCTGTAAAGCCTGCTTATAAGTTTTGCTTCTTCTTTTAAATACAACCAGTTTTCTTTTCTTAGCCAACCTGGCTTCTTCAGTCTCAGATTCAGAAGTACTCTCTATGTTAACTCTATCTGCTTCAGTGCCATGTTGCTCAGTTTCAACATGTAGAGGCTCCCCCTCAATTCTTTGCTCCTCCTCTACTTCTTGTACTTTCTCAATCTCTTGAACTTTTTCCACTCCTTGTTCTAGCTCTATGTCAAGAGGCTGCTCAACATCTTGAACCTCTTCTATTCTATCAGTAGCTGTATCAACATCTGGGAATAACTCTTCCATAGTAAATTCCAGTTGAGTGGTCACTTTTGCAGCAGTTAAATCTGGAGATATGTTTAACTGTGCTACCTCTTGGACTTGCACCTCAATATTTGTAGTGGCAGGTGTAGGTGTGGACACTAGCTCCCCCTGAACCTGTGCAGTAATAAGAATAAGAGCAATGTCTTTTAAAGTTAAAATACATTAGCTCCTCCTATACCTAAGCAGGTGTAGATACCTTTGGAGCAGAAGTGGAAACTTGCTCCCCCTGCATCTGTGCAGGTGTTGATACTTCCTGGACCACAGTTGAGTCAAGCTGTGTCCCTTCTTGTACTTGGTCAGATTCTTGATTTGGTGTAGGGGATTGCACAGGGGTGTCTGGCCTGTTCTCTTCAGGCACATCCTTTGACAGCACCCTATCCCACCTGGTGAATAGTCTCATATCCATTCTTCTCATATGGTTAATCTTGCTCCCCTGCAGCTGCTGCATCACTTCAGGAATTACTCCATTGAAGTACAGGCTCATGATCCTAGCCATGTTAGGCTTCTTGATTCCCTCTTTGATCTTGTCAAAGAGCACTCCTGACCAATCAGTAGGAATAGTAAATACTATCCTGGTCATCAGGCTGAACATATAGGCAGAAATCCTATCATGTCCACCTGTCTTGCAGAGGATTACCTTCCCAACTATCTCAGACAAGAACTTCCCTTGCTGATTCATTCCCTTCCTATTGAAGGCAGCTCCAATCTTCAATCCTTGGTCCAGTCCACACCATTGAAGGGCTTCCCTTGTCTGGAGATAGGAACTTCCTCTTCATTTTCAACTACTTTCAAGTGGAAGATTTTTCTTATACTTCTTTGGTTAATCTTGATCTTACTCCCTTGAACTGTAGACTTAATCTTGAGGCCAGTTGAATGGACTGATGCAGAGATAAAGAACTCGTGCACCTCCTTCTTCCAGATCTTGGATGGTTCTGAGACAAGGAATTCTAACCCTGATGCAGAGAGAAGGGTGATAACTCCTTGAACATCAGGCGGCGCCTCTGCAAACGCCTGGCGCACCAACTCATACCCTTCATTAACATTGTCTTCAATCCTTGGCGCCATCGTTGTGTCGAGAAAGCTTGAGAGAAGAGAGAAAGAAAGACTGTCGACACAGGGTTTGAGTTTCGAAAACCTTGAAAGCGTGTCGACACAAAGAGCTTTTTGACCTATTTATAGCTTCTGTTGAAAGAAGTTCAAAAGGCGCCAAAGACAGTCTAAATGTGTCGACACAGACGGAATGTGTCGACACAAGCTTCTATTAACTCGACATTTCTTCAGTCTACTATGTGTCGACACCAATTTGTGGTTATGTCGACACCTTGGATATATAGTAGAAAGACAGAAATTCTGTGTCGACACTAAGACAAGTGTCGACACATATTTTGTAAGTGTCGACACCATAATTCTGGTTGAGTCGACATTACATTCCTGGTTAAGTCGACAATAAAACTCTTAAGTGTCGACACATATTCTCTGTGTCGACACAATATTTCTGACTTGTCGACATAATTTCTCTGAGTCGACACATTATTACTGAATGTGTCGACACATTCTTACTTAGCCAATTTTTGTAACTTCAATGTGTCCTTTTTAACACTTGATTATTGTTGTTACTACTTTTACTTACTTATTAACCATTTCAATAGCATTGTTAATGATTTTGTTTAATACATTAATCAATGGTTAACATACCTAATTCAATTTTGAATTTATTGAATTTGGTTTCATCTAAAGGCTTAGTAAATACATCTGCTATTTGATAATCTGTTTTTACAAATTCCAATGAGATGTCACCTTTTTCTACATGTTCTCTAAGAAAATGATATTTGATTTCTATATGCTTAGTTCTACTATGAGAAACTGGATTATTAGCAATAGAAATAGCACTCTTAGAATCACATAAAAGGGGTGTTCTACTTACCTGAATACCATAATCTTTAAGCTGATGCTGCATCCATAATAGCTGTGCACAGCAGCTTCCTGCAGCAATATACTCTGACTCAGCTGTGGAAATTGCCACACTAGTCTGTTTTTTACTACTCCAAGATATTAGTCTTCCTCCCAGGAATTGACAAGTACCTGTAGTACTCTTTCTATCCTCTCTACATCCTGCAAAATCTGCATCTGAATAGCCTGTTAGTTGAAAATCTCTATTCCTAGGGTACCAAAGACCTAGAGTAGGAGTGCCCTTTAGATATCTCAGAATCCTTTTTACTGCAGTATAATGAGATTCTTTAGGGCAGGCTTGGTACCTAGCACAGACACATGTTGCATACATAATGTCAGGTCTACTAGCAGTGAGATATAGTAGTGACCCAACTATTCCTCTATACAATGATTCATCAACAGGTTTACCTGCCTCATCTTTGCATATTGGCATACTTGTGCCCATAGGAGTTCTCATGGAGGAGGATGACTCCATACCATATTTTTTAATTAATTCCTTGGTGAACTTAGACTGGGATATGGACAATCCATCATCAGTCTGTCTTACTTGGAGTCCCAAGAAGAACTTAAGTTCTCCCATACTGCTCATCTCAAACTTCCCTTGCATAAGTTTGGCAAACTTTTTACAAAGGTTGTTTTCAGTAGATCCAAAGATTATGTCATCAACATAGATCTGGACTAAGATGATCTTTCCTTTGGATTCCCTAAGGAATAGAGTTTTGTCTATCTTTCCTCTTGAGAATTTATTCTCAATGAGGAAGGTAGACAGGGTTTCATACCAAGCCCTTGGAGCTTGTTTTAACCCATACAAAGCTTTCCTAAGCTTGTACACAGAATCAGGTTTAAGAGGATCTACAAAACCTGATGGCTGCTCTACATATACTTCTTCTTTAAGATCACCATTCAGAAATGCTGACTTTACATCCATCTGGTATACTTTGAAGTCTTGGTAGGCTGCATAGGCAAGGAACATTCTGATTGCCTCCAGCCTTGCTACTGGAGCAAAGGTTTGATCAAAGTCAATCCCTTCTTCCTGCCTGTATCCTTTTGCAACCAATCTTGCTTTATTCTTTATTATTATTCCACTTTCATCTAGCTTGTTCCTATAGATCCACTTAGTCCCAATTATGTTGTGGCCTCTTGGTTTAGGAACAAGCTCCCAGACCTTGCACCTTCTGAACTGATTCAGCTCCTCTTGCATAGCATCAATCCAGTACTGGTCTTGGATAGCTTCTTCAAACTTCTTAGGTTCCATTTGAGACAAGAAACTAGAATGCAAAACTGTGCTTTGATTTCTGCTTCTAGTTTGCACTCCTTGTCTTGGATCACCAATTATCTGATCAGTAGGATGATCTCTTAGATATCTTATAGCTGGAGGTAGATTCCCTTCAGGTTGAGCATCTCCAGCTTCTTCATTCTGCTGCTCCTCTTGGTTTTCATCAGCTTCCATTATCTCTTGTACTCCCCCTGGACAGCAGCCTTCATTTTCCAATGCTCCCTCTTCCTTTGAAGCTTCAGCAATGGAGAGCTTGTCCATCTTCTTGCTTATACCTGTTGAGTCATTTGATCTACAAGACAATTCACAATTGATTAATCTTGTTTCATCAAATACAATATGCACAGATTCTTCAACAACTTGAGTAGTTAAGTTGAAGACTCTATAGGCCTTACTATTTGTGCTGTACCCAACAAATATCCCATCCTGGGATTTGGCAGCAAACTTAGTCAAATAAGACTTACCATTGTTAAGTATATAGCACTTGCAGCCAAAGATCCTAAAATAGGATAGATTTGGTTTTCTGCCTTTCACAATCTCATAGGGAGTCTTTCTGTGGCTTTTGGTGATAGAAGCCCTATTGATGACATGACAAGCAGTGTTAACTGCCTCAGCCCAAAAATATTCTGGGAGAGAGGTGTCACTCAATAGAGTTCTACCAGCTTCAATTAATGATCTATTCTTTCTTTCAGCAATTCCATTTTGCTGAGGTGTTCTAGGTGAGGAGAACTCTTGGAAAATCCCAAAGTCTATACACAAGTTTGTCATGCTTTCAGATTGAAACTCAGTACCATGGTCACTTCTGATTTTGACCACTGTACTGTTCAGTTCATTCTGAATTTGCTTTACAAACTTAAATAATACACTTGGGGTTTCAGATTTTTGTCTCAGAAAGAACACCCATGTAAATCTAGAATAGTCATCTACAACCACTAGTGTGTAGACCTTCCTTCCTAGACTGTGAACTGGCATAGGACCAAAAAGATCCATATGCAAGAGGTATAAGCACCTCACAGAATCCTTGATTTTCAAGGCTTTGAAATGAGGTTTTTGTCTGCTTGCCCTTTTGACAAGCTGAGCATACCCCTTCCTTTATACACTTAACTTGAGGCCCATTCCTCACTAGTTCTTTACTAAAGAGTTGGCCAATTGTCTTGTAGTTTAGATGAGCCAATCTCTTGTGCCACTTAACACAATGAGAAGTATTGTCATCAGCTACAAGACAAATGGGGGATGCCTTATTCTCACATTCAAAATTAAGGCAATACACATTTCTCTTCCTATACCCAGTCAATATGATCTCTTGATCACTTGACCTTTTGATATGACATCCATCCTTACCAAATGAAATGTCATATCCTAGATCACTCAGCTGGCTTATGCTTATTAGATTATGTTTCAAACCTTTTACATAGGCCACTTGGGTGATAGTAATTAGGTTTGAAGAGATGTTACCAAATCCTTTGATGACTCCTTTTTCAGATCCACCAAAGATCACTTTATGTCCATCTTTGACAGATGAATACTCCTTCAGCAGCCCCTTTGTTCCAGTCATGTGCCTGGAACAACCACTATCCAAGTACCATATAGGGGCATGGTAACTTGGATTCACCTGCAATACAGAATTACTTACCCTTAGAACCCAAGTAAGTCTTGGGTCCTTGGTTCAGGTTAGCCTTAATAAAGTTATCATAACCTCTTCTAACAGGTAGACTCTTATTCTTTATAACACTTGTGTTATACCAGCAGTCCAATGCAAAATGACCCCTCTTGCCACAGCACCAACATTCAAACTTATTGTATCTAGATCTAGATACATCCTTGTCAGAAGCATTTCTGTTCATTGCTGGTGCTGTTGCAACTTCTCCTGCTGGTTTCTTAAAACCATAGGGCTTATGACCATAGGTAGGCCTGCTTGCCTTAACACCCTTGTTCTTCAGAACATTTGTCTTGATATGATCCTGAATGTCTTCATGATCATATATGTTAGAAGGCACTTTCTTCTTACCAAACCTTATGGGGACTGAAAGGTTTAGTGGCTGAATAGGGGCTTTGCCTTTCTTTTTGAATCTGCTAGCCCTGGAGTTACCCTTAAATCCTAATCCAGCCTTACCCTTCTGAGTGACAAATTCATCTATCAAGGGTAAGACAGATTTTGGCTTAGAGTAACTAGCCACTAAATCCCTTTCAATTCTAAGTCTGTCCTCCAGACTCTTTACTTGATCATTAGTATAATTAATTGTGCCCATCTGAATAATAGTTATATTTTTCAGCTTGGCAATTTCAGCTAACTTTTGATCAAGGACTTTTTCTAACTCAGCTGTTGTAACCCTTAGATCAGCAATTTCCTGAGCCTGTGATTTAACCAGGTTCTTGCTTTTCTTAAGGGCCTGCAACAAGTCCCCATACTTGTCTATCAATTGATAGACATCTCCTTCAGATCCAGATGCATCTTCATCACTTGATGCAGATGTAGCTGATTCTTCACTTGTACTACAAACAAATGTACTGGAAGGACTGTTTACCTCATTAGGACCAGACTGATTCTGGCATAGGTCCTCTTCTGATCTAGTCATCAAACCCATGCATTGATGTTCATTGATGGAGTCTAGCAACTGCATAAACTCCTCTTCCTCAGATGCAGCATATAATCCAATATATGCTTCAGCTTCAGATCCTGATTCTGAAGTTGACTGGTCTGACAGACTTTTATCTTTCTTTGCTACAAAGGATTTCTCCTTCTTGCCTTTCTGATAAGTCTTCTTCTTTTCTGAAGATTCCTTCCTTTTGTCAGGACAATCAGCCACTACATGTCCAGGCCTATTGCAACAATAGCAGACAATCTTTGAAGTAGTGGCTTTGCTGGGCTTTGACCTGCTTTTCTCTTTCCTAGATGACCTTCTTTTCTGATAATAGTCATCTACTTGCTGTGATGAGGAAGGCCTAGACTTCCATTGCTTCTTTTTCAAGAACCTTTGAAATTGCCTAGTGAATGCAGCAAAGTCTGCATCTGAATCACTGCTGACTGAACCCTTATCTGAATTTTCAGAACTACCTTCTTCAACTTCCTTAGGAGGAGATGGTGATTTCCTCCTATTCTTTCTGGTGGCTTCAGCATTAAAAGCCACAGTCTTTTCTCTATGCTCTCCTCTTGAGTTTCTTTCCTCCTCCTTCCTTACCATAAGTTGCATTTCATAGGATAGCAACTTTCCAAACAGAGTTGGAGGAGATATCTCTGCCAATTTTGCCACTTCTCTTATGGCACAGATCTTTGTATCCCAATCCTTTGATAAGGATCTTAAGAATTTGTCATTCAGTTCATAGGTACTGAAGACTCTTCCATAGGAAATTAGCTCATTCACAATTCTATAGAATTTCTTATAGCACTCAGTTATGCTATCAGATTTTCCTTGTCTAAAACTTTCATACTCCTGATTTAGCATAGATTTTCTGTCCAGCCTTACTTCTTCTGATCCCTCCATGTAGACAATTAATGTGTCCCACATCTCCTTGGAGGTCTTGCAGTGAATCAGATTCTGAAATGTTGAATCATCTATGGCACTGACAATTATGTTCTGTGCCCTTTTGTCCATGGTTGCCAAGATGATTTCATCCTTGGTCATTTCAGAATAAGTCTTTGGTGTTTGGATATTTGCATCAAGAACAGATATCTTCATTGGTATGAAGGGGCCTTCCTGTACTGTGATGTAAATCCTTGGGTCAGATGCTTCCATAAACAACCTGACTCTTTCTTTCCAGATCCCAAAGATTTCCTTCTTGCATATGGGTAATTTCATTGACCCTAGCTCCTTATGATTCTCTCCAGAACCCATCTTCTTGATTCTTGATTCTGCCTATCAGATCTACCTCAGACTGTTAAGTCCTTTTTGAGGAACCTCCCTCTGATACCACTTGATAGTTTAACTTTCAAGGCAGCCTAAACACCTAGAGGGGGGGGTGAATAGGTCCTGCTTCTTTTTCTAAAACTTCTAGACAGAATTCAATTTATTAACTAATACAAAAACACAGCAATCACAGAAAACAACACATCACAGATTGCACTATGTTTTATAGTGGTTCCCCAAGGTCTGGGTACATCCACTTTCCCCCTTCACCTATCTAGCTGTATGCTAGATTCGGCCAAACTTCCACTTATCTCAGATCAATAGATCTTACAACTCAGAACCCAACTGGTTCCTACAACTCAGGCACAACTGCCCTACCTCAGCCTTGCCCCAAGGCCTACAACTCAGAGAATATCCTTCTCCTACACTCAGGCAATCAGCCCTACCACTCAGAGTTCAACACTCCTACACTCAGCCTTTATAACATAGGCTTACAACTCAGATCTGTATAAACAGATCCTACAGAAATATAGAAAAGATTGTTTTTAAATTTGTCTTGCCAAATTGAGAGAGAAAAGGCAATGACAATTCTTAATCAGCTGATGCAATCAACTGTTTCTTAGCCTTCTTCAAAGCTTCTTGAAAATGTACTTAGCTGAGTTGATTCCAAACAGCTTCTTGATAATCCACTGGTGGATTCTTTCTTCTTCTTCAAATTCTGACTTGATCTCTCTCTATCAGCACTTGAATGATTCTTCAGAATTCTGGTTAGAACTCTTCTTAGATCTATCCTTAGATAGTCTTCTTAGATCTTCTTGAGAAGATCTTCTTAAGTGCCTTGCACTTTCTTGAAATGATTTGGATCGGAATCCTTCTTCAAAAGTTCTGGAGTTAAGAATTTCTTCAATGTTGAGAAGGTTATTTCCTTCTTCTGAATATGTCTATTTATAGACTTCCTTCATGGTAACCGGCTGATCCGGTTTCTAACAGTTCTCTGACAAGTCTGACAGCTTCAGTTAACCGGTGGCAACCCACAGCTGTCAAGTCTTCAACAAGTCCTGTGCCTTAGTCTTGAACCACAGTGTGTCGAGACAGTCTGTCAGAAAGTGTCGAGACCATCTGTCTATTTGTGTCGACACAATTGACTTTGGTGTCGACACTGCCTTCAGTGATGTCGACTAAGTTGCCTTTGAGTCGACACAGCTTCTTCTGCAAACAATTTGATCTTGACTCTTCAGTGTGTCGACACAAGTCCTGTGTGTCGACACAGTTGTTGTAGAATCTTAACTTCAGTAAGTGTCGACTTAGCCTTCAGGTGTCGACACAGTCTTCTTTTAACTCTGCTTCAATGTGTCGACTCAATCACAATGTGTCGACACATTCTGCTGTTGTAGACAAACTTGTGGTCGACTATATTCCTTGAGGTCGACTATGTTCTTCTGTGTCGACATTTTTTTCAATGTTGAGGTCGACGCTTTCCTTCTGTGTCGACACTTTTTCCCAGAGTAGTGTCGACTTACTTCTTCTGTGTCGACACATTTTCCCAGTGTTGAGATCGACTATGTTATGTGTCGACACTTTTTCCCAGAGTAGTGTCGACTTACTTCTTCTGTGTCGACACATTTTCCCAGTGTTGTGTCGACAACTTTCTTCTATGTGTCGACACATGTTCCTTTGTGTCGACACTTGGACTTAGAACTTTTTCCTGTAAACTTTAACAATTCTTTACCTGCACATGTCAACTCAAAACAACATCAAATACAACATGATGTATATCATTGAGCTAGGTTGGGCTTCTTCAAATCAGGTACACATTTTCCAATGTACCCAACAGATGTGCTGGAGGCGATTCATCCCAATGAGGGTAAGGCTTGAGCGGGATGTTATGTGCTCGCCTGCTCGCTCCTGTTTTACTGAAGCTCGCATTAATCATATTGCGTGATTTTTGCAGTGGCCAACGAGATCCCGGAGAAGCCGCTCCCTCCGGCGAAGGAAGTCGCCGCCCCTCTCTCTGAAGCCCGCCCTCCGCCTGATGTCAGGGAGAAGAAGAAGATCGCCAAGGGGAAGGCAAAGGCCAGGTCGCCGGGGCCTATGAGCAAGAAAGAGAAAGTGTCGTCGCCCCAGCCTGACGACCAAGAGTCGCCGCCAGATGCTCGGTCACCTCGCTTCCACCCCAACTACAATCTCGGGCGAGGGGTGGTGGATGCGTATGGTCTCCCGCTGGTGACGTGGTCGGCGGAGGAGCACGTGGTGTCATTGAGCACCAACTTCCCATCCTAGTCAACGGACTGGGAGGACAAGGGGGAGGACGCTGCCGTCCTCCATGCCTTGTACGGGCGGGTCGACGCCGAGTTGATGTTGGAGCTTGCCCCGCTAGAGCTCGCACATCAGTCTGCCTGCTCACTCGCGCGAGCTGCCGAGTTGGGACATTTCACGGCGAGGAAGTTGCTGGAGACGACGGAGGCTCTGAGAGTCGTCTCCAAGAAGGCCATTGATCTCGGCATGCAATCGGTCCGCTGGAAGGACTTTGAGGTAAGTCGCCTACTTGCGGCGATATTTGTTCTGTTCCGTTTTGACATGTACTGATGTTCGACGTATCGCAGGTCGCCGAGGTCGAGGCTGCGAAGAAATTGTCCGAATGCTAGGAGAAGTTCGCCGCCTCGCAAGCCGATCTGGAGACGGCCCAAATTTGCGCAGCCGAGATGGAGACTCGGCTAGTCGCTGCTGAAGCACGCGCGAACTCTGCCTCGCTGCCGGGGGTGCAGCGGCCGGAGGACGATCCTCAGTGGTCCGTCAAGCGGTCACGAGCTCTATGGGAGGAGAGTTCGTCCGTCCGCCGCGAGATAGCGCGGGCGGCTGGGAATATCATACTCGCGCGGCTTAGAATAAATGGACAGCTCGTCGAAGGGTATAAGCAGCTCACCGTTGACGAGCTTATCCCTGAGTTGCTTGCTGAGGGGACGATCTCGCCAGATCGTGTTCCCTCTCCATCGTCAGGCTCCAGTGACTCCAGCAACATCGGCAGTGGCAGCAGCAGCGGCGAGAGCGGAGACGACGATGAGGAAGAAGAAGATGCCGATATAGGAGATGAGGAATATCGGCTAGATACGGGTGACGATGAGTCCTAGTTGCTCGCCGATTGCCAGCGGGTGTAATTTTGGACTTGTAATTTATAAAGCTTTTGACATTTATACAAGTTCATTTGCAACTCTTTACTCGCATGATGGTTGATGTCGTTCGCTAGGCTCGTAGGCTCGGTGAGGAGCGCTCGCGACGTATACTCGTTAAACTCGTCTTCGTTCCCAAAGCGTGCTCGCCTATTCGCATGAGGCATGCTCGCTGGCTCGCCTGAAGTACTCGCCTGCTCGCCCGAGGTATACTCGCCCCGTGCTTGAGGCATGCTCGCCTCTGTCAAGACATGATCTGAGCTTTGCGGGCGGCGAGTAATCATCTCCCGGAGGCAAGTAGTCGGTCTGCGGGAAAGGAGCTCGTGCAGAGACATGGACTTACGTTTACCCTTCCGCTCCAGGCTTTGATTTCAATCGAGGAGATCAGCCGATCAACCAGGAGAGGAGCTCGTGGGGGGGGGGGGGGACTTACGACTTTCCTGCCACTCGAAATCTTGATGTCAATCGAGGAGATCGGCCAATCCCCAAGGAGAGGAGCTCGTGGGTAACCGGTCTTACGACATCTCTGCCACTCAAAGTCTTGATTTCAATCGAGGAGATCAGCCGATCCCCAAGGAGAAGAGCTCGTGGGTAACCGGTCTTACGACATCTCTGCCACTCAAAGTCTTAATTTCAATCGAGGAGATTGGCCGATCCCCAAGGAGAGGAGCTCGTGGGTAACCGATCTTACGACATCTCTTCCACTCGAAGTCTTGATTTCAATCGAGGAGATCGGCCGATCCCAAGGAGAGGAGCTCGTGGGTAACTGGTCTTACGACATTTCTGCCACTTGAAGTCTTGATTTCAATCGAGGAGATCGACCGATCCCCAAGGAGAGGAGCTCGTGGGTAACCGGTCTTACGACATCTCTGCAACTCGAAGTCTTGATTTCAATCGAGGAGATCAGACGATCCCCAAGGAGAGGAGCTCGTGGGTAACCGGTCTTGCGACATCTCTACCACTCAAAGTCTTGATTTCAATCGAGGAGATCGGCCGATCCCCAAGGAGAGGAGCTTGTGGGTAACCAGTCTTACGACATCTCTGCCACTCGAAGTCTTGATTTCAATCAAGGAGATCGGCCGATCCCCAAGGAGAGGAGCTCGTGGGTAACCGGTCTTACGACATCTCTGCCACTTTAAGTCTTGATTTCAATCAAGGAGATCGGCCGATCCCCAAGGAGAGGAGCTCGTGGGTAAAACTGGTCTTACGACATCTCTGCCACTCGAAGTCTTGATTTCAATTGAGGAGATCCTGATACTGGAGGGATGTCGAGGATTAAACACCTAGATATCTTGGCAAGAAGATGATCTTTCTCTTCGGAGAGACGCTCTCGAACCTGCCAAATCGGGAAGTTGGCGTCCAGACCCGTTCCTAATAATTTCTCCAGTCGAAAGAGAGATGCACTTGGGGAGACATAGGCCGACATGCAAGGGGGGAGCTGATCTCGATTGACAATCCAGTGACTCGGTCTTACAAGAGCGCTTAAAATCCCGAAGCAACGTCCTATCATCCGTACTGGGCTATTTAGGAGGAATGGGTTGAAGGCACGTATCCCAATCTGAGAGCGAAGATCACTCCCGACCGCACTCAATGGCCGGAGCGCCAGCGCACGGGCAGAGGGTGTTGTTCATCGAGGGCCCTTTTCGGACGCACTCAGAACCAACACACTCCGCTGGGCTCGTCCCTGCTCCCTGTTCGGCAGGTTATCCTACTTTGTTAATAACTTCGAATCCTCTCACGGTTGCTCGACGAGGTCAGCCTCTTATCGAGTCCAGGAGGCTAGGGTACAAGTTTGTTCCTGGTAATTCCTCCAGTCGGAGGAGAGATGCGCTCGGGAGATATAGGCCAACATGCAAGGGGGGAGCTGATCTCGACCGACAATGTAGAGCCTCAGTCTTACAAGAACGCTTAAAGTCCCAAAGCATCGTCTTATCCTCAATCCTGTGTAATTTACGAGGAACAAACCAACCACTGCTTCCCGTAGCCGATCGCGGGGCTGATCCTGGAAGCACCCAGAAGCCTCGATGTATACAACACAAAACATTAGCACAAAAGGGGAGAACAATCCAGTCGCCATTGTACATAAAAAAGCATTCTTACAAAGTAATTACAAGTGTCACCACTAGGGGTAGAACCTTTTCAGGTCGTCCCCACTCCAGGTCCCATTCAGCTGTTCTCCAGCTTGATCTTGCAGGTAGTAGCCCCCTGTGGTCAAGGCCTCTTGGACAATAAAGGGCCCTTCCCAGTTGGGATGCAACTTGCCGACGGTGGCCCCCCGTCCCACAGCGTCCACTTTCTTCATGACCAGATCTCCCGCGAGGAAATGCTTGAGGCGGACGTTTTTGTCAAAGTGCTTCGCCATGCGCCTCTTGATCTCCTCTTGGCGTACGGAGGCCAAGTCTCGAAGCTCCTCAATATAGTCTAGAGAGAGCCTCTGGGCGTCTTCGTTCTCCAGACGCCACTCTTCAATGCCATCTTCCGCTGCAACTACTCTGGGGCTCCACACCTCGAACTCCACCGGGATGAGTGCCTCAGACCCATGGGATAACTTGAAAGGTGTTTCCCCCATGGCCGAGTTTGGGGTTGTTCTCAGAGCCCATAGGACCGAGGGGAGCTGCTCGACCCAGTTTCCCTTGAGATTGGTGACCTTTTTCTTCAGCAGGTTGACGATGAGCTTGTTGGCAGCTTCTACTTGCCCGTTGCTCCGAGGATGGTGTACTGAAGCGAACCGAAGGTATGTACCTAACTGCTTGCAGAAATCCTCCAGCTCCAAGCTGGCGAATTGCGACCCATTGTCGGTGACGATGGCCAGCGGGATCCAAAACCTGCACGCGATTTCCCCCCAGATAAAGTTTTTGACGATCTGGGAGGTGGTCTTGGCCAAGGCTCTGGCCTCGATCCACTTGGAGAAGTAGTCGATCATCACCAGTATGAACTTCCTCTGTCCACTAGCTTGAGGGAACGGGCCGATCAGGTCCATCCCCCAGATGGCGAAGGGCCACAGAGTGGTGATCGAGCGAAGGTGTTGAGCTGGTTGAAGCTCGAGGGGCGCGAAGAGCTGAAACTGTGAGCACTTTTTGGAGAAGGCCTCCGCGTCCTTTCGGATTGTGGGCCAGAAGTAGCCATGTCTCAGGATTCTCTGCTCCAGAGTACGAGTCCCGGAGTGGCTGCCGCACTCCCCTGAGTGGATCTCCTCGAGAACTCGGGGGACCTCAACTTCCGACAAGCATCTGGCTAGGGGGCCAGAGATGGTCTTGCGATAGAGCTCGGTGTCTTGCAGTAGGTAGTACATGGCCTTGTATCAGAATTTCCTTCAGTCGTGCCCGTCCGAGGGCAGCTGACCCGTTGTTAAGAACGCAACGAACGGATCCTTCCACGAGGGCCGCTGCTCTATCTCCATCATTTCTCCTTCCTCGATGGATGGTCAAAATAACTCGGTGACCGTTCCCCCAGCCCGGGGACCGTATTTGGCAAGGTAGTCAGCTTCGGCATTGTCTTCTGGGGCACATGCTCGACGAAGAAAGACTGGAACCCCCCGATCAGACCCTTAATCTTGACCAGGTATTGCTGCAGGATGGGGTCGTAGACATCGAACTCTCCCCGAATCTAGGAAGCGACTACCATCGAATCGGTGAAAGCTCGGATGTCCTTGATTGACAGCTCCTTGGAGAGACGCAATCCAGCCACAATGGCTTCGTACTCCGCCTGATTATTCGTAACTGGGAAGAGGATCTCGACGACCTGTTCTATCCTGGTTCCCTGGGGACTAACCAACACGACTCTGGCTCCCACGGAATATTTGCCGGAAGCCCCGTGCATAAACATCTTCCAAGAGACCGGGCGGGAAGCGCCCACGTCTACCTCCACCTCGGCCGAGAAGTCGGCCAAGAAGTCTGCCACCGCCTGGGCCTTGATTGCTACCCTTGGGGAGTAAGAGATGTCGAACTCGCTTAGCTCCACTGACCACTTAGCCAACCTGCCAGAATGCTCCACCCCATCCAAGATACTCCTTAGGGGATGATCAGAGACTACCTTGATGGAATGAGCCTGAAAATAAGGGCGGAGCCACCGAGCCGAAACTACCAAAGCGAAAACTAGCTTCTCCAGGATTGGATACCTCGTCTCTGCTTGCCGTAACACCCGGCTCACGTAATAGATGGGGAGCTGCCTCATTCCTTCTTCTCGAACCAACACCGAACTAACTGCCTCAGCTCCTACTCCTAGATAAAGTAAAAGATCCTCGCCGCCCTGCGGACCTTGGAGGAGAGGAGATCGGGTCAGCTGTTGCTTAAGCTTTTCAAAAGCCTCCTCGCACTCCGTGGTCCACTCGAATTTTTGATTACCCCGAAGTGCCTTGAAGAACGGTGAGCATTTCTCTCCGGCCTTGGAAAGAAAATGGCTAAGGCCTGCCAGCCTTCCAGTCAGCCTCTGGACCTCCTTGGAATCTCTTGGGGAGGCCATCTCCATGATGGCTTTCACCTTGTCGGGGTTAGGCTCCAACCCCCGAGGAGTAAGGAGGTGACCCAGGAACTTTCCCCTTCCTGCGCTGAAGACACACTTGGTCGGGTTAAGCCACATCTTGTACTTCCTCAGGGTGGCGAAGGTCTCCGCCAGATCCGCTACGTGCTCTGTGATGCTCTTGCTTTTGACGAGAAGGTCGTCCACATAAACCTCTAAATTCCGCCCCTTTTGCTCTTTGAACACACGGTCCATCATTCTTTGATAAGTTGCGCCGGCGTTTTTGAGCCCGAAGGGCATCATCTTGTAGCTATAACACCCATCGCCGGTGACTAAGGAAACGTCGCGGCAATCAGGGGGATGCATCCAGATCTGGTGGTATCCTGAAAAAGCATCAAGGAAACTCATCACGGGAAATCCGACGGCAAAATCAACCAGCGCGTCGATTTGAGGCAAGGGGTAACAATCCTTCGGGCAAGCTTTATTCAACATAGAAAAATCGATACATAGCCTCCAGCCACCTCCAGACTTCTTTACCATTACAACATTGGAGACCCAGCCTGGATACTGGATCTCCGAGACAAACCCCGCCTCCAGTAGCTTCCTCACTTCCTCCCGGATTGGCTCGGCCAGCGCGGTGGCGCTCTTCCTCTGCCTTTGGCGGACCGGAGCTACCGCGGGGTCCAGGTTGAGGTGATGACAGGCAACATCGGCATCAATCCCTTGCATTTCGGCGGCACTCCACGCGAAGATGTCAGCATTCTCATGCAGGCAGACAGCTATCTCTGCCTTCCCTTCTAGGGGCAAGGATCCTCCGACCTTCAGTAGCTCAGGCCCTCCTCTCGGGGAGATCACCTCCACTTCCTCTAACTCCTCGGCAGCTTGCAGGCCCTCCTCCTGCTCCATCATCCTCTCCAGCCTTTCCGCGTCACCCATCCAGCTGATGGTGCTGACAGCGTTCAGGTAACACTCCCTGGTGGCCTTCGGATTCCCCCTAATCCGGACTTGGACATCATCCCGGCAGTACTTCAGGCACTGATAATACGACGACGGGACGACTTTGAAATAGTTAATGAGGGGCCGTCCAAAAATGGTGTTGTAGCCGCTGGGTGCGTCGACGATGACAAATCGGCATCGGATTGAAGTACCCCTGAGGGTGACCAGCAGCTCCACTCCCCCTTCTACCTCTTTATTCTCTCCCGAGAAGCCAAAGAGAGGTCCGTCCGCAGCCTGGACCCTGGACACTTCCACCTGAAGACCGACGAAGGTCCTCTTGAAGATGACGTTCACCGAGATCCTGTTGTCCGCGAGGATTCGTTCGACAATGAAGTCTTCGATGGCCGCTTGTATCACAAATGCGTCATGGAAGGGGTTCTCGTTCCATAACATATCTTCCTCTGAGAAAGTTATCTCGTTCAACAGCGGGGGAGTCTGCGACGTCGAGGCGACGTTCTTCTTCTAGATCTGGTGGAGACTACCCTTGCGAGAAGCTCTAAGCCCTGCACCCCCATTGATCACCCCGACGTGTCCGCCTCCCGGACCGGGGATAACATTTTCTCGACCTCCCTGGTCAACCCTGTCCTCATTCCTCCTCCTCTGCGGAGCTTTGAAGGCTACTTGCCCGACTGGGGCCTCTTGCCTCGGTTGCTCTCTCTGCCTCCGTCTCCTCCAACCTTCTCCTTTCCTCCCAAAACTCTGGGCAGGCCAAGGTCCCATGCCCCTCTACTCGATGGATATCGCAGTAGAGAGGGATGACCACCTCCTGCTGTCTTCCCCGGCACTCCTCCTTTCGCCGACGCTTGTTGGCCTGCCGCGCGACAGCCATTTTCTCCCTTCTTCCTCCTCCCTGCTCTCTCGGGTTGTTATCCCTCCTCTCCTCCTAGCGGATCGGTCGTCTCCACATAGGACAATCTCTCAGATACTGGAATCTTCTTTCTTCCCTTCTTCCTTCCGGGGCCTCGACGGGCCTCCTTTCTTCTTGCCTTCGAGGCCTATCCTGCCTCATCTCTTCCACCCTCCTGGGCTCCTCTCTTCTCTTCCTCTCTTCCTTCCTCTTCGTCTCCTCCCGCCTTCCGCCATCGTGTTTCTCGGGATGCCTCTCTCTTTCCAGCAGTCTTCCCCTGTTCTCCCCTAGTGGATTATCCCCGTCCAGCCTTGCAAGGAACTCCTTGTTCCTCTCCTCCCCCTAAATGAAGACATTCGCCATCTCCACCATTTCCTCAAACGACCTCGGCGGCCTATGCCCCAGCTCCATGTTGAAAAGCCCTTGCTTCAGGCCGAACTTGAGGGCAAGCATCAAGTTAAACCCATCCACCTCCTCCACCTCCAAGACCTCTTCTTGGAACCGGTCGATGTAGTGGCCCAAGCTCTCGTGCTGTCCCTGCACGATCTTAAAAAGGGCCGTCGCCTCCTTCTTTATCTTCTTGGATGTCGCGAATCTTGCTATGAGACCCCGACGAAGGTCGGAGAAGCAGTAGATGGAACCTGCCGGCAGTTGGTGGAACCAGTCTCTTGCACTTCCCTTGAAGATGATGGAGAAGAAACGATACTTGAAGGCGTCATACATATTGCGAATCGAGACCACATCCTCAAACCATTGAAGATGCCTTACCGGGTCATCTCTGCCGGAGTAGTAGGTGAGGGAGGGCTCTCGGAAATTGTCGGGGACGGAGGCCGCGAGGATCTCAGCACAGAAGGGGCTCCTCCCTTCCTTGCGGCGGCGATTATCCTCCTCACTCGAATACTCATACTCGCTCCATCGGCGAGTATTCCCGTACCTTGCCGAGAGTTCAGGATCTCAGAACCTGATGCCCTGGCTGCTCGCTGTGTGCTGACGCGACGGCATCGGTTGCTCCTCTCTCGTCTAGGAGGACTCCTTTCCTGCTCGCCGGGTTGGCTCCTCCTTGCCCGGTGGGGTTAGGCGATGGGGAGAAGTCGCCGTGACCTCAGGGGGGTTGGCGAATCCGATGAGTATCGCCCTCTCCATTCTCTTCGCGAACTCCTCGAAAGCTGCTACCGTCACAAACCCGCCACCTCGCTCCAAGGTGCCTACACCCGCCGAGTTGTCCGCTAGCTCGACTTGATCGCCACCATTGACCATATTTCTCCACCACGAAACTTTCCTCCTTAGCTGCTATCCACGCTCACCGCACCAAGTGTTGAAGCCAAGAAAATCCCGACTTCAGAATCGGACTAGGCGACCTAAAGTTATCGGTCTCCCAGTGAAGTCAGACGACCCTCAGATGCGAGAAGGATGAGCTAAAGAAACAAGATCCCATGCCGCTGCAGCAGGAAGGTCCCCCCACGTACCCGGTTGCTTGGAAGAAGCAACCCCTTCTCAACTAGAATGGCCGAGCTAGATACGAAGGAGGTGCACGAGCTGGGGTTCGCGAGTAACTATCCGAGGATCATCGGTCTTCTCCTTCGTACCCCTGGGGTCCTATTTATAGGGAAATCCAAAAAGAAAGGGGGGGGGGTCTTACTTATACCCCCACCCTGGTGATTGGGGGACTTCCCTTGGGAGCTCGCACGGGATGGGCGAGTATCCCGCCTTAGTCGTCTATCGGGCGAGTATGTCTAGGGAGCTCACCATACTCGCACGAGTCCTCCACGGCCTGGGGCGCTGATCCTGACCCCTGTCTTCCCTTGTTTACCTTGACTCCTGATGACCTGGCGGTGGTAGGGTCCACCCTCATCGAATACGGGTTGTACATTAGGTATGTTGAACCTAGAATGAGATGGTAGATCAGCACAAAATTTCTCAAGAAATTTGGCTAAGTTATAAAGTTTGTGTCAACACACGCCAATTGTGTTGACACTATCAACAAATTGTGTCGACACCACTCTGTCGAGACCATGTACTAGTAGATTTTTGTGTCGACACACAAAAATAATTGTAGACACATAGACATATCAACACCCTCAATACTCTGTCAAGACTTAAGTAGTCTATGTCGATACAGGCAAAAGTATGTCGACACATAAACATGTCGACACCTACAAAGTATTGTCGAGACCTAGGTCGTCTATGTCGACATATGTAAAATTTTGTCGACTAAGTAAAATCCCTAGTTAGGCGCGTCTTTTGACCTTTTTTTTACAAGTATACTATAAATAGGAGAAGACAAAATCTGGCCTACTGTGCTTTCAGAACTCTCGACTCTAGACTTTGTGTCGATAAGAAATTCTCCCGTCGACTCTCTTCTCACTCTTTCACCAATGGCGCCACAACAGGAAGACAAGATCAATGAAGGATATGAACTGGTACGCAAGGCATTCGAGACTGCCTCGCCAGAAATCAAGGGCGTGATTACCCTAATCACATAAAATGGATTGGAATACTTGGTCTCTGCACCTTCAAGGATATGGAAGAAAGAAGTTCTTGAATTTTACTCTTCCGCAATAATAGGTTCTTAAGGAAAGAAGATAAAGTCCTCTGTTAATGGTACTCGAGTAAAACTCTCACCAAAGAGTATACGAAAGTCTCTTCAACTACCCAAGATTACGGAAGAAGATGATATCGCATCCTCCATGACAAGGGATACACTCCAATGGTGTGGGCTGGATCCCAATACCAAGATTGGATCTTTACTAACCAGGAAGGGAATGAATTCCCAGGGTAAGTTTCTATCCGAGATAATGGGAAAAGTTATTCTCTGCAAAACAGGAGGACATGATAGGATCTCTGCCTACATGTTCAAACTCATGACCAGAGTTATCTTCAAAGTGAAAACAGACTGGTCCACTGTAATTTTTGACAAGATCAAAGAAAGTGCCAAGAAGCCTAATCTGGGTAGGATATTGAGCTTGTATCTGGCTTCCACCATCCCAAAAGTGATGAATCAAACTTCAGGAACCAAAATAAATCACATGAGAAGAATGGATTTGAGAATACTATCTAGATGGAATAGAGTTTTGACCAAAGATGTTTCTACTCCATAGAAACCAGTGAAGAAAGATAAGAAAAAGAAAACCACCACCCAGGAAACAGAATCTTCCAGTGATTCTGAAGAGCAGGTTGTCTTCACCTCAAATGAAGAACAACAAAGAAAATCACCTACACCACAACCAGATAAAGAAGCTCAAGCCCAAGGGGAGAGCATTCAACTACAAGAGAACCAGATGGTCTTCACTCCAGGGGGAGACAATACAGAGATTACAATTGTTCAAGACCCTGAACAATCACCGCTGCCTGCCCAAGGGGGAGGTATAGCTGAAGTTGCCCTAGAGAGTGAGTATGCAACTGATACTGTTATGGACATAGTATCATAAATCAACAATGCAGCAACAATAATCACTGAAAAAGAAGCACAGGATGTGTATATGCCAGATCCAGATCAAGATGAGCACCTCCACTCCTCCAGCTTAGAGAAAACCCCGGACAATGATCTTGATGTCCAGGGAGAACCATTTATTGGAAAAGAGAACATTATACCTCCTGTTCAAATGCAGCAGGAGGTAACTTTGGAAGAGTTGTTCCTTGACCCCCAAGATGCAAGGACTGAGGGGGAGCTGCAAAGGATTTAGGGGGAGATGCCACTGCATGCCTCTAGTACTAAGGAAACTATAGATATACAAAGTTCATCAAATTCTTCTAATGATGAAGAAGCTTCCAAGGCTAAGAAAAGGAAGTTGGTGGTTCTTAGGAAAAGAAGCACATGCTATAAGACAGCCTTACAAAAAGTGCCTCACGCATCTGCTCCAGGAATGGACTTCGGTTCACTATTGGTGAAACTGCAAGTGAAATTGGATGAGCAAAGACTTGCTTTGAAAAAGTATGTGGATGAGTCCCATACAGAAATGCAGTTCCAGCTAGCTCAAGATATTAAATCTATCAGCTTTGAAGTCAATTTGAATAAGAAAGAGATGACAAATTGCTTCCATAAGGAAGGTAATGATGTAGTATATCTGGCCACCCAATAACAAGAAATGAAGACTACAATAGCTGACATAGCAAAAAAAGCAAGGATATATTCTAGAAAATTAATTCAGAATGAATGAAAATCTCAAGGACTCACATGATGAAATTCTCACAAAATTGGGAGGTATTGCTACTGATTTGAAAACTAAAATATCCAGGCAAATACAAGAAGATTTAGCTACTGTTCAAACAACAATTCTGGCATCTCAAAAGGCTATTTCTGATCAACTGGAGAAATTCAGACTCTACTATAAAAGGGTATAGATTATCTAGCAAATCAGGTAAGGTTTCAGAAAGATGATCTAAGAGATCATGTGGCCAGAGAAGTCATAAAGGGGGAGAGAGTGTTAGTCAAGGCAAGCTCAGATCATGCCAAATGGGTATCCAATACCACCAGAACTACTCTTGGATATCCACCCCTTTGTGATGATAATAATATTGCTGAATCTGGTATTCAACCTGCTTATATTGAAGGGGTTCAGCAGGAAGTTGCTCAAGTAATCTATCCTCCATCTGATTTTGAAGCAGTACAACAGGCAATACATCAAATGTGTAGCCCTCCACAAGAGATACATAATGTTATTATTGAAAAAGTTGAAATGTTTGAAGCTGCTTTAAAAAGAGAGCAAGAAGCTCAATAAGCTAGGGATGCTCAGAAAGAAGCTCAACTATCTAAGAAAAGATTCAGAGAGCAAGCTGAATTAAAGGCTGATTTTGAACAATGGAGTCCAACCTCCAAAAATATTATTCTTACTGCTTGGAAACTGTGAAAGATAATATACATGATAGAGGCAAATGGTATTCTGAACAAGAGTGGGGTAAATATCAGAAAAGGCAAGATGCCTTATATCGTTCAGAAGGGATATCAAAGCTGGGAAGTTACCTGCTAACTCTGTGGAGCCTAGCAAGTACTTCCCAAAGCCTTATCATTACTTTGAAAGGTAGAAGAGCTCAAAAAGAAAGATCTGAAAGGGAAAAAGCCAGCTGATGACACAAAATCCAAGGTGCAAGCTAAGATTTAACTTGCCAAAGGAATAATTATCAAGGAGCCTGATCAATCTTAGGGATGGATAGGCTAGACTTAGAACTATGTAAATTTTATTCTAAACAATCGTGTAAATCAAACACTTATTACTGATTAATGAATTATATCATATTTTGTGATGATATTAAATGTTATTTGTGTTTATAAGTTACCCTGCCTGTGAAATGATTATATACATCTTGTTCTTTGTTTTATTATAAGTGGTATATATCATTGACTAAGGGTTATGACTTCTCCAAATACGGGGAGATTGTTCGGTACACTGGAAACTGTGTACCAGATTTGAAGAGGCCTCACTTAACTCAATGATATACATCAATGTGTATTTGATGGGATATTGAGTTTCAATGTGTAGGTTAAAGAAATGCAGGATAATTTTCTAAGTACAAGTGTCGACACTTGTGAGGGAAATGTGTCGACACCAGAAACAAGATTTTGTCGACACACAGGACTTGTGTCTACACACAGAAATTCTGTCAGCAGCAGTTGTGTCGACACCTAGGACTTGTGTCGACACACACTTAACACCAGCAATGTTGAAGACCAGAAGTAGTTGTGTTGACACACAGGACTTGTGTTGACACACACTCAAAGAAATCTGTCAACAACAGCTATACTGAGACTGGAAGGCTTGTGTCGACATATAGGACTTGTGTCAACACACACTTAAAGAAATCTGTCAACATCAGCTATGTCGAGACCAGAAGCAGTTGTGTCGACACACAGGACTTGTATCGACACATCCAACAGAAGCTGTGTCAAGAAGATAAAGATTTACTGTGTCGACACATTGGGAGCTGTGTCGACATCATCAAGACTTGTGTAACCACATGGTCTATTTGTGTCGACACATCTGAAGTGTTATGCTGACAGTTCTCTGCTATGATAGAAGTTCAAGGAGGAGTCAGTTGTCAAGACTGAAGACCTGACAGCTGTCATAGGTAACAAAGCTGACACATCTGTTAGAGCTATCCGAAGGCCGTTATAAACTGGATTAACCGGTAACCTTGGATGGATTCTATATATAGACCTATTCTATCACAATCAGAAGCTATGAACAAGATAGGGGGAACAAGAGACAAACCCAGAAGAAGGCAAATCCTGAAGAGTCTGCAAGAAAAATTCAGATCTGATTCTGAATTCAAGAAAGAAGCTGGATTGAAGATCAACTCCAACTCCAATTGAAGATCAACCTTACTTGGTAAAAATTCAAGAAGTTTTGAAGAAGCTAAGACAGGTTGGATCTAAAGTAATCAGTTAAATAAAGAACTGATCAAGAAGCTTTCACCCTATTCTCTTTCTATCAGGGTGAAAATTTTATTGTTTTAAACAATTAATTTCCTTGTAAGATCTTTTATAGATATGAGTTGTAAGCCTAAATATATAAAGGATGAGGTAGGGATGAGTGCCTGAGGTAGGATCTTGTTGATCTGAGTTATAGGCCTGGTGGTTAAGGCTGAGGTAGGGCTGTTGCCTGAGGTAGGAGTCTTGGGAAGATTCTGAGTTTTAGGACTTGAAGAAGTCTGAGCTGTAGGAACAAGTTGGGTTCTGAGTTGTAAGATCTGAGGATCTGAGATAGTGGAAGGAAGTTTGGCCGAATCTAGTACTCTACTGGATAGGTGAAGGGGGAGAGTGGACGTACCCATAAATTGGGGAACCACTATAAATCATTGTGTGCTGTGCTGTGAATTTTCTGTGATTGTTATTCTTTGTGTTGTGATAGTTTTGCTGTGTTTAACACTTTTAGTTGCTTAAGTTGTTAAAAAAGATTTGAACCTATTCACCCCCCCTCTAGGTGTTTAGACTCTATAAACCAAATCTTTCAATATATATCTAGACTAGGATGATCTTGCCCTTGGATTCCCTTAGGAATATGGTTTTGTCTATTTTTCCCCTAGAGAATTTGTTCTCAAGGAGGAAAGTAGACAATGTTTCATACCAAGCTCTAGGGGCTTGTTTAAACCCATACAGAGCTTTCTTAAGCCTATAAACATAATCAGGAAAGTGAGGATCTACAAAACCTGATGGATGATCCACATATACTTTCTCTTTTAAATCTCCATTCAGGAATGCTGACTTGACATCAACCTGGTAGACCTTGAATCCTTGATAGGCTGCATAGGCAAGGAATAGTCTTATTGCTTCCAGCCTTGCTACTAGGGCATAGGTCTAGTCAAAATCTATCCCTTCTTCCTGCCTGTAGCCTTTTCCACCAATTTTTCCTTGTTTTTGACAATAATACCATTCTCATCTAACTTATTCTTGAAGATCCACTTAGTCCCCTATAACATTATATCCCTTTGGTCTTGGAACCAGATTCCAGACTTTACATCTTTTGAACTGGTTCAACTCTTCCTGCATGGTACCAATCCAGTATGAGTCTTGGATAGCCTCTTCAAACTTCTTTTGTTCCAATTGTGACAGGAAGCTTGAATATAGAGCTGAGTTCAATCTCTTGCTTCTGGTCATTACACCATGTCTTGCATCGCCAATAATTTGATGAGCTAGATGGTCTCTTAGATGTCTCTTAGCTGGAGGCAACCTTTCTTTAGCTTGTTATTCTTCATTTCCTGCAGCTTGCTGTTCATCAATGTCTTCAGCTGGATATTCTTCATCCACACCTCATGAGTCTTGAGATTCCCCTAGATATCATCTATCATCTTGTATATCCTGTCCTGCTGGAATATCTTCCCTGATGGTCAGCTTGTCCATCTTATCCTTTAAACCTATAGAACTAGATGAAGTGCTTGGCAACTCATTGTTAATTAACTTAGACTCATCAAAAACAACATGGACAGATTCTTCTACAACTTGAGTAGTCAAGTTATAGATCTTATATGCCCTACTATTATTGATGTACCCAACAAATATCCCTTCTTAGTACTTGACAACAAACTTAGTCACATAAGACTTACCATTGATAAGTACATAGCACTTGCTACCAAAAATCCTAAAATAGGATAAGTTTGGTTTTCTGCCTTTCAGAATCTCATAGGGAGTCTTCTTGTGCCTTTTGGTGATGGAATCCCTATTGAGGATATGGCAAGCAGTATTTAATGCCTCAGCCCAGAAATATTCTGGGAGAGAAGTGTCATTTAACAAGGTCCTACCAGCCTCAATTAGAGTTCTGTTCTTCCTTTCAGCAATTCCATTTTGCTGGGGAGTTCTAGGTGAAAAGAATTCTTGATGAATCCCAAGCCCTTCACAGAACCTTATCATGCATTTAGACTAAAACTCAGTCCCATGGTCACTTCTAATTTTGACCATAGTACTGTTAAGCTCATTCTAAATTTGCTTAACAAATATCTAGAAGACATCAGAGGTTTCATACTTTTTCCTTAGAAAGAATACCTAAGCAAATCTGGAAAAGTCATCAATAACCACAAGGGTACAGACTTTCCTACCTAGACTATGAACTGACATAGGACCAAATAAATCCATATGTAGGAGGTATAAACACCTCACAGAGTCTTTGGTTTCAAGACTTTGGAAGGAAGTCCTGGTCTGCTTGCCCTTTTGACAAGCTGAGCAGATTCCCTCCTTAATTCACTTAACCTTAGGACCATTCCTCACTAACTCTTCACTAAAGAGTTTGCCTATGGTCTTGTAGTTCAGGTGAGCTAGCCTCTTGTGCCATTGGACACAATGGGAAGCTTTCTCATCTGTAACTAGGTATATAGGAGAGTCCTTACTTTTACACACAAAGTCTAGACAGTATACATTTCCTCTCATAGTGCCTGTCAAGATAACCCCTTGGTCACTTGACCTCCTAATTTGGCACTCATCCTTGAGGAAAGAAATGTCATAGCCAAGATCACATAGTTGGCTTATGCTAATCAGGTTATGTTTCAAACCTTTCACATAGGTTACTTGTGTGATAGTGATTATGCCATTAGTTATCTTACCAAAACCTTTGGTTACCCCTTTTTCGTAGCCACCAAAGATAACTTTAGATCAATTCTCAACTGGAGTGTACTACTTTAGTATACTCCTTGTTCCAGTCATGTTCCTGTAACATCCACTGTCCAAGTACCATATAGGGGTTTGGCCACTTGGACTCACCTGCATAAAATAAATTATCTATCCTTAGGACCCCAACTTTTATTGGGCCCTAGGTACAGGTCAGACTGAAACTGAACATGCCTACCTGCAGTTTTTCTGACAGGTAAGCTAACATTATTCATCTGGACACTCTCATTGTGCCAGCAATCTATGACATAATGACCCACTTTGCCACAATACCAGCACTCATGCACATTGTACCTTCTTTTAAGGACTGGCCTACCAACATTTCTGTCAGCAGCTTTTTTCTTTAGTCTTCCAGCCACAGCTTGCTTAGGGATTTGTCTGGCAGTTGAGGTACTTGGGATATTCTGAACCTTATCAGCAGCTGCCTTCTTTTCAGAATGCAAGCTCCTGATTGCTTCAGATATGCCCAAGTCAGGTCTGCTGACAGACTTTCCTTTAGTCTGATAGTGGACTGACAGGCTTTGTGAATGATTAGCTGCCTTCTGCTTGAGTGTTGGGACTGGTACACCAAACACAAATGATCTATAATGGGCCATTTGGGCTTTCTCATGGGTCGCCCTATTGGTACAGCACCCTTGCCATTCTTATCACCACGCTCACAGTGACTATAGATGCTTTCATGGTCATACCTGTTAGATGGTTGAACCACTTTTCTAAAAGGAATTGGAGGCTTGAAGGCTAGTGGATGAACTGGAGCTTTGCCTTTCCTTTTGGAATTGGCAGCTCTTGTTCTTTCCTTGAAGCCTAATCCCTTCTTACCCTTTTGGGAAGTGAAGGAATCTATCAAGGGTAGCACATAACTAGGCTTTGAGAACTTTGCTACTAGCTCTCTATCCTTTTGGAGTCTACCTTCAAGATTCCTAATGTGGTTATTCTTGAATGTAATTGTGCCCATCTGAATAACAGTTATGTTTTTTAGTTTACTAATCTCTTTCAATTTCAGATCTAACACTTTTGCTGAGTCTGATGCAGCCAAATTCAGAGAGACAATCTCCTTTGCTTGTTGTTTGGCTAGGAGCCTGCTCCTTTTTAGTGCTTGTAGGAGCTCACCATAATCATCAATCAGTTGATTGATGTCTCCTTTTGATTCAGAGCCATCTTCATCTCTTGATGTAGATGCTTCTGATTCTGGACTAGTAACATGATCAGATACTGAAGGTGAAGAGTGTACCTTACTAGGACCAGGTTGCTCCTGTATGTGTCCTTCCTCAGCTATAGCCATCAGCCCCATGCATTGGCTGTCTTCTGCTCCATTGATAGCATCTAGCATCTGCAAGAATTCTGTCTCTACAGAATATTCTTCAGTTGAAAACAGCCCAATGTAGGCTTCAACTTCATCTTCTTTTTCTGACTCTGATGAAGAAGAGTCAGTCCAGCTATTTTGCTTTTTTGGCAACAAAGGATTTCTCCTTCTTGCCCTTTTGCTGGTGTTTCTTCTTTTCACCAGTCTCCTTTTTTTGATAGGACAGTCTTCTATAACATGTCCTGCCTTGCTGCAACAATAACAAACCACTTTAGAAGAAGTTTGTTTACCAGGTTTAGAACCATACCTTTCCTCTTTAGAGGATTTCTTCTTGCCCTTGTAGCAGTCATCCTTGGGGTAAGAAGAAGTGGATGACCTAATTCTCTAGTTCTTTTTCTTCAAGAATCTCTGGAATTGCCTATAAAAGGCAGCAAAATCTTCATCAGAGTTATGACAGTCTGATGTGCCGGAGTCTGAACTTTCTGAGTCAGTTCCATCAAATTTCCTAGGAGGAGGAGTCTTTCTCCTGCCCTTCCTCGTGGCTTCAGCTTTGAAGGCCACTGATTTAACTTTGATTAAAGACCTACTGCTTTTCTCCTCTTCCTTTCTGGCTGTTAGCTGCATTTCATAAGACAGCAATTTTCCAAACATGGTTGGTGGAGGAGTATCTGCAAGTCTGGCTACTTCTATAATGACACAAATTTTGGTGTCCCAGTCTTTGGTTAATGATCTGAGAAACATGTCATTCAGTTCATATGTGCTGAAGACTCTGCCAAAGGTCCTCAGCTCATTGACAATTCTGAAGAACTAGTTATAGCACTCAGCTATGCTATCTATTTTGGCTTGCCTGAAACTCTCATACTCTTGATTGAGTATAGATTTCCTATCCTCCCTTACTTCTTCTATCCCATCCATGTAGACAATCAATGTGTCCCACATCTCCTTATATGTTTTGCAGTGGACTAAATTCTGAAAGGTAGAATCATCTATGACACTAACAATTATGTTATGTTCCCTCTCGTCGAAAGTGGCTAAGATGATCTCATCTTTGGTCATCTCAAAATAACTCTTTGGAGTTTTCAGATTTGTATCAAGAACCGATGTCTTCATAGGGGTGAAAGGCCCTTCTTGAACTGTGATGTAAATTATAGGATCAGAGGCTTCCATGAATAATCTGACCCTCTCTTTCCATATGCCAAAAGTTTCCTTTCTACAAATAAGAAGCTTCATGGATCCAAGTTCTTTGTGATTTTCTCCTGAACCCATCTTGGCTTTATAATAACTGCCTTGGAGATCAGCAAAGATTGTTAAGTCTCTTTTTGAGCAGCCTCCCTCTGATACCACTTGAAAGAATTGGTTTCAAGAACCACTAAACACCTAGAGGGGGGGGGGGGGTGAATAGGTTCAATTCAATAAACTTAGGCAGTTAAAAGTTTAACACAATACTGCTAATTATACTACAACAATCTCAGCACAGATAATCAGCAAACACAACAAACACAGCATACATAACACAGTACATATAGATTTATAGTGGTTCCCCAATTTATGGGTACATCCACTTTCCTCCTTCACCTATCTAGTAATATACTAGATTCAGCTCAACTTCCTTCCTCTTGTTTAGATCCTCAGATCTTACAACTCAGAACCCCAAATGGTTCCTACAACTCAGACTTCTGCAAGTCCAACAACTCAGATCCTCAAGATCTTACAGCTCAGATTCTTTCCAAGAACCCTACCTCAGAGTGAGTCCACACTCCTACCACTCAGGCAATCAAGCCCTACCTCATCCCTTATAACCAGGCCTATAACTCAGAGAAGATAATCTCCTACCTCAGGCACACAACCCTACCTCAAACTTAATAATTGAAGGTCTACAACTCAGAGAAATTACTCTCCTACACTCAGATCTATGAATAGATCTTACTTAAAATTGATAAGGTATTTTGTAACATCTTCACACAGATAGAGAGAGAGAGGTGAAGGCTTTCTTACCAGATCTTGAATGATCTGTCTTCTTATGATCCTTGCTGCAAATGATCTGATCCAACCTCACTTAGCTTATTCAAAACTTCTTGAAAATAAAAAATTAAGGTTGATCCTATTGAGAAGTTGGAGTCGATCCTCGATCCAGCTTCTTTCTCCTTACAGATTTGAATCTGTAATCTCTGACAGATCTGAGGAGATACTGTCTACTTTTGAAGTTCTTCTTCTTATAACTCTTCTGATTGTTGATCAGATTCTGAAAGCTTAGCTTTCCTTCTCTAGAATTGTTTTTTTTCTTGCTCCCCCTGTTCTCTTATAGAACATCTTCTTATATAGATCCTGTTAGAGGTTACCGACTGATCCGATTGATAACTGACATCTGACAGTTCTGATAGCTTTGACAGTTCTGACAGCTGTCAAGTCCCCGATCTTGAGATCTGTTACTTAGAGTATTTAACACAACTGATAGTGTCTAGACACAAGTATAGTATGTGTCGACACTGATGAAGTATGTGTCGACACAATTTCCAGGGTGTCGACACAACTCCTTTGATGCTGTCGACATACTTCAGAAGCTGTCGACACAGATCTTTCTTCAGTCACGACACAGCTTTTGTAGAATGTGTCGACATAAGTCCAGTGTGTCGACACAGCTTCTCCATTTATAACTGATGTCGACCCAAGTCCAGGGTGTCGACATAGTTGCTTCTTCTAATGTAAGCACTTCAAGTTTAAGTGTGTCGACACTAGTCCTGAGTGTTGAAACAGCTGATGTCGACTCAAATTCTGTGTGTCTACACAAGTCATGTGTGTCGATACAACCTTGCTTCTAGTCTCGACATATTATAAGTGTCTCGACACTTTTGTACTTTGAATATTCTATGCATGCTTTAGCCTGCACAAGTAAACTCAATATACCATCAAATACAAACTGATGTATACCATTGAGTTAAGTGAGGCTTCTCCAAATCTGGTACACAATTTCCAATGCACCAGACAATGACGAAGTTTGGAAACTTGCAGATTGTTGGTGAACGCGGGGGGGGGGGGGGGGGGGAGGTGATGAGTCCGATTTATATAGGGTTTTTCGGGCTCATCTGGGCTTGTTTTCTCACGTGTGCACTGCATTTTAACTGGATATCAGTTATATTTACATCGTTCGATCTTTGACCTCATTATGAACTATTTTGGGCCCGAGGGTGTGCAATTGTGCATTTTGTTGATGTGGGTAAGCACTTGGCGCTCCCCGTGTTTCTTTCTGCTGCTTTGATTGTTTTTCTGTGTTGTTAGGGCGTCCTCCTTTGCTATATTGTTGTTGCTTGCAGGTGGTCGGTTTTCCTCTTTTCATAGTTATGATTTGTGGAAAATGCACGATCGTGCATTTTCTTAGCGCACGGTTACTTTCGATCGTGCGTTTTCTGCAAGTTATTCTGGAAGGATTGACCGGCCCGTGTGATTCCTTCACGCACAGTTTCTTCGGAACCGTGAGCGAAGGAAACACACGGTTTTCTTATAGCTTTTGTTTTTAGGCCGTTCTTGTGTTAATCGCGTGTTTTCCTTCACACACGGGCGGAAGCTCCCGTGCGCGAGTTAAACACACGATTCCAACCGGTTGCCTGCATTTTGTGCATTCTGTCGTTACCTGTGCGATTTCCTTAGCGCACGGGCAGAATCGCTTGTGCATGAGTAAAACGCATGGGTCAACGCTTCTTCTTCCTCAGGCATTTTCTAGAGATTAATATCGCATGGTTCGCGCACGGTCGTGCGCCAGACCGCGCGTGACCATTTTCTGAATTTTACTCTTTAAGACGCAGATTTATTCTAGACCAGACAACTCCGTTTCCCCCCGCCATTTCCGCTCCTTTGAGCGGAAAATCGTCCCTCCAGCCGTCACTCTCTCTCCTCCGTGGGAAGCTCCTCCGACCACCATTTCTCCACCGAAAGCTTACAAAAGTTCCGTCTCCGGCCATCTTCATCTTCTCTGACCTCCAAGCTATCCTTTGAGTTCCTTGTTGCTGCACTTGAGAAATTCTCCGTTCAGATCCGACTTAGTGCCTCAACACAAAGAGAACGGGTTAGAAGAAGGAAGTGACAGCCCTTCTGGATCCCAGACGCCTTCCGAAGACCGAGCTAGGACGAGGATTGACAACCTTCGCTTCTGGCCGAGAATCTTGGAGAGCTTTCGTGCGCTCGGTTGAATTTCTTCACTTTTATTAAGCTTGATATGTTCTGAACTGGTGTTAGAAAACTTGTAACTTGATAAAACTATTTTTGCTTGAGTTTCATCAAGGTTTGTTAATGATATTTTAATCTTGGGTTGTATTTGAGCCATTCTAGCGATTGCTAGAAGCGCGCGCTGCGAAGAGATGTTTACGACCCTCGTTTATTCGTTCATCTACGCTATTACTCGTTGGAGTGATCCACCTGTATGATGCGGTGAAGGCGACCCACACTAGTTTAATCATGCTTAGCGTAGGAACCCCAAAACCAAACCCCCCTTTTTCATAGTTGCACTTGCACTCATTTTTTCCAAAAGCGATGTCCATGCTCCCTACTTGCACTCCGCGCGAGATCGATATCTGGGGAAGCTAGTCCTCATCTTTATTACTTGATCGTGATCGGTAAACTTACCGAGAGTGCATCAAGTTTTTGGTACCGTTGCCGGGGAGTGCAACCGTTGCGCGCGATTTTTTTTTGTTTCTTTTGGAAAAAGTTGTAAGTGTTAGGTGTTTTAATTTTTTTTGTGAGTTGTATGACAGATCTGAACCCTGGTGGTGGGGTTAAAGATTTGGGTGTTGATCCTGAGACCGCACGAGCAAGGAGAGCTCGGGTGCGTGCTGTTGCTTCAGAGGAAAGGATGGAAGACTTGGGCCGTGGAGGAAATGGCCAAGGTGAAAGAGTTGTTGAGGGCCAGGAGGTGGTCCAACCTCGTGCCAGGACGATGCAGGATTTCACTACCCCCACAACGGGGAGTGTCTATCCCGGGTTCGGACCAGCCATTGTCAACCCTCATTTCGAGATAAAGCTTGCGATTTTGAATATGATTAGAAACAACACGCAGTACTCGGGTCTGTCGAGCGAAGACCCTCAGCTCCATTTGGCGGAGTTTTCTGTGATATGCGGTACATTCCGCTATGTTGGAATTTTGGATGATGTGGTAACGCTAAATTTATTCCCCTTCTTGCTGTGAGAAAGGGCAAAGACATGGATTCATACGATTGCCCCTGGCACAACAACTACTTGGGAAATTTTATCTTCTATGTTTTTTGGCTAAGTTCCACCCAGTAGATAAAATTGTTAATGCTCGCAGGGAAATCACTACATTCCGACAGCTGGACCAAGAGACCTTATCAGAGGCGTGGGAGTGTTTTGCTGATCTGCAACGCCGTTGTCCCCAACACGGTTGCAAGTCGTGAAGCCTTGTCAAAATATTCTATTTTTGTGTCGAGCCGAACTACCGAGCTATGATTGATGCGGCGGCCGGCGGCACAATTATGAACTGTCTCCCGAAGAGGCTATGCGGCTCCTTAGAGACACGGCCTCCCACATCACGTACTGGATGGCAGGAAGGAATGCCCTAAGAGGGGCAAGAAATTATTTGATGTAAATGCGGTGGGGCAACAAGCAGAATCAAGCCACCCTATGATGGATGGAAGAAGGATGCTAACCAGATTGACTACTCCTCCGGCTCCGGTTGGAGGCATATTGTGTCAGGGATGTGGAAATCCCGGCCACCACGATTTTGAATGCCCAACTTGAGAGTCATTTGTGGAACCGGCAGGTATAACCTTTGATGAAAATGTTAATTTCATATGCAATCAAAATCGCGCTGCGCCCTATAATAATGTTTATAACCCAAACGTGAGAAATCATCCAAATTTCTTGTGGAACCAAAATGCCCCCGGTCAAAGATGGCAGGGAGGCTAGCATCAATTCGATGCTCAAACTTCTGGCAGCCAGCTACGACCGCCTCAGTCAGGTTATAATTTGAATATGCAAGGGATGCGTAAGAGCGCGTTAGAGGAGATGATGGAAAAGTTTGTTGAGATGGCCCAATCTAACATAGCCACTCAAACTGCTTCTATAAGGAACTTAGAGACACAGCTGGGGTAGCTTGCCCAAGTGTTCTCCGAGCGTACTCGCGGCGCACTCCCAAGCGACACGGAAAAGAATCCCCGTGAGCAAGGGAAGAGTGCTGGGGAGGCAGAGGAGTGCAATGTTAATGAAGTGGCTGTCAAATGCGAGATTAATGAGATTGAGACAGTAGCCCTTTGCGATTCAGGTTCATCATGCAACATTTTTGCTTTGCTAGATGTTGAGAAGCCTAATTTAAATGTCGAAAGTGATACCTAGAAATCGTTAGTGCTAGCTGATGGGTCGGTGGTTAAAACGGATGGGGTGATTAAAGAGGTGGAAGTGAAACTTAACGGTGCTGTGGTTGTCACCGACTTCCAGGTGTTGGGACCCATAGGAAATAATTCAAAGCCTATTCTTGGGGTTCCATTCCTGGAAGCCAGTGAAGCAACGCTGAGCTTTAACGCATGCAGCATCACCTTGGCTTCCAAGGTCGATTTGCCGCTATCCCCATCACTTCCCACTCTAATCCCGAGTGAATCTAAAAATCTGCTGGAATTAAATGTTTTATTATCTGATGATTTATCTACCACTGATGAGACAGATGTTGTGCTTAATGATCAAGACCGGGCTATGAAAGAAAAAAAAGCGCTAATGATTGCTAAAGGAGAATTGAAGGAGGAATTGTTTGACGTGAAACAAGTTGCTGAAGAGAAGAAACAAGGGTTGTGCACGGCTATTGCGAGCGTGTAGGAAACAGATTTGAAAACTTCTATTAAGATGAATGAATGCTGTAAAACTATTAAACATGTGACATGGGCTGATATTTCACCCGCCGTGGGTGAGGAAAGGATGCCCCTAATGAGAAAGATAGGCCTGTGGGTATACCACCCTGGCGATCCCCGTATGTTAATCTTAAAAGAAAAGAGCTTCTTATGTGCAAAGCATCTGATTTTGCCCACTGAAGCGGGAAGGAGGAGGCTAGGGGAAGGGGAGATTTGGCTTCCTTGGGCCCTAAAGCCTTCACCTCTTCCTCATCCCGTGCATACAGGGGGATCTATCACAAATCAGCGTTTAGCTGAGGAGTGCGGGATCTCCGGGGTCGTCTCCCTTTTCCTGTTGCTGCTATTATTAGATTTGCATAGTGCTGTGTGTGACTCTGAACTTTTCCATGCATTATAAACTTTTGTTTTGAACATTATATAAAACTGTTAATACATGTATTTGGTCCACCTTAAGGACGGTAAAGAAAAAGGGCTTATGAGAGACAACCCAATGCTGCTGCTGCTTTAAATTTATGCAATTCAGTTTGTGTGCTTATATTTGTATAGCTTTTTGTGGTTGGAGATATGCTTTTTGAAGGTGGATTCGCTTGGGACGTGGGCTTATTGCTGAAGTTTAACGCCAATCTTTCGATATGCTCATTTGCTGAGCATTGGTAACCTCTTCCCCAACTTTCATTTCATTAATTTTATTACAAATCTTTGATAGGTTATTTAGAGTAAGTCTGGTGGGGGAGAGTTGTACGCGTTACCTTTGCACATGCACTACTTTCGCTAGCATTCCAAAAGTATATTTTCATTTTATGTTTTTATTATATCACGTCTGCATTGTGCACCTTCACCCACTTGAGTGCGATATTAAACAAGCTCTCGGGTCGAGTCAAACGCGTTTCTTTTGTGTCAACTTTAAGATAGGGTGCTAGCTTAGGATATTAAGATAGAGTAGCTCAAAACTCGTGCAGTGCTCCTAATCGAGTACTCATGGTGTGTAGAAATAGCATAGATTCAATTTTTCTTTATGCTCGTAGTTTATACTTTTCTGCATTTGTAAATACTGTTTGGACGACTCAATTTGGCTTAATCTGGAGCAATCGAACGGTAGTGTAGGAATGTGTGTAGCTGCCACTAGCCTCATATTGCTCGAGTCGGGAGGAAGATCATATTTCTCAGTGGCTAAGAACTTTCCCGAAGCTACTCTCGAAGCATTGGTGCATGGTTAGTCAAGCGTGAGCGTGATGTAAGCCATCATTTTGGCCCGGTTGAGCCTTGTACCCGTCCTAACGGTAATCCTTGTTTGCCCCTTTTGCACCTATCCCACCTTTTGATTTAGCCCTACTTACAATCACCCACGCCTTAAGAACTTTCCCAGCAGCACACCCTTATTTTTGGCTATTAGTATGCATATTCTTCGACTTGGTGTTGTTGTTGCGATGCAGTTTGTGGTTGTGAGGTGGAGATGTTAATGCTAATGTGGCTAAATGTTGTTATGAAAAAAATGGAAAAAGAAAAAGAAAAAAAAAGGTTGTTTGATCTGAAAGAAGAAAAAGCTTAAACAAAAATTATGTTTATGTTGTGCTGTGGCGGTAGGCGGTGCACACACCAGTGTTGTCAAGTTCAAGTCTAGTGGTGTGGTGCACCTGCGCATATTGTTTGCGAGAGGATATGCATTTGTATGAGCTCATTTGGGTTGTGCGTAGCAGATGTTTTACCTTTTGCATCCTTACCTACGTATGCACCCAAGCCCCATTTTATCCTACAAGTCCTATGGATTCACGTGTGATTCTAACTAGCGCCGTGGAGAGAGTGCGAACGGGCAAACGTATGGTCCCCGATATTGGTGGATTCCTTTGGAGGTGATCCCGAGCCCCGGTCTTTGGCAATGCCCAACTCAGTGTACTGCCTACTTTCTTCCTACATATGACCGAACGATTCTCTAGCATTCCTAATTTGAGTAGCTACAATATCTATTTACATATGTCGAAATTTATAAGCTCCGTAGCATAAGTAGAAGGTTTGTCTATTTTATTTTCTATGCCCATATAGTTTTCGATTTCTCGTTTTACTTTATTTAGAAATTACTAAGCCAACTAGCTATTTTCGAGTCCACGGAGAAATGATTTGCTCGGGACGAGCAAATGTTTAAGTCTGGTGGTGTGATGAGTTCGATTTATATAGGATTTTTCGGGCTCATCTGGGCTTGTTTTCTCACGTGTGCACTGTATTTTAACTGGATATCGGTTATATTTGCATCGTTCGGTCTTTGACCTCATTGTGCACTATTTTGGGCCCAAGGGTGTGCAATTGCGCATTCTGTTGATGGGGGTAAGCACTTGGTGCTCCCCGTGTTTCTTTCTGCTGCTTTGATTATTTTTCTGTGTTGTTGGGGGGTCCTCCTTTGTAATATTATTGCTGCTTGCAGGTGGTCAATTTTCCTCTTTTCAAAGTTCTGATTTGTGAAACACGCACGGTCGTGCGTTTTCTTAGTGCACGGTTACTTCCGGTCGTGCGTTTTCTGCAAGTTATTCAGGAAGGATTGACCGGCCCACGTGATTCCTTCACACACGGTTTCTTCGGAACCGTGCGCGAAGGAAACACACGGTTTTCCTATAGCTTTTGTTTTTAGGCCGTTCTGTGGTTAATCATGTGTTTTCCTTCACGCACGAGCGGAAGCGCCTGTGCGCGAGTTAAACGCATGATTCCACCCGGTTGCCTGCGTTTTGTGCATTCTATCGTTACCCGTGCGATTTCCTTAGCGCACGGGCGGAATCGCCCGTGCGTGAGTAAAACGCACGGGTCAATGCTTCTTCTTCCTCAGGCGTTTTCAAGAGATTAATATCACACGGTTCACGCACAGTCGTGCGCCAGACCGTGCGTTGCCATTTTTTCTGACTTTTACTATTTAAGACGCAGATTTCTTCTGGACCAGACAACTCCGTTTTCCCCTGCCATTTCGGCTCTTTTGAGCGGGAAATCGTCTCTCCAGTCGTCACTCTCTCTCTCCTCCGTGGGAAGCTCCTTCGACCACCATTTCTCCACCGAAAGCTTGCAAAAGTTCCGTCTCCGGCCATCTTCATCTTCTCCGACCTCTAATCTATCCTTGGAGTTCCTTGTTGCTGAACTTGAGAAGTTATCCGTTCAGATCCGACTTAGCGAATCGACACGAAGAGGACGAGTTAGAATAAGGAAGTGACAACCCTTCTGGATCCCAGATGCCTTCCGAAGACCGAGCTAGGACGAGGATTGACAACCTTCGCTTCCGACTGAGAATCTTGGAGGGCTTTCGTTCACTCGGTTGTATTCCTTCACTTTTATTAAGCCTGATATGTTCTGAACTGGTGTTAGAAAACTTATAACTTGATAACAATATTTTTGCTTGAGTTTCATCAAGGTTTGTTAATGATGTTTTAATCTTGTCTTGTATTTGAGCTGTTCTAGCGATTGCTAGAAGCGCGCGCTGCGAAGAAGTGTTTACGACCCTTGTTTGTTCGTTCATCTATGCTATTACTCGTTGGAGTGATCCACCTGTACGATGCGGTAAAGGCGACCCGTACTAGTTTAATCATGCTTAGCGTAGGAACCCCAAAACCAAATCCCCCTTTTTCATAGTTGCACTTGCACTCGTTTTTCCAAAAGCGTTGTCCATGCTCCCTACTTGCACTCTGTGTGAGATTGATATCTGGGGAAGCTACTTCTCATCTTTATTACTTGACCGTGATCGGTAAACTTACCGAGAGCGCATCAGCAGGCCCTGGCGATGCTGTGACCTATTGCGGGGGAAGGGTAAACCTTTGCTTGCAGGCAAAGAGGCCACAAGGGCTAGGGGCCTTGATTAAATGGCGAAGTTCGAAAACTTACATACCGTTGGCGAATGCAAGGGGGAAAGGCCCTGACAATTATGTGACCATTTGCGGGAGAAGGGCGAACCTTTGATCACATGCAGAGAGGACTCAAGGTCTGGGGGCCCTGAAGAAATGACGAAGTTTGGAAACTTGCAGACTGCTGGCGAATGCGAGGGGGGCAGGCCCTGACGATGCCGTGACTTATTGCGGGAGAAGGACGAACCTTCGATAGTAGGTAGAGAGGTCACACGGGATGGAGGCCCTGAAGAAATAGCGAAGTTTGGAAACTTACAGACGGCTGGCGAATGCGAGGGACAGGCCCTGCCGATACTATGACCTATTGTGGGAGAAGGACGAACCTTTGATCGCAGGCAGAGAGGCCACAAGGGTTGGGGGCCCTGAAGAAATGACGAAGTTTGAAAACTTGTAGAACGAAAGTATTTTAAGGGTAGCTAAACACCTAGAGGGGGGGGGGGTGAATAGGTTTTTTTTTAAGTCTATTAAATCTTTTTAAGATTGTACTTAATGTGTTATAATTAGGATGCTAGCTTTTAAGAATGCAAGAACACACACGCAATTTATAGTGGCCCCCTATCCATGGTACATCCAATTCCCCTTCACCTATCTAGTAGTGAACTAGATTCGGCCAACTCCTCCAAAAACTCAAATCAACAGATCCTACACCTCAGATCCTTCTCAGGATCCTACAGCTCAGAGTGCTTCCAACTCCTACAACTTAGACTGCTCACAGTCCTACCTTAGAGACAATATCAAGTTTCTTATCACAGGCTCACAAGAAAGTCCTACCTCAGCCTTTATAAATCAGGCTTACACTCAGATCTCAGTGAGATCTTACATTAGAAATTTAATATGAGTTACAATGACTCAGGAACTTAAGTCAGGAGTCTTCTTCTCTAGCTGTTATACTAAACAACTTCTCTTCACCACAACAATAGAAAATGATCTTTAGAATATGAACAAACTGTGATGTGTTAACAGTTGCAGAGAGCTTCTTCTTCCTCAAGTTTCTTGAATAATTATTTTGTAGATTGGAAAGTTTGAAGACAGTGAAAATTGATTCTCTCTCTGCCAACGACGGTTTTTTGCAACTTAGGGTTTTTGAAAATTCTTCAATAAGTCATGCAAAAACTCTCGTAAAAGTCTTTCACACTTTGCTTTTATATTCTAGCAACTGTAATGGCTAAATCCTGTTTAGGTAAGCGGCATTGCTGGTTTTAATTCTTGAATCTTCCCAAGATAACATGTCAGAGAAAAATGGCGGTTTCCATCTTTTAGCATGCAATCTGTGTTGATTTGAATATTTAGTGACGCTAGATAAATAGATAAGACACCATTTGACTTAAAATAATTTCTAAACTTCTGTATAGGCGATGAGTGCTGGAAGAAACTTTACTTAGTCAAATTCTTGATCTCTGAAGAAGCATTGAGAGACAATTCTTAACTCAGCGCATACTGCTCAGGCGTTGAGTGATCTCTTGTATCTCGACGCATTTGTATTTAGACAACTTTTTCCTTTCTGCTGAAGCGTTGAGTGAAGTCTTTCTAAAGAGGTATCATGTGACTGCAGTTAACTCAGCGCATTCTAATTAGGCGTTGAGTCAAGTCATATGTCTCGACGCATTTATACTTAGATAGTTTTTTTGCTTCACCGCTGAGGCATTGAGTGAATGATCTTCACTCGACACATTTTAACTTGGAGTGAAACTCAGCTCTTTTAATGAAGCATTGAGGGAAGGACCTTCAGAGTGAAGGACCTTCACTCGACGCATTTGAACTTAAACTGAATTTTCGCACTCTTTTACTGAAGTGTTGAGATAGTAGCATTTAGTCAGTGCATGAGTCTTTAGCGTCGAGTGATGTGAGATGAATCGACACATTTATACTTGGGCAGATTCCCTGCTTCTCTTCTAATGCGCTGAGTGAATAGCAATGACTCAACGCTTATAGACCTCGAGCATCGAGTGAATTGAGATGACTCGAATGTATTTGTACTTAGTAGATTTTCTTCAATTCAGGAGTGTGCTGACTTAGTCCCAAGCTATTAGTCAAACAAATATTGATTTCCTGTACATGATAAGTTAGAGGAATATCAAATAAATACTTGTGTATATTATTGACTTATGAGACTTCTTCAAATCTAGGATATTGTGGTCAATGTACAACCCCGTATTCGCTGAGTGGGCCCCCTCTGGTAGGTTCAAGGTATTGTAGGACATTCAGGCCCAAGAATACCAAATTGACGAGTGAGGTAGGCTGGCCTGCACTCGCCTAGTGCCCAAAGGGGCATTCACATGAATCAGGGGGGAATCAGGTGAAGGATGTGGTGTTTTGAAAGTTGCTTTATTCACTTATTTTCTAAGTGTTCACGATCCTAATAATGTTGTTACTTTTGTTCCTTGATTGTATGACATATCTCATGCTAGGTTCGAGAAGATGCTCTTGGTCTTGGACAATAGAACCTTGAGTTTTACTATGTCGTATAATCTTATGTTTTACTCCCAATCATTGTAATCAAAGAGGAACATTGATTACCGGGTTAAGATTGTCATATTGATTAAAGTACATTGGAGTTCTATAAATGTTGATAAATGATTATCGTTTAATCATATGAGTATGTATGCGTCTGATTTCATACATATTGAGCCTGACCTATTTTATGTTGTAACATTATATGGAATGTGTTTAGTGTCATTAATGTTACAACGTGTCTACTAAATTAGAGATACGAGATGTGTAGATTTAGTGCGTCGGTGTGAATAATGTGATTATAGTTGAAGACTATCTTTTGATGGTAATATATATTATGATTCGTTGTTCATACTTGCGTGTAAGGAATTTGCATATTGAAATATCGTTTGTCCCCAAACTAGTTTGGGTAATGATATAGTCGGGCCCCTTTGTAAAGCGAGGTTGTATAACATGCAATATAACTAGTATTATTATAAATACAACTCACTTATGAGACCGAGAAAGACAAATATAGTGTGAAAATGACACGATCCTATTTCGCACAATATTAATAATATCATATGAAAAAGGTAGACACAGGTCATTATGTTCTGTTTCCTTTACTACCATGTTGTCGTGGCGACTATAATGCCTTGATAAAGCCTCTTATAGCCCATAATATAAGTTGTTATATTAATGTTATGACAACATGGTGCCTCTATAAGATCACACCAAATGAACGGGAACAGTCCCTATTTGACTTACATGTGCACTTGATTTCATACAATATGCGATCAAGATAGCACAGTAAGCGCGCATTCAAAACCTAGTTTTGAATTTGATCTTTTAGACCTATCGAGTTATTATTATTGTGCGACTATCAGTTTGCAGAATGATTTGGTTCATTGTGTAATTTTGGTAGTGTGATGGCACATTTTCTTATCTCAATCCTAACTCTATCTCTTATTATTATTATATATATATATATATACATATATATATAAGTGTATACATACACATAATAACCATATTAAAAGGTAATTCTTTTGATAGAGGAGTGAGGAGGAAATCAAGGGTTGAGATGAGATTATAAGGGGTATAAATAGGAAAGCTAGGTTTTTGGTTTGCAATGAGAGTGGATCGGCCCTGGTAGAAACCCGTCGGGAATGAGAGGCTTATGCGCGATTTCTTGGGGCTTCCCGATGATCAGAGAGCGCGAGTCCTTCCCAGCGTCTGTTCCGACATCCTGCGATATTCTGGTGCCTCACCGACAACACAAGGTTGAAGCACCGGTGTGCTTCTTGGTTTTTCCTGGAAGACCGGACGACGGCACAAAGCTACTCACCGACGATTTCCATAGCTTATCCTGGAGCTTTCCGATGACCCGCGATTCCCTGTGCATACTTCCGGCGACTAGTGTGGCTTTGGCACTTGGAGTTTCCGGCCACTCGAAGGAGAAGGTCTAAGTTGCCTCTTCTATCCTCATTATCAGTGGGGAGGATATCTTTGACTGTTAAGGTTCAAGGTGAATTAAGAGGTGAAGCATTTGGCTTTATTGATCGTCCTCAACCTCATCTCCGAAGCCCTTCTTCCGCCTAGACATCTTGTTCTCTAGAGGTAAAATTTTCCTAGCCCCTTGTGATGGTTAGATGTAATGAGTTAGGGTTTTATTTTGCTTAGCCTTGTTTTGACGTTTTCATCGGATGTCCGATCCTCTTGTGTTATTGGTGATTGCGATTTTTTTTAAAAAATTCGCCCCACCACTACATATATTTTTCCAACAGTGATATCAGAGGGAGGTTGTGATATCCGATGATGATTGGGGCTTTCTTGTTGCCTAGTGTTATGGATTGGATATGCCCCAACCCTTAGTTCTGGATTCGTAATCCGGTAGTATGGATTATAAGGAGTTTTTTTGGATTTAGTTTGATCTGGGAGAATCATTTTGGGTTGTGTGCATAGGCCTATCCATCGTTAGGGTTAAGGCTAAGGTTTTGCTTGCTCTGGCATTCTTTCCTTTTAATTATTTTATATGTTATCTCTGTAATGTAATTTTGTTTGGGATGCATGCAATAATTAGAATGCCGTGAGTTAGGTTTGTTTTTGTTTTCCTCTGTTCTTTAGTGGAATGCAAAGAGAAAAAAAATTAAGATGTTTTTCCTCCTCATTTTATCCGCTTAAGCTAGTGACTTTGGATGATCATGAGTGTGATTCCAATCACTAGACATGGTGGATCGTGTGTTAACTTGGTATTAGGCCGCAATAAATTAAATCTTGTGTGAGGCACAGTTTACCTTCTTGTGGAAATACCGCGTTCACACTTGTTGCCCTATAAAATGAGTTTTCTTAAAACAAAACTTCAAGATCTAGGCTTGAATCTTTTGGGAAAAGGTTTTTTCATATTATTTCATTTTCTTTAAAAACATGCAATAATATTGTTCAAGAGTCATAAGGATTGAACATCGCTTAATAGGTTATGATTGGTGCTTTGTACCTACCTGGACAAACATCTGGATGAGTCCATTTATTTGGAAAGGATCTTGTGTGTACTATATTATTTTTGTTTGATATAGCAATGCAATTTTTTTATGAACTCTAAATAAGTGTTTATTCTCTCATTTTTTAGAATCATGTCTACTTTACCAAATTTTTTGCGTTCCATGATTGATAAGAGTCCTCTTGCTAATGACGGTTCCAACTATTCTGACTAAATCCTCAAGTTGAACATTGTGTTGCGTTTGGAAAATCTCCAATAAATTCTGGATGGCCATTGCCCAGAAGAGAAGGAGAAAGGCAAACCAACCGATGTTGAAAAGGAGGAACAAAAGAAATTGAATGAACAACAGCGTGTTGTGCAGACACTGATCTTGGCCAGTATTGGCGATCAGTTGCAAAGGAAATTTCTAGACACTCTCGCCAAGGAAATAATAACATAATTAGAGAAGATGTTCACCGATAGTGCTCGGAAAGAGCGCTATAAGACCACCATAACACTCACAAGGTGCAAAATGATGGAGGGTGAATCTGTCTCAGTGCACTTCCTTAAGTTGCATGGCTATTTGGAGAAATTAGAGAAATTGAATTCTCAGATTTCTGATGATATTGCTGAGGATATCATACTGAGGTCACTTCCTTATTCATATAAGGATTTTATAATGCACTATCATATGCGTGAAAGGAAGATGACCATGAATGAGCTCCATAATGCCCTCAAAACAGTTGAGGTAGATATGGGCAAGACAAAGACAAATTCTGTCTTAGTCATTGCGTCGAGTAGCAAGCAGCCCTTTAAGAATAAATGCACCGTCACAAACAAGACTACAAGTAGAAATTCCTCATCCAAAGGCAATAAGGGAGGAACTCATGTGAGCACCTCCAAGGGAAGCAAAGTGAATAACTCTCCAACTGCTGTCACTGAGTGCTTCCATTGCCATGAGAAAAGACACTACAAGATGAATTGCCCCAAGTATAAGCGTGACTTGGATGAAGCGCAAGCGTCCCAAAGGTATATTTGTTATTGAATTTAATCTAAACTTAACCACTACTATCCTTGATTTGGTAATTGATACCAGATCATGTGCTCACTTAGTTTCTAATGTGCAGTCACTAAGGGATAGGAGAACGCTGTCCAAAGGAGAGGTTGTGCTAAAGGTTTGAAATGGTGCAAGAATCTCTGCGGTTACTATTGGCACCCTTGATCTTCATTTATCTAGTGGTTTATGTTTTATTTTGAAAGATGTTTATCATGTCCCTTCTACTTTAAGAAACATTATATCTATGTCATGTTTAGATGCAGAAGGTTTTTGTTTTGTGATAAATAATTCACAAATGACTATTAAGAAGGATGGTTTGTTTAATGCAAATGCTTTCATTTCAAATAGTTTGTATTTGCTGAATATAGTTGAAGATAAACATGTTATGAATATCAATAACAAAAAACTCAAAATATCTCATGTAAATGAGACACTCTTATAACACCATCGCCTTGGTCACATTAACGAAAAACACATAAGGAAATTGCATCAATCTAATCTTTTGGATTCATTTAATTTTGATGTAATTAGGACATGCCAATCATGTTTAGCTAGAAAGATGACCAAAACACCTTTCAGCAAGAAAGGTGAAAGAGCGAACAACTTATTGGAATTGATACACTCTGATGTATGCGGTCCAATGAGTACTAGTGCAAGAGATGGTTATAGGTATTTCATCACATTCACGGATGATAATAGTCGCTATGGATATGTTTATCTAATGAAGCACAAAAGTGAATCCCTTGAGAAATTCAAGGAATACAAAAATGAAGTAGAGAACCAGCTTGATAAGAGAATTAAAATCTTGAGAACTAATCGTGGAGGTGAGTATATGGGCAATATGTTCACAAATTACCTAAAGGAGTATGGTATTGTACCATAACTCACTCCACCTGGAACCCCACAGTGGAATGGTGTCTCTGAAAGGAGAAATCAAACCCTGCTTGACATGGTTTGTTCCATGATTTGTCAGACCGATTTACCTTTGTATTTTTGGGGTCATGCACTTCTTTCTGCGACTCTCACTTTAAACATTGTTCCAACAAAGACTGTTAATGAAACTCCGTATGATATTTAGTTCGGAAAGCCACCCAATTTATCTTTTCTCAAAATTTGGGGTAGCGAGGCATATGTAAAACGTATGCAATCGACTAAAATAAAACCCAAAGCTGATAAATGTTTCTTCATAGGATACCCAAGAGAAACGAAAGGGTATAACTTCTGGCACAAGTCGACGAATACAATATTCGTAAAGAAGGGTGCTACATTCCTAGAGAAAAAGTTTCTTGAAGGAATCAAAGAATGTGAACGTATCATAACACTTGAGGAAACTCAAGAGGACCTTCCAAGTTATGATCATGAGATGATTTTTGATATTCAAGATGATCACGAGATATCACATACAGTTCCTTTGCTCAGTGGTAGTGTGGGTAATCCACCTCCATAAATTCATGTTGAGGAGGTTCGTACTGTGCAGCCAAGCGATTGCTTAACTCACGTCGAACATGAATTAATTCCACAAGAGGTTGTGGAAGAAATTCGGGAGCCTCAAGGTGAGTCAAATGAGCAAAGGGAACTCAGAAGGTCTACTAGGGTGAAGAGAAAACCCGACCTTTGTATGGGTCTTCATGAAGTCTTGGCTATTGACATAGAAGACCCCTTGACCTATGAAGAAGCATTAGGAAGGATAGATTCCGATGCCTGGAAAGAAGCCATGAGAGCTAAAATGCAATCAATGTATGATAATCAATTATGGGACTTGGTCGACCTCCCTGTTGGAAAGAAATCCATTCCCAACAAGTGGATTTTCAAAAGGAAGATGGACATGAATGGAAACATGACTACTTACAAGGCGAGACTAGTGGAAAAAGGTTTCAGTCAAGTCCAAGGAATTGACTATGATGAAACTTTTTCACCAGTTGTAATGTTCAAAACCATTCGAATCATGTTGGCTATTGCAGCTTTCTATGATTATGAAATATGGCAATTGGACATCAAAACAACTTTCCTGAATGGAAAACTAGTTGAGGAGGTATACACGATGCAACCTCAAGGTTTTGAAGATCGGAAAAATATCGAGAAGGTATGTAGACTTCAAAGGGCCATTTATGGCTTGAAGCAAGCATCAAGGAGTTGGAACAAACGCTTTGACGAAGAGATTAAAACTCTCGATTTTATTCAAAGTAAGGAAGAATCTTGTGTATACAAAAAGGTTAGTGGGAGTCACCTCATATTTTTGGTTTTGTATGTCGATGATATTTTGTTAATGGGAAATAATTTAGCTTTAATGGAACAAATAAGAGATTTATTGAAAACCATATTTTCAATGAAGGACATGGGACAAGCCCAATATATCTTGGGAATTAAGATATATAGGGATAGGTTGCAAAGACTCATTTGCCTAAGTCAAAGTATTTATATTGACAAAATCTTAGAAAGGCTTCATATGGAAAACTCTAAGAAAGGAAATGTGCCAATGAAGACGTCTTTACAGCTTGGCAAGTCTTATTGCGCCTCTATGCATAAAGACATTGAATGCATGAAAAATGTGCCATATACTTCCGCTATCGGTTCCATCATGTATGCCATGACCTGTACTAGACCGGATGTTGCATATGCTCTGAGCATAACGAGCCGGCATCAAGCTTCGCCAGGTCCTAATTTTTGGACCGCTGTCAAAAATATTCTTTGGTATCTAAAAAGGACCAAGAATAAGTTTCTTGTTTTTGGTGGGGAAAAGGAGCTAGCTGTAGAAGGCTACACAGATGCTAGCTTTATGACAGATACGGATGACAGGAGATCACAATTTGGATTCGTTTTCCTTCTGAATGGTGAGGCCGTGAATTGGCGCAGTTGGAAGCAATCAACGACTGCTGACTCAACACTGCAACAGAAGTCATGCCAGCTGCGGAAGCCAGCAAAGATGGAGTACGGATAAAGAAGTTCCTTGAGGAACTTGGAGTTGCTCTATCAAGTGAAGGCCCATTGAAATTGTTTTGTGACAAAAGCTCCTCCATTTCTCAAATCAAGGTGCCAAAGTCACATCATAAAACAAAATACATGGATAGAAAGTATTTTGTTACACGGGACTTCAGTGAGGAAGGCAAAATTGCACTTTTTTGGATAGACACAAACAACAACACAACTGACCCCTTCACAAAACCTCTATCTCAAGCCAAGGGTTAAATTCATTTCGAATCCATGGGGTTACATGACCATGGAGAGTGGCTTGATCAGTGATTTCAAAGGTTGATCTTTTGTTTGTAACTTTCTTTTAGACTAAGAAACTTTAAAAACAAGTGGGAGATTGAAGGATGTGGTGTTTTGAAAGTTGCTTTATTCACTTATTTTCTAAGTGCTCATGATTCTAATAATGTTGTTACTTTTGTTCCTTAATTGTATGACATATCTCATGCTAGGTTCGAGAAGATGCTCTTGGTCTTGGACAATAGAACCTTGAGTTTTATTATGTCGTATAATCTTATGTTTTACTCACAATCATGGTAATCAAAGAGGAACATTGATTACCGGGTTAAGATTGTCATGTTGATTAAAGTACATTGGAGTTCTATAAATGTTGATAAATGATTATCATTTAATCATATGAGTATGTATGCATCTGATTTCATATATATTGAGGCTGACCTATTTTATATTGTAACATTATATGGAATGTGTTTAGTGTCATTAATGTTATAACGTGTCTAGTGAATTAGAGATATGAGATGTGTAGATTTAGGCGTCGGTGTGAACAATGTGATTATAGTTGAAGACTATCTTTTGATGGTAATACATATTATGATTCGTTGTTCGTACAAACGTGTAAGGAATTTGCATATTGAAATATCATTTGTCCCCAAACTAGTTTGGGTAATTATATAGTTGGGCCCCTTGGTAAAGCGAGGTTGTATAACATGCAATATAACTAGTATAATTATTAATACAACTCACTTATGAGACCGAAAAAGACAAATATAGTGCGAAAATGACACAATCCTATTTTGCACAATATTAATAATATCATATGACAAAGGTAGACATGGGTCATTATGTTCTGTTTACTTTACTACCATGTTGTCGTGACGACTATAATGCCTTGATAAAGCCTCTTATAGCCCATAATATAAGTTGTTATATTAATGCTATGACAACATGATGCCTCTATAAGGTCACACCAAATGAACGGGAACAGTCCCTATTTTACTTACATGTGCACTTGATTTCATACAATATGCGATCAAGATAGCACAGTAAGCGCGCATTCAAAACCTAGTTTTGAATTTGATCTTTTAGACCTATCGAGTTATTATTATTGTGCGACTATCAGTTTGCGGAATGATTTGGTTCATTGCGTAATTTTGGTAGTGTGATGGCACATTTTCTTATCTCAATCCTAGCTCTATCTCTTATTATATATATATATACACATATATGTATAAGTGTATACATACACATAATAACCTTATTAAAAGGTAATTCTTTTGATAGAGGAGTGATGAGGAAATCAAGGGTTGAGATGAGATTATAAGGGGTATAAATAGGAAAGCTAGGTTTTGGGTTTGCAATGAGAGTGGATCGGCCCTGGTAGAAACCCGTCGGGAGTGAGAGGCTCATGCGCGATTTCTTAGGGCTTCTTGACGATCAGAGTGAGCGAGCCCTTCCTGGCATCTGTGCCGACATCCTGCGATATTCTGGTGCCTAACCGGCGACACAAGGTTGAAGCACCGACGTGCTTCTCAGTTTTTCCTAGAAGACAGGATGGCAGCACAAAGCTACTCACCAGCGATTTCCATAGCTTATCCTGGAGCTTTTCGGCGACCCGCGATTCCCTGTGCATACTTCCGGCGACTAGTGTGGCTTGGCCACTTGGAGTTTCCGGCCATTCAAAGGAGAAGGTCTAAGTTGCCTCTTCCATCCTCATAATCAGTGGGGAGGATATCTTTGACTGTTAGGGTTCAAAGTGAATTAAGAGGTGAAGCGTTTGGCTTCATTGATCGTCCTCAACCTCATATTCGGAGCCCTTCTTCAGTCTAGAGATCTTGTTATCTAGAGGTAAAATTTTCCTAGCCCCTTGTGATGGCTAGATGTGATGAGTTTGGGTTTTATTTTGCTTAGCCTTATTTTGCCAATGTCATCGGATGTCCGATCCTCTTGTGTTATTGGTGATTGCGATTTTTTTAAAAATTCGCCCCACCACTACACATGTTTTTCCAACATCAAGCCCTTAGGCAAATGCGATCTTCATCAAACACTCGCCCCATACTTGCGCCTCAGTGCATGTAGGAGGACATCTCGCCATACCAGGTGAACGGTCGCCTAAGAGGGCACTCGCCCTTCCGAGAGAGCCTAGGAGGCGAATGCATGGCTCTCCCAGCATTCGCTCATTTAGGCAAGTGATGCCTTTATGGATAGCTTTCCTAGTGGGACCTAGAAGTAGAATTACCTGGATGCCCTCAGAGGTCTGTATTTAGCTCCTCAAAACAGCGGAGTTACGCTGTTGGCAAAACCAGTTGGGCTACATATAGCCATTTAAAATAGCAGAGTTGCGCTATTGGTAGACCCGGTTCAAAAATCTATAAATAGACCCATATGGATACCATAAAAGGGAAGCTTTCTCATTCTCTGGTCTTCCAGCGCTTTCTGAGGCGCCCTTAGCTCAGCACTGGCTAAAGAGGGGAAGCTCTCTAAGATCTTTTGGGTGTGTGGTGGAATCTTCGTGTTGGATCCTTGGGTCAGTTTAGAGTTCTAGGTCTTCAGTCAGTCAAGCTCGCCAGGAGAAGTAGGTGTGCGGTTATCCCTTCTCTAAGGGTTCAAACTCCACAGAAGTCGATTCTCGGTTTCAAAATTTGGTGCGGTGAGCGTGGAGCGTGACTAGCACAAAAAATCCAAGTGAGTTCAATGACTAGAGGCGAAGGACAAGGATCTGACCGAGCCGTCTCTCCACCTCCCCTGCACTCGCCACCCTTAGAATGTTCGAGGACTTTAGGAAGGAAATGCGGAATCTCATAATGTTCGTACTTAGAGCTCGCGGTGAGTGCTCTACACCCGCCGTCCCAGTGGTCTCCGCCCCATCTCTGGGCGAGAATGCCCCCGTCAGGAAACCTAGGAAGGAAGTAGCGGAGGAGGGCAGCGAGAGAGATATACTGGGGCGAGCCTTATTCCCCGGCTCGGCGAGTGTGGGAAGGACCGATGAGGTGGAGGCGTGAGATCGCTTGGCTCATCTTGCAGGGGAGGGGAGTCCCTTCAACGAGCTGGTCGTATCCGCCCCAGTCCCCGAGGGGTTCGAGATGCCATACTACACTAGAAGGGATGATCCGGTCCAACACATCCAATGGTTCGAGGATGTGGTCTCGATCAGGCAGATGTCAGATGCCTTAAAGTGTCGGCTCTTCGCTATAACTCTTAAGGAGAAGGCGAGGGATTGGTTCTATCAGCTTCCTGCCAGCTCCATCTACTGCTTTGGGGACCTACGCCGAGGGTTTTTACTGAGGATCATAACTTCGAAGAAGAGGAAGAAGGAGTCAGAGTCCATGTTTCTCATCAATTAGGGAGTGAATGAAACATTGGGAAGCTACGTGGATAGGTTCCAGGAGGAGGTCCTCCAGGTCCAGGAGATTCCCGGACATACCCTCATGGTGGCCTTCACCCTGGGACTGCAGTAGGGTTTCTTCAAGATAGAGTTGAAGCGGGTGCCTCCATTATCTTTCGAGGAGTTGATGGAAAGGGCAGCGACGAAGGTCGTGGGCAAAGCGATAAACTCGACGTTCGCTAGGAAGCTAGCCAAGTGGGCTGCAGAGGAGAAGAGAGAGCCAGGAGGTAGCAAGGGCCAGGAGGTCAGGAGGGTAGAGACCCAGCCACAGCAGCAGTAACAAAGGTTTGATCGCCAAGAGCTGAACAATCGGCTGGGCTGGAGGCAGCAGGAGTGGAATGATCAGGGCTAAAGGAGAGGTTTACACGAAGGGGACAACTACATAGGGGGGCAAGGCTAGTTCAACCCTTCGGGATGGAGGCAAGGGTAGAGACCCACTCTACTCGATCAACACTGGCTATGGTGATAACTCTAGGGAGGAGAAGGAGAGGAGTCCAGAGGAGGATGCCAGGAGGCAGGGCAGAGCTGCCCTACTTTGATTTCCACCAGGAGGAAGGGCATGCGACGGCTACCTGTCCAGAGTTCTTGGAACTAAGGGGAGCCAGGGAGAAGACCCAGCAGTAGCAGCATCACTGCCAGGAGGTGCGGATAGAGGATGTCCTGCCCGAAGCGGAGGAGGATATGTGCGAAGACCGTGCTGATGTTGGGGGCCGAGGAGAGATCAGGGTGATCCATGGGGGAGGGGGAGTCAAGGCCGCCCGCAAGGCGAGTCTCCACACCATATATCACTAGAGCATCGGCTATACGTCCCTAACTCCACCTCCAGATGAGAAGATTACCTTCTCTCGAAAAGACATGCCAGATCACGAGGATTCATTTTGCGATGCGCTGGTGATTCAAGCCGCCATTGAAAATTTTACCGTCGTCTGGATCCTCATTGACAATGGGAGCTCCGTCAATGTTTTTTTCAAGAAGGCGTTTGACACGATGAAGGTGGAGGCCAGTAGGGTGTTGGCCTCATACAGGCCTTTGTTCGAATTCTCTGGGGTGAGGAAGGAGGTAGAAGGGGGAGCGGGACTCCATGTTACCTTGGAAGTCTAGTCTAGGAACTGCAGGTTCGTCATCGTGGACGCTCCTAGTATCTACAATGCAATATTCGGATGGCCCCTCATCAGTGCCTTCCGTTACGTGCCCTCGTCTTTCCATCAGTGCCTCAAGTTCAATGCCGAGGGAATCCAGGTCCGGGTCCAGGGAGACTCCAAAGTGATAAGGGGGTTCTACGTGACTATGGTCAACGCCATCTCTAGTCAGGAAGGATCTAAGGAGATGGAGAGAAGGATGGAGGAGATGTCTGGGTAAGAGGCCATGGGAGAAGCTGAGGATATGGAGGTGGAGGGAGAAGAAGTTCGCACCCATGTGCAGGCGGCATAGGAAGTTCTGAAGGAGCAGGCCAAGGTGAGGACCGTAGAGGAAGTTGAGGAGGAGGAAGTCCTTGTGCCAGGTGAGGGGGCCGCGGATGAGTAGGAAAAGAAGTACCAACTGGAGGCAGCAGAGGATGTGGTGGAGATGGAAGCTCTAAAATAGGGAGGAAAGGTGGAGATAGTGCGGTTCAACGGGGAGCTGAGCCTGGAAGATCAGAAGAGGATGCTGGAGTGAATCTAGAAGAATGTTGACATCTTCGCATGGAGCGCGGAAGACATGCCAGGAATTGATGCAGATGTGGATTGCCACTGCTTTAACCTTGATGCCAATGCCCATCCCTTCCGGCAGAAGAAGAGGTCCACCGCTGATAAGCTAGCTGAGCCCATCTGACTAGAGGTGGGAAAGCTCCTGAAAGCAGGATTTATATCAGAGATCCAGTATCCAAGCTGGGTCTCCAATGTGGTGATTGTCAAAAAAGGAGACGGTCGCTGGAGTATGTGTATTGATTTTTCTCTTTTGAATAAAGCATGTCCCAAAGATTGTTACCCCTTGTCTCGAATCGACGCACTGGTTGACGCAACCGTCGGTTTTTCTCTAATGAGTTTTCTAGATGCATTTTCAGGTTATCACCAGATCAGAATGCACTCGCCCGACATAAAAGATGTTTCCTTCATCACGGGAGACAGATGCTACTGCTATAAAATGATGCCCTTCGGGCTGAAAAATGCAGAGGTGACATATCAGAGGATGATGGACCGAGTCTTCCGAGAGCAAAAGGGAAGGAACTTTGAGGTATACGTGGATGACCTCATGATCAAGAGTCGGGATGCAAACTCTCATCTCCAAGATCTGGAGGAGAACTTCAGCACCCTGCGAAAATATAATATGAGGCTGAACCCCTTGAAGTGTGTCTTCGTGGCAAGTAGGGGAAAGTTCCTAAGTCACCTCCTTACTCCTACGAGGGTGGAACCCAACCCTGCTAAGGTGAGGGTAATCATGGAGTTGGGGTCACCTCGGAACGCCAAGGAAGTCCAGCGCCTGACAGGGAAGCTGGGAGGGCTGAGCAGGTTCCTCTCCCGGGTAGGAGAGAAGTACTCACCTTTCTTCAAAGCGCTGAGAGAGGGCTGGAAGTTCAAATAGTCTGAGGAATGCGAGAAGGCCTTCCAAGCATTAAAGAGACAACTGACTCAAGCTCTGCTACTCTAGGTACCAAAGGAGGGGGAATATCTATCCTTATACCTTAGGTTTGGGGCCGAGGTCGTGAGCTCCGTCCTTGTCCGGGAGGAAGGCAAGAAGCAGCTATCGATCTACTATGTGAGTAGGGTCCTGAGGAAGGCAGAGCTGCGATACCCAATTTTGGAGAAGTTGGCTTTCACCTTAGTCATCTCTGCTCAGAGGCTTTAGCCATATTTTCAGGCACATTCCATCCGGGTAGTGACTGACCATCCCCTCTGCAACATCTTTGAGGGGGTGGAGCACTCTGGAAGGCTTGCAAAGTGGTCAGTAGAGCTAAGAGAGTTCGATATATCTTTTGTTCCTCGCCTCTCGATCAAGGCCCAGGCAATGGCCTACTTCCTAGCAAATTATATGGTCAAGGTGGCGGAGACGGAGCTCACTCGCCCAGTTCCCTAGAAGGTGATGGTGGAAGACGCCTCAGTAAGGCACTGCTTGGGAGAAGGAGTAATCTTAGAGAGTCCTCAATGGATGAGGATAGAGCAGACGGTGGTCATGCATTTTCCCATTACCAATAACCAAGCAGAGTATGAGGCAGTGATAGTGGGGCTGGGACTGGCCAGGGAGCTGGGGGTGCATGACGTGGAAGTGCTAACGGACTCCATGGTGGTATCCTCTCAGATCAATGATGAGTTTGAAATGTGTGAGCCTACCTTCCAGTTGTACCTGGCGAAGGTGAAGGGGGTCATCGATATGTTCCAAACATTTTCCATCCGACATGTGTCGCGGGAAGAAAATGTGCAAGTAGATCAACTGTCTAAGTTCAGACCCCGTGCGGGGGGAACCCTCACCGACCTATTCCACCCGTCCATTGAAGAGGGGGAGCTGATGGTAGTGGATCAACATCCCTCTTGGGTGGATCCCTTCACAACTTTCTTATCCACATGGGAGTTTCCGGAAGGCTTGGACAAAAAGTGCTTCAAGCATAAGTTGGCATATTACCTAATGCACAATGGGAGACTATACAGAAAGACCCTCTTGGGATTGCTAGCATGTTGCATGACTGAGGAGGAGGTCCCAAGAATTCTGGAAGAAGTACACTCCGGGGAGTGTGGGAGCCACTTAGGGAGCAGGACCCTGGAGGGGAGGATAGTAAGGAAAGGATATTTTTGGCCCACTCTAGGCCGGGATGCCACCAAGTTCACAAAGAAGTGTCAGAAGTTCCAGTTGTTTGCCCCTATCCAACTACTGCTGGCCCAAGAGCTTAGAAGCATCATTGCCCCTGGACCTTCGCCATTTAGGGAATGGATCTTGTGGGACCCTTCCCCCAGGCAAGCAGGTAGAGATGGTTCTTGTTGGTGATGATCAACTACTTTTCCAAGTGGTTGGAAGTTAAGGCACTGGCCAAGGTGACCTCCCAGGTGATTTGAAACTTTTTGTTGGGGAAATCATTTGTCGGCACGGGTTGCCTCAGGCCACTATCACGGACAATGGACCACAGTTCGCCAATACAAAGTTCATCATTTTCTGTGGTCAGCTCAAGATTGATCTTTGGTTGGCATCAGCCCACCACCCCAGGAGTAACGAGGAGGTGGAGGCGGCGAACAAGATAATCGTAAACTTATTGAAAAAGAAGGTAGAAAATCTGAAGGGGAGTTGGGTGGAGCAACTCCCTTCAGTCCTTTAGGCCCTGAGAACCACTCCCAACACGACCACGGGGGAGACCCCCTTCAAGCTCTCCCATGGTTGTGAAGCTGTACTCCCGATAGAGTTCGAGGTTTGTACACCACGAATAGTGGAGGTAGAGGAAGGCAGAGAAGAGTGGAGGGCTGAGAATGAAGACAAGTTGCGGTTTTCCCTCGATATGGTGGAGGAGCCGCACGACTTATCATCCATTTGATAGAAAGAGGTCAAGCGGCGGATGGCCAAGTACTTCAACAAGCACGTCCGGATCAAGCAGTTCGCAAAGGGAGTTTTGGTCTTGAATAAGGTCGATGCGGTCGGGAGGTCAACAGCCGTCGACAAATTGAATCCTAACTAAGAGGGTGCTTATATTATTAAAGATACCTTGAGGTCGGTTGATATCACCTCTAAGATGTGGAGGGGGATCCCCTCAGTCATGCCTAGAGCGACGATGACTTGAAGCGCTTCTACCTATAAAAGAAATAAATCAATCCCTTTTCATATTCTTGACTGTTATTAGTGGTTTGTTTGCTCAACATTTGGAATATGGGATGTGGCTGGCCAAAGAGATATGTCCGTTTGATGCTCAACACCTGCCATCAGGCTCCCACTAGCTGATTGGCCCGGTGGTAGCGCCCGGTGGCTGGCCAAAGAGATATGTCTGGTTGATGCTCAACACCCGCCGTCAGACTCCCACTAGCTGACTTGGTCGGTGGTAGCGCCCGATGGCTGGCCAAAGGGATATGTCTGGTCGATGCTCAACATCCGCCGTCAGGCTCCCACTAGCTGATTTGGCCGGTGGTAGCGTTCAGTGGATGGACAAAGAGATATGTCTGGTCAATGCTCAACACCCGTCGCCAGGCTCCCACTAGCTAATTGGGCCGGTGGTAGCGCCAGGTGGCTGGCCAAAGAGATATGTTTGGTTGATGCTCAACACCTGCCGTCAGGCTCCCACTATCTAAATGGGCTGATGGTAGCGCCGGGTGGCTGGCCAAAGAGATATGTCCGGTTGATGATTAAAACCCGCTGTAAGGCTCCCACTAGCTGATTGGGCCGATGGTAGTGTCCGGTGGTTGGTCGAAAGAAAAAACTTGATTGATCCTCACCTCCCACTATCAGACTCTCACCTAGCTAACAAGGTTGTTGGCCCCTCGGTTGGCATTGTAAAAAACTTTGAAGCTAGGCCCGTGGTTGCTCCCACTATGAGGCTCTCACCTAGCTGGCAAGTCTGGAAGGTCCTTGTTGGAATATTGGAATGATTACAGAATCCTAAGGAGATCTCGCCGTCAGGGATCTCGCTAGTCAATGAGAGGCATTCAAGGGTAAGCCTAGGTCAAAGTGCTGGGGGCAGGACAACGTCTATACGCGAGTGTGAATGATTAGAAGAAGATCTCACCAGTCGCACACTATAGATGCGCGTGAGCCAATATGACGAGAATGGCGCAAGGCCTTATTCTAAGCGGTGAGTTCGAGAAGTTGAACACTCTAAGAGCGCGTGAGCCAATGGGGCGAGAACGACGCGAGACCTAGTTCTATATATCAAGTTAGCAAAATCAATAGTCTACAGGTTAACGCGGCGAAAGGTAGATCTATGGTCTCACGAGATGTCTCGATAATGGACTACCTAAATTGAAGCGTGAGTGGGGTGTGTTTTCGCATGACATCATTCAAAGTTAGAACAAAAAAAGAAGATATAAAAATTTTACAGCAAAATCTTATCTACTTCATTCATTAGTTGGTTATTATATCCCGCAAAAGAAGGGCAAGGCCCTAAAAGAAAAATACAGGAGAATTAGAAGACGATAACTTTATGGCGATGATGCTGATTGCTCGCTCTTGCTAGAGATGTCGTCGATGCTGTCTTCAGGTTTAGGGATGGGCAGGAAGTGCTCTGAAACCAAGGTCTCGGCAGTCACCTTCTCGCCCTCGCCTTTCAGAAATCCAGCTCTCTAAATCGTCTATAGCGCGTATTTTGTTTACGCATTGGCGTTCTCTTGAATCATCAGCTCTAACTCATGTTGTGAGTACATCAGAGCCTTCTTCTTCTCGACCGGGGGAGGGGGAAAGGTGTTCAACGAATGAACTGAATGAGGGCTCTCCTCCTCGATATGGGCAATACACGCATCTTGTCGAGCAGCTGTCACGACATCCTATACGTCTATCAAACATTAGAGCGGGAAAGGTGTTCAACGAATGAACTAGATGGGAGAAAGCTTACCACTCCACCTACTCGCCCGACGAGCTTGCTCTCGGCAGCGGCTAGGTTCTATTTCAGATTTGCCAGTTCCTTAGACAGTGCGGACAGCGAGGCGTTGGCATCTGCCATCTATCGTGACAGGCGGATGCCGCGACGAGCCGTCATGTGAGCGAGCTCAATGGCATGGAATTGAGCTCACAAGCTCTCTTAGGCAAGAGATTGCATGAGGGCATCGTCATAATAGGCAGCGCTGTCCCACCCATATAGCCCGAAGGCGAATACATAGGACTGGCCCGAGACAGTCTCGGCCTCCAGCCAGGAGGGGAGGATAGTAGAGATAGAAGCCCTGTTGGCCTCTCGGTCCCAGACCAGCAAGGTCTCACCGACGTCGTCTAGCTGCTTCTCGCCCAGTCAAAGTTTCTGTAGCCTCTAGGGGATATCTTCTCCGTCGCAGCCAAGGTCCCACCAACCTCACTGGGCTTCTCCTCATGGGCCCCTCCAGCAATAGGAGATCTCGTAGGAGGAGCCTTCTCGACCCCCTTGCCTTTGGAGAGATCTGCAATTTTTGGCTTCTTGGGAGGTGGCGGAGGAGGAAGTGTATAAGGTTTCCTCTTTTGACTACTAGATTTCGGCAGCGACTTCGGTTCGCTTCTATATGCCGCGACAGCAGCCTCCACACTTGCCTTCTTGGAGACGAGTGTTGTACTGCTCGCGAAAGGAAGGTTGAGGTGAAGATCTTGCGCCCCTACACATGTGTCAGAGTTGGCAAAATTCTGTAATCCTTAGGATAAGAGATTGCAAAAGCTACCTTCCCCGGTGAGTACATGTAAGAGCGAATCGACATTCCTCCTCAGATAGGGAACGTCGAAGTCCTTTCCAAAAAGGAATTGGTGGAGCTTGGATTCGTGGCCGCCAAGAGATGGAGGGCGGTAAGTTGATTCCTCCTGTTAGACTGGTGAGAGGGGGAGGTTGCCGAATCCTCGGAGACGAAGATGAACTTTCGAATCCAATGGTGATTCTTCTTGGCGAGACCTTTGGCCTTGAGGTTATTGCCGGAGAAGAGCGCGATCATGTCCCTCTTGGTGCGGAAGTTGAAGAGTTTGCAGAAGACGGGAAGGCTGAACTCAATCTGCTCCTCCCGCAAGTAGCAGACGAATGCTACTAGTAAGGCGATGGAGTTGGGGTTGAGCTGTGCGGGAACAACGCCGAAGTAGTGCAAGGTCTGGCAAATCTCCGACCAGATGGGGAGGCGAAATCCCACCTCTAAATGTTTGGCAGGAATGGCAAGTTCGTAGGGAGAGAAGTGATTGATCGACTCATCCTTCCCCGAGTGTCGCGCGGTAAAGCCCGACGAGACATAAAGACCAATGAGCGAGTCGTACTCCTCTCCAGTTAGTTACAGTTCATGAAAGGGTAGTCAAAGAATGCGGCTGCGCATTTGGTTCGACCATCGACATCTCCTGTCAACTCGCGAGAAGTGGGAAGAAAACGTAGAAGCGTGAGTGGAAGAGAAGGAAAAGCAAAAAAGAAGGGTGGGAAGCTATTTAAAGTAGTGGTTATTGCGGTAGGTGAGGGGTCTATTTATAGGAAATTTTAGGCGGGAAAGGATCCGGGCTAGGAAAAGTGCGGATAGCCAATTCCCTAGATCCCGCCCAAAACCCTATCGAGATCTCGAACTTCCTTATTCGCCGCCGAGATAAAGCTAAGTACTATACAGCTTTAAAATAAGGTCGACAGTAAAAACAAAATATGCGCGAAAAGAGAAAGAACAGACAGCGAGAACATTTAAGCGAGAAAAGAAAAGAAAAGCACAATTTCATTATCCATTCACATTCGGCACCAGTAAACCGATAGTTTGTTATCACAAGCAGATAAGAAGAGAGCAGGAAGGCAAGTGTCGGTAGGCCTACCTGGGGCTATCACCACCGTCCCTGGTCTCCCCTTCCCGCCCTAGGCATCACGCGAGAATATTGTAGTGAGTGAATGATCTGCAACTGCTGTTGGGCGAGGCACAATTGATCTTCAGCTCGCGCGACGTAGATCCCAATAAAGTCCCTCCCGCTGCCGGCTTCTACCCCAGCTCAGCAATCAGCTGTGTATAGTTGTTCTCCAGGCAGATTAGTCGCTCCTCGATAGAGTTTTGTTTCTCTTGAACCCGGCTAAAAGTCTTTGTTTTCAAGGATAGATAAATCACCTAGAGGGGGGGGGGGGTGGGTGGGGTGGGGGGTGAATAGGTTTCTTAGTCAATTTTGACTATCTTTAATTTTTCTTCTTTAAGTGCTTTGGCTGTTAGTAATTTACTGCTTTCAAGATACACAAAACCTGTAACAAAGAAACAACACAAGAAAAGCATACACATAAATTATAGTGATTCCCCAAATTATGGGTATGCCCACTTTCCCTCCAACCTTTCTAACTTCTTATTAGACAAGGCACTTCTCCAATCTCGGCTCCAAAGAGCTTACAACACGATCCCACAGGACCACTCAGTCTCCTCCAAGACCTATAGCTCAGGCACAAGGCCCTACAACTCAGTGATCCAAAGATCACCTACCTCATGCCCAAAGGCCCTACAACTCAGGCTGGGAGGACAGCCCTACCTCAGATCCACAAAGGATCCTACCTCAGAGAGAATGACTCTCCTACAGCGCAGGCACAAAGGCCTTACCTCAGATCCAAAGGATCCTGCAACTCAGGCACAAGGGCCCTACAACTCAGAGAGAATGACTCTCCTACCTCAGACCCCAAGGTCCTACCTCAGATCCAAACTTGATCCTACTCTCAGTAAACAACTGATCACCTACCTCAGATTCTCAACAGAATCCTACTCTCATATCTATACCCAAATCCTACACTCAGGCTAAACAACCATACCACTCAGATCTACACTTGGATCCTACATACAGCCTTTATAAATTCAGGCTTACAACTCAGATCTAAAAAGATCTTACAAGGTGAAGAGTGGGTTGTTGGGTTGGTTAAACACAAGATAAATTTCTCTGTGCCAACCCTCCTGGACTGAGATAAACTCTGCCCAACTTTGACTTTAGGAATATATTTCCCGAGTCTACATCTACCTCAACTGAGAAATACTCAGCCTTATCAATTTCTTCTCAGCACTAGAAAATGTTCCTGCTGGAACTAAGAAGTAACTATAGCTAGCCTTGCTGCTACCTGAGTTGAGATAATCCCAACCCTAACTTCTTCTTAGCAACAAGGATGCAGATCTTTAGGATGCTTTGGCTTGTGCTGGAATTAACGTGTAGACAAATGCTCTGCTTCTTCTTTCTTTCCTGGGCTGAGGAGATTCAACCCTGACTTTGACTCCAGAGAAATAGTCCTATGAGTCTGCTTTCAGATCACTGCTACTTCAAGCTTTCTTCTTCACAACATCCAAAAAAAGTTCTTCAGAAATGATTGGCTGGATTTGTGAAGTACCTGCAACAAGGGTTGGCCCTTGGCTGCTATCTTTTTCTCAGAGAAAATTTCTCTGACCTTACTTGTATAGATGAAGATGGCATCAAACATCTTGGACTAGCTTCAGATCAGCTGCAGCTAGGTAGGACCTGCTGCTTCCTTCTTCTTCCTCAGAATGAAAACTTTCTGAACTTGCTGGAGCAGATGAAAATCACACCAGCTATCTCCTTTTTCTTTCGGGTCGACTGTGCAGAACTATTGCTTAGGGCTCGACAATAATGGAGAGGAAGAAGATGAAGTTTCGCCGCTATGCGTAAACAGAAAACCCTAATCGCTATCTTCATCTTGGCCGATCTCTTCCCTTTATAATTCACCAATCAATGACTCTTTAAGCAGTGGGCCCCACCAGAGTTGGTGGCTGTGATTTTGCCATTTAGCACCTTCCTTTTACATAAAGGGACAAGCAGCTGGTCGCCGACGCCATTAAAGGTGTACAACAGCATTCCCGCAACATTTTGAATTTAGTTGATTTTGTTGACTTACTAACGTCACCATCTGTGGACTTATCCAAAATCAAACATCTTTAGTATAGGCGTTGAGTGAGTAAGCTTCACTCAATGCCAAAACACTTAGACAGATTTTTTGGTACTAGGTGTTGAGTGAGCAACCTTCACATAACGCCAAAATACTTAGAAAAAGTTTTATACCATTAGGCGTTGAGAGCATTGAGTCCACTCAATACTTTTTGCCTTAGAAAGTATTCCTGCTTCTCTGGCATTGAGAGCGTTGAGTGTGTCTTCATCAATTAATGCATTTTGCCCTTACCAGACTTTCTATTACTAGGCATTGAGTGAGCCTTCATCACTCAATGCCATATTACTTAGACAGATTTTGTCACTTGGCGTTGAGTGAGTAAGCTTCACTCAACGCCAAACTACTTAACATATTTTCTTCTGTTATCTGGCGTTGAATGATTAAGCTACACTCAATGCATTTGAACTTAGCAAAATTTCTGTGAAATCACAGTCTCTGACTGACTAAGGTTCAGTCAACGATTTTTATCACATGGCGGTGAGTGAGTAAGCTTCACTCAACGCCTGTGGACTTAGTCAAATATCTACACAGATTTTCTGTGGCGTTGACTGTCTGAGCTATACTCAACAATTTATGTTGTATGGCGCTGAGTGAGTAGACTTCACTCAATGCCTGTGGACTTAGCCACATTTTCGCCTATTTCTTCTTAGGATTTCACTGTCTTATCCTGTCTCCTAGCTTTTTGTTGTATGGCGTTGAGTGAGTAGACTTCACTCAACGTCTGTGGACTTAGCCACATTTTCAGCTTGCCAATTGTTAGGCTGAGAATATACTCAAGCTATACTCAATGCTTTTACTCACCTAGCGTTTAGTGATTAGACTTCACTCAACACCTGTGGACTTAGGAGATTTATGTCTTTCCAGCATCTTCACTTGCATCTGGCGTTGAGTGAACTAGCTTCACTCAATGCCCGTAGACTTAGACAGATTTCTGTCTCTCCACATTTTTACCTTGTGACCACCTGTCACACCAGTTGGAATACCTATCCTATCCGTGTTACAAGGAATAACCTGCACACATTGAACTTGAACTATATCAAATACAATTATGCACTTAATATTGCTTGAGATGCCTTCTTCAAATCTTGGGAACATTGAAGGCAATATTCCTAACAATCTCCCCCTATTTGAAGAAGGAAGAACACAACAATACTTAGAAGCATATCACAATGAAACATATTAATTAACTGCTGGTGCAGTATCTCTTGAATTACCAGCCTATTAGTTAAATGTGCACTCTCCTTATACCAGCCTACTAGAAGCACTTTCCTGATAATATGCACTGACTCAACTTGGTTACTATGTAGTCATTGCATTCCTCATACTACTTGAATATTTACAAGTAGTATGCACTGACTTAGCTTTGCTCTGGTCATGTCAAGTATTGCTTCTATATCACTTCCCTTCCAAGTATTTCCTCTACCTTCTCCCCCTTTCTGGCTTCTTCAAAAGGTATACATCTATTGAGGAAAGATAAGGATCATTGGAGAACTTTACACTTGGAACTTTTGACCATCATGCACAGGAAGAGTTGATTCCTTAGCTTACCTTGATACAAGTATATCAACATAATATTTCACTGAAACCAACATTATTTCAGCTGATCTCAGTGAAATTTAACTTAGCAAGTTAAGGTTATTAACTGCTAACTATTTATTTATCCTTGTTAAAAAATAGTATAACAAATAGACAGATAGACTTCAGTATGAATCTAAATTAAAAAAATATAAATATGTAGATCTATAATCTGAAATACTTAATGTGCATGAGTCATACAACATTAAGCATTCCCCAGTCAACTTTGAAAGAGTTGAACTTAGTCTCATCCAATGACTTAGTGAAGATATCATCACCTTGATTGTCAGTGGGGACAGATTCAAGGCCAATGTCTTCACTATCTACATGTTATCTTACAACCTAGTTATTTAGTTTCTATAAGCTTAGTCCTGCTATATGAGAAAAGAATTTTAGCAATAGAAATTGCAATAGATGAGTCAACTATAAGGGTGAATTACTTACCTTGAGATTGTAGTCCACTTATTGATATGGTATCCACAGAATCAACATCCTCTTGTGGTGATACCATTGATACATCACAACACTACAGCCCCTTGACACTTGAGTGGTCTATTGATCAACTTGAGCTAGCTGCTATCATTCATCCCCTTGAGCTAGTGCCACACCTCCCCATTTTATGACTTCAGTAGAGATTGCTATAGTATGGGAGGAGCTGACTATTCCTATTCTCCTGCAACATCACTGTCACTTCAGCAACAGCAATAACATCTCAGATTCAGAGAAGATTATGACAATATCATAAATAATCTTCCCCTTAGTCCGTGTATTGTCCTTAGGACAAACTGATCAGTAGTTGTGACAGCTGATCCACTGCAGCAGCTATCTGCCCTTCTTAATCAAGAAGCTAATCCTATTTCACCAAGTGCTGAACTTGCTCCTTCTCAACAGGAGCACCTTTGCTTGCTCCCCCTCAATAGGAGCATCTTCTGTCATCATCTCTAATGGACACATAAGTCCATTTAACTTTTAATACCACTTGAGGGTCTTTATAGTCTTGATATTGCATCAATGACTTATCTATTTGGAGGTTAAGGTCTTGGAGCTGAAGCTGTATTCTCATCAGTTGAGCACAACAGCCCCCTTGCATCTTGTTAGATCTCTTCTTACTGAGCCATATCTTCTCAATTTATTTAGTAACAGACTTGCCATTGGCTCCGGCTTTCTTACTGTTTTGTCAAACAGTCCTTCTTGACTAGGAGGAATGTTGTCTGCATGTTGTTCAAGCCCCCCAATGTACTTCTGATTCTATTGGCAACCCAGACAACCTACTCCCTCTTTATCATTTCCTTCTTGTGTTGATACCACTCCAATAATGATCATACCACCTGAGTAGATACCACTTGAACACTTGATCAACTTCTGATTATCTTCCTCTTCCCCTCAATTTTTGCCCAGATTCTGTCCTCATGACTTTCAGTCATCATTTCAGCTGATGATACCACTTGACTAGAATGTCTTTAATGTATATCACTTGATAGTTTGTCTCTTTTGTATAGTGAGTCTTTTCAGCTGAGCACAATGTGTCCCTTCCTTGTTGCTCACAGAAGAGCTACTTCTAGTGCTTTCCTCAGTGATGAATACAACCTACTTGTTCTTCTCCTCACTATTCGGCTGAAGTGACGACAATACTATATCACATCAGTCAGACTTCTTAGGGTTTCAATGACTGGATCAGCTGGTCTATTTATCCAGTCAGATAACACTTGAGGGACTTTACCCAAGACAAGTGTACTTTATCTTCTTTCAGGAGAGCACGCACTAATACACCCTCTTCTTCCCCTTGGGCAGTAAGGGGAGTAATCTTGATAGTCTATTTATCCACCTCCAATCTTTACAACTGAAGATCTCAAGTTCATATTTAACTGGAGTATGAATCTCAAGCTAGCTCCTTGTTCCAGTCTAATTTCTGGAGCAAACACTGTCCAAATACCATATGGGGGTATGGGCACTTGGACTATCCTGCAAAACATAATTATCTTACCTTTGGACCCCAATTATTATTGGGTCCTAGGTTCATGTTAGATTCAAAATGAACATGTCTTCTTGCAGATTTTCTGACAGGAAGACTAACATTAACTCTGGGCACTCTTGGATTGTGCCAGCAATTTAGGGAAAAATGGACCACTTTGCCACAACACCAATATTTATGAATGTTGTATCTTATTTTATGTGCAGGCCCTGCAGTGTGGTTAACTGCTGGCTGAACAGTAGGAAGAGGTGCAACAACCTTCTTCAGATACCTTTCAACATGGATTTGACTGAAGATAAGTCTTCTAGCTGGCTTGTTTGGCCTACTCTGAGTGCCAACAATAGAAAGTTTCTTTTCAGAAGGCATGCACTTGATAGCATTAGACATAACCAAACAAGGCTTGCTGGATGACTGACCCTTGGTCCGAGTCTTTACTGAATGATCCTGAACCTTTGCTGCAGCCACATTCTTGAGAGTGGGGGCTGGAGCACCAAAGACAAATGGTCCAGGATGGTCCATTTGAATTTCTTCATGGGCAGCCTTAAAGGCACTTATTCTACCACCCTTTCTTCTTCCCTTATAAGATACACTTGTACTCTTACAAGATAAATTCCCATTCTTTCAGTGACCATGCATGCAGCCTTGGTCATACCTATTAGAAGGGAGGATTATTTTGTGAAAGGTTGACTGAAGCTCAACAGGAGCTTTGCCTTTTACTTTGGAAATGTCAACTCTTGTGCTTCCCTTGACTTCCAACTCCTTCTTACCCTTTTGATAGGAGAAGGAATCTATTAAGGGCAACGCAGTACTTGGCTTAGAAAAACTAGCCACTATACTTTTCTACTTAAGGAGCTCCTCTTCAAGATCTAAGATGATCTTGTCCTTTTGGCTTATGGTCTCAGGTTGGATGACTGAGATGGCCTTTAGTTGGCACACTTCCCTAATCCTCTGATCCAGCAAGGATGCTATCTCAACTTGCTGGGAAGCAACAAACTGAAGGGAGGTAATCTCCTCAGTCTGCCTCTTGACCAACTTTTTGCTTCTCCTCAAAGCCTCTAGAAGTTTACGATACTCATCAATCAATTGATTGATATCTACCTCAGATTCAGAGTCACCTTCAACACTAGATGAAGAAGCTTCTGAATCTAGACTGGTCTCATGACCCGAGCAATAAGAAGAACTAGAAAAATACTGTACTTGATCTGGACCAGGCTGATCCTGGCAGGATTCTCCTTCTATCATGACAACTAGCCCATAACAGCTGCATTCATCTTCCTCATCAACATCCACCTTTGAATCACTTTTTGATTGTGACAGAGGGGTCCTGATCTCTATCCTTGCATCTGGATTGTCTTCTGCTTCATATGCAATAACACCAAGTAGCCCAATGAAGGCTTCTTCTTCTTCAGAATCTGAATCACTGTCAGAAAGATTGACTTTCTCTGTCCCTTCCATATATATAGTAAGAGAATCCCACATCTCTTTGGCTGTCTTGCAGTGAACCAAGATATGGAAGGTGGAGTTATCCATGACACTTACCATGATGTGTTCTGCTCTCTTATCCATAGTAGCCAGGATGACTTCATCCTCAGTCATTTCACCATAGCTCTTTGGGGTCTGGATACTTGAATCTGATGTAGAGACCTTCATGGGAATTAAGGGTCCTTCTTGAAATGATGCCAAGACTCTAGGATCAATGGCTTCCATGATCTGCCTGATACTTTATTTCCAACTCCCAAAGTTTTACTTGCTGCAGACTTGAAGCTCCATTTCTTATGGTTCTCATCTGAACCCACAAGTACAAACCTTTGAGCTATCCTTTGAGGTCTACTCAGACTGTTAAGTACTTTTTGAGTAACATCCCTTTGATACCACTTGAAAGTCTTTGTTTTCAAGGATAGCTAAATCACCTAGAGGGGGGGGGGGGTGAATAGGTTTCTTAGTCTCTTTTGACTATCTTTAATTTTTTTTCTTTAAGTGCTTTGGCTGTTAGTAATTTACTGCTTTCAAAATACACACAACCTGCAACAAAGAAACAACACAAGAAAAACACACACATAAATTATAGTGGTTCCCCAAATTATGGGTACGCCCACTTTCCCTCCCACCTTTCTAACTTCTTGTTAGGCAAGGAACTTATCCAATCTCGGCTCCTAAGAGCTTACAATATGATCCCGCAAGACCACTCAGTCTCCTCCAAGACCTACAGCTCAGGCACAAGGCCATACAACTCAGTGATCCAAAGATCACCTACCTCAGGCCCAAAGGCCCTACCACTAAGGCTAGGAGGACAACCCTACCTCAGATCCACAAAGGATCCTACCTCATAGAGAATGACTCTCCTATAGCTCAGGTACAAAGGCCCTACCTCAGATCCAAAGGATCCTATAACTCAGGCACAAGTGCCCTACAACTCAGAGAGAATGACTCTCCTACCTCAGACCCATAGGTCCTACCTCAAATCCAAACTCGATCCTACTCTCAGTGATCAACTGATCACCTACCTCAGATTCTCAACAGAATCCTACTCTCAGATCTTTACCCAGATCCAACACTCAGGCTAAGAATCCCTACCACTCAGATCCACACTTGGATCCTACACTCAGCCTTTATAAATTCAAGTTTACAACTCAGATCTAAAAAGATCTTTTTAGGTGTAGAGTGGGTTGTTGGGTTGGTTGAACACAAGAGAAATTTTTCTGTGCCAACCCTTCTGGACTGAGATAAAATCAGCCCAACTTTGATTTCAGGAATATATTTCCTGAGTCTACTTCTACCTGAACTGAGAAATACTCAGCTCTATCTAATTCTTCTCAGCACCAGAAAATGTTCCTGTTGGAACTGAGAAGTAACTGCAACTAGCCTTGCTGCTACCTGAGCTGAGAGAATCCTAGCCCTAACTTCTTTTCAGCAAGAAGGATGCAGATCTTTAGGATGCTCTGGGTTGTGCTGGAAGTAACTTGTAGATAACTACTCTGCTTCTTCTTTCTTTCCTGGGCTGAGGAGATTCAGCCCTGACTTTGAATCTAGTGAAATAGTCCTCTGAGTCTGCTTTCAGATCAATGCTTCTTCAAGCTTTCTTCTTCACAGCATCCAGAAAAAGTCCTTCAGAAATGATTGGCTGGATCTGTGAAGTACCTGCAGCAAGAGTCGGTCCTTCGTTGCTATCTTTTTCTCAAAGAAAATGTCGCTGACCTTGCTGGTACAGATGAAGATGGCATCAACAATCTTGGACTGGCTTCAGATCAGCTGTAGCTAGGTAGGACCTGCTGCTTACTTCTTCTTCCTCAGAAAGAAAACTTTCTAAACTTACCGGAGCAGATGAAAATCGCACCAGCTATCTCCTTTTGCTTTCAGGTCGACTGTGTAGAACTATTGCTTCGGGCTCGACAATAATGGCGAGGAAGAAGATGAAGTTCTATCGCTATGCATAAATAGAAAACCCTAATTGCTGTCTACGTCTTGGTTGATCTCTTCCCTTTATAATTCGCCAATCAACGGCTCTTTGAGGAGTGGGCCCCACCAGAATTGGTGGCTGTGATTTTGCCATTTACCACCTTCCTTTTACATAAAGGGTCAAACAGCTGGCCACCGACACCATTAAAGGTGTACAACAACATTCCCGTAACATTTTGAATTTCATTGACTTTGTTGACTTGCTGACATCACCATCTGTGGAATTAGCCAAAATCAAACATCTTTAGTATAGGCATTGAGTGAGTAAGCTTCACTCAACGCCAAAGAACTTAGGCAGATTTTTTGTCATTAGGCGTTGAGTGAGCAACCTTCACTCAATGCCAAAACACTTAGAAAAAGTTTTCTGCCATTAGGCATTGAGAGCGTTGAGTACACTCAACGCTTTTTTCCTTAGAAAGTATTCCTGCTTCTCTAGCGTTGAGAGCATTGAGCGTGTCTTCATCACTCAACGATTTTTGCCTTGGCCATACTTTCTATTACTAGACGTTGAGTGAGCCTTATCACTCAACATAATATTACTAGACAGATTTTGTCACTTGGCATTGAATGAGTAAGCTTCACTCAACGCCAAACTACTTAATAGATTTTCTTCTATTATCTAGCGTTGAGTGAGTAAGCTACACATAATACATTTGGACTTAGCCAAATTTCTGTGAAATCACAGTCTTTGACTGATTAAGGTTCAGTTAACGCTTTTTATCACATGGCATTGAGTGAATAAGCTTCACTCAATGCCTGTGGACTTAGTCAAATATCTACATAAATTTTCTGTGGCGTTGACTGTCTGAGCTATACTCAACGATTTATGTTGTATGGCGTTGAGTGATTAGACTTCACTCAACGCCTGTGGACTTAGCCATATTTCCGCCTATTTCTTCTTAGGCTTTCACTGTCTTATCCTGTCTCCTAGCTTTTTGTTGTATGACGTTGAGTGAGTAGACTTCACTCAACGCCTGTAGACTTAGCCACATTTTCAGCTTGCTAATTGTTAGGCTGAGACTATACTCAAGCTATAATCAACGCTTTTACTCACCTAGCATTGAGTGAATAGACTTCACTCAATGCCTGTGGACTTAGGTGATTTCTGTCTTTCCAGCATCTTCACTTGTATCTGGAATTGAGTGAACTGGCTTTACTCAACGCCTGTGGATTTAGAAAGATTTCCATCTCTCCATATTTATACCTTGTGACCACTTGTCACACCATTTGTAATACCTGCCCTATCCCTGTTACAAGGACTAACCTGCATACATTGAACTTGAACTATATCAAATACAATTATGTACTTAGTATTACTTGGGATGCCTTCTTCAAATTTAGGGAACATTGAGGGCAATATTCCCAACATCGGCTGTAGAGCTCGCGCAACATCACGACGTGCTTCCGTAAAACCTTTTCCGTTGGCTGCTTTAGCACCTCAGCATCCTTTGTATCACCCAGAAAGGAGATGATTAAGTTAGGTGAAGGGGGAGGCGAGAACTCCTCCTCATCGATGTCGACATCAGTTGATTATATCTCGCAGTAACCTGTAGTAGGAAATGTTAATCCAGGCATAACCTTCCTTATTTTAGAAGGCGAGTGCGATTGGCTACCTGGACCGGTATCCGAGTCCTTGCCCAATTGATGGCGGGAAGTGCTGGGCCGCCCCTCAAAGGGGGGGTGTTGAAGATGACATGCTCCTTCTTGAGCCCTAGGAGGTGAGTCACCTGTTTGGTAGCAGGGTTGTCGTGAGGGGGAAGGTTGGATACGTCATTTGCTAGAGGTAGTAGCCCAAGGAAGGATCCAGGTGCATCAGGCAAGCAGGGGATTTGTCCATTATAGCTCCCAGTCCCATAGTCCCAAAGACGGGAGCTACAAAGTACAAGGGTAAGCAGACTGATAAGAGGTGAATGGATAAAGGGGACTTACCATTATACCACGAGAGATAATCTAGTTTATGCGGGGAGGTGATCTCGGGGTCCGTCTTGTCATCGCCAGCCTCAATCAAGTGTGGTTCAGCTCTCGCCTCCCAAACTCCTTTCTCATTTGACGAGATCTACAAGCGAACGTGTCGACATCTTCTTTTATCCTAGTAAGGAATATAAAACAAGTGAGGATACCTGAGGGATCCCGGGCTGGGAGTGAGTCCGCAAGATGGACTCGTCCCTGGTCAGGTCGTGCCCGACCATCTTGGCCTTCTTCATTTTGGGAGACGAGCTCGGGAACTTCCGGGAAAGCCAAGGGGAGAATGAGCGCATCAAGGTTCTAGTCTCGGTCTGGGCAGCATTGAGGCGATCTTGGGCTTCTTTCGAGAGCGACATCGAGTTGAAGGCGAGAAAACCAGTAAAAAATGGATGGGGCAAAATTCATTTGTCCATGATTGGATATTTATAGAGCCATGGAGGGGCCCACAAAAGATTCTCTTCTAAGTCAGCAAGCACTCATCAAATACTTGGGGTTGGATGATTCTTTCCGAGCTTTGCAAAAGCTCACAAAGATTGGGGATTGTGTACAACCCTATATTCGCTGAGTTGGTCCCCTCCGATAGGTTTAGGGTATTGTAGGACATTCAGGCCCAAGAATACCAGATTGGCGATTGAGGTAGGCTGGCCCACACTCGCCCAGTGCCCAAAGGGGCATTCACATGAATTAGGGGGGAATCAGGCCCTTAGGTGAATGCGATCTTCATCACATACTCACCCCATACTCGCGCCTCAACGCATGCAGTAGGACATCTCTCCAGGCCGGGCGAATTGTCGCCAAAGAGGGCACTCACCCTTCAGAGAGAGCCTAGGAGGCGAATGTATGGCTCTCCCAGCATTCGATTCTTTAAGCGAGTGATGACTTCATGGATCACTCGCTTAGTGGGACCCATAAGAAGAATTACCTGGATGTCCTCAGAGGTCTGCATTTAGCTCCTTAGAATAGTGGAGTTACACTATTGGCAGTCCCAGTTAGGCTGCGTATAGCAATTTAGAACAGCGGAGTTGCACTGTTGGCAGGACCGGTTCAAAAATTTATAAATAGACCCACATGGGTACCTCAGAAGGGAAGATTTCTCATAGTCTGGTCTTCTAGCGCTTTCTGAGGTGCCCTTAGCTCAACACTGGCTAAGGAGGGGAAGCACTCTAAGATCTTTCGGGTGTGTGGTGGGACCTCTGTGCTGGAGCCTTGGGTCAGTTTAGAGTTCTAAGTCTTCCGTCAGTCATGCTCGCTAGGAGAAGTAGGTGTGCGGTCACCCCTTCTCTAAGAGTCCGAACTCCACAGAAGCCGGTTCTCGGTTTCAAAAGTCAATGTTTCAAATAGTCTCCCTCTATTTGAAAAAGTAAGAATCCTAGTTAATGACATACACTACTTTAAAATAGATAATAAAGAATAACTCCAAGTAAGCAAACATCTCAAATAAGTGATATAGAATATATCAAATAGCATTAATAATACAATAGTAATGTTTACAATAAACATTTAACATTCTACAACTCTTAGGAGCCTAAAATTTATAACATCATTATGGATTAGGTTCCCTAATTACTATGACTCCCAGATTTCTTTGCAGTCTTTTCCTCAGCATCTTTCTTTTTCTGCCTTTATCTCTCAAAGTAGCTGCATGGCTTTGGATGATATCTGTAGGGTTCTGTGCATCCACTGGTACAGTTTCAGCTATATTATCCTTTCTAAACTTCCTCCTTACCTCTTCTTGCCTTTCTTACTTTGCCCATTCTATGGAACTATATAGTTTGGCTCTATCTGTCTTGTTTTTCTTGATCTGATTCCTGGCAATCAGAATTATTATTCTGGATTGTGGACTCCACTGTACATAATCATGCATAGATTCTAGTTCTTCTCCACATCTCTTTTTTATTAGCCTCACTTACTCTTCCTCATCTACAACTACTTTGCCCTTGTCCTTTAATATCAATTGAGAGATGGGGCTGAATGCAAGTACATCATCAGCATTAGCAACAACTACAATATTAACTTCAGCATCAGCTCTAACTCCATCTTCAGGAACTTCAGGCTCATCATATATGATATGATCTAGGCCCAGAGCTTCTCTGACTACATTGGAGGTCCATATTGCATGGTCTCAACTGGATTTTATCATTGACCTCTCCCCCTTTATGACTTCTTTAGTAACTAGATTGGTCAAAGAGTGCTTGGAGGAAGATATCTTGTCAGCCAAGTGGTTGACACCAACAGTTATAGTGTTCTTAACTTGCAACATATGATCATCAAGGATTTGGGTGCAGATATCCATTCCCCTTTCAACAATCTTTCTGTACTATTCTATTTGGGCTTTTGTCACGTTTTGCACAATTTGCATGTTTTTAGATATAGCACCCTGGTTTTGAATGACATGATTTTGGCTCTGCTGAATTTGTTGAAGTTAAAGAGCAGTGTAATCAACAGCTGGGGAAGCTCTTAAGAAGAATTTAACTATGTTATCTCTCAGTAGATCGACCTTAAATCTGATGGAAGTGATTTCAGTTGAGCGATCCTTTCTCAGTTCTTTAACTAAATCATCCACATACCTCTCAATCTTCCGTCTTTGCTCATCCAGGAGTCCTCTTAGTTATGACAGAAAGGAGGTGGGAATCACCTCATTTAGTTGAGTAGTAGCTGGATAGTTAACTTCTTCATCTCTCTCCCTTACATCTCTTCCCACATAAGAATTAGGAATTACGTATTCAAAAGAGTTTTCTAGAATGTAAACAAGGTTAGCTCCTCTCTCCCTGCTCCTCAGCAAGGTATAATACATCTCCTTGGATTTCTCTTATAGATGCTACAACCTCAGCTACATGACCTTGAGCAGGGAGCTTAGTGTGAGTCTCCCCCTCAACTACAACAATAACTGTGTTGAGTTTCCCCTTAATAACAGTATCTACTATGATAATGTCCCCTCAACCTGATCATCCTTTACTGGCATCTCCCCCAGTATCGACACAGATCTTTTCCACAACTATTGTTACTATATCTTCAATATTCTCCATAATTTTGTCTCCTTCAACATCTATAGGCGAGACTCTGCTTGGAACATCCTTGCCAGCAAGTCAAGAGGAAATTGAGACTTGTGCACTTATATCCCTTATATCAAAATCACTTGAACTGGATAGGTGAGGGTTGTGGGGTTTAATACTACTGCTATCTGATGAGCTACTGCTGGAGTTATCTTCAGCAATTGTTTCAGCTATCTTTTTCTTCTTCTTTTCAGTTTGCTTAGGGTGATTGACCAATACCTTGTCCCATCTATCAAACATCTTGATATCCATCCTTCTCATGTGATGGATCTTTACACCAAGCCTCATATTCAGAATATTAGTTATAGTATTGAGAAGAAATAGTGACAGAATTCTTCCCATATTTGGCTCAGGGGTGCACTTAATTATTTTATTAAAGATCATATTTTCCCAATCAGTTTTCTTAGAGAGAATTACTCTGGCCATTAGGTCAAACATCTTTCTTGAAATCTTATCATGAGATACAGTTTTGCATATTAAAGCTTTTCCAATGATGTTTGCCATGAATTTTCCTTTCAAATTCATGTCCTTCCTGAGTACAAAGCCGCTTGTATGTTTGGATATACCACACCACTTGAAGGCAGATTTGATATCTTCTTGATACAACTCATCTTCTTCCTCACTAGGGTTGAGCTTGGGGATTTTCAGAGCCTTGCAAATCTTCCTAATTGTGATTTTGACCTTTTCTCCATTGATGCTTGTCTTGATCTTTGTGGAGGAAGAGTCCACCTCGGCATTAGCATACAGTTCTAATATTTCTCTTTTCCATATCACATATGACTCTGATAGCACAAATTCTAGTTTTGTGGCTGTTAAAAGATGAATAACTAAAAGAATTTCTTCTAGAGCATCTCTGAATCCATTTCGAACAACTTCACAACCCTCGAACAGGAAGTCAACACCCTTGGGATCCATTGAATTCAAGAGCTTGAGCAAGGAGGAGAAGACGATGCTAGAAATCTTGGGTACGCGAAAGAGAAATTTTGAAGGGAAATAGAATGATAGAGTTTATTCTAGGCTTGATTTCTATTTATACCATATTCTATCAAAGGAGGTGGAGAGACACGTACTTATCATTATTTCCAATTTAGATGGATGGTTGTGATTTAACCTGATAGATTTGACGCTATTAGGCCCATCAGAATATGTGCATTGAGTCCATTCAATGACTGAGGTGTTCACTCGACGCCTATAATGCCTGGTGTTGACGCAACGCTTGACACTTCATTCAATGCCAAGTAAATTGACCTTTTCTTCTTTATGTCCTCCTGCAAAAGGTTAGCCTCAAAATGCACATCTATGACAAAATGATTATAAACAAAAAATTAAAGCTCCTTCAATTTAACATTCCCAATTCAAGCTTTAAAATGTTAAACTTGGTTTCATCAAGAGGTTTAGTGGAGATGTCAGCTACCTGTCTGTCTGTGGGGACAAACTTAGGGTTGATATCTTCTTTCTCAACATGCTCTCTTATGAAGTGATATATAATTTCAATATTCTTGGTCTTGTTGTGTTATACATGATTCTTAGCTATTAAATAACACAAGAAGAATCACAAAATATAGGAGTTAGCTTGATATTGTAATCCTGAAGTTGATGTTGTATCCACAGGAGTTGTGCACAACAACTCCCTTCTGAGATGTACTCAGATTCAGTAGTGGAGATTGCCACATTAGTTTACTTTTTGCTGCTGCAGGATACCAGCCTCCTCCCTAGAAATTGACAAGTACCAGAAGTACTCTTCCTATCCTCTTTGCAACTTGCAAAATTTGCATTTGAATAACCTGTTAGTTCAAAATCATTATTCCTAGGATACCAAAGGCTAAGATCTGGTATGTCCTTAAGATATCTCAGAATTCTCTTAGCAGCAGAGTAGTGAGATTCTTTAGGGCAAGCCTGGTACCTAACACAGACACATGTAACAAACATAATATCTGGTCTACTAGCAATCAAATATATGAGGAAGTAAATTATGCCTCTATACAAGATTTCATCAACTAGCTTGCCATTCTTATCCTTGTCTAGTGACATACTTGACCCCACAAGAGTTCTCATGGTGGAGGCACTCTCCATTCCAAATTTATTGATTAACTCCTTGGTGAACTTAGACTGAGAGATAAACAAACCATATTTAGATTATTTAACTTGGAGACCCAAGAAATACTTGAGTTCACCCATATTGCTCATTTTAAACTGCCCTTGTATAAGTTTAGCAAACTTTTTGTATATGTTATCATTAGTAGACCAAAAAATTATGTCATAGACATAAATTTAGACTAGGATAATCTTACCCTTGACTTCTCTTAAGAATAATATCTTGTCTATCTTTTCCCTTGAAAATTTGTTCTCAATGAGAAAGTTAGACAAGTTTCATACCAAGCCCTTGGGACTTGTTTTAACCCATACAAAGCCTTTCTTAAATGAAAAACATGATTAGGAAATGAAGAATTAATAAAACCTAATGGTTGCTCAACATATACCTCTTCTTTTAGGTCACCATTCAGGAAAAATGACTTCAGATCCATTTGGTATCTATGATGTTATGTCCTTGAGATCTGAGAACCAGCTTCTAGGCATTCTGTGGTTGAATTCTTCTTGCATAACCACTATCCAGAATGGGTCTATATTGCCTCCTTCAAAATTTTTTGGGTTCTATCTGGGACAGGAAGCTGAAGTACATAACAATGTTGTGATTTTTGCTCCTTGTGGTTACACCTTGGCTTGCATATTTAATAATTAGATCTTTGGTATAGTCTCTTAAGTGTCTGACAACTACTAGTAGCATCTCTCTAGCTCCTAGAGTTTCATATTCAGTGGTCTGTAGTTCATCTTCTATCTGTATTCTAGCTGGTCCTTCTGGGATGAGCACACCATCATCCTTTTCTTGTTCAATTGGAGATGTGTCTTCAATGCTCAGTTTGTCCATCATCAATTCTACACCTGCAGTACTAGAAGGGCTTGGCAGCTCATTGTGAATCATAGAAGTCTCATCAAAAACAACATTTATTGATTCTTCTACAACCTAATTTTTCAAGTTATAGATCTTATAGGCTTTGGTGTGGCTGTTATACCCAACGAAAATACCCTCATAGGATTTTTTAGTAAATTTTGTCAAGTAGGAATTCCCATTATTCAACACAAAGCACTTGCTTCAAAATATTGCTTCCAAATATTCTAAAATAGGATAGATTTAGTATTCTTCCCTTTCATTATCTCATAGGGAGTCTTCTTATGATACTTGTTAATAGAGGCCCTATTTTGGACATGTCATGTTGTGTTCTCTGCCTAAGCCCAAAAAAATTTTGGGAGAGAAGTGTCACTCAGCATGGTTCTTCTAGCCTCAATGAGAATTCTATTTTTCCTCTAAGCAATTCCATTTTGCTAAGGTATTCTTGGAGAGGAGAATTCTTGAAAGATACCTTGCTCTTTGAAGAAATTTATCATGCTTTCAGACTGAAATTTTATGCCATGGTCACTTCTAATTTTGACTACAGTGCATCCCTTTTCATTTTGAATTTGCTTGACAAAAGTCACAAAGCTATCTAAGGCATCAAACTTTCTCTTAAGAAAGAACACCCAAACAAATCTAGAATAGTCATCAACTATCACAAAAGTGTAGACTTTCCTACCTAGACTATGAATTGGCATAAGACCAAATAGGTCCATATAAAGGAGGTAGAGACACTTCTCAGAATCCTTGGACCCAATGCTTTTGAAGAAAGCCTTTATTTGTTTGCCCTTTTGGCATGCAGAACAAATGCCCTCTTTGGCGCATTTCAAATTGAGTCCATTTCTAACCAGTCCTTTTCTAAAGAGCTTGTTGATAAACTTATAGTTCAAGTGAGCAAGGCTCTTGTTCCATTACACACAATAAAAGTCTTTCTCATTTGCTACAAGGCAAACTAGAGAATTGGAATCTATACAAAGAAAATTAAGACAATAAATATTTTCACTCTTAGTGCCAGTTAGAATCATCTCTTGGTCAGTTGACCTTTTGATTAGGAACTTATCCTTGTGAAAAATAATGGCATATCCTAGATCATAGAGTTGGCTTATGCTAATAAGATTATGTTGCAATCCTTCCATATAAGTCACTTTTGTGATGGTGACTATGTCATTGGTGATCATACCATAACCATTTATCACTCCTCTGTCTGAACCACCAAATATAACTCTGGGTTCATTTCTCACTAGAGTGAAATCTTTCAGATGGATCCTTATTCCAGTAATATGCCTGGAACATCCACTATCCAAATACCAGATAGGCATTTGATTGGTGCTTGGACATACCTGTAAAATATATTTAGTTTACCTTAGGCACTCAAAGAAATTTGGGTCCTTATTTCATGTTATCCTTTGGTGCACTTAGCCTAACATGGATAGACTTTGTTGGCTTTGATTTCACAACATGTGATGTTGTTGGATTAAACCAACAATCTATGGCAAAATTCCCAACTTTTCCACAACACCAACATTTATGGATATTGTATCTTCTCTTTTGAACAGTCCTAGAGTTGGATGGAGCATTAAAATGCTTTTGTTCAGTAGAGAAAACAACAGCTTTCTTCCTATTTCTCTCAGCTAGAATCTTGCTGAATGTTAGCCTACAAGCAGGTTCTCTTGACTGCTTCTGTTTGACATCAACATGTATTTGCTTTGCATCTGACATATTGTTGATGGAATCATAAATAGTCAAGTGTGAGTTGATTGCAGTCTTGTCATTTGCAAGTTTCTTTGCTGGATGATTCTGGGAAGAGGCAACTTCCTTACCCTTGAGTGTAGGGGCTGTAGCACCAAATACAAATGGTCCATGATGGGATATTTGAATTTCTTCATGAGGGGCTTTGAAAGTACTCAACCCTATGCTATTTCTTCTCCCATTGTAAGGTGCTCTATTTCCCTTACTTGAGAAATTTCCATTCTTTCAGTGACCATACATGCTATCATGGTGATACTTATTAGAAGGGAACACTACCTTCTAAAAGGTGGTTTGAGGCATAACTGGAGTCTTGCCTTTCATCTTGGAATGAGCTGCTCTAGCATTCCACTTGAATCCCGATCCCCTCCCATTATTTTCAAAGGTGAAGGTATCAATGAGTGGCAACAGTGTCTTAGGATTGGAAAATTTCTCCACCAGCTTCCTCTCTTTGAGGAGCTTCTCTTCAAGTTCTTTAATTATCTTGCTCTTCTGTCTAATGGTGCTAACTTGGATAATGGTGATTGTTTTTAGATGACTTATCTCTTTGCTCATCTAAGCTAGCTGGGAAGCATACTTAGATTGCATAGAGTTAGTCTGATGTAGAGATGCAATCTCTTCAACTTGCCTCTTAACAAGCTTTTTGCTCTTCTTCCGAGCTTCCAAGAGAACACCATATTTGTCAATCAATTGATTGACATCCTATTTAGGTTCTAATTCATCCTTCTCATTGGAAGAAGAGGATGCCTCAGAATTTGGGCCTGTTTCATAATTAGATTCTGAAGAAAATATAGTTGAAATTTTTACCTCATTAGGATCAGATTTATCCCGATTTTCTTCAGTCATGGCCATGAGGCTATAGTATTCTTCATCTTCACAGTCACTGGCCATAGAGGACACTGGTGCCATTATGCCCACCTTAGAAGCTAGATTACTATATCCACTTCCACTATAATAAAGATTCTAGGGTTTGGGGATTCCATGAACATACTCACCTTTTCCTTCCATATTCCAAAGTTTTTTCTCTATAGATTAGAAGCTTAATAGAGCCTAGCTCTTTATGGTTCTAACCAGAAGTCATGATGATTTAATTATACTATCCCTGGGGATCTTGTTCAGACTGTTAAGTCTTTATTGAACAACCTCACTTTGATATCACTTAAAAGTCTTCTAAGGGTAGCTAAACACCTAGGGGGTGAATAGATTTCTTTTAATGCTCTTGAATCTTTTAAGATTGTACTTGATGTGTTATAGTTAGTATGTTAGCTTTCAAGAACATAAGAAATTTATTGTGGTTCTCCCATCTAGGGTACATCCACATTCACCCTTCACCTATCTAGCAGTGAACTAGATTTGACAAACTCCTCTAAAAGCTCAAATTAATAGATCTTACACCTCAGATCCTTTCCAGGATCCCACAGCTTAGAGTGCTTACCACTCCTACAACTCAGACTGCTCACAGTCCTACCTTAGAGAAAATACCAAGTCTCCTACCTTAGGCTCACAAGCAAGCCCTACCTTAGCCTTTATAACACATGCCTACCTCAGATCCTCTACAGGAATCCTACCTCAGACTTTAGAAAAAGCTATACACTCGGCCTTTATAAATCAAGCTTACACTCAGATCTTAGTGAGATCTTGCAATAGAAATTTAATAGGAGTTACAATGATTTAGGAACTTAAGTTCAGGAGTCTTCTTCTCTAGCTGTTATACTAAATAGTTTCTCTTCACCACATCATCGGAAAATGATCTTCAGAATATAAATATGCTGTGTTGTATGATCACTTGCAGAGAAATTCTTCTTCTTCTTCTTCAAGTTTTTTGAATAATTGTTCTATAGATTGGAAAGCTTGAAGACAGTGAAAATTGATTCTCTCTCAGCCGGCAGAGGTTTTTTGCAACTTAGGGTTTTTGAAAAGTCTTCGATAAGTCCTATAAAAAGTCTCGTAAAAGTCTTACGCACTTTGCTTTTATATTCCATAAACTGCAATGGATAAATCCTATTTGGGTAAGCAGCATGACCAACTTTTATGCTTTTATCTCGACGTATTTGTACTTAGACAACTTTTCCCTTTCTGCTGAAGATTTGAGTGAAGTCTTTCTGAAGAGCTGTCGAGTGACTGCAGTTAACTCAACGCATTATACTTAGGCATTAAGTCAAGTCATATGTCTCGACGCATTTATTCTTAGATAGTTTTCCGCTTCACTACTGAGGCATTGAGTGAATGATATTCACTCAACGCATTTGACCTTGGAGTGAAACTCAACTCTTTTACTGAAGCGTTGAGTGAAGGGCCTTCACTTGACGCATGTGAACTTAGACTAAATTTTTGCACTCTTTTACTGAAGCGTTTAGATAGTTGTATTCAGTCAGCGCATAAGTCTTGAGCATTGAGTGATGTGAGATGACTCGACACATTTATACTTGGGCAAGTTCTCTGCTTCTCTTTTGAGATGCTGAGTGAATAACAATGAATCAACGCTTATAGACCTCGAGAGTCGAGTGAATTGAGATGACTCGACGCATTTGAACTTATTAGATTTTCTTCACTTCTGGAGTGTGATGACTTATTCCCAAGCTGTTAGTCAAACAAATATTAATTTCCTGCACATGATAACTTAGAGAAATATCAAATACATACTTGTATATATTATTGAATTCTGATACTTCTTAAAATCTAGGACATTGTGGTCAATGTTCCCAACACAGTCTGCTGACGAACACGAGGGGGGAAAGCCCTGACAATGTCGTGATCTATTGCGAGAGAAGGGAGAACCTTCGATACAGGAAGAGAGGACACATTGGCTGGGGGCCTTGAAGAAACAGTGAAGTTCGAAAACTTACAGACCATTGGCGAACGCGAGGGGGCAGGCCTTTGTGATTCCATTACCTATTGCGGGATAAGGGAGAACCTTCGATCATAGGAAGAGATGCCAATGTGAGCGCGCTGCCCGGAGGTAGTTGTTGTTTATAGCGCGCTGCTCGAAGGTAGTTGATGTTCATAACGTGCTTTTCGGAGGCATTTTCTGTTCATAGCATGCTTCCTGGAGGCAGTTATTGTTCATAGCGCGCCGCCTGGATTCAGTTGCTGTTCATAGTGCACTGCCCGTAAGCAGTTATTATTTATAGTGCATTGCCTGGAGGTAGTTGCTGTTCATGTAAACACGTCCTTCTATTTGAGTGAATTTAGTATGTAGATCTATCAGCGCAGACGATGTTTGCCTCACACAGGTATTGCAGTGGCGCATGTAGATCCTCCCTGTTAGGTATGAAGCTTTTCCCTAGGATGATTACCTTAGGGATTGCCCCTCAGTCCTTCCTGCTGTACCGCTGAATGAACTCCTTGTAACACCCGCAATTTAGTTCATTTGCATGCTTATTTTGTTTCGTCCGTACGCTTATTTTTGTTCTTCATTTTGCTCCCCGATGATGAAAAAGGCACATTTAATTTTCGACATATTTTGATTTTGATTGGCATATGTTGATTTTGGGTTTGCTATCTTACTGGTATAGTAGGCTGAACTTGAGTGTGCTGTCTTTATTGGTCTAGTGGGATTGATATTTATTGGTTGATTTGATTATTGTACTTATGGGCTTGCTTTTGGGCCTTTGGAAGTGGGGCTTTGCTTAATTAATGGCTTGCTGTGTTTGGTGAAGTGATGAAATTGTTGGCTGGTTTGTTGGAGTTTGAGGTGTTTGCTTGGGGTCGTTTTAGGCTCGGCAAAAAGACATCTGGAGCGGTGATTTGGCTTGAAATTACCTCTTAGCCACTGGTTTTACTGTATAAATCGAGCCCGGGCCGCAATTTTTCTCCCGCACGGTTTTCGTCGATCTCCTGCTTCTGCGAGTTTTTCCGTCGTCTTCTTCGTCCCGCTGCTCCATTTCTATAGGGACATCTTCTCCTCCTTATTCTTCTTTACCCCTTCTCTGTGCTGTGCTTCTCGTGCCGCTGATTGGCATGTACCGTGCCGACGCTGCTCAGTCGTCGAGTTTCGTGCGCCGACGACTCTGCTTGTCTGATTAGGACTGCTCTGGTTCTCTGTTCTTCTAGTAAGGTTGCTGGTGCCGATCTTCTTTTGCTACTGCATTCAGTTCTTCTTCTTCTTCACTGGCCACTTATGCCTCTGTTTCTTCTTTGTTTTCTACTATTGCCCCCGAGTACCACCTCTCCTGTTTTTTTTTCTTAGTTGTTGCTCTTACTGTCCCTGCCCCTGAGCTAGGGTTCCTGCTGCTCCTGAGTTTCTCCAGTGTAGCTACTGCCACCGCAAGGTTGCCGCCACTTCTTGTAGCTACTCTCGAGCTGCCTCCACCCTGCCACTTTCTCCTTTGGCTGGTTTAGTTTATGTGCTCTATTTAACTTTTTATTTTCATTTCTGATTTTGGGATATTATGTTGTGGGCCAAGTTTGGATTTTATGCATTGCCCGACAATTATTTTAAGAGGACGGGAAGTCCATTTGGAGGGATGGTTTTAGCCATTTTGAGGCATGATTATAGTTGTCTGGCAAAGTATAAAATTTAGTTTTGACGGTATAGCTTTTCGACATTTGCTACGACTTTATGCTCTAGGTTACGTGTAAATTGTGACGCAACCCAATTTCAGTGGTTTCCAAGACTTCAACGACAGAGGATGGCGTCACAAGGGAAATCGTGACGGAGATGCAAATAAAGGCAAAGCTGTTGTGAATTTCTTATTTCTTGAATTAGTTTACTCACTTACTTTCCTATTCTGTTGCATTTTATGAAATAAATAAGTGCCTGTGCATATGGGTTTCGCCTTTATGAAATATCGCTAAGAAATAAATGTGGGCGAGAGAAAAACATAAAAGCGATATAGATATGTTTCTGAGGGGAACCATTTTTATTCAAACTTCTGGTTTACGCGTCAAAATAAAATTCATTTAAAAATCTGCATGGGGAAATGTGATGGTTTCGAATCCAATGATGTGGAGGTATCCACTGACAGATTCACAACGTAGGGGTGAGCCTACGGAAAGCCCTTAAGTGGGAAGCCCTTAAGTGGGTGGTGGCCAATTCAAGTTGCATCACCGGAGCATTTCCCATTCTATGTAACTTAAAATAATGGGGTGAATTATTTACGGATTAATTATTTATTATTGTGATGTATGCATATTGCTAGTACATCCATTGTTTGCATGTACAACATTTCACGAAATAATTATCTCACCTAGTCATATTGTTATGACTAACCCTTAGTGGATTCATTTTTTCAGACAACAGGTGGGACCCCAGATGTACATAGAAGGTTCGCGCCAGAAGACTTAGAGAAGGTATGGATAGATGTCTATAAAGGAATCGAAGAAGGCTCTGTGAGTCACAAGCTGCTATGCTCAGAAAATTATTGTAAATTTTTATCAGACTTTGAGTAAATGTCTGCATGATAAATATTGAAATAAAGATGTCTTGTGTTATTTTGTTCTCCTTACATCCACTGATGAAAATAAATGCTGATCATTTTGGGAAGCCCGGAATCAGGGTCTTCACCATTGGTATCAGAGCCAGGTTTATTTTCAATACAGGTGGTCGTTGGAAGGACAAAGATTAACATAAGTTAATATGTAACATAAGTAACTTAAAAATTGCACGTATAGGAACCCGTCCAAGTGTATTCTAGCCGTCACAGTCAACGACATCAAGAGAATCAAGAAGATCAAGCCACTACTAGGTCGGAGGGAAGCGACAACGGGCATCAATACCCTCGGCGTCCTTCAGATTTTGTGTTATCAATTGCAGAAGCCTTTAAGTTAGTGTTTCAATCGTTAGCTGCTTTCAGGCCAACACTTCCCCAAGAGACTCCTAAACCACCCCACCAACAACATCAGTTTCCAATAAATCCGCCTCCAAATTTCCCTCCAAGGGTCGAAGATCCCGTACCTCAATACCGTTAAGTGGATCATGATCTTAAACAGTTTATGGAGTTAAAACCACCAACTTTTGTAGGAGGTCTGTCGCCCTTAACCGAAGATTGGATACTCCGCAATGAAACCATCTTCCAGGTTATGCGCTGCCCAGAAGATTGGAAAGTGGAACTTGCGTCATTTTTACTTGAAGGTGCAGCAAAATGTTGGTGGAACAACTTCGTCGCTGCAAAATTTTCTAGACTTGATCTAGTAACATGGCTAAATTTTATTCAAGAATTTACGAATCGGTTTGTGCCGCGATCGAAAAAAATAGTTTTATATGACTAGTTCTTGTGACTAGTTCAAGGGACAAAAATAGTTCAACAATATGAGATGGAATTCTCAAAATTTGCATATTATGCGGATTCTCTCATAGCCTCGGAAGAAGATCGCTGTATACAATTTCAAAAAGGACTGCAGGACGACATTCGTAATCTACTTGTACCTCTGGATATCCTAGAATATGGAAAGCTGGTTGAGCGAGCTGGATTAACAGAAATCGATCAGAGCAAAAAGCTGAAAAATCGAGAGAGTGGGAAAAGAAAAGCCACAAAAATCCCAACTCAGAGTGAAGTTCAGAGCAAAGACGTTGCTAAGACAATACAAATTGGTCCCTCAACCAGTACTATGTCCCAAGCAAACTCAACAAAATGCACCAAGTGTAATCAATTTCATAAAGGAGACTGTGTGATTGGGGCATGTTATTATTGTCGTCAGCCGGGGCATACAAAGAGAAATTGTCCGAGACTCTTGAATAAGGAAATTAATGCACAACCTCCTTTGCAGCGACAATTGTATCACATGCTTGCTGAATCTTTAGCTTCAGCACCTGCACCGCCACTTGTCCCTGCTCCAGCATCTGTTCCAACGCCTCCTCTAGAAGTTCCGGAAGAGAGATCGATTATACCGCGAGCTTTTAATTTAGAACAATATCGTAAAGACAAATAAGCATGTATTCTCTTTGCTGTACATATCCAATGGGTATCATCTTTTCGAGGACAAAAAGTTCTTTAAGGAGGGAAGGATTGTAACACCCACAATTTAGTTCATTTGCACGCTTATTTTGTTTCGTCCGTACGCTTATTTTTGTTCTTCATTTTTCTCCCCGATGATGAAAAAGACACATTTAATTTTCGACATATTTTGATTTTGATTGGCATATGTTGATTTTGGGTTTGCTATCTTGCTGGTTTAGTAGGCTGAACTTGAGTGTGCTGTCTTTACTGGTCTAGTGGGCTTATTATTTATTGGCTGATTTGATTAATGTACTTATGGGCTTGATTTTGGGCCTTTGGAAGTGGGGCTTTGCTTAATTAATGGCTGGCTGTGTTTGTTGAAGTGATGAAATTGTTGGCTGGTTTGCTGGAGTTTGAGGTGTTGGCTTGGGGTTGTTTTAGGCTCGGAAAAAAGACATCTGGAGCGGTGATTTGGCTTGACATTGCCGCTTAGCTGATGATTTTACTGTATAAATCGAGCCTGGGCCGCTATTTTTCTCTCGTACGGTTTTCGTCAATCTCCTGCTTCTACGAGTTTTTCCGTCGTCTTCTTCGTCCCGCTGCTTAATTTCTATAGGGACATCTTCTCCTCCTTCTTCTTTACCCCTTCTATGTGTTGTGCTTCTCGTGCCGCCGATTAGCATGGGCCGTGCCGACGCTGCTCAGTCATCGAGTTTCGTGCGCCGATGACTCTGTTGGTCTGATTAGGGATGCTCTGGTTCTCTGTTCTTCTGGTAAGGTTGCTGGTGCCGATCTTCTTCTGCTACTGCATTCGATTCTTCTTCTTCACTGGCCACTTATGCCTCTGTTTCTTCTTTGTTTTCTACTACTGCCCCCCGAGTACCACCTCTCCTATTTTTTTCTTAGTTGCTGCTCTTACTATCTCTGCCCCTGAGCTAGGGTTCCTGCTGCTCCTTAGTTTCTCCAGTGTAGCTACTGCCACCGCAAAGTTGCCACCGCTTCTTGTAGCTACTCTCGAGCTGCCGCCACCCTGCCGCTTTCTCCTTTGGCTGGTTTAGTTTATGTGCTCTATTTAACTTTTGATTTTCATTTCTGATTTTCTGATATTATGTTGTGTGCCAAGTTTGGATTTTATGCATTGCCCGACAATTATTTTAAGAGGACGGGAAGTCCATTTGGAGGGATGGTTTTAGCCATTTTGAGGCATGATTAAGTTGTCCGACAAAGTATAAAATTTAGTTTCGACGGTATAGCTTTTCGATGTTTGCTATGCCTTTTATGCTCTAGGTTACGTGTAAATTGTGACGCAACCCAATTTCAGTGGTTTCTAAGACTTCATCGACAGAGGATGGCATCACAAGGAAATCGCGACGGAGATGCAAATAAAGGCAAAGCTGTTGTGAGTTTCTTATTTCTTGAATTAGTTTACTCACTTACTTTCCTATTCTGTTGCATTTTATGAAATAAATAAGTGGCTGTGCATATGGGTTTCGCCTTTATGAAATATCGCTAAGAAATGAATGTGGGCGAGGGAAAAACATAAAAGCGATATAGATATGTTTCTGAGGGGAACCATTTTTATTCAAACTTCTTATTTACGCGTCAAGATAAAATTCATTTAAAAATCTGCATGGGGAAATGTGATGGTTTCGAATCCAATGATGTGGAGGCATCCATTGACGGATTCACCACGTAGGGGTGAGCCTACGGAAATCCCTTAAGTGGGAAGCCCTTAAGTGGGTGGTGGCCAATTCAAGTTGCATCACCGGAGCATTTCCCATTCTATGTAACTTAAAATAAGGGGGTAAATTATTTACGGATTAATTATTTATTATTGTGATGTATGCATATTGTTAGTACATCCATTGTTTGCATGTACAACATTTCACGAAATAATTATCTCACATAGTCATATTGTTATGACTAACCCTTAGTGGATTAATTTTTTCAGACAACAGGTGGGACCCCAGACGTACGTAGGAGGTTCGCGCCAGAAGACTTAGAGAAGGTATGGTTAGACGTTTATAAAGGAATCGAAGAAGGCTCTGTGAGTCACAAGCTGCTATACTAAGAAAATTATTGTAAATTTTTATCAGACTTTGAGTAAATGTCTGTATGATAAATATTGAAATAAAGATGTCTTGTGTTATTTTGTTCTCCTTACATCCACTGATAAAAATAAATGTTGATCATTTTGGGAAGCCCGGAATCAGGGTCTTCACACTCCTATTGGCATGCTAGACGCTTAATTCCATAAGAATTTCCCTAGAAGGCCTTGCTTGACAAGGCGCTCGATTTCATCCTTAAGCTTTGAGTAATTTTTCATGTCATGTCCCTGTCCTTGGTGGAACTCACAACACTTTGTCTGTTCCCCTGTATTTTTGGCAAGGGGTCTGGGCTTGCGGAGCGCCTTACTGCTTCGGATTGCGTATAGTATGTCTGCTCTAGAGGTACTCAAGGGCATACATCTATGGTGCTGCCGAGGTTGTGGGTTTTCATGATGTTCAGCGTTGTTTCTTAAGACCGATGAAGCCTCCTACTACATTCTCCTTTTCATGCCTTCGTCAAACTGTTATTGATGTGCTTCAATTGCTTCATCGGCGGCGATCTGGGCTTTAACTTGCCATACTAAGTCATGGTAGCTTGGAGCTGCTTCTTTCATTAATACTGAATAGAAGTTGCCGAGGCAGAGTCCTCCTAAGAAGAAGCTTCTTAAGAGCTCGGGGTAGACTCTTGTGATCGGTCACATCTCTATGGTGAACGATAAAAGAAATCTCTAAGGATTTTCCCTCTCCCCTCGGCAGATCCCAAACAAGTGGGAAGGGTCTTTGACTATTCGTCGGATGGCGATGAACTGGTCTGTGAATTGTTGTGCCAGCTTCATGAAATTCTTAATTTCTCCATCCTTCAAGGAAAGTAACCAGGCGTGAGCTTGTCCTTTTAGGATTGCTGGGAAGGCTTGACACAATAGCAGATCCAGAGCACTACATAGTTGCATCATGATCGCAAAGTGTCTGACGTGCTCTAATGGATCACTCATCCTGCCGTATGTATCGATCTTTGGGAGCTTGAAGTCACGAGAGAATAGATGTTCCAGGAATTCAGGTGTGAATGGTGAGCGATGATAAATAGGGAGGGGGCTGAAGTGGCATGTTGTCTGTCTTGTTTGCACTCTTTAACGATAATGCCATGAATTTCTTCACACGTGAGCCTCCCATCGAGGCCTGCTACTTCAGGGTGGTTGCAGTGATACTGAGCATCGGGTCCTCCGTCAGAATGGGCTGCGCGGCCTTGAGTATCTGTGCTGGAGAGTACTACTTTATGCATATTGTCGAGCAAGCAAAGAAGAGGCGTGCTAGGAAGAGAAAAGGAGGAGAGAGAAAATCATAGGAGGAGGAGAGGAGAGAGAAAATCCATAGGGGGATTTTTCGGCGGAGGAAGAGATGAAAATGAATAGGAAGGGGGTCTATTTATAGGCTTGGAGAGGGGTAAGTGATTAATTTCCCTTCGCAACCACCGACCAGATGAATATGATTGCTCTGTTTAGAGCACACAGATGGAGTTGGTTCTTCAATTATTTGTGTTGTTAATTCCTCTTGTGGAATTTCATTAGTTACATCTTTTTCATCATAAATTTCCGGATTGTCTTCATCACTGTCTTCAACATTTTGTTGAGAAGGATGCAATGTATCCTCTTGTTTAAGGTTTAATTCATCTAACTTCTCACACAAAATTGTACCTGAAAAGAGTCTATGGTAGAAGTATTCTTCTCTTTATAAAACATGTTAGTTTCATCAAAAGATACATGTATGAATTCTTCTATTTTTAGGGTAGATTTATTAAAGACCCTATAAGCCTTACTGACTTGAGAATATCCAAGAAATATGCCATCTACAACTTTGACTTCAAATTTTCTTAAATGTTTCTTGTCATTGTTGTGAATATAATAACTACATCCAAAAACTTTAAAATAATTTACTTTAGGTTTCTTATTTTTAAGTAATTCATAGGGAGTCTTACTCTTCAGTTTATGGATGAGACTTCTGTTAAGAACATAGTTTGTTGTGCTTACTGCCTCTGCCCAAAAAGATAGGGGCAAGTGAGCATCTGCAAGTAATGTTCTAGTAGATTCAATTAAGGTTCTATTTTTCCATTCAGCTACCCCATTTTGTTGAGGAGTTCTAAGAGCAGAGAAACATTGTCTGATGCCTTCTTTCTCACAGAATTCTTTCATCAGAAGAGATTCAAACTCAGTGTCATGATCACTTTTGATCAATGCAATCTGAGTAGAGTACTCAATCTTGATGTTTCTAAGAAAGTCTGTAAGAATTTTGAAGTTATCTGACTTGTTTCTAAGAAAGAACACCCAAGTAAATCTAGAGAAATCATCAATAATCACTAAAGTGTATGACTTTCCTCCCAAACGTTGTATTGCAATAGGTCCAAAAAGGTCCATATGTAGCAAATACAAAATTTTGGGTGAATCGCTTTTAGATATGGATTTTAAACTATTTTTGGTTTGCTTAGCGAATTGACAAGCCCTGCAAAGTCCTTCCTTCTTGTAAGATCCAGAAGGTAGTCCTCTGACAAGGTTGTCCTTAGATAATTTAGCAATAGTTCTAAGGTTTATATGTCCTAATCTTTTATGCCATAGTTCATTAGTTTTACTTATTTGATTAAACAAATAGATTTCAGTTTTAGCAGAGTTAAAATTAACTAAATAAATGTTACCTTGTCTAACTCTAGTAAAACAATTTTGTTAGTATTAGATGTAATAGAACATAAAGATTTGTTAAAAGATACATGATAACCTTCATCACATAGTTGACTGATGGAGATAAGGTTATGCTTAAGACCACTCACATAAGCTACCTTCCTAAAGGTAACTAATCCAACCTTGACATTACCATAGCCTTCTGTCTGGCCACAGTTGGAGTCTCCAAATATGACTTTTGGTCCAAGATTTGCTTTGAAGTCACTTAGGCTAGCTTTTCTTCCTGTCATATGTTTTGAGCATCCACTATCCAAATACAATTGTTCCTCTTTGGTAGGATAGTTCTTTTCCTGTATAAAACAAATTAGGTGTTTTTGACCCAGATTACCTTGGGTCCTAGTTTTCTATCATAATAATTATAAATATAAGAACATTCAGGTTGATCCTTATAACCAAGTGGATTATATCTCCTAGGAGGAATGATCCACTGAGTAAAAGGATTTTTCAATCTTTGTGTTTGATTATTCTTTTGAAAAGGATTAAAATATCTGTTTGAAAATTTTGAGTTCGACGAATTATACTGATTTCATCGAGCTTCGTTCGACGAATTATAGTGAGTTCGTCGAGCTCCATTCATAGAATTATAATATTCATTTTCTGTGTTCAGAGTTCGTCAATCTCTGTTCAACGAATCATATTGATTTTGTCGAGCACCATTCGTTGAATAGTTATACTCAGATCTTGTGTTCAGATTTCATCGATTTCTATTCGACGAATCATATTGATTTCGTCGATCTCGGTTCGACGATTTTTGTTGAACATAATTTTTCTGAAACTTTTTATTTTGTATTGATTTATTCTGTTGTAAAACTTCAGTAACTTTATATATATCTTCTAATTTTTCTTTTCCTTTAACAGAAATAAATTTTACTGGGGTAGATAAAATATTTTTCTGAAAGAGGTGAGGTTGACTAGATGAAGCTCCTAAGCCAAGTTTACCATTTAGTCTGGCATTGATTGTGCTTACGATTTTTGTTGAACATAATTTTTCTGAAACTTTTTATTTTGTATTGATTTATTCTGTTGTAAAACTTCAGTAGCTTTATCTATATCTTCTAATTTTTCTTTTCCTTTAACAGAAATAAATTTTATTGGGGTAGATAAAATATTTTTCTGAAAGAGGTGAGGTGGACTAGATGAAGCTCCCAAGCCAAGTTTACCATTTAGTCTGGCATTGATTGTGCTTGTGATATTCATCAGTTTGATACTTCTCCCATTAAGAGATTCTTCAAACTTCTTAGCCTCAAATAATTTGTTTTCTAGAAAAACTACTTGTGCCTAAAGAATTTTAAAATCTTCTTCAAGTTTAATATTTTCTGAAGATAGTCTTTTTAATTCAATTAATTTTTCTCTGAGAAGTTTTATTTCCTTCTCAGATTGTATTAAATCTTTACAAAGTAATTTAAAATCTTTTTTAAATTTTTCTGAAGTAAAATCAAAGGTAGAAATTACCTGGTCTTCTTCAGACTCAGATTAATCATCAGAATTGCTGCATGATGCATTGATTGCCATCAGACAGACTTCTTTTGCCTTTGATTCTTCTTCATCTTCACTTGAACTGGATGAAAATTCAGTATCTGATTCACTTCATGTTTCAGTTACAAAACCTCTTTCCTTCTTTTTGTGTTTACCAGAAGAGGGTTTGTTAGAGTGCTTCTTGTAGTCTTTCTCCTTCTTCTTTTCTTTCTTTTTATTTTCAGGATACTCTGGAAGAATGTGTCCTGGTTTCCTACAACCATAATAAAAAAATTCTTTAGTTGGTGTTTTGTCATACCTTGTTTATCCTAGTTTCTAGAAAATCTTCTCCTGAAGTCTTTCCTGGCCATTTTGTACAATCTCTTGGCCAAAAGACTCATGAGTTCTTCATTCTCAGGAAGTTGTTCTTCCTCATCAGTTGCTTGAAAAGCAATACTCTTTTCCTTTTTCACTGAGGATAGAGTCATTTGTTCAACTTCCCTTGTTTTGATGAGCTACTCATATGATTTGAGCTTGCCCAACAAGGTTTCTGTGGTAATCTCATTTACACTTCTGGCTTCTTTAATTGGCCAGATTCTTGAATCTCATGTGATAGGGAAGCACATGAGAATCTTGTCATTAACTTCTGTTAATGTGATATCTTTTTCCAAGGTTTTTAGTTCATTAATTATGAGACCGAATCTTGTGTACATATTAGCAACAGATTCAGTTTCTCCCTTTTTGAAATTCTCATATTGAGAAATCAAGTGAGATCTTCTGTCTTTTTTTATCAGTTGATCCAGCTACCATTGCATTGAGGGAGTACCAGATATCTTTTGCTGAGGTACATTCAACAACCTTCTGAAAAATGTCATCAAACATTGTTTGGGATAGAATGTTCATAGCCTTTGCATCAACAATCTTCAGCTTTTTCTGAGCTTCTGTCCACTTTGGAGGTGGTACAACACTGGTGCTTGTTATTTCTAGTGGTAGTGGTAGTCCTGTCAAAATAAAATTGTAGATATGCTCATCAATAGAGTTAATATATAATCTAATCCTTATTTTCCATAGTGCAAACTTATTTAGATTGCAAACATGAGGTCTAGTGCTTGAATACTCTTTATTTTGTGCCATGATAAATTTTAAGGTAAAATAAGATCTATTAGATCTGGTAGTTCAGGTGTTAGCCTGTAAAACCAAATAACCAATCTCTGATAGCAATTGAAAGTGAAGAATAGATCTAACTTTACTCTAGTGGGGGGAAGGGGATGAATAGAGTATTTTAAAAAAAATTGAATTTATTTTTATAGTGGATTTATAGTAAGTGATATATATATATATATATATATATATATATATATATATATATAAATAGGAAAATCACAGCACACAATAGAAAGTAAAGAAATCACAGACGACACAAGGATTTTTAGATAAGTTCCCCAATAAATCTGGGTGCGTCTACTCTTCTACCACCCTGGTAGGTATCCATTACAGGTTTTTTCTCAGGTACCCTAGAACCACAAGATCTATTTTCTATGGGAGATCTAGCAACCCTTTGAGCTTTTGACCAGGTGCCCAAAAACCAAGCTTAAGTCTTTTGATCAGGTGACTTAGAAACCAAGAGTTAACTTTTGATGGGAGTTAAAAACCCTGTACACAGTTTAGAAATAAACTATAAGAAATGATGTTGTCTTCTCTGTCAAGAATCTCTGAGAAGACTAGTGGATTATGATGCAAAAAGCTTCCAATAATTTGAGTAGAGATTTGTGATCAGGAGGTGAAACGTTTCTTTAGGGTGTAAGCCTTCTTGTTTCTGATTGATTGACTATTTTGCACTCAAATACTCTGAAGCAGAATATTTGTATTTGTATGTTGATCTATATTGATCTTGTAACTCCTAAAACTGTAACCACATATTATGTAACCCCATTATGCAGCAATCTTTTGAATATATAATATCTGAGAGGAATTCAAACATTTGAATTAAAACCATTCTGAAATGCCTGAAGAATCTCTGAGAATTATAACTGCCCTGAGAATTAATTAGAATTAAAACTCTGTGATAAATCCATATTTAATGCTGCCTTAAATGACTATATTCAATTAGAATATTTAGCATTATATATCAGAGTTGTAACTGATTAAAATAAATATTTTGAAAACATTCTGCCTCTGAATAAGAAAACTGCCTGATCGTCGAACATAGTAAGGAATTCGTCGAACTGAGCCTAGAGTTCGTCAAACTAAGTTTTCTGTTTCGTCGATCTGAGCTCAGAGTTCGTCGAACAAAGCTTGGCTTTCGTCGAGCTAAGATTTTGAGTTGAGAACAAAGTTCATCGAACAGAGCTCAGCGTTCATTGAGCTAAACTCAGATTTGGGAATCTGAGTTCGTCGAACTGAACTCGACATTCATCGAACTGAGCTCGGCGTTCGTCGATCTAAATTATGCATTCGTCGATTTGAACTTCTCTGGATTCCTTATGAAGTAACAACCCTGGAAATAATCCAATGACCCTAGTATATACATTTTGGGTCAAATTAAACATCCTAAACAAATAATAGTGATCTTAGCCCAAATCAGTAAAAAGGGTGTTCCAATAGATTATATCGATGCTTACTTTGACATGATATCGACAGAATGTCGACAACAGAGTTATTCTTATAGATAGTCAGAATTCGATGTTGTTTCTATTAGAACTCAATGTTACGTCGACTACATTTCTTAACAAAATTTATTTTGAGGTTTCAATATGAATCAGTTCAAGAAGGGGTTTGCATAAAAGAATCTTGGAGATGTTAGAACATGTCGAGTCATATATATAAGGAGATATAACAGAGAATCAAGAATGATGAATTATTATTGAATTCATATATCAATCTCCAACTAAATTTCAATAGATGATCAAGAAATTTAAATCAGATCGTGATAGATTGATTTCGACAGAGGAAGTTTGGAAGATCATCGTCTGCAATTGAATTTCTTCCATCAATCTATCGGTTGTTAGATTGTTACTGAATCTACAAAAGAGAATTAATACTTCTTGTCAAGAGGAAACTGCATCAGATTCAAAGAAGATTCAAGGATAATTTGGAAATAAGGCATATAATCTTTATGATTTTCATATTCAGAGATTCATCAGAAGTTCCAGATATCATCATAGCTAGTCCTAAGAAATCTGCTGAGAGGACTCAACAAGAAGATTAACTCTATCACAAATTTTCATTCATTTCCTTATTACACCTTAAGAAAAGAGTTTTGAGAATCCCTCTTCAAAGGATTCAGTGAGAGGTTTTGAGAGTCTCCTTGAGAAAAGACTCAGATTATATTGGTTCAAGATCTCCTTATTAAAAGAAGTGTTGGTTCTAAGAGTCTCCTGATCAAATGACTCAGACACTATGATAGTGAAATCCTACCAAAGGGGTTTGAAGAGCGGATGTACCTAGATTTAGGGGAATCACTATAATCTTTGTGTCTTCTGTGATTTTGTATTTGTTTTTAATTTTGTGTTGTAATTTTATTTACAAACACCTATTTCATGGTTGATTGTTGATGTATATGCAAATTCTGTGAAATTATTTAGTATTTGAAACAAAATTTTATTTTTTATTCACCCCCTAAAGAAAACTCTTTGGTATTTAGAAACTGCTCTCCCATTTCAATTGGTATCAGAGGGAGATTGATCATTAATAGGTTAATCTAAAGGAGATTAATCAACAAAAGGTCAACACCTTGATCAAAAGATCATTTCAGTTGCATCAGTATATTTTCATATATATTTTCAAAAATGTCTTCAAATACATTCAAAGGATTTGCATCTACTAGGCCACCAATTTGTAATCTTGAAAATTTTACACTCTAGAAAACCAGAATTAGATTATACATGAACTCTATTGATGAGGGTATATTTGAATCCATTTTGACAGGACCACCAATGCCATACAAGAAGGATATAGAGGGAAATACAACTGCAGATCGAACCTGTACTATGAAGTGAATGGACATATATGAAAAAGAAAATAAAAGATTGGGATCCAAAATCTATGAACATATTAGTTTCAACTATGTTTGATGATGTGTTTTAAAAAATTACACATTGTTAGTCAGCAAAGGAAATATGTGAATCACTTTCAAGAATAGTTAATGGAAGTGCAGATGAGAGAAAAGATAGAAGGTAACTCTTAATTTCTCATTATGAGAATTTTCAAAAGAAAACTGATGAATTTGTAGTAGAAATGTATGATAGATTCAACATGGTAATCAATGAGATGAAGGGATTGAATAAATATATATCTCTTACTGAGATAAATGATAGATTACTAATGCGCTTCCCAAGTATATGAGATTCTATAATTTGGAACATCAGAGAACAAGGTGTCACAAAGAAATTACAACAGATGCTTTGCAAGGAAATTTGACATCGTATGAATAACTTCTGAAAAGTAGATGTGAAATAGAAGCAAAAGAGAATGGCTTAACATCTAGAGATAAATCTGTTGCTTTCAAAATTACTGAAGATGAACCATTTGTTTTAGAACATGAGATGTTTAATCTTTTATTAAAGAGATTTAGAAGATGGATAAAGTCAGAAAGCTATAGGAGAAGATATAGAAATCTTAACAAACCAAAATTTGATAAGACTCCTAATAAGGAGATAATGTGCTTCACATGTAGAAAAACCTGGACATATATCAACAGAATGTCCGGATCAACAAAAGGAAAGATAAGGTACAAAGGATCAAAAGAAGAAATACCTGAGGCGAAAGGATAAGGAAAAGGGGAAGGTTTTATTACTGAAACCTGGAGTGATACAAGCTCCGAAACTAGTTCTTCATCAGGTAATGAAGAAGAAATTGCTACGGAAGAAGCATGTCTCGTGGCTCTAGAGACAAAATCAGAACATGAGACAAATGAGGTACCTGATTATTTTTATGATATTGATTTTACTTCAGAAGAATTTAAAATGTGCTTTAGAGATTTTTGTATGGATCAAATAGAATTAAAATGGAAATTAAATTATTAAGGAAGAAATTGAAACTATATAAAGATTGTCCTGATGATAATGAACAAATAGGACATGATAAACTTTTAAAAATTTAGATAGATAACCTGAAGGAACATGTAAGTAAGTTAACTGAAGAAAACTCTTTATTAAAAGAAGAATTAGCAAAGAAAAAAGTCTTTGAAGACTCCTTGAATGAAAAGAGTCATCAACTTAAGAATATTACTAAAAACCTTAAGAAAAGATTTGATCATTTGGGTTTAGAAGCAAATCCTCATAGGATAGTAGCAATTAATAATAAACCTACCTGGAAAAATCTTGTATCATTTATCAAAGCAAAGGAAGTACCATCCAAAATAGCCCATAATGACTATCCAGAAAGTACAACAAGTTTTAATAATGATAAGAGCAAATTCAAAGGAAAATGTGTTATAAATAGACAGGCAATGATAAACAAGAAATAAAAATCAATAGTTTCAATAAGTTAGGAACATGCATCGACTTCATATCGATGTAACTCTTGTGAAATGCCGGCTTCAAATCGACGCATTCCAAATGTTGCGTCGACTTCAACTCGACGCATATCCCTGGAAAGCAATTATTCTTATCAAAATAGCTTTGTAAAGGATGTTTGTCAGGATTGTTTTATTAAAGGACATAAAACTGGAAGTTGTTGTTTAATAAACCAACACTCTTTTATCCCAAGGGGTACTATGGAAAGCCATCATATGCTGAAAATATCTAGTTGTCAGCCTAAATCACCTAGAGGGGGGTGAATAGGTGAATCCTGCGACTTTTAGCGGAATAAAAATTGTATAAAAATAAAGCACACAAAACAGAGAATAAGCACAACACAGACACAAGGATTTATAGTGGTTCCCCAAACTTGGTACGTCTACTGTCCCGCCTCGCCTATCTAGCACTTCGAACTAGACTCGGCTTCTTCACCAAAACTCAGATTAATAATAATCTTACAACTAAGAGTCTCTCACTCCTACACACTCGGAGAAAAACTTCCCCTACACTCGATCATCCAACAAGGATCTACAAAAGAAACTCAAAAGAACAAACTTCCTACAAAATAATAAGAAAAATCTTGTTTGAAAAGATAACTCCTTTTTCTCAGATCTGAAAATAGTTCTTCTTCGTATCTGGAAAGGTTTGAATGAATTCTTGAAGAAGAAGAAGAATCTGGATTTTTTGCACGAATCGGACCTGGGGAAATATTGATCTCTTAATGAATGTAAATCTGAAATCTTGAGATCGATCGAGTCATTTATTTCCAAGAGGAATCGCAGATCGGGAGAGATTCAGTGACAAAGTTCTTCGTGAAACTTGATTTGAAATCCTGATCATTTTTGGCAATACGAGCATGATTAGATTTTCGATTTGAATTGTGATTTTAGGTTTTCTGAAATAATCCAAGACTATTTATAGATGATTCCTCAGTAACGGCTTGATTTTGAACTAAGGTCTACCATCCATGTGTACCATACATGGCGGAAATCTTAACTTTGGAAAGGCATGAAAATGAGAACAATACTGAATAAAAAATCACTTAAGTCTAATTCATTGAGATATCACATGTACTCTCCAGACTACCCGACGAACTAGTCGAAATGACTTAGAAAATTTTGCATGAGAAGTTGAGACTCACGAGATCTTTTGATGAATTATATGAAAGCTCTTGAGAGTACTCGCAAAATTACTTGTCATCTCGATGAATTATACTTAGAATTGGCTAACACAAACTTTTTCATGAGTTCACTTGACTTCTCGAGAGGTCTCAACGAATTTCACGAGTACTCATGTAAGTACTCGACGAATTCCCTTGAGTACTCGACGAATTGTACTTAGCCGTTCTGGTCAGCAGTTCTTAGTGATCCCTCAAGTACTCCTGAGATCACTCACCGAATTTTACGAGTGGTTATGTGAGTACTCGATGAATTTAACGAAAACTCACGTGATCACTTGGCGCATTTTCCTTAGGCAAAATCTACAACGTCTGAATGTCCATTTCCTTTGTGATGTTATATGAAGTACACTCCATTTGAGAAATTACACATGGGTCAACACGATGTTCTATACAATGAAGGATTACATTGTGCAGAACTGTGTTTGAAGACTCATTGTAACCTGACAATGGTTTGTACTTGGAAATAATAACCTGCACCACACACAACTGAAAACAACATCAAATACACCATCAATTCAACTTAGTTTAAGGGACACTTCTTAAAAATAGGGTTATTGTGGATACAATACCCAACATTCTCCCCATATTTGAAGAAGTTAGAACCTTAAATAATAAGCTGAATTGCATAGAAAAGATATATGAATTTAAAGATATCTAGAGATATACAAAATGTCAATATTTATGTAAAAGTTCTGGGAGGCATTCTTAGACATTCACAAAATTCCAGAATATAATGATCTCAAGAGTGATTCTTGCCCTTGGTATTCTCATGCTGCTTGTTAAAGTAAGCATAGGGCTTGGGATCACTTTGGTGGTGGAGGAGGAGTATTAGGATTTTCTCTTCCATTCTTTCTAAATTATAGCCTCCTCTTCACATTTGGAACTTTATGTTTATCTCATTCTTCTTTGTTGTAATATGTCCTTGGTTCTTCATTTGTCAGGTCAACAATGCTGAAAGTGTCCAAAATAATGCCTTTTGAAATGGGACTACACATTTCAGCATATTCCCTATTCTCTTTGTTAGGTTTAGATCTTTTAGCTGTTGGATCTTCCCCATATCTTCTTTTCTTTTGAGGAGGTCTAGAATGATCTTCAATAATCTATACCTCTTCTTCAACAGTATCAGACCATAACTGAGTGTATTACTCAGGAGGTACATACACTCCACCTTCAGGATGCTACTCAAAGTGCTCTACAGCCTCACCATGGAATTGTCCACCTTCAGCAGGTTGCTCAACCTTAAAAGGTGGGGCTTGAACTGGAACTTTCCCTGTTAATTCTTCATGAAGCCACTTAATATTCTGATATGTGTAAACATTAGGAATGTGCATTTTATTGCACACATCCCAAGTTAGCTCGCTCATCCTTCTCTGTAATCTACCCTCCCCCTTTCCGACTTTGAAATTAGGGTTTGGATTATCTTTGCCTTGTAAATTCACATCTGCCTGTCAATGTGATGCATGCTCGCATCATGTGAATGTATATGGCATCATGAGATTGAGATAGATGGACTGCTTCATTGTACAATTGACCAATTCTCTTTATTGAATGGTCGATGGCCTTACTACCTTGAGTTAACCATTCAATCAGAGACATTTGTAACTTGTACATATTATGGTTTACCTGAGCCAGGCCATAAGTTAGATATTTTTCAACATCTGCCACTCTGCCAAAGACTTGTTGCAGTGAGAAATCAAAATGTTCTTTCTGCTTCATCAGCATCTTTAATTGACTTTAATAGAGAACTTTCAGTAGGAGGGGCACTCTCATCCTAAGTCCTGGAAGTAACAACATTGTCAGCATTAGTATTTATACTGCTAGACTGTGCTCCCCTGAGTGATCCTTGAGGAAGACTTGTTCTTGGGCAGGAGACTTTGCTACAGCCTCTCTGACTTCCTCAAAGAGCACTACCAAGTCCTCCCCCTCAATATAAATTCTCTCAGCATGGAGGTCCTCTTGGAGTGAGTCTTTAGCTAATGACTCCCCCTCAGACTCAGCATGCAATCCTACCAGATCAGACACTCCATCAAGTATCGATCCCAAAACATCTGGTGCTTCTTGCTGAGCTTCTAGCTCTCTCTAAAAATCAGGTACATAGTGTGGAACTTCAACTTGCACTGGTGGAATAGCATATGCCTCAAGATCTATATTTGGACTCTCCCCCTCAGCCATTGCATTAACAATCTCTGTTGCTTTATGTATGTGTGTGTGTGTGTGTGTGGGGGGGGGGGGTGATGGCACATTCCTCTCTATAGCTTTAGTGAGAGGCCTGTCCTACACACTAGAGCCTTAACATATCTCTCTCTCCCCCCTTCCTGGGAATTATCCTTTCCCATCGAGCAAAGATTGATGCATCAAACTTTTTCAGATGGTGAATTTGAATACCAATGGACATGTCGAACTGATTCTTATCCAACTGATTGAGGTAGAGCGAGAAAATTCTTCCAAAATTTGGGGCTGTGAAGCAAGCCTTAATTCTATCAAAAAGAAATGTTCCCCAGTTCATTTTCCTCCTACAGATCACAACTATCAACAATTTGAACATGTCTCATGAGAAATAGTCATGCGATCCTGTTTGCATAAGAACACTTCCCGATGATGTTAGTGAGGAGCATGCCTTTATCATTCATTTCCTTCCGTCTGATGGTTATAGTCTTCTTTTTCAGGTCATAAAAAGAGAGTGCTCTGTCATAATATACATCATAAATTTCATCTTCTTCTTCAACTTAGGGCATTCTCAAAAATAGGTTCAAGAAGCTTGACTTCATCCTTACTTCAAAATTGTGTACACTGCTCTTGATTAAAGTACCTTCACATTTGAGTTCTGCATTACCTTTGTCAAGGACTCTGCAATCTTTCTCCAGAACAAATGTCAATCCGGTGGTTTCAAACATGTGGATGACATTTCAAAATTCGTCGAAAGCCATTGAGAATCCAGACTGTACGAGTACTCCTCCTACTTGGAGATTGCCAACGCCTTTGCTAGCCATTTGCGATCTGATTTGAGGAGAAATGGAAGAACTTTTTGACGAAATTAAGAAGAACGGATGGGGCTATCTACAAGTTGAGTAGAACAGAATAGTCGGGAGAGTCTCGACAAAAGGAAGATAGGTCGTTTGAAGTCTCGAATGCCATTGAACTGTTTATATTTATATATTATTTTGTTTAAAATTAAAAGAGCGCATACATGAGGTGCAGATAACATCAATTCTTCATATCCAATAATAAAAAAAGGTCTGAACCTAGTCCAATTCATCGAATGCTTATAGGAGTACACGTCGATTTCGTTGAGTACTTACGTGATTACACGTCTAATTCGTCTAAAGAGTCGAAGACCTCTCGTCGAATCATCGAGTATTCACGAATATTTGTCGAATGTACTTGTGACTTCCCGTTTAATTTCACTAGTGCTTGAGTGACTACTTGATGAATTGAACCTTCACTTGAGCAGATTTCTTTTGATTCTTTGACCACCTTAAGAGTCCTTGTTGAGCATTCCAAGTTCAATTTTGAAGTATGTGAACTTGGTTTCATCTAGCGGCTTCGTGAAAGTATCTGAAACTTGCTTGTCCGTTGACACATAACAAAGGTTGATATCATGATTCTCCACATACTCCCGGATAAAGTGATAGCGCATCTCGATATGTTTTGTCTGGCTGCGAGAAATTGAATTGTTGGCTATGCAATTGCGCTTGATGAATCACAAAACATAGGAATCTCCTTCAACTTCATGTTGTATTCTTCGAGCTGATTTCTTATCCAAAGAAGCTATACGCAACAATTGCCTATAGAGATATACTCTGACTCGACAGTCGAAATTGCAACACAATTTTGCTTCTTGCTACTCCATGAGATAAGCCTTCTTCCAAGGAATTGACACGTCCCGAAAGTGCTTTTCCTATCATCCAAGCTTCCTGCAAAATTAGCATATGAAAAACCAATTAGCTCACACTCATTACTTATTGGGTACCATAAGACAAGATTAGGTATGACTTTAAGGTATCTCGAAATCCTTTTTGCAGCGGCATAGTGAGATTTCTTAGAATCCACCTGAAATCTAGCGCAAACACATGTGGAAAACATTATATCTGGTCTAATAGCAGTGAGATAGAGCAAGGATCCAATTATGCTTCTATACATGGTTTCTTCAAAAAGTTTCCCTTTCTCATCCTTGTCCAAAGACATAGTTGAACCAACTGGAGTCCTCATAGAGGTTGCATTCTCCATTCCAAATTTCTTAAGTAACTCCATAATGAATTTTGTCTGAGAGATGAAAATTCCATCTTCAGATTGCTTTACCTGAAGTCCTAAGAAATACTTCAGCTCACCCATACTACTCATTTCAAACTTCCCTTACATCAAGTTGGAGAACTTTTTGTAAAGTTTGTCATCTGTAGAACCAAATATAATATCATCGACATATATTTGTACTAATAAAATCTTATCTTTTACTTCCTTAAGAAATAATGTCTTATTGATCTTTCCTCTTGTAAACGTGTTTTCAAGAAGAAATCTTGACAGCGTCTCATACCAAGCTCGAGGAGCTTGCTTTAAGCCATACAATGCTTTATGAAGAAAATAAACGTAATCAGAAAGGGATGAATCGACAAAACCTAGGGGTTGTTCTACGTATACTTCTTCTTTTAAATTACCATTAAGGAAGACTGATTTCACATCCATTTGATATACTTTGAGGCCTCTGTGAGCAGCATATGCTAGGAACAATTAGATCGCTTCGAGTTTGGCCATCAGCAAAAGTCTGATCGAAGTCGATCCCTTCTTCTTATTGGTAACCTTGTGCTACAAGTCTGGCTTTGTTCTTTATGATGACTCTATTCTCGTCGAGCTTGTTTTTGAAGACCCATTTCGTCCCTATAACATTGTGATCTTTGGGCCTGGTACTAGCTGCAATGCCCCAAATTCCTTAAGGAAGAAAATAGTTCTCTGAAGGTTATCGCCCAACGGTAGCTAGTTTCCGCACGGCGGTGGCTGGGGAATTAAACTGTTAGAGCTCTCGGGAATCTATCGCCCGACGTTATGGTTACCACTGGCTATAGACGGGTCAATTTAATTGATGAAGTTCTCAGGTGGCTACCGTGCGACGTTATCCTTACCGTAAGGCGGTAGAAGAGCAGTTATGGCATGTCCACGCGTCAATGCCCGATTCGAGTTTTGAGCGGTGGTGTCCTTAAGAAGCTAAACGATTGAGGTACCGCTCGGCGGTAACTTCTTACCCGCGGCGGTAACTTCTTACCATGCAGTGGTAGCGCTCATAAACTAAATTCTAGATAGAGTCGTGACCGTTTGTTGGTTTTATTTAGGGATCCGACGTCTAGAGGTTTCCCCTGCGGGTATATGGCCGAGAGAGTAGGGTTCCATCTCACTTTTACTTTGGATATTCTCTTTCTAAGTGTTAGAGAGAAGAGAGAGTGAAGAAGGAAGAAGAGGAAGGAGATCTCGCCACCGTTGGAGTTCCGAAGCTCCGATTCGCAAGACGAGTCCAGATCTGTGGAGGCAAGATCGTTGCGGTCGCGTTCATCCGTCTAGATCTTTGGCATGGCATCAAAGAGAGCGCAAAGGATAACGATTATCTACTTGGACATGTGAAGTCCTCTTCCTTTTGCATAGGAAACCCTCTCCCGCGAGCGTTCGGTGAGCGTGAGGTCTTCCTTTGGGTAGATACGAAGTATCCCCATAATTTTGCATTTAGAGTTTGGAATCGAAGTACGAACATAGGCATGGTGTGTGAAGCCCATCCTGACAGGTTGGTCTGGATTGGTGATGTTTTTCATTATGCTTGTTATTGCCGGAGAAGACTACGTGGTGTTTGCTTTTCGGGTTCCTACGCGGTAGATTGCAACAGGGAACCCTGGGGACTAACTCCAAGGAGCACCCGGAAAACTGGGTAGAATGGCATTTCTGCCAGGTACTGTGCGGTGGTAGTACTACTGTCGGCGGTAGCTCCTTGATAGCTTTGTTTGAGGCCTGTGTTGTAGAGACCTTGGGCCAGTGTTTGAGGCCTATGTTGTGGAGACCTGGGGCCAGTGTTTTGGGGATGAGAACTTTGATAGCCCAGCTTGGTGGCCTGAGAGACATCCATATAGCATAAAGTGGTTATGTAATGTCTGGAGAAATGGGAAGGGGGAGGCCGACCCGCGTCATGGCTTTTTGCGCCCGGCGATGTGAGCAATGGGAAAGGGCCGAACCTACCCAGTGGTTATGCCGAGCATCCGTGGGTAGTGTTACCTGTCACTTCCATAGTTACAGGTATTAGGCCTTGCACAGGACATAAAGACTACCTTAATGCTCATGTTTGTTGCCGTCTTGTGAACAGTGGTGAGCCCCTGGCTTTTGTACAGACGTCGAGGATGTGCCTTGAGAGCACGGGGTATGTGCCTGTTCGTGCCTACGCCTGTGGTGAAGTGCGCTTAAATTGTACTTTCACTACTATGTTTGGTTTTGATAATATATTGCAGGGAAGGAGCACTGCCACCCCGAGTAAGGGGTGTGGTCGTTATAATTTGGTTAGCTTTAGCTGACCGTTGTCTTGTTTTGCCACCGTTCGGTGGATTGTTCTTATGCAGGGAACGAATAAGCCAATTGGCAAGTAGCGGGTTGAAGCCCTTGTGGAAGTGCTGGTCCTTAAAGGCCAAAGCAAAGTATTTTCTTTTACTATTTTCATGTGTGGCCGGCCTGCGTGCTGAAGTATGTAAAACACTTATCATTTTAAGAAAACTGTTGTAAGGCCTTAAGGCCAAGACTTTTGTGTATATTGCTTTCATTCTTGTTATGGACTATAGTGGACTTTCATGTTTATTGATGGGTTCATTCAACTTATTTTAAAAGATTCCGCTAGAATGCTCTGTGTTAGGATTCGAGATTCTATAATAGTAGGTTGGTATTAATATGTAACTCCACTGACTGTCCATGGAATATGGCGTGGGGCCCCTGTCGGACCTTCTGTTATATTCCATATGACAGATGAGGGTGTTACAATTTGGTATCAAACTATGGTGTCAGTCTTTCTTTTGTGAATTTGTGGGAAAAATTCTTTTAAGGGGTGATGAGCACATGTATGTGCGTCATCATTATAACATGAAAAGAACCCATGAATGTCCACGTAGGAATGAAAATATACATGTTTGAGGAACCTGAGTGTTCCAATGATTGCGTTTTGGCAATCTGTTTGTCGCCTAATCGAGTGTTTTTACAACTATAGGTGACTAGGAACAGTGCGGGGCAGTTACATCAACAACACTCCGCGGAGAGTAGTGCGCTTAACGACGTGCTTGTGACCCATCCTTCGGCTGAAACCAAACGAATGGTAGCGGAAGCGGTGTTCACTATGTTTAATACCCATCTTGTTTGGCATGTATGTCCCCTTTTCCCTGGGATGGCGTCAATACCGTTTGGCACTATGGAGCAAACAGCATTAAGAAGAGCCTCAAATCAGCAATTGAACATGCATCTGGTGCGGGGAGCGCACTCAGTTGATGAGTATTTACATGCATTTGTCATGATAAGGAGCTATGCAGAGTTTGTGTTGGAGGATGAGCAGACTATAATTAATAGATTTTATAACAGTCTGCACGATTATTTACGACTTCTATTGGTAGGACCGAAGTTATTGGGATTCCGAGTGTTGGTGGAGTCGGCTAGATCGTTGGAAGTAGATTTTGGAAAATTTCAACAGACGCCAGTGTGCAGGATACCGAACTCTGCAGTTTCTGCAAAGGCTTAATACCACAGGAGGTGGCATAAGAGGTCTAAAACATCTACTGATCAAGCTCCATATGATTGCCATACTTGTGTCAAGTCAGGACACCGTACCCGCGATTGTCGTGCTGATGCCCCAAAGACAAAGGAAGATAAGTCAGGAAAAGCTGTAGGGAGAGTCCCACTTACTTATTATGCGTGAATGTTGGGGCAAGCCGGGACATATAGCCCGTGAATGTTGGGGTGGGTTTCCGAAGACAAAGGAAAAAGGAAGAAGGCCATAAGAAAAGGGACAAGATGACAGGTACGGTTTAGCTTATAGATTTTATACCTATGACATGATTAGTTATTGGCTTATGATTTGTGTAAGTAGGCTTTGTTCCACTCTTGGTGGTGGAGAGTACTGCTCGTTGCAGGACCTCTCGCTCCTTAGCATCCAATGTTTTTGTGTGGTTCGTCCTAGTGCTTACCATTTTATCGATTATGGGTATACGAACCAAACCGAAACATTATCACTAAAGATCGTAGGTAGTTTAATCATAGGCATGGACTGACTCTCAGAGAAGTATGCATAGGTTGGCTACAACCCTAAGGGGTCACACCAATGCAAAACACCGAATACGAGACTAAGTTAGCAGTTATTTAGGGGGGAGAGTTGTTATTAACTCTATTAGAGACCAAGAATCCCAAGCCTGGGTTAGTCGGTGTTTCGGTGGTGTCGGAGTTTGTCGACGTCTTCCCCGAAAATTTCCTTGGAGCCCCACCTCAGAGAGAGATCGAGTTCACCATTGAGTTGGTTCCTGGTATTAAGCCGGTGTCGCAATCTCCTTACCGCTTAACACCAAGATAAATGGTTGAGTTGAAAGCGCAACTTCAAGAATCGATACAGCAGGGGTATGTGCGTCCAAGTTCGTCACCTTGTAGTGCCCCGGTCCTTTTCGTGAAGAAGAAGGATGATAGTCTGTGACTATGTATCGATTATCGGGAACTCAATAAGCTAGCAGAGAAGAACAAGTACCCGATTCCAAGGATCAATGATTTGTTCGACCAGCTAGTTGGATCAACTATGTATTCGAAGCTAGATTTGAAGTATGGTTACTATCAACTAAGAATAAGGGAAAGTGATATTCCCAAGATGGCGTTCAGTACATGATATGTGCATGATGAGATCACAGTCATGCCTTTTTGGCTGATGAATACGCCATCTGTGTTTATGGACTTGATGAACCAGACGTTCAAGGAGTATTTGGATCGGTTCATGATGGCATTCATCGATGATATCTTGGTGTACTCCCAATCCGAGGATGATCACTTGCATATTGTTCTGGAGACCTTGAGAAGTAATCAGTTGTACGTCAAGTTATCTAAGTGTGAGTTTTGTCTATCTTCTGTAGCATTCCTTGGTCATATTGTCAGTTATGAGGGTATCGCGGTGGATCCAGCAAAGGTTGCTGCAATATGAGAGTGGCCTATATTATCTTCTATAGCGGAAGTCCGGGGTTTTCTGGGGCTTTCTGTCTACTACAGGCACTTCGTAGAGAACTTCTCGCGGATTGCATTACCTCTCACGACCCTAACGAGGAAGGATCAGAAATTTGTATGGTCACTAGCGTGTGCTCAAGCTTTCGAAGAACTGAAAAGTCGTCTGACCACGACGCCTGTCCTGTGTTCGCCATGTGGTATAGAAGGCTTTTAGTTATACAATGATGCTTCAGGAAGCGGCTTAGGCTGTGTTTTGTTATTGTATGAGAGAGTAATAGTTTATGGTTCGGGCCAGCTGAAGGTGCATGAGAGGAATTATCGGGTCTATGATTTGGAGTTGGCGGCCGTGATATTCACGCTAAAGCTTTGGAGGCACTACCTATATGGTGTGAAGGTTGACATTTACACAGACCATAAGAGCTTGAAGTACCTATTGGATCAAAAGGATTTGAATATGCGCCAACGAAGGTGGATGGAGTCCTTGGGGACTACACCTTCAAGATATACTATGTACCTGGGAAAGGTAATATGGTTGCGAATGCGTTAATTCGCAGAGCTCCCGCACAGGCCAATTGGTTAATGATGCATGTTAGGTGTCTCGTTCGAGATTTATAGGCCTTAGAGATCTCTTGTGTTGATAAGAAGTCTAGTGCTGAAGCACGATTGAGCTGGTCGGAAGTGCAGTATAACCTGGCTGATCGGATTCGGCAGTATTTGGTGTTGGATGACATCATGAAGCGATTCATGGGTGAGGCTTTGGATGGGTCAAATGCACAATTTACTGTCAGTGATAAGTTATTGTCTACAAACAGTTGTTTGTGCGTCCCAAAAGTGGGTAAAATATGGGAGGAGTTGATGTACGAGACTCATTACACCAAGTACTTGATTCAATCGGGGGTCACAAAGGTGTACAAAGTTTTGAAAAAGCTGTTCTGGTGGTCGGGACTGAAGAAAGACATAGCACTTTATGTGGCGAAGTGTCAAATGTGCACCTTGGTGAAGGCGGAGTGCCAAAGCCTGGCAGATTCCTGAAACCCTTGCCTATATCGGAGTGGAAATTTGATGACGTCTCCATGGATTTTGTGCATGGTTTGCCGTGATCGCACAAGAGGAACGACGCCATTTGGGTGATCGTTGATCGTGTTGGAACCCTTGTTTTGATTTGTGCTAGGTTCACTCTTAGGATGTTTAGAACCTCTTGTATAGCTAGGGTCTCTGTTTTAAGTCTTAGTTAGATCCCCTTTAGATCAAGTTTGGGCATACCAGCATTGCAGTGGACTCAGACTCAGATTCAGAGAATGTTGTGAACTATCTATATCTGTTAGACTATAGTCGAACTCAGCTCGATGATCGTCGACCTCCCATCGACGATCTCGGAGTCTCCTACTCTGAACTGAGCTCGACGATCTACGAGCTCAGGTCGATCATCTCTTATTTCTCTGCAGTAATCGAAGCTCGGCGAAAGCCGTTCTCTGGTCGACGATCTCTTTTCTCTGGTCGACGATCTCTGAACCGAGCCCTATGATTTTATGCTGCCTTCTTCTATCAGTGTTCTCAGATCAGTCAGAAGTTTTATTTTGGTTATGATAAATTTATTTTAAGGAAAGATATATTCTGATAATAAATGCTTATACTCCCAAGGATGATAGCCGTATTTCTTGAAGCATTTATTATGGTATTCACAGAATATTGTATAGAGAAAGTTATGGATTGCATTTATGGCTGCCAGCCATTCTAGCTGATTGGGCTCCTCAATTCTTGCAGTAAATTATGCATTGCCTTGGGAATTCATATTTAGTCGTTTCTCTTCATACTGACAGAATATATATCTCATATAAAAAAAAGAAGAAGATAGACAGGAATCAGTCAGTAATAGAAAAAAAAAAGAATCTTCCTTTGCTCTTAGTGGATATTGCATGCTTGCTAAACAGAAGAAGAAGAACTTTTTCTGAATAATATTTCTCTCCAGTCTTCTTCTCTCTTCAGTCTTCAAAGATTCACAGAGAGTCACAAAATCAACAACTGTGATCAGATTCAAAAAGGATTTGAAAGATAGGGTATGCTCTGAATAACTGTAGAGGGGGGGGGGGGTGAATAGAGTTTTTGAAACCTTTTCCCTTTTGCTGAAATAAAAGGTAAGTGTACAAGTGCAACGAGTGAACTAGAGAACGGTAACTAAGCTACACAGTAAACATTATATCACAGCATAAGCACAAGAGAAGATCACAGAAACACAGGCAACACAAGAATTTTATAGTGGTTCCCCAAACTTGGGTACATCCACTCTTCTACCACCCTAGGTAGGAATCCACTACAGGTTTTGATCAGGTGACTGCCACCAATGAGCTTTTGATCAGGTACTCAAAAACCAACCCAAGTATTTTGGAAGGAGACTTGTAACCAGAATAATTTTGAAGGGAATTAAAACCCTGTAGAGAGGTGGGGATGAGAGTTTGATGAAAGTCTTCTTTTCTCAAAACACAGTGAGAAGACTATGTGGATTCTGAGTTGTTGATGACAAAGCTCCCCCTAAGATATTGAATGGTTCAGGAGAGGAAAGGATGAGTAGGCCTTCAGCTTTTCAGAGATCATTGACTGATTTGAATGTTGCTGTCACTTGAGATCCCTGAAAACAAAGAGGGAGAGAAAGAAAGACTCTTGATGGTGATGGTTGTTCTTTCTTCTTCTCTTGAGAGCAGTCAATTTTCTGAGAGATGTTTTTCACTGAACTTTGGATGTTTTCATTGCTGTGACTCTAGTTGATGATCAATCTCTTCTCTTGTGTCATGTAGTTATCTTGGCAGGGAGATGTGTATCAGATAACTGCAACTTCGTCGAATTCAAAAAGAAAACTTTGCAATAAATGTTCAGCCGAAATCTTGGGAACAAAAACGGCAAGAATGCTGTCAATTATTCTATTCTATGTCTGTCCCGAGATATAAGCAATTAATTCCATGGAGGATGTTAACAATCAATGCTGCCAGTAACAGCTCTATTTAGAGAATATAAGTGCATTGATTTATAAGGGAATTAATAGCCTATAATAGATATAAAATGATGAGACAAAAAGAGAAAGAATAAATAACAAAATGTCTTACAGTTTTCGTCGACCTGAGATCAGCTTTCGTCGACCTCTGATCAACCTTCGTCGAACTGAGATCAGCTTTCGTCGACTTGAGCTCTGTGAATCAACTGCTGTGCATAAACTGATTAATTCCGCGCTCTATGTTTGTCGAACTGAGACTATGAAGTTAGTCGACCTAAGAACTTGGTCAATCTGTCGGCGTTGAGTGAATAGCACATCTGGCGTCGAGTGTTCTTTGTCTCTGAGTCAGCCTTGGCTTTGAGTGAATAATGGCGCTGAGTGTTGAAGAGTTAGTCGATCTGAGAACGAAGTTCGTCGAGCGAAGCTCAGAGATTTTAGCTCTGAGTTAGTCGAGCTGAGCACGACTATCGTCAACCTGAGATCGACGAATGTAGATTTATTTTTCTAATTCTTGATTTCTCTAAGTCTTGAGTCTTTGATAGTGTTGTAGGTTGGTCCTTTGATCTGTTGACTCTAAGAACATGGCCTAGACTCTAGAAACACATAAAATTTTGACCCTTCTATACAATATGGGTCACAACCTAAGAAGAGAACCTAGCCCAAATCACCTAGGGGTTCCAACAATCTCCCCCTATTTGGGTGAGGTTACTTCAACCAAAAACAGATAAAGATCACAAGACAAAATGAGGTAAACATAGCATGAAAACTGAGATAACTGATAGAATAAATAAGCTATCAGTACCTTTATAAAGCTATGTACCCAGATTGTTCACAGAAAGCACAAAAAATAAACAATTTAAATGTTCTTGTGAGAATCAGAAGGCTTAGCAAATTTGATTATCCTGTTTGGATCATGAGCTTGCTTCATAGTCATGGTCATATCAGCATCACCAATAGTCTTTTGTGATGTAGTTCTTGGAACCACTGCTTCAGGATGTAGACTCATGTATTCATCAACATTGAATAATTTTCCTACTTGATATCTTTCAAACTCTTTCTTCCTGTAGCTAGACATAGTAGAGAACTGAGAAGAGTCTTGACCTTTTTCTTTGGCTTGCCTGATTTGTGAGAGAGCCACAAATTCCTTGAATCTAGCCATTCTTGTAGTTGGACTAGTTTCAGGATCATAAGCTGGGATTGGAGGTTCTTCAGGGTCATTAGCTTGGCCAGGAGATGGGGGAGGGGAAAAAGTTGGCTGAGGGATAGGCTGTTGAGCTGACTGATGTATGAAATAAGACTGATGTCTCGGTTTATGCTGACTGTCTCCATAAGAGTGAGAAGGTCTTCCCTTTCTCTGATAATTTTTAGTGAGAGTAGGTTTAGTGAATCCTTCTGAGCTCTGAGATAAGGTTCCTGAGGCACTTGCAGCTGGAGGAGGAGGAGGAGGAGGATCCCTTTTGAATTTCTCAGGTGGAGGAGAGTATCTTCTGCTTTTCTTTCTTCTCTTTTATTTATTCTTGGATAGCCACATCCAAGCTGGCATACCCTTATAAGGAGTTATGTTTTGCAGAATGCAGTATGGAATATCATTTGTAGACTTAGGTTTTGGAGTAGGTGGAGGAGGTGCTTTCCTTTTCTTGGAGATTAGCTTCATCTCTGGAGCATCATCAGAATCATCATAATCATTATTATCATCATCATCAAAAGACAAAGGATTGTCATACATTTCATCAATCTGACTGATCAGATCCTTGGGAATTTCTTTGCTAGCTTGAGTGGGAACAACTTCAGCTTCAGCTGCTTCAGCTTCCATAGCAATGTCCTAATTTACTAGATCATCTAAACAAGGAATAGGGCTATTATCCATGATATAAGTTGGCCCAGGAGGGCTAGATCTTTGTTCATATAATGCTACTGGAGGAGCAATCAGACTTTTCTTTATAATGGCTAACACTTCTGAACTTGTAGGGGAGGTGTAGCATACTATTGCTCTGGATGATTGAGTGGGAGAGGAGAGGCAGAAATGAATATAATATCCAAAAATTTTCAGCAGAGTATGTAGATTTACTTTAGATTTAATGAAGTGGACACTTCCAGGCAGAACTTCTGGCAAGCTTGTCTCTTGAGCATTGGATACTATAATATCTGTACCTTGATTATCTACATCTGCTACTGAGTAAGTTATCTCTAAATCAGCTGATTCCATATCAGTATCAATAAAATGTAGAAAATCTGGTTCCATATCAACATTTGTTCCCGCTGCTGCTGCTGGTGCTGCTGTTGCTACTTCATCATTAAGTATCTCCCCCTACCTAGTTTCTGTATGTACTGAAGCCAGGCCCCCAGATGAAGAGATGGTAGAGGTGAGGGTAGAGATTTGAGCAAAAAGAGATGATATGGAGATAGACAGAGGGGAAATGGCCTCTGCAATGATGGTTTGGAGGATAGGCTTGAGGAGCTCAAGAAGTGGTTGGATGATAGAGGGATTCAAAGATGTGGAGTCAGATGTTTGGGCAGGAGGTGGTTGAGAAGGGATAGAGGTAGTGAAGATAGTTGCTGGAGGAGATGGTTGGTTGGAAGTGTCTACAAGGGGGTCTTGTTGAGGAGATTGGTGAGGAGAAGGAGTGTTCAGAGAAAATGAAAGTAAATTGAAAGATGGGATTGAAGAGAGATAGGAGAGAGGGATATCAGCAAGATGAGATAGAAAAGGAGATTGGGGAGGAGTAGGGATGGATGTATCAGCCCTAGAAGAGGGAGAATTGGATGGAATATGTATAGGGGAAGAATGACTTGCAGATGCTGGAGGTGTAGGGGTATGTATTAGAATAGAAATGGAGGCTGGAGTTTGTTGAACTTGAGGCTGAGATGGAGCTTGAGAATCAGGAGGAGGTGGAGGGGTTGATGGAATCTCTGTAGAGGGGTGAGGAGTGGCTTATGTAGCCCTTGTACTTTCAGAAGATTTAGAGAAAGAGGACTTACCCTTAGATGGCTTTATGATAGTCCTCTCCCATCTGCCAAAGAGGGCAGATGAGAGCTTTTTAGAAGCATTGATGCATGTTATCTAAGATAGCAGTAGTGCATTGGCCTTGGCTTTCAAGAACAAGCCCAAGATTCTGCCATAACAAACCTCCTTTTTGCTATTCTTTCTCCTGATTAGGTCAAAAAGAATTTGTGGCCAGTTCACACTTCTCTTACTGACCAGGGCAGCCATAACCAGGAACTGTTGCCTGGAGATGTAGTCATGTGCTGTATGCTTAGCAAATAGCACCTTCCCAACGACATCCGCAAGAAATTTATATGTCGGGGAGAAATTTTTCTTATACAGTTTGTTAGGGTTTTTGCCGAAGTGACCCATAACAACAAGCATATTTTTATATTCCTTATCATCTAGTTCTAGATCATCTTCTCCAATTTTCAAATTGAAAAGTTCAGAGAGAATGGAGGGAGAAACAATCACCTGAGTACCACTGATAGTCCCAGTCATTTCAGTCTCTGTTGAAGAAGAAGAGCCAACCCATTCCTTGATTTCCGTCATAGAAATCCTGATTCTATCAGACATGAATTGCTTCAAATATTGTTCCTCAAAGAGCTGTAGAATATCTATGAAAATTTGATCTGACTGTGGGAAAGAGTCAAAATCAATATCGAAACCATGATCGAACTTTATGCCGGTTGATCCAGTAGCGGCAATTTGTGACGTTAAGATCGAATAAGGGAGAGAAAGAGAACACCTGCAAGAGAAAACACAAGATCAAGTGCAGGAGGGGAATTCTGAAAGCGCGGGATTGAGGTCTAAGAAAAGCCATATATAGTATTTTCTTGAATATGAAACGACAATCTCAATCTGAAAGTATCTAGAGTAAACCTAATCCACCTATGGGGGGGGGATAGGTGTATTGCAATCTTTTGCGGAATTAAAATAACCTGCACAATTAAGCAAACAGAACACAGAAAACACACAAAGAATTATAGTGGTTCCTCGATTTGGGTACGTCCACTTTCCCCCTTCGACCTATCTCCCACCAAGGGACGACTCGGTCACTTCTTCAAATTGATTGAAATCCAATCCTCACACTAGGAGCAACGCTCCCCTAACCACGGAAGGAACCCTTCCACAAGTGGAGACACAACTCCACCACAACGGGTTGCACCCAACCCTTACAACTAGGAATGAAAATTCCTTTACAACAAAATTGAATGTAAAAAAAATACAAACAAAGATTTTGGAGATTCCGATGTCCTTCTTCGTTCGTTGAAGCTTGCTTGAAAATTACGAAGAGTCCACAACCGGATTTCTCTCTTGGAAAGGATCTTGTTAAGATCGGAGGCAGCAAGTAAGTGCTGCGGCGATGCTTTGTAGATCCAAACTTCTTGACGAAGCAAGCTAGGTCTACGAACGATCTCAGTCGGATCAATCGTCTCAACCGATTCGGAATGGATAACAAGTTTCGTTCAACGAATCAGAAGACAAGAGATCTCGAGAGAGATACGTGAGACGCACTGCTTGTCTCGGTACTGTCATCGAGAGATCAGAGAAGCACTGAGATCAACGGCGATGACGATCTTGCGAGCGGCGACAAGCTTTGGCAATTTCCGCGATCGGCTAGGTCACGTTCAGCCTCTTTCGTATATCCGTGAATCTGTCTCTGGAGGTTCAAAATATGCGTATATTTATACCAGGAGCCAACCCTAATGACTGTTGTGGGGCCCACGAGGAGTAGCCCTAGCCCCGGCTGAAATAGCGCACGAAAAGTTGGTTCGGTCCAGCGAACGGAGGAAATTTGCCTAAGGAAAAATTGGCGGGAGTCGTTGGTGATTCCCGTCGATGTCGGCGGGAATCACTCACGACTCCCGTCGATTCTGTCTTGGCAGAATCCCTGTTTGAAATCTGTCAGCCGGAAGAAGTCGGCGGGAGATGCTAATTGATTCTCGACGAATCGGCGGGAATCACTAACGATTCCCATCGAAGTCGGCGGGAATCACTAGCGATTCCCGTCAAAGTCGGCGGGAATCACTAGCGATTCCCGTCGATTTTGACTTGGAACAATTTTCTTTCTTCCTTCTTTTGATGACTTGGTCTTTGACCCATCTTTGCTCCTTCTGCTCTTGATCTACCTTGACCCTGTACTTGAAAATAAGTACACTCCAATAGAGAGAGCACACGTGAATCAACACACTGATCTACGTAATGAGGGATTACGTTGCGCAGACCTGTGTATATTGACCCACTGCACTCTGACATTGGTGTGTACTTAGCATGGAATAGCTGCAAGCACAACTTGATAGAATTGTCAAATACATTGTAAATTCAACTTAGCTTGTTCAGGGGCTTCTTCAAATCAGGTCCATTGTGGATGCAATACCTAACAATCTCCCCCTATTTGAAGAAGCCTAAACCCTACAAGCTAAGGTGAATAGAACAGATGGGAATGAAAATCATAAAATGAAAATTTAGTTGAGAGTGGAATTCATTACCATCTTCCTGAGAGCATCATAGCCTTTGTGGCCTACTTAGCATTGGCAGAAAGGGTAATCTCCCCCTTTCCGGCTTCTGCAAATCTGGGACTTCACTTGGAGCAAAATGCTCCCCCTCAGTTCTTGCATCCGTGTCCGATCTTGAGTTCTTAGCAGATGCTTCCCATTGATTGAAGAGCCTTGAGCTCTTCAGTGTTCAATCTTCATAGTTCAGCATGCCGAGTTCAGTTTTGAAAAGACTGAACTTGGCCTCGTCTAGGGGCTTTGTGAAGGTATCTGCAATCTGCTTATCCGTAGGGACATAGCAGAGAGATATATCTTTGTTTTCCACATGCTCCCGAATGAAGTAGTAGCGCACTTCAATATGCTTTGTTCTGCTGTGCGACACTGTATTGTTCGCAATTGCAATTGCGCTCGAGGAGTCGCAATACATAAGAACTTCTCTGAACTGCAAGTCATAATCTTCGAGTTGATTTCTGATCCATAGAAGTTGTGCGCAACAGCCGTCTGCTGAGATGTACTCTGATTCAGCCGTAGAGGTTGCGACACAGTTCTGCTTTTTACTGTTCCACGATATAAGCCTTCTTCCTAGGAATTGGCACGTCCCGGAAGTGCTTTTCCTATCATCCCTTCTTCCTGCAAAGTAAGCATCTGAAAAGCCTATTAGCTCGACATCATTGTTTCATGAGTACCACAAGCCAATATTTGGTGTACCTTTAAGGTATCTAAGAATCCGCTTTGCAGCGACATAATGAGTTTCCTTAGTGTTCACCTGATATCTGGCACAAACGCATGTGGAAAACATAATATCCGGTCTACTAGTAGTAAGGTAGAGCAGGGATCCAATTATGCTTCTGTACTTAGTTTCATCAAACGGTTTCCCTTTCTCATCCTTGTCCAGCGACACAGTGGATCCCATTGGAGTCCTCATAGAGGTTGCACTCTCCATTCCGAATTTCTTGAGGAGTTCATTTGTGAACTTTGTCTGAGAAATGAAAATTCCATCCTCAGACTGTTTCACTTGAAGTCCCAAGAAATACTTAAGCTCTCCCATGCTGCTCATTTCAAACTTCCCTTGCATAAGTTTGGAAAACTTCTTACATAGGTTGTTGTCCGTTAAGCCGAATATTATGTCATCGACATAGATTTGCACCAGCAAAATCTTGCCTTTGACTTCCCTAAGAAACAATGTCTTATCTATTTTTCCTCTCGAGAACTTGTTCTCAAGAAGAAAACTAGACAGAGTCTCATACCAAGCTCGAGGAGCTTGTTTTAAACCATATAATGCTTTATTAAGAAAGTAAACATGATCAGGGAGTGTTGGATTAAAAAAACCTGGGGGTTGGGCGATATATACTTCCTCTTTTAAATTTCCATTCAGGAAAGCAGACTTCACGTCCATCTGATAGACAGTGAATCCTTTATGAGAGGGATACGCCAGGAACAACCTGATCACCTCGAGTCTTGCAACTGGTGCAAAGGTTTGGTCGAGGTCAATCCCCTCCTCCTGTCTGTAACCTTGAGCCACCAGTCTAGCCTTGTTCTTGATGATGACACCATGTTCATCCAGTTTGTTTCTGAAGATCCACTTAGTGCCGATCACATTCTGTTTCTTTGGTCTGGGAACTAGCGTCCAGACGTTGCATCGTTCGAATTGATGCAGTTCATCTTGCATTGCCAATATCGACGATGCATATTTGTTCGCTTCGTCGAACTTCTTTGGCTCAACCTGTGACAGAAAACTAAGGTGCAGAATCTCGTTAATTGTACCTCTGCGAGTTTTGACACCGTCCCGAGGATCTCCTATGATCTGATCTCTTGGGTGATCCCTCACGTGTCTAAGCTCTAAGAGTCTGGCACATGGAGGTCCAACAGCTTCTCGGCCTCCTCCCTCTTCTAGGAGAATTTCTCCATCCTGACCGTCATCTTCTCCAGTTGCCGTTGAGGTGGAGACCTTGACGTACTTGGGAGTTTCATCTTTAGCAGTCTCATCTAGACTTAGCTGTTCAAGCCTTACACCTGCATCTTCAAGAAGTCCACTAGAAGAATTGCTGTGAAGCAGGCTTCCTTCATCAAATACAACATTAATGGACTCCTCTACCACTAGGGTTTTCTTATTGAAGACCCTATATGCCCGACTATGGCTACTATAGCCCATGAAGATGCCTTCGAAGCATTTTTCTCCGAATTTAGTACGTGGGTACTTCCCATTATTGGGTACATATCATCTGCAGCTAAAAATCCTTAGATAGGACATGGTCGGTTTCCTACCTTTCAATAGCTCATAAGGCGTCTTACGATGATTCTTGTTGATCAAGGCTCGGTTTTGCACATGACAGGCTGTATTGACAGCCTCTGCCAAGAAGTACTCTGGAAGAGAAGCGTCATTCAACATTGTCGTACATGACTCAATGAGCATTCTATTCCTCCTCTCCGCAACTCCATTTTGTTGAGGAGTACGCGGGGAGAAAAACTCATGAAAGATACCATGTTCTTCACAGAATTCTGTCATAGCTCCAGACTCGAATTCTATTCCATGGTCACTTTTGATTTTGACTACGGAGCAGTTAAGTTCGTTCTGAATCTGCCTGATAAAATTAGTGAAGATGTCAAACGTATCTGACTTTCGTTTCAAGAAGAATACCCACGTAAATCGAGAGTGATGATCAACAATCACTAGCGTATATGATTTTACTCCTAAGCTATGAACTTGCACTGGACCGAACAAGTCCATGTGCAGAAGATAAAGACATCTGGAAGAGTCTTTGTCTGCAATGCCCTTAAAGGTAGCCTGAGTCTGTTTTCCCTTCTGGTATGCAGGACAAGGGCTATCTTTGATGCACTTAATAGTAGGGGCATCCCTTACTAAATTCTTGGAAAACAACATATTAATAGTTTTGAAATTAATATGTGCTAATCTATTGTGCCATTGTTCATAGAGAGATGCACTGTCTTTTGCTACTAGGCAAACGGGGGTAGAAGAGTCTAAGCTAAGAAAATCTAAGCAAAAAATATTTCTGCTCCTAATGCCAGTTAATTCCGTCTCCGAAGAGGCACACGATATTATCAAGCACTTTTCCTTGCAGAACTTAACGTCGTATCCTTTATCACACAGCTGGCTTACACTGATCAGGTTATGGTTTAACCCTTCAACATAGGCCACGTCTGTGATAGAGAATACACCGTTTGAAATCATATCATAACCCCTGGTGACTCCTTGATCTGATCCTCCAAAGATGACTTTGGGTCCATTTTTGACTGGGGAGTAATCACGCAACAGGCTTCTTGTCTCGGTCATATGCCGGGAACATCCACTGTCCAAATACTAGATTGGCATTTTGGTAGCCTTTGGACATACCTGCAAAACAGAATTAGTTTCCCTTAGGAACCCAATCGGACTTGGGTCTTAGATTCCTTGTTAGCACACTCCCCCTCGGTTGGTTAACCCTATGAGTGGTCGGTCTCGCATTGCTAACATAAGGAGTCTCATTGTATCTTGGATTAAACCAGTAATCCACGACAAAGTGAGCAACTTTGCCATAGCACCAATAATCAAACCTGTTGTACCGTTTCCTAGGCTCCTGCTTCACCCTTGGAACGGTGGGTCCAGTCGGGGCCTTGGATCTGGAGGTGGAGGCATCATGATGACAGCAGTCACACGATTTATTCACCTCATGTTCTTTCAGTATAACAGGCTTGGCCTTTGGTGCCTGCTTCCTATTATGGCCGCTAGAGAAGTGGCCATAATTCTCCACTTGGATTTCCTCATAAGGTTCCTTGAAGACACTCTCACCATAGTTGCGGGGGAAGGTCCAACCATCATACCGACTCTTGGGCTTTTCAACCGAGGGCCGGAAGAGGTGGCCATAGGTTGACTCAAAGTCAAGATCATTACATGGAAAGCTAAGCTTTCAAAATGAAATAGGATCGAGTGGGGCCTTTCCCTTTTCTGCAGCAGAGGCCTTCTTAGTAGCCTTATTTTTCCTATGATTTCTGTTTCTCCTAGATGATTTACCAGGCTCAGCCATATTCCCTAAGCCAGCACCCTTAGCCTGAGCAGAGAATTCATCAACCAGAGGAAGAACGGTCTTGGGCATAGAGAAGCTTTTGACAATCTTCCTCTCTGCCGCAAGCTGTTCTTCCAGCTTGTTGATTCCTTCCTGTTTTTGGTCAAGGAGCCTTAGAGAATCTGAGTGCTCAGAAGTCAGGTCCAGGTGTTCCTGTCGGAGAGAAATCAAGCTAGTGATCTCTTCTCTTAGGGACACACCCTCATCCTTAAGGAATTTGACTTCCTTCTTCTGAGCGCTCAACCTTTTTCGGCACTCTTCGAAAGTATTGAGCAGAAGCTCATACTTTTCGAGGAGTTCAGTTCACGGGCAGATGGACTGTCCTCGTGGTCATCTTCAGGAGACTCAGAGTCAGAGTCAGAGTTAGAGAGGGGGATGCGATCTTTTACTTTCCCAGTAAATGGGGGACAGTCTCCATCTGAGTCGGAGCGACCTATTAGCCCGAAGTAGGCTTCCTCATCATTACTTGAGTCTGAAGAGTCAGATTCACTCAGTGTCTTTGGCTTTTTTAGCAATGTAGCTCCTCTCCTTCTTCTTATATCTAGAAAACTTGTGCTCCTCTCCTTTCCCTTTATCTCTCTTGCTTTGGTGGCAGTCAACAATGACGTGACCTGGCTTATTGCATCCAAAGTAGATAATGTCAGTAGAACGATGTTTGTTTTGTTTAGACTCATACCTATCAGAAGAGTAATTCTTCTTCTAATGTCTGGAGGAGGAGCCATCCTTTTTTCTTTGATTCCTCAACTTGAGGAACTTCTTGAACTCTCGAGTGATGAAGGAGAATTCTTCCTCAGATAGCTCTGAGCCAGATGAGCATGGCTCAGAGTCTTCTTCCTCAGCCTTTCTCCAAGAACGGGACGAGGCTGCACCCTTGCCTTTCCTTGAGTGATTAGCTTTCAGGGCCACAGTCTTTTCTTTGGCTGAGGCCTTATCGGCTTCTTCTTCAGCTTTTCTGGTATTTAGCTGAAGCTCGTAGGACATTAGCTTCCCAAACAGAATCTGGGGATCCGTTTCTGCCAGCTTGCCAAACTCTCTGATGGCGCAGATCTTGGTGTCCCATTCCTTAGTAAGGGATCTAAGGAATTTGTCATTTAGTTCACCATCGGTGAACACTCTGCCATAACCCTTCAGGGCATTGACGATCTTCAGGAAGTTCTCGAATGTCACCCCGATTTCTTCCTTGGGACCTTGCCTGAAGGCCTCATACTTCTGGTTCAGAAGGGATCTTCGATTATCCCTTACTTCATCTGTGCCTTCCATCAGAATGATCAGGCAGTGCCATATTTCCTTGGCAGTCATGCAGTTGCTGAAATTCTGCATCATGGAATCATCAACGGCGCTTACTAAAATGTTTTGAGCTTTCTTGTCTAGTCTGACAAGCACCATCTCATCCTTATCCTTTTCGGAGAGCTTCTTGGGCACTATTTTGGTCGGATCAATGGTGGAGGCCTTAGTGGGGATATAAGGGCCATCCTCCACTATCATGAAGAGTCGGGGATCGACTGCTTCCATGTAGAACCTGATCCTTTCCTTCCAGATGGGAAAATTCAGCTTGGTGCATACTGGAATCTTTCCTGAATACTTGAGTCCGTCTATTCCTGCGATCTTCTTTCTTCTTGACACTAGACAAAGGATCTTACTTAAGGTGTTAACCTTATTGATGAGCAACCTCCCTATGATACCACTTGAAAGTATCTAGAGTCAAACTAATCCACCTATGGGGGGGGGGGGGATAGGTGTATTGCAGTCTTTTGCGGAATTAAAATAACCTGCACAATTAAGCAAACAGAACACAGAAAACACACAGAATTATAGTGGTTCCCCGATTTGGGTACGTCCACTTTCGCCCTTCGACCTATCTCCCACAAAGGGATGACTCGGTAACTTCTTTAAACGGATTGAAATCTAATCCTCACACTAGGAGCAACGCTCCCCTAACCACGGAAGGAACCCTTCCACAAGTGGAGACACAACTCCACCACAACGGGTTGCACCCAACCATTACAACTAGGAATGAAAATTCCTTTACAACAAAATTGAATGTAAAAGAAAATACAAACAAAGCTTTTGGAGATTCCGATGTCCTTCTTCGTTCGTTGAAGCTTGCTTGAAAATTATGAAGAGTCCACAACCAGATTTCTCTCTTGTAAAGGATCTTGTCAAGATCGGCGGCGGCGATGCTTTGTAGATCCAAACTTCTTGACGAAGCAAGCTAGGTCTACGAACGATCTCAGTCGGATCAATCGTCTCAACCGATTCGGAATGGATAACAAGTTTCGTTCAACGAATCAGAAGACAAGAGATCTCGAGAGAGATGCGTAAGACGCACTGCTTGTCTCGGTACTGTCATCGAGAGATCAGAGAAGCATTGAGATCAACGGCGATGACGATCTTGTGAGCGGCGACAAGCTTTGGCGATTTCCGCGATCGGCTAGGTCACGTTCAACCTCTTTCGTATATCCGTGAATCTGTCTCTGGAGGTTCAAAATATGCGTATATTTATACCAGGAGCCAACCCTAATGACCGTTGTGGTGCCCACGAGTAGTAGCCCTAGCCCCGGCTAAAATAGTGCACGACAAGTTGGTTCGGTCCAGCGAACGGAGGAAATTTGCCTAAGGCAAAATCGGCGGGAGTCGTTGGTGATTCCCGTCGATGTCGGCGGGAATCACTCACGACTCCCGTCGATTCTGCCTTGGCAGAATCCCTGTTTGAAATCTGTTAGCCGAAAGAAGTCGGCGGGAGATGCTAACTTATTCTCGACGAATCGGCGGGAATCACTAACGATTCCCGTCAAAGTCGGCGGGAATCACTAGCGATTCCCGTCGAAGTCTGCGGGAATCACTAGCGATTCCCGTCGATTTTGACTTGGAAGAATTTTCTTTCTTCCTTCTTTTGATGACTTGGTATTTGACCCATCTTTGCTCCTTCTTCTGCTCTTGATCTACCTTGACCCTGTACTTGAAAATAAGTACACTCCAATAGAGAGAGCACACGTAAATCAACACACTGATCTACGCAACGAGGGATTACGTTGCGCAAACCCGTGTATATTGACCCACTACACTCTGACATTGGTGTGTACTTAGCATGGAATAGCTGCAAGCACAACTTGATAGAATTGGCAAATACATTGTCAATTCAACTTAGCTTGTTCAGGGGCTTCTTCAAATCAGGTCCATTGTGGATGCAATACCCAACACAATCCGACGAAAACTCAAGATTCTTCGATCTCAGGTCGACAAAAATTATGTAAAGGACAAAGTTCGTCGATCTTAGAACGAAGAGAGGGAAATTTTTCGTCGTCCGCAGAAAACTTGTAGAGATATAATTCGTCCTCCTATGATCGACGAATGAGCTATACTAAGAGATTTCGTCGATCTTAGGTTGACGAAAATTCTCAAGAATAGTTATCAATTAGTCGATCTCAGGTCGACGAACAGAGACAATTCTTTGACTACAGATAGAGCATTAGATTAAATCCTGGCCATTTATCATACCAAGCTGATTGACAAAGAACAGATGCTTGGATGAGTCCAATGGCTTAGTGAATATGTCTGCTCTTTGCAAATTAGTAGAGATAAATTCAAGTTTGATCTTATGTTTGTCAACACAATCTCTAATGAAATGATGTCTAATGTCTATATGTTTGGTTCTAGAATGCAATACTGGATTTTGTGCAATTGAAATGACACTTGTATTATCATATAGTATAGTTGAATTATTTAAGTTGACACCATAATCAAGTAGTTCGTTTTGTATCCACAAAATCTGTGAACAGCAACTGTCTGCAGCCAAATTCTCAGCTTCAGCAGTGGAAGTTGAAACAGATGTTTGCTTTCTACAAAACCAAGATACAAGTCTGACACCAAGGAACTGACAAGTTCCTGAGGTGCTTTTCCTGTCTACTCTGCATCCAATATAATCAGCATAAGAAAATCTAGTTAACACAAATGCTGATTCTGTTGAATACCAGAGGCCTAGATCTGGACAACCTTTTATATATCTTAAAATCCTTTTTAAGAAAATAAGGTGAGATTCTTTAGGGTTCACCTGGAACCTAGCACAAAAACATGTGGCAAACATAATGTCTGGCCTGCTTGCTATTAAATACAGTAGGGATCTAACAATGGCCCTATACTTGGTCTGATCAACTGGTTTTCCAGATTCATCAGCATCTATAACAGCATTGGCAGCCATGGGAGTCTTCATGATAGAGGCATCATTCATCCCAAACTTCTTAATAAGCTCTTTAGCATATTTAGACTGAGAGATGAAGATTCCTTCAGGAGTTTGTTTCACTTGGAGACCAAGGAAATATGATAACTTACCCATGCTACTCATCTCAAACCTTGAGTGCATTAGATCAGAAAATCTTTTGCATAGATTTGGATCAGTAGAGGCAAAGATTATGTCATCTACATATATTTGTACTAATAGAATTTTATCATGATGCAGTTCTGTAAAAAGGGTTCTATCAACCATGCCTCTTGAAAAACCATGCTCTAAAAGAAAGCTCGCTAAGGTCTCATACCAAGCTCTTGGAGCTTGCTTTAAACCATAGAGAGCCTTATGCAATTTAAAAACATAGGATGAGTGAGTTGAAGAGATAAAACATGGTGGCTGTTCCACATATACTTCTTATTTTAGTTCCCCATTGAGAAAAGCACTTTTGACATCCATTTGATATACCTTGAATTTCTTGTGAGCAACATAAGCCAAGAAAATTTTGATGGCTTCAAGTCTTGCAACAGGTGCAAAGGTTTGATCATAATCAATTCCTTCCTCTTGCCTGTAACCCTGAGCAACAAGCCTTGCCTTGTTCCTCACAATCACACCTTGGGCATCAAGTTTGTTTCTGAATACCCACTTAGTCCCAATTACTGGATAGCCCTTAGGACTTGGAACTAAGTCCCAAACTTTACACCTCTCAAACTGATTGAGTTACTCTTGCATTGCAATAATCCAGTTTGGATCTTGCTCTGCATCAGATATATATTGAGGCTCAATTTGAGAGAGAAAGCAGGCAAGCATCACATCAGAGTTGAGTTGATGCCTTGTCTGCACTCTTACTGATATGTCTCCAATTACTTGAGATCTAGGGTGATCTCTAAGTGTGACAAAATCATTAAGGGTCCGTTCGTTTCACAGACATTGATATTGAAGTATTGGCTTTGAGAATACGAATGTCATTTCTCTTGTTCGTATCAACAATTTTAAATTGGAATTGGCTTTCTGATGGAAAGTCGTCGATATTCACCGTAATCTAAAAACTCATAGATTCAATATCTATCTCTAGTGGCGGATATTCAGTCCGGTTTTCCAAAATGAGACCATTTTTTTTAGCCTGAACGTGATTTTTTTCGGCCGAACGCAATTTTTCATCGGGACGCAATTTTTTTGCGCGGACGTGTTTTTTTCGTCTGTGTACGATTTTTTCGTCCAGACGTAATTTTTTGTCTTGAAGCATTTTTTTTACCCAGGCAGGTTTTTTTCTCCCGAATGCGATATTTCTGCAGGAACGCGGTTTTTTTCTCTATGACGCAATTTTTTTGCCCGAATGTGTTTTTTCGCCCGTACGGAAATTTTTCGCTACGATTCAATTTTTGGTCGTCTGGGCCGAATTATTCATCTAGACGTAATTTTTTCGCTCAGACACAATTTTTTTCGCCCAAACATGAATTATTCGGCCAAACAAAGTTTTTTCGCCCAAACGCGTTTTTTTCCGCCCGGACGCGTTTTTTTCGCCCGGACACGATTTTTTCGCCCGGGCGCGATTTTTTCGCCCAAACGCGATTTTTTCGCCCGCACGCAGTTTTTTCGCCCGGACACGATATTTTTGCCACGCGAATTTTTCGCCCATACGCGATATTTTGGACTTGACGCGATATTTTCGCCCGGACGCGATATTTTTCACCCGGACGCAAATTTTTCGCCCGGACGCAAATTTTTTGCCCCGACGCAAATTTTTCGCCCGGACACGAATTTTTCGCCCAGGCGCGCATTTTTCGCCCGGACGCGCATTTTTCGCCCGGACGCGAATTTTTCGCCCCGACGCGATTTTTTCGCCCGGACGCGATTTTTTTGCCTAGACGTGATTTTTTCGCCCGGACGCGATTTTTTCGCCCGGACGCGATTTTCTCGCCCGGACGCGATTTTCTCGCCCGGACGCGAATTTCTCGCCCGGACGCGAATTTCTCGCCCCTACACAAATTTTTCGCCCCGATGAGAATTTTTCGCCCCGACACGCATTTTTCGCCCGGGCGCGGATTTTTCGCCCAATTTTTCGACCGGGCGCAAATTTTTCGACCGGACGCGAATTTTTCGCCCGGACGCGATTTTTTCGGCCGGATGCGATTTTCTCGCTCGGACGTGATTTTCTCGCCCGGACGCGATTTTCTCGTCCGGACGCGATTTTCTCGTCCGGACGCGATTTTCTCGCCCGGACGCGATTTTCTCGCCCGGACGCGATTTTCTCGCCCGGACGCGAATTTCTCGTCCGGACGCGAATTTCTCGCCCGGACGCGATTTTCTCGCCCGGACGCGATTTTCTCGCCCGGACGCAATTTTTTCGCCCGGACGCGAATATTTGCCCGGACGCGAATATTTCGCCCGGATGCGAAAATATCGCGTCGGGGCGAAAAATTCGATTTGAGAAGTAAAAATCGCGTCAGGGCGAAAAATCGCGTACGGGAGATGTGCATGGGCGAGAAATTCGCGCCCGGGCGAGAAAATCGCGCCCGGGCGAGAAAATCGCGCCCGGGCGAGAAAATCGCGCCCGGGCGAGAAAATCGCGCCCGGGCGAGAAATTCGCGCCCGGGCGAGAAATTCGCGCCCGGCGAGAAATTCGCGCCCGGCGAGAAAATCGCGCCCGGGCGAAAAAATCGCGTCCGGGCGAAAAAATCGCGTCCGGGCGAAAATATCGCGTCCGGGCGAAAATATCGCGTCCGAGCGAAAATATCGCGTCCGGACGATAAAATTCGCGTGCGGACGAAAAAATTGCGTTCGGGCGAAAAATTCGCATTCATATGAAAATTTCGCATTCAAACTGAAAAAATCAAATCAGATTGAAAAAAATCACGTCATGACGAAAAAAACTCGTCTGGGCGAAAATAACACTTTTGGGCGAAAATTTCACGTCCGGTCAAAAAATTCGCGTTGTGGTAGAAAAACTTGAGTTTGGGCGAAAAAATCACGCCTCAAGAAAAAATCACGGTCGGGCTAAAAAATCGCATTTGTGATTTTTAATTGTGATCATTAATAGCATTGATCAATGTCAATTCCTATGACAGAAAGTCTTTCTACAAACGAACAATAAAAAAATATCAATGTCAATTCCTATGATATAAAGTCTTCATGCGGACGAACAAAAGAATTGGATTTAAATCTAATATCATTTCCCATGTGTATTAATATTGAATTGAAAGCCAATACTTAAATGCCAATGTCGTTGAAACGAACGGAGCCTAAGAGAAGTTGGTTCAACAACAATTATTTGATTAAATTCCTCTTATGGAATTGTGTCAACTGTTGTAAAAGACTGAGTTGCTTCCACAATCTCTTCTTCACTTTCAGCTTTTGATATAACTTATGGAGAGGGATGTGATTCAACCTTTGAGGTAAGTTTTAGATCATCCAAGCTCTCACACAAATTCTATACCTGCAAATGACTGTTGGTAGAGATATCTCTCTCCTTGTAAAACATGTTAGATTCATCAAATGTCACATTCATAGATTCTTTAATTTTTAGTGTTGATTTATTAAACACCCTATATGCCTTACTGACTTGGGAATATCCTAGAAAAATTCTCATTGCAGCCTTAGCTTCAAACTTTCTGAGATGTTTCTTATCATTAATGTGAATATAGCATATACATCCAAATATTTTAAAATAGGTGATTATAGTTTTCTTCCCTTTGAGTAGTTCATAGGGAGTCTTAAGCTTTAGTTTATGTATTAGGCTTCTATTCAGGATATAATTTGCTGTGCTTACTGCTTCTTCCCAATATGATAGAGACATGTAAGCATCTGCAAGCAATGTACCTGCAGCTTCAATGAGTGTTCTATTCTTCCTTTCAACTACTCCATTTTGTTGAAGAGTTCTGGGAGCTGAGAAGCAGTGTCTTATACCTTCTTTCCTACAGAACTCTGCATAAGAAGAGATTCAAACTCAGTGTCATGATCACTTCTGATCAATGCAACTTGAGTAAAATACTCAATCTGTATGTTCTTGAGAAAATCTGTAAGAACTTGAAAAGTATCCGACTTAGCTCTCAAAAAGAAAACCCATGTGAATCTGGAGAAGTCATCTACAATAACTAATGTATAAGACTTTCCTCCTAGACTTTGTACAGCAATAGGACCAAAAAGGTCCATATGGAGCAAATACAAAATTCTAGGTGAATCACTCTTATTAATGGATTTGAAACTAGATTTAGTTTGCTTGCCTAGTTGACAAGCCCTGCAGAGGCTTTCCTTCTTGTAGGGACCAGAAGGTAAACCTCTAACAAGATTGTCCTTAGATAACCTAGCTATATTTTTATGATTTACATGTCCTAGTCTTTGGTGCCATAAAGTAGTTTGAATGCTAACAGAATTGAATAAACAGATTTCAGATTTAGCTGATTCAAAGTTTACTAAGTAGATGTTGTCTTGTCTAGTTCCTATTAAAACAGTTGTGTTGTTTAAAGAAATAACACATAAAGAGTTAGTAAATCTTACTTGATAACCTATATCACATAGTTGTCTTACTGATATTAGGTTATGCTTTAGACCATTTACATAAGTCACCTTTTTGAATGTGACAACTCAACAGTTGAAGTCACCATAGCCTTATATCAGTCCAGAGCCTGAGTCCCCAAAGATTACTTTAGGTCCAGTCTTGGTTTTATAGTTGATTAGGCATTATTTGCAACCTGTCATATGTTTAGAGCAACCACTGTCAAGGTACCACTTGTTTTGAGTGACAGGGTTCTCTTCTACCTGCAAAGAGGATTAGCAGTTTTTGACCCAGGTTACCTTGGGTCCTTGTTGTTTAACATAGCCAAAACTAGAAATAAAAGAGCATTCAGGTTGATCCTTATAACCTAAAGCATGATACCTTCTAGGAGGTATGACCCACTAACTAAAGGGATTAAAGGATTTATTAGTTTTTAGATTGTTCTTGTTATGAACTAGATCTGACAAATTTAGGTATGTTCGTCGACCTGAGCTCGACGATCGGGGTTGAGTTCTTCGATCTCTGCTCGAAGAATGGAAGTATCCATTCTCAGAGCCCCAAAAGCGTCGATCTCTGGTCGACGAACCATACTGGTTTCGTCGATCCCAGTTCGAAGAATAGATTACATTATTATTTGCGTTCTGAGTTCGTCGTTCTGAGTTCGATGAACTATACCCATTTCGTCGTTCTGAGTTCGACGAAATTTGCTGAACATAGTTATATTGTGTGTTTTTCTTTTTCTGACTTGTTTTCTTAAGGTCTAGTTGTTTAAACACTTCATTGACTTTCTCTACTTGTTCAGTATTCTTCTTACCATTTTCAGAAATAAAACTTATGGGTTTTGATAGTTGATTTTTCTAATAAGGATTGGTTCATTAGATGAGGCTCCTAATCCTAGTTTGTTATTACTAGATCTTATATTGACTATGCTAGTTATGTCTATCAGTTATAAACTTCTACCATTTAAGGTTTCTTCTAGTTCCTTAGCCTTACTTAATTCAGATTTTAGGAACATTATTTGTTGATTAGCTAGGTTTAATTCTTCAGTTAGTTTTTCATTATCAACAATGATTTTTTCTTGTTCTAATAGTTTTTCTCTGAGAAGTTTGATTTCCTTCTCAGATCCTATTAGGTCTAAACACAATAGTTTAAATTCAGATTTGAATTCTTTAGACTGAAAATCATATGAAGCAATTACCTGATCCTCTTCAGAGAGGAATTCTTCATCTTCTGATTCATCTGAGTTTGATCTACTGCTTCCAGCATCTATTGCCATAAGGCAAACTTCTCTTGCCTTCTTTTCTTCTTTATCATCTTCACTGGAACTGGATGAGGATGTTTCATCTTCAGTATCACTCCAGGTTTCAGCCACAAAGCCCTTCTCCTTCTTTTTGTATTTGTTGGAGGAGGCCTTGTTGTGCTGAAGTCTTCTTGACTCCTTCTCATGCCTTCTGTCTTTCTTTTGAGCTTCTGGATATTCTGAGATGAAATGCCCTGGTTTCCTGCACCCAAAACAGACAACTTCTTTAGAAGGGGTCTTATCATACCTGGGTTTATCTTCATTCCTTGAAGACTTCCTCCTGAAGTCCTTTCTTGCCATGTTATACAATCTCTTAGCAAAGAGACTCATAATTTCTTCATTGGCAGATAGGCTGGGAGATTCTTCTGCAGCTTTGAGTGATAAGTTTTGTTCCTTCCTAGTAGTTGTTGAAGCTTTTGGTTCAACTGCAGCTTCTCTTGACTTGACCAGTTGCTCATAGGATTTGAGCTTTCCAAGTAGAGATTCTGTTGAGATTTTCAGTCATGCTTCTGGCTTCTTTGATGGGCCAGATTCTGGAATCCCATGTGCTAAGGAAGCACATAAGGATCTTGTCATTGAATTTAGTTAAAGTGATTTCTTTATCCAATGTTCTGAGCTCACTGATGATGGAGCTCAGCCTGTTGTACATTACTTCTACAGATTCTGCTTCATCTTTTCTGAAGTTCTCATATTGGGATATGAGGTTTGATCTTTGTTAGAAATGAACTAAAACAAACCGGAAGTAGTATAACTGAAACTTTATTATCATAAAAAGGTGTCTATTACAAAGGTATGCCCTCCCTTATATAGAATGGAGGAGAGATGAGAGAATACAAATAAGAGATGTGGGACTAAAAATTTACAGGACTAAGCGGACTATACAGAACAAACCACACAAGCCGCGCGGTTAGACAGAAGGGCTAACCGCACGGCTACCACCAGAGAGAGAGAGAGACCGCAAGGGGAGACCACCTGAGAGCTCGGCAACCAGACAGCAACAGCACAGCAATCAAACCGCTGAAGGGAAATCGCCAGACCGCGCGGTCTCTAACCCGCCAAGACAGACCGCCAGACCGCCCAGTCTCTAACTTCAACACTCCCCCTCAAGCTGGAGCATATATATCGATCATGCCCAGCTTGTCACAAATATGATGAAATGAGGCGGAAACTGGCTTGGTGAAGATGTCAGCCAGCTCTTTATCAGAAGTGACAAAGGGAGTGCAAATTTGTTCCTTTAAGATCTCTTCACGAATGAAATGACAGTCGACCTCAATGTGCTTGGTTCTTTCATGGAAGACCGGATTTTTGGAGATGTATATGGCAGCCTTGTTATCACAGAACATAGGTAGCGGATGGTTGTAGACCTCTCCTAAATCCAGCATTAGAGCCCGTAGCCATTTTAGCTCACAAGTGGTCGACGCCATACTCTGATACTCTGCTTCAGCACTGGATCTGGAAACAACAGACTGCTTCTTGCTCTTCCAGCTTACCAGATTACCCCCAACAAAGGTGTAGAAACCGGAGGTAGACTTGCGATCCCCTTTGTCATCAGCGTAACTCGCATCTGAGTAAGCTTCAACCCTCAGATGACCATTCTTCTGGAAAAGCAATCCTTTCCCAGGTGCGGCTTTGACGTACTCCAAGATCCGTAAGGTAGACTGTAGATGGCATTCCCTGGGAGCTTGCATGAATTGACTCACCTTGCCAACAGCATAGGAAATGTCGGGTCTGGTCACTGTGAGATATATGAGCTTACCAACAAGCCCTCTGTACCTCGTAGTATCTGAAAGAAGAGGCGAATCATCTGTCCAGGTTTTGTCTTCTCCAACAGCCATGGGACATCGAGCAGGTTTGGCCCCAGTCAATCCTGTATCTTTTAAAAGATCAAGGGCATACTTACGCTGGGAGAGGACTAAGGAATTGGGCTTCCGAGAGATTTCGATACCCAAAAAGTACTTTGGAGAGCCCATATCTTTCGTGACCAGATGTTGACGAAGATGCCGCTTTGTCAAGGCTACCCCTTCCTGGTCATCACCAGTGAGAAGAATATCATCAACATACACTGCAAGAACCACCAGTCCCGAGGAGGTTTTGCGAGTAAATAGAGAGTGATCGGCAGAGCTGCGCACAAAACCAACGGCCGCCACGATGCCGCTGAACTTGTCAAACCAAGCTCGAGGGCTCTGCTTGAGGCCATAAATTGCCTTCTGCAGCCGGCATACTCGTGTCTCCCCCTGAGCAACATACCCAGGAGGTTGCTCCATGTAGATGGCCTCCTGAAGATCACCATAAAGGAAGGCATTCTTTACATCCAGCTGGGAAATCGGCCAATCCTTATTGACCGCCACAGAGAGAAGAACCCGTATAGTGCTGAGACGAGCCACGGGAGAGAAGGTGTCAAAGTAATCAACCCCATAGGTCTGAGTAAAGCCCTTAGCAACAAGGCGAGCCTTATAACGGTCCACAGTGCCATCCGGGGTAAATTTCACCACAAAGACCCAGCGACAGCCAACAACATCAGTACCGAAGGGAGGAGGAACAAGAGTCCAGGTACCCTGCTCTGTTAGGGTGGCCATTTCCTCATCCATGGCCATCTTCCAGTGAGGAATAACAAGGGCCTCCTGGTAGGAGCGGGGCGTGGCAGTGGCGGAGATAGCTAGAGCAAAGGCCCTGCGAGAAGGGGTGAGACGATCATATGAAACAACAGCAGTGAGAGGGTGTAGGGTACACGTCTGTACCCCTTTGCGAAGAGCTATAGGAAGATCCAGGGCAGCAGGATCCTCAGCATCCGGAGCATCCGTGGCAGAGAGAGCTGGCCCGGGAGTAGAGAGCGACGACGGCGGAGATGCGGGAGACGGTGCTGGAGAAGAGGGAGAGAGAGGTGGAAGAAGAGGAGTGGACAGGGGGGGAGTAGGGGTGAATATCGTAGTGGGAGACGAGAGAACAAAGGGAACAGCTGGAGAATCAGAGGCTGGGAGAAGAGGAGGGGAGTCATCCGAGAAGTAGGAGGTATTCTCGAAGAAGGTGACGTCAACAGAAACGAACTGCTTACGAAGGATGGGATCAAAGCAACAATAACCTTTCTGAGTGGTGGAGTACCCCAAAAAGATACATTTGGTGGAGCGAGGAGATAGCTTATCACGGGTGGCAGAAGGGGCATGCACAAAGGCAGTGCATCCAAATATTTTGAGAGGGAGAGGAAACAGCTCCTTGCCCGGATACAAAATGGAGAAAGGGGTTTTTCCGTGGAGAACGGTGGAGGGAATGCGATTGATGAGGTAACAGTCAAGGAGAACAGCATAGCCCCAATAGGAGCGAGGAACATGCATCTGGGTCATCAAGGAGCGAGCGACATCAAGAAGGTGACGGTTTTTGCGTTCTACCACACCATTTTGTTGTGAAGTATAGACACAACTCGTTTGATGAATAATCCTATTTTGCATGCAGAAGGCAGAAAAGTCATGACTGAGATATTCTTGGGCATTATCAGATCGAAGAACTTTAATAGAAACATCAAACTGAGTTTTGATCATGAGATAGAAGGACGTCCATACAGAGAATAATTCGGAGCGATCTTTTAACAGATACACCCACGTACAGCGAGAGAAATCATCAATGAATGTGACAAAATATGAACTACCCCGACCAACGGTAAGAGTAGGAGAAAGACCCCAAATATCGGAGTGGATGAGATCAAACGGACGGGTGGATCCACGAACGTGCTTTGGAGGGAAGGAGGAGCGGTGATGCTTGCCAAGCTGACAGGCTTCACAGTTGAGCGGAGGACTTTGTGGAGGAAGGTGGGGCAGAAGTTGACGAAGAAGATGAGGAGGAGCATGACCAAGGCGGAGATGCCATTTGAGAAGATCTGTGGAGGTGGAGGAGAAGGTGGAGAAAGCGGAAATGTTGTCCAGGAAGTATAGGCCGCCACTCTCAGTCCCAGTAGCAATCGTCCGTTGGGAGTCTGGATCCTGAAAAGAGAAAGTAGTAGAAGTAAAAGTAACAGAACATTGTAATTGCTTGCATAGAGAGGTAACAGATAATAAGTTGCACGGGAACTTGGGCACGTAGAGAGTATCCTCCAAGCGAAGAGACGGAGTGACATGAACTATCCCCATCCCATGAACCGATGATGAAGAGCCGTCGGCGAGAGTAACCGGGGGCAACCGACCATGTGTTTCTAGGAGAGAAAAACACTGGAGATTGCCGGTCATATGATTAGTAGCACCGGTGTCGATCAACCATTTTCCTTGAGTAACAACGTGGTCACTACCAGAAGACGTGACCACCAAGGCGAACGGCTTTGAGGAGTATATGGAAGCCATGAAGGGAGGAACAAAAGAACTGCAGCGGTCACGGTGACAGCACACCAGCGGCAAGAAGGGCCACGACCAAGATGCAGAGCAAGGCAAAAGGGGACGAAGAGGGAAGCACAAGCCGCGCGACTAAGAGACAGGTCGCGGCGACTAACAAGCAGGAGCGGCTAAAGGAAGAGCCGCACAGAGGAGAACAAGCCGCTGCGACTTAGAGACAGGTCGCGGGGACAAGAGAGAGAGCGGCGAAGGAAGAAGGGCAGAGAGGCCGTCTAAACACGGAAGAACTCGCGCGAATAGAGAGAAATCGCAGCGGTTAGGAGAAAGAGATCTGTCGCGCAAACAACAGGAAGCCACGCGGTTAGGAACTATCCGTGCGGATAGGAAGAAGAAGATCTGCAGCGGTCACGATGTCAGACACCAGCGGCCAGAAAAGCCACGACCAAGCCGCATAACCAAACAGAGGGAGAGAAGTCGGGCGGCTAGCAGACAGACCGCGCGAACAGAAGTGGAGGATATCGGGAGGCAAAAGGCGAACAAGGCAAAAGAGGCCGTGGAGACAGGTCGCGGCGACTAGAGAAGAGAAGGAGGAAGCGACGACTAGAATAGGTCGCAAGAAAGAAGCAAGCAACAGAAACAGGCCGCGCGAACAGGGCGCAAGCAAATAGGCGGAAGAAACAAGCCGCGGGAGACAGGCCGCGAGAAGAAGAGGCAGGTCACGCGGACAGGAGAACGCACAGAATCAGGAGCCAAAGATCGAATCCTCTGATACCATGTTAGAAACGAACTAAAACAAACCGGAAGTAGTATAACTGAAACTTTATTATCAGAAAAAGGTGTCTATTACAAAGGTATGCCCTCCCTTATATAGAATGGAGGAGAGATGAGAGAATACAAATAAGAGATGTGGGACTAAAAATTTACAGGACTAAGCGGACTATACAGAACAAACCGCACAAGCCGCGCGGTTAGGCAGAAGGGATAACCGCACGGCTACCACCAAAGAGAGAGAGAGAGACCGTAAGGGGAGACCGCCTGAGAGCTCGGCAACCAGACAACAACAGCACATCAATCAAACCGCTGAAGGGAAATCGCCAGACCGCGCGGTCTCTAACCCGCCAAGACAGACCGCCAGACCGCCTGGTCTCTAACTTCAACAATCTTCTGTCCTTCCTCTCATCAGCAAAGCCTGCTACCATTTTGTTGAAGGAATCCCAAATAGCTTTGTAAGATGTACATTCAGCAACCTTCTGAAATATGTTATCTGACATAGTTTGGGACAGTATGTTCATGGCTATGCCATCAGCAATCTTTGCCTTCTTATGTGCATCAGCTTGGTCTGGAGGAGGCACTGCACTGAGATTTAATGGAGTTGAGGTAGAGGCTACTGGAGCTGGTGGTCCTGTCAAGATAGAATTAAAAATATCCTCATCAATAGAGTTCATGTACAGCTTGATTCTTGCCTTCCAGATTCCAAACTTTTGCAAGTTGCAAACTGGAGGTCTGGTGCTGACATAATCCTTATTTTGTGCCATGATATCAGAAACTAAAATATAATAAGAGAGACTACTAAAGTTTATTTAGAGTTTATCCTGAGGATCTTGATTAATCCAGGTGTAAGCCTGTATGATATGATTAACCTCCTCTGATACCAATTGAAAGATAGGGTAAGCTCTGAATAACTCTAGGGGGGTGAATAGAGTTTTTGAAAACTTTTCCCTTTAGCTGAAACAAAAGGTAAGTGTACAAGTGCAGCAAGTGAACTAGAGAAAAATAACTAAGCTACAAAGCAAATATTATATCACAACACAAGCATAAGAGAAGATCACAGACACATAGACAACACAAGAATTTTATAGTGGTTCCCCAAACTTGGGTACATCCACTCTTCTACCACCCTAGGCAGAATTCCACTACAGGTTTTGATCAGGTGACTGTCACCAATGAGCTTTTGATCAGGTGCTCAAAAACTAACCCAAGTCTTTTGGAAGGAGACTTGCAACCAGAATAATTTTGAAGGGAATTAAAACCCTGTACAGAGGTGGGAATGAGAGTTTGATGAAAGTCTTCTTTTCTCAAAACACAGTGAGAAGACTTTGTGGATTCTGAGTTGTTAATGACAAAGCTCCCCCTAAGATCTTGAATGGTTCAGGAGAGGAAGCTTTGTAAAAGGGTGAGAAGGCCTTCAGCTTTTCAGAGATCCTTGACTGATTTGAATGTTGCTGTCACTTGAGATCCCTGAAAACAAAGTGGGAGAGAAAGAAAGACTCTTGATGGTGATGGTTGTTCTTTCTTCTTCTCTTGAGAGCAGTCAATTTTCTGAGAGATGTTTTTCACTGCACTTTGGATGTTTTCTTTGCTGTGACTCTAGTTGATGATCAATCTCTGCTCTCGTGTACTGTAGTTTTCTTGGCAGGGAGATGTGTATCAGATAACTGCAACTTCGTCGAATTCAAAAAGAAAACTCTGCAATAAATGTTCAGCCGAAATCTTGGGAACGAAAACGGCAAGAATGCTGTCAATTATTCTATTCTATGTCTGTCTTGAGATATAAGCAATTAATTCCATGGAGGATGTTAGCAATCAATGCTGCCAGTAACGGCTCTATTCAGAGAATATAAGTGCATTGATTTACAAGGGAATTAATAGCCTATAATAGATATAAAATGATGAGACAGAAAGAGAAAGAATAAATAACAAAATGTCTTATAGTTTTCATCGACCTGAGATCAGCTTTCGTCGACCTGAGATTTCGTCGACCTCTGATCAACCTTCGTCGAACTGAGATCAGCTTTCGTCGACCTGCGCTCTGTGAATCCACTGTTGTGCATAAACTGATTAATTCTGCGCTCTATGTTCGTCGACCTGATACTGTGAAGTTAGTCGACCTAAGAACTTGGTCAATCTGTCGGCATTGAGTGAATATCACATCTGGCGTCGAGTGTTCTTTGTCTCTAAGTCAGCCTTGGCTTTGAGTGAATTATGGCACAGAGTGTTGAAGAGTTAGTTGATCTGAGAACGGAGTTCGTCGAGCTCAGCTCAGAGATTTTAGCTTTGAGTTAGTCGAGTTGAGCACGACTATCGTCGACCTGAGATCGACGAATGTAGATTTCTTTTTCTAATTCTTGATTTCTCTTAGTCTTGAGTCTTTGGCAGTGTTGTAGGTTGGTCCTTTGATCCATTGACTCTAAGAACATGGCCTAGACTCTAAAAACACATAAAATTTTGACCCTTCTATACAATATGGGTCACAACCTAAGCAGAGAACCTAGCCCAAATCACCTAGGGGTTCCAACATGCTTTACTACTTTTTCTCTTTGAATACCTACACCTAGGGCCAAGCTTCATCTTCCTGGATCCATACAATATCTCAGGGGGAGCTTGGACATTCTTCTCAATCCACATAATCTTCTCACTTGTCTAAGAAAGAGAAGATTCTCATAACCTTTTTCTTTTACCTCTATCTGTACAGGGTTATCTCTCCCTTCAAAAGTGAACTCCTTGGTGATAGGGCACCTGATCAAAAACCTATTGGATTTTGAGCTCCTGATCAAAATCTCAAAGGGTCTCTAGATCTACCTACAACAGATCTTGTGGTGATAGGCCACCTGATCAAAAACCTAAGTGGATTCCTACCTGGGTGGTAGAAGAGTGGATGTACCCAGATTTGGGTAACCACTATAAATTTTCTTGTGTCGTCTGTGTTGCTCTGTGATTTATTTGTGTGCTGTGTTGCTGTGGTAGTCTAGCTTATTCCTTTTCTCCAGTTACTTTTATTAGTATTTTAATTCCGCAATAAATCTAAACAATTTTTTTAATACTCTATTCACCCCCCTCTAGAGTAAAACCTATCTATCCCTCACATTCAATTGGTATCAAAGCGAGGTTTTTGAAGGTTGTACAGGCTAACACCTGAACCTAAGATCTCAGATAGATACATCTTTACTCTATTTCTCTTTGTTATACCATGACATAGTACAAGGACTTTGCAAGCACAAGACCTCCAGTTTGCAACTTGCAAAAGTTTGGAATCTGGAAGGCAAGAATAAGACTTTATATGAATTCAATTGATGAAGATATTTATGTTTCTATCTTAACAGGAGTACCTTCACCACCAGCTTCCTCCCCAAGCACTTCTACAAATATGACTGCAGTACCTCCTCCAGACTACAATGATGCATACAAGAAAGCAAAAATTGCTGATGCAAAAGCCATGAATATACTGGCACAAACAATGTCTGATGATATATTTCAGAAGGTAGCTGAATGTGAATCAGCTATGGCCATCTGGGATTCCTTAAACCAGATGGTTGCAGGATCAGCAGATGAAAGGAAGGACAGGAGAGCTCATCTCATCTCCCTGTATGAGAATTTTAAAAAGGAAGAAACTGAGCAAGTTTCTGAGATGTATAACAGACTCAGTATCATTGTTAATGAACTGAAAAACCTTGAAAAGGACATCTCAGTCACAGAAATAAATGACAAGATTCTCATGTGCTTCCCCAGCTCATGGGACTCTAGAATCTTGCCTATCAGAGAGACCAGAAGCACACATGAGATGACCACTGAATCAGTCTTAGGAAAGCTAAAATCCTATGAACAGCTGCTGAAGATAAGAGAAGCTGAGCAACAAAAGACTGCTACACCAACAAGGAATGAGCAGAATATTGCTTTCAAAGCTTCAAAAGAATCAGAAACTTCTCCATCAAATGAAGAATTGATGAGTCTCTTTGCAAGGAGATTCTTCAAGATGGGGAGAAAAGAATTCAGAAGGAAATCATCAAGGAGTGATGATAAACCAAGGTATGATAAAACCCCTTCTAAAGAAATTATTTGTTTTGGTTGCAGAAAAGCTGGACACATTCTTCCAGAGTGTCCATAAAACAAGCACGAGGAAAAGAGGAAGGAGAAAGACTCCAAGAAGTACTCCAGCAAACCATCCTCCTACAAACACAAAAAGAAGGAGAGAGGATTTGTTGCAGAAACCTGGAGTGACACTGAAGAATCATCTTCCTCCAGTTCTAGTGAAGATGAAGAAGAAGCAAAGGCCAAAGAAATTTACTTAATGGCCATCAATGCTTTAGGGAATGTCTTAGAAGAAGAAGAATCTGAAGAATGTTCAGATTGTGATCAGGTATTAGAAGATTTTGACTTTACCTCTGAAGACTTTAAATCAAACTTTAAATCTATGTGTAGTGATCTGATTAGATCTGAGAAGGAAATCAAACTTCTCAGAGATAGGCAATCTAACTATGATAGTTTAATATCAGAAAACAACAAATTGAAAAATGAAATAGACATGTATAGTGAACAAATCATTTTTCTGAAAATTGAATTGAGCAAGGCAAAACAACTAGAGGAATCATTAAATGGAAGAAGTAAACAGCTAGAAGAAATTACCAGCACACTTAATGCCAGGCTTAATCAAAGTAAGTTAGGATTAGGTGCATCATCTAGTGAACCACCAGTTATTCAGAAAAATCATCTCTCACAACCTATAAAGTTTATTTCAGATAATGGTAAGAAAAATACAGAGCAAATAAAAAAGGTTAATAAGGTTATATAACAAGTTGAGAAAAATAAAGAAAATCAAATAACTAAGTCTCAACAAAAATCGTCGAACCAAGATCGACGATCTCAACATTATGCGTCGAACGCCGATCGACGATCTCAGAACCCAGAGCTTGAGTTCAAACACTCTGCAAATGGAGATCGACGATATCACTATGTATCGTCGACCAGAGATCGACGATCGTGGAACCCAGATAATAGCTACTATTATTCTGAGAACCGAGATCGACGATATCAATGTTGGTCATCGAACGCAGATCGACGATCTCAACCTAAATCGTTGAACTCAGAACAGAGTTATCAAAACTTTAATTTTAACAGAAATAGAAATTTCAATAAAAACCCCAACTCTAAATCATTTCATCCCTTAACTAACTGGACAATACCACCTAGGAGATTTCATCCCTTAGGCTATAAATGTCAACCTGAATACTCTTATATTTCAAGTTTTAAGTATGAAAAGAAGCCAGGACCCAAGGTTACCTGGGTCCAAAATGTATAATCTGTCATTTTGTAGGTGAAGACCTATCCTACCATACAGGATAGATGGTATCTGGATAGTGGGTGCTCCAAGCACATGAAAGGAAACAAGGCCAACCTAAATAACTACAAGGCAAAACTGGGTTCAAAAGTTGTATTTTGTGACTCAAGTTTTGGTCAGACAGAAGGCTATGGAGAATTCACACTTGGAGATGTCACATTCAGGAAAGTGGCATATGTAAGTGGTCTGAAACATAACTTGATATCCATAGGTCAGCTATATGATGCAGGTTATGAGGTATGTTTTACTGAATCAAAATGCAACATTTCTTTAAATAACAACATTGTGTTGTCAGGATATAGGTTAGGCAATATTTACTTAGTTGATTTTAATTCTGTTTATTCAGAAATTTGTTTATTTAATCAGGTTAGCAATAATAACACATTATGGCATAAAAGGCTAGGGCATGTAATTCTTAGAAACATTGCTAGGTTATCTAGGGACAACCTTGTTAGAGGATTGCCCTCTTGCCCCTACAAGAAGGAAAGCCTTTGCAAGGCTTGTCAAGTAGGCAAGCAAACTAAAAATAGCTTTAAATCAGTTAATAAGAGTGATTCACCTAGTATTTTGTATCTGCTTCATTTGGACCTTTTTGGACCAATTGCTGTACAAAGCCTGGGAGGGAAGTTCTATACTTTAGTTGTTGTAGATGACTTCTCTAGGTTTTCTTGGGTTTTCTTCTTGAGAAATAAGTCTGATAATTTCAAGGTTCTTACAGACTTTCTAAAATGTATAAAGATTGAGTACTTTACTCAAGTTGCATTGATCAGAAGTGATAATGACACTGAGTTTGAATCTCTTCCTATACAAGAATTCTGTGAGAAGGAAGGTATCAGACACTGCTTCTCTGCTCCCAGAACTCCTCAACAAAATGGGGTAGTTGAAAGGAAAAATAGAACACTCATTGAAGTTGCAGGTACATTGCTTGATGATGCTCACATGCCTCTATCCTATTGGGCAGAAGCTGTAAGCACAGCAAATTATGTCCTGAATAGAAGTTTGATACACAAACTTAAGGGCAAGACTCCCTATGAATTACTCAAAGGGAAGAAACCTAAAATAGATTGCTTTAGAATTTTTGGCTGTATTTGTTTTATTCATAATAACAACAAAGATTATCTTAGAAAGTTTGCAGCCAAAGCTATAATGGGAATTTTTCTAGGATATTCCCAAGTTAGCAAGGCATATAGGGTCTTCAATAAATCATCTTTAAAAATTGAAGAATCTGTTCATGTTACTTTTGATGAAGCTAATATGTTTTATAAGGAGAAAGAAGCTTCTACCAGTAATTATTTGCAGGAACCAAATCTATGTGAGAAATTGGATGAATTAAATCTCACCCAAAAGGTGATATCTCATCCCTCTCCATAGATTGATGAAGATAGTGAAGAAGAATCTCTGGAAATTGCTGAAGGCTCTCCAACAACAAATTTAATTCCACAAGAGGAATTAGTTCATGATGCTGCTATTCTTGAACAAACTCCACCTCCTGACTATGTTACACTTAGAGATCATCCCATATCTCAAGTGATAGGAGACATGTCAGTGGGTGTGCAGACAAGGCATCAACTCAATGAAGATGTGATACATGCATGTTTCTTATCTCATATTGAGCCCTCATCCATTAAAGATGCAGTGCAAGATCCACACTGGATTATTACAATACAAGAGGAGCTAAATCAGTTTGAAAGATGCAAAGTTTGGAATTTGGTTCCTAGACCCAAAGGACAACTAGTTATTGGAATTAAATGGGTCTTCAAAAATAAATTGGATGCCCAAGGCATAGTTGTCAGAAACAAAGCAAGATTAGTGGCACAAGGCTACAGGCAAGAAGAAGGTATTGACTATGATCAGACCTTTGCACCTGTTGCAAGACTTGAAGCTATCAGAATTTTCTTGGCCTATGTTGCTCACAAGAAATTCAAGGTATATCAAATGGATGTCAAAAGTGCCTTTCTCAATGGGGAACTTAAGGAAGAAGTGTATGTGGAATAGCCACTAGGTTTTATCTCTTCAACTCATCCCTCTCATGTTTTCAAATTACATAAGGCTCTCTATGGTCTAAAGCAAGCTCCAAGAGCTTGGTATGAAACCCTAGCTAGCTTTCTTTTAGAGCATAAATTTTCTAGAGGCTTTGTAGATAAGACTTTATTTATTAGACATCATCATGATAGGATTCTGTTAGTTCAAGTATATGTTGATGATATTATATTTGGATCTACTGATTCTAAACTTTGCAAAAGGTTTTCTGATCTTATACACTCCAAGTTTAAAATGAGTAGCATGGGTGAACTTTCTTACTTTCTTGGTCTTCAAGTAAAGCAAGCTCCTGATGGCATGTTCATTTCCCAGTCCAAATATGCTAAGGAATTAGTAAAAAGGTTTGGGATGGCTGATGCCTCAGCTATGAAGACACCCATGGCTTCTAATGCAGTAATTGATCCTGATGAAAAGGGTAAACCTATTGATCAGAAAAATTTTAGGGCCATTGTTGGGTCTCTATTATATCTTACTGCTAGTAGACCTGATATAATATTTGCATAATGTCTTTGTGCTATATTTCAAGTCAATCCTAAAGAATCTCATTTAATTCTCCTCAAAAGAATATTAAGATACTTAAAGGGTTGTCATAATCTAGGACTTTGGTATCCCACAGAGTCAGAATTTGAATTAACTGGATATTCTGATGCTGACTATGCTGGATGCAGAGTTGACAGAAAAAAGGACTTTAGGAACTTGTCAGTTCCTGTGTGATAGATTAGTATCCTGGTTTTGCAAGAAATAATCTTCTGTGTCTACATCAACTATAGAGGCTGAATATATAGCTGCTGGTAGTTGTTGTTCACAAATCTTGTGGATTCAAAATCAGCTACTGGATTATGGGTACTCTCTCAAAGATTCCACCATCTTTTGTGACAGTACTAGTGCCATATCTATTGCACAAAATCCAGTCCTGCATTCAAGAACCAAGCATATAGAAATAAGACATCATTTTCTTAGAGATTGTGTTGACAAAAAAGAGATTAACCTCAAGTTTATCTCCACTGATTTTCAAAGAGGAGATATTTTTACCAAGCCTCTGGATGTGCAAAAACACATTCTTTTTGAATCAGCTTGGAATGATAAATGACATGGATTAAACTTGACTTTTGTCTTTGTGAAGATGTGGTCAACGATCGTCGAACGGAGATCAACGATCGTCGAACGGAGATCAACGATCGTCGAACTCATCTTGAGCTCAATCGTCGACCTGAGATTGATGACAACTCTGTGTGAAGACAAAAATCGTCGAATAGAGATCGACGACTTTGCTTCAGTAAAATCAATCATCGACCTAAGCTCGATTATCGATTTTTTTTCAACTGAGATCATAGACCAAAGATTTCATTTGTTTTTAATTAAATCTTTGACCTAAGATCAACGTTTTTGCTTTTATCCTCGGCCAGAGATCGTCTCTTCATATTCCAAAAACCTTTATATAGGTTTCTTCTCGATCTCTGTCCCGCGCTTTCATATTTCCCCTCTGCTCTTGATCTTTGCTCTCTCGAGTTTACAGGTTTTCCATGGCGATCTCTATAGCAGTTCTCACAGCGATGAAGTTCGACACAGGATTTGATGTCGACTTCGACTCTTTCAGTCATTGTGATCTTGTGTTTCAGGAAATGCTATAGCTTTGCAATGATCAGGGTTTGAAGAAACTTATGACTACAAGGATAAAGCTATCTGCTGCTGAGATAAAGGAATGGGTTTACACATCCTCTTTTAATGACTCTTCGATGATTGGTTTCATCTCAGGACAGCAGGTGACTCTAAACCCTGCAATTCTTACAGAGATTTTTCAATTAAAGAATGGAACGGATGATCTAGATCAGGACAGTTCAGAGTATAGCAGGATGCTCTTGGAGATGGGTCATGCCGAGGGCATTCCATCTAAGTTATTAAAGAAAAACTTATCCGTAGGTTTTAAGTTTCTTGTGGATGTAGTGAGAAAGGTTTTGTTGGGCAAGCATTCAGCCCATGATAACATCAACAGGCAACAGTTTGCTGTCATGTCTGCTTTAGTTAACAGGAAGGCCATTGATTGGGCCAGTTTGTTCTTCGATTTGATCAAGAGGAAGAACAATAAAAAGGAAGTTTGCTTAGGGAGGATTATAAGAATCTTTCTTCAAAAGAAAGCCCCAGAGCTATTGGTGTCTTCAACCATAGCTATTAATGCCAGCAAGAGGCTGGATTGCTCTTTGTTCGGGAAGTGGGAGAGGTCGATTCAGAAACCCTCCAGGGCTGGAACCTCCTCTCATACATCTGAGGGCACAAGGACTGTCATAGTCACTCCTCAACCTAGTGAAGAAGTTGTTGGGTTTCTCTATCAGGATGACACAACACTTGTGCACGCAGTGGAAGTAATATAAAATCAAGAACAACCCAAAAGAGATTGGGATCGGGCCATGAATGTAGAACAAAGAAGTTAAGAAACAACTAGGTAAAAGTTACCTTTCCGGTGTTTAGTCAAAACTCAACAGAGATGCCTCAAGCTTTGAGTCCTTGTCGGTGGCCAGTTCTACGTAGAATAACGTCTACGTCTCTGCAGAAATCCACATGAGCAGGAGAACACCGAACCCCATCGCACGAAAGATCGGGAAGGAGATCAACTGCACCTTGCACTTCCACGGACTGCTAGGTCCGCGCCAGGAATAGCAACACCGGCGAATATCGCCGGAGAGGATATGGTCGGCGGAGCGAATGAGGCTGCGGAACACTTCCGTCCGGCGAGATTCGGGAATCGGCAGAACGAACGAGCGGCGGAACGCTTCCGTCGGGTTCGATTCGGCCACATGAGAAAAACTTCGATCCATTTCCCAAAACCCTAAGTCTCAATTTATACCAAAGGCATAAACAGACCTGAGAGTATCGCTATCCGCAGACCACCCAAAATAGGGTTTCAGAATCATTCGCCGAGAATCAACACAGGTTCGGCGAGAATCAGTCGGCGGAAATCAGAAGACATATTCGGCGAGAATCAACAGACAGATTCGGCGAGAATCCAATAGACAGATTCGGTGAGAATCAGCAGACAGATTCGGCGAGAATCCAACAGCCAGATTCGGCGAGAATCCAACAGATTGATTCTCGACGACTTTGCCTTAGTCGGCGAGTCATACTCGACGACCCCCATCGACTCTCGACGACTTTGCCTTAGTCGGCGAGTCATACTCGATGACTCTCGACGAAAATCCTTTGGCAACGTTTGCCCGACCCCATTCTGTGTGGTGATTGGTAACCCTTACCAACACAGTCAATCTTCCAACTTCTTCAGATGCTCTTATGTGCGACCCTGCAGGCTCATATCGTATTGGCAGTGAGATTACATGTTTGACCACTTCTAGATCACCATGGTAACTCCAACAGTCTCCCACTTGATCTTGAAAGTATCAAACCAAAAACCTCACAAACAATGAGCGGCATCTAGCAATGCATCATTGCTACCCAAGCAATAAGAGTTCATAACTCATAAGCCTTATGAACAATGTCCCAGCGTTGTCTTTGTCCCTTTGTCCCTTACATCCGGAAAGAACTAGAGGCATGGACCGTGTCACCCTCATAATAGCTCAATCCAAGTTTCTTGATCTAGAATGGACTTCCAGAGAATGGTGAGTCCAATATCACATATTTACTCAACAAGGCATGACCATGCATTTCTCAGTCCAGTTCCATCAAGGGGCCCATGGATGCAACTCTTGTCATATAGGAGGACAAATCCCATATCTGCTCATGCACAAACACCCAAATGATTCGTAACGTGCCCAACAACCACCCTTATCATCAACCTTTCTCAAGGAAGACTTTAGATGGCATCAAAGCACGCTCTTCCTCACTTAATGAATGTTGTGACTTCAGGTCAAAGGACCACAACACCATTATCAATTGAGACCTACTCGTGACACATTTAGATAACAATCCACAAAGTAGTCTCAGGTTGGGTCTGTACAGTACAACTTGTTCATTAATAAGTGTTGGGTACATTGGAAAATGTGTACCTGATTTGAAGAAGCCCAAACTAGCTCAATGATATACATCAAGGTGTATTTGATGTTGTTTTGAGTTGACATATGCAGGTGAAGAATTGATAAAGTATGCAGAAAAATTCTAAGTCCAAGTGTCGACACAGAGAAGGATGTGTCGACACATAGAAGAAATTAGTCGACACAACACTGGGAAGCAGTGTCGACACATAGCAGTTAGTCTACAACTACACTGGGAAAAAGTGTCGACACAGAGGAAGTATGTCGACACATAGCAGTTAGTCTACAACTACACTGGGAAAAAGTGTCGACACAGAGGAAGTATGTCGACACATATCAGTTAGTCTACAACAATACTGGGAAAGTGTGTCGACACAGAAGAAGTAAGTCGACACAACACTGGGAATTTGTGTCGACACAGAAGAAAAGCGTCGACCTCAACATTGGGAAAATGTGTCGACACAGAAGAATATAGTCGACCTCAGGTTTGTCGACACCAGCAGGATGTGTCGACTCAGAAGAATATAGTCGACCTCAAGTTTGTCTACACCAGCAGAATGTGTCGACACATTGTGATTAAGTCGACACATTACAGCATAATTAAAAGAAGACTGTGTCGACACCTGAAGGCTAAGTTGACATTTACTAAGTTATGATTCTACAAACAACTGTGTCGACACACAGGACTTGTGTCGATACACTGAAGAGTCAAGACCAAGTTATTTTCAGAAGAAGCTGTGTCGACTTAAAGGCAACTTAGTCGACATCACTGAAGGCTGATAGTTTAACTTTCAAGGCAGCCTAAACACCTAGAGGGGGGGGGGGGGTGAATAGGTTCTGCTTTTCTTATAAAAACTTCTAGGCAGAATTCAATTCATTAGCTAACACAATTGGCACAGCAATCACAGAAAATAAAACATCACAGATTGCACAAAGTTTTATAGTGGTTCCCCAAGGTCTGGGTACATCCACTTTCCCCCTTCACCTATCTAGCAGTATGCTAGATTCGGCCAAACTTTCACTTATCTCAGATCAACAGATCCTACAACTCAGAACCCAACTGGTTCCTACAACTCAGGCACAACTGCCCTACCTCAGCCTTGCCCCAAGGCCTACAACTCAGAGAATATCCTTCTCCTACACTCAGGCAAACAACCCTACCACTCAGAGTTCAACACTCCTACACTCAGCCTTTATAACATAGGCTTACAATTCAGATCTGTGTAAACAGATCCTACAGAAATATAGAAAAGATTATTAAACTGTCTTGCCAAAGTTGAGAGAGAAAAGGCCAAGACAATTCTTGATCAGCTGATGTAATCAACTGTATCTGAGCCTTCTTCAAAGCTTCTTGAAAATGAACTTAGCTGAGTTGATTCCAAACAGCTTCTTGAGAATCCACTGGTGGTTTCTTTCTTCTTCTTCTAATTCTGGCTTGATCTCTCTCTATCCAGCACTTTGAAAGATTCTCCTGAATTCTGATTAGAACTATTCTTAGATCTATCCTTAGATAGTCTTCTTAGATCTCCCGGAGAAGATCTTCTTAAGTGACTAGCACTTTCTTGAAATGAATTGGATTGTGATCCTTCTCTTCCTTTTTGAATCAAAGTTATTCAAAAGGACTATCTGTTGTGGTTTTTGTTCTCCTTCTGAATCTGTCTATTTATAGACATTCTTTATGGTAACCGGCTGATCCGGTTTCTAACTATTTTCTGACAAGTCTGACAGCTTCAGTTAACCGGTGGTAACCCATAGCTGTCAAGTCTTCAAACAAGTCCTGTGCCTTAGTCTGGAACCACAAGTTGTTGAAACAGTCTGTCAGAAAGTGTCGAGACCATCTGTCTATCTGTGTCGACACAATTGACTTTGGTGTCGACACAGTTTTCAGTGATGTCGACTAAGTTGCCTTTGAGTCAACACAGCTTCTTCTGAAAATAACTTGGTCTTGACTCTTCAGTGTGTCGACACAAGTCCTGTGTGTCGACACAGTTGTTGTAGAATCATAACTTAGTAAGTGTCGACTTAGCCTTCAGGTGTCGACACATTCATTTCTTAAATCTGCTTTAATGTGTCGACTTAATCACAATGTGTCGACACATTCTGCTGGTGTCGACAAACTTGAGGTTGACTATTTTCTTCTGTGTCGACACATTCAGCTGATGTCGACAATCTTGAGATCGACTATACTCTTCTGTGTCGACACATTCTCCCAATGTTGAGGTCGACGCTTTTCTTCTGTGTCGACACAAATTCCCAGTGGTGTGTCGACTTACTTCTTCTGTGTCGACACTTTTTCCCAGTGTAGTTGTAGACTAACTGCTATGTGTCGACACTGCTTCCCAGTGTTGTGTCGACTATTTTCTTCTATGTGTCGACACTGCTTCCTCTGCGTCGACACCTGGACTTAGAATTTTTCTGCATACTTTGTCAATTCTTCACCTGCACATGTCAACTTAAAACAACATCAAATACACCTTGATGTATATCATTGAGCTAGGTTGGGCTTCTTCAAATCAGGTACACATTTTCCAATGTACCCAACAATCTCCCCCTATTTGGAGAAGTCATAACCCCTATAGCCAATGATATACACCATTTATAAACAGTACTAAATGATGATTAATGACATAACAGGAATACTTTAATATAAACAAAACATAAAAACAATTCATCACAGAATACACATTATAATATGCCAAACTACATTTTGTTTATAACTGGGTAATGTTTGATTACAATGTTTTACATTTAATGATTACATCACAACATTACAAAACACTATAAAAAGAACTTAAAACATAATCAGGATTGATCAGGCTCTCTAATTATAATCCCTTTGCCAGATTGAATTGTATCTGTCACAGGAGCTTCTGATTCTTCAGCTATCTTCTTTCCTTTAAGATCAACTTTCTTCTGAGATTCTTCCTTGATCCTTTGCCTTTCAAAATAATGAAAAGGCTTTGGGAAGTATTTGCTTGGCTCCTTAGCATCTGATGGCAGTCTTCCCAGCTTAGCTTTCCTTCTGAATTGTACTATTGCTTCTTGTCTAGCCTCATACTTTTGCCATTCTATTTCATTGTACCACTTGCCTCTCTCATGAACTTTATCTTGTACAGCTTTCCATGTAGTGAGTATTATGTTCCTTGAAGTAGGACTCCACTGCTCATAATCTGGCTTAAGTACAACCTGCTCTCTGAATTTCTTCTTGGCTAATAGAGCATCTTGTTGTTCTTTTAGAGTAGCCTCAGGCTTATCAACCTTTCCAAAGACAATATTAGTAACCTCCTTTGGAGGACTATACATTCCTTGAACTTTCTGATCAATCATGTCAAAATCTGGAGGGGGGTAAATGACTTGGGCAACCTCAGGTTGATTGCCTTCAAGTAGATTTGATTGTATTCCTGATTCAGCCACCATAGCATCATCACACAATGGGGGATATCCCAAAGTGGCTCGGATACTATTGGTCACCCATTTGGAGTGCTCTGAGCCTGCATGAATTAGCATCCTCTCCCCCTTTATGGCTTCTCTAGATACATGATCTCTCAGATCTTCCTTTTGGAATCGGATTTGGCCATCCAAATAATTCACACCCTCTTTGAAAAATGGTTTTAACTTTTGAAGCTTTTCAGATATTTCTTTTTGAGAGGTTGTGATGGCAGTCTTAACAGATGCAATTGCAGCTTGAAAATTCTTATCAAATTCTTCCCTTTCTTTGGCTCTATCTGCAGGCAGACCTGAAACAATCTTCTTTACCTCCTCAACGATCTCATTATGAGATTCAGTTAAATTCTCATTCATTCTGATCTAATTTTCCAAAACATAACTTTGCTTCAAAGCAATGTCATCCACCTTTGTAGTAATAGCCTCCTGTTGTTTAGCTAGATAAACCACAGCATTGCCACCCTTGTGGAAGCAATCTGTCATTTCCTTTTTATGCATGTTTACCTGAAACTGGATGGACTTTATATCCTGAGCTAAGTCAAACTGAAGTGACTTGCTATTTTCATCAACATACTTTTCCATAGCCATCCTTTGTTCATCCAATTTTACTTATAGATCTATCATAAATTTGTTGTAATCAAAGGCTGGAGATACTTGTAGAGGTGTGGTCTGTAAAGCCTGCTTATAATGCTTGCTTCTTCTCTTAAATACAACAAGTTTTCTCTTCTTTGCCACCCTGGCTTCTTCAGTTTCTGTTTCAGATGAAGTATCTACATGAATTCTTTCTTGAGGATGATGAATTGTATCAGTTCCAGGGACCTGTTGCTCAGCTTCAACATCCACTGGCTCACCCTCAACCTGTGGCTCAACTTCAGTTTCCTGATCAATGTCCATACCTATGGACTTCTCAATATCTAGTCCACCTCCTACTTTATCAGCAGTAGTATCAATATCTGGGAACAACTCCTCCATAGTAAATTCCAGTTGAGCTGTAACTTCTGCAGCAGTTAAATCTTGAGACAAGTTTAACTGTGCTTCCTCTTGTACTTGCACTTCAGTATTTGTAGTATTTGGAGTAGGAGTGGACACTAGCTCCCCCTGAACCTGTGCAGTAATAAGAATTTGAGCAATGTCTTTTATAGTAAAATACATTAGCTCCCCCTATACCTGAGCAGGAGTAGATACCTTTGGAGCAGGAGTGGAAACTGGCTCCCCCTGCATCTGTGCAGGTGTTGACACTTCCTGGACTATAGATGAGGCAACCTGTTCTTCAACCTGTGTCCTTAGTGGGTCTTCTTGTAATTGTTCAGGTTCTTGATTTTGTGTAGGGGATTTCACAGGGGTGTCTGGCCTGCTCTCTTCAGGCACATCCTTGGACAACACCCTATCCCACCTTGAGAACAATCTCATATCCATTCTTCTCATATGATTAATCTTACTCCCTTGCAGTTGCTGCATCACTTCAGGAATCACTCCAGTGAGGTACAGGCTCATGATCCTAGCCATGTTAGGCTTCTTGATTCCTTCTTTGATCTTGTCAAAGATCACTCCTGACCAATCAGTAGGAATAGTAAAAACAATCCTGGTCATCAGGCTGAACATATAGGCAGAAATCCTATCATGTCCACCTGTCTTGCAGAGGATTACTTTCCCAACTACTTCTGACAAGAACTTCCCTTGCTGATTCATACCCTTCCTGTTGAATGCAGCTCCAATCTTCAATCCTGAGTCCAGTCCACACCATTGAAGGGCTTCCCTTGTCTTAGATATCGGAACTTCCTCTTCATTCTCAACTATTTGCAATTGAAAGATCTTTCTTAAACTTCTTTGATTAATCTTCACCTTAGTCCCTTGAACAGTGGACTTAATCTTGAGGCCAGTAGAGTGGACTGATGCAGAGATAAAGAACTCGTGCACCTCCTTCTTCCAGATTTTAGTAGGTTCTGAGATGAGAAATTCTAACCCTGACTCAGAGAGGAGGGTGATAACTCCTTGAACATCTGGTGGCACCTCTGCAAAGGCCTGGCGCACCAACTCATACCCTTCATTTATGTTGTCTTCAATCCTTGGCGCCATCGGTTCGTCGAGAAAGCTTGAGAGAAGAGAGAGAGATAGACTGTCGACACAAGGTTCTAGTCTCGAAAACCTTGGAAGCGTGTCGGCAGAATGAGTTTGTGACCTATTTATAGCCTCAGTTGAAAGAAGTTCAAAAGGCGCCAAAAACAGTCAAAATGTGTCGACACAGACGGAATGTGTTGACACAAACTTCTATTGTCTCGACATTACTTCAGCCTACTATGTGTCGACACCAATTTGTGGTTATGTCGACACCTTAGATAAACAGAAATTCTGTGTCGACTCTAAGGATAAGTGTCGACACATATTCTGTAAGTGTCGACACATATTCTGTAAGTGTCGACACCATTTTCCTGGTTGAGTCGACATTACATTTCTGGTTAAGTCGACAATATAACTCTTAAGTGTCGACACATATTCTCTGTGTCGACACAATATTTCTGACTTGTCGACATAATTTCTCTGAGTCGACACATTATTACTGAATGTGTCGGCACATTCTAACTTAGCCAATTTCTGTAACTTCAATGTGTCCTTTTTAACACTTGATTATGTTGTTTTTACTTTTACTTATTTATATACCACTTCAATAGCATTGTTAATGATTTTGTTAATACATTAATCAATGGTTAACATACCTAATTCAATTTTGAATTTATTGAATTTGGTTTCATCTAAAGGCTTAGTAAATACATCTGCTATTTGATAATCTGTTTTTACAAATTCCAATGAGATGTCTCCTCTTTCTACATGTTCTCTAAGAAAATGGTATTTGATTTCTATATGCTTAGTTCTACTATGAGAAACTGGATTATTAGCAATAGAAATAGCACTCTTTGAATCACATAAAAGGGGTGTTCTACTTACCTGAATACCATAATCCTTAAGCTGATGCTGCATCCACAATAGCTGTGCACAGCAGCTTCCAGCAGCAACATACTCTGACTCAGCTGTGGAAATTGCTACACTGGTCTGCTTCTTACTACTCCAAGATATTAGTCTTCCCCCCAGGAATTGACAAGTACCTGTAGTACTCTTTCTATCCTCTCTACATCCTGCAAAATCTGCATCTGAATAGCCTGTTAGTAGAAAATCTCTATTCCTAGGGTACCAAAGACCTAGAGTAGGAGTGCCCTTTAGATATCTCAGAATCCTTTTGACTGCAGTATAATGAGATTCTTTAGGGCAGGCTTGGTACCTAGCACAGACACATGTTGCATACATAATGTCAGGTCTACTAGCAGTGAGATATAGTAGAGACCCAACTATTCCTCTATACAATGATTCATCAACAGGTTTACCTGTCTCATCTTTGCATATAGGCATACTAGTTCCCATAGGAGTTCTCATGGTGGAGGATGACTCCATACTATACTTCTTAATTAATTCTTTGGTGAACTTAGACTGGGATATGGACAATCCATCATCAGTCTGTCTTACTTGGAGTCCCAAGAAGAACTTAAGTTCACCCATACTGCTCATCTCAAACTTCCCTTGCATAAGTTTGGCAAACTTTTTACAAAGGTTGTTTTCAGTAGATCCAAAGATTATGTCATCAACATAGATCTGGACTAAGATGATCTTTCCTTTGGATTCCCTAAGGAATAGAGTTTTGTCTATCTTTCCTCTTGAGAATTTATTCTCAATGAGGAAGGTAGACAGGGTTTCATACCAAGCCCTTGGAGCTTGTTTTAACCCATACAAAGCTTTCCTAAGCTTATACACATAATCAGGTTTAAGAGTATCTATAAAACCTGATGGCTGCTCTACATATACTTCTTCCTTAAGATCACCATTCAGAAATGCTGACTTCACATCCATCTGGTATACTTTGAAGTCTTGGTAGGCTGCATAGGCAAGGAACATTCTGATTGCCTCCAGCCTTGCTACTGGAGCAAAGGTTTGATCAAAGTCAATTCCTTCTTCCTGCCTGTATCCTTTTGCAACTAATCTTGCTTTATTCTTCACTATTATCCCACTTTCTTCTAGCTTGTTCCTATAGATCCACTTAGTGCCAATTATGTTGTGGCCTCTTGGTTTAGGAACAAGCTCCCAGACTTTGCATCTTCTGAATTGATTCAGCTCCTCTTGCATAGCATCAATCCAGTGCTGGTCTTGGATAGCTTCTTCAAACTTCTTAGGTTCCATCTGGGACAAGAAACTTGAATGCAAAACTGTGCTTTGATTTCTGCTTCTAGTTTGCACTCCTTGTCTTGGATCACCAATTATCTGATCAGTTGGATGATCTCTCAGATATCTTATAGCTGGAGGAAGATTCCCTTCAGGTTGAGCATCTCCAGCTTCTTCATCCTGCTGAGCCTCCTGGTTTTCATCAGCTTCCATTATCTCTTGTACTCCCCCTGGACAGCAGCCTTCATTTTCCAATGCTTCATCTTCCTTTGAAGCTTCAGCAATGGAGAGCTTGTCCATCTTCTTGCTTATACCTGTTGAGTCATTTGATCTACAAGACAACTCACTATTGATTAATCTTGTTTCATCAAATACAACATGCACAGATTCTTCAACAACTTGAGTAGTTAAGTTAAAGACTCTATAGGCCTTACTATTTGTGCTGTACCCAACAAATATCCCATCCTGGGATTTGGCAGCAAACTTAGTCAAATATGACTTGCCATTGTTAAGTATATAGCACTTGCAACCAAAGATCCTAAAATAGGATAGATTTGGTTTTCTGCCTTTCACAATCTCATAGGGAGTCTTTCTGTGGCTTTTGGTGATAGAAGCCCTATTGATGACATGACAAGCAGTGTTAACTGCCTCAGCCCAAAAATATTCTGGGAGAGAGGTGTCACTCAATAGAGTTCTACCAGCTTCAATTAATGTTCTATTCTTTCTTTCAGCAATTCCATTTTGCTGAGGTGTTCTTGGTGAGGAGAACTCTTGGAAAATCCCAAAGTCTTTACACAAATTTGTTATGCTTTCAGAATGAAACTCAGTACCATGATCACTTCTGATTTTGACCACTGTACTATTCAGTTCATTCTGAATTTGCTTTACAAAATTAAGTAGTACACTTGGGGTTTCAGATTTTTGTCTTAGAAAGAACACCCATGTAAATCTAGAATAGTCATCTACAACCACAAAAGTGTAGACCTTCCTACCTAGACTATGAACTGGCATAGGACCAAAAAGATCCATATGCAAGAGGTATAAGCACCTCACAGAATCCTTGTTTTCAAGGCTTTGAAATGAGGATTTTGTCTGCTTGCCCTTTTGACAAGCTGAGCATACCCCTTCCTTTATACACTTAACTTGAGGCCCATTCCTCACTAGTTCTTTACTAATGAGTTGGCCAATTGTCTTGTAGTTTAGATGAGCCAATCTCTTGTGCCACTTAACACAATGGGAAGCATTGTCATCAGCTACAAGACAGATGGGGGAAGCCTTATTCTCACACTCAAAATTAAGGCAATATACATTTCTCTTCCTATACCCAGTCAAAATGATCTCTTGATCACTTGACCTTTTGATATGACATCCATCCTTACCAAATGAAATGTCATATCCTAGATCACTCAGCTGGCTTATGCTTATTAGATTATATTTCAAACCTTTTACATAGGCCACTTGGGTGATAGTAATTAGGTTAGAAGAAATGTTACCAAACCCTTTGATGACTCCTTTTTCAGATCCACCAAAGATCACTTTATGTCCATCTTTGACAGATGAATACTCCTTCAGCAGCCCCTTTGTTCCAGTCATGTGCCTGGAACAACCACTATCCAAGTACCATATAGGGGCATGGTTACTTGGATTCACCTGCAATACAGAATTACTTACCCTTAGAACCCAAGTAAGTCTTGGGTCCTTGGTTCAGGTTAGCATTAATAAAGTTATCATAACCTTTTCTAACAGGTAGACTCTTATTCTTTATAACACTTGTGTTATACAAGCAGTCCAATGCAAAATGGCCCCTCTTGCCACATCACCAACATTCAAACTTATTGTATCTAGATCTAGATACATCCTTGTCAGAAGAATTTCTGTTCATTGCTGGTGCTGTTGCAACTTCACCTACTGATTTCTTAAAACCATTGGGTTTATGACCATAGGTATGCCTGCTTGCCTTAACACCCTTGTTCTTCAGAACATTTGTCATAATATGACCTTGAATGTCTTCATGATCATATATGTTAGAAGGCACTTTCTCCTTTCTAAACTTTATGGGGACTGAAAGGTTTAGTGGCTGAATAGGGGCTTTGCCTTTCCTCTTGAATCTGCCAGCCCTGGAGTTACCTTTAAATCCTAATCCAGCCTTACCCTTCTGAGTGACAAATTCATCTATCAAGGGTAAGACAGATTTTGGCTTAGAGTAACTAGCCACTAAATCCCTTTCAATTCTAAGTCTGGCCTCCAGACTCTTTACTTGATCATTAGTATAATTAATTGTGCCCATCTGAATAATAGTTATATTCTTCAGCTTGGCAATTTCATTTAATTTTTGATCAAGGACTTTTTCTAACTCAGTTGTTGCTACCCTTAGTTCAGCAATTTCCTGAGCCTGTGTTTTAACCAGGTTCTTGCTTTTCTTAAGGGCCTGCAACAAGTCCCCATACTTGTCTATTAATTGATAGACATCTCCTTCAGATCCAGATGCATCTTCATCACTTGATGCAGATGTAGCTGATTTTTCACTTGTACTATAAGCAGATGTACAGGAAGGACAGTTTACCTCATTAGGACCAGACTGATTCTGGCATATGTCCTCTTCTGATCTTGTCATCAAACCCATGCATTGATGTTCATTGATGGAGTCTAGCAACTGCATAAACTCCTCTTCCTCAGATGCAGCATATAGTCCAATATATGCTTCAGCTTCAGATCCTGATTCTGAAGTTGACTGGTCTGACAGACTTTTATCTTTCTTTGCTACAAAGGATTTCTCCTTCTTGCCTTTCTGATAAGTCTTCTTCTTTTCTGAAGATTCCTTCCTTTTGTCAGGACAATCAGCCACTACATATCCAGGCCTATTGCAACAATAGCAGACAATCTTTGAAGTAGTGGCTTTGCTGGGCTTTGATCTGCTTTTCTCTTTCCTTGATGACCTTCTCTTCTGATAATAGTCATCAACTTGCTGTGATGTGGAAGGCCTAGACTTCCATTGCTTCTTTTTCAAGAACCTTTGGAATTGCCTAGTGAATGCAGCAAAGTCTGCATCTGAATCACAGCTAACTGAACTCTTATCTGAATTTTCAGAACTATCTTCTTCAACTTCCTTAGGAGGAGATGGTGATTTCCTCCTATTCTTTCTGGTGGCATCAGCATTAAATGCCATAGTCTTTTCTCTATGCTCTCCTCTTGAGTTTCTTTCCTCCTCCTTCCTTACCATAAGTTGCATTTCATAGGATAGCAACTTTCCAAACAGGGTTGGAGGAGATATCTCTGCCAATTTAGCCACTTGTCTTATGGCACAGATCTTTGTATCCCAATCCTTTGATAAGGATCTTAAGAATTTGTCATTCAGTTCATAGGTACTGAAGACTCTTCCATAGGATATTAGCTCATTCACAATTCTATAGAATTTCTTATAGCACTCAGTTATGCTATCAGATTTTCCTTGTCTAAAGCTTTCATACTCCTGATTTAGCATAGACTTTCTGTCCAGCCTTACTTCTTCAGATCCCTCCATGTAGACAATCAATGTGTCCCACATCTCCTTGGAGGTCTTGCAGTGAATCAGATTCTGAAATGTTGAATCATCTATGGCACTGACAATGATGTTCTGTGCCCTTTTATCCATAGTTGCCAAGATGATTTCATCCTTGGTCATTTCTGAATAAGTCTTTGGTATTTGGATATTTGCATCAAGAACAGATATCTTCATTGGAATGAAGGGCCCTTCCTGTACTGTAATGTAAATCCTTAGGTCAGATGCTTCCATAAACAATCTGACTCTCTCTTTCCAGATCCCAAAGATTTCCTTCTTGCATATGGGTAATTTCATAGACCCTAGCTCCTTATGATTCTCTCCAGAACCCATCTTCTTGAATCTTGAATCTGCCTTTCAGATCTACCTCAGACTGTTAAGTCCTTTTTGAGGAACCTCCCTCTGATACCACTTGATAGTTTAACTTTCAAGGCAGCCTAAACACCTAGAGGGGGGGGTGAATAGGTTCTGCTTTTCTTATAAAAACTTCTAGGCAGAATTCAATTCATTAGCTAACACAATTGGCACAGCAATCACAGAAAATAAAACATCACAGATTGCACAAAGTTTTATAGTGGTTCCCCAAGGTCTGGGTACATCCACTTTCCCCCTTCACCTATCTAGCAGTATGCTAGATTCGGCCAAACTTCCACTTATCTCAGATCAACAGATCCTACAACTCAGAACCCAACTGGTTCCTACAACTCAGGCACAACTGCCCTACCTCAGCCTTGCCCCAAGGCCTACAACTCAGAGAATATCCTTCTCCTACACTCAGGCAAACAGCCCTACCACTCAGAGTTCAACACTCCTACACTCAGCCTTTATAACATAGGCTTACAATTCAGATCTGTGTAAACAGAACCTACAGAAATATAGAAAAGATTATTAAACTGTCTTGCCAAAGTTGAGAGAGAAAAGGCCAAGACAATTCTTGATCAGCTGATGCAATCAACTGTATCTGAGCCTTCTTCAAAGCTTCTTGAAAATGAACTTAGCTGAGTTGATTCCAAACAGCTTCTTGAGAATCCACTGGTAGTTTCTTTCTTCTTCTTCTAATTCTGGCTTGATCTCTCTCTATCCAGCACTTTGAAAGATTCTTCTGAATTCTGATTAGAACTCTTCTTAGATCTATCCTTAGATAGTCTTCTTAGATCTCCCGGAGAAGATCTTCTTAAGTGACTAGCACTTTCTTGAAATGAATTGGATTGTGATCCTTCTCTTCCTTTTTGAATCAAAGTTATTCAAAAGGACTATCTGTTGTGGTTTTTGTTCTCCTTCTGAATCTGTCTATTTATAGACATTCTTTATGGTAACCGGCTGATCCGGTTTCTAACTGTTTTCTGACAAGTCTGACAGCTTCAGTTAACCAGTGGTAACCCACAGCTGTCAAGTCTTCAAACAAGTCCTGTGCCTTAGTCTGGAACCACAAGTTGTTGAAACAGTCTGTCAGAAAGTGTCGAGACCATCTGTCTATCTGTGTCGACACAATTGACTTTGGTGTCGACACAGTTTTCAGTGATGTCGACTAAGTTGCCTTTGAGTCAACACAGCTTCTTCTGAAAATAACTTGGTCTTGACTCTTCAGTGTGTCGACACAAGTCCTGTGTGTCGACACAGTTGTTGTAGAATCATAACTTAGTAAGTGTCGACTTAGCCTTCAGGTGTCGACACATTCATTTCTTAAATCTGCTTTAATGTGTCGACTTAATCACAATGTGTCGACACATTCTGCTGGTGTCGACAAACTTGAGGTCGACTATTTTCTTCTGTGTCGACACATTCAGCTGATGTCGACAATCTTGAGATCGACTATACTCTTCTGTGTCGACACATTCTCCCAATGTTGAGGTCGACGCTTTTCTTCTGTGTCGACACAAATTCCCAGTGATGTGTCGACTTACTTCTTCTGTGTCGACACTTTTTCCCAGTGTAGTTGTAGACTAACTGCTATGTGTCGACACTGCTTCCCAGTGTTGTGTCGACTATTTTCTTCTATGTGTCGACACTGCTTCCTCTGCGTCGACACCTGGACTTAGAATTTTTCTGCATACTTTGTCAATTCTTCACCTGCACATGTCAACTTAAAACAACATCAAATACACCTTGATGTATATCATTGAGCTAGGTTGGGCTTCTTCAAATCAGGTACACATTTTCCAATGTACCCAACAAAGGCTGTGTCGACACCAAAGTCAATTGTGTCGACACAGATAGACAGATGGTCTCGACACTTTCTGACAGACTGTCTCGACAACTTGTGGTTCAAGACTAAGGCACAGGACTTGTTTGAAGACTTGACAGCTGTGGGTTGCCACCGGTTAACTGAAGCTGTCAGACTTGTCAGTAAACGGTTAGAAACCGGATCAGCCGATTACCATGAAGAAAGTCTATAAATAGACAGATTCAGAAGGAGAAAGTAACTTTTGAAAACATTGATAAGAATCAAAAAGTTGAGAAGGATTACAATCCAATTCATTTCAAGAAAGTGCTTGGCACTTAAGAAGATCTCCTCCGGAAGATCTAAGAAGACTATCTAAGGATAGATCAAAGAAGAGTTCTAATCAGAATTCAGAAGAATCATTCAAAAGTGCTGGATAGAGAGAGATCAAGCCAGAATTTGAAGAAGAAGAAAGAAACCACCAGTGGATTCTCAAGAAGCTGTTTGGAAATCAACTCAGCTAAGTTCATATTCAAGAAGCTTTGAAGAAAGCTCAGATACAGTTGATTTCATCAGCTGATCAAGAATTGTCTTGGCCTTTTCTCTCTCAATTCAGGCAAGACAGTTAAATAATCTTTTCTATATTTCTGTAGGATCTGTTTACACAGATCTGAGTTGTAAGCCTGTGTTATAAAGGCTGAGTGTAGGAGTGCTGAACACTGAGTGGTAGGGCTGTTTGCCTGAGTGTAGGAGAAGGGTCTTCTCTGAGTTGTAGGCCTTGGGGCAAGGCTGAGGTAGGGCTGTTGTGCCTGAGTTGTAGGAACCAGTTGGGTTCTGAGTTGTAGGATTTGTTGATCTGAGATTAGTGGAAGTTTGGCCGAATCTAGCATACTGCTAGATAGGTGAAGGGGGAAAGTGGATGTACCCAGACCTTGGGGAACCACTATAAAACATTGTGTAATCTGTGATGTTTTATTTTCTGTGATTGCTGTGATTATTGTGTTAGCCATTAGATTGAATTCTGCCTAGAAGTTTTTATAAAGAAGTAGAACCTATTCACCCCCCTCTAGGTGTTTAGGCTGTCTTGAAAGTTAAACTATCAAGTGGTATCAGAGGGAGGTTCCTCAAAAAGGACTTAACAGTCTGAGGTAGATCTGAAAGGCAGATTCAAGATTCAAGAAGATGGGTTCTGGAGAGAATCATAAGGAGCTAGGGTCTATGAAATTACCCATATGCAAGAAAGAAATTTTTGGAATTTGGAAAGAAAGAGTCAGACTGTTTATGGAAGCATCTGACCCAAGAATTTACATCACAGTACAGGAAGGCCCCTTCATTCCAATGAAGGTATCAGTTCTTGATGCAAATATCCAAACTCCAAAGAGTTATTCAGAAATGACCAAGGATGAAATCATCTTGGCAACCATGGATAAAAGAGCTCAGAACATTATTGTGAGTGCCATAGATGATTCAACATTTCAGAATCTGATTCACTGCAAGACCTCCAAGGAAATGTGGGACACATTGATTGTCTACATGGAGGGATCTGAAGAAGTAAGGCTGGACAGGAAGTCTATGCTAAATCAGGAGTATGAAAGCTTTAGACAAGGAAAATCTGATAGCATAACTGAGTGCTATAAGAAATTCTATAGAATTGTGAATGAGCTAATATCCTATGGAAGAGTCTTCAGTACCTATGAACTGAATGACAAATTCTTAAGATCCTTATCAAAGGATTGGGATACAAAGATCTGTGCCATAAGAGAAGTGGCTAAATTGGCAGAGATATCTCCTCCAACCCTGTTTGGAAAGTTGCTATCCTATGAAATGCAACTTATGGTGAGGAAGGAGGAGGAAAGAAACTCAAGAGGAGAGCATAGAGAAAAGACTGTGGCATTCAATGCAGAAGCCACTAGAAAGAATAGGAGGAAATCACCATCTCCTCCTAAGGAAGTTACAGAAGATAGTTCTGAAAGTTCAAACAAGGGTTCTGAAAGCTGTGATTCAGATGCAGATTTTGCTGCATTCACAAGACAATTCCAGAGGTTCTTGAAGAAGAAGCAGTGGAAGTCTAGGCCTTCCCCATCACAGCAAGTTGATGACTATTATAAGAAGAAAAGGTCATCAAGGAAAGAGAAGAGCAGATCAAAACCCAGCAAAGCCACTACTTCAAAGATTGTCTGTTATTGTTGCAATAGGCCTGGACATGTAGTGGCTGATTGTCCTGACAAGAGAAAGGAATCTTCAGAAAAGAAGAAGACTTATCAGAAAGGCAAGAAGGAGAAATCCTTTGTAGCAAAGAAAGATAAGAGTCTGTCAGACCAGTCAACTTCAGAATCAGGATCTGAAGCTGAAGCATATATTGGACTATATGATGCATCTGAGGAAGAGGAGTTTATGCAGTTGCTAGACTCCATCAATGAACATCAATGCATGGGGTTGATGACAAGATCAGAAGAGGACATATGCCAGAATCAGTCTGGTCCTAATGAGGTAAAATGTCCTTCCAGTACATCTGTTTGTAGTACAAGTGAAGAATCAGCTACATCTGCATCAAGTGATGAAGATGCATCTGAATCTGAAGGAGATGTCTATCAATTGATAGACAAGTATGGGGACTTGTTGCAAGCCCTTAAGAAAAGCAAGAACCTGGTTAAAACTCAGGCTCAGGAAATTGCTGAACTAAGGGTTGCAACAACTGAGTTAGAAAAGGTCCTTGATCAAAAATTAAATGAAATTGCCAAGCTGAAGAATATAACTATTATTCAGATGGGCACAATTAATTATACTAATGATCAAGTGAAGAGTCTGGAGGCCAGACTTAGAATTGAAAGGGATTTAGTGGCTAGTTACTCTAAGCCAAAATCTGTCTTACCCTTGATAGATGAATTTGTCACTCAGAAGGGTAAGGCTAGATTAGGATTTAAAGGTAACTCTAGGGCTGGCAGATTCAAGAGGAAAGGCAAAGCCCCTATTCAGCCACTAAACCTTTCAGTCCCCATAAAGTTTAGTAAGGTGAAAGTGTCTTCTAACATATATGATCATGAAGACATTCAAGGTCATATTAAGACTAATGTTCTGAAGAACAAGGGTGTAAATGCAAGCAGGCCTACCTATGGTCATAAACCTAATGGTTTTAAGAAATCAGTAGGTGAAGTTGCAACAGCACCAGCAATGAACAGAAATTCTTCTGACAAGGATGTATCTAGATCTAGATACAATAAGTTTGAATGTTGGTGCTGTGGCAAGAGAGGCCATTTTGCATTAGACTGCTGGTATAACACAAGTATTATAAAGAATAAGAGTCTACCTGTTAGAAGAGGTTATGATAACTTTATTAATGCTAACCTGAACCAAGGACCCAAGACTTACTTGGGTTCTAAGGGTAAGTAATTCTGTATTGCAGGTGAATCCAAGTAACCATGCCCCTATATGGTACTTGGATAGTGGTTGTTCCAGGCACATGACTGGAACAAAGGGGCTGCTGAAGGAGTATTCATCTGTCAAAGATGGACCTAAAGTGATCTTTGGTGGATCTGAGAAGGGAGTCATCAAAGGGTTTGGTAACATTTCTTCTAACCTAATTACTATCACCCAAGTGGCCTATGTAAAAGGTTTGAAACATAATCTAATAAGCATAAGCCAGCTGAGTGATCTAGGATATGACATTTCATTTAGTAAGGATGGATGTCATATCAAAAGGTCAAGTGATCAAGAGATCATTTTGACTGGGTATAGGAAGAGAAATGTATATTGCCTTAATTTTGAATGTGAAAATAAGGCTTCCCCCATTTGTCTTGTAGCTGATGACAATGCTTCCCATTGTGTTAAGTGGCACAAGAGATTGGCTCATCTAAACTACAAGACAATTGGCCAACTCATTAGTAAAGAACTAGTGAGGAATGGGCCTCAAGTTAAGTGTATAAAGGAAGGGGTATGCTCAGCTTGTCAAAAGGGCAAGCAGACAAAATCCTCATTTCAAAGCCTTGAAAACAAGGATTCTGTGAGGTGCTTATACCTCTTGCATATGGATCTTTTTGGTCCTATGCCAGTTCATAGTCTAGGTAGGAAGGTCTACACTTTTGTAGTTGTAGATGACTATTCTAGATTTACATGGGTGTTCTTTCTAAGACAAAAATCTGAAACCCCAAGTGTATTACTTAATTTTGTAAAGCAAATTCAGAATGAACTGAATAGTACAGTGGTCAAAATCAGAAGTGACCATGGTACTGAGTTTCAATCTGAAAGCATAACAAACTTGTGTAAAGACTTTGGGATTTTCCAAGAGTTCTTCTCACCAAGAACACCTCAGCAGAATGGAATTGCTGAAAGAAAGAATAGAACATTAATTGAAGCTGGTAGAACTCTATTGAGTGACACCTCTCTCCCAGAATATTTTTGGGCTGAGGCAGTTAACACTGCTTGTCATGTCATCAATAGGACTTCTATCACCAAAAGCCACAGAAAGACTCCTTATGAGATTGTGAAAGGCAGAAAACCAAATCTATCCTATTTTAGGATTTTTGGTTGCAAGTGCTATATACTTAACAATGGCAAGTCATATTTGACTAAGTTTGCTGCCAAATCCCAGGATGGGATATTTATTGGGTACAGCTCAAATAGTAAGGCCTATAAAGTCTTCAACTTAACTACTCAAGTTGTTGAAGAATCTGTGCATGTTGTATTTGATGAAACAAGATTAATCAATTGTGAGTTGTCTTGTAGATCAAATGACTCAACAGGTATAAGCAAGAGGATGGACAAGCTCTCCATTGCTGAAGCTTCAAAGGAAGATGGAGCATTGGAAAATGAAGACTGCTGTCCAGGGGGAGTACAAGAGATAATGGAAGCTGATGAAATCCAAGAGGTTCAGCAGAATGAAGAAGCTGGAGATGCTCAACCTGAAGGGAATCTTCCTCCAGCTATAAGATATCTAAGAGATCATCCTGCTGATCAGATAATAGGTGATCCAAGACAAGGAGTGCAAACTAGAAGCAGAAATCAAAGCACAGTTTTGCATTCAAGTTTCTTGTCTCAGATGGAACCTAAGAAGTTTGAAGAAGCTATCCAAGACCAGCACTGGATTGATGCTATGCAAGAGGAGCTGAATCAATTCAGAAGGTGCAAAGTCTGGGAGCTTGTTCCTAAACCAAGAGGCCACAACATAATTGGCACTAAGTGGATCTATAGGAACAAGCTAGATGAAAGTGGGATAATAGTGAAGAATAAAGCAAGATTGGTTGCAAAAGGATACAGGCAGGAAAAAGGGATTGACTTTGATCAAACCTTTGCTCCAGTAGCAAGGCTGGAAGCTATCAGAATATTCCTTGCCTATGCAGCCTACCAAGACTTCAAAGTATACCAGATGGATGTGAAGTCAGCATTTCTGAATGGTGATCTTAAAGAAGAAGTATATGTAGAGCAGCCATCAGGTTTTGTAGATCCTCTTAAACCTGATTCTGTGTATAAGCTTAGGAAAGCTTTGTATGGGTTAAAACAAGCTCCAAGGGCTTGGTATGAAACCCTGTCTACCTTCCTCATTGAGAATAAATTCTCAAGAGGAAAGATAGACAAAACTCTATTCCTTAGGGAATCCAAAGGAAAGATCATCTTAGTTCAGATCTATGTTGATGACATAATCTTTGGATCTACTGAAAACAACCTTTGTAAAAAGTTTGCCAAACTTATGCAAGGGAAGTTTGAGATGAGCAGTATGGGAGAACTTAAGTTCTTCTTGGGACTCCAAGTAAGACAGACTGATGATGGATTGTCCATATCCCAGTCTAAGTTCACCAAAGAATTAATTAAGAAATATGGTATGGAGTCATCCTCCACCATGAGAACTCCTATGGGAACAAGTATGCCTATATGCAAAGATAAGGCAGGTAAACCTGTTGATGAATCAGTGTATAGAGGAATAGTTGGGTCTCTACTATATCTCACTGCTAGTAGACCAGACATTATGTATGCAACATGTGTCTGTGCTAGATACCAAGCCTGTCCTAAAGAATCTCATTATACTGCAGTCAAAAGGATTCTGAGATATCTTAAGGGCACACCTAATTTAGGTCTTTGGTACCCTAGGAATAGAGATTTTCAACTAACAGGCTATTCAGATGCAGATTTTGTAGGATGTAGAGAGGATAGAAAGAGTACTACAGGTACTTGTCAATTCCTGGGAGGAAGACTAATATCATGGAGTAGTAAGAAGCAGACCAGTGTGGCAATTTCCACAGCTGAGTCAGAGTATGTTGCTGCTGGAAGCTGCTGTGCACAGCTATTGTGGATGCAGCATCAGCTTAAGGATTATGGTATTCAGGTAAGTAGAACACCCCTTTTATGTGATTCTAAGAGTGCTATTTCTATTGCTAATAATCCAGTTTCTCATAGTAGAACTAAGCATATAGAAATCAAATACCATTTTCTTAGAGAACATGTAGAAAAAGGAGACATCTCATTGGAATTTGTAAAAACAGATTATCAAATAGCAGATGTATTTACTAAGCCTTTAGATAAAACCAAATTCAATAAATTCAAAATTGAATTAGGTATGTTAACCATTGATTAATGTATTAACAAAATCATTAACAATGCAATTAAAGTGGTATTTAAGTAAGTTAAAGTAATAACAACATAATTAAGTGTTTAAAAAAAGGGAAAGGACACATTGAAGTAACACTTACAAGTGGTGTTGAACCAACAGAAATTGGCTAAGTAATAATGTGTCGACTCAGAGAAATTATGTCGACAAGTCAGAAATATTGTGTCGACACAGAGAATATGTGTCGACACTTAAGAGTTATATTGTCGACTTAACCAGAAATGTAATGTCGACTCAACCAGGAAAATGGTGTCGACACTTACAGAATATGTGTCGACACTTATCCTTAGAGTCGACACAGAATTTCTGTCTATCTATTATGTATCCAAGGTGTCGACATAACCACAAATTGGTGTCGACACATAGTAGGCTGAAGTAATGTCGAGACAATAGAAGTTTGTGTCGACACATTCCATCTGTGTCGACACATTTAGTCTGTGTTTGGCGCCTTTTGAACTTCTTTCAACAGAAGGTATAAATAGGTGAAAAACGCTTTCTGTCGACACGCTTCCAAGGTTTTCGAGACTAAAACCCTGTGTCGACAGTCTATCTTTCTCTCTTCTCTCAAGCTTTCTCAACGAATCGATGGCGCCAAGGATGAAAGACAACGTCAATGAGGGGTATGAGTTGGTGCGCCAGGCCTTTGCAGATGCGCCGCCAGATGTTCAAGGGGTTATCACCCTCCTCTCCGAGTCAGGGTTAGAATTTCTAATCTCAGAGCCAACTAAAATCTGGAAGAAGGAGGTGCACGAGTTCTTTATCTCTGCATCAGTCCACTCAAAAAGCCTCAAGATTAAGTCCAATGTTCAAGGGACTAAGGTGAAGATTACTCCAAGAACTTTAAGAAAGATCCTTCAATTACAAGTAGTTGAGAATGAAGAGGAAGTTCCTAGTTCTAAGACAAGGGAAGCCCTTCAATGGTGTGGACTAGACTCGAGTATGAAGATTGGAGCTGCATTCAACAGGAAGGGTATGAATCAGCAAGGGAAATTCTTGTCTGAAGTTGTTGGGAAAGTAATCCTCTGCAAGACAGGTGGACATGATAGGATTTCTGCCTATATGTTCAGCCTTATGACCAGGATTGTTTTTACAATTCCTACTGATTGGTCAGGAGTACTCTTTGACAAGATCAAAGAAGGAATCAAGAAGCCCAACATGGCTAGAATCATGAGCTTATATCTCATTGGAGTGATCCCTGAAGTGATGCAGCAACTGCCAGGGACTAAGATCAATCATATGAGAAGGATGGATATGAGACTGTTCTCTAGGTGGGATAGGGTGCTGTCCAAGAATGTGCCTGAAGAGAGCAGGCCAGACACCCCTGTGAAATCCCCTTCTCAAACTCAAGAAACTGAACAACAACAAGAAGATCCACTCAGGACACAGGTTGAAGAACAGCCTGACTCAACTATACTACAACAAGTGTCAACACCTGCACAGATATAGGGGGAGCCAGTTCACTCTCCAGCTCAAAATGTATCTACTCCTGATCAGGTACAAGTGTAGGGGGAGCTAATGTGTTTTACTATAAAAGACATTGCTCATATTCTTATTACTGCACAGGTTCAGGGGGAGCTGTTGTCAGTACAAGTGCAAGAGGAAGCACAGTTAGACTTATCTCAAGATTTAACTGCTGTTGAAGTTACAGCTCAACTGGAATTTACTCTGGAGGAGTTATTCCCTGATGCTGATACTACTACAGATAAAGTAGGAGGAGAACCAGAAATTGAGAAGTCCATAGGTATGGACATTGATCAGGAAGCTGAAGTTGAACCACAGGTTGAGGGGGAGCTAGTGGATGTTGAGACTGAGCAACAGGTCACTGGGACAGATACACTTCATCCTCCTCAAGAAAGAATTCACCTAGATACTTCGTCTGATACTGAAACTGAAGAAGCCAGGATGGCCAAGAAAAGAAAACTTATTGTATTTAAGAGAAGAAGCAAGAATTATAAGCAGGCTTTACAGACAACACCTTAACAAGCATCTCCTGCCTTTGATCATAACAAATTTATGGTAGATCTACAGGTGAAATTGGATGAACAAAGAATGGCTCTGGAAAAGTATGTTGATGAAAATAGCAAGTCTCTGCAGTTTGACTTAGCTCAGGATATCAAGTCCATCCAGTTTCAAGTCAACCTGCATAAGACAGAAATGACAGATTGCTTCCAAAAGGGAGGCCATGCTGTGGTTTATCTAGCTCAACAACAGGAGGCTATTACTAAAAAGGTAGATGATGTTGTCCTGAAGCAAAGCTATGTATTGGAAAATCAGTTAAGAATGAATGATAATTTAACTGAATCTCATCATGAGATAATAGAGGAAGTGAAAAAGATTGTTCCAGGCCTGCCTGCAGATAAAACAAAAGAAAAGGAAGAGTTTAATAAGCAATTTCAAGATGCCATTGCCTCAGTACAAACTGCTATTTCCACCTGCCAACAGGACATATCAACCAAGCTGCAAAAGTTGAAACCATTTTTCAAAGAAGGTATAAATTATCTAGATGGACAAATAAGGTTTCAGAAGGATGACCTTAGAGATCATATGACAAGAGAAGTCATAAAGGGGGAGAGGTTATTGATTCATGCAGGCCAAGAGCACTCTAAATGGGTGACAAATAGTATAAGAGCCACCTTGGGATGTCCACCCTTGTGTGATGATGATATGATGGCTGAATCAGGCATTCAAGCAGGACTACTTGAAGGCAACCAACCTGAGGTTGCCCAAGTTATTTACCCCCCTTCTGATTTTGAAATTCTGGATAAGCAAGTGCAGGATATGTATAGTCCTCCAAAGGATGTGCATAATGTTGTGATTGAGAAAGTTGAGATGCCAGAGGCCTTCCTGAAAGAACAGCAAGATGCTCTATTAGCAAAGAAGAGATTTAGAGAGCAGGCTGCACTTAAGCCAGATTATGAGCAGTGGAGTCCTACTTCAAGGAACATAATACTCACTGCATGGAAAGCTGTACAAGACAAAGTTCATGAGAGAGGGAAGTGGTACAATGAGATAGAATGGCAAAAATATGAGGCAAGACAGGAAGCTATAGTACAATTCAGAAGGAAAGCTAAGCTGGGGAGGCTGTCACCAGATGCTAAGGAGCCAAGCAAGTACTTCCCAAAGCCTTTTCACTATTTTGAAAGGCAAAGGCTCAAGGAAGAAGCTTAGAAGAAAGCTGCTCTAAAAGGAAAGAAGATAGCTGAAGAATCAGAAGCTCTTGTGACAGCTAAAATTCAATCTGGCAAAGGGATTATCATTAGAGAGCCTGATCAATCCTGATTGTGTTTTTAGTTGCTTCATAATGTTTTGTAATGTTGTAATGTGATCATGAAATGTAAAACAATGTAATCAAACATTACCCAGTTATAAACAAAATATTGTTTAAATCTGTGATAGATTGTTTTATCTATGATGTTTTTTTATTTTGTTTATAATTAAGTATCCCTGTGTTTTTGTCATATATCATCATTTAGTACTGTTTATATATGATGTATATTATTGGCTATAAGGGTTATGACTTCTCCAAATAGGGGGAGATTGTTGGGTACATTGGAAAATGTGTACCTGATTTGAAGAAGCCCAAACTAGCTCAATGATATACATCAAGGTGTATTTGATGTTGTTTTGAGTTGACATGTGCAGGTGAAGAATTGATAAAGTATGCAGAAAAATTCTAAGTCCAAGTGTCACACAGAGAAGGATGTGTCGACACATAGAAGAAATTAGTCGACACAACACTGGGAAGCAGTGTCGACACATAGCAGTTAGTCTACAACTACACTGGGAAAAAGTGTCGACACAGAGGAAGTATGTCGACACATAGCAGTTAGTCTACAACTACACTGGGAAAAAGTGTCGACACAGAGGAAGTATGTCGACACATAGCAGTTAGTCTACAACAATACTGGGAAAGTGTGTCGACACAGAAGAAGTAAGTCGACACAACACTGGGAATTTGTGTCGACACAGAAGAAAAGCGTCGACCTCAACATTGGGAAAATGTGTCGACACAGAAGAATATAGTCGACCTCAGGTTTGTCGACACCAGCAGGATGTGTCGACTCAGAAGAATATAGTCGACCTCAAGTTTGTCTACACCAGCAGAATGTGTCGACACATTGTGATTAAGTCGACACATTACAGCAGAATTAAAAGAAGACTGTGTCGACACCTGAAGGCTAAGTTGACATTTACTAAGTTATGATTCTACAAACAACTGTGTCGACACACAGGACTTGTGTCGACACACAGGACTTGTGTCGACACTCTGAAGAGTCAAGACCAAGTTATTTTCAGAAGAAGCTGTGTCAACTCAAAGGCAACTTAGTCGACATCACTGAAGGCTGTGTCGACACCAAAGTCAATTGTGTCGACACAGATAGACAGATGGTCTCGACACTTTCTGACAGACTGTCTCGACAACTTGTGGTTCAAGACTAAGGCACAGGACTTGTTTGAAGACTTGACAGCTGTGGGTTGCCACCGGTTAACTGAAGCTGTCAGACTTGTCAGTAAACGGTTAGAAACCGGATCAGCCGGTTACCATGAAGAAAGTCTATAAATAGACAGATTCAGAAGGAGAAAGTAACTTTTGAAAACATTGATAAGAATCAAAAAGTTGAGAAGGATTACAATCCAATTCATTTCAAGAAAGTGCTTGGCACTTAAGAAGATCTCCTCCGGAAGATCTAAGAAGACTATCTAAGGATAGATCAAAGAAGAGTTCTAATCAGAATTCAGAAGAATCATTCAAAAGTGCTGGATAGAGAGAGATCAAGCCAGAATTTGAAGAAGAAGAAAGAAACCACCAGTGGATTCTCAAGAAGCTGTTTGGAAATCAACTCAGCTAAGTTCATATTCAAGAAGCTTTGAAGAAAGCTCAGATACAGTTGATTTCATCAGCTGATCAAGAATTGTCTTGGCCTTTTCTCTCTCAATTCAGGCAAGACAGTTAAATAATCTTTTCTATATTTCTGTAGGATCTGTTTACACAGATCTGAGTTGTAAGCCTGTGTTATAAAGGCTGAGTGTAGGAGTGCTGAACTCTTAGTGGTAGGGCTATTTGCCTGAGTGTAGGAGAAGGGTCTTCTCTGAGTTGTAGGCCTTGGGGCAAGGCTGAGGTAGGGCTGTTGTGCCTGAGTTGTAGGAACCAGTTGGGTTCTAAGTTGTAGGATTTGTTGATCTGAGATTAGTGGAAGTTTGGCCGAATCTAGCATACTGCTAGATAGGTGAAGGGGGAAAGTGGATGTACCCAGACCTTGGGGAACCACTATAAAACATTGTGTAATCTGTGATGTTTTATTTTCTGTGATTGCTGTGATTATTGTGTTAGCCATTAGATTGAATTCTGCCTAGAAGTTTTTATAAAGAAGTAGAACCTATTCACCCCCCCCCCCTCTAGGTGTTTAGGCTGTCTTGAAAGTTAAACTATCAATAAGTACCCACGTGATGACTTGATATCACAATATCATGACCTGTGAGAACTGGTCATCAGTCAATGCACGTTTTAGTCTTAATGTATCATCATCACCCTTAGTTTCTATGATGATACAATGACCAGGGACCTTTTAAGAATTAAGCTTCAAATAAATCATAGGCTCTCACATTCAAGTCACGTACTTGATGTCCTATGGAAGCGAACATTCTAAGGGTATTTATTATGTTAATATTTAACTATCGCATAGAGAAACCATAATAAAAGAACTTGTCATTAATTGTAAAAGAAAAATCTAGGTACACAATTCATCATATGAATAAATAACAAATAGCCAACAGAATATATGTTTACATGCAACCCACAAGACTCTCATTAGAGTTGATCATTTAGGTATCGTATACCCATTGATCTAGTATGACCATCATGCTTTCTCTGCGCGAGAGGCTTTGTCAGTGGATCCGCAATATTCTCCTCAGTCGGCACTCTGCAGATGTTCACATATCCTCGGTCGACAATCTCACGAATAAGATGGAACCGCCGAAGTATGTGCTTGGAGCGCTGATGGAATCTAGGTTCCTTAGATTGTGCAATTGCACCATTGTTATCACAGTAGAGAACTACGGGACCAACAATACTAGGAACTACATCAAGCTCGACGATGAATTTCCTAATCCATACAGCCTCCTTCACTACGTTAGCTGCAGCAATATACTCGTCCTCTATTGTAGAATCAGTAACTGTCTCTTGCTTGGAACTCTTCCAGCTCACAGCTCCTCCATTAAGGTAAAACACAAAACCTGACTGAGACTTTGAGCTGTCTTTATCAGTTTGGAAGCTAGCATCCGTGTAACCATTTACAACGAGCTCTTCCTCTCCACCATACACAAAGAACACATCCTTTGTCCTTCTCAAGTACTTCAGGATATTCTTGACTGTAATCCAGTGACACTCATCGGGGTCTGACTGATACCTGCTAGTCATGCTCAAAGCAAAGGAGACATCGGGTCGAGTACATAACATCGCATACATGATTGATCCAATTGCCGAAGCATATGGAATCAACTTCATGCGGTCCTTATCTTCACAAGATATTGGACACTGGTCCTTAGAGAGATTCACACCATGAGACATGGGTAAAAATCCTTTCTTGGACTCAAGTATGTTGAACCGCTTAGACACCTTCTCAATGTATGTACTCTGGGTCAAACCTAGTAACTTCTTCGATCTATATCTATAGATCTTAATACCGAGTATATAAGTCACTTCACCCAAGTCCTTTATAGAAAAGCAGTTCCCTAGGTTGTTCTTAACAACTTTTAGGGTAGGAATGTCATTCCCAATCAATAGTATGTCATCTATATACAATATCAGGAAGACAATAATGCTCCCACTAATTCTCTTGTAAACACAAGGCTCATCTTCATTCTTGATGAAACCAAACTCTTTGATTTTCTCATCAAAACAAAGATTCCAACTTCGAGAGGCCTGCTTCAGTCCATAGATGGCCCTATTCAGCTTGCATATTTTAGTGGCTTCATTTGAGGATACAAAACCCTCGGGCTGTGTCATGTACACTTCCTAAAGGAGGTTTCCATTAAGAAAAGCCGTTTTGACATCCATCTGCCAGATCTCGTACTCATAATACGCAACAATAGCAAGCAATATCCTTATGGACTTTACCATGGCAACAGAGGAAAAGGTCTCATCATAGTCAATACCATGAATTTTCTTGAAACCCTTAGCCACCAGTCGCCCTTTGAATGTCTGTACATTCCCATCCATGTCGGTCTTCTTCTTGAAGATCCATTTGCACCCTATGGGTCGTACCCCTTCAGGTGGTTCCACCAAGTTCCAAACTTGGTTTGCATACATGGAGTCCATTTCGGATTTCATAGCCTCAAGTCATTTGTCGGAGTCCGGTCCATTCATAGCCTCTTGGTAGGTTGCTGGTTCATCATCATGATCCATAAGCAATACATTACCTATTTGAGGCATGAGAAATTCATATCTCTCAGGCTCAAATCAAGGTCTACCATATCTACGTAGGACTTGTGTTTCTTGAGCAGGTTCTCTAGCTACAACATCTTGTAGTCTTGTCTCAGAATCCAATTCCGGTTCATTCACTACTTGTGGTTCTTTAACTTCTTCAAGTTCTACCTTTTCAGTCTTTCTTGATAAGAATTCTCTCTCCAAAAAGACGCAAGTCCTTGCGACAAACACTTTGCTCTCGGACGGTAGGTAAAAGTAATATCCTTTCGTTTCCTAAGGATATCCCACCAGATAACATTTATCTGATTTGGGTTCCAGCTTGTCAGGCATTTGACGTCGCACGTATGCCTCATAGCCCCAAATTTTAATGAACGACATACTAGGACGCTTCCCAGTCCATATCTCATATGGTGTCTTCAGAACCGTTTTCGTTGGAGCGCGATTCAGTGTCATTGCAGCAGTCTCTAAAGCAAAACCCCAAAATGAAACAGGCAAGTCTGCATGACTCATCATCGAACGTACCATGTCTAATAGAGTACGATTTCTCCTCTCAAACACACCATTATGTTGTGGTGTTCTAGGTGGAGTGAGCTGTGATATAATACCATACTCTTTCAAATGATCGCGGAACTCATGACTCAGGTATTCGCCACCTCGATCAGATCAGAGTGCTTTAACCCTTTTACCCAACTGGTTTTCTACTTCATTCTTGAACTCTTTGAACTTTTCAAAGGTCTCGGATTTGCACTTCATAAGATACACATATCTGTATCTACTGAAATCATCAGTAAATATAACGAAGTAGAAATACCCATCTCTAGCCATGGAGCTCATGGGTCCGCATACATCACTATGTACAACACCCAAGAGATCCTCCGCCCTCTCAGTATAACCAGTGAAAGGGGCTTTAGTCATCTCTCCTAACAAACAAGATTCGTATCGCTCAAATGATTCATAATCAAATGAGTCTAAAAGTCCATATTTATGGAGCTTAGATATGCGCTTCTCGTTTATATGGCCCAAATGACAATGCCAGAGATATGTAGGGTTTGAGTCATTTGTTCTTAGTCTTTTATTATTTTCTACATTATAGATCAGATGGTCCAAGTTCAAAACATAAAGACCATTAAACAATTGGGCTACAACATAACAAACATCATTCTTAAATATAGAACAACAGTTGTTCTTAATTATAAAAGAAAATCCAATCATGTCCTAGCATGAAATAGATATAATGTTTCTAGTTATGGCCAGAAAAAAAAATAACAATTATCTAATTCTATTACAAGCCCACTGGGCAAAGAAAGACGGTAAACCCCTACGGCTACAGCAGCAACTCTTGCTTCATTGCCGACACGCAGGTCCACCTCCCCTTTACTCAGCAATCTTCTCCTTTCCAGTTCCTGCATATTTGTACAAATGTGTGAACCACATCCGGTATCCAATACCCAAGATGAAGGAGCAGAAAGGTTTATCTCTATAACGTAAATATTCGAAGAAAAAGTCATACCTCCCTTCATTTTCTGCAGACCTTCAATGTAAGAAGGACAGTTCTTCCTCCAATGACCAGCCTTGCCACAGTGGTGGCATTTCCCTTCCTTCACCGTGCTCTTCTTTTTCTTCAGTGCAGAAGACTTGGGCTCAAGATATGACTTAGGTCCCACATTCGTCTTCTTAGAGCCCTTGCCCTTATGCACCGTCAGTATGGGGCTGGCTGGCTTGGCCTTCTTCATGTTGATCTCAGCAGTTCTTAATATGCCTAGGAGCTCGGGCAGTGTCTTGTCTATTTCATTCATGTCGTAGTTCAAGACAAACTGCTCATAACTGTCCGGCAACAATTGCAGGATCAGATCTGTGGCCAACTCTTGACCCAGAGGAAAACCCAGCCTTTCTAGGTTCTCTATATACCCAATCATCTTGAGTACATGAGTCCCTACTGAGTCTCGAACTCCCATCTTGCACTGAAACAACACTTTTGTGACGTCAAACTTCTCTTAACGAGCTTGCCCTTGAAACATTTTCTTGAGATGCTCGTTAATCTCCTTGCACCCCATGTTCTCATGTTGCTTCTGAAGCTCAGAGTTCATTGTGGCAAGCATAAGGCATTCGACGTCTAAGGCGTCATCAGTATACTTCTTATAAGTATCTTTATCAGCATGGGAAGAATTCCCGGTCGGTACCTCGGGGGCTTCTTCTTCCAAGACATAGAGCTTTCGCTCTTTCCTGAGAACAATTCTCAGGTTCCTGTACCAGTCTATATAGTTAGTCTCACTGAGCTTATCCTTCTCAAGGATGGCTCTCAGAGATAGAGTGGATGTGAACCACTTACCATGGAATTCTACAAGAATTCATGCAGAATAATATCAGTACCAAAATTTCAAAATACAATTTATTTTTAATTTGGACTTCAATTAAAACTCCCACTATTTTATTCGAAATGATGGCCCTCACTATCAATTCGGAGAGTTCATGCGAGCTACTCTCTTAGTGGACAAGATCCGTATTGTTCCTGTACCAGTCTATGTAGTTAGTCGATGGACCTTATCCTTCTCAAGGATGGCTGTCAGAGACAGAGTGGAGTGTGAACCACTTGCCATGGAATTCTACAAGAATTAATGCAGAATAATATCAGTACCAAAATTTCAAAATACAATTTATTTTTAATTTGGACTTCAATTAAAACTCCCACTATTTTATTCGAAATGATGGCCCTCACTATCAATTCGGAGAGTTCATGCGAGCTACTCTCTTAGTGGAGAAGATCTGTATTTCACCAACACAATGAGTCAGCTTTGGCTTTTCTCTCACGATGTGGTTATTTAAGTAGGAAACGCTTGCCAATTGCATCCTCATGCAATTCTTGTATGGTTGGTGAATAACTCCTTATTCACATCCATCATATGGTGCATGCCAACCCTATGCCTCTAGGCACTCAACCTTTGAGGTCACCTAGTAAAGTTGGACCCGATGTTGACAGTGGGATATCACAATTATCCGCTCGCACCATTACCAAGATAGATTAATGCACCTTGCTTTGGCAAGCCCACACTTCATCGATCGAGGCAGGAAGAGTGTCATTCATCGGAAGGCATCCGAACACTTAATATTTGATGAATAGAATTTTTGAATATAGGTTAACAATTAACCATGATCAACATTTGATCAATGTGCACATCCAAAGAAAAATACTTTTAAAAACCACATGCATCCCTTATGTGCACAACATGGCACAATCAACATTTGATAGAAGGAAGGGATAAATCTGAACATCCGGACTCTTCCAAATCTTCAAATTTACATGCATTGGACAAAGGATAAGGCAAGTCAACTTAAAGCAGTAGACAAGCTCGTCTCTCATTGTTGGATTCAAAATCCTAAATAATACACAGGTTCATTAACCACTCAAGGGGCGGTTACTGCTAAGGAGACAACAATTTCTAACAATTAGAAATTACCACGAAATTCCAGACGTTCCTGGCGGGGTTCCAAGGGGCAGAGCCCCTAGCCTATGGGTTATGGGCCCACCGATTTCCCTTGGAAAACCATCAACAATTGATGATCCAGGATTAAATCTAGACATTTAGAACACTTCTAAATCCCTAGGTTTACACGCACTGGAATAACCTAACTTCCAAAATAACAATCATGGACGCAACCTGGCTCTGATACCACTGTTGGGTTTCTCCATGAGGATGGCACAACACTTGTGCACGCAGCAGAAGTAATAAAAAATCAAGAACAACCCAAAAGAGATTGTGATCGGGCCATGAATGTCAAATCAAGAAGTTAAGAAACAACTAGGTAAAAGTTACCTTTCCGGTGTTGAGTCAAAACTCAACAGAGATGCTCCAAGTTTTGAGTCCTTGTCGGTGGAGAGTTCTATGTAGAATAACGTCTACATCTCTGCAGAAATCCACACGAGAAGGAGAACACCGAACCTCATCGCACGAAATATCGGGAAGGAGATCAACTGCACCTTGCACTTCCACGGACTGCTAGGTCCGCGCCAGGAATAGCAACACCAGCGACTGTCGCTGGAGAGGAGGTGGTTGGCGGAGTGAATGAGGCGGCGGGACACTTCCGTCCGGCGAGATTCGGGAATCGGCGGAACGAACGAGCGGCGGAACGCTTCCGTCGGGTTCGATTCGGCCACAGGAGAAAAAGTCCGATCCATTTCCCAAAACCCTAAGTCTCAATTTATACCAAAGGCTTAAAAAGACCTGAGAGTATCGCTATCCGCAGACCACCCAAAATAGGGTTTCAGAATCATTCGCCGAGAATCAGCACAGGTTCGGCGAGAATCAGTCGGCGGGAATCAGAAGACATATTTGGCGAGAATCAATAGACAGATTCGGCGAGAATCCAACAGACAGATTCGGCGAGAATCAGCAGACAGATTCGGCGAGAATCCAACAGCCAGATTCGGCGAGAATCCAACAGATTGATTCTCGACGACTTTGCCTTAGTCGGCGAGTCATACTAGACGACCCCCATAGACTCTCGACGACTTTGCCTTAGTCGGCGAGTCATACTCGATGACTCTTGACGAAAATCCTTTGGCAACGTTTGCCCGACCCCATTCTGTGTGGTGATTGGTAACCCTTACGAACACAGTCAATCTTCCAACTTCTTCACATGCTCTTATGTGCGACCCTGCAGGCTCATATCGCGTTGGCAGTGAGATTACATGTTTGACCACTTCTAGATCACCATGGTAACTCCAACAGAAGTTCCCTCTCTTCCTCCTCCTCCTCCAGCTTCCCCAATCATCCCAAATGTCTCCTCTCAACCTACCTTAGTTATTCCAACTACTCCTTTATCTCTATTTATTATCTCTTCCCCTACTCAGTCACCCCTTCCCATTCCTCCTACTGAACCACACTCCCTTCACTCCCTGTCCATTCCAAATTTTAACCTGCTCTCACCACTCTCATCCCCTTCTCGTCAAGCTTACTCACCTTTCAACACTGAAGTCTCTCCTCACAATTCTCCTCACAATTCCCCCATACATTCCTCAAGAAACTCCCCTCTTCAGGATGACATCATGACAGACTTCTCTCCTCCCTCTCATATTTCTGTTTCAACTCAGACTTCAACTGAGTTTCCTTAAGTTTATCCAACCTTTCTCTCTCATCTTCTTGACCTCCTCACTCCTACCCTCAAATCCTTGATAGCAGAAGCACTCTCACCCCTTGCTCAATCTATCTCATCTCTTTCTGCCTCCCTATCTGCTTCTCTCTCTGCTTCCTCTGATCCTTCTTCATCTTGGGGTCTGGCTCCAGTTGTCACTGAAACCAGATAGGGGGAGATGTCCTATGAAGATGCTGCATGATCAGATTCAGCAGACCTTCAAGTTCAGCCTCCTCAAGCAATTCAGGAAGAAGTAGTGCAGGAAGAAGAATTGTTTCAAAAATTCTGTACAGACATAGTTCTATATTCAGACTTGCTTATGTCAGATGAAGACATCAATGTGTCAATTCCTGAGATATCAAGTGATTATTGCTTTATTAATCCCTCCATCAATTTACAATCTCTTTTACATTCTTTCTCTTTATTCATAGCTGTTTGGAATTCAGTTGAGAAAATTTCTTCCAAGGCCATGGTCTGTTATACCAGACACATGTGTCCTTCAGTTGTGAAATATCTTCTGCAGATTCAATCAGTTCCAGCTTGTTCAGATATTCAATCAGTTACAGAATGTACAGATATGTCATCCCCTATGGATGTAGAGTTTTTGTATATGAAGAATGAGATTGATGCTCTATCAGTTGCTGATGAATTACTTGTTCTAGTGGTCTCAGAAAATCTAACCTTAGCCCTAGAAAAAGGCTTAATAAATCTTTGTGAGCATATTAGTCCTTATTCATCTCTGGATGATTTTATTATTATTGATATTCAAGAACAAGCCAAAGAAAAGGCTGCTAAGAAGTCAGATGATAGGCAAATGAAGGAAATAGATGATTTATATGACAATCCTCAGGTTTTATCTTATGATGATGATGATGATGATTCAGATGATAGAAATTCTAAGAAAAAGAAAGCTTCAAAGAAAAGAAAAGCTGCTCCCCAGGCTGCTCCTAAACCAAGAAATACAGATGACACCCCTTACTACATTTTTAAAGGGATTACTCCATATCCTGGCATGGAGAGCTAGATGTAGTTATCCAAGAATGAGCAGAAAGCCAGAAAGAAGAGCAGGAGATATTCTCAACCTCCTCAGAAATTCAGAAGAGGCCCTCCTCCTCCTCCTCCCGCTGATGGTGCTTCAAGTACTATCTCTCAAGATTCTGGTGCATCTTCCCAACCTTCCTCTTACTCAAGATCATATCAAAGGCAGGACAGATCCTCTAGGACTCAGTTTCAAGGAAGTAGTCAGCAGTACAGAAGTCAGAGCTCCTCAGAACAAGTGAAAGAAGTCATTTATCAGAATCCCTCTTCTTCTTCTTCTCATCAACAAGTTGCTTCAAAGATTCAAAAGACAACTGCTTATCAAGTCAAAAAATCTGATGTATCCTTCAAACCTAAAAGAAAATATAGTGAGGCTGCCCCTCCTAGATCTCTCTACTCCCAAAGTGATGATCAGCTCAGCTCAACATGCTTTCAAGCTCAATCCACTCAGTTCAAAGCAGTCACTGTATTGCCACCTCAAGAAGATCAGTCACCTGTTGAACAGGAACTTGATCCAAACTTTAGGATAGTCAGGCTTCAGGAACTGATTGGTCTTTCTCAGATCAGAAAAGCTAGAGAAGAAGGAAAAGATCCATCTTCATTCTCAACTATGTCCTCTTTCAGAGAAAAAGAGTTGGATAAGATTCAAGTGAGAAAGAAAGTCTTCAACCTAGCTGAATATATGGCATTGCATCCTGAAGCAATTGTGCCCAGGACCAGCACTCAGACATCTTTTGGTGGGAAAGACTTCATGACATCCAAGAAGAATGTACCAGACCCTAATGGGAAGATAATATTCTCAAAACCTTCATCTGGTTCTTCATATTATAAACCATAGTTTATGTTATTTGTTTAATGATTAACTGATTATGTACAATGCACTACTATAACATATCTGCTGATGTTATTTCATCCCTTCAGATATTTATGGTCTTTGTATTTTATTTCTTTTCAGTTTTGTTTTTGAGTGACCTCACACAAATAGGGGGAGATTGTTGGAACCCTTGTTTTGATTTATGCTAGGTTCACTCTTAGGATGTTTAGACCCTTTTGTATAGCCAGGGTCTCTATTTTAAGTCTTAGTTAGATACCCTTTAGATCAGGTTTGGGCAGACCAGCATTGCAGTGGACTAAGACTCAGATTCAGAGAATGTTGTGAACTATCTATATCAGTTCGACTATAGTCAAACTCAGCTCGATGATCGTCGATCTCCCATCGACAATCTCAGAGTCTCCTACTCTGAACTGAGCTCGACGATCTACGAGCTCAGGTCGACGATCTCTTGTTTCTCTGCAGTAATCGAAGATCGACGATAGCCGTTCTCTGGTCGAAGATCTCTTATATCTGGTCGATTATCTCTAAACCGAGCCCTACGATTTTATGCTGCCTTCTTCTATTAGTGTTCTCAGATCAGTCAGAAGTTTTATTTTGGTTATGATAAATTTATTTTTAGGCAAGATATATTCTGATAATAAATGTTGATACTCCCAAGGCTGATAGCCATATTTCTTGAAGCATTTATTATGGTATTCACAGAATATTGTATAGAGATAGTTATGGATTGGATTTATGACTGCCAGCCATTCTAGCCGATTGGGCTCCTCAAATCTTGCAGTAAATTATGTCTTGCCTTGGGAATTCATATTCTAACCGTTTCTCTTCATACTGACAGAACATATATCTCATATAACAAAAAGAAGAAGATAGACAGGAATCAGTCAGTAATCAAAAAGAAAAGAATCTTCCTTTGCTCTCAGTGGATATTGCATGCTTGCTAAACAGAAGAAGAAGAAGAAGAAGAACTTTTTCTGAATAATATTTCTCTCCAGCCTTCTTCTCTCTTCAGTCTTCAAAGATTCACAGAGAGTCACAAAATCAACAACTGTGATCAGATTCAAAAAGGCTCTACTACTTTTTATCTTTGAAGACCTACACCCAGGGCCAAGCTTCATCTTCCTGGATCCAGGGGAGCTTGGACATTCTTCTCAATCCACATAATCTTCTCACTTGTCTGAGAAAGAGAAGATTCTCATAACCTTTTTCTTTTACCTCCATCTGTACAAGGTTATATCTCCCTTCAAAAGTGAACTCCTTGGTGATATGGCACCTGATCAAAATCCTATTGGATTTTGAGCTCCTGATCAAAAGTTCAAAGGATCTCTAGATCTACCTGTAGTAGATCTTGTGGTGATAGGGAACCTGATCAAAAACCTAAGTGGATTCCTACCTGGGTGGTAGAAGAGTGGATGTACCCAGATTTGGGGAACCACTATAAATTTTCTTGTGTCGTATGTGTTGCTCTGTGATTTCTTTGTGTATTGTGTTGCTGTGGTAGTCTAGCTTATTTCTTCTCTCCAGTTACTTTTATTAGTATTTTAATTCCACAATAAATCTAAACAATTTTTTTTAATACTCTATTCACCCCCCCTCTAGAGTAAAACCTATCTATCCCTCACTTTCAGATCGTTTAATGAAGGTGTCACACTTCATACCCAATAGGAAGGATGATTCAGTGGAGAAACTAACGAAACTTTATGTGGACAACATAGTCTGTTTGTACAGCGTACCCCGGAGCATCGTTAGTGATCGAGATAGTCGGTTCACATCCAATGATTGGAGGCCCATTCATCAATTGTTGGGTACCAAGTTGAACTTTAGCACTACTTTTCACCCACATATAGATGGTCAAACTAAAAGGGTGAACAATACAATGGAAGATATGCTTCGTATGTGTGCTTTGGATTTGGGAAAAGGTGGGAGGACCATCTTTTTATGATTGAGTTTACGTACAATAACAACTACCAAGCCAGCATTCAGATGACACCTTTTGAGGCTCTATACGGTAGGAGGTGTCGTACTCCGGTGTCTTGGATAAAAATAGGAGAATCGAAGCTGTACAAGCGAAGGGACATTGAAGATGCTACTTCAATGATACGGTTGATTCAAGAACAACTACTTATTTCTCAAGATAGGCAGGCCAAGTGCTACAATGACAAGCATCAGAACGTGGAGTTTTTAGTGGACGATTGGGTATACCTCAAGATAAAACTATTTAATGGTGTATCAAGGATTCACTGCTTAAAGAAGCTTAGTCTGAGGTACGTTGGGCCTTTGAGATCTTGGAGCGTGTTGGTGAAGCCGCCTATCATTTTGCTCTTTCGGTGGATTTGAGCAGTTTGCATGATGTATTTCACATCTTAGTGCTGCGGAAGGCTATTCAAGAGCCTACTCAAGTGATTGTTGTGAATCAATTGCCGGTCAATAGTGGGTTGATGACGAAGGTCAAGCCCATTCGGATCGAGGACGTTGAGGTCAAGCAGTTGCAGAACAAATCCATTAAAATGGTCAAGATCTTTTGGGACAACTGTGGTCGAGAAGAGCTGTCTTGGGAGCGCGAGCAAACTATGAGGGAGGAGTTCCCTGAGCTTTTTCGCTGAGGTAATTAGTTGTACTGTTTTTTTGTATTTTCCTGTAACGTCAAATTTCGGGACGAAATTTCTTTGAGTGGGGGAGATTTGTAACGCCCCGAATTCCTTAAGGCAGGAAATAGTTCTCTGAAGGTTATCGCTCAGCGATAGCTAGTTACTGCACGGCGGTAGCTTGGGAATTAAACTGTCAGAGCTATCGGGAAGCTAACGCTCGGCTTTATGGTTACCGTTGGAGAAAGACGGGTCAATTTAATTGACAAAGTTCTCGGGTGGCTACCGCACAACGTTAGCCTTACCGCGGAGCAGTAGAAGAGCAGTTATGGCGTGTCCATGTGTCAATGTCCGATTCAAGTTTTGAGCGGTGGTGTCCTTAAGAAGCTAAACGATTGAGGTATCACGCGATGGTAACTTCTTACAGCACGACGGTACCGCTCGTAAACTTAATTCTAGATAGAATTGTGACCGTTCACTTTTTTTATTTAGGGATCCGACGGCTGGAGGTTGCCCCTGCGGGTATATGGCCGAGAGAGCAGGGTTCCATCTCACTTTTCCTTTGGATCTTCTCTTTCTAAGTGTTAGAAAATACACATGTTTGTGGAACCTGCGTGTTCCTATAATTGTTTTTGCAATTTTGCTTATCGCTTAATTGTGTGTTTAATGATTATAGGTGACTAGAAGCGATGTGGGGCAGTATCAACCCCATCGCTCGATAGAGAGTAGTGCACCAACTGAGGTGCCTACACCTCCGCCGTCTACGGAAACGGTTCGGATGAAAGATGATGTGGTCTTCGCAATGATCAATGCCCAACCTAAAAGGCATGTGACACCCCCTGTCCTTGTGGTGGGTTCGATGCCGGTTGGTGTACTTGAGCAAATTGCAATAAGAAGAGCCTTAGATCAACTATTGAACATGTGTTTGGTGCAAGGAGCGCACACGGTTGATGAGTACTTATATGCATTTGTCATGATGAGACAATATGCAGAGTTTATGTTTTAAAGTGAGGAGACTAAGGTCAACAAGTTTTATATTGGCCTGCAATAATTTATGACTTCTACTGGCGGGTCCAATGTTAATTGGATTCCATGCCTTGGTGATGACAGCTAGGTCTTTGGAAATGGACTTGGAAAAAGTAAAGTCATAGCAAGAGTTCAAAGTGCTGAACTTCTCAAAATCTAACTATCGCAAGTGGAATAAGAGGTTTAGTTTTGTTGGGTATTGTATCCACAATAACCCTGATTTGAAGAATGGTTCAGTTAAGCTAAGATGAATTGTGATTGTATTTGATATTGTATTCGTAGTTATGTACTTGCAGGTTTATAATGCTAAGTACACACCAATATCATGTTACAGTGGGTCAGTAAACACGGGACTACACAATGTAATCCTTCATTGTGTAGGTCATGGTGTTGACTCACGTGTAATCTCTCTATTGGGGTGTACTTCTATCTCAAGTACGTGAGAAGGATCAAGGAAGAAGAAGAGCTTCATTTCAGAAAAATAGAAATTTTACCCAAGTAAAATTCGTCGAGTATCGTAAGGGATATTCGTCGAATTCGTCGAGTATCATTGATATTCGTCGAATTCATCGTATATACTTTTTATCACTCGTTGAATTCATCTTATATACTTGTGTATAATTTCTGAAATAATTAGAAAAATAGCTAAGTACAATTTGTCGAGTATCATCAAGTATACTTGTCGAATTCGTCGAATGTATCTAACGATACTCGTTTAATTCGTCGAATATACATGACGATACACGCCGAATTCGTCAAGTCATCCCGACGCTACTTCTCTGATTTTTTCCCAAGGCAAATTTGTCGTATATCTTGGCGTCGAGTGCATTGTGTCGAAAGCGTCGTGTGCATGGAAAGTGTCAAGTGAAGTCAGCAGCATTGAGTGCGTTGAGTATACTAGCCTATACTCGACGAATTCGTCGAGTATACTAGCCGATACTCGACAAATTTGTCGAGTATGACTTGAGCCTTGGCGTTGAGTGTCTAGCCAGCTTGAGTTGAATTTGTCTAAGTCATTTTCGTCATATATCAATGACTATTCGGCGAGTATGCTAGCGATACTCGGTGAATTTTACTTAGGTCATTTTTCCGACAATTTTGCTCGGGTTGCAGCGACCATGCACAGTGATTTTCGCGAGTTATTTTTGGAATTTCTTTTATAACCGTCGCATTTGAAGATGTCTATAAATACTTTGGGTGGATTTTTATACAACCCTAATCTTGCAAATCATTCCCATTTTTCAAATTGAGAAGCTTTCCAATAGAGCAAAGTCGTCAGCCTCTGTACGATACGCGAAATCTGTTTGGCCGACAACCGCAAGCAAGCAAGATCTCATCTTATATTTTCCAACTCGACTGGATCCAAGTGTTCTGAAGATCTCTATTGCTCCAGATCTAGTCGATTGAAGATTCAAGGTCTTCCGAAAATTTCTACTTTCCGAGTTCTCCAGAATTTTCAAGATTTACCTTTTCGAAGAATGTCGGAGTGAAGACTAGTAATCTTTATTATATTATAATATTCCTTTACATATTGTAGGAGATTTTTCTCCGAGTTGTAGATCCATTTGTGGATCGAGTTGTAGATCTGTTTGTGGATCGAGTTGTAGATCCGTTTGTGAATCGATTCGTAGATCCGATTGTGGATCGATTTGTAGGAGAGGTTGTTCTCCGAGTGGTAGGGGGTTTGTCTCTGAGTTGTAGGAGTTACAGCTCAGAGGTATAAGATTTGAAAAAATATGTGTTTGGTGAAGTAGCCGAATCTAGCCCTTCATGGTAGATAGGCGAGACGGGATAGTGGACGTACCCAACATGTGGAACCACTATAAAATCTCAGTATTTATGTGCTTAATTTTTAAAGTATTTTTATTCTGCGAAAAGACACAGACGTCACATATTCACCCCCCTCTAGGTGATTTAGGTAGACGCTAGATACTTTCAATTGTATCTGAGGGGCATTTTGTTCGATATAAGGTTAACACTTTGAACAAGATCTCAGATATAGCGTCAAGAGATTCTGCTTAGTAACCATGGACAGAAGTAAAGACATGTCTTCGATGAAGTTACCAGTGTGCACGAAAGAGAACTTTCCCATGTGGAAAGAGTCTGGTTCTTCATGGATGCTGCAGATCCAAGAATTTTTCAGATTGTGAAAGAAGGACCGCATATACATACGCAAGCTTCAGCTCTGAACTTAGATATCTTGATTCCCAAAAAGATGATGGATCTCACAATGGATGAAATTGCCTCGGTCTCCTTGGACAAGAAGGCTAAGAATATTATCGCAAGTGCAGTGGATGACTCGATGTTACAAAATTTATTCCACTACAAATCTGCCAAAGAAATGTGAGACTTCCTAGTTGTTCTGATGGAAGGAACATAAGAAGTTAGAGACGACCGCAGATCGTTGCTGAATCAGGAGTACGAAGCCTTCAAGCAAGGATCAAATGATACCATTTCTGATAGCTTCGAGAAGTTCTTCAAGATTGTGAACGGTCTCAAAAACTACGGCCACAAATTCACTAATGGCGAACTAAATGACATATTTCTCAGATCCCTGACAAAGGACTGGGACACTAAAATATTTGCCATTAAGGAGTTTGGGAAGTTGCCTGAGATTGACCCTCAGAACCTCTTTGGAAAATTACTCTCCTACAAACTACAGATGAACACCGGAAAGAAGGAGAAGCAAAGCAACCAGACTTCAAGCAAAGAGAAGTTGGTATATTTAAAGGTTGAAGGTTCAAGAAAGTCCAAAGTTGTGTCACCAGTAAGTACTCGTGCCCCAGACACTCAAGAAGACTCCGAGCCTAGCACGTCAGGCTCTGAGCTATCGGATATAGAGTTTTCTCTCATATCTAAGCAGTTCAAGAAACTACTTTGCAAGAGGAGACAAATGAAGAATCATTCATCCTCATCTGACTTCAGGAAATCCCATCGTGATGTTGTTCATTCCAGAAAAAGCTACAACCGAGAGGACAGGTACATATCTAAATAGAACAAACATTCTTCCGCTGACATTATGTGTTATTATTGCAACAAGGCAGGACACATGATTGTGGAGTGTCCGTACAAGAAGGAAGGCTCCAAGAAAGAGGAGAAGAGATCCTTCATGGGAAAAAGAAAAGAAGAAAAGAGCTTCGTCCCCAAGAGGTCCAAGACTCTTAGTAATAGCGACTCAAGTGAGTCCAGATCAGAGAAGTTGGCGAATCTGAGTACCACGGAAAGGTAAACTCGCACACAATACTCTCTGAGTCGGATACCTCCTCAAACGGTCATGAAGGCTATTCTTCTGAGGAAGAGGATTCTGAATTAATGATTCATCACGAGAACTTTTTGAAAGCATTTGACAAGTGCCGCAAGGTAGTCAAAATGCAGTTGAAAGAGATTGCCTCCCTCAAGGCAGTGGAAACCAATCTGAAGGAGGAAATTGCAAAATTACTTCCTCTCAGAGAGGAAGTCCACTCCTTGAAAGAGGAACTCAAATGCTCTGCTGAAACATTGAGTCTGAAGGAGAAATACCTTGATGAGCTAGAATAAAAGCTCTTGGTGGAGAGAAAACTTGTGGAAAGTTACTCTAAGTCGAAGACTATTCTTCCTCTCATCAATGAGTTTTCAGCTTCGAAGAAGGGTAGTGGTCTTGGCCACAAAGCTGGTAAAGGTAAGGCTGCCAAGAAAGCCAGTGCCAAAGAAAAGGGGAAGGAACCTCTAGGTCAACCCTCGTTTAAGAAGGTAATCTTCCCAATGAACAAGTTTGACCTTGAGTAGTCCTATGGTTATCTTGCTAGGCCTACTATGTAGAGCCCAAGAAGCGATACCAGGGATGGACCCGTCCCTGATACTATGGTGTCAGTGCTTTCAAAGCACCTTATGAAGAGATTCAACTTCAAAATTATGGTCCATATGTTCATGGACATACCTATAAGAAGGCGCCAAAAGCTAAGACTATTGTACCTAAGGTAAAGGAGATGGAGAAGCCCTGTGTCTATTGCAATCAGGAGGCTTCCACCTCCAGGTATGTTGCCCCTGCTAGACCTCATATTCAAAGGGTAAAGCAGGAGTACAAGAGAAGGTATAACATGTTTGACTGTTGGTGTTGCGACAAAATTGGTCTTTTTGGCGCAAATGGTTGGTTTAACCCTGAAAATTTTGAAACTCCACCAGTTAACCGTGCGAGACCGACCACTCACCAGGTTAATGTTCCTAGTAGTGGTAAGCTGACAAGTAACTAAGGACCCAAAAATGTTTGGGTTCCTAAGGTAAAATGATTTATGGTTGCAGGTATGTACAAAGGCCAACAAAAATCCAATCTGGTAATTGGACAGTGGATTCTCTCGGCATATGACCTAGACAAGAAGCCTACTGCGATAATTTACCCCAGTCAAAGACGGACGAAAAGTCATATTTGGAGGGTAAGATAGGGGAATTACTAAAGGCTATGGTATGATTTCCAACAGAATAGTTTCTTTCACATACGTGGCTTATGTTGAAGGATTATAGCATAATCTGATAAACATAAGTCAACTATGTGACAAAAGCTATATCGTTGAGTTCTATAAGGATACATGTCTGATAAAGTCGTCTGCAAACTTGGAGACGATCTTAATAGGCACTCGGAGTAGAAATATTTTTTTAAAAAAATTTCTATGTTTAGACAATTCTACCCTAGTATGTTTTCTTGCAAAAGATAGTGCGTCTCTTTGTGACCAATGACACAAGAGATTAACACATATTAATTTCAAAACCTTAAATATGTTATTTTCTCACAACTTAGTGCGTGATGCCCCCGGTATTAAGTGCCTTAAAGAGTGTCTGTGTCATGCATGTCAAATGGGTAAGCAGACAAGGGATACCTTCAAGGGTATTGATAAAAAGATTCTTCAAGTAGTCTATACTTACTTCATATGGACTTATTCGGTCCTATTTCACAGTTTAGGAGGTGTTGGGTCCGGCGTTCCTTCACTTGACCCGTGGCGCTTTGCTACTTATTTAAGAAATTAAGTAGCACCCTCTACAACATTCCGGGCTTTTGGTGCAATTGGGTATGCGCTTGATCCTTCAATTGGTATCAGAGGAGGTAACGGGTTCAAGACCGAGGGGGCTATTAAATCCTGATTTTTCCCTTCTACCTGTGTGGGTCCGACGGGTCAGGAAAACCGTGGACATGTGGTAACCCCACCTCTGAGCCATGTGGGCCATGTTGTAACCCACCCTCTGAGCCGACGGGTTGTGCTGGACGCCGGGGGGGTGGATTGTTGGGTCCGGCATTCCTTCACTTGACCCGTGGCGCTTTGCTACTTATTTAAGAAATTAAGTAGCGCCCTCTCCAACAGTCCGGGCTTTTGGTGATGTTGGGTATGCGCTTGATCCTTCAATAATTGAAAGTGAGGATAGATACAACTCTAGAGGGGGGGGGGTGAAAAGAGTATTCAAAAATATAACAATCTACTCAACTCCCTTAGAGTTAATTTGCGGAATAAGTATATAGATATATGAAATCCTAGAGCCTAACACAAAGTGAGGTGCACAAGAGAAAGCTAACTGTAATTACAGTTTAAGCTTTAGTCCTAACACAACAACTAGCAATCCTAGTTAATTCTACTCACAGCCACAGTGCAGTAATTAAAATAAGCAACACATACAACACAAGAAGATTTATAGTGGTTCCCTCTCAATAGGTACATCCACTCTTCTACCACCCTGGTAGGAATCCACTACAGGTTTTTGTTCAGGTGCCCTGCCACCAACTGATCTGATTCAGGTAGATCAAGTAAACCCTTTGAGCTTTTGATCAGGAGCTCAAAATCCAACACAGGTTTTTGCTAAGGTGCCCTGCCACCAAGGTTCACTTTTGAAGGGAGTAATAACTCTTTGTACAGGAGGTTGAGAGAGTTAAAATGTCTTCTCTATTGTTAAACAAAAATAGAGAAGCTAGTGGATTGCACTAAGCTATAGAAAGCTCTGATGGAATCAAAGCTCCCCCTGGCTTAGAGAATATCCAGGAAGAAGTCTTGCTTCAGGGTGCAGGATCTCTTCAGAACTCTTGACAGAGAAGATCTGTTGTCTTGAAGTTCTTGAAGGAGCAGCTTAAAGAAGACTCTTGATGTGGAATGGTTGTTCTTCTTCAACAGCTTTTCTTTCTTCTTCTTCTTCTTGAAGCTCTGAGTATGAATGTTCCTGTGAGCAGGATGAACTCAGGATTGAAGAAGAGAACTCTGAAGAGAGTTGTTCTGCACTTGTTCTTGTTGTTGAATCTGTGTATATAAATATATGTATGTTAACTGTTAACTGTATATCTATATCTTTCAATAGTTCTTTATATATCAGCCTTTGTAACAGCTTCTAACTTTCTCTTGATTTGAAACTTGTCTTCTTTTGAGATCTGCAATCTGGGCTGCAGATAACACATAGTACAAAAAGCCTGCAGAAGGACATTCTATAAAGAGATAAAGCTTCCTTAAAAGCTGTTTATCCATTCTGCAAGTCCAAAAGATATTAGAGAAAGTCACATAAAAAAAACTCTTTACGGCCAAAGAAATATATTTGTGTCTAACGGACAGCATGGCAGATAAAGCACACAGATTTGTCAACTAATAGGACAAAAGACTTTGTCAGATAGCACTTGACTTGTGCATAAAGAATGAGGCAAAGATTGCCTTTATATATAAGCATAAAATCAAAGAAATAATCTCTAATAAAATAAGCTAGATAAATAAGAAATAATTCACAGAAGAGAAAGAATACAATATCACTAAATACAGACAAAAAGATAGTCGAATGAATCACGACGATCGTCGAACTATCAAAAAAGATAGTCGGCCTATCAGAACAGATAGTCGACCTACAAGAAATCTGTCGAGACAGAAAAAGTCGAGCAGGACTCGACGATCGACGATACTGAAACCACAGATCGTCGAGCTTAACAGAGATGAACTAACTCAGAGATAGTCGATCTGCTGTCTGACGATAGTTGATCAGCTGATAGACGATAGTCGAGCGGCGTTCGACCATAGTCGAACTAAAAACACTTAACCAGATTTTCAATCTAGATAAACAACAACTCTACACAACTGATGGAATCTAACCTAAATCTAATCTTTGACCATAGATAAATCTTGGGTCAAGAAACTAATTGAGAAGACTTAACTCAAATCCAAACTAGGGTACTAACAATCTCCCCCTATTTGGGTCAAGTCTCTCAAAACAAAAAGAATGCTAAAAATAGATATAAAAACAACAATAACCTGTTAGGATCAAAGTGTATCATATCATATCAATAAGCAACATTTCATATCAAACATAAAATCAAACAATCAAGCAACACAGATTGTCAATACAAATAAATCTAAACAATATCAGTGTCTGGTTTAGAAGTAAAAGAAACAGAAGGAAGGAGATTTTCCTTTTGGGATCAAGAGCATCCTTCTTTGAAATCTTCAAGTCCTGTTCTCCAATAATCTTAGATTCACTTGCTCTGGGCAAAACAGCCTCTGGATGCTTTTCCATATATTTTGAGGCATCAAAAACTTCTGGTCTGACATGATATCTTTCTAGTTCCTTTTCTCTGAATTTTGACATAGTTGTTAAGCCTGTTATGTCTTTGCCTTCAGCTTTAACTTTTCTAATTTGGGCTGATCCAACTAACTCAAGAAATCTGGCCATCCTGAACTCAGGATTAAGCTCTTGGCTTTCATAAGCATTTTTATCAGCTGGATCTAGAGGCTTTATAGTCTTGAACTTTGTAGAAAGGTCTAACAGACCTTCAGCTGGTTCTATGTCTTCTTGAATAACAAGAGTTGATGGTGGAGCAACCTCTAAAAATTTCTTGCTTGACTTGTCAGAGTAAATTACTCTTTTTCCTTTTGAATCTACTTGCTTAATCTGAGCTGGCTTTTTGAAGGGAAGAATTTTGCTCTCCTTAGAAGGTGAAACTTTTCTTTCTGGTTAAGGAGGAGGAGAAAATGTTGGTTTCTGGTAAGTCATCTCCTTCACCTGCTCTTTAGGTCCAACAACTTTTCTTTGTTGGCCTGAATGGGGTCTACCCTGGTAGCCTGGGTTTCCTCTTCTTTAATAAGCCTGAGAAGATGTAAATCTAGCTGGAGGAGCTGAGGGGTTAGAAGAAACATTCCCTGAAGCTCCTGCACTAGGAGGAGGAGGAGGAGGGCCTCTAGGAGTCCACTTGGGAGCTTGAGTATCATATCTTTTGCTCTTCTTCCTCTTCTTCTGCTGGTTTCTAGACAATCCCAACCAATGTTGGAAGTCCTTAGACTTGGGGTCAATCCCTTTCAATATGTAATAGGGGATGCCATTTTCTGGATTAGGAGGAGAAGGAGCTTGAGCTTTCCTTTTCCTTTGATCAATTTTTCTTTTCTTGGTTCCTTCAGAATCCTCTGAATCTTCCTCATCATCAGACTGTGATGACTGAGGTTGGTCATAGGGATCAATAATATCTTGAACATCTTTTTCTTTGGCTTTTAAAGTAGCCTTTTCTTTTTCTTCTTCTATGGCATTCTGAGCCAATAGGAAATCCAGATCTAATCCTGGAGTATCATCCCATACAGTTGATTTCTCTTCTGAAACATCTGCAACTGTCTTGGAGACCAGTTCTTTTGCAGCAGGTTCTGGAGCAGGTTCTTGAACATCTTGAGCTTGATCTGTAGTCAAAGGGGCACAAAAGTTTTTTAAATGGTATAGAAACATCCCTTCAAGGTATTCACAAGTTAACATGTCAGTCAACAGGTTAGTGAAATGAGTAATTGTATTACCTGTAGAATTTCCTAACTCCCATAAGTCATCTAGGTAGGAGGTAATGACTCCTTCTAGGTACATGGCAATAATAGGAGTAGATGATTCTTCAAGACAAACTCTGAAAGCAAATTCAGCCTCAGTTATAACTTAAGCTTCTGGAGCAACAGCTGTATGAATTTCTTAATCTGGAACTGCAACTGATGTTGTAATTTATGAATCTGCAGCTGTATAAATTTCATCTGATGGTGTATCTTCTGGAACTGCAGCTGAAAGAATGACCAGTGGAAGTCCTGAGACATCTTCCTGGAACATCTCCCCCTGCCTGACTTCAGTGGGTACTGAACTCAGGCCCTTAAGAGAAGAGGGCTCAGCAGAATGTGAGAGGGCTGTAATGGAAGATGTAAGAGATGAAATGGAGGCAACAAGAGGGGCAATTGCTGCTTCAATCATTGATTTGATTGAGGGAGTAATTAGCTTCATGATGCTTGCAATGAAAGGTGGTGTGATTTCAAAAGATGTAGATGGGGGAATCACAATAGATGGATGATCATCAGGGATGATGTTCTCCTGATGAGATGCAGATGCATGAACTGGTGATGGAGATGCAGATGTATGAAGATCAATATGATCTTGATGTGAAATTGGTGACTGAGGTGGAGTTGGAAGTGTCTCATGAATCAACAAATCAATGCTAAGATTTGAAATCCCAGCAAGGTGTGAAGGAGTTGGAGATGCTGGAGGTGATGCATGGAGAATAGCAGTGGATGTAGATGGTACTGCAATAGAAGTGGATGGTAATGCAGATGAAGATGTAGATGGAATGGGGGAAATCGAAGAGCCTTCTTCATTTAGGTGGGGAGTGACTGTTACTGTCCTTGTGTTCTCAGATGGAACAGGAGCAAACCCAGCAGGTGAAGGCTTCTGGACATTCCTTCTCCACTTGATGAACAGAGTGGGATCCATCTTCTTGCTTGCATTGATTGATGTTGAAACTGTTCCCAACAACTGAGGATATTTCTCTCTTAGAAATATCCCAATCACCCTTCCAAGGGTTACCTCTTTCTTTGAATTCTTTTTCCTGATTAAATCAAAAACTATTCCATCCCAATTTATTGCTTTCCCGTTAGCAATAACACACATTAAGACAAACTGCTGCCTGGTAATGTTATCGTGCGCAGAGTGCTTTCCTAGCAGCACTTTCCCTACTAGTTCTGCTAAGAACTTGATCTTCATCTGGAAGTTTATCTTCAGCAACTTGGAAGGAATGCCTTCAGCATGTCCTAGCTCTAATAGCATCCTGCTATACTCCTGAGTATCTTGATCATACTCTTCATGACCATTGATCAAACCAAAAATCTCCGTTAAGACGGCAGGAGTCAAAATTACCTCCTCGCCGCCAATAGTCCCTGTCATCGATTCGTCGCTGGAAGACGATGTATAGACCCATTCTTTGATTTCTGGAATATTTATCTTAATCCTTGTAGACATAAGCTTCTCCAGTCCTTGATCTTTGCATAACTGTAGCATCTCGAGAATATCGGCATCGCAAGTATTGAAAGAATCAAAATCGACGCTAAAGCTGGCATCAAACTTCATCACGGTCAGCAGAGCTGGAGCAATCGCCATGGATTTGGTTGGGGAAGACGAGAGAAACGAAAGAAGAAAGCGCGGGGCAGAGCTCAAATCAAACCTTTCAAGCAGGAATGAGGAATATGAAACGACGAGCTTTGTCGACTACAAAAAGCACGATCTATTAACCTAGGTCGACCATCGGTTTATATTTAAACAGCAATCATCGACCTATTTCAACAGATACTAGAAAAGATGGTTTACCGATCGTTCGACGATCGTTTCCTGAAGCAAAGTAGTCGAGCTATCGATCGACTATTTCTGTCTTCACAAACAAACAAGCCGTCATCAACCATAGGTCGACGATAGGCTCAACCTGTTCGACTATGGTCGAACGACATTCGACGATATTCGAGCAGATTTCAACATAGGCAGAAATCTATACTTGGTCTAATCCATTTATCATACCTAGTTGATTCAAAAAGAACAGATGCTTCTGTTCATCTAAGGGCTTGGTGAAAATATAACCTCTCTGAAGGTCAGTGGATATAAACTCAAGACTGATTTTGTTCTTTTCCACACAGTCTCTTAGAAAATGGTGTTTGATCTCAATGTGCTTGGTCCTAGAGTGGTGCACAGGATTTTGTGCTATGGAAATAGCACTGGTACTGTCACACATGATTTTTGTGTTCTTGTGTGTGTACCAAAAATCCAAAAACTGGTTTTGAATCCACAGGATCTGTGAACAACAACTAGCAGCTGCTATATATTCAGCCTCTGTAGTTGAATTTGAGACAGAAGTCTGTTTCTTACAGAACCAAGAGACTAATCTCTCTCCCAGGAACTTACATGTCCCTGAGGTACGTTTCCTGTCAACTCTACAACCAATATAGTCAGAATCAGAGTATCCAATTAACTCAAATTCTGATTCAACTTGGTACCGCAGTCCTAAATTTGGACATCCCTTCAGGTATCTCAAAATTCTCTTGAGAAGAATCAAATGAGATTCCTTGGGGTACCTGGAATCTAGCACATAGGCATGTGGCAAACATTATGTCAGGTCTACTTGTAGTTAAATATAATAGGGAACCAACAATAGCCCTATAGTTTTTCTGATAAACTGGCTTACCCTTATCATCAGAATCTATAACTATATTTGTAGCCATGGGTGTATGCATTGCTGAAGCATCAGCTATCCCAAATTTCTTTACCAATTCCTTGACATATTTGGATTGGGAGATGAAGATGCCATCAGCATCTTGCTTCACTTGGAGACCAAGAAAGTAAGACAGCTCACACATACTACTCATCTAAAACTTAGAGTGCATCAGGTCTGAGAACCTTTTGCATAGTTTGGGATCAGTTGAACCAAAGATAATATCATCCACATAGACTTGAACTAACAGGATTGTGTCCTTGTGATGCTTAACAAACAGGGTTCTATCAACTACTCCCCTTACAAAGTTGTGCTCCAAAAGGAAACTAGTTAGAGTCTCATACCAGGCTCTGGGTGCTTGCTTAAGTCCATAAAGCACTTTTTGCAACTTATAAACAAATGAGGGTTGAGTTGAAGAAACAAAACTAGGTGGTTGTTCAACAAACACCTCTTCCTTTACCTCACCATTTAGGAATGCACTTTTAACATCCATTTGAAAAACCTTAAACTTCATATAGGCTGCATATGCTAGAAAGATCCTTATTACCTCTAGCCTTGCAAAAGGGGCAAAGATTTGGTCATAGTCTATACCTTCTCCTGTATGTAGCCCTGAGCTACAAGCCTAGCTTTGTTCCTTATAATAGTTCCTTGGGCATCCAACTTATTTATGAACACCCACTTGGTGTCTATGATCAGTTTGCCTTTTGGTCTTGGAACCAAAGTCCATACTTTACATCTTTCAAATTGATTAAGCTCCTCTTGCATAGCAGTGATCCAGTGGGGATCTAGCTCAGCATATTTTATGGTGAGGGGCTCAATTTGTGAAAGGAAACAAGCATGCATCACATCATGTCTTAATTTATGTCTTGTTTGCACACCAGCTGATATGTCACCAATCACTTGAGATGTAGGATGATCTCTAAGTGTGACAAGATCAGTAGGTGGGATGTGATCTTCAACAACAGTTTGGATTAATTCCTCTTGTGGAATAGGATTAACTGTTGGTGGTACAACAACTGCTTCTACAAAGTTTCCATCAATGTCTGAATCAGTGATATGAAGAGTTGATAGAGGGGGAATCTCTTGGGTGAGATCCTTGCATAACTCTGGTACCTACAATGAGTTTGAGGAGGGAGAAGTTTCCTTCTCCTTGTAAAACATTTTTGACTCATCAAAGGAAACATGCACAGACTCTTCTATTTTAAAAGTTGATTTGTTAAACACCCTATAAGCTTTGCTTACTTGGGAATATCCAAGAAAAATTTCCATTGAAGCTTTTGCTTCAAATTTTCTAAGGTATTCTTTGTTGTTATTGTGAATGTACACTACACAACCAAAGACTCTAAAATAGTTAATTTTAGGTTTCTTTCCTTTAAGTAATTCATAAGGAGTTTTACCCTTAAGCTTATGTATTAGACTTCTGTTCAAAACATAATTAGTTGTGCTAACAACTTCTGCCCAATAAGAGAGAGGCATGTTAGCATCAGCCAACAATGTTCCTGCAGCTTTAATTAGTGTTCTATTTTTCCTTTCCACTACCCCATTTTGTTGAGGAGTTCTAGGAGCAGAGAAGCTATGTTTGATACCTTCTTTCTCACAGAATTCTTGCATGAGAAGAGACTCAAACTCAGTACCATGATCACTTCTGATCAAGGCTACATGAGTAGAATACTCAGTCTGCACACATAACAGAAAGTCTGTAAGAACTTTGAAGTTATCAGCCTTAGTTCTCAAAAAGAACACCCAAGTGAACCTAGAGAAATCATCTACAATCACTAAAGTGTAAAATTTCCCTCCTAGACTCTGTACTTTTATTGGGCCAAAAAGGTCCAAGTGCAATAAATACAAGATTATAGGTGAATCATTCTTATTTACAGATTTAAAAGAATTTTTGGTTTGCTTTCCTAATTGACAAGTCCTGCATAGACTTTCCTTCTTGTAGGGGCAAGAAGGTAAACCTCTAACAAGGTTGTATTTAGATAACCTAGATATATTCTTGAGGTTAACATGGCTAAGCCTTTTATGCCATAAGTGTTATTATTGGTTACTTCATTAAACAGGCAGATTTCAGATTGAGTTGAATTAAAATCTACTAAGTAAATGTTACCCTGTCTAATGCCTACTAACACTACATTACTATTCAAAGTAATATTGCAAAGAGTGTCAGTGAATGATACCTGATAACCTGCATCACATAACTGGCTTACTAAGATTAAGTTGTGCTTCAGCCCAGTTACATATGCAACCCTTTTGAATGTCACTGCTCCAATGGTAAACTTACTATATCCTTCTATTTGAAAACAGCTGGAATCCCCAAAGATCACCTTTGGTCCAAGCTTGGCCTTGAAGCTTGACAGATTGTTTTTGTTTCCTGTCATATGTTTGGAACAGCCACTATCCAAATACCATTTGTCTTTAGTAATTGTATAGGTCTTCACCTGCAAAATAAACAGTTAGACATTGTGGACCCAGACAACATTGAGTCCATTATTCTTCACATAATTAAAACTTGAAATGAAAGAATAAGCAGGCTGAGGTTTATATCCTAAGGGATAGGATCTCCTAGGTGGAAGACTTCATGCAGTTGATGGGTCAATGAACCTAGTGTTTCTATTTACCTTAGTGTTTCTAAGGTTCTGATTATTATTTTGAAAATCATGTTCAGATCGTCGATCGACGTTCGATGATAAATGCCCGGATCGTCGAGTATCGGTCGACCGCCTGCGATCGTCGAGCATAGTTCAACAATTTTTGTATTTCTTTAAATTTCTGTTTTCTCTTTTCTCTCTTAGCCTTATTTAAAGCTTTGTTAACTTTATTTACTTGCTCAGTATTCTTTATTCCATCAGCTGAAATAAAGTTTACTGGAGTGGAAAAATGATTTTTCAGAACCATGGGGGGTTCACTTGGTGAAGCTCCTAAGCCTAGCTTATTGTTACCTGTCCTAGTGTTTGACATGCTAGTAATCTCTAGAAGCTTAAGACTTCTACCATTAAGAGATTCTTCTAATCTTTTAGATTTGGCTAGTTCAGTTTTAAGAAATTTTATTTCTTCAGTAGAACTAGTGAGTTCAGCTTCTAACCTAGTATTTTCACTAGATAGGGATTTTGATTCAGCTATCCTATTTCTAAGCTCCTTAATTTCCTTCTCTGAGCTAATTAAATCTAAGTAGAGAGATTTAAATTCAAATCTAAATTCAATAGAAGTAAAATCATAAGAAGATAATACCTGATCTTCAGTAGACATTTCTTCTTCATCAGAACTCTCTGCAGCTGAATGATTGCTGCAGGCATCAATTGCCATTAGGCAAATTTATTTTGCCTTCTTCTCTTCCTCATCTTAACTGGAGCTTGAGGATGAAGATTCCTCATCTGAATCACTCCAGGTTTCAGCCACAAATCCTTTCTCCTTCTTCTTGTTTTTGTAGGAGGAGGACTTGGAATGCTTCTTCTGATATTCTTTGTCTTTTCTCTTCTCCTTGTTCTTTTCCTCTGTACACTCAGGTAAAATATGTCCAGGTTTCCTGCAACCATAACATATAATTTCTTTAGCAGGTGATCTGTCATACCTTGGCTTGTCTTCATATCTTGAAGACTTCTTTCTGAAGTCCTTTCTGCCCATTTTGAGAAACCTTTTGACAAAGAGTGTCATTAGCTCCTCATTTGATTGGCTTCCGTCAGATGCATCAGCAGCCTTTAGAGCAAGAGTTTGCTCTTTCCTGGTAGGAGTGGGATTCTTGGCTTCAGCTTTAGCTTCCCTGGTCTTCAGTACTTGCTCAAATGATTTGAGCTTGCCAAGGAGAGCTTTAGTTGAAATCTCAGTTGTACTTCTGGACTCTTTGATGGGCCAGATCCTGAGATCCCATGTGCTGGGGAAGCACATAAATATTTTGTCATTGACTTCTGTCAATGTAATCTCTTTATCAAGGGTTCTCAGCTCATTGATGATGGAGCTAAGCCTGGTGTACATTGCATCAACTGATTCTGCTTCAGTCTTCTTGAAGTTCTCATATTGGGATGTGAGGATGGACCTTCTGTCCTTCCTCTCATCAGCTGAACCAGCTACAATGTGGTTCAGTGAGTCCCACATGGCTTTTGCTGAAGTGCAATCAGCCACTTTTTGGAAAGTTTCATCAGACATGGTCTGAGCCAGAATGTTCATAGCTTTTGCATCAGCTATCTTTGCTTTCTTGTACGCATAATTATAGTCAGGAGGTGGCATTGCACTCAGATTTGTTGAAGTTGTAGCAGTAGTTGCAGCAGGTGGTGTTGGTGGTCCTGTCAAAATAGAAGAAAAGATATCTTCATACAAAGAATTCATATACAGTCTGATTCTTGCCTTACAGATGCATAACTTAGCTAAGTTGCATACTGGAGGTCTGGTGCTAGAATAATCCTTGTACTGGGCCATGAAGTGAATATCTATAAACTTGGTATCTATCTAGATCTTGTAACTCAGGTGTTAGCCTGTACAGTCAGTCAACCTCCCTCTGATACCAATTGAAAGTGAGGATAGATACAACTCTAGAGGGGGGGGGGGTGAATAGAGTATTCAAAAATATGACAATCTACTCAACTCCCTTAGAGTTAATTTGCAGAATAAGTATATAGATATATGAAACCCTAGAGCCTAACACAAAGTGAAGTGCACAAGAGAAAGCTAACTGTAATTACAGTTTAAGCTTTAGTCCTAACATAGCAACTAGCAATCCTAGTTAATTCTACTCACAACCACAGTGCAGTAATTAAAATAAGCAACACATACAACACAAGAAGATTTATAGTGGTTCCCTCTCAATAGGTACATCAACTCTTCTACCACCCTGGTAGGAATCCACTACATGTTTTTGTTCAGGTGCCCTGCCACCAATTGATCTGATTCAGGTAGATCAAGTAAACCCTTTGAGCTTTTGATCAGGAGCTCAAAATCCAACACAGGTTTTGGCTAAGGTGCCCTGCCACCAAGGTTCACTTTTGAAGGGAGTAATAACTCTTTGTACAGGAGGTTGAGAGAGTTAAAATGTCTTCTCTATTATTAAACAAAAATAGAGAAGCTAGTGGATTGCACTGAGCTATAGAAAGCTCTGATGGAATCAAAGCTCCCCTGGCTTAGAGAATATCCAGGAAGAAGCCTTGCTTCAGGGTGCAGGATCTCTTCATAACTCTTGACAGAGAAGATCTATTGTCTTGAAGTTCTTGAAGGAGCAGCTTCAAGAAGACTCTTGATGGTTGTTCTTCTTAAATAGCTTTTCTTTCTTCTTCTTCTTCTTGAAGCTCTGAGTATGAATGTTCCTGTGAGCAGGATGAACTCAGGATTGAAGAAGAGAACTCTGAAGAGAGTTGTTCTACACTTGTTCTTGTTGTTGAATCTGTGTATATAAATATCTGTATGTTTAACTGTTAACTGTATATCTATATCTTTCAATAGTTCTTTATATATCAGCCTTTGTAATAGCTTCTAACTGTCTCTTTATTTGAATCTTGTCTTCTTTTGAGATCTGCAATCTGGGTTGCAGATAACACATAGTACAAAAAGCCTGCAGAAGGATATTCTATAAAGAGATAAAGCTTCCTTAAAAGCTGCTTATCCATTCTGCAAGTCCAAAAGATATTAAAGAAAGTCACATCAAAAACAAACTCTTTACGGCCAAAGAAAGACATTTGTGTCTAACGGCTATAAAGGACAGCATGGCAGATAAAGAACACAGATTTGTCAACTAATAGGACAAAAGACTTTGTCAGATAGCACTTGACTTATGCATAAAGAATGAGGCAAAGATTGCCTTTATATATAAGCATAAAATCAAAGAAATAATCTATAATAAAATAAGCTAGATAAATAAGAAATAATTCACAGAAGAGAAAGAATACAATATCACTAAATGCAGATAAAAAGATAGTCGAACGAATCACGACGATCGTCGAACTATCAGAAAAGATAGTCGACTTATCAGAACAGATAGTCGACCTACAAGAAATCTGTCGAGACAGAAAAAGTCGAGCAGGACTCGACAATCGACGATACTGAAACCATAAGTCGTCGAGCTTAACAGAGATGAACTAACTCAGAGATAGTCGATCTGCTGTCTGACGATAGTCGATCAACTGATAGACGATAGTCGAGCGGCGTTCGACCATAGTCGAACTAAAAACACTTAACCAGATTTTCAATCTGGATAAACAGCAACTCTACACAACTGATGGAATCTAACCTAAATCTAATCTTTGACCATAGATAAATCTTGGATCAAGAAACTAATTGAGAAGACTTAACTCAAATCCAAACTAGGGTACCAACATGAGGTAAGGTCTACATGTTAGTAACTGTTGATGATTACTCTCGGTTTACTTGGGTGTTCTTTCTGAAACACAAGTCAGACACATTTGACTCTTTCACTTGTTTTGTCTGGCAAATTCAAAACATATTGAATTGCTCAGTGGTCAAAATCGGAAGTGGTCACGGAACAAAATTTGAGTCTGGTGAAATGACAAAATTTTGTGGAAGTCAAGGTATCTTTCATGATTTTTCCTCCCTGCATACTCCACAACAAAATAGAGTTGCTGAAAGAAGGAATAGAACCCTAATTGAAGCATGTACAACTATGTCGAACAACACTTCACTTATGGAGTACTTCTGGGCTGAAGTAGTTAACACAGCGTGGCATGTTGCAAAACAGAGCACTCATTAATAAAAGCTATCGTATGACCCCATATGAACTATTAAAAGGCAGAAAGCCGACTATGTCCTATTTTAGAATCTTTGGAAGTAAGTGCTTCGTACTTAATAATGGGAAGTATTACCGCACAAAGTTTAGTGAAAAATGTTTTGAAAGTATTTTTGTAGGCTATAGTAGCCATAGTAAGGTATATAGGATCAACAAGAAAACCCTGGTGGTAGAAGAGTTTATTAATGTTGTATTTGATGAGACAAGCCTACTCTAAAGCATCTCGTCTAGTGTTATTGGTGCAGATATAGGTACCAAGTTCAAAGAACTAAGCTTGGATGAAGCAGTCAAAGAAGATGCTCCAAGCTCAGTCAAGGTCATCGATCTAGGCTTGATTGATGAAGAACTTCTAGAGGAAGAATTGCTTCAACCTATAGAGGATGCACTAGATGTTGCAGAACCTGCTGGCGGGAGAGCAAGAAACCTAGTTTTCAGACACCTAAGAGATCACCCAGCTGATCAAATCATTGGAGAGACAGGAGACAGCGTTAGAACGAGAAGAGGTACAACTAATGAGTTATTGAATCTTAGTTTTCTGTCTCAGGTTGAGTCGAAGAAGTTTGAAGAAGCAAACAAGGATGCCTCTTGTATCATGGCAATAGAAGAGGAGCTCAACCAGTTCGAACGATATTAAGTTTTGGTTTTTGTTCCCAGGCCCAAGTGACAAAATGTGATCGACACCAAGTGGGTTTTTAGAAACAAGCTGGACGAGAATGGCGTAATCATAAAGAACAAAGCCCGACTTGTAGCTCAAGGATATAGACAAGAAGAAGGGATCGACTTCAACTAGACCTTTGCTCCAGTGGTCAGGATCAAAGCGATAAGGTTGTTTCTTGCGTATGCTGCCCTCAAAGGCTTCACGGTCTATCAAATGGACGTGAAGTCAGCATTCTTCAACGGGAATCTAAAAGAGGAAGTATACGTAGCGCAACCCCCGGGTTTTGTAAATTCTACTTTCCTTGAACATGTTTACTTTTAAAATAAAGCTCTCTACAGCTTAAAGCAAGCTCCACGAGCTTGGAATGAGAAGTTGTCTAGCTTTTTTCTTGAGAACAAGTTCACAAGAGGAAAGATAGACAAGACTTTATTTCTTAGGGAAGTAAAAGGCAAGATTCTGCTAGTGCAAATCTATGTCGACGACATCATATTTGACTCTACGGAAGACAACCATTACAAGAAGTTTTCCAAACTTATACAAGGGAAGTTTGGAATGAGCGGTATGGGAAAGCTGAAGTATTTCTTTAGACATCAGGTGAAACAATCTGAAGATGAAATTTTCATCTCTCTGATGAAGTTCACCAAGGAGTTACTAAAGAAATTCGGAATGGAGAACGCAACCTCTATGAGGACTCCAATGGGTTCAACTGTGTCTCTGGACAAGGATGCGAAAGGGAAACCTTTTGATGAAACCAAGTACAGAAGCATAATTAGATCCTTGCTCTACCTTACTGTAAGTAGACCAGACATAATGTTTTCAACATGCGTCTGCGCTAGATTTCATGTGAACTCAAAGGAATCTCATTACATCGCTGCAAAGCTAATTTTAAGATACCTTAAGGGTACACCCAATCTTGGTTTATGGTACCCGAGAAATAATGATGTCGAGCTAATTAGTTTTTCAGATGCCGATTTTGCAGAAACCAAGGATGATAGGAAAAGCACTTCTGGGACGTGTCAATTCCTCAAAAGATGGCTTATTTCATGGAGCAGTAAGAAGCAGAATTGTATGGCAACCTCTACTGCCGAGTCAGAGTATATCTCTATGGGTAGTTATTGCGCACAACTTCTATGGATTAGGAATCAACTCGAAGACTACAACCTAAAGTTCAAAGAGATTCCTATGTATTTCGACTCCTCCAGCGCAATAGCGATCACGCATAATCCAGTCTCTCACAGCCGGACAAAACACATTGAAGTGCGATATCACTTCATCCAGGAGCATGTGGAGAACAAGGATATAGCCCTCAGCTATGTCCCGACGGATAAGCAGGTCGCAGATATTTTTACGAAGCCGATGGACGAGGCCAAGTTTTTCGTTTTTCAAAATGGAACTGGGCATGCTGAACAAGGATTCATGAAGAAGACCAACAAGAGGAAATCACTCGGGAAATTAATCAAGGAAGAAATTTGTCCAAGGCAAATTTGTTGAGTATCGGTCAGCCCTAGTCGTCGATTCATCGGATATTCACGAATATTCACGTCGAAACTCGCCGAATTGACCGTGCATCTGGTGAAACTCGGCGAATGTCACTTAGGGCAAAATTTCTATTTCTATATTGGAACCGAAGAGCCACCGAAATTCCGGTATGCGCTTTTCTAGGTTAGATTTAAAATCATATATATATATATATATATATATATATATATATATATATATATAATCGAGAGTTAGGGGCAACCACGATACATTTCGTCGAAACCTAAACAGTAATATTCGTCGAACTGTCCGCCCGACCCTTCGGCTCAAACGATAGTCTCGTCGTCTCCATCATGTAGCCATGCTCCTGTTCTCCATGATTAGGTTAGTGAAGGCAGTCCAAGTTGAGTTCCAACAAAGATTTCCTTTAAGTCGATTTCCAGCATTTGCTTCTCTGATCATTCACTTGCTTTCTCCGACCGTTAGTGACAGCAAACAGTTTCTATAGTCAGAACAGTCCAGAGATTTCTTGTGATTCTCCATGGCTCCTCGAACTACCAGTGGATTGCTTGGGGTGGAGAATTAGTTCGATCAGGTTTTGCTTCGGCTTCTGATGAGTTCAGAAATGTGATCCTCATGCTTGAGAAAGCCGGACTATCCTTTATCCTAGAACATCCTTGCAAAATATTGGACAAAGATGTCCTTGAGTTCTTCCAAAATGCAAAGCTCCGACATGAAGATACGGTAATCAAGAGCAAAGTTCATGGAAATTCCATTAAGGTGAAGGCCTCTCACCTCACACGGATCTTGAGGCTCCCAGCTTGTGGAGAAGCAGACTACCTCGAAGAGGAGGACTTCACAAGGGCTATGTTATTCTGTGGTTTGCCTAGAGGTACAAAAGCTGTGAAAAGGAAAGGAATGAACGAAGAAATAAAACTACTGTTAGATATCATTGGGAAAGTGCTGCTATGCAAGACATGATCTCACGACTATCTATCTACAGAAATGTTCAAGGTTCTAGTGACGATCATATGCAGAAAGAGATTGGATTGGGGTGCACTACTATTTGATAAAATCAAGGACAGTCTCTGCACACCCAACTTTGGGAGGATTATCAACTTGTACCTGAATCAAATGGATGATGACAAGTTTGACATGACCAAAGGTGTATATCCATCACCTGAAGAAGATCGACTCAACTATCTTCTCAAGGTGGGATAGGAGGATCTTGAGGCTAGGGGAGCCCCAGATTTGCCTATGGAGGAGGAAGATCAAGCTCCTAAGGATAGGATTCCTACTCCACCCCCAGTGATATTCCTGAGAGCTTGAAATGCATGAATGGAGGGGGAGCTAGCTGATATACAAGTGGCCACTCAAAGAGTGCCCTTGAGTATTTCTTCTGAGTCAGTGCCAGATGCTCCAGCTGTAGAGAATTCAGTGCCAGATATTCCATATCCTTCTGAACAAGAGATGGTTGATGATGCTTTGGATACTGTTGAGGATGATTTGACTATGGATGATTATGAGATAGCTGCTGATGAGGTAATGTCATTGTAGATGAGAACAAAGCTGTTGGTAATGCAAATGATGGTTCTGAGTTAGTTTCAGTAGAGAATCTGATTGTCCCTCTCCCAGAAATTGTTCCTACCTCATCTTCTGAGGGGGAGGTGACTAGGCCCTCGATATCGGTTGCTACTGAGGTTGACAGGTTTATCCACAACCTTTAGAAAAGAGTTGCCAAGGCTATATGTATTCCTCTAGTTGTTCCTGAGTAGGTAGTGGAGGTTTCTGATGAGGAAGGAGATGCAGAAGAGCATCCTCCTGTCCTAGCTGCTGAAGATCCTCTGTTGATTTCCAAAGCAAAATTATGTCCAGTTCATGAAGATTTGCCCTCTCTCCCAAGTATTGCTCCTGAAACAGTTGCCACCTCCAGTGTTGATAGTTCAATTCTAAAGACAATAGAGGTCATGTTGGCAAGACAGCAAGCACAGTTTGAAGCGACAATGAAGAAAGTTCTGGACAAGGTCAAGGAAACAGAGACAGATTTGAACAATGCACTTGCAGAAGTTAAGATTCAAATTGAAAAGCTTGATACTAAGATTGATTCCTTGTATGCCGAGGGCGGAAAAGCTATAACGCTGAAAATGCAAGGACTCAAGTATGCTTCAGAAGTTCTTGGTAATGTTGACAAGAACGTTGTGATAATGATTGATGCGCACAACAAATCGATGGCTCACTTTGGCAGCACTATTCCTGCTTATTATAATGTTGTCATTGATGAAGTCAGAAAGAGGTAGGGGGATATGAAAGAAAAGGTTGTTGCAGTGGAAGCTTCCATGTTAGAAAACTTCAAACAGACAAATGATTACTGTTATGAACACTTTGTGTGGCTACATGGTCAAATATTTGGTTCTCAAGTACCTGTTGTGCTCGCTCATGTCAAAATTTATCCTTCTGAGGATTACTCTCAACATGAGATAGACATACATGAATTCTTTCAGGATGCTGCTGCTGCAGTTGAAGTTCAAGTAGTTGAAGACATTCCTCCTGCTCCAGTCAACAAAAAAAGAAAGTATGGCGAAGGTCCTTCTGCTACAAGATCAGACCCAGCCAGAGACAGAGAAATGGGTGAAGTATGGAGTCCAACTTAAGAGGAATCATTCTAGACACCTTCTCCCCGGTGGATATTGGCAATGAAAATAGATGGAACCACTACGATCAGGATGAATGGCACAAGTATGAATTGGCCTCTGCCAAGAGGAGAATACACTTCAGAAAATACAAGAATGATGATTCTGCGCCTCCAGACCCTCCAAAGTACTTTCCTAAGACAAGGGCGTATTTTTCTAGGCAGCGTCAGAAGGATCAAGGCAGACAGGCCTGATGTTTTTGTTTGTTGTTTTTGGTGTGATTAAGATGTGGTTGTGGTTGCCTGAAAACATTAAACTCTTATTAAAAAAATATATCTGATTTATATGTCTTGGTTGGAATATGCGCTGTTATTTAAATTTTATTAAATTTACTTATCTTGTAAATTTCATGCTCTATGATTATTTTTGTTATGTGTAATAAACCTTAGCTTATAGGATTCTGACTTCTTCAAATATGAGGAGATTCTTGGGTATTGTATCCACAATAACCATGATTGATGAACTGTGACTGTATTTGATATTGTATTTGTAGTTATGTACTTGCAGGTTTACAATACTAAGTACACACCAATATCAGGTTACAGTGAGTCAGTAAACACGGGACTACACAATGTAATCCTTCATTGTATAGGCCATGGTGTTGACTCACGTGTAATCTCTCTATTAGGGTGTACTTCTATCCCAAATACATGAGAAGGATCAAGGAAGAAGAAGAGCTTCATTTCAGAAAAATAGAAATTTTACCCAAGTAAAATTTGTCAAGCATCGTAAGGGATATTCATCAAATTCGTCGAGTATCATTGATGTTCGTCGAATTCATCGTATATACTTAATATCACTCGTTGAATTCATCTTATATACTTGTGTAGAATTTCAGAAATAACTGGAAAAAAAGCTAAGTATAATTTGTCGAGTATCATCAACTATACTCGTCGAATTCGTCGAATGTATCTAACGATACTCGCCTAATTTGTCGAATATACATGACGATACATGACGAATTCGTCGAGTCATCCCGACGCTACTTCTCTGATTTTTTTCCCAAGGAAAATTCATCGTATATCTTGGCGTCGAGTGCGTCGTGTCGAAAGAATCGTGTGCATGGAAAGCATCGAGTGAAGTTGACATCGTTTAGTGCGTTGAGTCTGCTAACCTATACCCGACGAATTCATCGAGTATACTAGCTGATACTCGAAGAATTCGTCGAGTATGACTTGAGCCTTAGCGTTGAGATAGCCAGCTTGAGCTGAATTTCTCCAAGTCATTTTCATTGTATATCAATGACTATTCGGCAAGTATACTAGCGATACTCGACGAATTTTGACTTAGGTCATTTTTCCGATAATTTTTCAAAGCAGGCTCGGGTTGCGGCGGCCATGCACAGTGATTTTCGCTGGTTATTTTGGAATTTCTTTTATAACCGTTGCATTTGAAGATGTCTATAAATACTTAGGGTGAATTTTTCTTCAACCCTAATCTTGCAAATCATTCCCATTTTTCAAATCGAGAATCTTTCCAAAAAGAGCAAAGTAGTCGGCCTCTATACGATACGTGAAATCCGTTCGGCCGACAACTGTTGGGTTTTAATAGGGTGGCACAACAGTTGTGCACGCAGCGGAATTAGAAGAACAAGAAAAACCCAAAAGTTCGGATCTGGCAAAATTTATGAATCAAGAAGTAAAACATGCTGTAATTAAAATTACCTTTGAGGGATTGAGTAAATACTCAACCAAGGTGCTCCGATGAAGTCCAACGAACGACAACAACTGGAGTTTCGAGCGTAGAATAATTTTCACGCCTCTACGGATATACACACGAGCACGGAGATCCATAGACATGTAAGACCCCCCTCCCGGAACACAACACATGGCACGAGGGGAGTCTTATGCCCGAAATATCCGCCTTGCGGTAGCACTAACACACGGGTTAGCCTTTACCATAAGACGCTTATTCCGCCGGCTACAATCCATATCTCGAAAACAATGCCAACCCAACCATAACAGAAAAGTAAAGCAGTTCAATTCACAGCTAAGCTTAAGTCCAAAAGAGCGGAAGATAACAAGCACAACAGGCTTGTACAAAAGAACAAGAGTCTAGAAATGTTTTGCCAAACGGCTACATGAAAACACTCACGACTATCACTAACAGTGCCGATGGCACCACCACCTCAGGTCCTATCGTCCGGGCCTGGCTGTCCTGCTGCATAGTCCGTTGCTGCTCTACCTGCGGGGTTTCCTCCTAAAAAGGAAGACGTAGCAACCGTTAGTCATAAGACTAAGTGGCTTCACATCCGCTCCCCCGGCGACTCCTCGGCACCGGGCGGAGAAAGGAACAAAGGTACAATATGTATATATGTAAGCAAGTAAACAAGCAGGTGACTGTAAATATGGTGGAGTATAAACTACGCTACACAACTAGCAGTTCTACAAATATCTATATACATGACAGCAGGTATAAGTAATCAGAATAGTAACTTAACTTATAAGAGTGCCCATACAAACTTATAAGTTAAGGATCGGCTTAACAGTAAAGTAACTCATCGTATAAGAGTGCCCATACAAACTTATACGATGAGGATCTTGTGTATGCAATGAATGACATGATATGAATGTTGTGCTATGACCGAATCATGCGCACGCACATGCAAGTTGCTATGTCGACACAGACTTGAAGTTCCCACTTTTCGAGCAGGTAGCTAACCTCTCAGGCGTCGTCCGTCGTGGCCAGACGGCGACAGTGGAGCGGGCGTCTCCACTACTAGGTGGTATCACACTACCTATCCTAGGCCCCCGTACGCCTCAACGCTAAAAACACAACAGCGGAGCTCACCTGCGTACTACGGCTCAGAAGGGGTCTTGGGTAGATGTGCACCAAGAACACAGCCCAACCTGGCCTTTGATTTCGAACCGGATGGAACCTCGAAAACGCACGAGGTGCAAGCCCAACCGTTCTCATGGCGCGGAGGAGATCTCGGGTTATGGACACCAAGTATCTAACCCTACCGCCCAAGGTCTACCCATTGGCTCCCATCGGTGTGACGACTGGCGAACCCGTAGACCTGCCACAGTCATTATCTCAATAGCGCGACACGATGAATCGTCGCACATCACATGCCCCAAAACAACTCACTCGATGTTACCCGTAGGGAGACTTCAACTCTAAGCATCGGTTGTTAATGAACCCCTTGGGCTCGGATTACGGTTACAAAGTACTCTTCACATAGTGTTCATTATATTCACGCCCACCTATTCAATGAATTCACCTCAACACTACGCATAATAGATATGTTCAACTCCCAACTATATAAATATATTTTATACCACTCTCAACCCTTAGTTTCTAGCCTTCTCATCCACTCCATTTCTCTACCAATACATGATTATACCTTATTACACAACCAAATGAGTAACCATGCTAAATTATAGTAACAACAACATTATAGATATATGGGAGCAAGACAACAAATGAGCAAATCACAACCATTGCAAGAGTGCTAGCATTATAAATTAACAAGTGCATTAACATAGGATAGCCCGATACTAAAACTGGGATTCCCGGAGCTACAGGAATCCGATCACAATGCTCAACCCCTCGTTGGAAAGGTATTCGCGAGGGATACGACTTTCGTGTTGAGTCGATCGCCCAGATCTGGTCGCAACATACCAGAAATTCAACTCGAATACGTACAGGAAACAGTTTCCTGTACAGGATTTTCCCGAACGCAGCGGACTGGAACCAGCTTTCCCGTGGCTACAGGTATCGCATGGAAACGAGCAACCACTCGTTGGAAAGGTAATTTCAAGGGCTACGACTTTCGTGTTGAGTCGATCACCCAGATCTGGCCAGAACACCTCTGAAATTGGCCACGAAGGTCGCCGCGTGCGGAAATCAGATTTCTGCACGCACCTTAAGGCGAGATGAACGGCATCCGTTCATCTTCTTCCTTGCAACGACCTCGCATAAACTTCTCCAGAAATCACACCCAACCTTATTTCTCCTTTCAAAGCCAAACCCTCAACGAAAACCCCTCTCATCTCCACTTTGAATGATGAGAAGGTTGGGGGAGACTAAGCCTAGAAAACCTAGGCATGGCTTATCCTAAGAACTCTCCTCCTCACCATCAAGACTCTATGGAGTCGATGTCTCTCCTAAAATAACTATAGATCTAGCACCAAGGGAGAGGGGAGGAAGCTCACCTCAAGTCCAGTGGTACCACCATGGCCGGCCATGAGCCTCGCACTCCTTCGCGGCGGCATTGTTTTTCCCTTGACGGCGGCGGCGTTTCGATTCCTCCAAGGATGGCTCCGGCAAGCTCCTTTCCCCTCCTCCAGCAAGCTCTCTTCCTCTCAGAAGTTTTGGGGCTAAAAAGGGGATGAAATGCTAGGGTTTCACAACTTTTTCCTTTTTATACACCGCAGACACGGGTAGGCACACGGCCGTGTTCCTACCCGTGTTCAGGTGACACGGCCGTGTCGCCTGCCGTGTTTAGGGCCGTGTTCATCCCAGAACATCTTTCTGCCGTGTCGGGGTTGCGGCACACGGGTAGAGACACGGCCGTGTCTCGACCCGTGTCCTCGGCACACGGGTAGGGACACGCCCGTGTCCCAATACCCGTGTACCTCTCTGACTGGAAACTTAATATTGGCATGAGGCACACGGGTATGGACACGGCCGTGTCCATACCCGTGTCGGCCAAAATCACCGTTTTGCCTTGTTTTCCTCATTTCCCATACATTCGCACCTGCTCACCCACTCCCCCATTGGGCTCACCACAGCCCCCTTGACTCAAATACGCAATCAAGGGGCCTAGCGCGAATTGGGACGTTACAAATCCTATAAACAAAATAAAAGATTTCGTCCCCGAAATCAGGGTAAGGCTATGGGAGTGAAACACATAAAAGGGAACTATGCTTTCAAATAAAATTCTTACCTGGAGTAAATAATTCCGGGTAGCGCCCTTGCATCAAATCCTTTGGCTCCCATGTGAACTCCTCCTTCCCATGATTAGACCATAGCACTTTCACCAAGGGAACACTTTTGCGGCGCAAGGTTCTTGTCTCGTTATCAACGATCCGCACCGGCTCCAGTCGCACAGACCTATCAGACGCCACGGCACCATCCACCGTGGGGATATACTGTTCAGGCCGCAGCAAAGCCTTCCAAAGCGACGATACATGGAACACGTCGTGAAGGTTCTCCAGCTCCGGTGGTAACTCCAATCGATAGGCCAGAGGGCCAATCCTTTCCACTACGACATAGGGCCCGACATACCTTGGGCTGAGCTTCTTGACTCCACGTACCCGCGACACTCCGTGCATCGGTCGAATCTTCAGGAACACCTTATCACCCACTTGAAACTCCACCATACGGTGCCTTGCGTTGTAATATTTCGCCTGTCGGCTTTGAGCCTCTAGCATTCGATCCCGGATCAACCTAACCACCGCGTCCGTGTCATCAATATACTCATTTCCCAATGTCTTCGGATCTTCGTCTTGCACCCAGGACAAGGGTGTTCTACACCTCCTTCCGTACAAAGCTTCATGAGGTGTCATTCCAATACTGGCTTGATGACTGTTATTATAAGAGAACTCCACGAGAGGTAAGAGTCTCTCCCATGGTTCTCCTTTATCTAGCACACACAACCTCAGAAGGTCCTCCAATGTTCGGATGGTTCGTTCAGACTGCCCGTCCGTTTGAGGGTGAAAGGCTGTGCTAAAGGCGAGGCGCGAGCCCAAATAAGCCTGTACAGCCCTCCATTCTCTTGAAGTAAACCGACCATCCCGATCGGAGACGATTGTCTTCGGCACACCATGGTACCGCACAAATTGCTCCACAAAGAGACGCACTAGGACGCCCACCTGCGCCTCCTTCTTCATTGGGATAAATCGGGCTACCTTGGTCAACCGGTCAACTATCACCCACACAGAATCATTCCCCGAGCGCGAGCGAGGTAACCCGTGGACGAAGTCCATGGAGATGTCCTCAAATTTCCATTTGGGGATGGGCAATGACTGTAGCATTCCACCGGGGCTTCTGCACTCCGCCTTCACCATTTGGCAGGCCACACAATGAGTAACAAAGTACTTGACATCCCTCTTCATGCCCGGCCAACACATTGTCTTTCTCAAATCGGTGTACATCTTTGCGATCCCCGGGTGCACCGAGTACTTGGAGCAATGGGCCTCCTTTAGAATATCCTCCCGAATGTTGTCGCCTTCGGGGATGTAAAGCCGGCCACGAAAATGGACGAGGCCGTCTTTTAGGGAGTATTCTTCCGTAGTCCCATCCTCCATTGACTTGAAAGCCGGGGTTAAAGCCGCATCCTTCTTTTGTTCCGTCCGGATCTGGTCTCGTATGTTGCAAACTATACTCATCGCGGCCAAATATTCTGTATACTCTTCCGATTGATTCTTAAAGACCAAAGTGACTTCCATCTCTTGCAGTGTCTGGAGTAACTCCATCCTCATCAAGTGGGATTCCGTGCTCGCTCCCGGTGCCTTTCGGCTCAAGGCATCAGCTACGGAATTAACCTTCCCGGGGTGGTAGTTCAAGGTGAATTCATAGTCGCACAAGAACTCCAACCACCGCCGCTGTCTCAAGTTTAACTCCTTTTGGGTGTGAACGTACTTCAGGTTTTTGTGATCCGAGTAGATCTCGCAGTGGACGCCATATAAATAATGCCTCCAAATCTTCAAGGCGAATACCACCGCTCCCAAATCTAGATCATGCACCGGGTAGCTGGCTTCATGCTTCTTCAACTGTCTTGAAGCATAAGCGATCACATGCCCATTCTGCATCAACACAGCCCCCATCCCTTGATACGACGCATCCGTGTAAACTTGAAAGCCCTCCTTCCCAGAAGGAAGAGCTAGGATGGGTGCAGTCGTCAATCTGTCCTTCAACTCTTGGAATGCAGCTTCGCACTGGGGTGTCCATTCAAACGGCACACCCTTCTTGGTCAGCGTAGTAAGGGGAAGGGCGATCTTCGAGAAGCCTTTCACGAACTTGCGATAGTACCCGGCAAGTCCAAGAAAGCTTCGTATGTCGGCCGCTGACTTCAATGGCGACCACTCCTTCACGGCCCGCACCTTGGCCGGATCTACTGCTAGCCCCGCCCCACTAATCACATGGCCCAAGAACGCGACCTCTCGAAGCCAAAACTTGCATTTGCTGAACTTGGCAAACAAAGTGTGCTCCTTTAGCTTCCTCAGCACTAAAGTTAGATGTTCGGCGTGTTCTGCTTCAGTCTTGGAGTAGACTAGGATATCATCGATGAACACGATGACAAAGATGTCCAAATAAGGGCTGAACACCTTGTTCATCAAGCTCATAAAGGCGGAAGGGGCGTTTGTGAGCCCAAACGGCATCACGGTGAATTCATACAAACCATATCTCGAACTGAACGTCGTCTTCTGAATGTCATCTTCTTGTATCCTCAGCTGATAATATCCCGAACGCAGATCTAACTTGGAGAACCAATACGATCCCACCAATTGATCAAATAATTCATCAATGCGCGGTAGGGGATAGGTGTTCCGCACCGTTAACCGGTTCAACTCTCGATAATCAATACATAACCGCAGGGTGCCATCCTTCTTTTTGACGAACAAAATGGGCGCTCCCCAAGGCGACGAGCTTGGGCGAACGAACCCTGCTTCCACCAATTCCTGAAGCTGGACTCTAAACTCTGCAAGTTCCTTCGGAGCCATTCGGTATGGAGCTCGCGAGACGGGCTTGGCACCCGGAATTAGCTTGATTTGGAAGTCCACTTCCCTATGCGGGGGTAGTCCCGGCAATTTCTCGGGGAATACCTCGGGAAATTCTCGCACCACCCGCACATCCTTGACCTCTAATGTCAATTTCTTCAACTCGAAGCAAATTACATAGACCTCGTCCCCTTCCATATGAGATTTCATAGCTTGAATTGAAGATAATAATTTACGGGGTGCGAATTTAATACCTTGGAAGATGACTTCCGAGTCTCCATGCCTCAACATAACTTGCTTCTCCGCACAATTGATCCTGGCGTGGTGCCAGTTCAACCACCTCATGCCCAGGATGAGATCGAACTCCGGGATTCTTAACACTGTAGCCGGAGTTTCAAAGAACTTTCCTCCAATAAGGGTGTCGAAGTCGCAACTTGCTGACGACGTCATCTCAGAGCCGTCCGGAAGGCGCACCCTTTGAGTAGTGCCCGTGAAGTGTTGCACTCCCTCCAAGTCCTTCACGAAGTCCGCCGAAATGAACGAGTGAGACGCACCCGTGTCAAATAACGTATAGGCGAGCCTCCCGCTAAGCATGACAGTGCCTAGGTTCCAAAAAGGGTAATCACTATCCAGAATTGCGCGTATCATTTGTATCGTAAATCTAACAAGTCATATAATATTAATAAATTTTGCACGTACCGGTGATGACTTCCTGCGGATTTCTCTCCTGAGTCATATCCAATGCGAATACATGCTCCCGTGCATGTCCTTGATTTCTCCCTGGTGGTCCTCTTCCTCGGCCACGCATGTGCCCTCGCCCCCATGGAGCTACTGGAGGGGGAGCAATAGGAGCATCCCCGATCAGTCGCGGGCAAACTCGTCGGACATGCCCCGGTTGGTTGCACTCAAAACATATCACCTCACGTCGGCCTCCAGGTTGTTGATAATGTTGCTGCTGCGGTGGTGGAGGTAAAGCTGGTGGTTGCGGAATTGGGTACTCCACCCGATAGTTCCGGTTGACCCACCGACCGCCTCTGTGGTTTCCCCTTCCTCTGCCATGATCATTCCGCCTTCTATTACTAGGGCCGACTTCAATTACTCCTTCCGCAGGTCTCTTGCCACATCCCATGTGGTCCGCCTCCAGTCTCTTTGCCATGTCGATGATTTCTGCCAGGCTTCCATCGGCTATAAACAAAAGGGCCTGCCTCAGGGGGTCCCTCAACCCTTTGTAGAAGCGCTTCGCGTAGCCTCTATCGTCCAAATCATAGGAATCGACAAACCTAGCGAGGTGATGGAACTCCCTCTGGTACTCCGTTACCGATTTCGATCCCTGCTTCAGCTGCAGAAATTTTTCTTCAAGTCCATCCCGAGCAGAAGAAGGGATGAAGTGATCCAGAAAAGCCTCGGTGAACTCGTTCCAACTGATGTCCGTGTACAATCGCCCTTGGAAGGTGGAGCCCATGAGGGACTTCCACCACCTTTTGGTGTGCAGCTCTAGCAGCGTCACTACCAATGTCACCGCCATGCTGTTCGGACATCTTATGCCAGCCATCAATTCCTGCATGGTATCCAGCCATTCCTCGGTGCGCACCGGCGATTCTGTCCCAAGATAGGCAGGAGGGGACAGGGCACGGAAGGTGCTCAACCAGTTGGAGCCTGGCGCTTGTTGTTGCACCGGAGCTTGCTGGGCTTTAAATGCATCCAATATGGCTGACAGCGTTTGTCCCAGTTCCGACTGCTGGAATTGTGAAGGGACGGAAGGGGTAGGAGTGCCCCCAACCGGCTCCACCTGCACTGGGACCTATACGCAAGGTACAAACTAGGGTCAGGTTGGCTAAAACTAATGTCAAAGATGGACAACTTAGTGTGAATTACATATGGGCACACCACTGCTTCCGCTAAGTCGGTTTGTCCCCAAACCGACTAATCGAACGGGAGTGGCCCATTGTTACATGACTGCTCTAGTTGAAGATCGGCTAAGTCTGATACCATTTGTAAGACCCCCCTCCCGGAACACAACACACGGCACGAGGGGAGTCTTATGCCCGAAATATCCGCCTTGCGGTAGCACTAACACACGGGTTAGCCTTTACCATAAGACGCCTATTCCGCCGGCTACAATCCATATCTCGAAAACAATGCCAACCCAACCATAACAGAAAAGTAAAGCAGTTCAATTCACAGCTAAGCTTAAGTCCAAAAGAGCGGAAGATAACAAGCACAACAGGCTTGTACAAAAGAACAAGAGTCTAGAAATGTTTTGCCAAACGGCTACATGAAAACACTCACGACTGTCACTGACGGTGCCGATGGCACCACCACCTCAGGTCCTATCGTCCGGGCCTGGCTGTCCTGCTGCATAGTCCGTTGCTGCTCTACCTGCGGGGTTTCCTCCTAAAAAGGAAGACGTAGCAACCGTTAGTCATAAGACTAAGTGGCTTCACATCCGCTCCCCCGGCGACTCCTCGGCACCGGGCGGAGAAAGGAACAAAGGTACAATATGTATATATGTAAGCAAGTAAACAAGCAGGTGACTGTAAATATGGTGGAGTATAAACTACGCTACACAACTAGCAGTTCTACAAATATCTATATACATGACAGCAGGTATAAGTAATCAGAATAGTAACTTAACTTATAAGAGTGCCCATACAAACTTATAAGTTAAGGATCGGCTTAACAGTAAAGTAACTCATCGTATAAGAGTGCCCATACAAACTTATACGATGAGGATCTTGTGTATGCAATGAATGACATGATATGAATGTTGTGCTATGACCGAATCATGCGCACGCACATGCAAGTTGCTATGTCGACACAGACTTGAAGTTCCCACTTTTCGAGCAGGTAGCTAACCTCTCAGGCGTCGTCCGTCGTGGCCAGACGGTGACAGTGGAGCGGGCGTCTCCACTACTAGGTGGTATCACACTACCTATCCTAGGCCCCCGTACGCCTCAACGCTAAAAACACAACAGCGGAGCTCACCTGCGTACTACGGCTCAGAAGGGGTCTTGGGTAGATGTGCACCAAGAACACAGCCCAACCTGGCCTTTGATTTCGAACCGGATGGAACCTCGGAAACGCACGAGGTGCAAGCCCAACCGTTCTCATGGCGCGGAGGAGATCTCGGGTTATGGACACCAAGTATCTAACCCTACCGCCCAAGGTCTACCCATTGGCTCCCATCGATGTGACGACTGGCGAACCCGTAGACCTGCCACAGTCATTATCTCAATATCGCGACACGATGAATCGTCGCACATCACATGCCCCAAAACAACTCACTCGATGCTACCCGTAGGGAGACTTCAACTCTAAGCATCGGTTGTTAATGAACCCCTTGGGCTCGGATTACGGTTACAAAGTACTCTTCACATAGTGTTCATCATATTCACGCCCACCTATTCAATGAATTCACCTCAACACTACGCATAATAGATATGTTCAACTCCCAACTATATAAATATATTTTATACCACTCTCAACCCTTAGTTTCTAGCCTTCTCATCCACTCCATTTCTCTACCAATACATGGTTATACCTTATTACACAACCAAATGAGTAACCATGCTAAATTATAGTAACAACAACATTATAGATATATGGGAGCAAGACAACAAATGAGCAAATCACAACCATTGCAAGAGTGCTAGCATTATAAATTAACAAGTGCATTAACATAGGATAGCCCGATACTAAAACTGGGATTCCCGGAGCTACAGGAATCCGATCACAATGCTCAACCCCTCGTTGGAAAGGTATTCGCGAGGGCTACGACTTTCGTGTTGAGTCGATCGCCCAGATCTGGTCGCAACATACCAGAAATTCAACTCGAATACGTACAGGAAACAGTTTCCTGTACAGGATTTTCCCGAACGCAGCGGACTCGAACCAGCTTTCCCGTGGCTACAGGTATCTCATGGAAACGAGCAACCACTCGTTGGAAAGGTAATTTCAAGGGCTACGACTTTCGTGTTGAGTCGATCACCCAGATCTGTCCAGAACACCTCTGAAATTGGCCACGAAGGTCGCCGCGTGCGGAAATCAGATTTCTGCACGCACCTTAAGGCGAGATGAACGGCATCCGTTCATCTTCTTCCTTGCAACGACCTCGCATAAACTTCTCCAGAAATCACACCCAACCTTATTTCTCCTTTCAAAGCCAAACCCTCAACGAAAACCCCTCTCATCTCCACTTTGAATGATGAGAAGGTTGGGGGAGACTAAGCCTAGAAAACCTAGGCATGGCTTATCCTAAGAACTCTCCTCCTCACCATCAAGACTCTATGGAGTCGATGTCTCTCCTAAAATAACTATAGATCTAGCACCAAGGGAGAGGGGAGGAAGCTCACCTCAAGTCCAGCGGTACCACCATGGCCGGCCATGAGCCTCGCACTCCTTCGCGGCGGCATTGTTTTTCCCTTGACGGCGGCGGTGTTTCGATTCCTCCAAGGATGGCTCCGGCAAGCTCCTTTCCCCTCCTCCAGCAAGCTCTCTTCCTCTCAGAAGTTTTGGGGCTGAAAAGGGGATGAAATGCTAGGGTTTCACAACTTTTTCCTTTTTATACACCGCAGACACGGGTAGGCACACGGCCGTGTTCCTACCCGTGTTCAGGTGACACGGCCGTGTCGCCTGCCGTGTTTAGGGCCGTGTTCATCCCAGAACATCTTTCTGCCGTGTCGGGGTTGCGGCACACGGGTAGAGACACGGCCGTGTCTCGACCCGTGTCCTCGACACACGGGTAGGGACACGCCCGTGTCCCAATACCCGTATACCTCTCTGACTGGAAACTTAATATTGGCATGAGGCACACGGGTATGGACACGGCCGTGTCCATACCCATGTCGGCCAAAATCACTGTTTTGCCTTGTTTTCCTCATTTCCCATACGTTCGCACCTGCTCACCCACTCCCCCATTGGGCTCACCACAGCCCCCTTGACTCAAATACGCAATCAAGGGGGCTAGCGCGAATTGGGACGTTACAAGACACTTGTCACACAAGATCTAGGTAGGGACTAGGGTTGCCCTCAACATCTCCACAGACTACTAGATCTAATCAAGGAGAGGTAGCGGTGACGAATCCGACGCACAGGAAACTATTTCCGGTGAAGGCAGAGCCTCGGCGGTCGGCGACAGCGAGCGGCGTCAACGACTTGCGAAACACTTTCGTCGTCATCAAGAAGAAAAGGCCATTGCGGGATTAGGTCGGGAATGAACAGTTGCCTACCGGCTCAATAACAAAAATCCCATATATTTGTTGAACCAAACCAATCAGAGCCAGCAAACCCGTCGAACCGGACTTAGAGGAAATAAACTGGAAGTAATAGAATTCATCGAGTATCTTGTGATATTCGACGAATGGGAATTATTCGTCGAGATAACACAGACATATTCGACGAATCGAGTTAGGAAAAATCTTTCGGGTATCAAGGAGATATACGATGAATCGAGGTCTAACTCGTCGAACCTGTCGCGATGATACTCGATGAATCGTAGTGAATGTGTCGAGATGTCTCGACACTACTCGACGAATCGTTGAGTTGTGTCGACAACACTCGACGAATCTAGACCATTCGTCAAAATCACTTGCCAATACTTGGAGAATTTCCCTTAGAATCTACCGATCACTAACCTGATGACCCATATTCATAATATAAGTTCTGGAATGAAATTCCTCCTCGTCTCGAACGTTATAGGCTTGGTCCTTCACACATATCACATATGATTAAGGCCAACACAAACCACTCCAACTTCTCAAGAACTCTTATGTGCAACCCCATAGGCTTATATTGCGTTGGTAGTGAGGCCACATGTTTGGTCACTTCTAGATCACCGTGGTTATACCAACAGTCTCCCACTTGTTCTTGAAAGTATCATACAAAAGCTTCACAAACAATGAGCGGCATCTAGTAATGCATCATTGCTCCCCAAGCAATAAGAGTTTGAAACTCAAAAGCCATTGTGACCAATGTACCAGTGTTGTAATGTCCCTTTGTCCCTTACATCCGGATAAAACTAGAGGTATAGACTGTGTCACCCTCATAATCATTCAATCCTAGTTCCCTGATCTAGAATGGACTTTCAGAAATTGGTGAGACCAATATCAAATATTGACTCAACCAAGCATGACCATGCATTTCTCAGTCCCATTCCATCAAGGGGATCGTGGATGTAACTCCTGTCATAAAGGAGGACAAATCTCATTTCTGCTCACACGTAAACATCCAAATGATTTGTAACGTTCTCAATAATCACCTTTATCATCCAACTTTCTCAAGATTGGATTTTTGATGGCATCAAAGCACGCTCTTCCTCACTCGATGAATGTTGTGACTTCAGGTCAAAGGACCACAAGAACCATTGCCTCTTGAGCCATACTTGTGACACGTTCATATAATAATCCACAAAGTATTCTCATGGTGGGTCTGTCCAGTACAACTTGTTCATAACAAGTACCTATGTGATGACTTGATATCACAATATCATAACCTGTGAGGACGGGTCATCAGTCAACGCACATGCTAGTCTTAAAGGTATCATCATCGCCCTTAGTCTCTAAGATGATACAACGACCAGGGACCTTTAAGAATGAAGCTTCTGGGATCATAGGTTCTCACATCAAGTCACTATTTGACCTATGAAAGCAAACATTCTAAGGGTATTTATACAGTTAACTATTCTATCACAATAGAAATAATAACACAATAAAAGAACTTGCCAAAATATATAAAATGAAATGCATGCAATACTTTATTCATCAAATGAGACAATTACAGCCAACAAACATACAATCCATAAGACTGTAACTAGAGTTGATCATTCAGGTATTTTATACCCATAGATCTAAAATGACCATCATGCTTTCTCTGTACAAGAGGCTTTGTCAGTGGATCCACAATGTTCTCCTCAGTCAGCACTCTGCTAATGCTCACATCTCCTCAATCGACAATCTCTTGAATCAGATGGAACCGACTAAGTATGTGATTGGAGTGCTGATGAGATTTAGGTTCCGAAGGAAGTGCAATTGAACCGTTGTTGTCACAGTAGAGATCTACTAGACGAACAATGCTAGGAACTACATCTAACTCGCCGATGAATTTCCTAATCCATACAGCCTCCTTTGTTATATTTGCATCGGAGATATACTCGGCCTCAGTTGTAGAATCGACAACTGTCTCCTGCTTGGAACTTTTCCAGCTAACAACACTTCCATTAAGGCAAAATATGAAACCTGACTGAGACTTTGAGTCGTCCCTATCAGTTTGGAAGCTAGCATTAATGTAACCCCTTACAACGAGCTCCTCCACTCCACCAAATACCAAGAACGTATCCTTAGTCCTTCTCAAGTATTTCAGGATATTCTTGACGGCTATCTAGTGAATCTCACCGGGATCAGACTGATACCTATTAGTCATACTCAAAACATAAGAGACATCAGGTCTAGTACATATCATTGCATACATGATTGACCCAATTGTTGAAGCATATGGAATCAACTTCATGCGGTCCTTATCTTCACAAGACATAGGACACTGGTCCTTAGAAATACTCACACCATAAGACATGAGCAAGAATCCCTTTTTGGACTCAAGCATGTTGAACCGTTTCAACACCTTGTCAATGTACGTACTTTGGGTCAAACCCAGCAACTTCTTCGATCTATCTCTATAGATCTTAATACCAAGTATATAAGTCGCTTCACCCAAGTACTTCATTGAAAAGCAGTCTCCTAGGTTATTCTTAACAACTTGTAGGGTCGGTTTGTCATTCCCGATAAGTAGTATGTCATCCACATACAAAATCAGAAAGACAACTATGCTCCCACTAATCTGTTTGTAAACACACGGTTCATCCTCATTTTTGATAAAGCCAAACTCTTTAATCTTTTCATCAAAACGAAGATTCCAACTTCGAGAAGCCTGTTTCAATCCATAAATGGATCTCTGCAGCTTACATATTTTAGTGGCTTCACCCGGAGATACAAAACCCTCGGATTGTGTCATGTACACTTCCTCAAGGAGGTTTCCATTTAGGAAAGCCATTTTTGACATCCATCTGTTAGATCTCGTAATCATAATACACATCAATAATAAGCAGGATTCTGATGGACTTAACCATTGCAATAGGGGAAAAGGTCTCATCATAGTCAATACCATGAATTTTCTTGAAACTCTTAGCCACAAGTCGCCCTTTGAATGTTTGTACATTCCCATCCATGTCGGTCTTCTTCTTGAAGACCCACTTGCACCCTATGGGTCATACCCCTTCAGGTGGTTCCACCAAGGTCCAAACTTGGTTTTCATACATGGAGTCCATTTCAGATTTCATGGCCTCAAACCACTTCTCAGAGTCCGGTCCACTCATAGCCTCTTGGTAGGTTGCAGACTCATCACTATGATCCATAAGCAACATATTACCTATTTGAGACACGAGAAATCCATATCTCTCAAGCTCAAACCTTGGTCTACCAGATCTACGTGGAACTAGTGTTTCCTGAGCAGATTCTCTAGCTACAACAACTTATAGTCCTGACTCAGGTTCCAATTCCGGTTCATTCACAGTTTGTGGTTCTTGAACTTCTTCAAGTTCTACTCTGGCAGTCTTTCTACTTAAGAACTCTTTCTTAAGAAAGACACTGGTCCTTGCGACAAACACTTTGCCCTCGGACGGTAGGTAGAAATATTACCCTTTAGTTTCCTTAGGATACCCCACAAGATAACACTTATCTGATTTGGGTTCCAGCTTATCATCCATTTGACGTCTCACGTAAGCCTCACAACCCCAAACCTTAATGAATGACATACTATAACGCTTCTCAGTCCATATCTCATATGGTGTCTTTAGAACTGCTTTCATTAGAGCACGATTTAATATTAGAACAGTAGTTTCTAGAGCAAAACCCCAAAAGGAAACATGCAGATCTGCATGACTCATCATCGACAGTACCATGCCTAACAGTGTATGATTCATTCACTCAGACACACCATTATACTGTGGTGTTCTAGGTGGAGTGAGCTGTGATACAATACCACACTCTTTCAGATGATCACGAAATTCATGACTTAGGTATTCACCACCTCGATCAGATCAGAGTGCTTTAACCTTTTTACCCAGCTGGTTCTCTACTTCATTTTTGAACTCTTTGAACCTTTCAAAGGTCTCAGATTTACACTTCATAAGATACACGTATCCGTATCTACTTAAATCATCAATAAATGTAACAAAGTAGAAATACCCACCTCTGTCCATAGAACTCATGGGTCCACATACATTACTATACACTATACCCAAGAGATCACCAGCCCTCTCATTGTTTCTAGTGAAAGGAACCTTAGTCATCTTGCCTAATAAATAAGATTCGCATCTCTCAAATGATTCATAATCAAATGAGTCCAATAGTCCATCTCTATGGAGCTTGGATACATGTTTCTCATTTATATGGCCCAAACGATAATGCCAAAGATACGTAGGATTCGAGTCATTCATTCTTAGTCTTTTAGTATTTTATATGTTATAGATCTGATGGTCTAAGTTCAAAACATATAAACCATTAAACATTTGGGCTACACCATAAAAAACATCATTCTTAAATAATGAACAACAATTATTCTTAATAATAAAAGAAAAATCCATCATGTCCAAACATGAAATAGTTATAATGTTTCTAGTTATGGAAGGAACAAAATAACAATTATCTAGTTCTATTACAAGCCCACTGGGCAAAAAAAGACGGTAAACTCCTACGGTGACAACAACTCTTGCTCCATTACCAACATACAGGTCCACCTCTCCTTTACTCAGCATTCTTCTCCTTCCCAATTCATGCACATTTATACAAATATGAGAACCACATCTGGTATCTAATACCCAGGATGAAGGAGAAGAAAGGTTTATCTCTATAACATAAATACCTGAAGTAGAAGTCATACCTCCCCTCATCTTTTGCAGACCCTCAATGTATGAAGGACAATTCCTCTCATAATGACCAGCCTTGCCAAAGTGGTGGCACTTTCCCTCCTTCCCTGAACCTTTCTTTTCCAGTGCAGAAGAATTGGGCTCTAAGACAGACTTAGTTCCCACCTTTGTCTTCTTAAAGCCCTTGACCTTGCCCTTGCCTTTATGCACCATAAATATGGGGCTAACATGCTTGACCTTCTTCATGTTTATTTTGGCAGTTCGCAACATACCTAGGAGCCGGGCAGTGTCTTGTCTATTTCATTCATGTTATAGTTTAAGACAAATTGCTCATAACTGTCCGACAATGATTGCAGGATCAGGTCTGTGGCAAACTCTTGGCCCAGAGGGAATCCTAGTCTTTAAAGGTTCTCGATATACCCAATCATCTTGAGTACGTGAGTCCCTACTAGGCCCCGAGCTCCCATCTTGTACTGGAACAACGCCTTAGTAACATTGAATCTCTCTTGGCGAGCTTGCCCTTGAAACATTTTCTTGAGATGCTCGTCAATTTCCTTGCAACCCATGTTCTCATATTGCTTTTGGAGCTCATAGTTCATGGTCGCAAGCATGAGACATTCGACGTCTAAGAAGTCATCAAGGTACTTCTTGTAAGCATCCTTATTAGCACGGGGTGCATTCCCGACAGGCTCATCAGGGGATTCCTCTTCAAAAATATAGAGCTTACGCTCTTGCCTGAGAACAATTCTCAAGCTCCTGTACCAGTCCAAATAAATCGTCCCACTTAGCTTTTCCTTCTCAAGGATTTCTCGGAGGGACAGGGTGGAATGTGAACCACTTGACATGAAAATTCTACAAGGATCAAGCAAAGCAAAATTAGTAATGCATTTCAAAATATAATTTATTCTTTTGATTAGGACTTTAATCAAAATAAGTCTCACTATTTTTATCAAACTGATAACCCTCGATATCGATTCGAAGAGTTTATGCGAGTAACTCTCTTAGTGGACAAGATCCATATTTCACTAACCTTATGAGTCAGCTTTGGCTTTTCTCTCATAATACAGTTATTTAGGTAGGCAACGCTTGCCAATTGCATCATAATGCAATTCCTGTATGGCTGGTGAATAACTCCTTATTCGCATCCATCATATGGTGCATGCCAACCCCATGCCTCTGGGAACTCAACCTTTGAGGTCACCCAGTTAAGTTTGATCTGATGTCGACAGTGGGATATCACAATTATCCGCTCACACCCTTACCAAGATAGATTAATGTACCTTGCTTTGGCAAGCCCACACTTCATCGATCAAGGTAGGAAGAGTGTCATTCATCGGAAGGCATCTGAATACTTAATATTACTTAAGGGATTTTTAGATACCTGATTAACTCTTTAATCATGGTTAACACTTAACCAATGTGCACATCCACAAACAACCAAAACAGCAACATAATCCAAATGCATCCCAGATGTGCACAGGAACATCATCAACACTTGATGAACTAGGACATGAGAAACACAAACTCCACTTATACAGTAGACAAGCTCGTCACTTTATGTGTGAGATTCAAAATCTACCACATCCTTAGCTTCACAAACCAACAAAAGTGACAATTACTGTTAAGGAGTGGCAACAAAGAAATCACATGCGTTCTTGGTGGGATTCCAAGAATAGATTTTGGCCTTTTAGAACACTTCTAAAATCTCCAAATCTACACGTTATGGATTTAGAAAATTCTGAAACAATGAATATTGCCGGCAACCTGGATCTGATACTACTGCTGGGTTTTACTAGGGTGGCACAATAGTTGTGCGTGCAGCGGAATTAGAAGAACAAGAAAAAACCAAAAGTTCGTATCTGGCAAAATTCATGAATCAAGAAGTAAAGCATGTTGTAATTAAAATTACCTTCGAGGGATTGAGTCAATACTCAACCATGGTGCTCCAATGAAGTACAACGAACAGCAACGACTGGATTTTTGAGCGTAGAATAATGTCCACGCCTCTACGGATATCCATACGAGCATGGAGAACCCTAGACTCTTGTCGCACAAGATCTAGGTTGGAACTAGGTTTTCTCTCAACGTCTCCACGGACTACTAGATCCATTCAAGGAGAGGTAGCGGTGACGAATCCGATGCACAAGAAACTATTGCCGGTGAAGGCAGAGGCTTGGTGATCGGCGGAAGCGAGCGGCGTCAACGACTTGTGGAAAACTTCCGTCGTCGTCGGGAAGAAAAGGCTGTCGCGGGATTAGGTCGGGAATGAATAGTTGTCTGCCGGTTCAATAGCACATATCCCATATATATGTTGAACCGAACCAACCAGAGCCAGCAAACCCGTCGAACTGGACTTAGAGGAAATAAACCAGCAATAATAGAATTCGTCGGGTATCCTGTGATATTCGACGAATGGGAATTATTCATTGAGATAACACAGACATATTCGATGAATCGAGTTAGGAAAAATTGTTCGGGTATCAAGGCGATATACGACAAAATGAGGTCCAACTCGTCGAATCTGTCTCGACGATACTCAACGAATCGCAGTTGAAGTGTCGAGATGTATCGACACTACTCGACGAATCGTTGAGTTGTGTCGACAATACTCGACGAATCTAGACCATTTGTCGAAACTACTTGTCTATACTCGACAAATTTCCCTTAGAATCTACCGATCACGATGACCCATATTCATAATATAGGTTCCGGAATGAAATTCCTCCATGTCCCGAATGTCATATGCTTGGTCCTTCACTCATATCACATATGAGTTAGGCCAACACAAACCATTCCAACTTCTCAAGAACTCTTATGTGCAACACCATAGGCTCATATTGCGTTGGCAGTGAGGTCACATGTTTGGTCACTTTGAGATCACCATGGTTATACCAACAACAACCGCAAGCAATCAAGATCCCATCTTCTGTTTTCTGAGTCGACTGGATCCAAGTGTTCTTAAGATATCTATTCATCCAGATCTAGTCAATTGAAGATTCAAGATTCAAGGTCTTCCAAGAATTTCTACTTTCCGAGTTCTCCGGAATTTTCAAGATCTACCTATTCGAAGAACGTCGGAGTGAAGACTTGTAATCTTTATTACATTGTAATATTCCTTTACATATTGTAGGAGATTTTTCTCTGAGTTGTAGATCCGTTTGTGGATCGAGTTGTAGATCCGTTTGTGGATCGAGTTGTAGATTCGTTTGTGGATCGAGTCGTAGATCCGGTTGTGGATCGAGTTGTAGGAGTGGTTATTCTCTAAGTGGTAGGATGTTTGTCTCCGAGTTGTAGGAGTTGCGGCTCCGAGGTGTAAGATTTGAAGAAATCTGAGTTTGGTGAAGTGGCCGAATCAAGCCCTTTGTGGTAGATAGGCGAGGCGGGACAGTGGACGTACCCAACACGGGGAACCACTATAAAATCTCGGTGTTTGTGTGCTTAATTTTTTAAGTATTTTTATTCTGCGAAAAGACACAAACATCACCTATTCACCTCCCTCTAGGTGATTTAGGTAGATGCCAAATACTTTCAAGTTTGTTGGAGTCAATTTCTTCTATTGTTATAGGAACAAAGACAAGAAGTAGTCCATATGTTTGATTTACTTGTGGCAAGTAATGACACCTTGCCAGAGATTGTCGCAGTGGTATTCCAAGGACGAAGAAGGCTAGGTATGGAGTAGCTGTAGGAAGATGTCCACTTGCTACACGTGTGGCAAAGGAGTACATTATGCTCGAGACTGTCGCAGTGGCCCTCCGGCGATGGAGAAATAAAATGAAGTTACAAATGTGACTAAGGGAGTAGTTGTAATAGACTGTTGTATCCTTTTCTGTTCATGGATTTGTGTTATTTCTCATAGTTCTTTTATTCGAATTAAATATGAGATTGGGATAACACTGTCTTACGGGTAAAGGGTGAACACAGGTAGATGGATATGTGTTAGGTTGCAGATAGGAAGTCTTGACTTTAGATTGGAAGCATTTGTGATGCTGATATTTGAGTTCGATATAATCTTTGGCATGGACTGGCTCTTAGAGCAGCGTGCCTGCATTGATTGCAACTCAAAGAAAGTCATACTAGGACAAAACACTGAATGCGAGACTAAATTCGCTTGTATGCGAGGATCAAGCAAGATACCGATTTCTGCTATATAAGTGGTCAAGGCAATTCGAAAGGGCGTAGAGTTATTCTTCATGTTATTTGAGGTTGTAGAGCCGAAGTCCAGTTTGAGTGACGTTTCTATTGTGTCAGAGTTTGCGGATGTATTTCCTAAGGATCTCCCTGGACTTCTACCCCAGCAAGAGATTGACTTCACTATTGAGTTGGTGCCAGGTGCGAAACCTGTGTCACGCTCACCATACCGAGTAGCACCAAAAGAGATGGCGGAACTGAAGGTTCAGTTGCAGGAGTTGCTAGAGCAAGGCTATATACGTCTAAGTATGCCACCTTGTGGTGCACTGGTCCTCTTTGTGAAGAAGAAGGATGGAAGCTTATGCCTATGTATTGATTACCGTGAACTGAGCAAGCTAAAGGAAAAAAACAAGTATTTGATTCCGAGAATCGATGATTTATTTGATCAACTGGTTGGATCAACTATCTATTCGAAGCTGGATTTAAAGTTCGGCTATTATCAGTTGAGGATCAGATAAAGTGATATTTCCAAGACAACATTTGGTACACGCTACGAGCATTATGAATTTACTATGATGCATCTTGGGCTCACTAATGCGCCATCAGTGTTTATGGACTTGATGCACATGACCTTTAGAGAGTATTTGTACATGTTTGTGATCATCTTTATTGACGACATACTGGCATATCTCAGTCAAAAGAGGATCATGCGAATCATTTGAGATTGGTTCTGTATACCCTGAGGAGGAATCGACTATATGCCAAGTTCTCTAAGCATGAGTTTTGGCTATCTTCAGTGACTTTTCTTGGTCATGTAATTAGTGGAGAGGGTATTGATGTGGATCCGGCAAAGATAGTTACGATACAAGAGTGGCATGTACGTGTTTCTATAGTGGAAGTTAGGAGTTTCCTTGGACTTGTCAGCTATTATAGGTGCTTCGTAAAGAACTTTTTGAGGATTGTTTTACCTCTCACTACATTGACAAGGGGATTGCTTTACCTATCACTACATTGATAAGGAAGAATAAGAAGTTCGTTTGGATGCTCGAGTGCGCGCGAGCTTTTGAGTACTTGAAAAGTCTTCTGACCACGACACATGTTTTGAGTTTGCCATGTGGTGCAAAAAGCTATAAGATCCATAGTGATGCCTCTTGGAGCTACTTAGGCTGCATTCTGCTGCAGTTTGGAAAGTTTATAGCTTATGGCTTACGCCAGCAGAAAGTGCATGAGAAGAATTATCATGTTCATGAATTGGAATTGGTGGCCATGATATTCGCTCTTAAGTTGTGGCGACATTATTTATATGGCGTGAAGGTCGACATCTTTACGGACCATAAGAGCTTAAAGTATCTATTATATCAAAAGGATCTGAACATGCGACAATGAAGGTGGATGGAGTTCCTAGGGGACTACACCTTCGAGATTCATTACACTCCTAGGAAGGGAAATGTAGTCGCAGATGTGCTAAGTCGCAAGGATCCAACATGAGCAAATTGGTTGTAGATGCATGATGAACATCTGATTCATGATTTGGAGGCTTTGGACATCTCTTGTATTGACGGGAGGACGAGTGCGGATACATGCTTAAATTGGAAGAAGGTGCAATACGACCTCACGGACAGGATTCGATAAATGTTGGAGCTTGACGAGAGCATGAAGCGTTTTATGGCAGAAATTGTGGATGAGTCAATTTCCCAATTTTTTATTGACAACGGTCTTTTGTAGGACAGTTGGTAATGCTTCCCAAACGTTGACAAATTATAGGAGGAATTGATGTACGAGACACACTTTACAAAGTACTCAATCCACCCGGGGAGAAAAAAGTTGTTCAAGGATATGAAAAAGCTGTTTTGGTGGTTAGGGAAGCTGTTTTGGTGATTAGGGTTGAAGGACATAACTCTTTATGTAGCGAAGTGTCATATTTGAGCCCTAGTAAAGGCTAAATGTCAAAAACCCGATGGTTTCCTGAAGTCGTTACCAATACCCGAGTGGAAGTTTGACGACATATCTATGAATTTTCTGCATAGTTTGTCAAGATCGCAATGTGGAAACGATGTCATTTGGGTGATCGTGGAGCGATTGACAAAAGTATCACACTTCATTCCAAATCAGAGGGACGATTCAATGGAAAAGTTGGCCAAAATTTATGTTGAACAGATCGTACAATTGCACTGTGTGCCCCGTAGCATCGTTAGTGATCGAGATGGGTGTTTCACGTCAAATGACTGGAAGCTTATTCATCAACTATTGGGTACCAAGCTAAAACTCAAAATGACCTTCCATCCTCAGATGGATGGTTATACCAAGAGGATAAACAGAACGATGAAAGATATACTTCACATGTGCACCTTGGATTTCGTTAATAGATGGGAGGACATCTCTAAATGATAAAATTCGTCTATAATAATAGCTACGAAGAAAGTATTCAAATGGCGCACTTTGAGACCTTATACGATAGAAAGTGTCGTACTCTGTTGGCTTGGGTAGAAACGGGTGAATCAAAGTTGTTTAAATGTAAAGACGTCGAAGATGTGACTTCGACGATTCGTTTGATTTGAGATAGGTTGCTGATTGCTCAGGATAGACAAGCAAAGTACTACAATGCCAAACACCGAAACGTGGAGTTTGTAGTGGGTGATTGGCTGTATCTCAAGATAAAGTCGTTCAAGGGCGTATCTAGGATTCAACGCTTGAAAATTTTGAGTTCGAGTTACCTTAGTCCATTTGAAATCGTTGAGAGGATTGGTGAAGCTGCCTATCGGTTGAATCTTTCAGCTGAACTCAGTGGTTTGAACGATATGTTTCATATATCGGTGCTGCGGAAGGCTGTACAAGAGCCTGCGCAAGTGGTTATTGTGGATCAAGTGCCGGTCGATAGTGGGTTCACAATGAAATTCAAGCACATTCGAATCGAGGACACGGAGATCAAACGATTAGGGAACAAAGAGATTAGAATGGTCAAAGTCCGTTGAGATAACTATGGCCATGAGGAACTGTCATGGGAGCACGAGCAGACCATGCAATAAGAGTTCCCCGAGCTATTCCATTGAGGTATATTATTTATGTTTTGGTGCTTCTGTGTTATTTTCTGTTAAGTGTAATTTCGTGACGAAATTTCTTAACGGAGTGGAGATTTGTAATGCCCCAAATTTCCTAAAAATAATAGAAAGATGGTTATTGGAGATTGCCGCCAAGTGGTAGAGCTAGCGCTTGCGGTATCCAGCTGATTTAAAATACCAGCGTCTTTGGAAGGTACCGCATAGCGGTAGTGTGATACCGCGTAGCGGTAGCCAATGAATTAATTCAACTATTTTCTCTGGCACTTAACACAACGATAGAGGTATAGCTGGCGGTATGATGCCATATGTCACGAGGCGGTCTTTGAGCAGCAAAGCAGTGATGGATGAGACCACCACCACCGCCTAAGTTATCGTGCAATGGTAGTGAGTTACCGCGTGACGGTAGTGAGTTACCCGTGGTGGTAGTGAATTACCGCACGGCGGTAGCATTATGTTAAGGGCTTGAGATGAGAAATATTTCTCATTTTCTCTCTCTGTCACACTTTATTTTGGATCTTGAGATAGAAGAAGGAGAAGGATAGGATAGCAAGGGCAAAGCTGATCCAGCCCTAAAGGGAAGCTGTGAAGGCATTCTTGTGGTCGGATTTGCGAGCCGAAGCCAGATCCGCGGAGAGGAAGGAGTTGTGACCATTTCCATCCGGATCAGCTATGATTTTATTGCTCCTAAGAGATCGATAAGGGTAACGATCTTTCTTCTTGGACATGTGAAGTCCTTAATTTGGCATAGTTGCATGAAGTCCCCCACTAATTAGTGGAGAGCAAAGGGATTTCCGACGGATAGATACAAAGTATCCCCGATGGAAATCTCATATAAAATCCGGAAACGAAGTATAGAATAAGCATGCTGTGAGAAGCCCATCTAGAAAAGTTTGTCTGGATTGATGATGGTTATCTTTTGTTTGCATGCTGGAGAAGACTCTGTGGTTAAACATGTGCTTTACAGAGTCATGGGGTGTGTAGGTTGTCATAGTGAGAGTACTGGAGTGGTCTTCAGGAAAACACCCAACTTTTGGGGAAGAAATGTTGTTCTGTCCCCTACTGCATGGCGGAAGAGATACCGCTAGCAGTAGCTCCCAGAGAGCAGATGATTATGGTTGCGAAGCATGTGTACATGAGACAAGGTGGGTAGCATGTGAAGCTGAGAGCCTGGAGGCCCGGCTATAGTGGCCATGAGAGCCAACATTAAAACATAACATGGTTATGCATTTTGTAAACGAGAAAGGGGAGGCCGACCCAAGTCATGCCGACGGTATGATGGCATGACGATTTGAACAATGAGAAAGGGTTGATCTATACCCGCACTATGTCTCTCGACTAGACGACCTAAGGTAATTGGTGCGGTCGGGGCATAGGAGAGAGTCATTAGCATTAGTTTATGCGTGACTATACTGCTCAATTTTTATTATCGGTCTGGGACTGAGGACGGTGGTGGGCATGGGAAAATCCAGAACACCAAATTTGACCATCGGTATGGGACTGGGGATGGTGGTGGGCCTGGGAAAGTCCAGAACACTAAAAATATGCTCTGAGTGCACGGTACGTGTGGCCGTGCATACCAATGTTTGTGATGAATGGTGCTTAAATTGCACATATATAGGTATAAAGATATTGCCATGCTGCTTGTTTGCAGAGAAGGAGCACCGCAACCCCGAGAGAGGGGTGGGGTCGTTATAATTTGGTCTGTTAATGTTGACTGTTGCCTTATTTTGCAACTTTTTGGTGGGTTGTACCTATGTAGTTGCTGGAGAGCCGAGCAAGAAGTAGTAAACTAAAGTTCCTTTTCTATGTTGGCTGGCCCTTCAGGGCGAAAAGACGAACTATTTACTTTTTTCATGTGTGACCATCCTGTGAGCCGATGTTTATAAAACACTTTTGATGAGAAAACAGTTTGTAAGACCTTAACGCCAAATCACTTTGTGTATTTTATATATCATTCCTACAGTTTGATAGTGGACATTCTTGGTGTTGGGTTGTATTACATAAAAGCTTTCTCTAGAATGTAACTCTGAGTTAGGACACATTTATATCTTGGTTTCAGTGCATAACTTCACTGACTATCCATGGAATATGGCGTGAGGCCCCGACCAGACCTTCTATTATATTCTTCGTGACGGATGGAGTTATTACATCTCAAGTCCTTGGGTAATTATCCAAAGAGGAATTCAAGATGTAAGTTTTTGTTTCCGCACCTCTGCCGTGCATAACCCCTCTCTAGGTCAAAATCTCAAGGATGAATATTATTTTAAATCTCAAGTCCCATGCTACCACATCTTTGTCACCAATTAAGTATAGACATCATCATACCAATCAGACATACAAAATTTCATTATGTCCCCCAAACAATAATGTTATCAAAAGTTCACGTAAAGACAAATATGAATGTATGCCCCAAAGGGTTAGCTTACTACTCTCCTCATTTACTTATCCACACAATCTTAGGGAAGTATAGAGATAGAATAATCATCCATGAAATGTTTTCTTCTCTTATTCCACTAGAGAAATTTTCATCGATCAAAACTTGGTGTCTGCAGTACACCTCTCTTAGGATGAACTAATTCTTCAAAGATCACAACTTCTAATGATGAAAAGTTACGAAGAACTTCAATTCTAAGAGAAATCCCCAGTTGGTACGTCACTAAGCCAATAAACGAAGAGATAATCCCCCGTAACTCTTGGGCTAAGTCTCTTCGACCAACAACATGGTACATTCATCCTATGAATGCACCCAATCCTTAGTGGATACAATCCTCGACTCAGAGTTTCACCCTAAGGCTTATTCGTAAAATCCATGCTTTAGGCCCTCATAGTTACCACTTACGATAACCTTTTCTAGTTCAACATGTAACCGAATCAATAATGGGCCTTTTCTGTATTCGAACTCTTATTCGACCTCTGGTAACTGTCATTATGATTGCTTTGATGTAATTAAAAATGGGAAGTGTCGGGTTATCAACAAGAAAATTAGGCTTACGAGCCTCCTTCTACTCTAATAGTAGCTTACAGGCACAAATTCTCCTCCGGATGGTCCTATTGGTTTAGGTAAGAGGTGATAATATCACTTGATAGGTGAAGTAGGACATTAGAAGGTAAGTCTTGAACACTTAATCTTGCATTAAACTCTTCCCTTAGTCACTTTGGATATCCGCATACCTTAACAAAATCTATACCTGGGGTCGATTTTAAACTAGGATATACAACGAAACGTCTTGGTAAATCAAAACAAAGTTGTTTCCTAGTTGGGTTGGCACTAATTCTAAGAATTAATGGACATACTTAATATGAATCACCACTTGAGCACACCACGTCTTCCACTACACCAGTTTGTCCTCAAACTGAATAATTAAGTGGAGGTGGCCTAGTGGTTTGATGGACTTCTTTATTTCAAGATCGTTGCAAGCTGATACCATTTGTAAGACCCCCTCCCGGAACACAAAACACGACCGAGGGGAGTCTTATGCCCAGAACAGCCGCCTTGCGGTATCGTCATCACGCGAGCTAATGTACTATAAGATGCCCATACTGCCGATTATTTCCAATATCGTCTGCCAAATCATAAATAATTAAGCAAAAATCCAACATCCACAATAAATATATGAGTCCACAAAAGGGAATAATAGGAATCAATAGTGTTCATGAATACATCAGAGAATAAAAATGCCCGTAGGCTACATCAAGCTCTCAAACACACAACTGTCATAGAAGGTAACGAAGGTATCGTAACATAAGCCCTGTCTCCCTAACCTGGCTTTCCTCCAACACGGGGTGTTTCTATTGCTGCTTCTACGGGGTGTGCTCCTAAAAATAGTGGTGTAACAACCGTTATTCATAAAGACTAAGTGTCTTTGCATTCTCTCCCCCCAACGACTCTTAGGCACCAGGCGGAAGGTGGGAAAAGGGTGCCACTATATATATTGTATGAATATTAGAAGCAGGTGGCCTGAACGGGAGCTAAATCTAGTAGTTATCATATCAACAATTCATATATGAAATAGGTGAGCAACGTGTAAAGTATCAGTACATGTACGATATGACAGTGTATGTATAAGAGAATAATACATGTATGTAAGAGCACTGTCATACTAACCAAGTAATAAGCAGCAAGAATATAAAGAACGGAATTGAACTTAACTTATAAAAGTGCATATACAAATTTATAAGTTAAGGATCTGAAATAACAAAAAGTAACTCATCATAAAAAAGTGCTCATACAAATTTATATAATGAGGATCTTATACGGTGCAATGCAATACAATGCAATGAATGTAGTATGATGACACACTCATGTTTACTCATGCACGATGATTTGTTATGTCGACTAAACCATAATTCCCGCTTTTCGAGGGTAGATAACCACACAGGAACCTCTCGTCATGGCCAGACGAAGACAGTAGGACGAACTTATCCACTACTAGGTGGGTCTGCTCACTACCAGACCTAGGTCTTACGTACGCCTCAACGTTAAGACCCAAGCAGCGGAGAACCTACGTACTATTACTCGCTAAAACCAGTTGAGTCTTATGACACAAGGAAAGGGTCATTGGGATACACCAAGGACCACAACCCCACTGACCTAGAGTCTATCTGCTAGCTCATGTCGGTGTGGCAATCGGTAAGCCTGTAAACTCTCCACAAGTAATCCTATCCCAAGGGTCATTATGAAACCATGCATCAACATGCAACCAAATAATTCCCATGAGCAAACCGTGCTATCAAGCACCCAAGGACTTCCAATTGAGTCCTTACATAATATAACATCCACCAAATTTAACCACGTGTTATCAAGCACTCAAGGACTTCCAACCGAGTCCTTACACAATACTTCAATTGTAAATTTAACTGGTGTTAATTAGCACCCAAGGACCTACCAACCAGGCCCTTAAATAACACCCTAGGATATAATCATATCCTATAATCTACACCAAGCAACACTACTACCCGTAGTGAGTTGTCGTAAATCTAACACAGTGAAATGTGTAAGTCATGAAATTTCTCTCCATGATCCTATAAGACTACTTGTGCATTTAGTGACAATCTTGTGTTCACTATAAAAATCTTCCCAAACATTTATCTTCTAGCCATTTCCAACCTCATGTTAGAATTTCAACATGCTTAGATATCAATGAATGTCACAATACAAATCATTCATACTTATCAATAGTAATTTAATATGAGATAAATATCTTGTTTAACTCCCTTGATAATATTATCAAAAAGTGAAAGCATGTTTTTCAAAATACTGGCTCAATTGAACATCAACATGGTTCGAATTCAGCATAACAATTTATAACGATATATTTAATACATGCATCAAATTAAAACCAAAACCTCTAAAATTTTAACCATAGCTCATAATTATTGTGAGAAAAGAGCTAAATAACAGAATTTTATTATCACATAACTTAACATTATAATGGTATGACCCCCTATTTATATGGGAGAAGAGAGAGAAAGGGAATACAATAGAAGATGTGTGAGTAAAACACAACAGATGGACTGGGCAGATACAAAATTATAGACCGCGGAAAGTAATGCGGTTAGACTGGCTAATCGCCCATTGAAAACTCAGACCGCAATAACATAAACTGTCTGCCAGGCTTCCCTTTGCTCCACCAGATACGCGGTCTCACTTGTCCCCCTCAATGTAGCTTAACAACTGAAACTAGATTGCTAGGACAAGACCTCTAATGTAGTTTGCCAGTCCGCCAAGAGTAGACCGTCACGTCAGTACTTTCAGGATGCTAAGGGCAAACCGCAACTGCAGACCGCCAGGCCGCTAAGAGCAGACCGCCATTGCTGACTGCCAGTATGCTAAGGGCAGACCACACTTACAGACCGCCACTGTAGACCGCCACTGCAGACCGCCACTACTGTCTGTCAGGTCGCTAAGGGCAGTCCGCCACTTCTTATCGCCAGACCGCAAAGGGCAGCAAGCCACTTCTTACCGCCAGCCCACAAAGGGCAGATTGCCAAGGCTAGAAGAGTTTTAACACCCCCTCAAGCTGGATCATATATGTCAACCATGTCTAGCTTGTCACAGATGTCTGAAAGAGAAACAGACACTGGTTTTGTGAAGATATCTGTTAGTTTTTTGTCGGAAGTGACAAACGGAGTGAAGATTTGATTCTTCAATATTTCTTATCTAATAAAGTGGCAGCCAACTTTAATGTGCTCCGTCCTCTCATGAAAAACTGGATTCTTTTATATGTAAATAGCAGATTTGTTGTCATAGAACATACGACGATAATGATCATAGACTTCCCCCAAGTCAAGCATAAGATTCTGTAACTATTTCAACTCACAAGTTGTTGAAGTCATGCTTCTGTACATAGCTTCAGCACTTGATCTAGAACAACAGGCTGCTTCTTGATTTTCCAGCTAATCAGATTCCCCCCTACAAAGGTGCAAAAACCAAACGCAGATTTTCCGTCTTCTTTATTATCAGCATAACTGACATCAGAGTAGGCTTCAATTCTCATATGGTTACGTTTTTGAAACAATAACCCCTTTCCTAGAGACCCTTTCATATATTACAGGATTTTTAAAGCTGAACAAAGATGACATTCTTTGGGTTCCTGTATAAACTAGCTCACCCTTCCTACTGCATAGCAGATATCTGGTCTTTTAACAGTCAAATAGATGAATTTTCCCACCAGTCATTTGTACCTTATATCATCTGGAAGAAGAGGAGAATCCTCAATCCAACACTTATCATCGTCAACTACGATTGGACACTGAACATGTCTCGTCCAAAGAAAACCAGTCTCTTCCAAAAGGACCAACACAAACTTCCATTGTGATAGAACTACAGAGCCTGGTCATCGTGAGATTTCTATCCCCAGAAAGTACTTTGGAGACCTCATATCTTCAGTAACAAAATGTTGCCGAAAATGTTCCTTCGCTAGATCAATTCCCTCATTATCATCACCTGTAAGGAGGATGTCAGCCACGTAGACAGCAAGAACAACTAGCCCTTTAAAAGTCTAGTGTATGAAAAGAGAATGATCTGCAGAACTTAGAGCAAAACCAATAATGGATATAACTGCGCTGAACTTGTCAAACCAGGACCGTGGACTTTGCTTTAGACAATATATTGTCGTCCTCAACTTGCATACCTGAGACTCTCCCTAAACAATATACCCAGGAGGTTGTTCCATATATACCACTTCGTGCATATCACTATAAAGGAAGAAATTTTTGACATCCAACTGGAATATCTCTCAATCCTTGTTAACAGCCACATAGAAAAGGACACGAATCGCGCTAATTTGAGCAACTGGGGAGAAGGTGTCAAAGAAGTCCACTCCATAAGTTTGGGTAAAGCCTTTGGCAACAAGCCTAGACTTATAGTGATCTATAGTACCTTCAGGATGATACTTGATGACAAAGACCCATAGACAACCAACCACATCCGCCGGTGGAGGAGTGGGGATAAGAGTCAAAGTACCCCTTTCGGTCAAGTCCTTTATTTCTTCATCCATAGCAACTTTCCAATGAGGAAGAGCAAGAGCCTCATGATAGGTAGATGGAATGACAGCAGTCGATAGAGCAAGAGCGAAGCGCTTTCCAGCTAAGGAAAGATGAGCATACGAGACAACATCATCAATAGATTGTTTGGTGCACGTCTGAACTCCCTTCCCTAAAGCAATCGGCAGATCAAGATCTGTCTTGTCTTCTGTATTGGATCCATCCGTCAGAGAGATTACTGGCCTGAGCACTGTCGGCGATGACTCCAAAGGTGATTCACCAGTTTGTGAGAGAGTAGAAGAGTGAGGAAAGTAAGGTGCACCTTCAAATAATGTGACATCAACAAAAATATACTGTTTTAAGAGGAGAGGATCAAAACACTGATACCCCTTCTGAGTCGGACAATAACCAAGAAAGATGCACTTAATAGAGCGAGAAAAAAGTTTGTCACGACCAGTTGAAGGAGAGTGGACAAACGTCGTATAACCAAAGACACGTAGAGGTAAAAGAAATAGCACGGCTCTTAGATACAGGATGAAGAACAGAGTTTTGCCGTTAAGAATTAAAGAGGGAATGTGGTTGATGAGATAACAAGACATAAGAACAACATGATCACAACATGATCGAGGAACATTCATCTGTGTGAGAAGGGTGCGAGCAACATCCAAGATATGACAATTTTTGCGTTCAACAACACCATTTTGCTGAGAAGTGTAAGGATAACTGGTTTGATGAACAATGTCATGATGCATGCAAAAGTCCGAGAATTGATGACTAACATATTCCTTTGCATTATCAGTACGAAGAATTTTAATTAGCACATCAAACTGAGTATGTATTTCATTATAAAATGTAGGGAATACAAAAAACTTCAAAATGATCTTGCAAGAGATACAAGCAAGTCCAACTTGAGTAGTCATCAATAAAAGTAACAAAATACAAACTTACCCTACCAACAGACTTAGTAGAAGGTCCCCAGACATCAGAGTGAACAAGATCAAAAGGACAAGAAGAACTACGTCATTGTCTTGCTAGATAAAAGGAGCGATGGTGTTTGCCAAGTTGGCAAACCTCACAGCTTAGAGAAGAGTTCCATTGAGAAAGATCAGGTATGAGTTGGTAGATGAGGCGAGGAGGAGGATGACAAAGGCAAAATTGTCACTGGTAAAGAGAAGCAGAAACGGAGAAAGTAGCATCATTGTCGAGGAAGAACAGACTGTCGCTTTCAGTCCCAGTAACAATCGTCTCTTTGGAGTGAGATGATGAAAGGAAAAAGTAGTAGATGCAAAGGTAACCGTGCAGTTTAATTGTTTGCATAAAGCAGGAACATAGACCAAATTTCACGGAAAAGTGGGGACATAAAGTGTATCCTGAAGCTGTAAAGACAAAGTGACATGGACTGTACCAGTCCTACACACAGGAGACAGATTACCATTCGCAATAAAAATCGGAGGCAACTGGTTATGATTTTCCAAAAAAGAGAACAATCGAGGATTGTCTATCATGTGATTAGTAACTTCAGAGTCAATAAGCTACTTACCCTGAGTAACCATATTGGCACTTCCTGAAGAGGAGGCAAGGGACGTGGACTTTGTTGTGTCAGCACTCGCAGAATGGAGAAGATGAGAATACTTTACCCAACACCGATTCAAAGGATGTCTTGTCTTGCTGTAGTGAGAACAGAGATGGCGAGATGAACCACGTCCACCAGAGAGACCCCACGACCACTAGAATTACCGGAACGAGTCGGATGAGAAATGGTGTTGGGATGGGGTGGGGAGGCAAGCAGAGGGCACAGAAGAAGAATAGTATCGACAGCGATGCGTGCAGTAGTAGCATCCAAAGTAGGAGTCAACTTCTCCATGAATTTGTTGTCTAATCATATCATAAGACTCTGGTAGGCGGAGAAGATAACACACAACTAGAAGTTCCTGAAAGTGTTTGTGTTATTCAGCAAGATCAGCGGAGAAAGGGCGGTGCTGAATAAGCTCGGCACCAAGAGCCTACAACTCCTGGTAAGCAGCCACAGCAGCCTATAATGTGTATATGCGTGAAGTTTGAGCTCCATTAGAGTACAGAGCAGTGAGATAAGTCCATGCCGCCTTAACATCATGACGAATGACGGGCAGACATTCATCTAAAAGACTATTTACAGCCAAATTTTGACAAAAACATCACTGACATGCCAGTCATCAAAAGCAGCAGATCCCCGAGCAGGAGGGTCATCAGTAATATGATGACGCTTGTGCTGAGAGCGCAATAAGAATATAAAGGAAATGCTCCAATCTGGATAATTTGGGCCAGCAAGCTTGGAAGCAGTCCCAAGATTATCGGAAGAAGTGTTAGCGGAGGTTGCAGTCTGAAGATAAGGCACATATAGGGTAGAAGAAGCGAGACAGAGTCTCCATAGAGAAAAACGGACAGAGAAGCAAACCACACAAATAGAGAAAGAAACTGTGTGGGCAAAAAAGAAAAAAGCACAAACAGAAAAGCAAAATGTGTGGATAGAGAAGGCAATTGTGCGGATAGAGAAAGAAACCGCGCAGATACAAGAAGTCGCGGGAGTTCGCAAGATGCAAACAGAAAGAGTCTGTATAAGGCGAACAGAACGAGTTTTCAAAAGGCGAACAGAGCGAGTTCACAAGAGGCGAACATAACGAGTTTTCAAGGAGACGAATTGCACACATCGAAGGGCAAAGGACTCAGCGGGGGGTTAGAAAACCGAAGTTCGCAGAGAACGCTGAAGAGCTCTGTAGGAGGTTAGGAAAAAGGAGACCACTACGATCGAGTTGTCCTTCGATACCATGTGAGAAAAGAGTTAAATAACATAATTTTATTGCCAAAAAACTTTACACTACAATGGTATGACCCCCTATTTATAGGGAAAAAAGAAGAAAAAGGGAATATAACAGATGATGTGGGAGTAATACACAATAGGAGGACTGGGCAGATACAAAATTACTGACCATGACAAGTAATGTGATTAGACAGGCTAACTGCCCATTGAAAACTGAGGACGCAACAACATAAAACTTTCTACCAGGCTCCCCTTTGCTCCACTAGAGACGTGGTCTCACTTGTCCTCCTCAATGCAGCTTGACAACTGAAACCAGACTGTCAGGACAAGACCGCTACTGTAGTTCACCAGTCCGCCAAGAGTAGACCACCACGACAGTACTGCCAGGTCGCTAAGGGCAGACCGCTATTGCAGACCGCCAGGCTGCTAAGACCATACCGCCATTGCTAACTGTCAGGCTGCTAAGGGCAGACCGCCACTGTTTTCCACGAGGATGCTAAGGGCAGTCTGCCACTTCTTACCGCCAGACTGCAAAGGGCAGTCCACCACTTCTTACCGCCAGTCCGTAAAGGGAAAACTATCAAGGCTAGAATAGTTCTAACAATTATCATTTTGAACATTTATATCAAATTTTAGGCTCATTGAATATTGCAATATTTATTTAAGGCACTGTATGTTTTCATAATGAGATTGACAATATTGCCATAAATACTTATCCAAAATTATGAAACTTAGCGAGAGTGTTATCAATATCATCAGGCACATGTCTACCAAATATTATAAGCATATGATAATAATACCAAGAGGAATTTCCAAAATAACACAATCATCATGAATACGTCAATGTTTACTAAAACGGGATCTTTAGGAGCTACAGTCCACCAAAAATAATGTGTCACCCCTTTCTGGAAAAGTCTCTCCAAGGACTACAACTTTTATGTCGAGCCCGAATTCCAGATATAAGTGTATCATGCTCAAAATCGGGTTTGAACCCGGCTATGTAAAAGTGGACAAAACCAGCTTGCTACTTAAGTATTATTTGCTCTCGGCGCAGCAAATTCGATTCACTTTTAAGGAGAACTTTTCGGAAAAATCTTTTTGAGGGCTATAACTTTCATTTTGAGCCTGAAGCCTGAATCTGGTTGGTCCATGACTAAAAAGTGGCTTGAACACAACCGCGCATATAAAACAGATTCAACTTGGTCTGCACATAGCAAATCGACACAGATCTTAAAGTAGATCTAACAAGGTTGTTCATCCTCTTCCTCCAGCCAACGTACAAGATAAACTAGCTATCTCTCCCCCAATACTCCCTCAATAGACACTATTCTTCATGAGATCAAGTCCTACAACTTCTTAGTAAAGAGATGAGTTGATTGAAGTTATTTTCTCGGTGAACGGTTTCCTAGAACGAAAGTTCTAGCGTGGTCTCTTTCCATGAAAATCCATAATCTCGTTGAGAGATCAAGCTCTCTTGAGCCCAACATCTCTCCTAATTTCAGATAAAGATCTAACACTAAGGGAGAGGGGAGGAAGTCACCTGATTTAAAACTATAGATTGGGTTTGTCTCCTTGATGTTATGGTGTCGGTGGTCTCCGACGATCTTGCTCCGAGCTTGATTCTTCCAAGGAAATGGTTGGCTCAACAGTTTGAGTAAGGAGAGGAAGAAGGCTTAGCTCTTGGATGAGGGAATGAAGCTCAATGTCATGGGGCCTGAGGTGAGAGAAAATGATGGCTGATTTGACTAGGAATTAATGGGAAAAATACCTCTCATACCTTGGAATGACATCCCACCACATGTCCTCAAAATGGACCAACATATAAACATTAGCCTTGAAATAAGGAAGATAGGGTATGGTCACGGGCATGGGCTCAGATATGGGCGTAAAAAGGGCCATGCCGCCTGACACAACAAAACTGGGACCCTCACTTGACACTGGCCAATAGGTCAAAATATGCTAAGTAAAATATCAACTGCATTGGTTGGATGCTTATAAGGCCAATATCGACAACAACAGCTGGATGATTATAAGGCCAATATCAGCTTCATCGACTGGATGCTTACAAGGCCAGTATCAGCTGCATCGATTGGATGCTTATAAGGCCAATATCAGCTGCATTGACTGGATGCTTATAAGACCAATATCGACTGCATCAGGCAGAAGCTTTATAAGGCCAATATCGACTACATCAGTCAAAAGCTTTATAAGGCCAATATCGACTGCATTGACTTGAAGTTTTATAAGGCCAATATCGGTTGCATCAACTCGATGAACATCGACTGCATCGTCTGGATGCTAAGTAAAATATCGACGACATCGGTTGCATGCTTATAAGGCCAATATCGGTTGCATCGGCTGGATACTTTATAAGACCAATATCAGTTGCACCAACTGGATAAACATCAACTGTATTGTCTGGATGCTAAGTAAAATATCGACAGCATCGACTGAAAGCTTAGAAGGCCAATATCGGCTTCATCAGCTGGATGTTTTATAAGGCCAATATTGACTGCATCAGGCAGAAGCTTTATAAGGCCAATATCGATTGCATCAGGCAGAAGCTTTATAAGGCCAATATCGACTGCATCAGTCTGAAGCTTTGTAAGGCCAATATTTACTACATTGGCCAAAAGCTTATACAGTCGATAAGCAGAACTCCCAGACGACAAGCTACTTTGTTAATTTTTATTGCTTCTAATCGATATGTTGACCTTCCAGTCGACAAAAAACATAGTTAATTTTTATTGCTTCTAGTTGATATGCTGACCTTCCAGTCGACAAAAGACTTGGTTAATGTTTATTGTTTCTAGTCGTTATGCCAACTTTCCAGTCGACAAAAAAGTTAGTTAATTTTTATTGCTTCTAGTCAATATGCCGGCCTTCCAGTCGACAAAAGACTTTGTTAATTTTTATTTCTTATAGTCAATATGTTGACCTTCTAGTCGACAAAAGACTTGATTAATTTTTATTACTTCTAGTCGATATGCCGACCTTGTAGTCACAAATACTTAATTTAATAGCTTCATGATGACCCGGACTCAACAACGACTAACTCAAAATCCTAGGGCTTCTACTGAGCCCGAGTCAACTCCCGACGACACAAAACACGTGGGGGGGGGGGGGGGGGGGGCGGTCTAGTTCAAATTGGGACGTTAGACTCCGCTCCAAAGCGCGCCTCCGCGCACTCTCTCAAACATACCTCCGTGTGCCCTGCTCTCAAGACTGTTCCTGGGCGTGCGCTTCACTTCGTAACAATGGCAACAGTCCACAAAATTTCCTGTAAAGAGCACAAAGCACCTCTCAAGCATCCTTTGTCACTAATTTTCTAGCATATTTGAGTGAGATAAACGAAAATTATACCGAAGATGGATATTGGGAAATGGGAAGTGGTTTAGAAAAAATAAGTAAACAGATTCAGTTCTAAGTTCTTCATAAACTAACAAATTGAGTCATACCAAACCAAATAAAGTCACTAATATACGAATTAGTTGCAGAGATAGTAAAACAAAAACATGGTAAATGAGCCCTAAACAGTGAGATTAAAGTCTAAAAAGAATAATCAAAACCTGCTAAGAATTTATTGAGCATACAACTATAAAGTACTGAGAGAAGACTAGAAAGAGGTGCACAATTCCATCTCTGCTGTGACAAGTGATAATTGAGAAGCGCAAATCATCATTGGCATACGGTGAAGAAAATACCAAAATGGTTATTTCAGCAAATACAAATAAATAAATAATAAATAAAATCTACAAACAGGTTAAAAACTGATTACTCCCTAGTTACAACAGAGAAAATTTAAAATTAAGATTACCATCTGTAAAAATGGCTCAAAGCTATAAATGTAAGATTAGCATTATTTGTTTGGGTGTTTTAGCACCATTTTGGTGGAAGAAAACGCCACCCGAGATAAACATACATGCCGTAAACTTCCATTTTGGAACTTCGGTGGGGTGGGGGGGGGACGCCATTCTTAGCTCTCGCACCCACGGGAGGGCGGGAGCTGGGTGTTTTAGCACCATTTTGGTGGAAGAAAACGCCACCCGAGATAAACATACATGCCGTAAACTTCCATTTTGGAACTTCGGTGGGGTGGGGGGGGGGGGGGGGCGCCATTTTTAGCTCTCGCACCCACGGGAGGGCGGGAGCTCCATTTCTCATGATGGCTCTCATTCCCACCACTCAAATAAATAGAGCCTAAGATTTATACAGTTTTTCATTTTGATGTTTCTGCTTCCATGTCCATTTGAAGTCACTTCAGAATCGGCATTGAAATGCAAGCACCGTGAGATGAATTAGCCCATCATACTATAGAATAGAGATATCTGTGACAATTTCTGGGAATTTTATGTAAATAGCACTGCAGATTAATAAATGTAAAAATGTGGAGTTGGATCTATTTGACTGGAGTAAGGTCTGATGTTGCCCTCCACCAAAAGCTTACAGAAAAGCTTGTAGAAAGGGATCTCACATAGTGCCACCATTTAGGAGGAATATAGAGCAATTCTCCTTCCTCTAGAATGCAATCAAAAAACTCTAGATTTGCTGTTCTAGGAAACTCTTTTGCATCAAAGTTGTCAAGATCAATCTGAAAAGAACAGAAAAAAATCATTATTGAAAACTGTAAAAATATAAGAAATAAAATATTGTTTTGATATTTTCCCATTAACTCTCATGTACAACTACACCCTACTTATAGGGAGATGGAGTATAAGCAAACTCTCAATACACAATGTGGGACTAATAAACAAAGAAGACTACATGTGCCTTAACATGGGTAATTTTATGGGCTTAGATTCTTCATTCTTCAACACTCCCATGAAAGCTGGAGCATGCAAGTTGCAGGCACCAAGATTGAAAAGGAATTTGTTACATAGTGGATGATGCAAGGCCTTTGTCATGATGTCTGACACTTGTTCTACAGCTGGCATATGTCGTAAAATAAACTTCTGAGTTTGAACATATTCTCGGACAAAATGACAATCAACTTCGTTGTGCTTCGTACGCTCATGAAACAAGAATTCACGGTGATGTTGATAACAACTTGATTGTCGCAGAAAAGGACTGTTGAAGACGTAAGTTTGATGCCTAAATCAGAAAAGTCTCTCAAGCCATGTAAGTTTAGAAACGGCAGAAGCCATTGATCGATACTCAACCTCGGTAGAGGAGCGTGCAACGACAGTTTGCTTTTTGCTTCATCGGGTGACCAGATACCCACCTAAATATGTGCAAAATCCAATCATAGAGCGGTGATCATCGAGAGAGCTGACATAATCAGCGTCAGAGTAGGCAATGAGAGACAGAGAAGAGGAAGACTGATACATAAGCCCTTGTCTAAGGGCATTCTTCAAATACCTAAGAATACGTTCACCGACCTGAAGATGAGAGTTTCAAGGGGAATGCATAAAACAGTTGACAACTCCGACAACAAAGGATATATCTGGTCTTGCGACAGTGAGATAAATAAGTTTGTCAACAAAACTTATTTAGCCTGAAACTGTGAGGTCAAATGCTTCTTGACCAAAGTGATGTCGATGATGTCATCCCCTATAAGAAAAAATGTCATCAACATAGACAAGAAAAACAATTATGCCTGTTGGACAACGACGAATAAGCAAGGAGAAGTTGGCAGAGATCTGAGTAAAGCCAATATAACGAACAACAAGACTGAATTTTTCAAACTATGCCCGTGGGGACTGCTTGAGGCCGTAAAAAGATTTCTTGAGGTGACAAACCAAAAGCACCCCCATATTTTCATAACCAGGAGGTTGTTACATATAAATATTTTCCATAAGATCGTCATTGAGAAATGCATTCTTAATGTCGAGTTTGTGCAATGACCTATGCAGATGAACCGCTATAGAGATCACTACTCGGACAATATTGAGCTTGGAAACAGGAAAGAACATCTATTTATAATCAAGACTGTATTGCTTAGTGAAGCCATGAGCAACAAGACAAGATTTAAAGCCCTCAATTGTCCCATCAGGGTGATGCTTGACGGTAAAAACTCATTTACAGCCAACCGTAGAATGACCAGAAGGAAAGAGGACAAGGTCTCACATGTAGAGGAGGAGAGGGGAGCACGGGAGGTATAGTGAGTAAGGGAGGAGAAAGACACACATGAAGAGGGGTAGGAAGCAAGGGAGGAGAAGTGTGAGTGGAAACATCCGGACGTGGGAGGAGGTGCTGAGTAGAACGGTTGATCTTCAAAAAAAGTAACATCCATAGAGATGATTGTTTTCCAAGTAGTAGGAGAATGACGCAACCTTTTTGTATATATACAAGAGTATCCAATAAAGATGTACTTGGTAGAACGATGGGCCAACTTATTCACAGGAGGTCTGAGATGATGAAGAAAACAAACACATCCAAAAACCGGAGGAGGGAGGGAGAAGTGAGGTGTGGAAGAATACAAAATGGAGAAGGGAGTAGCAAAGTCGAGGATGGCCGACAACATGAGATTGATTAATGATGTAATCTCAACGCTAGGGTTTGAGAAACAATTATTTTGAGTAGAAGTTATTTTGATATAAAAGAAAATTCATGGTTGTGATTTTTCTTAAAACACGAGGACCAAGCGGCCAAATCAAATTTCCGCGCGCGCAATTCAACGACGTTGCTCTGGACTTAAGAGTTTCGGTTAATTTCGCTCGAGTGGAACTCTCACGCATTTTTTAGGGTTTCAAACCCTCTGTGAAATTTATGCGACCACAAGACGAGAATACAAACAACAATTTAATAAATATACGGTAATAGTAGTAATGAGAACGCAACGACAAGCCCAAGTTTAATTTAAGTGAATCATAAATTTATACCAATGCAAGGAGCAGCGAGTACACCGTCGACCGCGCTTCACCTTCGGTTACTGAATCTAACGGCCTCTATTCAACCCCCAGAGTATTCCCGCCTGTATGTGACAGATTCGGAGGGATCATGGTTCCACTGCCAATTACTTGGGTATACTCGCTGCTCCTTGCATTTGTATAAATTTATGCTTCACTTAAATTAAACGTGGGCTTGTCGTTGCGTTCTCATTACTGCTATTACCGTATATTTCATAAATTGTTGTTTGTATTCTCGGCTTGTGGTTGCATAAATTTCACAGAGGATTTGAAACCCTAAAAAATGCGTGAGAGTTCCACTCGAGCAAAATTAACCGAAACTCTTAAGTCCAGAGCGACGTCGTTGAATTGCACGCTCGGAAATTTGATTTGGCCGTTTGACCCTCGTGTTTTTTTATAAAAAAAATCACAACCCTGAATTTTCTTTTATATCAAAATAACTTCTGCTCAAAATAATTGTTTCTCAAACCCTAGTGCTGATGAGATTACATCAGTTTGATCTCAGATCCCACCACACACTACGTTGTGAGTGAGGGTTATTTGTTTAGGGGCACTCGCCTTTGCATTTGCGAAGGACCACTTCGAGAGACACTACTTAGAGAGCTCCACTCGTCTGGATTAGGTGGACATGTAGGTCAGTCCAAATTATTAGATCTCGCCAGCGCACGCTATTATTGGCCAAATATGAAGCGTGATGTCATCGAATTCATTAGGCACTGCACCACCTGTCAGTTGTATAAGGAGCGTGTTGAAAACACAGGATTATATACCCCCTTACTGGTACCTGAGCGGACATGAGATGACATCTCGATGGACTTCGTGGTAGGACTTCCTCGCACTCAGAGGAAGGTCAATTCCATTTTTGTAGTCGTAGATCGGTTTTCAAAAATGACGCATTTCATTCCGTGTAGGAAAACCTCTAATGTTATACACGTTGCCGAACTTTTTTTATAGACATCGTGGCTCTGCACGGAATTCCTAGATCGATCACTTCTGATAGGGATACTCTATTCATGGGGTGTTTTTGGAAAACACTGTGGGCCCGACTAGGTACTAAATCGAATTTAGCAGCGCATATCACCCTCAGACCGATGGGCAGACTGAGGTCGTTAATAGGAGTTTGGGGGATCTTTTTAGGTATTTGACTGGGGAGAATCCAAAACAATTAGATCTTATACTGGCACAAGCTGAATTTGCATTCAATAATCTTACTACTCGCTCCACTACTAAATCTCCTTTCAAGATTGTTTACGGATTCCCTATACCTCATTTACTTGATCGGCACTCTCTTCCGATTCATGAACGCATTTCCTCTGACGCGCAGACCCATGTTAATTATTTAAAGGAACTGCATAAATCTATTACTAATAAACTGCGAGCAACTTCTGAAAAATATAAATCCATGGCCGATCATCATCGCCGGGAGTTATACTTTTCAGAAGAAGATTTGGTGTTTGCTTATTTCAGGAAGCAGAGATTCACTCCGGGTACATACCACAAGTTACAACAGAGGAAGTTTGGCCCTTTTCAAGTCCGGAAGCGCATCGATGAGAATGCATATCTCCTAGACTTACCCGTTGAATTTGGTACCTATCCGATATTTAACGTGGCAGATCTGACGCCTTTCTATGGAGAACCACCTAGTTCCAGCCCGAGTCCACCGACAACATCCCCAGAGATCCCACCAGACTTAGCTCCCGTACAGACACCCAGCACTGAGGAGATAGATCAGGTTCTTGATGTTCGAGAGTTTCGTACTCGCCACGGGACGTACCAGTGCTACTTGGTCTCCTGGCGGGGACGGGACATCACAAACAGTTCATGGATCAGCACCAACGAGCTACAACACCGCCGCCCAGATCTCTCTATTGCTAGTCTTTGCGAATTCTCGCCGGGGTCGAGCCCTTTCAACTCCGGGGGAATTGATGCATCCCGCAAAACACTCTAGTGCATCAAAAAACCCTATTGCTAGTCTTTGCGAATCCTCCCTGCCGCAGAGGAGGAAGCAGCGACGCCGGAGAAGTCGCGAGATTGACGTTGTTGTTGATGTCGCGTGCAGAGCGGTACAACTGCGCTGTTGAAGCAGATCCGGAGAAGGCGCGGGATTGACGCGCGAAGCGACGAAGCGTCGTCGTCAACGAAGCTGCGGCGTGAGGACGATCCCGTCGCGTGAGGATGCAGGGCAGCGTTGGGGGGGTGTAACCTGTCCTGCATTTTCCGGGATGATGTCGGGCCTGAGCTGGACGCAGAAGGCGAGGGATAAGCTGGGGAAACAGTGGAGGCAGGCGAAAAAAGATTAAAAAAAATCGAGCGGACGAAGAATGCCTCTGATACCAAGTTGTTATGGGCTTGCTTCGTTGAGGATTGTTGGAGTCGGAGATACAAGGGGCAAGCCCTAGAATGGTGGAGGAGATGAGAGAGGAAGAAACCCTAGAGGGTTAAGGAAGGACAGAAGAGCTTAGAGAGAGAGTGATGGGGGACCATCGGCCCATAACAAGGCGGGCCCACTTTCGTCTATTCTCGCCGGAAAACTTGATCGAAGGGACGATCTGATCCCGCGGATGCGTCCGGATGCGCGCCGTGAATCTTTTTGATATATAACCTTGTTATTTTAATTTCATTTGCTTATGTTTGGCACGTGGATTCTTCAGCCAATCATAGCCGTCGAATCCGGGTCGCCCTAATGTTAGAATATTATAAATAGGAGTTTTGAGGCTTGGAAAGACTCATTGCTGGTTTTGGATAAGATATTCCCGGACCTCCGTGATCACGCCACGGTGCCGACGCCGTGGAGCCCTAGGTGTTGACTCCTAGTGGTGGAACTTCATCCCAAAGGTAAACCCTATCTCCCTCCATCATTTTCCAACCCTTTTCCCCCTTTTTCACTGCCGGAATCCCGCAAAACGTCCTCCCAATCACCGCCGACCTGCAGCCCTGCAAGCAGGTCGCCGCCCTGCCTCCCTTCCCCTTTCCGCCGCCGCCTGGTCACCCAGATCCGGCCGCCGGCCCTGCTGCCAGCCCCAACCCCCTCCGCCTCCCTTTTCCCGTCCATACCCGACCACCCCACGGCCACCCCAGCCCTAGCCGACCACCCCGCTAACCTCCCCTTCGTGGATTCACTTCACACCCCTCCGAAAATCCTAGATCTACCTTGATCTAGCACTACCCTCCCCGATCTACCACCCACTCTCATATCCCCTCTTCCGAAGCCCGGATCCGTCACAATATTACCGGATCTACCCGTTTCCAACCCTCCGCAACCATCTTCCACCGTGGACAGCCACCTTCTCGATTCGCCAACCCGGATCTACTCCCAAAACCGTCGGATCTCTCCCGCCTCGAACATTCCTTTGTTTGTGAGTTGTTTGTTGTATGAATTTCTAGTTTTCAGCATTTAGATATTGTTTGGGATATTTGTACTTGCTTAAAATATTTACTGTGGAATTTTGCCCGTAAGAATATTGATTGCAAGAAAGAGCTATTCGCAGCGCGCTTAATTTGGCCCTCCGTTTGGAGGAAAGCCTTGTTTGATCGCCTTAAAAGAATTGTTGTTGTCTAATTTAATTATGCGTGGTTGTGAATCGTCACTTGGAATAATTGCCTAGCGGGTTTTGTGCATCTCATCATCGCTTTCACGTGTCCACTCACTCGAGTTGACCTAGATTGCATAATACATAGCCTACCCTACATCAATTGGTATCAGAGGTCAAGGTTAGGCCACTTGCATGCTCCGTAGTGGTAGGACATTTAGGACTAGCATGGCTGACCCACAAGTAACCGATGACCGTGCGGGAAGTTCGAACTCGGGCACCGCATTTGCTGAGTTCCAGCGCCTTATTTTAGATAGTTTTGACACCTTAGGCACCCAGTTTAACGACGTTCGACATGACCTTGCCGAGGTTAACATACGACTAGACCACTTAGAGAACGCTAGGGCCACGCCTACGCATCTTGATGACCCTTTGGAGGACGACCTTGATGTTTCTCCACGTCCCGATCGGCGCCCAAGGGCGGGCCAGCCACCTGAGGAACGTCGTCACCATGACATTCCCTACCGGGCCCCAGCCCCACCGGCAAGGCGAAACCCCGAGCCAGCACGCGATAGACACCCGCCACGAGAGGATTATTGTATGCCCTGTCAGCCGCAACCGGACCTTAGGGACCGGGTGCCTCCACCTGGTCGCCGCGACCAACACCGGGATGAGTATTACCCGTCAGATCGACGAAGGTTTGACTACAACTACGATGACTATCCAGGGGACTACCCCGACCCGCGGAGAGGTGGCCATTCCTTCGACATCACCCGACGGATTCGCCTCGACGCCCCTTCGTTCGACGGCCGCTTGGATCCGAAGGCCTTTAGTGATTGGATCCTAGACATGGATCACTATTTTGACTGGTACGACATGAGAGATGAGCGTTGTGTCTGTTTCGCGAAGATGAAGTTGGTCGGGCAAGCCAAAGTATTTTGGATTAGCGTGGAGAGAGCTGTCGAGAGAGAAGGCTATTATCCCATCTCCCGATGGGATGAGATGAAGGAGAGACTGAAAGATAAATATCTCCCCGCCTCATACCGTGATCAGTTGTTGGATCAGCTACAGAACCTACGACAGGGAGCGCTCTCGGTAGCGGAGTACATGGCTCGATTCGATGAGTTGGTCGTTAGGAGTGATATTTTGGAAGAGCTCATTGCCACCGCATCGCGATTTAAGGTTGGCCTTCGCTCAGAGCTCCGGAGAGAGTTAATTCCTCATCGCCTCGAGACGGTTGATCAGATATTCCAGCTCGCCTTAGAGTACGAGCAGTATTTCGGTACTTCGAGTACAAGGCAGTTCCCCGCGCGCACTGATTCCTCGACATTTAAGAAGCCCACACCTTTCCAGACTACCACAGCCAACCCACCCCCACGGATCACCACCCGAGCCTGTCGACGGCTTCCAAATTTGGGAAGGTTACCTTTACCGGGGTTCCCACATGTGCATCCCAAACACATCATACCGTGACTATCTGATTTGGGAACTTCATGCGGGCGGAGCTGCCGGGCATTTTGGCAGGGATAAGTCCATAGCAATCGTAGAGGACAGGTTTTATTGGCCAGGCCTAAAGAGGGACGTGGCTAGAGTTGTTCGACATTGTCGTACGTGTCAGACTGCGAAGGGAACTAAACAAAACACGGGATTGTATACACCCTTGTCGGTCCCACTTAGACCCTGGGAGGATATTAGTATGGACTTCGTACTAGGAATGCCGCGCACGGTTCGAAAGCACGACTCCATTTTTGTCGTCGTTGATTGTTTTTCCAAGATGACACACTTCATCGCCTGCTCTAGGACCGCTGACGCCTCACGTGTTGCTTCCATTTTCATTCGGGACGTCTTTAGGCTACATGGCCTACCAAAGTCCATAGTCTCCGACAGAGATGTTAGATTCGTGAGCTACTTTTGGAAGACCCTCTGGTACAAAACAGGCACTACCCTGAAGTTTTCATCTGCCTATCACCCCCAGACTGACGGGCAGACTGAGGTTGTGAACCGCAGTCTAGGGAACTTACTTAGGTGTCTTGTTGGCGAGCATGTGGCGAGTTGGAACTCTGTCCTTCCTGTCGCAGAATTCGCCTACAATAGTTCGGTCAATAGGTCCACCGGGCTGAGCTCATTTCACGTAGTATTAGGGTACGAACCCAAGAAGCCCATTGACCTCATTCCTTACCCATTAGAGGCTCGTCCTAGCGAGTCCGCCGAATCATTTGCACGTCACTTGCATGATTTACATGAGTCAGTCCGTCGGCAAATTATTTCAAGTAATGAAAGCTATAAAACTCATGCAGATTTAAGCAGGCGAGAACAGGTTTTCAACGAATGCGAACAGGTAATGGTCCGAATCCGGGCGGAGAGGCTCCCACCGGGGCCTGCCAAAAAACTAAGCGCTAAACGAATAGGTCCCTACTCGATCATTAAGCGGATCGGGACAAATGCCTACGAACTAAATATCCCCGCAAGTACGGGCATCCATCCGGAATTCAATATTGAGGACTTGACTCCGTATTACGAACCTCGCGAATATTCGGACCACTCACCTCACCACCAGCTACAGTTTCGGCCCACTCACCTCTGCCACTGACCTTGCCCCCTACTACCCGCACCCCTGGGAGTCCATCACCTATGGTGACACTGCCTGCACCCCTGATCGTCCCGGGATCCACTGCACGAGAGCAGTCTGCTGAGAGTATTACAGATATCGTCACCCATGAGTACGTCCCTACCACCACTGGACTTTCATGTCGTTACCTGGTTCGTTGGAGAGGTCGCTCCGCCTCTGATGACACGTGGATTCTACCTACTGAGCTGGACCGACTCACCCCTGGGCTTCGATGACAGTACGATTCTCTCCATTCATCGGAGATGAATTCTTTTCAGTCGGGGGGAGTTGATGGGGGACCATCGGCCCATAACAAGGCGGGGCCCACTTTCATCTAATCTCGCCGGAAGACTTGATCGGAGGGACGATCCGATCCCGCGGATGCGTCCGGATGCGCGACGCGAATCTTTTTGATATATAACCTTGTTATTTTAATTTCATTTTCTTATGTTTGGCACGTGGATTCTTCGGCCAATCATAGCCGTCGAATCCGGGTCGCCCTAATGTTAGAATATTATAAATAGCAGTGTTGAGGCTTGGAAAGACTCATTGCTGGTTTTGGATAAGATATTCCCGGACCTCCGCGATCACGCCACGGTGCCGACGTCGTGGAGCCCTAGGTGTTGACTCTTAATGGTGGAACTTCATCCCCAAAGTAAACTCTATCCCCCTCCATCATTTTCCAACCCTTTTCCCCCTTTCTCACCGCCGAAATCCCGCAAAACGTCCTCACAATCACCGCCGACTTGCAGCCCTGCAAGCAGGTCGCCGCCCTGCCTCCCTTCCCCTTTCCGCCGCCGCCTGGTCACCCAGATCCGGCCGCCGGCCCTGCTGCCAGCCCCAACCCCCTCTGCCTCCCTTTTCCTGTCCATACCCAACCACCCCACGGCCACCCCAGCCCTAGCCGACCACCCCGCTAACCTCCCCTTCGTGGATTCACTTCACGCCCCTCCGAAAATCCTAGATCTACCTTGATCTAGCACTACCCTCCCCGATCTACCACCCACTCTCATATCCCCTCTTCTGAAGCCCGGATCCGTCACAATATTACCGGATCTACCCGTTTCCAACCCTCCGCAACCATCTTCCTCCGTGAACAGCCACCTTCTCGATTCGCCAACCCGGATCTACTCCCAAAACCGCCGGATCTCTCCCGCCTCGAACATTCCTTTGTTTGTGAGTTGTTTGTTGTATGAATTTCTAGTTTTCAGCATTTGGATATTGTTTGGGATATTTGTACTTGCTTAAAATATTTACTGTGGAATTTTGTCCGTAAGAATATTGATTATTGCAGGAATGAGCTATTCGCAGCGCGCTTAATTTGGCCGTCCGTTTGGAGGAAAGCCTTGCTTGATCGCCTTAAAAGAATTGTTGTTGTCTAATTTAATTATGCGTGGTTGTGAATCGTCACTTGGAATAATTGCCTAGCGGGTTTTTTGCATCTCATCATCGCTTTCACGTGTCCACTCACTCGAGTCGACCTAGATTGCATAATACATAGCCTACCCTACATCAGAGAGGGAGAGGAATTTTTAGAAAGATAAAGAGAACTTCATTTCCTCATTGCTTACTCTCCCAAATACAAGACAAGGCCTATTTATAAGACCCCGGGTGACATACCTGTAATTACATAAGATGCATACAATATTAAGACACTAAAACATTACAACGAGCCCACTAATTACTAATATGACTCAAAACATATGATAATAAGATAACTGACGGCGGATCCGTAACAGTGTCACAACACCATTTCCGCATCTACAAACAGGGGTGGTAGCGTCATTCACAACTGTGATAAATTTTGGAGCAGGAGCATCCGTGTAGTGAGAGGGATTTTGTGGAGAGATGTGATTGGTGACTTCAGAGTCCATAATCCAAGGAGTCTAAGAAGGAAAGAAGCAAGGATGGCATGGAAGGAAGAGGCCACGGGGCCAGTTGGGCGGTTAAGCAGCTCCTACAATTGACTAAGTTCATCCCTCAAGACATCGAGCTCAGCGTGGGGACAATTACAGGAAGGTCAGGCCACAAAGTGGGGAAGCAGAGCTAGAGTCCCCATGGAGAGCAGCGGGAACCAGACTCAAGCAATTGCGATCAGAAGGAGCATAGGAAGCAACAAGCCCGTAGAATGAGCTCAGCACACAGGAGCTCGACATTGGAACTCAGCGCATGATCGGCATAGGAGCTCTGCATAGAGGGGATAGATACAAAGGAGCTCATCAAACAGGATCGCGACAAACAGAAGCGCGTCAAGAAGGAGCATGCCCATCAAAAGCTCGGAAATTATGGCCAACAACGAGCAACAAAGAACCGAGGAAACTCAAACAGCGGCGATTGGAAGCGAACAGGCTCAATCAGTGGCGAGCAGAGGGTGAGTGAAAGAGAGTACGTTTAAGCGTCGGGCTCAAGCAGCGGGATGGCAGATTAACTGCGAGCAAAGCCGGGCAATTAGTGGGCTCAAGCAGCAATAAGAATGTGGAACAGGAAGCGAGCAGGTTTAAATGTGTGGTTGTGAGCAAGGCAATAACAACCACGATCTGGTTCGGTCAAAGCACAAGGGCGAGAGAAGGGGCTCAATTGCAAGAAATCCTACTCGTAGGATCGTTCGCTCTGATATCATGTGAAAATATAATAAATAAAATATTATTTTGCTATTTTTACATTAACTCGCATGCACAACTACACCCTATTTATAGGGAGATAGTCTATAAGAAAACTCTCAATACATAATGTAGGACTAATAAACAAAGAAGACTACATGGGTCTTAACATGGGCTATTCTATGGGCTTAGATTCTTCATTCTTCAACAAAAACTTAAAAGTTTAACATAAATGTTTGATTGGGGCAACATTCCGAGCGTGGCAAAATTTATGTTATTAAAGACGCAAGACGCACCAAAGCGCAAAAGGGTTGTGGACCCTAAACTCAAAGCGCAGGCACGCGCCTTGTAAAGGTAAGATGCAAAAAAACAGAAAAAAGGATTTTAAAGTAAGGTAATATGATAATAATACTAAATGAAACAAATTCATAACATAAAACATATAACATAGTAGCATTAATGTTTAAAAATGCTGAACAGTTTTGAACATTAAAACTGCCGTCTGGAAGTGCTGGAACAGCAATTCAGCATTTATAGACTGTTGGAGGCTTGGAGCAGCAGTCCTGGCACTTAAAAACTGTTGTTAACGAGTTTAAAAATGTTGGACAGGAGTTTTGGGCAGTAAAACTGCTGGTTGAAAGTGCTGAAGCTGTATTTCAGTCTTGTAGACTGCTGGAACAGCAGTTTTGGAGAGGAAAACATCAGTTCCAAAACTGATGTTCAGCCGTTTAAAAATGTTGGACAGCTGTTTTGGACAACAAAACTCTTGTCCGGAAGTGCTGGAACTGCAGTCCAATGCTTGTAGACTAATGGAACATCAGTTTTGGAGAGGAAAGCAATAATTCTACCATTTCTGTAGGAACACCGAATGAGGGGAGAAGCGCTCCTGGACTGCGCCTGGCTCAAGTCGCCCCCCTTAGCAAATCTAAGGTGTAGTCTTAAGCGCCTAGTGCATCTCGCACTTCCGGGGTGCCTTTGGTAATGTCTGGGACACTAATATGAGCTGCATGACTGAAATATAAATAGCACTAATTTTATATATTTATACTATGATAGTATTCTTAATTAATATATAATTAATGAAAATATTTTATTTATTTATAACATCAAATAAGTAACATTTATATAAACATTTTTTAAGGAAGTCATCTAAACGTCGGCTGTTCTTCTACCTTCATACCAATGTATTTTAGCCATTCCTACTGAAATAATTCGTTTTGCCGTTTATTATTGGAAGTTCAATTTTAAAAGCCATTCCCACTGAAATCATTTGTTGCATTCTCATTGTGTTTGGTTCTATGCTTTTGCTTGATGCTACGTTATGCGCTCGCCGGAGAAATGACCGGAGACGAGGATGATGGCGGAGATATTACAGAGCCGGAACCGCGGCTGCCTAAGCGAGGCTTGCTCATTGGTGGAGAGAATTACCACAAATCTCACAAGGGCATAGGAAATAGACTTGACTTTCAATTCATAACATTCCAAAACCCCCAAGGTCTCTTAAATAGAACATACTAGGGTATTATCGTAAATACACTGACCCTTAACAATAACAGCACATTCATGATAAGACTTAATACAATACAATAAACATAATAGAGGACACGATAACTAATTGGGCACGCTGCCCATAACATCACTCCAGTCGTCCAGAAATGAGCTTGACCTCAAGCTCACGGGACATTGACGAGGTGTGAACTTCATCCAATGCCCTCCTCGTAATACTAAAATCTTAAACATCTGTAATACTGAAATCTTAAACATTGTTTGATACATAGAAATTTTTAGATATTTCAAATACATTATTTTCTTAAATTGAAGGTATAACATATGAAATGAAAGACAATTGGAAGAAAAACAAACAAAAGTGGAAAACTGTGAATGCTTGTCATAGGCTTATCTCCCCACATGTGACCCCTGAAAAGAAATGTCTGAAGAAGAGACAGCCTACTAGAGAGTGAGGAAAACTATTCCTCCTAGTAACACTAAAAAATAATATGAGTACATGTTTTTAAACAACATTTTGTACTAGGGGAAAATGTATTACAATTCTATGCATGCTTTTCTATTAAAAAACTTCAAACATAAATGTTTGTTTTAGTGTCACCATAATCTACATTTTTGTTTAAATTTCGAAATCATTAAACTATAGATATTCTAGATTTTGACATACACTTAAATTTTAGGTGTCTTAAAATTGATTTTCTTCTTGTTCTAGATTAAGGGTCTGTTTGGGAAAGCTCCGACAGATCAAAAAGTTGCATTCCAACCGCAGTCGCCACTTTTAAACCATTTGAATGTGCAACTCTGCGAAAAGAACTTTTCATAAACCTGTGTTTTAGAGTGATTTTGGAAGCTGAATAGGGGGCACGATTGCGATTCTAAAAATCCGCAAATCATTTTCTCTAGCCTTCGCAAATCCTCCTTTCTTCTCCTCAAGCCGTCTTCTCTCGTCATCTCGCATCGATCACCTCCAACAAAACGAAAAGAGTATTCTCAAACGAGTACCCACCAACGAACTCCAGCAAATCGACCTCCAGCAAGTACCTGCCAGCGATTGACCTCATCGGTCTTCTACTCTACTCTCTTCCGGCATCACCTCTTCTGACCTAGGTCCAGGCCACTCCTCTCCTCCGGTGTCTTGTCCCCACAGATAAACTTCTCAGGCCAACCGAATCTTGAATCCAATTTTTGGGCAACTTATAACCCCTCGAGATGTTTTATTTTGTGAAAAAGATGAATGGAGATGGGAAGAAGCTAACAAGGATCAAATCCCACGCCCATGGAGGTTACAGATCACTGGTCTCAAGGGGATTCACAGCATTTCAATCCAGAGCAAACACTTTGCCTCAAGATACTCAAAAATGTCAGGAATCCTCATCTCCAGCACAAAAAATTTGGTCTCTTTAAGAAATATACCAAAGCTATGAGTTTGCCCTATTTGGTTTTGAATCAATTCTTTTTCAACTCGCTGTGAAAGAAAAACCTGAATAGAGGCTATGGCAGATGAGATAGATATGATAGCAAGAATTCTATATGGAATCAAGTATCCAAACCAATCGACAAAGTTGTGATTATGCTGAAATGAATGTACAAGTTCAAGACCAAAGAAGACTCTCCGAACAATTTCAATAAAAACAGTTATATTCGATAAAAACTTATGCACAGACTCTCCAAACAGTCTGCAACTTTTTCACCACTGCTTCTCAAATAGCTCCATTCAATTAACTCTATTTGAAAAACTTTTTCATAAGCAACAACTGCCCCAAACAGAGCCTAAGCAGCTTCTTATGCGCATTCTAAGGATTCGAGTCTCTACTAACGAACACAGGTATTCTAGTGTCTCACAGTCACGGACACGGGCTCGCATCTACTAAATTTTTTATGGGATGTTATATCCCGAACTTGAGATTCATAAGGTTTGTTGAGTCTATGAGTAAGATATTGCACCTCTATCTATCACGCAAGGAAGCCTCGATCGTACCTCCTAATTATCTTCTATTAGGCTTTGGATTGCATACTAATTATCCTTGGGTCTTAGATCATGTCTCAGAATAATTAACTATCTCATATAAGTATTCTTGTGTTTATTCATTTTTTTATACTTATAAAAAATACATATTTCATATACTACACAGTTTCACAAGATTCATGAAGGTTTAATTGAAAATGGAAAATGCATTACTTATGTTCAGACATGATCTGCTTGTATTATTAGGAGGTAATGATTGGTTATAATTTCTTATCAACATCTACAACTGAATCTCGATACATATCGTTTCATATTTTTGCTTATATTTTATTAAATATTTGACCAACGATGCTCTATGGTTCTGAGTGTTGGGCAGTAAATTGTGTGCATGAGCAAAAAATGAGAGTTGCAGAGATGAAAATGCTTAGGTGGATGTGTGAACACACGAGACTGGATAAAATTCGGAATGAATGTACCAGGGATAAGACAGGAGTGGCGTCAATTGTAGAGAAGATTCGAGAAGCTCAACTAAGATGGTTTGGACACGTATAAATGAGACCATTAGAGACACCTGTTAGGCATTATGAGAGTTTAGTCACTAGGCATGTTAAACGGAGGAGGGGTAGACCAATAAAGAATTGGAATGAAACTATACGAATAGACATGATGTACTTGGGCATTAGTGAGGTTATGACTAAATATATGGCACAATGGATACAAAGGATCCATATAGCCGACCCCATTATAGTGGGATAAATGCTTGAGTGTTATTGTATTTTATTAACTATCTGAGAAACAATTCATGCATTATACAATCTGATATTTCTAGCCAAAAGGAATAGAATTTCTTACACCGGTGTTATGACGCTTGTAGACACTGCGAGGCGGCATGATTTATCCGGTTTATAATAATTCCACACATTTAAATTACTCCTCGTTCCTAGGGTTACAACAAACACTCATTAATAATAGTTAGATGATGGAGAGAGTATCTAACACATAATTAAATGATGGATTGTAACTTACCCTTATTTTCATACGAGGAGGAAGAAGCGGAAATAAGCGAGCCTTCTCCAATTAATTTCCCACGTGCTCTTTTCCACTACCAAGGTTCCTCCGAACCTATAAGAGAACAACCCGCTGGAATTAGAGGTATCACAAAACTCCTTACCTTAGGTTTAAGCTAAACTCAATATCAACCATTCCTACAAAGGGAAAATACAACGATGCCAAATAGAGAAGGATCAAGTGAAGAAAAAACTCACCACTTCTCAGCTAGTGGAGGATTGCAATTGATGAAATGAAACTAGTAACACCTATGTTGCATGCGGTCATTCCAACCACAACTGTCACAGAAATCCACAAATTAAATTAGGGCTTAGAAATCTGAACGGTAATAACAAAAAAGCAAACCTGGAGTTTTAAGAGGGAATCGGCGATACATGCATGGAATTTTCTAGAGAAAATCGATAGTCACTAGAGAAATTGGCCTCAACTGAAGGTTGTTGCGGAAGGGAAAAAAGATCCTCAATTTCTGGTTTTGAGGAAGGAGGGAACAAGGAAACTAATAGGAAATGCACGCAAGATTCAATGGAGAAACAAAACTAGCGGTTACCTGATGCAAACGACGACTGGGGAGAGGTGGTCGTGAGTCAGCGTAGCCATAGGGAGTGTCGTCCAGTGTCCTCGAGTAGAAGGAAGGCGGTGTCTAGGGTTTCCGACTATAAGATAAGGCTCGGCGCTAGATTTTGCCAACAAAATTGAGCGAGAAGAGCTCCTACGTCGTCGATTTTCTAGGACGAGAAGAGGACTGCCCTAATTTTACTAGCTCGGGTCGTGGGAACGAGATGTGAGCAGGAATGAATGTGTGGCTCTCGGTTAAATCATGTGGTTCATAAAAAAGATCGTGAGAGGGGGAAAAGGCATGACTTAGTTTTCGGCTACAGGGGAAATTAAACATTTCCTTAATTCATTTTTGCCATTTCATTCAAAATTTTGCCATTTAAATGAGTTTACATTCTACTTTCTGGTGCATCTCAAACATTTACATCGAACTGAACTTATAAAATGGAACAATTAATACCTCGATTCGCTACAGATGTCGATCGTAATCATTCGCAATCGAATCCTGCAAGTACGAGAGATGTCATGTAATTAAATTTGGATGTTACGTTCTTAGCCCATATGCGCAACTGACTGCTGGATAAGTTCGGCGGACACATCTGGAGCCAGGGGACGCGATGGTTCAGGCACACGACCAAAGACACATGCTCGTGTGAGTAGACTGTGTGCCTATCGAACTAAAGGATAAAGTCCAGGGACACATCTTGAGGTTGGAGCCGCGACTATTGAGGCACACGCCTGTGTGCCCCTGGCTGTGTGGATCCTATTTTGCCGAATCAATAAATTGATAGCCGCGTATAGATGTTATGCCCTCGAACATGACTCAATTCTTTGGGCGTACATACGCTCGCAGGCGAAAGAAGAAGACAGACGACAACGGGGCCGAACCATCTGGTTCAGCTGCCACTCTCTAATTCGACGGTTTGGGGGGCTGAACCACCCCGGTTCAGCCCCCCTTGGGAGGGGCCGACCGACCCCTCTTGGCCCAGGAATATATATACCCGGGCCTCTTCGTGTGGAGGCATGCAAGAGTATTTTCCAGGTATTTCTTTCTCCCTCCTTCCTAACCCTAATCCCTCTTTAGCTTTCTCCTTAGCCACCATGGTTACCACACACACGTAAGAGGAAAACACTCGACTGAAAACCCTAGAAGAAAACTACGTCAGCTTGACGGACTCGGTGGCCGCCATCGAGGAGGAAATGAGGGCTTCTATGCAGCGATTGGAAGAACGGATCGACACCAGGATGGAGGAAATCAAGGCGTTGTTCGAGCAAAATCTGAAAGGGAAGACGACGGCGCACGAATAGTCCGACGGACAATAAAATCATGCCGCCGAAACCTATGCATCGCAGCATCTGGGTCCGCAGGCGGGGGAAATAGCCGGATCGGCCGATCCCGTGCGTACAGGAGCGGGATCGAGCGGATCGGGAGCCAGCGCATTCGGCGGCACCGCGTCGACGTGGGGGAACCGCGGGGCGTCACCCGGGAAGACATTGCTCAGCTGTTTTGTCTCGGAACTGAAGAAGCACTTGCGTGATGAGGTTCCGGCTTATATGCCCCGCAGTCTGAATCATGTCATCAGCCTCGCCCGCATACAGGAAGAGCGCTGCAACCGACAGCGGACGCGCACCACGGGAAAGCCCGCGACTACCTAGGAAGCTGTACGGAGAGAGACGTCGGCGGACAACAAGCCAACTGTGACACGACTACCGTGGGACGAGCTACAGGCAAGGAAAGAGAAGGGCCTATGTTTCAATTACGATGAGAAGTTTGCGCCCGGGCACAAATGCAAGAAAATACAGGTTTTTATGTTACATGAGAATGCCAATGACGAGATCGTACCCGAGACAGAGTCGGAGGACTTGGATTTGACTGAGTTCAGTGTTTCCATACAGGCAATGGAGGGATGCAACGCCCCCCTCACTATGCGGATTGGGGGGAAGATTAGTAAGGAGAAGGTGACGATTTTGGTGGATAGTGGGAGAACCCACAACTTCATTCATCCTGATGTGGCACAACGAGTGGGGCACGTGATTGATAAGGGGGCCGCCTTTCAGGTCATGCTGGCGGATGGAAGCAAATTGCAGTGCGAAGGGGTGATGAAGGGGGTGGAGCTACGGATACAGGGGTACGCAGGGCGCACAGACGTCTACCTTCTACCCATCCGAGGTTCTGACATGGTGCTTGGGGTGCAGTGGTTGTAGCAGCTGAGGCGGGTGACCTTTGAATGGGATCAGATGACGATGGAGTTCCTACAGCACGGGAAACAATACTGTCTGGGGGGCCTAAAATCTTCGCCTATGAAGGAAATATTCCTTCGGAGCTTGGAGCGACTAGAGAACCAGGGCAGCATAATGGCAGTGATTATGGAGGTTACACCGAATCCCACTGAGTCTCCAATTGTACCAGTTCAGATGCAGGCGCTAATGGCACGGTATGCAGATATCTTTCAGGCACCCCGCACATTGTCACCACCGCGGTTTAGAGATCATCGGATTCAGCTCAAAACGAGTGCAGAGCCTATAAATATCTGACCTTACCGTTACCCGTACATCCAGAAGACCGAGATAAAGCGCAGCGTCAGGGAAATGCTGACTGCCCAAATTATTCCCCCCAGTACCAGTCCTTTCTCGTCCCCTATCATTCTAGTTAAGAAGAAGGACGGGACATGGCGATTTTGTGTGGATTACCATGGTCTGAACAACTCTACTATAGAGGACAAGTTCCTCATTCCCTTGATCGAGGAACTGCTAGACGAACTGCACGGCGCTTGCCTTTTCAACAAACTTAATCTCTGATCGGGCTACCATTAGATTCGGATGCGCGTTGAGGACATACACAAGACAGCCTTTCGTACCCATGATAGGCACTATGAATTCTTGGTGATGCCCTTCAGGCTTACCAACGCAACGTCCACGTTCCAAGCAGTGATGAACGAGATATTCTGGTCACTCCTCCGTCGTTCAGTGTTGATATTCTTCGATGACATCCTCATCTACAGTTCCAGTTGGGAGGAGCATTTGGTCAATGTCGAGCACGTTTTCACCCTCCTCCGCCAACACCAGTTATATGCCAAGCAGTCCAAGTGTTCGTTCAGGCAGAAGGAGGTGGAGTACCTGGGGCATTTGGTATCCGCTAATGGGGTCAAGGCGGACCCTAAGAAGATCGAGAGCATTCTATCGTGGCCCCGCCCACATACGGTCCGAGCGCTACGGGGTTTCCTGGGGCTTACAGGATATTACAGGCGCTTTCTAAAAGACTATGACAAGATCGCTCGACCGTTGACTCAGCTATTACAAAAGGATGCCTTCCACTGGCCGTCCATGGCGGAGGCGGCCTTCTAATCCCTTAAGGGGGCCATGACGACCACTCCGGTGCTCGCTCTTCCTGATTTCACCGAGGAGTTTGTCCTGGAGACTGACGTATCCGGCGTCGGCATTGGTGCGGTGTTGATGCAGGAGAGGAGGCCCCTGGCCTTCTACATCAGGGCGTTAGCGCCCCGTACTCTGGGGCTCTCCACGTATGAGAAGGAGATGTTGGCGATCATCCATACGGTGGCCTTGTGACGACCGTACTTGTTGGGGCGACATTTCAAAATCCGCACAGCCCATCAAAGCTTGAAGCACTTCTTGGATCAGCGGGTCTCAACTCCGCTTCAGCAGAAGTGGGTGACGAAGTTGTTAGGATATGACTATGAGATCCTTTACCGGTAGGGCAAGGAGAACGTGATTGTCGACGCCTTATCACGCCTACCGGAGAGCAACACCGCCCAAATTTTCGGGCCTCTGCTCGACTCGCTAGATGATGTTCAGGAGGAGATCATGCGGGACCCCGCACTGCGAGCCATTGTGGAGGCTCTTCGACAGGAGCAAAACACTACGCCAAGCTATCAGCTGCAGAACGAGAGACTGTATTATCAGGGACGGGTGGTCATTCCGCCCAACTCGGCTTGGAAGACGGTCATGATGCACGAGTTCCATTCATCGCCATCTGGTGGACATGCGGGAATTCTCTATACCCTTCAACGAGCACAGGCTAATGTTTTTGGACGTGATTACGATGCGACATTCAGCAGTTCGTGCAGCAGTGCGAGGTATGCCAACGTCAGAAATACGAGACGACCTCTCCAGCTGGCTTACTGATTTGGGAGACAGTCTTCATGGATTTCATCGACGGATTGCCCAAGTCTTAGGTCAAGACAGTTATACTGGTCATGGTCGACAAGCTCTCCAAGTATGGTCATTTCTTGGCTTTGAGCCACCCTTACACCGGCGAGTCAGTCGTCGATCTCTTTGTTCGAGAGATTGTTCGTCTCCACGGCATTCCACGCGCCATTATTTCAGATCGGGATCCGACTTTCGTGGGCAACTTCTGGCGGGAGTTCTTTTGATTACAAGAGACTAGCTTACGCTTCAGCACGGCGAATCATCCCCAGACGGATGGCCAGACAGAGGTTCTCAATCGGAGGGTGGAAACATACCTCCGTTGCTTTGTAATGGACGAGCCGCGAACGTGGACCAGTTGACTACACTGGGTTGAATACTGCTACAACACCTCCTACCATTCTGCAAGCAAGATGACTTTGTTCGAGGTCGTATACGGCCGTCCCCCCCCCCCTTTGAGCAGTTATGAGTCGGGCAGCACAGCATTGCCCGCTGTGGATCGGGCACTCCGCAACCGGGACCGTACTATGGCCACGCTGCGTGAGAATCTTCGTACAACACAAGAACGCATGAGGACCCAAGAAGACAAGCATCGTAAGGAAAGCGAGTTCGAAGTCGGCGATGAAGTCTTCCTCAAGATATGTCCCTACCGGCAAGTCTCTGTGGCCCGCCGGGCGAACCAGAAATTAGCTTCTCGCTACTATGGGCCCTTTCACATTCTCCGCCGCGTAGGCCCTGTTGCTTATACTTTGGCTCTTCCCGAGGGGTCGCACATTCATCCGGCATTTCACGTGTCCTTATTGAAACGAAAGATTGGTGATTCCGTACAGGCCAGTCCTTTTCTTCCAGAGGTGATAGTAGCGGGAGAACTCCGCCCATTACCTGAGGAAGTCCTGATGCTCAAATAGAAGCGACGGGGTGTTGAGTGCCGAGCTGAGCTCCTTGCCAAATGGAAACACTAGTCAGAAGCACACAATACATAGGTTGATCTGTTGGAGTTCAGGGAACTCTACCCGGATTATCACCTTGAGGACAAGCTGACTCTTGATGGAGAGGGGAATGTTACGCCCCCGAACATGACCCAATTCTTTGGGGGTACATACGCTCGCAGGCGGAAGAAGAAGACAGACGGCAATGGGGCTGAACCATCCGGTTCAGCCCCCACTCTCTAATCCGACGGTTTGGGGGGACTGAACCACCCCGATTCAGCCCCGCTTGGGAGGGGACGGTCGGCCCCTCTTGGCCCGGGAATATATATACCCGGGTCTCTTCGTGTGAAGGCATGCAAGAGTATTTTCCAGGTATTTTCTTTCTCCCTCCTTCCTAACCCTAATCCCTCTTTAGCTTTCTCCTTAGCCTCCTCTTCTCTAGTTCTCTCCTAACAGTAGAGAAGAAAGATGGGAGAGGGACCAGAGACCAGAAAAGAGAAGAAACTAAAGGGGACTCCTTTGGGAGGGTAATCTTGTATTTGAGAGGGTTTGTGGCAAAATTCCTCGGGGAAGGAAGGAAAGACGAGGACAAAGGAGTTTTAAGAGGCAAGTCTTTTATCTATTTCTTTATCCTCTTAGATCTCCCTAGTGTAAGGACTTTCCTCTCATATCCCCTTATATTGGTAATTAATCATGTAATTACTACAATCTATATGGTTTTGCTTTTATGGATTTGAAAAGTATTTTATCACTACCATTAATATTTTGATTAATCTTCTTTTATACTGTCTTTCAACGTGCGACAATTTATTGCTAGCATATTTTCATTGTGATCTATGATATTCGTGTCTTCATATAATTTTGAGTAGTAACATGAATAAAGTCAAACATAGTATAAAGAGAGTCAATTGCTCCCTGAAAGAATGAAGAACTATGATTCTTCCATCTAAATGCGTGCAAACCCTTGTGTCGGGATTAAAAGAATGATACAGCGATCTTTAGGGACCCCACCCATAGTTCAAATCTCAGATAGGTCTCCTAAAACTCAGATCTCCGGTGCCGTCTTGCTCAGGGGGACCAGAGTGGTGTGGAATCCTGCATATTAGATTTAAATCAAATATTACTTTTCTTTCTTAAAAAGAACCATTATTCTGTAATGATCCAACATGACCAAATAACCCTAAATATCAAGAATACTAGTTAGTAGAAGTAGGTTACGTAAGAAGCGACATCTGAAGAATTACAAAGGTGAATCTTGATATTTAAAAAAACTCCTATACGACAACGATAGATTCCCCTGCCTAAAAGCACGCAAAATCTATCGCTAATATGTATGCAAAAGGAGCGAGTCAATCAACCAAAATATTTTTTTATAATCAAAACCTCTAAGATGCTTTATGTGATGACCACTCTATTGGATTTGACTCCAATCTACATGATTTATGTCATCCTACTTCTAAAGTGCATGCAACTCTTTTTACCAATGAGTGATCAAATTCACCATAGGCACCTTTGAATTAATAAATCAAATTCAGGCTCCAATCCTGTTTAAGGAGATTAGTGGATCCATCTATTGATTATGTATTCGGTGAACAACGTGATAGTTGAAGGCGCGTGTTACAGACGCAAAAGGAGAGGGACGTCCTCCAGCGTGTCGCGTATAAATGCGCCACGAAAGGCCCGCTAGCGATATATCAGGGGAATATAATAAAACACATTTATCTTTTTGGAATTGCATGCATCTTTCTGCATTTGGTTTTTCGTCAGGGGTGCTATACAAACCCCACAGATATGTACTTTTGTATCTTTGGAGTATTATGAAATTATGGGAACCCTAAATGTTAATTTTCCTTCATCCCTCCTCACTTTCCCTCCCTTTCTAAGATATAGGGTTTCAATTCTGAGTGGTAACAATTTGGTCTCACCTGCCTCGCTTCCCTCTGCGGTTTCGTCGCCTGAAGCTTTCGTTCCAGCGCCTGTCGCAATCGCTCGTCCACTCACCCGACATTTTTCGTTCCAACTTCGTGTCGCGTCCACTTGAGCACTCGTTGAAGCGTTCATGCAGCGCCGCTCGCCGGATCCATTCGCTCCATCCTAGTGACCGACAGGCGCATGCGCTGTCAACATCCTTCATGTGTAGTCCAAGCGATCAAGTTCCGCACCGTCCAAACGGCCCTTCCCGTGCACAAGCAAGCCATCTGAGCGGCTCCCATAACCGACCATCCAGATCACATGGTTCTACTCCTCGGATGGCCGACAACGCCTCCATCGTTCTTTCGGCTGTCCATTGCCCCCCTCTCCTATGCATGCCACACGAATTCAGTCTATGGCGCATTTTGGCACACCCATGCCTCAACCTCCTGTAGATCCATCCTACTCTCGCCTCCTCGCTCCAAGCCCCCATGTTGCGGATGGATGCTAAGTTCGACGCCCTCCTGGACAGCCGACCGAGTACCTCCTCTAACTTTAATACAGAATCTCCCTCGCTTCTTGGGGCACCTCCGGACCTTCCCTGAGATCCTCTGCCTCCACTGATACACATTATACCTGCGCTCCACTCGTTTGATATCACGTCCTTCAACGACACTGATCCTATGGGGTGGATCGCCTGAGCAGAGCAGTTTTTTAACGTTCATCAGACCCCGAATCCACTCAAGGTTAGTACAACCCCTATGTCAGTCCAAGCCCATTATGTCGTGGTCAGACCTATAGCAGGACCGTATTCGTCATTACGATATCCGTTACTCGAGCTCCTTTATGTAACCTCTTTGGGGCATCCGCCAGATGGGTGGCCTCGACAACAACAACGACGAATTTATGACATTGGACACGTATGTACCGGGTCTTCCTCCTGACCATTACCTCAGTTACTTCATATATGGATTACTCCTACACATCCTCGCCCACCTGCGGATGCACCACACACCTTTTATTGCTGAGGCCATGGACCTCGCCGGTCTGGTTGAAGTGGAGTTCTAAGTGCGGCCGCTGGATAAAAGCCGACTGCCTCTGATACCTCCTCCTCATCCATCCCCCAGACCAGAAGCAATGCTCTGTCCCCCACAGATAGAGGCCCATGACCTTCCCACCCTCCCTCCCAAAGCCACCACAACGCCCGTACAGTCCCCAAGCGCACCCTCTGGTGTCCAATCCGGAGTATCACGATCTTCATACACAGAGCTTATCTTGCGCTGCAAGCAGTCAAACTCTCTGACCCATGATTGCCTGATGAAGTACCTACGGGTCCTCATTGGTGAGGAGGCACCTGAGGTTACCCTCCCCGACTTCGAGGCCTTGGAGGTTGATGTTGATATCGACTATCGTCCGACCGCGACCTGCATCACCTTGACCTCCCCTCTTCACTGTCAACGGGATCTCTGGCCTACAGACGATTAAGCTCCTCGGGACACTGCATGGGATCATAGTGCTCATCATGATTGATAGTGGGGAAAGCCACAACTTCATTTGCCACAACTTCATTTACCATTGTTGGATCATTTGGCATTGTCGTTCACCCCATCTCCCCAATTTAATGTTTGTTTGGGGAATGGTCATCGACGGGTAACTGGCGGCCTCTGCTAAGAACTGCCCGCGCAGTGGGTCGTTTCCTCTCCGGGCTGACTTCAACATTTTTGCTCTTCATGGGGTGGATATTATTCTGGGAGTGGCATGACTCCATACCCTGAGAGACGTCAGCGTCAATTGGATCACATGGAAATGTCGTTCCTCCGGGAGGGGACACTATTATTGTTGGAATACGACACTACTTTGTTGCTCCGGTCAGTCTCACTTCGGCCTTTGCAGAAGACAACCTACATCAATTGGGTTGCATATTAATGGCACGTGATTGAGTAGGAGGTCCCACGTTTATCCCCCCTCCCGGCCCTGCAGGACATTCTGGATATGTTTCTGGGCGTCTTCGCCAATACGGCCCGCCTCTCACCGCCTCGTCAAACGAACCATCAAATCTCCTTAGAGGCGGAGTGTTCATCCGTGTATGTTCGACCATACCATTACGGCCACGCGCAAAAGGATGAGATTGAGATGCTCATGGACTACATGTTAGTTGCGGGTATAATCCACCCCAGTGCTAGTCTGTTCTCAAGCCCGGTTCTCATGGTCAGTAAGAAAGACGACAGTTGATATTTTTGCATGGACTATCGAGAACCAAACAAGGTCACTATCCTAGACAAGTATCTCATTCTGATCATCAAGGAGCTATTGAATGAGCAACGGGAAGGCTTCTATTTTTCCAAGCTGGATATCCGCTCCGATTATCACCAGATTTGGGTACGGGAGGAGGATATTCCGAAGACGGCATTTTGCATGCACGACGGCCATTACGAGTTTATCATCATACCTTTTGTCTTGATGAATGAGCCCGCCATCTTTCAATTGACCATGAATGATCTATTCTGGTCGACTATACATCTTGGTATTTTGGACGACACTCGCCAGGTATTTTGGACGACACTCGCCACCCAACATGAGCATCATTTCCTGATGAACGACAAGAAGTGCACTTTCGGTCAGACCGAAATTAGCTATTTGGGGAACATGATCTCTGCACAGGGAATCAAAATGAACCAGACAAAGTTCGAACCATTCTCAATTGGCCCACCCCCACGCTCTGTCTGCGATGTCTGAAGCTTCTTAGGCCTCACTAGGTACAACCGACGGTTCATCGAGGATTATGGCAAGATTGTCAAACCCCTCTCCGACATGCCGAAGAAATGTGAGACTGGCGCTTTTTAGTGAACTTCAGAGGTAGCCACAGCCTTCAAGGCCCTCCAGCGAGCCCTCGACACCACTCCTGTTTTGATCCTTCCGGATTTATCCCAGTAATTTGTGATAGAACGTGATGCCTTAGGTAAAGGCGTCGACGCGATATTGATGTAAGCGAGACAACCCCCGTTACCTAATTCAGTTGTATGTTTACATCCACCATTCACTCTCGCATTGCGTATGAGCCAAATCTCAAGGTGATGGTCCATGTTGTGCAGCACTGGTGCCCCCAGCTGCTTGGCCAACGATTCACGGTCCGGACGTATCATAATAGCCTCTGGTACCTCCTGAATCAGAAGATTGCCACACCAATGCAACAGGTTTGGGTTACCAAGCTTATTGGGTTATGATTTCTCGACCGAGTTCCGAGCCAGCTCCTCTAACTGCGCAGCCGACTCTTTTTCACGACAGCCGCAAATTGCTCATTTTGTGACTAGTTCGAGACCCGTATGGGAGGATACTGCCATCGTCCCACGTGAAGTTGACGTCGACCCACTCCTCCGACTGACTGTTACGGCCCTGCGGGTGGTTACCACAACCAAGCCATTGTATAGCATCACATGGGATCGCCTCCACCACCAAGGTCATTTGGTGCTCGCGACCTCGTCGCAGCACATCCCACGCCTACTCACAAAGTTTCACACGACCCAAGAGAAGGGCCATGCCAAAGCCTTTTGGACGTATGGTTGCCTCACGACGTCTTTGTATTGGCCCGACATGTTCTAACGGGTGAAGAAATTCGAGGCAGACTGCTTACCATGTCAGCATGTAAAGTACGAGGCCACTTTACCTGGGGGTTTGCTTCAGCCCCTCCCTATCCTGGTACGGATCTGGGAGGATATCTCCATAGAATTTATCTCGAAGCTCCCTCACTCCAAGACGTGGGACTGCATCTTAGTGGTCGTGGATCGCCTATCCAAGTACGCCTACACCCTTCCCCTGCGACACTTATTTACTGCACCAGTAATTATTCCATTTTCATTGATGGGGTGATCTGTTTTCATTGATAGGGTGATCTGTTTTAATTGATAAGGTGGTCTGTTTTCATTGATGGGGTTGTTCGTTTGCATGGGTTTCCTCTCTCCATTGTGATTGATCGCGACCTTTTATTCCTAAGCTCCTTTTGGCAATCGATGTTAAAAATGCAGTGAACCTAGCTACGTATGAGTATAGCTTACCACCCTAGACGGACAGGCGGTACGAGGTGATGATGTTGGGTTTTCTATACATTAGTGAAACAACACATCACATGTGCGCAGCGGAATAAACTTATAAGAACAACCCAAAAGAGTAAAGGATTTTGTGATATCCATAAATCAAGAAATAAGAATAAACAAGTGCATAGTAGCTGAATGAGATCGAGACTTCACTCAACCAAGATGCTTCAAAGATCTAACCCAGGAAGCTTTCTCTAACAGTAGACGGTTGAGTCAACGCAAAATAGATTTGCGACTCTACAAGTATCCACAAGAGTGACAGAGAACCCATCTTGTCACATAAGAACTAGGTCGAAGAAGGAATGCTCTCTGAGTCTCGACGAATTGTTAGATTCGTTTCCAGGAGAGGCGGCGACAAGAAGAAGTCACAGTGGGTACTAGGGTTTGGCTCAAGTGACGATTTTTAAAGCACACACAGAACTCGCACACCGAAAAACCATTTTCCAAGTCTATTTATACCCAAGGAAAACAAACAGACAATAGCCCTCATAGAAATCTACCAAAACTCAACTTGCGTCGACTTGCATTCGACGCGCGTCGATAAGAACTCGACGCAACGTTGAAAATCATTCGACGACATTCGACGCAACCTGCGTCAACACGCAGTCAACGCACTTGCGTCGAATAGAAGTCGACGTAGCGTCGACTAAGGACTCACGTCAACATTGAGTTCGGCTGCGTCGACGAGCGTCGATACGCACTCGACGCAATCCGCCATTTATCTTCAAGTCAGAGGATTGGGCATTTACCCATATCCCATATGAGTGAGGCCAACACAATCCTTCCTTCAACTTCTTCAAACAGTCTTATGTGCGACCCTATGGACTCATATCGCGTTGGTAGCGAGACTAACTGTTTGACTACTTCCAGATCACCATAGAAATACTAAAAGATGAATTGTTACTTGGAGACCTATCAGAGATGTTTTGTGTGTGATCATTCACGGGCATGGGCTGATTGGCTTTCTAGGGCAAAGTATTTATACAACACCTTTTTCCACACCAGTTCTGACACCACTCCATTTGAGGCAATATATGGATGGCCTCCGTCAACCCTCACGTCCATTCTTCCCAGTGAATATTTTGTAGCCTCTCTGTCTGATCTACTCCGCAATATGGAATCCATACTCCCCCGTTGCGCCAGCACCTTCAACATGCGTAGGATCGGATGGTTGCTTTTGCTAACCACCGCCTTCACGATCTCCAATTCACTGAAGGTGATTCTGTGTTCGTCAAGCTTCGGCTGCACCGCCAAATTTCAGTCACACTGCGGGACCACGTCAAGCTAGCAGCCAAGTTCTATGGGCCGTTTGAGATTGTTGCATGTGTGGGAACTGGGCGCTCAGGTGTATCTCCTCCTCCTTCCTCCTAACAGTCGCATCCACCCGGTATTTCACATCTCTCAGTAAAAAAGGGTTATTGGAGAACATTTGGTCGAGGTTTTTCTTCCCTTGCCAACTCCCGGGCTCACCGCGTCAGACTACCTTTCCCGGCTCGTCACAGACACTCACCATCAGTCGAGAGGAGTCTTTGGTCGAGCAGATTTTGGTGCATTGGCGTGAACGTCCACCATTGGAGGCCACATGGGTGAACCAATCTATTTTTCGTGCTTACTTTCCAGACTTTTGCTTTAGGAACAAGAAAAATTTCCCAGAAGGAAAAATTGTTACAGACGCGGAAGGAGAGTAACGTCCTCCAGTGTGGCGGTTATACAGGCGCCGGGAAAGGCCTGTCAACGACACATCGGTGGAATATAATTATGATGCATTTATATTTTTGGAATTACATGTATCTTTCCGTAATTGGTTTTTTGACCGAGGGTTCTATATAAACCCCACGGGCTATGTATTTTCTTATCATTGGAGTATTATGAAATTGTGGGAATCTTAAGGGTTCATTTTCCTTCCTCCCTCTTCTCTCATCCCCTACTCTCTCAGATCTAGGGTTTCAATTCCGAGTGGTAACACTGCACCTCTCCATTTTTTCTTTTCTCCAAAGAATGTCGGTTTTTAACAAGGGGACTACAGGACCGCTCGTTCTTCCTTCTCCTCCAAGTGCAAGCCCTCTTCTCCCATACTATTCCTACCCTATAAGAAATGGTAACTCTTCTTCTTCGCAGAGGGATAAACTGCAATCCACCAGCTTTCCTGATTCAGCCCTAGTCGGGATCGAATCACCCTGTGATTCGTTGGTGCATCTTCACTGTCTCTAGAGATACGATAAATCATTGCCTACGGAGTATCGGTGTTCTTCCAGTCCATATCGAATCATCTCTCCATCGATCAATTGTAAAAGAAGCGACGACACCTAAGCAATGCTTGACCAAGTTCCTTTTCATAGTCACCATTTCCACCTACATATATGGACGCATTCTTCATTCCAAAGGAGATTACAAAGTGCCACCATCGATTGGCAACTCCTTGTGGTCGCGATCGGGAGAGACAGAGCACATCAGTCTAAAACCTGCATTTCTCAGTGGGTTTTCATGCCAGGATATCAGTAGGCATTTGGCTTTAGAAGGAGCCCATTTATTCTCCTTTTTCAACCAAGAAGGAGATAACAAAGAAGTTAAGCTTGCATAAACAAGTTTAACAGATTCCAAAAACAGTGAATCGTTTCCAAATCGTCGAGAGCTTCCAATTTCATTAGAGCCAATATAAGTTCATTATAAGGATGGCAACAACCATGCGACATGAGGCTGAATCAAAAAATGGTATGCACATCCGTTTTCCGTACTTTATTTTTTGTTGTATTTATCAATTATGTCCACTTCATTTTATAGTGTTCACGAGAATTACGCTGTGTTGTAGGAATTAATTATTTTGTTCATAACGACCTGCTAAAGTAGGTCACAATGTCTTGTTTGCTTTTGTTGGTCGCATGACATTGATGTTAGTGATCTGCTAGCGCCACTTAATTTTCTAACATTGAGATTTCTTTGCTGCCACATGTCAATTTCATTGAGTTGTGTATTGTGTTGTACAAGAGGGATTCTCATTTTTGTAAAAAATAGAGCTTCTATACAAAATATTTCAACAATAATGCACGCAAATAGTTCTTATACAAAACAACTCAAATAAAAGTTAGGCATGTAGCATCAGATTAAGGTGGTTCTAAGATAAATACATACAAAGATAACTCAGAATTTTTTTGTTCAAATATCATTTGGCAACACGTAATCATATGTTATAGAATGTGATACATTATTAAAGGAATGTAGATATCCTTTCCCTTATATTTGATTAGAGTAGAGGATGATACACCCAGTTATTATCGCAGATATTGTTTAAATACCTGACTGGAATTCCTTAACATGAACTCTGTGTGAGGATACAAGTCTTGGGATGCAGATTCTGGATAAAGCCTTACGTATTTTCTACCCACAACCTGAATAGAAAAAGAGATGAAACAAGTAAGAGAACAAACACAAAATTTAATGTCAGGATATAAGCATTACAATCTTGGCCAAGTGATCTAAATTATTATTTTGTAAGAGATTAACTGGGAATATTGCTAAATCCTTATGCAGCTGAGCTAATAATTTAATTTTAAGAACCATCTTTTCTACAGCATATTCCCTGCATTCATGCACGTTGAGTTCTAAATGAGATGTCAACGCGATAACATAAGCAAAGCTTTTCACTGACTTCCAGCAAAGTTACTAATAACTTTTCCCTAATTCTTTCGTAAATTGTCTGTACCCATCTTATGGGCAGCATTTTCTTTCTATCAGATACGTGCACAAAACGCCTAAGTTTATCTTCAACTATCCCTTTATTAAGAGTCGATTTATCATTAGAAGAAATGAAATGATTAATTTCATTATCAAAACTCACTTTCAAAATCTTGAGAGGTGACTTTTTTAAGCTTCGGAAGTTACCTCCGGTTTTTTACATTTTTTTCTTTTAATAAAGATAGAATAATATAAATATATATAATGATAAATAATGTGACAGTGGGTATGCTAAAAACTCACTGCAGCAGAAACAAATATAAGAACTAAGTTCACATGCCTCAATTTCCTTCAAAATAAATAAATATTACTGAAACTCACATGGTTCACTTTTAGAACAAAAAATCAAGCATTTACAGAGAAACAAACTTGTTTAAGTGCTACTCCAGTAAATTCTTAAATGAGCAGAATCCACACTATAGCTCCAAGTTTTATTAAACATTCTATGTTAGCATTCTTCCATAGCCCAACTTTATGCATCAGTTAATCTTAATATATATTTTATCATGTCATTTTTAGAGTTTTCATACTTGTCGTGTCCTTTGATCATCGTGCCATATGCAGAGTTTAGTGTATAGTTTTTTTAGGGAGCAAATCCTCTCTATTGAATCCTGTGTGCAAAGCAATTTTTCGAACTACAATTTGCACCAAAAGGCCACAAATTGCATCTATCCATGACACATGGACGGCTCAACTCTTAATTGAATGTGTTGGCTCCTCCAAACGATCCCAACTACGACATCGCCAATGCTGAAAGAAGAATTCATCCACCATTACAACGCTCCGTGGTTCAATAATCCTTTCAAGCGCTAATGTATTGTCCACTTTGGAAACTCGGACGACGCTGACCATCAATGACTAAGTAGAGTTGGTCAACAATGTCCTCGGTCTTACGACTCTTTAGATGGGCTATTTTATGCATGGTCGTCTGTGCAGAAAACAAAAAAACCACTCAAACTGAACCAAAATTCACATCGAACCGTCCAGTTCGATGTATGGGTGATTTTACATTTTAGATAACCACCCTCCCCCAATAGATTTTGTGGTTTTCATTTAAAAAAAACTGGAATATTTGTATATCCGGAATTAAAGCATCTCCAAATTAGATTTCGATTTTTTAATAAAGTTTTCTAATGATTTAATGGTGGATTTAAACTTGGGATGTAAATTTGGCTAAATTAATTGCATTAAAATTTTCAGAATTCTTCTTAAAGAACAATGAATAAGCGATCTCTTGGGGATGAAGTCGGTGGCCAAGGGTTTAAAGAGGAAATATGGGGGAAAGCTCGAGGGGGGTTTCGGAGGAAGATCGAAATAAACCAGTGATGGTAGGGATTTTAACCACCACCACCCCCCGGATTAATGAGCTGAACCGATCAGTATGGTTTTGGTTAGAAATTTTGGAAGAGAAATAATTGTGAAAGTCAAGGGTTGCTACTCACCTAGAGGGGGGAGGGGTGAATGAGTGATTTACTGAGTTTATTGATTCTTTTTGTTTTCTTTTCACTTAGCATAGAATAATAGTAAAGCACACATACAATCCACAACACACAGAGATTTATAGTGGTTCCCCAAGAATGGGTGCATCCACTTTCCCCATCACCTATCTAGCAGAGAGTTAGCTTAGGTCAAACTTCTCCAACCTTTCCTCAGATCTTCAAATCTTTCAGCTCAAGAACACAGGTTCCCTATCTCAGATCTTTCCCCAGGTCCTACATCTCAGGCTACAAAAGAGCCCTACACACTCAGACACTAAGTCTTACAACTCAGACTATAATACAAACCCTACAACTCAGGCTATAACACAAGCCCTACAACTCAGGCTATAACACAAGCCCTACAACTCAGGCTATAGCACAAGCCCTACAACTCAGTCTATATCATAAGTCCTACAACTCAGGCTATAAGCCATATAACTCAATCTCCACACACAGGTTTACATTCAGATTAAAGATCCTACAGCTCAGATTCACAAGGAATCCTACAGAGATAATAGTGTACAGGTTTTGACTCAACACTTTGAAGTTTGATTCTTCTACTAGAAGCCCTCACAACAGGCTTCCTCTTTTTTATCTTGATCAGCACTTGAAATATCTCCTTTGAAATAGTTGGCTTGATTAAGGAAAACTTGTGGCAGAGAAGGATCCTTGACAAAAGATGTTGCTGAATAAAATCAATTAGGAACTTTTTTCTCAATGATCCAGCAGTGGTTGAAGATGAAAATACTTGAAGACTTGATCACTGCTACAGAACTTTCACGGAAGACTTGAGAAAATTTCAAACGCTAATACTAAAAAAAACTTCTTGAAATCTTTAAGGCTCTGTTTGGAGCGGCGTTTTAGGGGTTGGGTGCCGCGATTTTCCAAAACGCCGCGCCAAACAAATTTATGGCGGGCCACGGTGGCATCAGCCACCGCTCAAAAGAGCGGTGGCCTGCGGTTTCTGAGTCGCGGAACCTATTCCGCGACTCAGAAACCGCAGCAGCGCTGCAGCCAAAAGGCTGCAGCGCTGCTGCTTTTTTATTTTTTTAATATTAAATTAATATTATTAAATATATTAAGTATTATTAAATGTATAAATATATTAAGTATTATTAAATGTATAAATATATTAAGTTATATATATTAAATATATTAAGTATTAAACTATATAATGTATATAGACAACACTGCAAACGCTGATCTTCCAAACAGATTCACAGATTTTGTCACCATTCTGCAAAACAACTGATTATTTCACCACTGCTTCTCACCACTGCTTCTCCAGTCGCTGCAGCCGCGCCAAACAGAGCCTAAGTCTTTCTTTTATACTTGACTTTGTTGTCAGAGGAAAAACGAATGTTAAGTTGAATTCTCTAACGGCTAGATTGATCTTCCTTTGGCAAATGATGTATTAGGAAAGTCCAACGACTCAAATATAATTCTGTAGAAGGTAAACTTTCGGAATAAACTTATTCTTGGCAAATTCTCTTTCAAACGGCTAGCTGACATTTTAGGAAATAATCCTCTTTTGGAATAGACAAAGGCTGTCGAAATTTGATTAAAGAAAGATTTTGGAATAAAGAATTATTCTCTCATAAATGAGAATATTTCTTCCTGCTAGCTGACCCTTGAAGTATGCAGCAAATCTCGCTTTTTATTCTGATTTGAATATTCTGCATAATCTGTGCCTAAATTCAAGGATATAGATGTGGTGCCACGTATCAGGCCAGGAGAAATTTGTCTACGTGACCAAGACATGATGTCATAGACTAAGTCTAATAGCACTCATGAAATTTACATGGATAATCCTTAAACCTTATAAGACTTATATAGGGAAAGTCCTGACACTTAGTCATTTCAGCCTGCTCAAAAGATTCTGTCAGTTTGCAGTCGATCTAGTCAAATTTTATCACTGATGCAGTCGAACTCTTGTAGTCGATGTAGTCGAACTCTAGTAGTCGATGCAGTCGATATGTTACTTAGTCATAAAATTGATGCCTTCGATCCAATCGAACTTTTGCACTCGATGCAGTTGATATTTTACTTAGTCATAAAATTGATGTCTTCGATCCAGTCAAACTTTTACACTCGATGTAGTCGATATTTTACTTAGTCGTAAATCCAGTGCGTTCGATGTAGTCGAACTTTTTCTCTTTGATGCAGTCGAACTTTTTCTCTTCGATGCAGCCGAATTTTTCCTTAGTCTTGAACTCTATACAACTGATAATTTACTTACACCAATCTTTGATTCTGCCTTTGTTTTCTTCTGTCCTAAGTAACTTTTCCCAATGGTAGTGACATGTCTAATATATAATTAGTACAGAGGTCAACATGAATTTTTCTCCTTGAGGGATTACAAGTGCAAAACCCTGTTTGGATGACCAAGTGTCTAACCATACATTAGTCATGCACTTATGTTAAACCTATCACATCAAAACTAGAGAGAACATCAAATACAAGATGTTTATTGTCATCTTAAGGCCTTCTTCAAATCAAGAATCTTGGGGACAATATTCTCAACAATCTCTCCTTATTTGAAGAAATCAGAACCTTACATGACAATAACCATAGATGCAATAAAACATTCAAAGGCAAATAATAGACAGAGAGGAGAATCATTTTTATATTATTAAAAATAGAATAAAAAGGATTACAAAAAGTTAAGACAAAATATCCCATACTAAAGCTCATTGTACTATAAAGGCCTTTCAAAGTAGCCTATGGACTTTGGGATAAACTAAAGCTCATTGTACTATAAAGGCCCATACTCCTATTCGTTGTTTTAGTCTCGCACATCTAATATTAGTTTGGGATCTCCTCTATGCATATGCAGAGGTGTCATGTAATAGTTAATCTCAAGATTTTTCAAAATAAAATTATTTTCATTTTCTCCGCTGATTATTGGATTCCTTTTGTTGTGAAGGTTATGCATTGGCACTGAATTGGAGCTTTTAATAAAATAATTTATGGGGGTTTTTTGTTGATTTTGGATCGATTATATATCCCAGTTCCCACCATCTGGTGATACCAAGACTTACTAAATTATTCATATATCTACTTGGTCATAAGGGCTTATTTCTTTTTTTTCTTTTTGAATAATTTTATTCAATTAGTGTTTGAATTTTTCTTGCATTTCTACTAGTTTAATTTAACTTTTCCCCTTTTTCACTTGTGTTGAATTGTTCTCATGTTGGATTTGTAATTTTAATTTTTTCGGTTATTACTTATTCCCCTACAAACAAAGGGCATTTAGGAATGTAACGATTTTTGTATCTTAGCAACTAAGTTGTGCATCATTTGAAAACAAATCGACTCGGCGGCGTATCATAATGACTAAAGGTTCATCACATATCTAAGCCACCAGTAGCTAAAACTCTAGTGCCCACTCTATGTGCTGTTTTCGTACTTTTAAAACATATAACTATAAGTTGTAATTAATGTTTTGTACATCAAAGTAGTAGTTTTTTTTATATTTTTTACTTTCATGATAAAGGGGGGTTTTCTACTCTTTATGCCCCCCCCCCCCCTATGTAAGTGTTTACATATCCCTTTTGTGCTTAACAAAAAATAAGAAACTCTTATTTCCTACATGATATCAGGGCCCCCGCAAGAGTTTCGTACGTGCCATAGCCGCTCTTTTCATCACAGAAAATGGCGTCTTTGCTCGTCGGACTTTTCATACCAATTGATGATACATTTGTGGATCTTCTCGTCATCTGCTCTAGACGACGATACAGTTGTATCTCCTCTAAATCTGATCTGCGGGCAACAGTGTATCGTCTATGCGCCTCATCCACTGATTTCTCCCTTGTGCCCGGTTCGACGATATTGTAGATATAGGTCATGCATTGTTGTTGCTTTCATTGCTTCCATCTTTGTGTTCCTATATTGTAGATATAGGTCATGCATTGTTACTGCATCCCTATTGTTCATTCATGTGTGTAGCTATTGGATACTTGCCTATTCGCTTTTATTGTGGTATCTACAATCGGACTCCTTTCTTCCTCTTCAGGTTTAGGTTTACGATGGAAGATCACTCTAAATTTATATCCATTGTAGGTTCCACTAGCACATCTGTGCCTCACCTTAGCCCAAATGATCTCCAAATCATTCATCCCACATATTGTCTCGATGGAAAAAATTATCTTTAATAAGCCCAAGTTATCTGCACCACTCTGAAAGGATGAAAAAAATTGAAGCACATTGAACTACCCTTGCGAGGACTGATGTCGTGTTTCAAGATTAGGATGATGAAGACTCTCTAATCACGACTTGGCTGTGGAATTCCACGACACCGAAGATGAGCCAAAATTGTATGTTCTTACCGACTGCACAGAACATCTGGGAATATTTGCGCCAAATCTACTCCATGAAGCAAGATGTGGTCACTTTCTATGAGTTGAAGATATTTTTTTCTACAAAGCAAGGGAACCTATCTCTTACTAACTACTATTGGATATTGAATGGAATGTGGATTGAACTGGACCAATATCAGAATTTGAAGATGGTATCATAAGGATGCCTCAACCCTAGCCTCCTTTGTTGAAAGAGATAGTATCTTTGAGTTCTTTTCAGGTTTGAACTCTGAGTATGATCCCATTTGTGTGCATATTCTTGGAAAGAAAAGACTTCCAACATTGCCTGAAGTGTTTAATAAAGTAAGAGGTCAAGAGAGTCGTAGGTGTGTCATGATGGATGATAAGCGCAACGACATGTTTGATTTTACTGCAAGTTAGAAAGTCAAATCCAACAACATTGGCCTATATCTTCGCAAACAGATAGTCACATTAAGGAAAATTGTATTAAACTTTATGGGAAGGAACATGTTCTTGGTCATACGAGGGCTTTAAAAGGACCCAACAAAATCAAGCCAACTTAGGTGCAGCTGGGACCATGGAAGAACATCTAGTATTTGCACTCTTGCCATGTTTGGTAAGAACCTAAGTTCAAAATCATTTAGCACTTCAAGTATGTAACAACCCCCCCCCCCCCCCTTTATATTAAATAATAATAATAATAGTAGTAATAATAATAATAATAGTAATAATAATATAAAACAAACTTAAACCTACCCCCCCCCCCCCCTCTTTAAAGAAAACCGGAGCCGGTGTTTATTCCCGCAAGCCGCAACCCCCCCCCCCTCCCCCCGGGCCCGATCCCGACTCCGCTCCCGTCTCCGCCTTTTGCGCCCCCGATGACCCTAGTTTCCGCCGCCAGCGCCTCCTTCCGCCCCCGAGACTCCTCTCCGTAGCCGGAGATCCCTTCCTCTAGGCCCGGCGCCTCTTCCTTTTGCTTCCCTGTCGTCTCCGGTGCTTCCCTTGGCCGAAAGATCCAGCAACCCCTCTTCTCTTGGCCGGTTACCTTCTTCCCTCTTCTCCTCCTCCGGCCAGTGAGGGCAAAGGCAACATCCTTCCCCAGCAACTCTAGCTCCTCGTTCCGGCCGGTGGTTTTCGTGAGGGACTCCTAGGATTTCGCTCGAAACCCCTCTTCGTGGATTTCGGAGCTCCGATCTGGTCTCCTTGAATAAGGAATTCCATCAATTTCTTGTTTTTTATTTTGCCCTAATTTTGTTACAATAATTATCGCTCTCCGATTGAGGCATTTACGTCAATCCCTCTTAGGGTTGTCGTGCACCCTTCTAATCTCGATGTTTTGCTTGTTTTCCGGTGCCGCTCTTCGGGTCTAGGTGGTGGAATCACTCCAAGACCTCTCCGAATTAGGGCTTTTCGCATCAAAACGCCGCCAAAATCCCCGATCCTCGCGGTAGCCTCTTCTCCCCTCACTCTCGAGGGAGGTAAATCCCTAAACCCCTCTCCTTTTGTGCGGAGCGATTATCAAACGCTTGTGCTGGCATAAGAAACTTGTTAATTTAATTTGGAATGCATTTTTGATCTCGAACAGGTATAGCTAGAGCTTTTAACCTCGCTTGCACCACTTAGCTGTCACGAGCATTTTTGACGTCACTTAAAATAAGTAGAGAACTCCCTCTCACTTGCAAAACTTTGGATTTAATCTGGTTACTTGTTCTTTTTCAAATGTTTTTTTTCTTCAAAATTCTGAACTCTCCTAATGTTGTCATAACATAACATGATAGGTAATCACTTAAGTACGAAACATAAAGACAAATTCGTAGTTGTAAGCAAATCTTTGAATTGTAGCGTCTAACTGGGCATCTGTCTGCTGACATGGTCACGGCAAGCAGGATTACTTTTCCGATAAGACTTGCACATAGATCTGATCGTGAGCCATGTGCGCCCGTTATAGTACCTACACCCTTCATCGATCACGACTTACAACATGTTACATAAATAAATTTTAGGCTATACTCCGGAGTAGGCTAATCTTTCAGAAATGTCTGTTTGACTTGGTTTTTGGTATGTTTGGTAGCTTTGTACAAGATAGATCAGTACTCCAATATATCTGTTTGTTTCTGCTCACTTTTTAATTAATTAACTTGCTCATGTTTAAATCTTAAGTTCGAAGGCATTTTCCTTCTGTCTTGAATTTGTCTTAGGGTTCGTGACTGCGCCGCCTGCTCCCTGAGCTACTTCTCGTTCAGCTGCAGCTTTGCTTGGAGGTTTTTTCTTTGTAGTTGCTTGCATCAGGTTTTATGTATTTGAATCTTTTACTGTTTGTTCGTTTATCATGTACTAGTTATGGTAAGACATTTTCTTTTGTATCATGGACAACTCCTAGGATGTTTCTAATGTACTAGATCATTTTATTTATGACATTTTCATTACTGTTGTTATTGCATTTACTTCTGTTTCAACACTGTGTGTAGCATTGAATTTTTCAAGAAAATACATGTGCATTAATTCTCTCTGTTTTAAAACTTTAAGCGCTTTCGTACATTTATACTCAATAAATTGTTCAAACCAAATAACTATTTCTAAAACTATTTTCAGTATCATTGCATCCGCCTTAGCAGGTATGGTTCCTTTCCGCCCATGCCTGTGGCATCACGGCCCGCCCGAAGCGCACTTTCACCTTTGTCGAGACGGCTCGTGACAGTTGGTATCAGAGGGAGGTTAGCTCTCAAAAAAACGAAGTATTTTGAAATTATCAAGTATTTTAAATTCTATTATGTAAATACAGGTACATGCATCATATCTTACTCACCCTGTCATTATTTGTTGTTCGCAGCTGAAACATCGCACACACTCACTCATAATCATGAGTAGTATGCACACGAATGTTAAGGGATTATGGGCAAACTTAAAATTTTTGTGCATATGAATTTCCACTACTCTATACACTGCTTGCGAATATTAAATTGTATGAGCGGTTTAATATTTTCAAGTGCGTTGGCATTAGAATCATAATATGCATGACATGTTAAGTGATATGTAAAGCTGTCACTTAAAACCGAAAACCGTAAATCGAATCAGAACCGAACTGGAACCGCAAAGAACCGGACTGAACCGCTTGCAAATTATTCGGGTTCTGATTTGAATTTTGAAACCGTGAACAACTTTGGTTTGGTTGTGGTTCTTACATTTTATTATCCGGACCGAAACCGAAACCGGAACCGCAACATACAAATCTCAAGCGGTTTCAAGATTTTTGGACCCGATCCGAACCGGACCGAAGTAGAACTGAACCGCAACCCGTTTATTATTATTAATTTTATTATAATATTGTTATAATTTTATAATTTTTCTAAAATATTTATGTTAGAAAAATTAAGGTGCGTCGCTACGCAATTGTATTATAAAACATTTTGGATAATTACAAAACGCTGAATGTAGCGATGACAGATGAAAGATAGTCTTATTTAAAATCTAATAATCTCCATTGGAGTAATATGTAAGATTAACTTTTCTAATTAGTTAAATTAATTTAAGAACACACAAATGAAATAGAGCTCGAATAAACGATAACTGAAGTGCCAAAAATTTATATTGTCGTTTGTTCTGAGCTCATGATTCGTGATAGCGGATGTTCACAACAATTGACATGTATTTTCTTTATGAACTCTGCGGCGCTAGCATATCCCGTTGGCATACAAAATTATATATTGTTTAGATTACTACAACAAGAAATAATTAGTATAATGTATGTATATAAAATAATCTCTCCACCCGAGTCGGTAATTTATGAATATGTTAATAAAACTCTTGATCAAACATTAATAGTTGTAATTTAATGAATGATAATATTCAGAGTTTGCACACCCTTAGAAATCTATTACCAAAAACTAAATAACTGTGAACATAATGTCTGAAATTTCGGATCATTGTGATTTGTAGTTTTCTACTACTGTGTATGCATATCCATATCAATTCAAAGCTTAGATTTTGGTCAAAAATTGAAGACCTGTATAGGTATAGGTGTGCAAACCTTTTCATGGTCAAAAACCACCACCAATGAAAAGACGACATATACTAGCCCACCGATCGTGGAAGAGACCGTCGAGGAGTGTGCAACTTAATTATTTATATTTTGAAGACGTTTTGAGTTTTTTGCAGGCCGCTTTAATTTCATTCTGTAAAATTTGGTTTTAGTTGGAACTGATTGGAACCGGACCGAACCGCATAGAACCGGACCGAACCGTTAGTGACCGGTTTGGTTTTGGTTCTCGTTAAACCGGAACCGGAACCGTTGACACGACAGTTCCAAAAATTATAATGTAACCGGAACCAGAACCGGAACCGGTCAAACCAAATAAGGTTTTGGTTCTAACTTGAAGAACCGTTACCTTAGCGGTTCGGTTCATGGTTTTAGTAGAACCGGAACCGTGACAGCTCTAGTGATATGGGCGCTTAACATGACATGTGTATCCATTCATGAACATTCGTAGGAATGCATTTTAGACATAATTGCATTGCATGCATAGCATAACCCATTACACAAATGTTAAGCCAAGAACAACAGATGATGATTGTACACACATGTATTTATAAATTGTTTGACATTGCATGTGATTCCTTGTCATTTTAACATGAGCATTACCTAGAGTTGTCCAATGAAAATGTTGTAACTAATATATGATTTATGTATTCGACAGTATCAAAATACTAGAACTTGTGTTCCTTAATCTTCTATGATTAACGTAATTGTCTCTCTTACTCGTTTTCTGTGTTCCTGTCTAGATGGCCCCTAAGCGATCTCAGCGCAAGAAGGTTACCCCTCCCGCCAAGGCAGCTCCTGGAGACGCCACTGCCCAGCTGTTAAGGCAGATTCTCAAGTGTCTCACTCGCTTAGAGGAAGATCGTCAAACTCCTGACACAGCTTCTGATTCTGGCAGCGCAGGGACAGCTGGAGTCACTACTACCGCCGCTCTTGGAACCACCCCTCTTGCACCTGGTTCAGGAACTGGCTTGCTTACTGACACCCTGGTGGTCCCGCTCGTGCCAGGTCTGGTTGCTCCTCCTGTAGCGATGGCAGATACGCTGATGTTCAAGAGGCTGAATCCGCCGTCCTTCAATGGCAGTCGTGATTTTTTCGTCATTTCAGAGTGGCTCTCCCAGATGGAAAAGCACTTCGAGTATGTCGGTGTTCCTGAGGCACAAAAGGTTCATCTTGCGGCCTACCAGTTAACCGAGGATGCATACACCTGGTGGCTTCAGCGCCGTAGTATCCCCAATTCTTCCGCTATGACCTGGGAGCAGTTCAAGAATCCGCTCATGGAAAATTTTCTTTCGTCCGTGGAGCGAGACAAGTTAGCTGAGAGGTTCCTGTCCCTTCAGCAGCCCGGCAAGACCATGACTGAATATGAGATAGAGTTCTCTCGTCTATCTCTCCTTGTCGCAAAGTTCGTGCCCGATGAGTCCAAGAAGATCAGCCATTTCGTGAAGGGCCTCCGACATGACTTCCGCCAGCATGTGGTAGCCCATGGCGCCACCACCTACGTCGAGACTGTTGGGGCCGCCTTAAAGGTTGAGGCTATTGAGCTGGATCGCACTGCCAAGAAAGTTCAGCATGGTACAAGCAATGCCGCTGCACCTGATCACATGCGTAAGAGTGCTCCACCTCAGGAGCAAGGTCCCAAGTCCCAGGAGGTGTGTGCATACTGCCACAAAGATGGGCATACCGTTCTAGTCTGTAGTTCCCTCCTGAAGAAGCAGAAAATGGTTGTGCCCGCACAACAACCCCAGGTTACGCTTGCCTCTGCCTCCTCCGTCTGTGTTTACTGCAAGAAATCGAGCCACTTTATGAGAGATTGTCGCCGCAAGCTGAATACCTGCTTCAGATGTGGGCAGTTTGGACATCAGATAAAAGATTGCCCCGTGAAGGAAAGCCCGGTCCTCGCTCAGCCTCTGCAGGCTATTTCTGGTGCCCAAGATAAGGGCAAGACTGTGCTGAACGTCACTACTCAGGGCGAGGCGCTTGCATCTACCTCCGTCAACTCTGGTATGTTTTATGTAAAGTTTTAAATTTTCCTGCATCCTTTCGAATTACCTGTCTTTAGTAGCGTATAATCATGAAATGTGTTTATGATGTTAATTCTATGGAGTTTTAGGGTCAAGAACAAGTGGATGCAAATCCTATTCGATTCTGGGGCATCTCACTCTTTTATAGCGCGTCATATCGTGGATCTCCATGGTTGGCCTACTTCGCCACTCGAAGTCCCTTTCGAGATTTCTGTGTCTAATCATCTGCACCTGTCAACTAGAGGCATTCTCAATTGTCTGATACTGCTTGGTGAACTGCAAGTCGTCGCTGATCTCATAGTCCTGGATATGACAGAATTCGACGTAATCTTGGGTATGAACTGGCTGGTCGCGTATCGAGTAAAGCTGGACTGTGTGGCAAAGAGGGTCAATCTCAGTATCGATGGGAAGGATTACAGTGTGCATGTTCAGACCACCCGCAGCCACCTGAAGGTAATTTCTGTTGTGCGCGCCTCTCGACTTCTCAGTCAGGGATGTTTTGCTTGCTTTGTTTATGTTTCACATTCAGATGTTGTCATACCGCAACTTGAGTCTATCCCGATTGCTTCTGAGTTCCATGACGTGTTCCCCGCCGAGTTACCTGGAATGCCTCCTGATCGTGAAGTAGAGTTCTCCATCGATGTAGAGCCTGGAACGCGCCCCATATCTAAAGCTCCATACCGTATGGCACCGCGAGAACTGGAAGAGCTTAGGTCGCAATTGGATGAGTTGTTTGAGCGTGGGTACATTCGTCCCAGCTCTTCTCCTTGGGGAGCCCTCGTTCTCTTCGTTAAAAAGAAAGACGGATCCATGAGATTGTGCATCGACTACCGGGACCTGAACAAGGTAACCATCAAGAATAAGTACCCTCTCCCGCGCGTGGATAACATATTTGACCAGCTCAAAGGCAGTACCGTCCTCTCCAAGATAGATCTCAGGTCGGGTTACCATCAGTTGAAGATCAAGGAATCCGACATCCCAAGGACAGCCTTCCGGACTCGGTATGGACACTTTGAATTTTTGGTGATGTTTTTTGGGTTGACTAACGCCCCTTCTGCTTTCATGGATATGATAAACCGTGTCTTCCGCGACTACCTGGATAAGTTCATCATTGTTTTCATTGAAGATATCTTGGTCTACTCCAAGACTCATGAGGAGCATGCAACCCATCTTAAACTCACTCTCTCCACTCTTCGTCAGCACCAGCTCTATGCCAAATTGATGAAATGTGAGTTCTGGCTGGATTGTGTTGCCTTTCTGGGGCATGTCATTTCAGGCGATGGACTTTCCGTTGATCCTGCCAAGGTCTCCGCTGTTATGGACTGGAAGCAGCCTTCTACCCCTACTGAGATTCGCAGTTTCCTTGGTTTGGCGGGCTATTACCGGCGTTTCGTCAAGGACTTCTCCTCTCTTGCTGCTCCCCTGACACAACAAACCCAAAAACATGCCAGATTCGAGTGGTCAGATCAGTGTGAGCAGGCCTTTTCCGAATTGAAGCAACGTTTGTATTCAGCGCCGGTTTAGCTCTTCCTTCAGAGAGGTTGGACTTTTCAGTTTATATCGATGCTTCCGGAGTGGGCTTAGGCTGTGTCCTGATGCAAGAAGATCGTGTTATTATTTATGGGTCGAGCCAGTTGAAGACTCATGAACGCAACTACCCCACTCATGATCTGGAGTTCGCTGCGGTGGTGTTTGCTTTGAAGCTTTGGCGTCACTATCTCTATGGCATGAAGTGTCACTTCTTCACTGACCATCAGAGTTTGAAGTATATTTTCGTTCAGAAAGATCTCAATCTTCGTCAGAGACGATGGCTAGAATTTATAGCAGATTATGACCTGCAGCTCACTTATGTGCCCGGGAATGCCAATTCAGTGGCGGATTCTTTGAGTCGTCAGGCTTCAGTTATCGCATGTGCACCCATGTCAGCTTCTCTCGCGACCCTGATTGATGACCTCGAGCGGATGTACATATCCTTCTCACCTGGAGGTCAATGAGAAGTCTCTGGTCCATTATGGGTAGAACAGGTGAAGGATCTGCAACCATCTGATCCCGCACTCCAGCGCATTCGCCGACAGGTTGAACTTGGTACTCTTCCATATTTCTCTATCTCTGACGATGTTCTACGTTTCCGAGGTCGCCTATGTATTCCCGATGTCCCTGAGTTGTTGGATAGTATTTGCCGAGAAGCTCACGAGTCCAGCACATCTGGCAATCCTAGCAACAACAAGAGGTATCATGACCTGAAGCAGATCGTGTGGTGGCCTGGTATGAAGAATTATATTGCACGCTTCATCTCTCGATGTCTGACGTGCCAGAAGATGAAAGCTCAGCGTCAGCGTCCTGGTGAACTTTTGCAGCCTCTGCATATCCCTGAATGGAAGTAGGAAGATATCTCTATGGACTTCATCATGGGTTTGCCCCGCACTCCGAGAGGACATGATGCTATTTGGGTCATAGTAGATCGCATGACAAAAGTGGCTCATTTTATTCCGTATAAGGAGGGTCATTACACCGAGAAGATGACCCGAATTTATGTTTCAAAGATCGTTAGACTCCATGGGATTCCTCTGCGAATTGTTTCTGATCGTGACTCGAGATTTGTATCGCACTTCTGGAAGGGATTTCAGCAAGCTTTGGGCACTGATCTTAACCTCAGCACTGCTTATCATCCGACGACTGATGGCCAGACTGAGAGAGTTAATCAGATTCTTGAAGATATGCTACGGTGTTATATTTTGGACTACAAGGGAGTTTGGGATGAACATCTACCCTTGGTTGAATTCGCCTACAACAACAGCTATCAAGAGAGTCTCAAGATGGCTCCCTTCGAAGCACTGTACGGGCGTCGTTGTAGGACCCCGCTCTACTGGTCGGAAGTCGGTGAAAAGGTGATTTTGGGCCCTGAGCTACTTCAGGAAATGGAAGAAGCTACCAAGAAGACTCGTGTTCAGCTCAGTCGAGCCATCGAGAGGCAGAGGAGGTATGCAAATTAGCGCCACCGTCCGTTAGAATTTGTCGTGGGTGATCAAGTGTTCCTGAAGGTTTCTCCTACTCCTGGGGTGAAACGGTTTGGTCGTCATCATAAGCTCAGTCTGCGGTTCGTGGGACCGTATATCATTTCAGAACGTGTTGGAGGATCTGCCTATCGTCTGGAGCTACCTGCTTCTTTGGTCGGTGTTTACGACGTCTTTTATGTTAGTCAGCTTCGGAAATATATCCACGATCCTAATCGTGTTCTTGAAGAAGTTCCAGTGATTCCTGAAACCAATCTGTCTTATCCGATCGAGCCTTCAAAGATCGTCGAATTTCAAGAATGCAAGCTTCGCAAGAGAACCATTCTGATGGTGAAGGTACTTTGGGTGCATGGCAAGTCTGAGAAGTACACTTGGGAACTCGAGTCTGACATGCGCAGCAAGTACCCACAACTTTTATCTTGATCTTGGTACGTCTATAAGTCTGATTTCCTTGTTATTTAAGTATCTTTCCAAGTTAGCTTTCATGTGTAAATCTGCAAACTTCTGTTTGAAGTATATGTCATCTGAAACTTCGTTGTTTAGTCTCATTCAGGGAATTCTCAGGAAAGTTTCGGGACGAAACTTACTAAGTAGGGGAGAATGTAACAACCCCCCTTTTATATTAAATATAATAATAACAATAAAATAATATAAAACAAACTTAAACCTACCCCCCCCCCTCTTTAAAGAAAACCCGAGCCGGTGTTTATTCCCGTAAGCCGCAACCCCCCCCCCCCCCCCCGGCCCCGATCCCGACTCCGCTCCCGTCTCCGCCTTTTGCACCCCCAACGACCCCAGTTTCTGCCGTCAACGCCTCCTGCCGCCCCCGAGACTCCTCCCCGTGGCTGGAGATCCCTTCCTCTAGGCCCGGCGCCTCTTCATTTTGTTTCCCCGTCGTCTCCGGTGCTTCCCTTGGCCGACAGATCCAGCAACCCCTCTTCTCTTGGCTGGTTACCTTCTTCCCTCTTCTCCTCCGGCCAGTTAGGGCAAAGGCAACATCCTTCCCCAGCAACTCTAGCTCCTCCTCGTTCCGGTCGGTGGTTTTCGTGAGGGACTCCTAGGGTTTCGCTCGAAACCCCTCTTCGTGGATTTCGAGCCCCGATCTGGTCTCCTTAGGTAAGGAATTCCATCAATTTCTTGTTTTCTATTTTGCCCTAATTTTGTTACAATAATTATCGCTCTCCGATTGATGCATTTACGTCAATCCATCTTAGGGTTGTCGTGTACCCTTCTAATCTCAATGTTTTGCTTGTTTTCCGGTGCCGCTCTTCGGGTTTAGGTGGTGGAATCACTCCAAGACCTCTCCGAATTAGGGCTTTTCGCATCAAAACGCCGTCAAAATCCCTGATCCCTCGCGGTAGCCTCTTCTCCTCTCACTCTCGAGGGAGGTAAATCCCTAAACCCCTCTCCTTTTGTGTGGAGCGATTATCAAACGCTTGTGCTGGCATAAGAAACTTGTTAATTCAATTTGGAATGCATTTTTGATCTCGAACAGGTATAGCTAGAGCTTTTAACCTCGCTTGCGCCACTTAGCTGTCGCGAGCATTTTCGACGTCACTTAAGGCAAGTAGAGAACTTTCTCTCACTTGCAAAACTTTGGATTTAATCTGGTTACTTGTTCTTTTACAAATGTTTTTTTCTTCAAAATTCTGAACTCTCGTAATGTTGTCATAACATAACATGATAGGTAATCACTTAAGTACGAAACATAAAGACAAATCCATAGTTATAAGCAAATTCTTGAATTGTAGCGTCTAACTGGGCATCTGTCTGCTGACATGGTCACGGAAAACAGGATTACTTTTCCGATAAGACTTGCACATAGATCTGATCGTGAGCCATGTGCGCCCGCTATAGTACCTACACCCTTCATTGATCACGACTTACAACATGTTATATAAATAAATTTTAGATTATACTCCGGAGTAGGCTAATCTTTCAGAAATGTCTGTTTGACCTGGTTTTTGGTATGTTTGGTAGCTTTGTACAAGATAGATCAGTACTCGAATATGTATGTTTGTTTTTGCTCACTTTTTAATTAATTAACTTGCTCATTTTTAAATCTTAAGTTCTAAGGCATTTTCCTTTTGTCTTGAATTTGCCTTAGGGTTCGTGACTGCACCGCCTGCTCCCTGAGCTACTTCTCGTTCAGTTGCAGCTTTGCTTGGAGGTTTTTTCTTTGTAGTTGCTTGCATCAGGTTTTATGTATTTGAATCATTTACTGTCTGTTCGTTTATCATGTACTAGTTATGGTAAGACATTTTCTTTTATATCATGGACAACTCCTAGGATGTTTCTGATGTACTAGATCATTTTATTTATGACATTTTCATTACTGTTGTTATTGCATTTACTTCTGTTTCAGCACTGTGTGTAGCATTGAATTTTTCAAGGAAATACATGTGCATTAATTCTCTCTGTTTTAAAACTTTAAGCACTTCCGTACATTTATACTAAATAAATTGTTCAAACCAAATAACTATTTCTAAAACTATTTTTAGTATCATTGCATCCGCCTTAGCAGGCATGGTTCCTTTCCGCCCATGCTTGTGGCATCACGGCCCGCCCGAAGCGCACTTTCACCTCTGTCGAGAAGGGTCGTGACAAAGTACTAGTGTTATTTCTTCATAGATCATTAACTCAGGACCTACTGATCACATGGTTTCCTGTAAAATGTATTACTCATCCTTTTTACCTTTTTCTCACCACAATTCTTTAACAATTGCCGATAGATCGAAAACTTCGGTTACTAATAAGGGAACCATTAAACTGTCTCCATCCCTTCGTTTAAGTAATGTTCTTAAATTATCTACCAACATTATTTATGTTTACAAATTAATTGTCGAGCTAAATTGCATTGATACATTCTTTCCTTCTCAATGTCTGTTTCAGGATCTAGCCACGAGGAAGACGATTGGAACTACTGAGGAGAGGATGGGTTGTATCACTTCCTCCAGAAGTCAGATGGGATTGCTCATCAGTCCTTCATTCATGTTATCAATCAGAGGACACTTCCATGATCATTCCAACACAGATGACTGCAACATTTCCTTTCTCCCTTCTTAAAACAATGGTTCTTGCTTGTTTCTTAACAATTTTGCTGAATTACTTTATTGTGAAATTTATGAACTAGTTAAACATTGTTATGCCTCTTTTTATCCTAGTCTTTCTATAAGTAGTGAACCATTTGATTCCATTCATTTGGGTCCTTCTTCAACTATTAGTATTTCTGGTGCTAAGTAGTTTATTACTTTTATTGATGATTATACTATAGTATCTTAGGTTTTCTTAACGAAATATAAGTTAGTATTGGAAAAGCCCATGTAAAGGGCCCATTATTGGGCCCTCTTTCTTTATTTCACTCTCCTCCTTCTTTAGTCCCACATCATGTATAGGATTTATTCTTCTCTCCTCTTTCCTATATATTTGTATTCTCCCCTTGTATTTTGATACTCAATACATACATACAAGTTTTGGGCTATTCTCTACATGGTATCAGAGGACTCCCTGCGGATTCCGGCTTGTATCCGCACGACTCTCCTATCCGCCTAGCTTCTGCGGTCTGAGTCTTGAGTCCCCCCCCCCTCTTCTAGTCACCTAGCTTCTGCGGCATGCCCCTCTCCTATCCGCTCCCTCTCTCTCTCTTTTTTTCCGTGGATCCACTCACTCTTCTGGTCCTTTTATAGCCCCCCTCTCTCTGACCTGTGGGGTCCACTGCTTCCCACGGTTCGTTGCGGCCTCCTTCTGTCTGCTGCGCGCTCGGCAAACTCGCTCCCTAGCTCTGCGATCTCCTTCTGTCCGCTGCGAGCTCGGCGAACTCGCTCCCTCTTCTAGCTCTCTTCCACTTCTTCTCGCTCTTGCGAGCTCTCTTCTGTCTGCTCCGCTTCCTCTGTCCGTTGCGAACTCCCTCCCTTTCTCCCTCTTCTGGCAGGCTTATTCTCTTTCCCAGGCCGCGCGGACTCGCTCTTCTCCTCTCTGCGATTTCCGCCTTGCGAACTGGTCCAGCCCGCCGCGGTCTCTCTATACCCCAGCCCGCTGCGGTCTCTCTCTAGTCGTCGCACATCGCCGCGACTTGCCGAGCTCTCCCAGCTTGTCTTCTCCTTCTCCTTCTTGCCGCGGCCTGCCCTCTCTTCTCGGCACGCACTGTTGTGCTCTACTCGCCGCAGTCTGCTGTCCGTCTCGTCGCCGCGACCTGCCTTCTCTACTCGTCGTCGGTTCAGCAGTCTCCTTGTCGCCAATTCTTGCGGACTGTTCCAGTCCGCCGCGGCTTCCCTCAGCTCACGCCTTGCCAAGTGCTTCTCTACTCGCAGCGGCCTGCCTTCTGCCCTGCTCCTGTCCGCTGTTGCTGCTCGCTTCCTCTTCTCCATACTGCCATGTCTTCCAGCGACTCCACTACAGCTAGCCCCACTGCAGACCGCATGGCTCCTGCTCCTGAACTCCGCGATGAGCTTCGGATTACTACTCTTTCCCTCTCTGGGAAGAAGAACTTCATCCCGTGGGTTCACTCCGTTCGTCGGGTCCTGCAAGCCAAGGGCCTTGCGCTTCACCTTACCCAGGGACCTCCTTCTCCTACTACTGATGACTGGCTACGAAATGATGGTCGCGTCCAGACCTGGATCCTCAACTCTCTGGAGGGTGAGCCCTACCAGATGATCATGTATCATGAGACCGCCAAAGCAATGTGGGATGAGCTCCACTCCTTGCACTCGGGCAAGGACAACCTCCAGCACCTCTTTGACATCATCACCGATCTTCAGTCTTTGGATGTTGGCAAAGCTATGGACATGACCTCCTTCGTGGCTCGTGCTAAGACTCTCACGGAGGCCTGGATTCAGCACCAGCCATCTACCACTGATCTCGCTGCTCAGCACGCCCAAAAGGAGGCTGTCTGTATTGCTATGATTATGGCTCGAGTCCCGCCACACCTTCACAGTATCTGGGCCCAGGTTCTGGCATCACCTGCTACCCCCTCCTTCTCAGACGTTTGCTCTATATTACTTCGAGTACCACATCCCCTGGAGACGTCTGCACCACCATCTCCGGCCCTTCTTCAGCAGACCCTTCCTCCCTTACTTCCCCCACCATCTTCTACTCGGGGTGGCCGTACGGGCTCCCGCGGAAGGGGTCGGGGTCGCCCACGGTGCTCATACTGCGGCCGGGATGGACACACTGAAGCAGTCTGTCACAAGAAACATGGCTACCCTCCTCGCCCGCCTACTACTGCTATTGCCGATAGCCCTTCACCCAACGGTACGGACCTTGAGGTTGTTCGCCTTCAACTGCAACAACTCCAGGGGCTACTCAACCCTCATTCTGCTTCGATTGCCTCCACATCTACTGCAGGTATTGCATCCACCTCCACTACAGGTACTGCCTGTCTTTCCTCTAGTTCCCGTTGGATCCTGGACTCGGGTGCCACCCACCACATCACCTCACTGCTGCCGTCAAGGTTCTCAGATGCTCCTCATCCCACGTCTATTACCGTAGACAATGGTGCGATTGTTCCGGTCTCCAGATGTGCTGATCTATTGATCCACCCCTCCATCTCTCTTCGCTCCGCTCTTTATGTGTCGGCATCCCCATTTAATTTACTGTCTGTTGGCCGTCTTATTCATGATATGAACTGCTATATCACCTTCACCTCTTCTGATTTTTTGATACAGGATCGGCAGACGCAGATTACCATTGGTAGGGGTCGACTGCAGAATGGGCTCTACCTCCTCGATGTCTCTTCTACCGCCCTCTCCTCTGTGTCATCCAGTGATTGGCATTGCCATCTTGGGCATGCTCCTCTACCTATCCTCCAGAAGGCGTTTCCTGACATATCCCTTCCTTCATTTAAATGTGATTCCTGTATTATTGGCAAACAGCCACGTTCTTCTTTTCCCGCACATTGTACTCGGAGCTCTGCTCCTTTTGATTTAATACATTCTGATATTTGGGGTCTGTACAAGTTTACAAGTATCTCCGGTTATCGTTACTTTATAATGTTTATTGACGATTACTCTCGCACCACATGGTTGTATTTACTTCGTGATCGCTCAGAGCTTACTCGTGTCTTTCGGGCTTTTTTGTTAGAGACTCGTACGCAATTTTCTACTACTATCAAAACATTCCGCTCTGATAATGCACGCGAGTATACTAGCCACGAGTTTGCCAATCTATGCGCGGACTTCGGTATTGTTCATCAGACATCTTATCCCTACACTCCTCAACAAAACGGGGTCGCAGAACGAAAGAACCGCCACCTTCTTGATGTTGGTCGATCCCTCATGCTTCACATGCATGTTCCCAAAATATACTGGAACTTTGCGGTCTCCACTGCGTGCTTTCTCATCAACCATATCCTCTCTTCGGTTCTCCAAAATGCTACCCCATTCAGCCTTCTCTTTCCCTCTGCTCCAGCCTTTCCTCTCACACCCAGGGTCTTTGGCTGTACTTGTTTCGTCCATACCCTGGGTCCCACTATAGACAAACTGGATCCCCGAGCAGCGAAACACATTTTCGTTGGCTACTCCCGCAACCAAAAGGGCTATGTGTGTTATTCTCCGGATACTCGGAAAGTCTCTGTGTCCGCTGATGTTACCTTCTGGGAGGATCAACCCTTCTTCCCTCCTCCTTTACCGCCTCTTCTACCACCAACCCCTTTACCACCTTCCATTCCACGACCGGTTATCCCCGTCAACCCGCCTCTCCCCCTCCCTCTGCCCACTCCCACTATTGCTCCCCATAAGCCGCCCGTCATTCGGGTCTACACTCGCCGCCCTCCTACTTTCGTTGCCCCTATGCAATCGGATTCGACCTCGGCTTCTCTGTGTTCTGCTGCTCTGGTGCCCGCCTCTACAGCTCATCCGATGGTCAACTATGTTTCTCTACATCGCCTCTCTCCACCTCTTCAGACATTGGCTACTTCACTATCCTCGGTCTCTATTCCCAACTCCGTACAGGAGGCTCTTCAACATCCTAGGTGGCGCGTTGCCATGGAAGAAGAAATGGCTGCCCTTTGGGCAAACCAGACTTGGACCCTGGTGCCCCTTCCTCCCGGACAGAAACCAGTTGGGTGCAAATGGGTATTTGTCATCAAACATGCTCCTGATGGGACCATTGACAGACTCAAAGTTCGTCTGGTAGCTCGTGGCTTCACCCAGCAACAGGGTCTCGACTATGACAAGACTTTTTCTCCGGTAGCAAAGCTCAACACGGTTCGCGTTCTCATCTCGGTGGCTGTCCATCGCCAATGGCCCTTACTTCAACTAGACATCAAGAATGCTTTTCTGAATGGCGACCTTCACGAAACGGTTTACATGCAGCAACCTCCCGGGTTTGAGACCATGGGGGAGTCTCAGGTGTGTCACCTTCTCAAATCGCTCTATGGTCTCAAACAATCCCCTCGGGCATGGTTCGACAAGTTCAGCAAGGCTCTCCGAGAAATTGGCTTTACTCGGAGCTCGGCTGACTTCTCATTATTTACTCGCCACCAGGCAACGGGTACGGTTCTCCTATTGATATACGTCGACGACAACATCATTACTTGAGACGAATCGAACGGAATACAGGCCGTTAAGCGACATCTGAGCTCCGTCTTCCAAACTAAAGATCTGGGACACCTTCGGTACTTCCTAGGTCTGGAGGTTGCTAGACGATCAGATGGTCTGGTCCTCTCTCAGTAAAAACACTGCCTAGATCTCCTTCATGATACAGGCTACTCTGGCTGTAAACCTGTGAACACTCCTATGGATGTCAATCACAAATTATGTGCTCAGGCCTCGGATTCTGATACTCTTCTACAAAATCCAGAATATTACCGTCGTCTTGTTGGAAAACTAATCTACCTAACGGTAACAAGACCTGATATATCCTTCGTTGTGGGGATCGTCAGTCGGTATATGCACTCTCCTCGAAGCTCTCATCTTCAGGCAGTTGAACGGATTCTCAGATACCTCAAGACAGCTCCTGGCCAAGGACTTGTATACAAAACCTCATCTTCAATCCCAACATTGGTGGCATATTCTGATGCCGATTACGCAGGTTCTCTTGATGATCGACGATCCACTAGCGGGTTCTGCACATATTTTGGAGGACATCTGATTACTTGGCGGAGCAAGAAACAAGCAGTGGTTGCTCGATCCTCAGCAGAAGCAGAATATGGGCAATGGCTTCTGTGGTCTCGGAACTCACATGGATTGAGAGTCTCCTTGCCGACCTTGGTGTAAGGCTCTCTTCACCAGCTCTCCTCCAATGTGACAGTCAAGCTGTTATACATATAGACAAGAACCCGGTCTTTCACGAAAGAACGAAGCATATTGAGGTAGATTGTCATTTCATCCGAGAGAAAGTCCACATGAAGAAGATCGAGCTCAAGCATGTTCCGGGTACTGAACAGGTCGCGGACGTCCTCACAAAGGCTCTACCAAGTACCCTCTTCTATAAGTGCCTATCCAAGCTTGGCGCATACGACTTGTACGCTCCAGCTTGACGGGGAGTATTGGAAAAGCCCATGTAAAGGGCCCATTATTGGGCCCTCTTTCTTTATTTCACTCTCCTCCTTCTTTAGTCTCACATCATGTATAGGATTTATTCTTCTCTCCTCTTTCCTATATATTTGTATTCTCCCCTTGTATCTTGATACTCAATACATACATACAAGTTTTTGGGCTATTCTCTACAGTTAGAAATTACAAAATTGTTTACTCAATTTCATCGTATGATCCCGACTCAATTCACTAAATTAAAAAAACGCGTGCAATCGAACAATGAGAAAGAATATGTAAATCAAAATTTTCTTAAATTCACTACTAAAAATGACATCCTCCATGAATTCACTTGTGGTGATACTCAACAAAATTGCATCTTGGAATGGAAAAATCGTCATCTCTTTGAAGTTACATGAGCTTTATTCTTTCAAATATATGTACCTAAACTTTACTGGGTTGAAGCTCTTCTCATTGCCACCTAACGCATCAATTGCCCACCGTCACGAAATCTTGGTAGGTCCAGCCCTTTCCAGCTATTAACATCATTCTTTCCTTCTGTCCCTATTATGCAAAGGTTGCAAGCTTGTGTGTATGGGTGTGTCTCTTACATCCACATCCATCATAAACATCGAACCAAATTTTAAGTCTGAGGATATTAAATGCATTTTCTTAGGCTATGCATCCAATAAAAAGGGTTACAAATATTATCACCCTTTGAGTCATTGTATGCTAATATCCATGGATGCCAACTTTCATGAACACGAGTCCTTTAATTTTTCTCCACTTCAGGGGGGACAATATATTAGAAGTGGAATCTTGCATCCCTGCCACTCCGACGGATTCCTTCATCCTTTTGCCACCACCAGAAGATGAAATTCTATTGTTCATGTGCCTCTACATGAAGATGAATATCGCGTTGTCCCTGTTGATCGTCCTATGATTGTTTACCAGAGAAGGATACAACCCAAATATATCTCCCAGGAGCTCTAGCCGTCTCAACCGCTCACAAATATGGAGCAGACAAGTAATCCTTTTAATTCTAACTATATTTTTGACCCTGATCATGATGACCTAACTATTTCCTTGAGGAAACAAAAACACACAACTACCAAGTATCATATTTCTCTGTTCATCACTACAAAAAACCTTTCTATGCAGCATAAATGCTTTATCTCTTCGCTTGACTCCATTGATATCCCAACTTATGTACATAAAATGCTAAACTATAAGAATAAGACTCAAGCCATACGCCTAGAGATGTAAGCACTTCTCAAGAATGATACTTGGGAGATTGTTCCAAAGCCAAGAGATAAAAGGTATATTGGAAGTAGGTGGATATACTTCTTAAAATACAAATTTGATGGCACTTTGGATCTGTATAATGTCATTATGGTTGCTAAAGGGTATACTTAGACATATGGTATTGATTATCAAGAAACTTCCGCCCTTGTATTGAAAATGAATATAGTGAGAGTTCTTCATTTTCTTGATGCTCAGTTCAACTAAGAACTACATCAATTGATGTTAAAAATACATTCCATCATGGAGACCTTGGGGAAGAGGTTTATATGGATATTCCTCCTGGATTCAACCCCGGCAGTAATGAGAATCAAGTATGTGGATTGAAGAAAGGTCTATATGGGCTTAAACATTGGAAGATTTTCCAAAGCTATGTTGATTTTGTGGTATAAGGAAAGTTAAGCTAACAACACACTGTTCTTCAAGCACTCACTCGAAGATAAATTCACTATATTGCTTGTGAATGTTGATGATAATATCATCTCAAGCAATGATGTAGTTGAAAGAAAATTACTAAAGGAAAGAATTGCAATTGAATTCTAGATAAAAAACAGAGGAAGACTGAAGTACTTTTTGAGAATTGAAGTTGCATATTCTAGAGAAGAAATCTTTATTTCTCAACAAAAGTATGTTCTTGACCTCCTCAAAGAAATCGATAAAATGTTATGTAACACTAGCAGTGTCCCAATTGAGCAGAATCACAAAATGATGAATGATGATGATAGTCCAAAGGTTGACAAAACACAATATCAGAGACTTGTTGGTAAACCGATATATCTTGCGCATACAAGACTTGGTTTAGCATATGTTGTTAACATGGTGAGCCAGTTTATGCATAACCCAAAGGTCAGCCATCTACAACTTGTTGGCTCGATTATTCAGTATCTAAAAAACTCTCCAGGGAGAGATTTGTTGTTTAAACGTAATAAAGACTGTCTTTAAAGACATGCATTGATGCTAACTATGGGGATTCTTTGGTGGACAGGAGGTCCACTTCCGGCTATTGCACCTTCCTATGAGTCAATCTTGTCATATGGAGGAGTAAGAAGCAAAATGTTGTAATCAGATGTAGTGTTAAATCAGAATTTAGGGATATGGCTCAAGGCATATGTGAACTTTTGTGGATGAAATTTATTTTTGACGACTTAAAAATTAAGTATGAGGTCCCAGTGAAGTTGTTTTGCGATAACAAGTGTGATATAAGTATTGCCCATAATCTTGTTCAACATGATAGAACAAAGCACATAGAAATCGATCGTCATTTCATCAAAGAGAAACTTGACAGCGGGTTGATAATTACTTCTCATGTTCCGCCTGAACTATAGATTGTTGATGTATTGGCAAAACGACTATCCACTGAGAGATTTCATAATCTCACTTGCAAGCTGACAATGATAGATGTACACTCTCCATCTTGAAGAAGGATGTTGTAATTAATGTTTTGTACATGTACGTCTTTTTTTGTATTTTTACTTTCATGATAAATGGATTTTCTAGTCTTTATGCCCCCCACGCATGCACACACAAAAAGTAAGTATACATATGTCCCTTTAGTGCATAATGAGAAATAAGAAACTCTTATTTCCTACAATATACTTAGTGCATATACAAAATATTTTAGTTATAAGCTATGAAAAATTAATATTTTAAAATATTTGCAGCATATCTCCGACATAAAATCCAATTCAAAATGACTCTAGCAGCGGATATTTACATTTTTGATAGGAACTCCAAGTAGAAAGCGCCAAATTTAAAAATTGATATGTGGTCTATACCTGAGCAAAAATATTATGGTGTGGATCATGATGTAGAGGAGTCACGGTTCCAGTTGGACCAAACCAAGCATTAAGAGATTGAATTTCCCCACCACCAGCATAGCAGTAGTCTGGAATCATAATGTCATTGCGTAGTTCTTTAATCTGCTACATATATTTGCGATACATAAAAGGGGAAATATTACCTCAACAAATAAGTACATCAAACAATTTGAGATACCTGATCAAATAAAGGATGCTGAGCTAGATATGTGACATTAGAAGGGCTAATGTTGGACTTCGTTCGCTCAAGAAACTGAGAAAATGTAATAAGTTCTTGTTTCCAGTCTGAGGAAAGATAGTTCTTTCCAACCTGTAGTATTAAAGTTTATCAGCTTTTATAGAACAAACAGTGCAAAGTAGCACATTTATATTAATAGAATAAAAAAAGTTCAATTATGCATTGCTTTCCAAAATAAGATTAGGAGATAAGATGAACACATCCCAAGGAACATGGAAAATAATACTTTGAAAAATATCCAAGTCCTGAATCAGTTGAATTGTGGGCATATCCAAGACCGGAGGTTAAAAATCACAGGTGGTGTTAGTACAGAGTTCAATCATCAATATGAGAACATCTTCATATGTATGTTAATCTAAGCCACTGGTTTAAATAGCACAATGTAAAAATGGTGATATCTCGTATGCATGTACCTTAATTTAGAAAAACTCATTGCTTCGATAGGCTTCTCAATCAATTTAGTTGTAAAATTCATTATTGGAATTTTTTTGTGGAGTGTCCCTCAACCAAGAGACACTTCTTACTTAGTCTCTTCTTATTACAATTAATAGTTAGAAATAGATGGAAGGACATGGCAATTTCCAACCAACATCCATAATTTTTGTTTTGGGGTTTTGTTATGAATATCTTCTTTGAGCGCAATTCACTAGGAAGAGAGGTTGTACAACTTCAGGGGTGCATGATACGTATAAGCCTTGCGAGCGGAGACGCAACAGACGTCATGAATTATCTTATATTAGAAATTTATTATGCATTTTGTCATGTAGTGGGGTCTCCATCTATATAAGGAGCATCTTAGATTCATTTTTGAATTGTTTGTCTTTTGGACTCATAGAAAGAGGAGTGCTTTGTAGGACCCAGCCTCTGGATGCTTAGCGGGAGCTCATCTCCGAGTTGTATCTTTTTTTCATGCAATACAAGAGATTGTTCGTGCTCTTCGTTCTTGATACAGATACCGGATATCAATTGGTCTGAACTGCCGCTCATTTAGAGTTCCCGTCGAAACCCTAATTGGATCTACATCATGGTCCAGCCGCACCGACCGGATCCCGCGTCTCCTCCATACATATATCCTTCTGCCGCATATGTTCCTTTCAGCCGCTCCGCTGAACCTGCATCCTCGTCTGCATCGTTCCCGCTCCAGTATTGCTCCCTCGCAAACAACACGACGTCAATTTCGCTCGACGACACCTACAACAACAATGCCCCCGTGCGAGCGACCCTCCCTGTGCGTCTGTCGCTTTCGTATGGCCTCCTTCCTCCATCGACCATGCACACCGACATCACTTGATGTCATGTCCGACCGCATTCCGTCGGCCCTCACCCTAATTTTTCGTTATGACCCTCAAGAATTTAGTGCACGTTGATCATGATATTACCCATCGCATATGCATTAATGCCCCTGCCTTCGATGGCCAGCTTGACTTGAAGACTTTTAGTGATTGGCTTCAGGAGATGGACCACTACTTTGAGTGGTATGGCATGAGTGATGAGCATTGTGTTAGGTTCGCAAAAATGAAGCTGATCGGTCCAACCAAGATTTTTTGGATCAGTTTAGAGAGGTAACTGCAACGAGACGGGTACCGACCTATTATTCATTGGGAAGACATGAAACTCCAACTGAAGGAGAAATACCTACCACCTCCTATCGGCATCAGTTGCTAGATCTATTTTTTGTGTTGCACCAGGGAACGCAATCAATAGCGGAGTACATGTCTCGATTTGATGAGCTAGCAGTGAGGAGTGATCTACGAGAGGAGACTAATGCCACCACTGCCTGATTTTGTATCGGGTTGAGATCGGAATTACGCAGGGAACTTATTCCTCACCGGTTAGAGACGGTCCAACAAGTTTATCAGATGGCACTCGAGTATGAGCAATACATGTGACTCACTGGATCCCGTCAGAATACTTCCAAGTCAGGCGGGTCCACATTTAGGAGGTCACCATCAGCCACTACTACACCTACAGGGCCCTCTTGTGCTCCTACAAACACGAAGGCGAGGTTGTCGCCACTGGACCTTCCACAACCCTCAAATCGGGGAACATCTAGTGCTATCGTTGCTCAGGTAGGGACCATGTGGCGGCCCAATGCTCTACGAGGAATCTGTTAGTTGACGAAGGTGAACCCAGTGTTGATACTGAGGATATTGTTGTAACTGTCGAGCACGATTGGGAGAGTGATGTTGAGCGATCTCTAGATTGTGGTGTTATACGTCGTATTTACACCTCGCGTACTGATGAGAATTCGCATTGTACGATGATCTTTTATACGTACTTCCCCAGCACAAGAGATCCCTGCAAGCTTGCCATTGATAGCGGGAGTTGTGTGAATATCGTAACCCAATAAGCATTAGAGCGGATGCAGGTGACTCCTGATTCTCATCCACATCCTTATCGAGTCGTTTGGGTTGATAAGACTGCTATACAGGTCACCCAGAGGTGCCTAGTTACAATCACTCTCGCTTCATTTGAGAACCGCATTTGGTGTGATGTCATCCCCAGCGCAAGAGGTCCTGCAAGCTTGCCATTGATAGCAGGAGTTGTGTGAATATCGTAGCCCAACGAGCATTAGAGCGGATGCAGGTGACTCCTAATCCTCATCCTTATCGAGTCGTTTGGGTTGATAAGACGGCTATACAGGTCACCCAGAGGTGCCTAGTTACGATCACTCTCACTTCATTTGAGGACCGCATTTGGTGTGATGTCATCACTATGGATGTTGCCCATATTCTTTTAGGGGGGCCATGGTTATACAACTGTGATGTCACGTGTTTCGGTCGCTCGAATATGTATGTATTCTACGACATGGGTCGTAAGATCACGTTGACACCGACCCAACCCAAGGAGAAATCCTCGAGGAAGTTCATACCCTCTACTAGTACGAGCTCATCGAGACAACTGCACATCCTGCCCACAACGAGTTTATGAGAGAGTGTGTCAGCGTCGGTATCATTTACGTAGTAGCGGCCACCATGGCTTCTGAGAGCCCTACGAAGATTCATGAGCTCATGGCTATCAACAAGATTACTATAAAGTATCATTTTCTCATCCCCCGGTTGGGCGATTTACTTGATACGATGGTAGACGCCCAGTTATTTTTGAAGATCGATCTTCGCAGCGGGTATCACCAGATTAGAGTATGCAAGGGAGATGAGTGGAAGATGATGGCTTTCAAGACCAAAAATGGTCTTTATGAGCGGTTGGTCATAACATTTGGGTTGTCCAAAGCCCCTATCACCTTTATGCGGGTCATAACCAAGATCTTTCGGCCCTTCATGGGCAAATTCTTGGTCGTCTATTTTAACGATATTTTGATCAATAGCTACTCTTCTGACAACCATCTGAGCCATCTGAGGCTCGTATTTGATACTCTCTGCAAGGAGAAGCTTTATATGAACTTGAAGATGTGTTCCTTCCTGATAGATTCTGTGCACTTCCTTGAGTTCATATCAGTGTCTGACGTGTCTGTTGACTAGGACAAGGTCAGATCTATTCGTGAGTGGCCCATTCCCATCACTATCACTGAGGCCCGGACTTTTCTCGGATTATCCACCTTTTATAGGAGGTTTGTCTGAGAATTTAGTATCATTATGTCCCCCAATACAAGTTGCCTACGAAAAGGAGATTTTCAGTGGACGGCTTTTGCTACTCGCACCTTTAATGAGATCAAGGAAAAACTGACGACAGCACCTTTGTTGAGATTGCCCGATTTCTCCAAGGTGTTTGAGGTAGTCTGCGATGCGTTTGGTGTTGGTATCAGTGGAGTACTGAGCCAAGAAAGTCATCCGATTTCTTACTTTAGTGAGAAGCTAAATGAGGCCCGGTAGAAGTACTCAAATTATGAAATGGAGGTTTATGTTGTGGTGCAGTCGCTTCGGTATTGGAGGCGTCTCCTTCCACGAAAGTTTGTTTTATACTCCGATCACCAGGCCCTACGCTACCTTGATTCATAGCGCAAATTAATGCATAGACATGCCAAGTGGGCCGAATACTTACAGGATTTTCATTATGTCTCAAACACCGTGCGGATGTTGAGAAAAAACTGTTGACGCCCTTGGTCATCGTGTGACCCTCCTCCACACACTAAGTGCTAGTACGTCTAGTTTCGATCGTTTACCGAGTGATTATCCGACCTGCGTCGATTTTGGTGCAATTTATCTTGGATTTTTTAGAGATCCCCCCAAGCCCACTGAGAGGTTCGATATTGTTGAGGGTTATTTATATTAAGGGTTTCGTCTTTGCATTCTCCGGATTTCCTTTCGGGACTTCCTAGTTTGGGAGTTGCATGCAAGTGGTGTCGCTGGCCACTTTGACAGAGACAAAACGATTGCTTTAGCTGAGGATCGCTTTTATTGGCCCACCTTGAAAAAAGATGTGGCGTGCGTTGTCTGTCACTGCGGTCCGTGTCAGACCGCGAAGGGTACTAAATAAAATACTGGACTCTATACTACTCTTTCAGTCCTTCACAAGTCATGATCTGACTTCGCATGGAGAGGCACCTAAAAAGAGTCGCTAAGAAACTGCAACCAAAGTGAATAGGCCCTTATAGGATTCTAAAGAGAATTGAGACAAATGTCTATGAGTTCAATCTCCCAGCGGATATGGGTATTCATCCCGTATTTAATACTGAAGATTTAACACCGTACTTTGAGCCTCTGGAGTATAGGGATCCATACCTTGATTCACTTTCTACACCATCCCCAGTACAGTCTGACCCTTCCCCTGGACACCTTAGACAAACACCTACGGACTTGCCCGCATAACCTATGATTCCACCGGTTCTTCTGAATCCACCAGCACGAGAGGTGAGGGTTGAGAGCATTACTGACGTTGTGGCGCATAAGTGCATTTCCACCGCAGACGGCCCCTCTTGCCGTTACCTGGTACAATGGAGCGGACGCCCCATTTGTGATGATACTTGGATGTCCGCGGCAGAGCTTAATAGACTTTCCCCCGATCTTCGACGTCAGTACGATTATCTATATTCATCGGAAATGAATGCTTTTCAGTCGGGGGAGTTGATGGAGATCGTCATCAGTCTACAGGTTGCATATCGGCGGGGCCCGCTTATGTATATTCTCGCAGGAGGCGATGATCGGATTAGCGATCTGACTCCACGATAGCGTCCGACTCGCCGCGTTATTATTTTTATGTTTTTTTTGGATTTTATTTTGGTGTTTTAGGGCCTAGGGCGTAACGGCCAATCATATCCGTTCACGTCTGGTACCCAACCGCCCCACTTGTTACAAATAGGGGCGGGTGTTGCAGTTTATTTTCATTGCTTCTATTGTGAGAAATTCCAGACCGACAATCGTTCGTAGTGCGACGCCACGAATCCCGAGATGTGAAGTCTTCAAAGTTTTATTTTCAATTTACTGTCTTCCGTGAATCAATTTTCCCCTCAACCCCACGTCTAGCCCATCCCAGCGATCCATCCGACAGTTCTTTTCATGTCACCTTTTGTTCACCTCCATCCCTCTCTCGATGGAATCGAAACCAGCCTCACGATCTTCCACACACAGCCGCTGAGAATCTCACGACATCATCTATGCATCTCCTCTTTTTGCAGCCAGCCACAAAACTACTTCCATTCACTCAATCACAATAGCTCTCTGTCTTTGTCGTGGATTCCGTCGCCTGGGCCGAACGCCCACCGCACCTCCTCCCCTTCCATCGACGAGCAAGTTGACGCCTTCATTCCTCTTTGCCTGACCTAATCAACGGTCTCCCTACGTTATCCCTCCACCCCGTCTCCACCCTTCCGTGTAACCCTCCCGATCTTCTTCTCATTCCTCCACCACTCCTCTACATTCCTCCCAATTACAGTCGTGGAACCACCTCCCATTTTCTGTCGTGGAGACCATCCCGCCACTGTATTTCCTCTTCCTCCCATTTTTGTCGTAGAATCACAATCTTTGCACAGTAGCACATTCCCCTATCTTGAAATCAACAACATTCATACCTCCCCCATTTTTTGATTTCAACACTGCCATATCCATCAACTCGTGGAGCCACGCCCGGCTCCGCTACCGCATCTTCCTTACTACGTGAGTATTATTGTATTGTGCTTATTTCTTTTTTAATTGAATATGGGAAAATTCAAAATGGTTCGTGCTCGTTTGGGAATTTTGATTTCTTAGTGCATTTGTTCATTGTTGTCTTTGTTCTATAAAGTCTAATCATGGAAATTATGGCGGATAGCACTTTGTGTGAATGTTGATTTGACTTGTTTGCGCATCGCAATTTCTTAAGTCAATTTGTGTCAATTTGTTGTGCTTATAAAATTAATATTGGAAATTTCTGGATTAATAGCTTTAAAACATTTTGCATTTCCATTTAAGTTCACTTTATTTAAGGTCATTTTGCATCGCAATCACATAGGGTCGTATTAGCATCAGCACACCCAAGTCTCACGGCCTACCCTGCATCAGCCACCCTTCAAGAAGGGAGCTTTGCGTTGATAGTAACCGCTCCACCTTCGGGATCCCACTGCATCGAGGAATTGCCCTCAAGGTCAGAGAGTTCCTCTTTGAAGTCCGGGAAGGCGGAAGCTTCCCCACTACCAGCAGGTGTTCGCACGGACTTGCGCCTCTTGGCCGAGGAAGTGCTCACCCCACCTTGGGTGAGCGCGACCTCCATCTTTAGCACCTAAGTGCGCCATTTCACGCTAGCCATCAAGTTGTTCCTGGAAGGCTGGAGCGGTCTCGATGCAGGAACCATCAGGACAACTGTGAATGGAAAAAGATAAGTCAACACTGCAAGGTACATGTGGTCATTTTCTTTGCTAACCACTTCTATTCACAATCGTTCACAGGATGGTTCTTGACTTCACGCATGCGCGGGGTGTCGTAAGCCACGTCCAACGAGGCGTGATGGAGGAATTCAATTATTCACCGCGCGGTTGTTGTCAACTCGAGCGGTTTGAAGGCGTCTTCATCCCCCGGGTCTGGTGCTGTGTTGGGACCACCAAAGTCGCCCTTGACGATGACAAAGCGTGATTGCCACAACTGTTTCTTCAGGAACCAAATCGAGGTTGCAAAGACAACTACAAGAGAAGTGGATATGTCGGTTGTATCCGCCAAAAGTGCTTCCACAAGGGCAGGATCAAACTCACTAAAGTCGATCACACAGACAGCGGATGCCGTTATAGGAGACCACACAAAGCACCTGAGTTGGTTAGGGACAGTCTGTTGAACGTGCCTCCTTCATGACAACTCGCACAACCTCCGCCGCTCGTGCAGTTGTTTATGGGTCATGGATCGCTCGCCAATATCCTCTCCCACATGGGAGGGAAGACTATTGACTCGCGCCAAGGCTGAACAGAGAATCGCCCAATAAGACATTGTGAACACTCCGCAGTGCTCGCAGCAACTCCAGTTTCTCCCACGCTTATTTGCGCAGAGTCTCTGAGCGCTCGCCTAGGATTTTGGCGACATCAGCACTAAAGACAGCCAATGTCGTTTCATCTCCTAGTCCGACAACCGACTTATCCTTGGGAGCGTGTCATGCGTCTGCTTCAGTAGTTTTCTTCTCAAAAACATTATTCCTTTGGGCCACCTTCTGCGACTGCCTCTTCTCAGGCGTATGCTTCCTCTTCTTCTTCTCTTCTGTAGCGTTGCCGGAAATCGTTGGCTCCTCCTCGGTGGCCGCACGAACTGTCGTCCCAACCAGTTTCTCCATCTCAACCACATTCGCCACAACCCTCCTCTCGGCCTCAGCATCTAACAGCTCGCCCTCCTCCTTAATTTCCTTTTGAACACCTTTTCCAGGTCTCCCCATCTCGCTCGCAGATGGCGCGACCACCTTGGGCTCCATTATAGTCTGTGCTGCAGCGTCAGCCCACAAAGCAGTTCAAGCAGCTTCATCCGCAGCCAGTTTCTCAACCGCCTCGCCCATGGAGTTCTCTGTCGGAGTCTCTTTCTCGGGTAAAATTGCCAGAGTGATCGCATCACCTTTGGGGGTCTTCGAAGAAATCCCTTTCCAAGGCAAGTCCATCGGGGTGTCTGCATCATCTCCAACAGTGTTCGCCGCCACCGTTGCCTCCAGCCCTCCAGATCTGTTTTAACTTGCACTGCAAGTCCTCTGCCGCCAGAGTCTGTGTGGTAACGTCTCCCTCCAAGTCAACAATCTCAGAGGGGGAGCTCTCTCCCCCATCCGCAGCAACCCTTTTCTCCCTCTTGAGACCGACTTCTTCATGGTCTTCGGCTTCCGCCTTTTCTCTGGAATAACTGCGGGAGCCCCCTGTGGCTTCGACACCTTCTTAGGCGCATAGCTTCCCTCCTCCGAATCCTTGGAGGATTCGTGTGTGGGATCGTCCTCCCGATACATGTCAGCTCGGAAGCAGACATTGAGACGCTTGAGCTGGTCTGCGATTGCTGACCAGCAACCGGCATGGTCTCCTCAGGCGGTATAGACGCCTTCGGGATCGCCGCAATGGAGGTCATCATAGAGAGACCGCCTGCATTTTGTTTCTTCGTCGGTGGGGTCAACACTTTAGAACTGGTTGACACCACCTTGATCTCTGGCACTGCAGACTTCTTCTTAAGCAAGACTTCCAACAAGGACTTGTTGCGACCAGCCATGGTTCAGAGGAGTATTCGCAGCAAGCAAAGAAGATCACTTCAAAAGTGATCTTGTCGAGCCCAGCCTCATGCTATTTATAGCTTTCAGTAGCGCAGGAATCAGGTCGCAACATCCGCGGTTACCAGTGTACTTTTTTGAAGTTCGTGCAGACTTAACAAAAGTGCGGGGATTATGTTTACCTGAAATCTTGCGACGCAGCCAAAGCCAGTCATCGATCTCCAGAAGTGTGTGCGGTTACTACCTGTGTAACCGCACCAGTCCAGCAGTAGGGGTGAATACTCGTTGTGTGTCCGCACCCTCGTCTCCAGCCTTAGCAGATGGATTTATCCGTGAAGTCGGATAACTGATCTGATCAAGTCTTCCTACATGAATAAACAAACGTGGGTCTCGCCTTGCGGCGAGCCAGCATCGATGGCTCTGATGAATCTCTATCACTTTGCCAATGCTCCATTCTCATCTTAAGTGCCTCCATTAGCTCCAATTTGCTCCAAATTGCACTTTTTGCAATCTCTTAAGAAAGAAATAAAAATAATGTGTAAATTCATCTTTATAACATAAAAGCACATAGAAAATCATGAAGTGAGATGACGAGAATGAATGTCATCTATTTGATGTTATCACTCCTACAAAAGTAAAATTCTGGAATGCAATACTAAGTAGTAAGTAAAGGACACCACTTGTAAATATCCCGACGAACATAGTTTGCACGAGTAAACACGCATCTCACGCTGCCAAAGCATGCCACGTGTACTCATAATCATATCAAAGTACAATAATAGACGAAGGAAAAAAATCAAGACTGTGGAGATTCTAAATACAAGAACAAAGAAAACATCAACAATTTAAGGCACTTTAGGCATGGAAAAATAACAGAAAGGAATAGATGTAATTATAATGAGTGGAGAAGTTGGGGTGAAAGAAAGTTCATAAAGGTGAAACAATATAGTTAGGCTAATGCTTCTTTTTTACTCTTATAAGAGCAAAAATTACTTTTGTATTTATTGGATAACCAACATGCTTGGTAGGCTACTAAGGCTTTGTTTGGCACAGTGTTTTGAGAGCGGGGGACCGCCGATTTTTCAAACGCCGTGCCAAACAATATTGGGAAGCCATCACGGTGGCATCAACCACTGTGATTTATAGCGGGGTCCTGCTGTTTTTGAGTCGCGAAAATTTTCCGCGACTCAAAAACAGCAGCAGCGCTACTGCCCCTTTTTTTAAAAAAATTATATATTATAAACGTTATAATATATATTATAAACATTATAATATATATAATTATATTATAAACGTTATAAGAATAATATATATTATTAATTACGTTATAATATAATATATAATATAATATTAAAAAAATCTAAATATAAGTATAAATAATTTTAAAAGAAATTTTTATTGAGTTTTTAGAAAGTTTTGGTTTATGTGATTGTCCCTCACAGGTTGAAACAACACTCCAAACGCTGTTCTTGCAAACAATTTGTTACGTGCCCGTGATTGTGAGGGAAGGAGGCGGTGATACAAGGGATAAACCCTAGAATTGAGAGAGAAGTTGGAGAAGAACTTAGAGAGAGAGAGAGAGAATAGAACTTTCATTTACTATTTTCTTCCCCCTTACATGACCCCCAAAGGCCCATATATAGGCACCGATGGCAACGACTCGATACAGCGACATGATACAACGACTCGACTCCTAATAATAAATGATAAACCAACTACCTGACTCGATACAATGACTCGACTCATAATAATAATAATAAACTAATAATAAAATAAGATAACCAATGGAGGACCCGTAACACTCCATCCGTCCTTCAAAACGAGCTTGCCCTCAAGCTCGTGCACCATGCGGTTGGCTAGATCATCAGGTATCTTGATCTCCCTCCAGAATAAGGTGCGGTAACATGTAGCGGTGGCAGTGGCGTCGACGAGGAGTGGTGACGCCATCGGTAAAACGGCCGGCAGGTGGAATGTCATCGTCTGGCCTGCGGGAGGGGCTGAGCAGTAGCCACGCAGAAGTCGGAGGGCCCACATGCGGCGGCAGGAATGGATCCGTCGAGGTCAGTGGAGCAAGTGTCGGTGGTCGAGGCGGCGAAGCGGCCGGTGGGATTGGTATGGTAGGGGCCGACGAAGCGAGAGCCGACGATGTGTCCGGAGGCGGCAGAGCTGAGGTCCGAAGTGGAGGTGGAAGCGCGGCCTGTGGAGCTGACGGAGTAATAACCGACCGAAGAGGCGGCGCGGTGGCCGGGGCCAGTAACTGCGGAGTGATGGCCACAAACGTAGATGGTGGTAGTGGCGACTGCTCTTGAGGAGTTGGCGGGGGTGGGGGTGGAGGCAGCGTCGAAAAATTGACGACGGAGCCCTGAAGCGAGGATGGCGGCGAAGTCGGGGAAAGAGGGTACCCGAAAAGGCGAGCGATATCCTCCAGAAAACGTGCGGTGTTGGCAGCGAGGGTCGCCTCAAGTTTTGAAAGACATGCATGAGCAGAGGCCGCCTCGGCAGCGCTTAATGGTGCATCCATGAAAAAAAGATTTTATATTAATAAATTAATCAAAATAATTTGATTAATAAATTAAAATAAGGATCAATTTTTTTTTGAAAGGAGGGGAGGCAGACAGCTATGCAATAGGTATAATAAGAATAATAATAACGAAATGTTTAATAAAGTAGGTTTGTGGGAGGGGCTCGAGGGATGAAAAGGAGCGGGTTGTGCTGGGTGGGGCTCGAGGAATGAAGAGGCGCGGGCTGTGTTGACGAGGATGGCTGCAGTGATGTTTGCGTGGGAGATGTAGCGTTGAATCTGCGTTTGTACTGTTGGAGCAGCGACCGAAGTGGGCCGTAGGATCGCAATGGAGTTGCAGCGGCGAGGAGGGCCCGACGGAAGTCGCGACACAGGCGACGGGGACGGAGCAGGTGCGTTGAAACCGAACAGGCGGAGCTTTGTTTGCGGTCCAGGCGGACCGTCCCTGGAACGGAGTTGCGTCGATTGCAGCCCGATCGTGAGAAATCGCAGGAACAGTGCTGGCGGAGCGGAGTCCTGCGCGTGGACGGCGGGTTCTGGGCGGAGATCAGTGCGGGGGTCGGCTGTTGCGAGGTAGGGTTTGGAATAAGCGGCCTTGTTGCGTCGGCGGGCGTGGTTGCGAGCAGAGTCAGTGCGGCCTCTTTTTTTGATCTATCGCTGCTTGCTGGACGAAGGCAGCGGGATGAAGTTTCGGCTGTGGGCGGCGACCAGCGGGAACGGCGACCGGAGGGGAGTAAAGTCCCTCTGATACCAAGCTGTTACGTGCCCGTGATTGTGAGGGGAGGAGGCGGTGATACAAGGGATAAACCCTAGAATTGAGAGAGAAGTTGGAGAAGAACTTAGAGAGAGAGAGAAGCTAGAGAGAGAATAGAACTTTCATTTACTATTTTCTTCCCCCTTACATGACCCCCAAAGGCCCATATATAGGCACTGATGGCAACGACTCGATACAGCGACATGATACAACGACTCGACTCCTAATAATAAATGATAAACCAACTACCTGACTCGATACAATGACTCGACTCATAATAATAATAATAAACTAATAATAAAATAAGATAACCAATGGAGGACCCGTAACACAATTTCACAGATTCTGCCACCACTCTGCAAAACAGCTGATTATTCCTTCACTATTTCCCACCACTGTTTCTCCAGTCACTGCAGCCCCGCTAAACAGAGCCTGACTTAAATCATCAAACCTTTGCATTAGGAAATTTCTTTGATGCTTTCGTCAAAAACTTAAGTTCAAAATTCATAGTAGAGAAGTTCCTGCTAAAATACTCTTGTTCGTCTTCATCGACTTGTGAAAATGCATATATCTATACATATATACAAAGAAATTCACTTAACGATGTAATGTTGTAATGGTGAGGCCCGTCAAATGAATCACAACCACTGATTCAAAATAAAATAACCTCCCATAAAAAACACTCCCCAGCACGCAACCTACTCGCGATCCCCCTCCTAACCCTCTCTCTAGCCGTGAGCCGACAACCCATTCATGATCCACTATCCTCTCGAACCGCCGCACGCTCTGCCCATCGTCGTCGTTGTCCCCCGAGGGGAGTCGAGTCGGGGAAATGCAATCGTGCGCTCGGGACGATGCAAGTGGTGGGATTTCGTCACGCCGGGGTACTGTCGTTGGCCGCACGGGGGAGGGGGGTTGTGCACTGTCACTCGTGTGTGTGTGTGTGTGTGTGTGTGAATTTTTTTTGTTCAAACGAAAAATTCATATATAGAAAAATTGTGAAGTTCATGACAAAAAAGAACATAAAATATAAGAATAAATTATCATTCATTATCCACGAGCATAACTTCTCTCTCGGGTTTACTGCGGAAATGATGATGGTCTCAAAGGAAAAGGTGTGTGTGTGTGTTTTGTTCCAACAAAAAATTCATATATAGAAAATTGTGAAGTTCATGACAAAAAAAACATAAAATATAAGAATAAATTATCATTCATTATCCACGAGCATAACTTCTCTCGCGGGTTTACTGCGGAAATGATGATGGTCTCAAAGGAAAAGGTGTTCACCTCAACAGGAACAGTTCGATCTCCTGCAATCTTTTCGAGATAGTCAGACTTCTTCCACTTCTTCCGAGCAGGCCAGTGATCAATGCAATCACTAATTATAACTGGATAGCTCCGCAGAAAGTAGTCGCAAGTAAAAGATTCCAATGAAAGACAAGGTCGTTTCTCTACTGCCATGCATGCCAGTGATCTTTTTGGCAGAACTTGGAGCACCTGTGAAGAAGCATATGACACTAAATAGAACTGTTGCAAAGCATGAAAGTTACAAGCACACAATAACATACATACCTCACACTTATTCAATTGTATTTCAATTGGGTTGGAAATAGATTTTTGGTAAGCCAAAATCTCCAATCGATTATTCCTAATGCTAGACTACGGCATTTGCTCTAATAAACAGTGTTCACAAGGAAAAGAATTTGGAAACTCGGTTTTTTTCCTTGAGCAGAAGTATCAATTTTTGGGCTTCTGAGCCAGTAAAACATAGAAAGCATCAATATTTTAGTTTGAGCCAAAATGACCCATCATTCAATCAAAAATGCATAGTAAAGAATATCAGTCACCCTCCTCGCAACTCACCACGTTTTTGATTCTACAGCGCCATGCAAAAAATGCAGAAGACTCAGGTTGCTCCTCACCAGCTGCATGTTGTCGCTGTCATCATAATCCATATTCCTTCATCCCAACCATCAATGACAAAATCATCAACACTCCAGCACCAGCTTACCACAACGATGATGTAGCAACTCCTGCGGTCCTGCGAGAAACTTTGCATCCCCAAGACACCATAGTTGTCGATCGTTCTGTTCGCACCGAAAGGATACAGACTCCACAATTTTTCCTTGAACCTTTGCTATAAATATTAAAATCCCTGAATAAGATGGTAGACAAGCGTGTAATCCCTCATAGATCATTGTTTTAATTTCCCCGTCTTCTAATTTATTCATTCTCTCCTTCTATGCTTTGTATTTGGTTTTATTCGAATTATGAAAGCGTGTACAATTGAGCCTTGTGAGCTATGCTTCCTACAACTGTGATTAATTTTTTAGTATCAATTAATGTTTTATAATAACAATTAAACAATTGTTCTTTAATGTATTTTCCTCCTCCATTGCGCCGTCACTCTTTGATCATCCGGCCTCTTTGCTCCTCCGTATTCCCTAAAGCTCTGTTATTGAGTCTATAAATTTGCTACCTGTTGTAGACGAATCTTGTGGATAAAACCTCAAACTTGTATATACTTTCTCAATAATCAAATACACGGTATGAATACACATTTATAGGAGGGAGAAAGAGAGAAGAGATCCTTCTACATGATCTGGGACTAAAGAGGAGAAAAGAAGAAAACTAAATAAATGATAAATGGGCTCCAACATGGGCCTCTTTACATGGGTTTTTCCAACACTCCCCCGCAAGCTGGAGCGTACAAGTCGTAGGCACCCAGCTTGGACAGGAACGGATAAAATAGGGTACTTGGTAGGGCCTTTGTGAGGATATCAGCAACTTGTTCAGGTACCCGGAACATGCTTCAATTTTATCTTCTTCATTTGAACTTTCTCCCAGATAAAGTGACAGTCCACTTCAATATGTTTCGTTCTTTCATGGAAGACCAGATTCTTTGTTATGTGTATAGCCGCTTGGCTGCCACATAAGAGGATGGCAGGTGAGGGGAGTTTTACTCCTAGATCGGCAAGGAGACTTTCAAGCCATGTAAACTCAGAGACAACTGATGTCATCGATCGGTATTCTGCTTCAGCAGAGGATTGAGCAACCACGGCTTGTTTCTTACTCCGTCAGATAATAAGATGACCTCCAAAATAGGTACAAAAACCACTGGTTGACCGCCGATCATTCAAGGAACCAGCATAATCTGCATCAGAATACGTAACCAACGTTGGAGTAGAGGATGAGGTTTTGTATACCAGCCCTTGACCCGAAGATGTTTTAAGGTATCTTAAGATGCGTTCAACGGCTTGAAGGTGAGATATTCGAGGAGCATGCATAAACCGGCTGACCACCCTACAGCAAAGGATATATCCGGTCTTGTGATGTTAAGTAGATCAATTTTCCAACAAGTCGTCGATAGTATTCTGGATTTTGGAGAGGAATGTGCATACAACTTATGATTTGCATCCATTGGAGTAGTAGTGGGCTTGCATCCAGAGTAGTCAGCATCTTGAAGGAGATCCAGACAGTACTTCCGTTGGGAGACAAGTCCATCCGGACGTCTCACAATCTTAAGACCAAGGAAGTATCGAAGATGCCCCAGATCTTTTGTTTGAAAGACGGAGCTAAGGTATTGTTTGAGCGCTTGGATTTCCTTTGAATCGTCTCCAGTAATTAAGATATTATCAACATATACTAACAGAAGAACCGTTCATGTTGCCTGATGACGAGCGAACAGAGAGAAGTCTGCTGAGCTCCGAGTAAAGCCGACTTCCCGAACTGCCTTACTAAACTTGTCGAACCATGCCCGAGGGGATTGTTTGAGATCATAGATGGACTTCTTAAGATGACAAACTCGGGACTCCCCCGTGATCTCAAATCTGGGAGGTTGTTGCATGTAGACTGTCTCCTGGAGGTCACCGTTCAGAAATGCATTCTTGATATCCAGTTTATGTAAGGGTCATTAGCGATGAACAGCCACAGAGAGGAGGACATGAACGGTGTTGAACTTGGCTACTAGAGAGAATGTTTCCTCATAATCGAGACCTTACTGTTGGGTGAAGCCACGAGCCACTAATCGGGCCTTCAGACGGTCAATTGTCCCCTCAGGAGCATGTTTGATGACAAAGACTCATTTACACCCAACATGTGTCTGACCGGTAGGTAGAGGTACCAGGTTCCAGGTCTGGTTAGCCCAGAGAGCAGTCATTTCTTCTTCCATGGCCGCCCACCAGCCAGGAAATTGGAGAGTCTCCTACATAGAGTTAGGTACAGAAATCGAGGATAATGAAGTGGTAAAAGTTTGAAGTTGTGGGGATAGGCGATGTAAGGATACATAATTCGCTATGGGATGAGCAGTGGATTCTAGTGTGAGATCAGCAGGACACGGAGCGTCAGAGGTCGAAGCCGACTACATTGGGCCACAGAGCCAGGATGGCGGTGAGTGTAAATACGTATAAGAGGTGGCTTGGAAATAGTGGGAGCCTGGTCAGGAATCTTTGGTGGTGGAGTGGTAACGGGAACGACAGGTCGTAGGACGGGTGGTGGTAGAGGTGTTGGATCTGGAGCAGAGAAGAAAGGAAGATCCTCCCGAAAGGTAACATCAGCAGAAACAGTCACCTTGCGGGTAGCAAGAGAGTAGCATACGCAGCCTTTCTGAGTTCGTGAATAGCCAATGAAGATGTGTTTGGCCGCCCGGGGATCCAACTTATCCGTGGATGGACCAAGAATGTGAACGTAGCAAGTACACCTAAAGATGCGGGATACGAGAGAGAATGTCGGAGTAGAGGGGAACATGAGGCTGAACGGAGTGGCATTGTGGAGTATGGGAGAAGGGAGACGGTTAATCAGATAGCAAGCCGTTGAAAGCGCAAAGTTCCAATAAGCTTTGGAAACCTGCGTATGAAGCATGAGAGAGAGAGCAACATCGAGTGATGTCAATTCTTACGTTCAGCGACTCCGTTTTGCTGGGGGGGTGTAAGCACACGATGTTTGGTGAATGACCCCAAATTCAGAACAAAGGTTCGCAAATTCGTGACTAGTGTATCGCGAGCATTATCAGTGCGAATAATTTTGATGTTCGTGGAGAATTGTGTGCGGGTCTCAATGAGGAATGCCCAAAAGACATGGGAAAGCTTGGAGCGATCACGAAGTAAATATGGCTACGTCATCCGAGAATAATCATCAATAAAAGTTAGAAAATAGCGATATCCAAAAATACTAATGATTTTGTACGGTCCCCAAATATCAGAGTGTACTAAAATAAAAGGAGCAGAGCTCCGAGTACAATGAGATGGAAAAGATGAACGAGGCTGCTTGCCGAAAATACAAGATTCGCACTGAAAGGGAGGAAGAGATAATTCTGGTAGAGCCTTTTGGAGGACTGGTAAAGGGGCATGCCCAAGACGCCGATGAAAATCGACGGAGGAGACAGAAGAGAGGATAGTAGGAGAGTCATCAAGAAAGTAGAGCATATTCTGCAGTCGTCCCTTACCAATGATATTTCGCGTCTGACGATCCTGTATCAGAAAAGAAGATGTAAAGGTTACAAAACAATTTAAATCAGTAGTGAGACGACCAACAGAAAGTAAATTAAACGGGGAGCCTAGAACATGAAGAGCCGAGCGTAGAGATAGAGAAGAAGTGAAAGGGACATCAGCATAGCTGGAGACCGGAACAGTGTCCCCATTGTCCACTGTAATACACTTAGGATGAGGAGAATCCAGGTACTGATGTGGCCGCAGGGAGGTGATGTGATGAGTGGCACCTGAATCCACTATCAAGTGTGGACTAGTGGAGAGAAAAGCGATACATTCATGTGAGATGGAGGCAGCGGAGGCAACGGAGGCAGGTGGGCGACTGAGCAGACCATGAAGTTGTTGAATCTGAAGCCGGACCTCTTCAAGGTCAGTACGAATGACAGATGAGTCGTTGGCAGCAACAGTGTCCTGTGGACGAGGATGAAGCTCATGTTTGCGATAGTAAGTGGCCTCAAGGTGGTCGTCCTTACCGCAGAAGGAACACTTTGGTCGTGGTCGGCCTCCCCGACCTCGGCCCCGAGAACCTGAACGCCCCCCACGAGCAGGAGGAGGGAGAGTTAGTAAGGGCGCAAAAGTCTGCTGAAGGAGAGTCGGTGACGAAGGTCCAGAACTGTCACGAGGTGGTGAGACCTTGAGCAACATGGAACACACATCTGATAGTGACGGAGTAGCAGCAGAGGAGAGGATCTGAGCCCGAATGCTCTAAAGATGAGGTGGTACACGAGCCATCATCATAGCAACACCGATGGTTTATTTTTGATCACGTTGTGCAGCAAGATCCATCGTAGGAGGTTGATGTTGAATCCATGCTTCAACCAGAGTCTTGGACCGAGCAACAAAGGAGGTGAGATCGGCGGCCCCGCCAACATCAAGAGTTTGAAGATCAGTTATGATGTCATACAGGTGTTGGAGACTATCTTTGCCGAAATAGAGAGAATGGAGCTCATCCCACATCGCTTTGGCCGTTTTATGATACATGGCCATGCGATAAGGTTCGTCATCAAGGGAGTTGAGGAGCCACGTCTAAACTCGACCATCGTTGCGCAACTAGTCTTCAGTAGGAGCAGCGGGAACAGCTTGGGTCAGGTGATGCAGAAAGCCTTTGGACTGAAGAACGCGGCGAACAGAGTGCACCCACTCCACAAAGTTTTTCTTCTCAGCTAAAGACATAGTAGTGATCCGCAATTCATCCCGAAGTTCAGGGGCAAGGGTCGGGCGGTCTGCAGAAGAGGAAGCCGCCTGTCTGGTAGAATCAAGGGAAGACCCCATGTCCAGGCGGTCAGGATGCTAGATTGGCGGCAAGAAGACCGGTGGATAGAGAGGAGACCGCGCGAGTAGATCGGGCGACCAGAATAGCGAGCAGAAAGAGGCCGCCCGGTAAACCGCGCGAGAAGACCGCACGGTCTCAGTGACAACACACCAGCGACAAGAAAAGAAGAGGTCGCGACCAAAAAATGCAAAGTGGTTAGAGAGGAGAAGCTGCCTTGACTAGAGAACAAGAGAAGTCGTACGGTCTCGGCGACAACACACCAGCGGTAAGAGGCCGCGACCAGGATGCACAGCCCGCGGCGGGTAGAGAAGCCACGGCGACTAAGCAGAGAAGAAACCGCGCGAGAGGTCCGCACGGTCACGGTGAGCACACCAGCAGTAAGGAAAGATGTCGCAACCTAGATGCGGAGCTCGCAGCGCTTAGGGAAGTCGCGGCGACTAAGAGAAGACGCAGCGAGAAAAGAGGGGAGCAGCAAGAAGGCGGGTAGAAGAAGCACGTGGTTGGGGAAGTCGCAGCGACTAGGATAAGTCGCGGCGAGAAGAGAGGAGAGCTGCAATAAGGCCGGTAGAAGAAGCACGGCGCGAGAGGGCGAGAAGGCGAGAACTCGGCGGGTAGACAAAGAGACCGCAGCGAGTAGACAGGGAGCAGGTAGCCGGGAAGAAACCGCGCGGGTAGAGGAAAAAAAGGAGAAGGCCCAACCTGACAGAGAGAGAGTTATAAAGGGGGGCAAGAGAAGAAGAAGAAGAAGAGGTGGAAGCCACGAGAGAGAGAGCAGGAGCGGTTAGAAAGAACCTAACCGCGCGAGAAGCCGCAGTTAGAAAGGGAGTTAACCGCACGGGAAGCCGCGGTTCGAAAGAACTTAATCGCGCGGAGGACCGGTTTCCTCTGATACCATGTGGATAAAACCTCAAACTTGTATATACTTTCTTAATAATCAAATACACGGTATGAATACACATTTATAGGAGGGAGAAAGAGAGAAGAGATCCTTATACATGATGTGGGACTCAAGAGGAGAAAAGAAGAAAACTAAATAAATGATAAATGGGCTCCAACATGGGCCTCTTTACATGGGCTTTTCCAACAAATCTAAAACCTTTTTTCTGCTACTATGTTTTGTTGTCAGCTCTGTCATGTCTCCTCATTCCAGAAGTTGGCCAGTAGTAGCCTCCTTTTCACCTTGGATGAAGTCGTCTCCACCCCCTCTGCACTATTCAATATTAACTTTTGCAGTACCACCATCATCTCTCATCAACTCAATATGATGATGCATCTATCTTTGCCATTCTCATCCATCAGCATCGCATCAATAAATGTACCTTCAAAACCTCTAGCACCCTCACGACAACTACTTACACCAATCACCCATCTCCAATGAAACTTAACTACACTTATTTTGCATAAATGATCCACAGTAAATTAACTTGCATGTTGAATTGTGAAACTCAATTCTTTTCTTTTCTTTGTTTTGGTATTGGGAACGAGTCACTCAATAAGAGAAAGCCCCTGCACAATGTTTGGGTTAACACAACAAAACATTGTTCACAATATGGTATTTTCGTTCAATCTACACCCCAGAAGCCGAGAGACACAACCATTATTAACTAGCTTGGCCCATTCTTTCGTCCAAGTAAGTTGAAAGACCGCAAATCCACAAGATTACAATCATCGAATCGCCCTGGATAACCAACAGGAGGATACAATAAGAAAACATAGAAAGACGAAAACCTTCCAATGTTGCACAAAGCTCAATGGTCGGAAAAGAGGGGCATCAAAACAGAATGTTCCCCGCTAAGCGAGCAAAGGAACAATGATCCCGGATGACTCCTATAGTACCAGCTCAACTACAATTCCTCTTAACAGCACCATCAAAGTTAAGTTTTGCTCAGTTATCTTGTAGAGAATCCCAAAAGAAAGGTTGTTGAACGACAAAATCATCTCAAGAACCCTAGTTAGGATGATAAGTCAACACAACCTCAAGGTGGCCTCCTTTAGCCTCAAAAACCTCCTTCGCCGACATCACCCCTTTGCGACAAGCAAATGCAAAGAGGATTGAAGTACATTAAGAGGAGCGTTTGTGATGCAGGACAGACGTCACACCTGCCTACCACCCTAAAGTCCCATCAGGGGGCCCACCCCGGCATTGCACCAAGGCGGCTTTATCAAGGATCAGTTGGTGATGAGAGTTTGCCTGAGAGCTCTTTATCAAGGAGGTCGGTGAATCGAGCCTCAGCCTCAACAACCTATCGGCTTCATGAGATGGGTTGGGGTGTACAGCCCGCGGGCCTGATAAAGCCGCCCTGGTGCGACGCCAATGTGAGCCCCCTGGTGGGACTCCGAGGTGTCAGACAGGTGTGACGTCTGTCCTGCATCATAAAAGCACGGATCAGTTGTTGATAGAGCTCGGCTGAGAGCTCTTTATCAAGGAGGTCGGGGGATCGAGCCCCGGCCTCAACAACCTATCGGCTTCCTGTAGTGGGAACGGAGACGGGTTGGGGTGTACGGCCCGCGGGCCTGATAAAGCCGCTTTGGTGCGAAGCCAAGGTGGGCCCCCTGGTGGGACTCCAGGGTGGCAGGCAGGTGTGACGCCTGTCCTGCATCAGTTTGTAGTGACACGGTTGAAGGACATTAAGAGGTGGGTTTGCGACTCCCAAATGCACTCATGGTTGATAAACGGAAGAGAATAGAGCCAAAAAAAACCTAGTCAAAGGGCTCAAGAAGAATATGCATAAGGTCCTCCACTTCATTGGCTCACGGAAGACAAGCCAAGGAGATCACCATCCCATATGCTACAAATAAGGTATGACAAGGAAGGCGATTAAGGCATGACTTTTAAACAAAACATTTGATCTAGGAAGGAAAAAAAGCCTTCCAAATCAAAGAAAAACACCTAGGAGTCCGAGCCAACATTGAACAAAGACTGTCACAGATCAAACGGGTTGAAAATCCAAAGAACTAACCTCACTCCATCCAACACGGTCATGATACACTTGAAGAGGGGAAAGAAGAAAATATGCATCCCAAGGTCATCATTGCACCAATTCTGTATCACCACACGATCGCAATCATTCAGGCTGATGAGATCTGTCACTTAGATATCGACTCTACATTAATCATATTAACCAAGAGTGTGAGCCAGCATTGAACAAAGAGCATCACAAACCAAACAGGGTTGAATATCCAAAGAACCGACCTCACTTCATCCAACATGGCCATGATACACTCGAATAGGGGAAAGGAGCACATGTACATCCCAAGGTCATTGCTGCACCAATTCCAGATCACCACACAGTCCAAATCATTCAGGCTGATAAGATCTGTTGACTTTCAATCCCATGTCCACCGAATATGTATCAACAAACTAGATTTTTTTTCCATAGCTCAAAATACGCAAAAGTTCACTATGATTTTCTGGTAAAATCTATCAGCCCCACCAACACATTACTAACCTTCCAAGCCATAATGGATTCAATTTTCAAGCACTTTGCAAGTTTGCCTCATAATTTCAATGGCATTCACATTTATAACAGGGAATGGAATCTTCACCTCCAACACATCTGCAGGTTTTTAATTCTCCCTTATAGCTCCTTTGTTAATCACAATCTGACAACTATGCGCCTTTCTCGGTCTTATCAAATATTTATGTAGGTTTGTATGTGGTTGTGCCACTTTAGCACTACCTCTTACTTCCACAAAATATAAGGATGCTTTCACGGTTCAGCTGACAGCTTTTGGATTTATAGAAACTTTAATACATGTACTGGTACATCTACCTGAATTTCAAGCCATCTCCACTATAAACATTGATGCATTAGGGGTCACCGTGAGTGCGGTCGGTACCAGACATGGCAACTCTCTGGATTTTTCATTAATTGCTCTCTTCATAACTTCGTGAAACCTCTATTTACACTCAAGAAACATGTTATCATTGAAGCCACCTGACAATGGAGTCATTGGTCTCTTGATGATTCAGAACTCCTTACATGCATGGCCACCGAAGTCTTCCATATGAAATGAGCCAATCCAACCAATCCATAGAGAAAAAACATTGTCTACAAAAATTCCTCAATGTCAATCAATATATCACCAAGAAGCCAAGAAAAGGTAACTAACTCTGTTGCAGATGCTCTTTCTTGACCCATCGGTCAGGATTTCAATGTATTTTCCACTTAAACAATCAACATTTCCGCCAAAATCCTTTTCCAAATAGCACATTTCTTTAATTCCTAACTGCTTTTTATTCCCCGTGAATTCACAGCTCATGCACCATGTTTTTTAAGAAACACCGCCCAAGTCCCTATAGGGCATTCCGTATTCCTGCGAACACTAGCATGAATCCACAATACATTTTAGACTCGCAAGCACTATAAAGGACGCATGAGGGATTTATAGGCGACGGAAAATCTGCGACATAACCCTACATGCTAAGCAAATCCGACGGTTAAGTCACAATTGAATAATAAATAATATATCTCATGCAGATAAATTCAAAGCAAAGCAAAGATAATTTTTTTAAGCGAGGCAAGCTTAAGTTTTCCTCCGCGTGGAGGATCAAAGCAAGAGTGCGCGGCGAATAAACCTTGCAAATCACAATAATAATCTAAAAGCAACTCACTATCATACTAGATTTCCAAACAAGTAAAAGATCTAATCCAATATAAATATGCTGAAAATAATAGTCCGATACAACAAGGACTCACCAAGTAGTGGGCTGGCCAAAGCACTGAAGAATTTGGGGCCGGAGATGCATGTACAATGATCCGAGGTGGAAACGACGATGTGAAAAATGATGTAGGTGGCTGTCCTCAGTGGAGGAAGGTCGAATCGGACCGAAAATGGATAGATTCGGCCACATGTGGGTAGATCCGGGTGAGGGAGGGGTGGATCCGATGTTTGGTGGCGGATTCGGGCTAAAGGATGAAGTACGGGTGGAGGTAATGACGGATCGGGACTGCAATTGTCCAGATCTGGACTGATCTGTATATGGTGGTTGTTTTGAGGTGGTTCCACGAGAGGGGAGGTGGTGGAGAGCAAATCGACAGAGGGGGAGTTTGGCCGACTGTTGGGAGGGATTAGAAGGGTGGTTGGTTGTCCAGGACCTGCTGGAGGACAACGGCAGTGAGAGGAAGGGAGGAGAACTGGCGGCTAATGGCTGTGAGGAATTGTGGAGGGGCTGCGGTTGTTTTGCTGGTGGGGAAGGTCGGCTGACAGGGGGCAAAATCTGGTCGGCGGTGAACTAGGGCTGAGCAAACTTTATAAATGAATAGTATATTTCATTTTCCAACAATAAAGAGAGTAGAATTCTGATTTTCTCGGCAGCAGGGGGAACAGGTGGTTGGCGAGTGTTTAGGGGGTTGTAGAGGCTGCGGCAAGGGGTTTTGGAGGGGGCGAAAGAGGGCTAGGGTTAGGGGTACCTTGGGAAGGAAGATACAAGGCTAAGAGTAGTCACCTAGGATTCCACGGAGTCGGCAGCGTGGCAGGATCACGGGAATCCGGGAACACAAATCTCCAAATTCTGCAATGCCACCGATCAGTCCACATCTATTTATAATAAAAGGAGGATTAAGGCTTCCCACCATCGACGACTATGATTGGTCGGAGGTGGGGCCACTCAAATACATCAAAATACAACGCAAAATAATGACAAATACATTAAATCGATTCGCAGCGCAAATCTGGACACATCTGCGGAGTCCGATCGTTGATTCGGACACGCCATATATGGAAAGTCACTAATCAGTCTCGAACGGGCCCAAAACTCGTCCTCCACTGCAGGTCCTCATATCTGCTCCGCATCAGTAAAACTCTTATTAGGTAATAGACCAAAACAACAACTTCCCAAGTCAATTTACTTCAAGCATTACCTATATCAAATAAGGTCTAGGCCAACATCATTATGGATTTTATTGTGGGCTTCCAAAGCTCTCATGGTAAAACCATTATTCTCTTAATTGATAATCGCCTTCAAAAATATGCATATTTTTTGCAACTCTAAACTCATTTCATAACAATCTATGTTGTCAATGCCTTCACTATTAATATTAGCAAACTATAAGACATTGCACGACATTTCATAGAGCGACCCTATCCTTCTCAGGAACCTCTAGAAAGAACTTTTTATGAAGTTCAACGCGCCTCTACGAGTCTGGATTGTGTACCGCCTTGAACTAACATCCAAACAAAAGTTGTTAACTTTTGTCTCCAACAATATTTTCAGTAGTACACAATGGATTATCCTCAAAAGTATGTTCAATACTGCCATTGGGCATAATTTCATATAATATTCCTATATTGGAATACACCTTTTGAATACCAATATGGTCTCCCTCCTTCCATTCCCAAAATGTACTAGCTCCTCGGATAAACCCAATGAAAGTTTTCTTCTCAATGCATTTTTGAAAACTTGAAATTTAACATTTTGCAATCATAAATCACATGAAAAGTTGACAAAGGTGGAAAATATTGCTCTTACTCAATTATGAATTGGGTACTTCTAAAGCTCCGTGTCTATCATCAAGGATTAGTAAGGCAGCATTTTTCACAAAATTTGGATTGTTTCTAATACATCCCACTCTTAATCATCACAAAATTTGGCTCAGCGACATAAATATTATTTCTACAATCCACATCACATATTCACCCATACTTAGCATTTCATCATAAAACCCCTAAATGAATATCCTTAGTGCTCACTCCCTTGGTTTTGTAACTGTAGGGACAAGACTTCACTTTTGATTGGAGGGCGATGACATGCTCAAAGTCCTAAACAAGACTTACCAATATTTTTTCAACCTGCTCACCATACTCACCCCATCTTCGTCCCTACGACACCCACGACAAATGCCATAGATGAAGAGGTTGCTCAACATGCCACCAGTTATCCATGATGTCTCAACCACGCATTCTCACATCTTCTATGACGATAAAATTGTAGCATTTACACAATGATATTGTACAGATCCTTTTTGTCGTAACTTCCCATGATGCACCTGACAATGGCAGATCACCCTCACCCCCTTCACATTACACTGCAATCACCCTGAGTCACTGACAACTGGGTACCAACTCAACTCCAGAACTTCCCCCTTGTACTCTTATATATAGGATCCATGGATAGGAAGGAATACAACTTTGTAATCCCTACGTATATCTTTGTCATCTTCTTAAATTCATTCCTTACAAACTCTGTATTTCGTGTTAGTATTATTTCGGGCTCTTTTTTCTATCACAATGATTCTGTATTTTCTAGAATCAATAGTTGTTTTCTGCTGTCAATGCCAAAGTAAGTTCAAGGGAAATAAGAAAAACACAACACTCAAGCCTTTATCCCACTATAGTGGGGTCAACTATATAGATCTTTTGTGGGCATTGTGCCCTATCTTTAGTCATAATCTCACTAATGTCCAAGTACATCAAGTCTTTTCATATAGTTTCATTTCAAGTCTTTATTGGTCTACCCCTCCCCAGTTTAACATGCCTAGTGAATAAATTCTCCCAACGCCTAACAGGTGCCTCTAATGGTCTCCTTTGTATGTGTCCAAACCATCTTAGTCGGTCTTTTTGCATCTTCTCTGCAATTGGTGTCACTCCTGTCTTTCCCTGATACACTACTCATTCCTAATTTAATCCATTCTCGTGTGTCCACACATCCACCTAAGCATTCTCATCTCCGCAACTCCCATTTTTGCTCATGCACACAATTCACTGCCCAACACTCAGAACAATTGAGCATTGTTGGTCTAATTGCATTACCTGCTCGGAGTCTATGTATCACGTCTTTATGAACATCTTCATCTTTTTTAACTATCAATCCAAGATATTTAAAGCACTCACTGTGGAAAATATTTTGATCATCCAACTTAATAACGAAGTCATCCGTCCTTCTTGCATTGCTAAATTTAAGCTCCATATACTTTGTCTTTGTCCTGCTCAACCTAAATTCTTTTCTAAAGTGTCACGTCAAGATTCAAGTTCCGCGTTTACACCATCGCACGTCTCATCGATCAAAATGATATCATCCGCAAACAATAAACACCAAGGTATTGCTTGTTGGATATGTCTGGTGAGCTCATCTAAGATAAGGGTAAAGGAATAAGGGATTAAAGCTGAACCTTGATATGAGCCAAAAGTGATAGGAAATTCATGTGTTAATCCTCCAGATGTCATCACCCTAATCACTGAATTTGTATACATATCTTTGATTATGTCAATGTATGATACATTTACACATTTCCTTTCTAAGACTCTCCCTAAGATCTCTCTTGAGACTCTATCATAAGTCTTCTCAAGATCGATAAATAACATGTACAAATCTTGTTTTATCGATAGTTATCAATGAGTCTCCTCAAGAGATGAATCCAAATTGAATGTTAGTCTCTCGATTTACTCTTCTTTCTATTACTCATTCTCATAGTTTCATGGTATGACTCAGTAATTTAATTCCTTTATAATTAACACGGTTTTGTATATCTCATTTGTTTTTATACAATGGTACCAAAATACTTTCTCTTCATTGGTTTGACATCCTCTTTTCTTACTGAAGAAAAACACAAGTAATAGATTAATGTAGAAAAACAAGGACATATCCTTGTCATTCTCAATTTTCAGGCTTTTAATTAGTGGCAATTCTAACTCAACCTAGAAGATCAAATTTGAAAAAGGCTACTCAACAAACAAACCTAACAGCATGTAAAGAGACACTATGTTGTTAAAGGCGCGCCTCAGGAGCGTCTAAGGCTCCAGGCTCACCAGGCTCAAAGGTCTATGCCTCTGTGCGCCATTTTTGCGCCTTTGGACATTAAATGCGTGTCTGGGTGTGATTTTTGCTGTAATTTTTTTTCAAAATAATGCAAGAACTAAATAATTTTTATAAGATTTAATGTTTTTGAAACATAATCGATCGTTGAGATTTATATATGATCCAAGCAACCATATTAATTTTAATTTTTAAGAGATATAAATGATAGAAATGAATGATTAATGAGTAAAATATATGAAGAATCTGTTCAAGAAGATGAATTGATATTTGATGTTGATTTTTTAAAATGAATGTGATTGTGTCATGCCTTCTGCGGGCGCGCGCCTGCGCCTTGAGCCTTGCGCCTAGGTTCCAAGACCTTTTTGCACTTTGGTGCACTTTGCGCCTTTAATAACTAAGAAGGGGCATATCATTCTGAAAAAGTATTAGTTGCAACTTGCAAAACTAGCCAGAACTCTTGGGTGAACTCACTCAGAAAATACAAATTCTGAAAGACTTGAAACAATGATCATAAAACTAGTAAGTAGAATTCACCTCAGCCAAGTTCCAGGTATCCAAACTCTCCAAACTCCACCCGTTGGTGTTGCGGAAACCGTCCACCACAGTCGTCGTTGACATCGCCGCAATATTCTCCATGGACACATCAAGTTCTCGGCGGAGTAACGAACCACCCATGATAAGCCCCATATCGAGTACCCGGAGAGCCTCCTGGAGCTCGCCTGCGCAGGAGCGTATCTCCGCCACCAGGAGGCAGGCCAACGCATATGCGTCCCGCCACGTAGACACCACCTCGTCCCATGGTCCCGAGTGGAGCTGCTCCCAGGCCATATCTAGTGCCGCTTCTGCTTCCCTTAGATTGCCGGCTTCCGCCAGCTTGGTGGAATTGACGAAAGCTAAACCACCCTCCTCCATTATCCTGCGAAGGAGAAGGCGCCGGCGTTCCACGTCATTAAACATTAGCAGCCGCGTGGACGAAAGACCACTGGCGGGGGCGAAGCGGCGTGGACGAAGGACCGCAGGCAGCGGCGAAGCGCCGGCCTCCTACACCGAACTTGATTATCTCCGTTTTGAAACAAATAGAAGACGAATAACCTATTTGGGACTCCGGCTGGGAAGGAAGACGAAAGCTGTGAACTGGAGGCAGGGTCCGCGACAGCGACTGGCCGTATTTTGCCGTTTGTAGAGGGAGGCCGCCGGGAACGGCAGGGGATTGCGAAAAAAAAACAAAGGGGGAGACTCTCGGCTCAATGGGCGCCAAACACGAACACCACCGCAGTTTCCGTTTGACGCGTTATTGGCCTCCCCTGGTCCTATGATTTGATATTTTAGTATATTTTACGGTTGAATTATTTTCGCGAAATATTGTAGTATTAAAAAAATACTGTCAGTATTATTAGTATTTTGATCAAAACCGTTATTTTTACTAGTATTAACGGTTTGATGCGCACCCTCATCCTGATTTTACTCATGTTTGGGGGACTTGTTTTCACCAATCAAGTGTTTACGATCGCATGACCTGCACCTTAAACAGACCTAAATCGTGGTTTATTTCTTCCAGTGAGGTTGGACAAAAATGTTATTGTCATACCAGAATCTTATACCTCAAACTAGTTTCTTGTTTTGGTAACGATACTAACATTTGTCATACCAAACATACATTCCATGACAATGACGTTTTTGTCCAATCTCATCGGAGCAAATAAGCCGCGATAAGTCGCGCCCAAAGCTCCATTTGGTTCGGCGGTGGCGGGTCGATCCGACGGGTGGAAACGGAGTGTTCGAATCGGAGGGGGGAGGTGGCTGCTCCAAACGGAGCTTTTGGGGCGTTTCTCAAGGTGGGCGGGTGGAAACGGAGCAAACGTCGTCAAGGTTCATTTGTTTACCCTCCTTCCGGCGGCGTTTGCCCAAAACAGAGCAGCGAAACGCCCAAACAAATAGAGTCTAAGACTCCGTTTGGCACGGTTGTGGCGGTCATGAACGCATGGGTAAATCGTCATCTGTTAAGGATCAAACGGAGGAGGGAGGCCGCGATTGGAATCCCTCCATTTTCCTCCATTTCTCATGGTGTGGCGGGTGCAAGCGGAACAAACGTCGTCGCTAGACATTTGGTTACCCGTCGTGCAGCGGCGTTTGCCTCAAACGGAGAGTTCCAAATGCTACGTCAAACGAAGCCAAACATCATATGTTTGAATATAAAAGCGGATAAAGTTCCTTAGATGAGTGTAGTCGCGCTCGGGCGCACGCAGGTGTGCGCGCTTGGTCGCACGCGCGGGCATGCACGCGCGGGGGGGGGGGGGGGGGGGGGGGGGGGGGGTCGCGTGCTGGCCAGGCCGCACGGGGGATTGGTCGCGCGCGAGCCAGGCTGCACGCGAATCTGACCACGCATGGTCCTAACAGCGTGTGTCAGGTTGCGTGCGTCCCGGCACGCACTCTTGGGCATGTGTGCATGTTGGCTTGCGTGCACGTTCGTGGTTATGCGCGGATGTTCGTGCAGGGGCTTTTCGTGCATGTCAGGGCACGTGTCTGCTTTCGGGCGCGTTGTGGATGGCTTTTGTCGGGACTTTTTAGCCTAAATCTTTATTCTTCATGACAGGGCTCGAAATGTACTGCTCGGCCGATGCGTTTTCGCTCTTCTCTTACCGAGGACTAAGTTGCAATTTGGAGGAGGAGATTCGGCCTTTCTGTCGACTTTGAAGTGAGGATACCCCGTGCTGAGGGGAGGGTGCAAAATCCTCCTCGTGGCTGGTTGACGATCTGCGAGACTACCTTGAGATCGGGATTCTGATTTCCTCCATGCGAGGAAGTGTTTGAGATTCTGAAGTTCTGCGATGTGCTGATTTCCCAGTTTACTCTCTTGGGAGGTGTACGCCTCATGGGGTTGGTTTTTATCTTTCGCGAGCATGGCGAGAAACTTTCTTTAGATTGTTTCTGGGACTGGTGCGATATTCGTTCTGATGGTGGCGAGCGGGTGGAGATTTGCAGTAACAAGAGTTGGCTTGATTCGAGATTCGAACGGACCACTGCCACGGAAATACTTTATTTGGTTATGTCAAGAATTCTTGGGGTTTGTCGGAGCTGTGGAACGTGTTGCCTGACCATTGTCGTTGCCAAAAGGGAAAGGAGCGAGAGTTTTCCCCAGTACTTGGATTTTCGAAGTCTCATGAGTTGGCGAACCGTCTGTTTTGCATTTCTTCGTTCGTAAAAGAGAAGCATTTGTTGCGTTGTGGCATTTCTTCAGTCTCTGGGCGGACCGCTAGGACGTCTTTGGGTTGTAGTCGGAAGCGGAAGGCCGTTGTAGTTTCCCGAGGTGGCAGGAGCTCGGCGCCTTGTTTGTCTTCTCTGAGTGACGATTCTCCTTCCGGTGGCCGTGGCGGTTCGCCTCCTGAAGTATAGGTGCTTGGTTCGTCTGCCCCCCAGTCTTTCCCTACGGAGGCATTGGCTCCGAGGCTATCTTCTTCCTTAAAGACGATGAATGAAATGGTAAGTGAGCTTGATCGTTTTTGGCTCTTCTTTATTGTTGTATTGTGCTAACTTTTCTTCACACTTCTTTTTTTGAAGATTGGGGCCCAGGTTCAAATTTTTGTTACTTGGAATGACTATTATGTGAGTTTAAAGGACGGATACCTGGCCCTTCAGGAGAAATTTCAAGCCACGGCAGGTTCTCTTGTCGCCTTGAAGGATGATCATCGTCGGGATGTTTCTCGATTTCGCCGGATTGGATCTGAGCGGAACGCAAAATTAGAGGAGACTCGGGCTTCCCTAGAAGTTGAGAATAATCTGGTGGAGAGGACTATGCAGATGTTGAAGTGTGCTCCAGAGGAGACTTCTCGTTTGGAGACGGAGCTTGGTGCAGCGAAGGCCCAGGTGGAGGTGTTGTCTTCCAATAGTCGTGTGTCGGAGTTGAAGGTTGTTGGCTTTACAGAGTATATGAAGTCTTTGTATTACATGCGAGTGTTGAAATTGGTTAAGTGAAAGTGGGGGTGATCGGCTGTCCGGGCGACCAGGGCGGTTTGACCGCGCGGACTGGATCTTGTCCGGCGGGTAGTTGGTAGTTGGCGACCTGGGTAGTGAGCTGCGGGTTGTCCTTGCGGACTGCGCGAACTGGTTGAGTCCGGTAGTGGGCCGAGCTCTGCAAGGAAGTATGCGTGCGGCCTGCGCGGTCTGGGCTTGGAGCTGGCGGACTGGACTTTGTATCCGCCGAGCTCGCGCCTTCTTGTCTTGCACTTGTGGAGTTGGTTTCCGCAGTTTCCACTGTGACTGGGCTTGTGTCAGTGGTCGCGGACTGCGCGAGAAGATTTCAGTTTCCGTAGTATCCGCTGTGACCAGGCGGGTTGCCTGTGGATTAAAGCGGTCTGGTGCTTGCGGGTTCGCGGGTTGGTTGATCTTTATCGGGCGGACTCGGCGAGATGACATTGCTAGTCGCGACCAAGGGGCGGTGTCTCTATCTCATAGGGTGGTGACCGCACTCCTCACCCAGCCTATAAATAGGACCCCCCGACACCTCATTTGGTAGCAGAGTGAACAGTAAGTTGGGCTTGAGTGTTGGCTACGGACTCGGTTTTTTGTATCCGCGCGGGCTGTTTGCTTAACCGGTTTCTGTGTGCAGGTGGCGCGGCTAGCAGTGTCAAACCAGGAGTTTGGTTCTGACCGCTGGAGCTAGCGGGCTGCATTGGCGGTTACCAGCATCAGCTTTATCTCAAGTTTCTTCTCTGTCCGCACGACCTCGCGGTCTCGGCGGATAGGCGGCTTGTTCCTCTGTTCAGCAGTAGTTAGGCGAATAACGGGTTGTCCGCGCGACCTCGCGGTCTTCGCGGACTCCTTGTTGTTGTTCGGCTTCAGCAGTTTGGAGGGGTGTGTACTGCGCGGTCTCGGCGGTCTCGGCGGTTTCGGCGGTCTCAGTATTCTATCCGCCCGGCTTGTTTTTCTGCTTTTTCATACTGGCGAAATCATGTCTCGCCACATATGCCTCGCCTTGTAAAGAAGTTGAATAAAGTTTTTGATCTGCTTGTTTCTGTCTGTGTGTTTGGTTATCTAAGTTGCTTCCTACTTTCCGCGGTTCAAGTTGTGATCTGGGTAGTGCCGAAGATATTAATTTGGTGTTTGGGCTACCTTGTTGATCAACTTGAGAAAATTCAACATGGTATCAGAGGAAGGTTCAGTTGCTTGAGCGGTGATCAACAGGCTTTGTTGTTGCTCCGTGTGCTTCTGAAGGATAACCAAGTTATCGCCATGGACGGTGGTTTTGCAAGAGGTCTTGGTATTGAGCTTCTGACGCCGACTAACTTCAAGAAGTGGAAGTCGTGCATGAAGAGCTATCTTCTGGGTGAGGAGTTATGGGAGGTCGTCGGTGGAGATGATCAAGTAGAAATAACTGTTGAGTTTGGTACAGCCGAGCAGGTGAGAGTGTGGAGGAAGAAAAATGCCAAGGCTGAGTTTGCTCTCAAGCGGGCGGTGTCACCTGAACTCTTTGATCACATCTTAGGATGTGAGTCTGCTGCTGAGATTTGGACTTCCCTTGATGGATTGTTCAATAGGAAGAATGTAGCAAGGCTATAGTTCTTAGAGAATGAGTTGGCTAAGGCAACTCAGGGAGATCTTTCTATCTCCAAATTCTTCTTGACGATGAAGAGCTTGTGTGCTGAGCTCTCTGCTCTTGATCCTGATGAGCCGATCTCCGAGGCTAAGCTGAAGAGGCACATAATCCGCGGTTTGAGGAAGGAGTATGTGACCTTCGTTACTTCTGTTCAAGGCTGGGCTACTCAGCCCTCTCTTTTGGAGCTGGAGAATCTGCTTGCCTCGCAGGAGAGCTTGGCAAGACAGATGGCTAGGGTGACGGTCTCTGAAGGAGCTAGTGATGCTCTCTTCACTGAGAAGAAGAAGAAGAGATGGGAAGGGAAGAAGAAGCAGTCTGTAGGTGGAGATGAACCTTCATCTTCTAAACAGCAGGAGGGGAGCCTTGCTCCTAAGAAGGATTGGAAGAAGAACCTGAAGTGCTTCAGGTGTCATCAACCAGGCCACTTCAAGCGAGACTGCAAGGTCAAGCTGCAGCCTGGGCATGCTGCAGGGAAGGAGGAAGCCTCCTCAAGCAAGGAGGAAGCTGGCTGGGGTGGAGCGTTCATGACGGGCACTTGTGTCCGTGCTTTGTCCACCAGTGACATGGAGGACGACTGGATCGTTGACTCTGGGTGTGGTCATCACCTCACCGGAGATTTGTCAAAGTTCTCTTCGCTGCAGGCATACTCAGGTAACGAAGCTATCATAACTGCTGATAACACTATTCATGCAGTAGAGAAGGAGGGTATAGTAACGGTGGGCAGTGATAAGGGGCCACTCACGTTAAGGAGTGTTTATCACGTACCGGGTATGAAGAAAAACCTCTTCTCTGTGACCAATGCGGTTGATGCTGGTTATCACGTTCTGTTTGGGCCAACAGAAGTGAAGTTCCTTCGCAACGTATCAACGGTTAAGGCTGATGTTGCTCATGTAGGAAGGAGAGTAAAGGACTTGTTTGTCTTATCAACAAGCTCCTATGTTGATCGTATGAGGGCCAATGATAGCGCTGCTATATGGCATGAGAGGCTGGGGCATATCGGGATGGATAAGCTGAAGGCTATGTCAAGTAGGAGCCTGGTGAGAGGCTTACCTAAGCTATCATCTTTCGGTGAGGGTCATGTTTGTGCTGGATGTCAATATGGGAAGTCTCATCGTCTTCCATTTGATAAGTCACAAACAAGATGCAAAGACCATTGGAGGTTATCCATGGTGATCTGATGGGACCAACAGCGATTGTTAGCCTTGGTGGAAGCAGGTATATGCTAGTCTTGATTGATGACTACTCAAGATACACTTGGGTGTATTTCTTGAAGGAGAAGTCTGAAGCCTTCCGATTGTTTGTGGAGTTCAAGGAGCTGGTGGAGGGAAGGCTTAACCTGAAGATCAAAAAGCTTAGAACTGATAACGTCGGAGAGTTTGTCTCCTCTGAGTTTTCTAACTTTTGCAGGAAGCATGGAATCCAGAGGGAGCTCACTTGTGCTCATACTCCACAACAAAACGGAGTAGCGGAGCGGAAGATCCGTCATCTGACGGAGACTTGCAAATGTTGGCTTCATGCCAAGAGTATCCCAAGGTCCTTCTGGGCGGAGGGAATGTCTTGTGCTGCCTATGTCATCAATCGGATGCCTCTGAGTCCGATCAACATGAAGTCTCCCTTCGAGATGTTGCTGAAGGAGAAGCCTAGTGTGGAACACCTTCGGGTGTTTGGATCAACTTGCTATGTGCATATCCCTGATGCGCTAAGGACTAAGCTTGATGCAAAGGCAAGGAAGCTTGTCTTTGTTGGCTATGATGAGCGGAAGAAGGGATGGAGATGCATGGATCCGGTGACGAAGAAGTTCGTGGTGTCAAGAGAGGTTGTCTTTGACGAACTGACATCATATGGAGGAAGCTTGGTTGAGCTGCCAGAGAGCAAGGTTGATGAAGGTCAGGAGGTGGCTGAGGTAGCTGATCAAGTGGAGCTAGCTGTGTCACCACCAGCTCCAGTTGCTTCAAGTTCTGGAGGAGAAGCTTCTGGGTCAGGAAGCAGGGGGAGCATTGCTCCAAGCTTGCCAGAGAGCAGAGGTGAACCAGAAGAAGCAGCGGAGGTGATTAGCAAGGAGCAGCCTCTTCGGAGGTAAAAGAGGGTTATCAAGCCTCCAACTCGTTACTGCGAAGGAAACACTGTGAGCTATGTCTCATGCTTCTTTGCAAGTCCTCTGGATGAGCGAGAACCTGCTAGCTTCAATGAGTCCACTGGTGTCAAGGAGTGGGAAGATGCCATGAGAGAGGAGATGGATGCTCTCAAGAAAAATGAAACTTGGGATCTTGTGCCCAAAGTTGATGGCATTACTCCGGTGACATGCAAGTGGGTGTTTAAGTTGAAGAAGAAGGCAGATGTGAGCATTGAGAGATTCAAGACTCGCCTGGTTGCTCGAGGGTTCTCTCAACAGTATGGAGAAGACTATGAGGAGACGTTCAGCCCTGTTGCAAAGATGACTTCAGTTTGGATGGTGATTGCATTGGCTGCTTGCCAAGGATGGAGGATGTGGCAGCTTGATGTAAAGAATGCTTTTCTTTACGGAGAGATTGACAAAGACATCTTTATGGATCAGCCACTTGGTTTCGTTTCTGAAGTTCATCCTGATTACGTCTGCAAGCTCAGGAAGGCTCTCTACGGGTTGAAGCAAGCCCCTAGAGCTTGGTATGGGAAGATAGCAGAATATCTGCAATTCTGTGGATACCTTGCTTCAAACTCGGACTCTAGCTTGTTCATCAAGAAGAAGGGGGAGCTTTCTGTCTTGGTCCTGCTGTATGTTGATGATATGATCATCACAGGGAATTCTGAGGAGGAGGTTGCTAGGCTCAGAGCTGAGCTAGCCATTCGCTTCGAGATGAAAGACCTGGGAGAGCTTCATCACTTTCTTGGTCTCGAAGTGGAGAGGAAGGAGAGCAGTATCCTTATCTGCCAGAAGGGATATGCTGAGCGCATTGTGAACCGGTTTGGCTTGATTGAAGGAAAGACTTGCTCTACTCCTATGGATCAAGGGCTGAAGCTTCGACGAGATGAAGGGAGAGTTCTTCCTGATCCTTTGGTGTTCAGGGCTCTTGTTGGAAGCTTGATCTACCTGACGATTACTAGACCAGATATAGCTTATGCTGTTGGTCGAGTAAGTCGGTTTATGGCAGAGCCAAGGAAGTCTCATCTTGTAGCGGCAAAGAACATTCTGAAGTATGTCAAGGCAACTTCTGACATGAGACTTCTTTACAGAAGGGATGCGAGTTTCTCTCTGCTAGGTTACACAGATGCTGACTATGGTGGTGATTCGGATGACCGAAGGTCAACTTCTGGTTATGTGTTCACTTGTGGATCAGCGGGCATTTCGTGGTGTAGCAAGAAGCAGGACTCGGTATCCGTCTCTACTACGGAAGCTGAGTACAAGGCGTCTTCCTTGGCAGCTCGAGAAGCCATTTGGCTAAGGCGGCTAGTAGATGATGTCCATGAGGAAGTGCGAGGCCCTACTTTGCTCCGAGGGGATAATGAGAGTGCTCTCAAACTGGTGAACAATCCAGTTTGTCATGCCAGGACTAAGCATATTGAGATCGATCACCACTTCATAAGGGAGAAGGTGTTGGAAGGATCTCTTATGGTTGGTCATGTTCGGAGTGAAGATAATCTTGCTGACATCTTCACCAAGTCGCTGTCGAAGGGGCCTTTTCAGCGGCTTCGAGGTCTGCTTGGTTTGATCACCACTTCTCACTTCAAGGGGGAGTGTTGAAATTGGTGAAGTGAAAGTGGGGGTGATCGGCTGTCCGGGCGACCTGGGCGGTTTGACCGCGCGGACTGGATCTTGTCCGGCGGGTAGTTGGTAGTTGGCGACCTGGGTAGTGAGCTGCGGGTTGGCCTTGCGGACTGCGCGGACTGGTTGAGTCCGACAGTGGGCCGAGCTCTGCAAGGAAGTATGCGTGCGGCCTGCACGGTCTGGGCTTGGAGCTGGCGGACTGGACTTTGTATCCGCCGAGCTCGCGCCTTCTTGTCTTGCACTTGTGGAGTTGGTTTCCGCAGTTTCCGCTGTGACTGGGCTTGTGCCAGTGGTCGCGGACTGCGCGAGAAGATTTCAGTTTCCGCAGTATCCGCTGTGACCGGGCGGGTTGCCTGTGGATGCGGTCTGGTGCTTGCGGGTTCGCGGGTTGGTTGATCTTTATCGGGCGGACTCGGCGAGATGACATTGCTAGTCGCGACCAAGCGGCGGTGTCTCTATCTCATAGGGTGGTGACCACACTCCTCACCCGACCTACAAATAGGACCCCCCGGCACCTCATTTGGTAGCAGAGGGAACAGTAAGTTGGGCTTGAGTGTTGGCTGCGGACTCGGTTTTTTGTATCCGCGCGGGCTGTTTGCTTAACCGGTTTCTGTGTGCAGATGGCGCGGCTAGCAGTGTCAAACCAGGAGTTTGGTTCTGACCGCTGGAGCTAGCGGGCTGCATTGGCGGTTACCAGCATCAGTTTTATCTCAAGTTTCTTCTCTGTCCGCACGACCTCGCGGTCTCGGTGGATAGGCGGCTTGTTCCTCTGTTCAGCAGCAGTTAGGCGAATAACGGGTTGTCCGCGCGACCTCGCGGTCTTCGCGGACTCCTTGTTGTTGTTCGGCTTCAGCAGTTTGGAGGGGTGTGTACTGGGCGGTCTCGGCGGTCTCGGCGGTTTCGGCGGTCTCAGTATTCTATCCGCCCGGCTTATTTTTCTGCTTTTTCATACTGGCGAAATCATGTCTCGCCACGTATGCCTCGCCTTGTAAAGAAGTTGAATAAAGTTTTTGATCTGCTTGTTTCTGTCTGTGTGTTTGGTTATCTAAGTTGCTTCCTACTTTTTGCGGTTCAAGTTGTGATCTGGGTAGTGCCGAAGATATTAATTTGGTGTTTGAGCTACCTTGTTGATCAACTTGAGAAAATTCAACAATGAGATCGGTGCTTGATCAGTGAGGAAGTTTGCGAGGAAATCTGGAGCAGGGAAGTGGAACCTCAAATGGAAGATGTTCGAGAGTTGGCCCTTAGGCGTGGAGTCTCGAAGGCTTTTTGTCCTGTTAGCAGGAGCTTGAGATGCGATGTATCTGGCCTTAGCTTTGATGATAACTCTGGTGACAAGGGCTCTGATGTTGACGCGACCGACGTGTAGCGGTGCTGTTTCCTTGTATTAGTGTGCGTGTTTGCATTTTTTTGTTTTTTCCAGTTGGTTGTCATTGTTATTTTACGATTATTGACTGGCGCGTTTGCGCATGTACTTGTATGTTGTTGTGATGATGATTGTGTCTTTTTTCCTGCCTAAGCATTGTTTGGATCGTAGTGTTGCTTTGCGGGGGCTTATAATTGTGCCTGTAATTGGTTAGTAACTTAGTTCGCACAAAGATCGCTCGCGGCTTAATTCGCACGGGGATCGCCCGCGGCTTAGTTTTCACGGTGATCGCTCGCAGCTTAATTCGCACGGGGATCGCCCGCTGCTTAGTTTGCACGGGGATCGCCCGTGGCTTAGTTCGCATGAGGATCACTCGCGGCATGGTCGTGAGGGGGTAGGCCCTGACGACGTCCTGGCGTAGAAAGGCAGGTTCGGTGAATAGCTTTTGTATTCAAACCGCATGTACAGTATTACCTTTCGCACGAGGATCGCTCGCAGCTTAGTTAGCACGGGGATTGCCTGTGGCTTAGTTCACACGGGGATCGCCCGCGGCTTAATCTTACCTTAAACTAGTTGGATATTGTTGAAAACAAAACATAATGTTTAAATAACTGATTGTCTATATGCGTCCGTTCTTGCGGTTCTTACTTGTCATAGAGTTTAAATATGATAAAAGCATCTTTGAGGAAGTTCAAAATAAGGAGTCACTGATATCCAGGGCTACGACTTCTGTTGGTTGGGCTTGCTTAGAGTAGCATGTCTTGGCAACTTCTTTCTTTTCACGCACAACTCCTATCCCTCCATTAGTGGGGAATTTCAAGGCGAGGTACGGGATCGAAGGAATGACTTTGAAGACCGACTGGATGGGCCTTCCGAAGATCGCGTTGTAGGGCGAGCTTGAGTCTATTACGACGAACTAGATTTTGTGCGTAACTTGCCTTGGAAACTCTCCCATGGTGACTGGTAGAGTTATCGTCCCTTGTACTTAGACTGAATGGTTGTTGAAGCCGTAGATGGGTCTGACTGTTGGCATGAGATGTTGGACTGTATGTTTCATGCTTTGAAGAGTGGCGAAGAATAAGACGTCGACTGAACTTCCGTTATTGACGAGTATTCTCTAAACCTTGTAGTAGAAATCTCTGATTCCTGCACTGATCATCAGGGGGTCTCGATGAGGTGTCTGGACTTGCTCAAGGTCTTCATCCTTGAAGACTATGACAGAGTCTTTCTTGCGTCCTTTGTCTTCGTGAACATTTTCCCGGGCACTTATCGAAAATATCGGGTAGAGAGAATTGATGACGTGGCGATAGTTTTGATGTTCCCAATTATCTGTCTGCCACTGGTGTAACGCCCCGTTTTTTTCAGCGATTATTTTTATTCTCGTTTGGCGTTACGATGACGCGTTTCCGTGGCTTGTGCCATGTGTGGAGTACGGTTTAGCTCCTTAGAACTGAGTGCCCTGTTTGGTAGCCTGTTGGCAAGATCTCCCTAGCAAACCGAGTCGTTTTGGTGACCCGGTGTGGCCTCTCGGGGGGATGTTTGTGTTTGGCTTTGTTTGGGTGTAACTCAAGTTCTGTTCGTCGAAAGTTAATTTCGACTTCGCCGTTGTGTTCGTAGCGTGGGTATTTAGCTACGGTGCGAATTTCGTCGAATTCCGAGGTAGTTCGGTTTTCGCGTCGATTTGGTGCTTTATGTAATTTTGTAATTAATAATATAATTATATATATATATATATATATATATATATATATATATATATATATATATATTTATAGAATGAGAAGGAACCGCCATCTTCATCTTCCCCGTAAGAAACCGCCGGCCCCTTGTACGAGAGAAACGGAGAAACCGCCTACCTTGCCTTCGGACGCCGATTCCCGGAGCGTTTGTGGACGGAATTCGATTCCGAGAGTGGATTCGGATTGCTCTCGTCGAGACCTTCATTCCTGCGGTAAGAAATTCGATTTTCGTGGAGTTTTGGAAGGATTGGAATTTTCGGTTTTGGAAGTTTTCCGCCATTAATGGCCGAGTCTTTGTTCTAGGTGTTGCGGCCGTTTTGATCCGTGCGAAGAGGAGGAAAGCAGTCCAAAGCTTCGCTGTGAATTGAGGCAAGTGGTATTCTTGCCCTTGCCAAGTGTTTTCTTTGATTTTATTTGCTGAAATTGAAATCCCGGTTAGCCCAGGTTAGAGGCCTTGTTGTTCTCATTTTCTTGCTAACTATAGGGCTTAGTTCTTCCTACTGAAACCCCCCTATGTTGTGGTGTTTGGAATCCAAATTGTCGGCGTGAAGCCGTTGTTTCCCTTGCTCTGATTGTTGCTCTGGTTCGGGCGTAGCCGAGAGGGAGAGTTAGGAGGGGGGGTGTGGTTGCCAATTTTCGTTAAGGTATTATTCGAATGGTTAGACATAGTTTGAATGGTAGTAGCGTGCGACGTGATAGTTGTCTACTGCTACTGCAGTGGCATGAGTCGTGTGCGCGTTCCGGTGTCGTTCGGGAAATTCCAAACGGTGCAGGTTGACCGCGCACAGTCATCAACAGTTAGGGCGCACGACCACTGGTCGTGTGCCTCTGCTCGTGCGCGACTGTCTTTCAGTTTCCAAAGTTCTGTCTCGGGCAATCGCACGAGCGCTGACAACAGTGCGCACGACCACTGATCGTGCGACACTGATCGTGCGCAGTTGCTAGGTTTTCTGTCAGGTTTTCCAGGTTTGCTTCGCACGATCATCAGCCGATGAGTGCGCACGACCACTGATCGTGCGTCACTGATCGTGCGCTTTGTATATTTTATGTTGCTAGGCGAATTTAGATGGGTTCGAGGGCGGGAGTTTAAATACTCAAGTGGCAGGCAACTACTCGAGTTCTGGATCTTCTGCCTTGGTCGTTCGACTGTCGTCGAGCTCCGTATTCTTTAGTGGGTTTGTGGGTAGTAACATTATTTTGGCGGCGAGTGAGGCTAGCTCACTCAACGCCAAAGTTTAGGTAGGCACTGAGTGCGTTTCACTCAACGCCTAGTCGTGTTGGTTTATTTCAACACTCTTCCTTTACCTTGTGTTTCATTTCCGAGTGGATTTCCAGTTGTATTTCTGGGTTTTCCTTGTCGGCCATTTTCTTTATTTTCCTAAAGGCCGAATCGTGGGTCGTGGTTAGTAGTGGTGGTTGTAGCTCTTTATGGGGGTGGAGTTGTGTGATATAGCCAAGGCCACCCATGGATTTCTTGCTCCAGGTACGGGCTGGGCATGTCGGGTGGAAGGTCCCTTGTGTTTTCACGTGTTGACCCTCGAGCTTTTGACTTGGACATGGTGGATTGGAGGACTGCGTTTGCCTTCGATCCGGTTCCTCGTTGTTGTTTTTGCTACTATCACTTCCCACAGTTTAGGGTGTTAGAAGTTTCTTCTTTGATAGTTTGCAGCATTCTGGCTCTTGGTAGTCTAGTAGGCCCTGCAGGATGTTGTTCCTGGGCTGGGTCGTTGCTGGTTCTTTGCACGTTGTGCATTTCTTGTTGTCCTGTTTTGGACAGTTGTGACTCTTTCTACTGCATGTTTTCTGTTATTTTGTCCTTTTGGTTGACTCTTTCATGCAGTTTTACCTTGATTTTTGCTTGCTGAGGTATTCTGTTTTCTTTTGGAATGCCTCAGGTTCTGAGCTGTAGCCAGTCTGGTGGCTAGTTGGAGGTGTTGTTGTTGGTGGACTCCCGGACTTTGGAGTTTTGTTTACCTTGTTTGTGAGGTTGTTTTCAGTACTTTCTTACAGACATATATATGTGCTGGTGGGTTCGTGTCAGGTTGTTGGCGCCCACTAGTAGTTTTTACCTTGTACTAGATATATACTATTGCTGCTACCATTTATTTTTCTGGAGATAGTCTACTTGCTTTGAGAAGGTTTTATGTTAGGTTGCTAGTTATTTTTAAACTATAATTATTATCATAAATGAAGCTCATGATCAGCATGTTTTGTAAACTTAATCACTATTTTCCAAATCACGTACGAAAACCGTTTTCTTATATGTATTATATAAACTAAGTGTAGTGTCTTGCATAGCATGAGTGGTTCTCTTGGGACCCTTATGCGCTCTTTAGGGTGTAAAACCTAATTAAAGTATTTTTCCGCAGCGTTTAAATATAGTTTTCTTTTGTGGACTAGATGATCCACTGAGCTGAGGGATACAGACTCTAAACATAACTGATTTTCTATTCATTAAGCACATGATTTTCTTGCATAAAGATTGTAGTTGGATTTGCCTGAGCGTCAGCAGTTATCCCCTGCTTGACGTGGCATCATGACGCGTGTTTTCTCTTACTCTGATAATTCTTAATTCGGAGAAAATGCGGGTTATGACAGTTGGTATCAGAGCGAGGTTGCTTGACAAGTTAGTTGGGCAACCTTCCTTGGATGCTTTTAGTAGTTCAGCATCATGTCATTCACACACCGATATGTCATCAGCACGTCTTGGCAAAAGCACGAACACTGCACTCATAGCATAACATGAAGTATACAGGGCATATTATGTAGTATGGGATGCATAATATGTGTTCGTATATGGATCCACCATAGGGGCTACATGTGAGGGTTATGTAGTATGGGATGCATAACCTCACCACATGACTGCGACTAGCACGTTTCTTTTTCGTTGCATGGAAATGTTATGTAGTATGGGATGCATAACATTTTCATGCGTACGCCGCTCATAGCATGCACTAGGGCCTTTTTTTTTAGAATGCATAGCACAATCATGCATATCATATCATTGCATAAGCACAACGCACCGAGCTAAAGATTTGCAGGATGACATATGTACACACATGAGTTTTCAAACTAACATAAGTTCATGCATCCGATCTAGGCACAAGAGTTAGTGAGGTGGTGGTTAACCATCCTAGGTTAGGGCATATCATCTAATTATTGTGAAGAAGATAAACTCTCAGAGCAAGTTTAGCAGCTTTAAGTCTATATCTACATATGTATTGTCTGTACTGGTAATCGGTTCTAGTCGTTGGATTTGGGTCTGATTTGCGTTGTAATGATTTTTTTTAGGATGGCTAGGCGTCCTGCGACTCGATCGACTCCCCTGTCTGAGGGTGAATCTTCTGGAGCTCAGAACGATGCGGTGATCGAGGGTCTGCGTCAGAGTAGCGAAGCTATGGGTAGGTAGTTGGAGGAGGTGCAAGCCCAGATTCAGTCTTTGGTTGCGGTTGTTGCAGGGCAGGCTCAGGGTGCGCAAGTTCCTGCAGGGGGGTTAGCTGTTCCCCCTCCTCCTGCACCCTTGAGGCCTCCAGTGGTGGTGCCAGCAGAGATGGCCTTCATCTCGCAGTTTCAAAGGCTGAGCCCTCCCACTTATGATGGGAAGGCAGATTTCATGGTGATAGACGACTGGCTGATCTCCATGGAGGAGATGTTCTCGTACTCAGGGATTTCAGATGATCAGAGGGTGATGATAGCCGCCTATCAGCTTAAAGGTTTGGCTAAGAGTTGGTGGCTGAGAGAGAAGGAGAGCCTGGTAGCCGGATGCCCTTGGGAAGTGTTCAAGGAGATGCTGTTGAGGAAGTTCTTACCCTCGGTCGAGCGTGACCGCCTCATGAATGATTTCCTCTATCTGAAGCAAAGGCAGCTCACGGTGGGTGAGTATGAGATAGAGTTTAGTAAGTTGAGCCGTTTTGCCCCTGGATTGGTCAGCGTTGAGGCTGATCGAGTTAAGCGATTTCTCGGTGGTTTGAGGAGTGAGGTGCAGCAGTTGGCCAATGCTTATGGGTCAGTGACTTATGCGGGAGTTGTAGAGGCTGCTCTTAAGGTTGAGGCCATTGAGACGACGAAGAGCAGAGGCCAGCAGTTGAGGAAGGATAAGAGGAAGTTGGTAGAGGAGAAGAAACCCCTGGTACCCGATGCTGTTCCGGGAAAGAGGAGCAGGGTGGTGTGCAGTTTTTGTGGCCGGTCAGGCCATCCTGTTGAGAGGTGTTTCAAGAAGGCGGCAGCTCAGAAGAAGGAGCAGGTTCATGCTATTCAGGGTGCTCCTGGGAGAGATGTCTCCTGTTCAGTTTGCAAGCGATCCGGGCATGATGCAGCCCAGTGTTGGTCCAGGGATAGAGTCTGCTATCAGTGTGGGCAGAAGGGTCACGTTAAGTCGAGGTGTCCTCAGGTCCAGTCAGCTCTTCCTGCAGTTCCACTGCAGGCATTACCTCCACCTCAGCGTGTGGACAAGGGAAAAGGGAAGCTGAACGTGATTTCTTCCGAGGAGGCTCAGACTTCGACCCAGGTGATCTCAGGTTAGTAGTTTGTTGTTTTCTTTCTAGCCTGGTAGTTTAGTTGCTAGATTATTTGCGGTACTGTTGTGCTAGTTCCTTAGCTTTGTGCGTTCCTATAGGGAAATTTAAGGTGAAGAACCGCTGGGCGCGTGTTCTGTTTGACTCCGGCACTACCCACTCGTTCGTGGCTAGAGCCTTTGTGGAGCGTCATCGGTTGTCCCTAGATCGTGTTCGGGATTCCTTCAGTGTCAAGTTTCCCTCTGGTGAATCTGTGTTGTCAGATTTGGGTATTTTGGATTGCCCGGTTTTGTTGGGGGATTTTTTTGCGAAGGCGGATCTGAAGATGATTGATCTAGAGGACTTCGATGTCATTTTGGGCATGGACTGGCTCTCTCGGTATGATGCGGTCATTCAGTGCAAAGGAAAGCGCTTGGACTTCATCAGGGACGACGGTCAGCCCGGCAGCGTGTATGCTGATCCGTGTCAGGATTCTCCTGTTCTCTCTGCGGTATGTGTTCAGAGATTGTTTCTTTCTGATTGTTGTGTTTGTTTAGTCTCGGCGGTTGGAACCATTGTTAGCGTGCCACGCTTGGAGGAGATTCCTATTGTTCGTGGTTTCGCCGATGTTTTTCCTGATGATCTTCCTGGTATCCCTCATGAGCGGGATGTGGAGTTTGTTATTGATTTGGAGCCGGGTACGCGTCCTATTGCTAAGGCGCCGTACCGGATGACCCCTCGTGAGTTAGAGGAGTTGCGAATTCAGTTAGATGAGTTGTTGGCTAAAGGTTTTATCAAGCAGAGTTCGTCACCTTGGGGTGCTCCTGTTTTGTTCGTAAAGAAGAAAGATGGGTCGATGCGGCTTTGCATCGACTATAGAGAGTTGAACAAGGTCACTATCAAGAACAGGTACCCTCTGCCGAGGATCGATGATTTATTTGACCAGTTGCGTGGTAGCACGGTGTTCTCCAAGATCGATCTTCGTTCGGGCTATCATCAGCTCAGGATCCGTGAGGCAAATATTCCACGGACTGCGTTTAGGTCGAGGCATGGGCACTTTGAGTTTTTGGTAATGTCGTTTGGTCTGACCAACGCACCATCAGCCTTCATGGATATGATGAACAGGGTGTTCAAGGATTTCCTAGACAAGTTCGTTGTGGTCTTCATTGATGACGTGTTGGTTTATTCTCGCAGTGCTGAGGAGCACGAGCAGCATTTGCGTTTGGTCCTATCAGAGATGAGGAACCACAAGTTATTCGCCAAGTTGAGCAAGTGCGAATTTTGGTTGCCTTAGGTTTCTTTTCTAGGCCACGTGGTGAACAAGGATGGGATCTCGGTTGACCCAGAAAAGATTGCAGCAGTGACGGATTGGAGTAGGCCGAATACTCCTAAGGAGATCAGAAGTTTCTTAGGGTTGGCTGGCTATTACAGGAGATTCGTGGAGGGTTTCTCTTCTCTAGCCGCACCTTTGACCAAGCTGACTCAGAAGAATGTGGCTTTTGTTTGGAGCGAGAAGTGTGAAGAAGCTTTTCAGGAGTTAAAGAGTAGATTGTGTACTGCTCCCGTTCTGACCCTTCCTACTGAGGGCGTGGATTATGATGTGTATGTGGATGCTTCGCATATAGGACTGGGATGCGTATTAATGCAGGATGGAAAAGTAATCGCTTATGGGTCAAGGCAGCTGAAGACTCATGAGAGGAATTATCCTACTCATGACCTTGAGTTTGCAGCGGTTATCTATGCTTTGAAGTTGTGGAGGCACTTACTTTATGGGGCTCAGTGCAAGATTTTTACTGACCATAAGAGCCTGAAGTACGTGTTCACGCAGAAAGAGTTGAATCTGCGTCAGCGGCGGTGGCTTGAGTATGTGGCGGATTATGACGTAGAAATCCAGTATCATCCGGGCAAGGCCAATGTGGTGGCCGACGCCCTGAGCCGAAAGACGGGAAAGATCTTTAACCTCTCCGCCGATTGATTAGTTGAGGAGTTCCTCCTTATGGATATTTCAGTGGGATGCTGTAATTTGCAGAGTAGCTTATCAGTGGAAGAGCCGTCCTGGATTTCTTTGACTAGACTGCATCAGAAGGACGATCCGGATCTGTTGCACCTTTTTACCAGGACAGAGAAGGGAGAGTTGCCAGATTTTTCTATTGATGATGCGGGTACTTTGAAGTACCGCGGCAGGTTTTGCGTTCCCGCTGTTGGGGACATTAGGAGTATGATTTGCAGTGAGGCTCATGGTTCCAGCGTTGCCTACCATCCAGGATCTACGAAAATGTACCGTGACTTAAAGCAAATTGCTTGGTGATATGGTATGAAAGGAGATATAGCCCGATATGTTGCTGAGTGTCACACTTGCAAGCGTGTGAAGGCCGATCATGGGAGGCCTGGTGGTAAGTTGACTCCGCTAGAGATCCCGACTTGGAAGTGGGAGAGTATATCTATGGACTTCATTACGGGTTTGCCACAATCCCCGAGAGGATTTGATTCTGTTTGGGTTATAGTGGATAGATTGACGAAGTGTGCTCACTTCGTGCCTTATAAGATTGATTACCCGATGAAGAAGATAGCGGAGTTGTACTTGAATGAAGTCATCCGACTCCACGGTGTGCCAGTTAGCATCATTTCTGATCGAGACTCCCGGTTTACTTCTCGTTTTTGGCAGAGTCTGCAGGAGGGTTTGGGTACGGATCTGAGGTATTCTACTGTGTACCACCCTCAGACCAATGGGCAGACGGAGCGGGTCAATCAGATTGTTGAGGATATGATCCGGTGCTATATTTTAGACCACGGTGGAGCGTGGGATAAGCGTCTGCGACTCATGGAATTTGCTTACAATAACAGTTATCAGGAAAGCTTGCAGATGGCTCCGTTCGAAGCTTTGTATGGGAGGCGCTGTAGGACTCCGTTGTTTTGGGCTGAGGCTGGTGAGAAGCCTTTGTTGGGTCCTAATGCTCTGGAAGAGATGGAAGTCGCCGTGAAGCTTATTCGGGAGAAGCTTTGGTTAGCTCAGGAGAGGTATGAAAAGAACGCCAATCGGCGTAGGTCTGCCTTGGAGTTTTTAGTAGGGGATCATGTATACCTCAAGGTTTCTCCAATGGTTGGTGTGAAGAGATTTGGTAAAAATCGGAAATTGGACCCAAGGTATGTGGGCCCGTTTGAGGTCTTGGAGCGGATTGGTGTGTCTGCATATAGATTGGATTTGCCAGCGAACTTCCCTGGTGTTCATAATGTTTTTCATGTTAGCCAATTGCGGAAGTGTGTGCGCAGCAGTGGGCAACTCTTGGATGTTGTGCCCCAGTTGGAGCCCAACCTCTCTTTTGTTGAGGTGCCAGTTCGTATTTTGGATTCTCAGGAGCGTGTGCTGAGAAAGAAGTCCATACCGATGGTGAAAGTTCTATGGAAAAATCACGATTTGGAGAGCGCGACTTGAGAGCTAGAGTCGGCCATGAGGAGGGCGTACCCTCACCTGTTTCTCTGATTTGATCGGTATGTTTCCCTTTGTAACTTCTGTTTGTTACTTTTCCTTCTTTTGTAGGAGGGTTGTGCGTAAAGTTTCGGGACGGAACTTTCTTTTAGGGGGAGTGACTGTAACGCCCCGTTTTTTTCAGCGATTATTTTTATTCTCGTTTGGCGTTACGATGACGCATTTCCGTGGCTTGTGCCATGTGTGGAGTACGGTTTAGCTCCTTAGAACTGAGTGCCCTGTTTGGAAGCCTGTTGGCAAGATCTCCCTATCAAACCGAGTCGTTTTGGTGACTCGGTGTGGCCTCTCGGGGGGATGTTTGTGTTTGGCTTTGTTTGGGTGTAACTCGAGTTCTGTTCGTCGAAAGTTAATTTCGACTTCGCCGTTGTGTTCGTAGCGTGGGTATTTAGCTACGGTGCGAATTTCGTCGAATTCCGAGGTAGTTCGGTTTTCGCGTCGATTTGGTGCTTTATGTAATTTTGTAATTAATAATATAATTATATAATTATATATATATATATTTATAGAATGAGAAGGAACCGCCATCTTCATCTTCCCCGTAAGAAACCGCCGGCCCCTTGTACGAGAGAAACGGAGAAACCGCCTACCTTGCCTTCGGACGCCGATTCCCGGAGCGTTTGTGGACGGAATTCGATTCCGAGAGTGGATTCGGATTGCTCTCGTCGAGACCTTCATTCCTGCGGTAAGAAATTCGATTTTCGTGGAGTTTTGGAAGGATTGGAATTTTCGGTTTTGGAAGTTTTCCGCCATTAATGGCCGAGTCTTTGTTCTAGGTGTTGCGGCCGTTTTGATCCGTGCGAAGAGGAGGAAAGCAGTCCAAAGCTTCGCTGTGAATTGAGGCAAGTGGTATTCTTGCCCTTGCCAAGTGTTTTCTTTGATTTTATTTGCTGAAATTGAAATCCCGGTTAGCCCAGGTTAGAGGCCTTGTTGTTCTCATTTTCTTGCTAACTATAGGGCTTAGTTCTTCCTACTGAAACCCCCCCTATGTTGTGGTGTTTGGAATCCAAATTGTCGGTGTGAAGCCGTTGTTTCCCTTGCTCTGATTGTTGCTCTGGTTCGGGCGTAGCCGAGAGGGAGAGTTAGGAGGGGGGGTGTGGTTGCCAATTTTCGTTAAGGTATTATTCGAATGGTTAGACATAGTTTGAATGGTAGTAGCGTGCGACGTGATAGTTGTCTACTGCTACTGCAGTGGCGTGAGTCGTGTGCGCATTCCGGTGTCGTTCGGGAAATTCCAAACGGTGCAGGTTGACCGCGCACGGTCATCAACAGTTAGGGCGCACGACCACTGGTCGTGTGCCTCTGCTCGTGCGCGGCTGTCTTTCAGTTTCCAAAGTTCTGTCTCGGGCAATCGCACGAGCGCTGACAACAGTGCGCACGACCACTGATCGTGCGACACTGATCGTGTGCAGTTGCTAGGTTTTCTGTCAGGTTTTCCAGGTTTGCTTCGCACGATCATCAGCCGATGAGTGCGCACGACCACTGATCGTGCGTCACTGATCGTGCGCTTTGTATATTTTATGTTGCTAGGCGAATTTAGATGGGTTCGAGGGCGGGAGTTTAAATACTCAAGTGGCAGGCAACTACTCGAGTTCTGGATCTTCTGCCTTGGTCGTTCGACTGTCGTCGAGCTCCGTATTCTTTAGTGGGTTTGTGGGTAGTAACATTATTTTGGCGGCGAGTGAGGCTAGCTCACTCAACGCCAAAGTTTAGGTAGGCACTGAGTGCGTTTCACTCAACGCCTAGTCGTGTTGGTTTATTTCAACACTCTTCCTTTACCTTGTGTTTCATTTCCGAGTGGATTTCCAGTTGTATTTCTGGGTTTTCCTTGTCGGCCATTTTCTTTATTTTCCTAAAGGCCGAATCGTGGGTCGTGGTTAGTAGTGGTGGTTGTAGCTCTTTATGGGGGTGGAGTTGTGTGATATAGCCAAGGCCACCCATGGATTTCTTGCTCCAGGTACGGGCTGGGCATGTCGGGTGGAAGGTCCCTTGTGTTTTCACGTGTTGACCCTCGAGCTTTTGACTTGGACATGGTGGATTGGAGGACTGCGTTTGCCTTCGATCCGGTTCCTCGTTGTTGTTTTTGCTACTGTCACTTCCCACAGTTTAGGGTGTTAGAAGTTTCTTCTTTGATAGTTTGCAGCATTCTGGCTCTTGGTAGTCTAGTAGGCCCTGCAGGATGTTGTTCCTGGGCTGGGTCGTTGCTGGTTCTTTGCACGTTGTGCATTTCTTGTTGTCCTGTTTTGGACAGTTGTGACTCTTTCTACTGCATGTTTTCTGTTATTTTGTCCTTTTGGTTGACTCTTTCATGCAGTTTTACCTTGATTTTTGCTTGCTGAGGTATTCTGTTTTCTTTTGGAATGCCTCAGGTTCTGAGCTGTAGCCAGTCTGGTGGCTAGTTGGAGGTGTTGTTGTTGGTGGACTCCCGGACTTTGGAGTTTTGTTTACCTTGTTTGTGAGGTTGTTTTCAGTACTTTCTTACAGACATATATATGTGCTGGTGGGTTCGTGTCAGGTTGTTGGCGCCCACTAGTAGTTTTTACCTTGTACTAGATATATACTATTGCTGCTACCATTTATTTTTCTGGAGATAGTCTACTTGCTTTGAGAAGGTTTTATGTTAGGTTGCTAGTTATTTTTAAACTATAATTATTATCATAAATGAAGCTCATGATCAGCATGTTTTGTAAACTTAATCACTATTTTCCAAATCACGTACGAAAACCGTTTTCTTATATGTATTATATAAACTAAGTGTAGTGTCTTGCATAGCATGAGTGGTTCTCTTGGGACCCTTATGCGCTCTTTAGGGTGTAAAACCTAATTAAAGTATTTTTCCGCAGCGTTTAAATATAGTTTTCTTTTGTGGACTAGATGATCCACTGAGCCGAGGGATACGGACTCTAAACATAACTGATTTTCTATTCATTAAGCACATGATTTTCTTGCATAAAGATTGTAGTTGGATTTGCCTGAGCGTCAGCAGTTATCCCCTGCTTGACGTGGCATCATGACACGTGTTTTCTCTTACTCTGATAATTCTTAATTCGGAGAAAATGCGGGTTGTGACAACTGGCCCCTCCTTGTTGGGCATCCTGCCGATTTCTTGCCTGTCTAGGGGGAGCTTGATGATCTTGTTGGCACCCTTGTAAGAATCTACCTAGGAGTCCCTAGCTAACTAGGCGTTCGATTTTGTCTTTCAGTCTTACGCATTCCTTTGTGGTGTGTCCAGTTCTCCGATGGAATTTGCAATACTTTGACTGATTGCTATTGGGATTCGGGGCAGGCTGCTTGGGACGGTGCAGAGCCGGCTCATTCTGGATGGCATAAAGTACATTCGTGCGAGTGGTGTTCAACGGAGTGTATTCTCGGGATGGTTGGTCCCTCTGGAAGTCACGTCGTCGCTGGCCATTCTGACGTTCTTCCTGAAATCTTCCTTCATGGGCTTTCGAGAGCTGTTCTCTATCCCTCTTGCGCTTCTGGTCTCTGTCGAACTACTGACGATGAGCTTCGATAGCTTCATCTACTGCTATCTACACTTTCATGCGGTGTACAAGATCTGGGTAGTTGGGGACAGTTTCTCTCATCAGTACAGAGTAGAATCCATTGGGGCGAAGCCCTCCAAGAAATACTCCCCTTAATAGTTCTGGGTCTACTCATGGGATCTGACCTGTACAACCCCATATCCGGCGAGTGTTGTCGGGCGGACTTAGACTCGGAGAGTGGGCCCGACACTCGTCCTACGGGAGCTCGGAAAGCAATGGGCGAGTAGGGCTATTCTTGGTCATTCAGTGAATAGAGCTCGCCGTTTGTCGAACTAAGCTCGTCATTTGTCGAACGGAGCTGGAGGGGCCAGAGTTCGGCGGCCCCCGGCTCGTCAGGGGCGAGGTGGAATTATCAGGGGCAAATGGTGGGGCAGGCTCGCGCTCGCCCCAGGGGAGCTCGGCAAGCGGCAGGCGAGCAGGGTCGGCCAGGCCCATGCTCGCCAAGGTTAAGTTCGGGGAGGCGATGAGTGTCAGCTCCATCAAGCACTCTCCGCCCCAGGCGAGTAGAGGTCTCAGGGACTACTCGCCCAGTCTCCTGTGAAGTGTTTTTACCATTTTGCCCGCGCTGGCCTACCCATAGCCAGTTAGAATAGCGGAGTTACTCTGTTGGCAGACCCAGTTGGAATGCACATAGCTGTTTATAACATCGGAGGTTGGCTACTTGCAGGCCATTTTCAGAATTCTATAAATAGGACTCAAGGGGTATCTCAGAAGGCATGCTCACTTGTTTCCCAGTCTTTTAACGTTTTCTGAGGTATCTTAGCCCGACATTTGGCTAAGGAGGGGAAGCGCTCTAAGATCTTTCGGGTGAGTGGTGGGTCCTCCGCGCCGAGCCCTTGGGTAAATTCCTTTTGCTTTTCCTTGTCATTTTGCTTGCAGGAGAAGTAGGTGCACGATCACCCCTTCCCCAAGAGCGAACTCAACAGAGACCGAATTCTCGGTTTCAACATGATGGGCTTCTGCGGTGAACCGGCGGAAAAATTCCTTCAAAGATTCCCATTAGTTTTGTCGGATTCCCGACAAGTGTTAGGGGTCTCGGACGATTCTTCAGTTGGCGATGAACTGGTTAGTGAACTGTCTTGTGAGTTCTGTAAAGTTCGTGATAGTTCCTTCCCTTAGAGAGTGGAACCAAGTCCGAGCTTATCCTTTGAGTGTGGCTGGGAAGACTTGGCAGAGTAGCTGATCAGGTGTATTATAGATCCTCATGATCATTGTAGAGTGGTTGACGTGTTCTATCAGGTCGTCTGTCCCATTGAAGGTTTCGATGTTCGGCTGTTTAAAGACATGCGGGATTGGATGAGCCAAAACTGGGGGTGCAAGTGGGGAGCCTTGGTGAAGCGGTCGACGAGGGTGAATAGCTTGGCAGCCAACCTGCCTGCACTCCTCTGCGATCACTTCCTGTATCTCTTCCCGAGTGAATCTTTTGCGTAGGGGTAAGCGGGGTTCTTCCTCCAAGACTTGGTAGCGAAGACCAGTTCTGGCCGCTCTGAGGATCGGGTGAGTGGAACTAGCAACATCAAATAATTCTTCTAACACTTCTCTTCGTGGTGCTTCTCTTAGTTAGCCATGGCTTTGTGGAGGCGGGGGATTGGCTGGTGTAGGCGGCTGAGCCAGAGGTGCCCCCATATTCCTGAATAGAGTGAGCATCTCGGTTTGCTGCTCCTCCATCTGACGAACTCGTCCCTCCAATGCTGTTACTGGGGAAAGAACCGTTTCTGCCTCGAGAGGCACATCTACAAGTAGATGGGAGTGGGCTGGCTCAGTGTGCCCCCGTGGGATGGATGCTTCCGCTGCCCGGGTGCTTCTTTTTGCCATCAGAGCTGCTCCGTTGAAGATGTTAAGTTAGACTTTCTATTTCTTTGGACCGCTGAATCGCGGGTACAATCTTCTGAGGATGTTGGGAACTCGCTTCCCACAGACGACGTCAAACTGTTGCGGACTAACTTGAAGTCCCGATCAAGCCGAAATTCTTGGACCGTCTTAACTCTCGGGACGATCGAGCGCGCACAAATCCAAAAGAGTAGGATGATTGTACACAAGCAGTTTTAATGGGGAAAAATCCCTTAACTAGGTAAAAAACCACGTGACCGGGTCTGTGCTGGTCAAAATCCACTATTTCTTGGGGGTTACACCTGGTTTGTGAATTCGAGGGTGGCAGGCCACCTCTCGCTATAATTATGGGATGAGAGAGCACTTTGCATGCAGCAGACACAGGTCGTCGCGTCGGGAGTTGTTAAAGATTGTGCTTTGCTCCAGCGGTCTTCGGATAGCGACTTGCTGATTCTGGATGGGAGATGGAACACTTGGTCTTATAGTTGCTGGAGCCACTTGGGACTTAGACAATTTAACTTTGATGGGTGGTTGTGGCTTGACCCGCTTGTGGCTCGGGTGTGGCTCGGAGGTGGCTCGTAGGAGAAAATTGACAGAGCTCCGGCCTGAGGAAGAAGAAGAATCTGAAGAGAAAGATGAGAAATGAGGAGGCCTGAGGCTTTTTTATAGGCTCTAGGAGGTGGTTACGTGGCTATCCGCACACCGTAACCACCTTCATAAATGTTTTTACTATAGTTTCTGATACGCGTATCCCGCTATTTGGAGACACGCATGAATAAATAATAAAATATTAGTTAAATTCCCCCCCCCCCACACACTAACCTGTTTGTTAGTGGGTGGTTACACGTGGATCGAACGACCGAGTATGCTCCCCCTTGATCGGACGGCGGGAGCGGGCCTCCACGGCTGACCGACAAACTTGCCGCCAAGTTCAGCGGCGAGGGAGGGCTGCTGACGACGGTCGGGGAGAGGTGGTCGCTCCCTTTGGCCGCGCGCTGACGGCTGAGGGTCGCCGCCCCTTTGGCCACCGACGGCCAAGGTGAGGGGCGGCCGCCCCTCTCGGCCGCACGGGTGGTCGGGAGAGGGGGGCGACTGCCCCTTGGTCGCCGACGGCAAAGGCGGGGGGGGGGGGGGGGGGGGGTTGGCCGCCCCTCTCAGCCGTATGGGCGGTCGAGCGAGGGGCGGGGGCTGCCGCTGTTGAAAATTGTGAAGTGAAAGTGGAGGTTGATCAAGCAGACCGTACAGCCTGGGCGGACTGTCTGGCGGACTGGTGTTGTGGCCTGGGGGTCTGAGTTTGCGGTCTTGGTGTTGGTTCCCTGATGTAACCGGGAGGATAGGAGGTTTATCCGCGGGAGGTGGCAGACTCTTTCTCTGAGTCCGAGGAGTTTGCTCTTGACCTCTGGTGGAGCAGCTTGCTGGCGGTTTGGTTTGAGAGATGGCGGACTGGAGTCTTTTCCGCTGAGCTCGCGCCAGGGTTTTTGGACTTTTTGTTTGTGGCGAGTTCAGGGTTTTCGCGGAGTCCGCTGTTCGCTGGTGACTAGGCTGTTGTGCCTATTGGTCTTGGACATGTGGCAGACTGGTGCTTGGTTCGCAGTATGGGAGGACTGCTGTTGTGTCCGCATATTACGTGTGAACTGGTGTAGGGTGGTCTTGTTGTGTCCGCATGTTGTGTATATGGACGAATGCGGTGTTCGCTGGGTTGCGGAATAGCTTCATACCTTGGTGCATGAAGGCTTGTTTCCTGCTAAGTCCTTGCGGACTAAGCGGACTGTGTTGTGCTAGCTGCGGGCTCGAGCGGTGATTCTATCCTCTAGGGTGGTGACCACACTCCTCTCTACGCCTATAAATAGGACCCCCCCATCACATCAACAGTAACTGAATGAACAGTAAGTTGAGCGTTGGTTAATTGCTGAAGACTCAGTTTTGTAGGTCGCGCGGGTTGAGAAGGACTTAACTGGTTTGTTGTTTGCAGGTTGTGCGGCTAGCACTGAGAAGCCAGAGGTTTGGTTCTGACTGCGGTCAGGGATCAGTGGAGCTTGCGGTTGACAATCGGCGGTTTGCAGCAGGTCGCATCTTGTGAACGGCCAGTCTTCTCTTCAGCAGTTCAATAACCTGTTCGCCGGTCTCGGCGGACTAGGCAGTCGGTTAGGCAGCGGCTTGTAAAGCGGTTGTTCGGCAGAATAACTGGTAGTCTGCACGGTTTGGCGAACTCCGTAGTGCAGTGGTGCATCATTAGCTTTGGAGGACTTGGCGGTCTCGGCGAACTCGACGGTCTTGACAAACTCGGCGGTCTGGGAGGGGCAGTCCACCCGGCTTATTCTTCTTGTTTGTATGCTTCTCTTTTGTACTTGGCGAAATCATGTCTCGCCATGTATACCAAGCTTTGTAAATAAGATAATTGATAATACAAGATCTGTGTTTGCTCTCCATTGTCTCTGATTACCTAGTTCTGTTATGGTTGAAGTGTTCTTGCACCTAGTTCTCGCTTTTCGCATGATCAAGTGATCAGCTTGATAGCTCTGGAAGTGTTTGCTTGATACCAGAACTTTCAGTTGATCAACTTGAGAAATTTCAACATGGTATCAGAGGGAACAGTGGCTTGAGTAGTGATCAACCTCAGTTGTGCTCAACACTTCTGGAAGCTTGAAAATGATTAGTTGTCTACCTAAATCACCTAGAGGGGGGTGAATAGGTGAGTCGTGCGTCTTTTTGCGGAATAAAAAATTTAATGATCTATGCACATAAATCTATCAAGCAATCACAGACGGAAAAAGATTTATAGCGGTTCCCCAACCTTGGGTACATCCACTTTCCCTCACCGATCTACTAAAGCACTAGACTCGGCTACTCCACTATATCGGATTGCAAACCAATCCTACGCCTCGGAACAAAGTTCCTACAAACTCGATCCAAACGGATCTACACTCGGAAGATAAAACTTCTTACAACTCGGAGAAAAATCTCCTACAAGAATTAAATTGAGAGTAATGAAAATACAAACAATAATCCTCAGATCATGAGTCTGTCGGCCTAGATCTTCTTTCATTGAACTTCAGCTTTATCAGAAAAGTTGAAGAAGAACTCGTCAAGAATTAGATCTGAAAATTTCCCTTGACTTCACCCGATCTAAGAGGTGATGAAGAACGAACAATAATCTCGATCTGGAAGTCAATCTTGATCTGAATCTTTTGGTTGAAAACCCTAGCACTTGCACGAAGAAGATCGGCGGCGGTGGCTTCCGTTTTTGGAAGGAAAGAACAAGATTCAGAAAATACTTAGAATAATAATTTTCGTCTTGCTTAGGGTTAGTTGGTTTGACAAGACCTTATATAAGATCTCCCTAACGGTCATAATTATCCTTAATGACGTACACGTGGACCAATCACGTCATGTCATTTGAAAATCCCGTCAAATCTGGACTTAGCGAAATTTCTGCAAAACTGAACGCATTTCTCGAGTGAAGCAGAACAACTCGAGTAGTGAAGCTTTTAAGTTACTCGAAATGAATGAAGCATTACTCGAGTACAAGACTGGCTCTCGAGAAATCTACTCGAGAAGAAGTTTAACAGAAATACTCGAGACGGATAAAATCATTACTCGAGAGGAATGGAGTTACTCGAGAACTGGGAATCCACTCGAGAAGTAGAATAAGACTTATCGAGAACAATGACTTAGAAAATTTTCTAGGTCTAGAAGATTGTTACTCGAGAACTAGAACTGATTGCTCGAGACATACTATCAACTACTCGAGTACTAGATGATTACTCGAGTACTATACTTAGAAATTTTCTTGGTTAAAATCCTGAACACTCGAGAGGTGGAGGCAAAGTCAACTCGAGTACTAGACCTGGTTACTCGAGAACTATAATAATACTACTCGAGAACCAATTAATGTACTCGAGTACTAAGCTGACTTCTCGAGTGCTTCTACTTCTTCTACTCGAGTACTAAGCTGACTTCTCGAGTAAAAGACTTAGAAAATTTCTAACTTTAGAAAATTTTTCTTCTTGAATCCAATCATCACCAACTCTTCATTCATTATTCCAAGTGCTTGAATATGAAGTGTATCCCAATAGAGAGACTACACATGAGTCAACACCTTGGATCACACAATGAGAGATTACATTGTATGGTCCTGTATTTATGGCCCATTATAGGCTGACATTGGTTTACACTTAGCAATAGAACCTGCAAACACATAAATAAAATAGAAGATCAAATACAACTTAATTCATCTTAGTCAAGGGTGACTTCATGCAAATCTGGGTTATTGTGGATGCAATATCCAACAATCTCCCCATATTTGTAGAAGTCAGAACCCTCTACACTAAGGTAAATTATACCACAAGATAAAGAACTAAATATGAAAAGGTAAGAGCAAGATAAAATGCAAGAAATAAAGAATTAAACACATAATCATCAAAACTAGAGATTATATAATTAGAATTGTTTTAGACTTCATTTCTACAGGCATTCAATCCTCAATTTCAAAATTCAAAGAAAAATTCAGTTCTGGCTCTTATGTTGTTGATGGTGTTGCTTATCAAACTTTTCCTGTTGCCTCCTCTGATAGTTGAATAGCTTTTGATAATACCTTGGAGGTCTTGGAGGTGCGTTAGGGTTGTTCCTACCATATTCTCTGTCATAAATTCTTCTCTTTGTCATGGAATTCTCATAAAGCTCCCATTCAGAAAAACTGTAATGGAGATCTCTGCTTTCATTATAGTCCATTACTAGTTTCAGAGTATCTATAATCAAGGACTTTGAAGTTGGGCTCCAAACTTCAGCAAATTCTTGAGCTTTTCTCTTTTCTGATTCTGGATTGGGAATTGACTTACTAGCAGAGGGACCTTCTCCATATTTCCTTCTTTTGGGGATCTGAACTTCTGGTAAATCTTTAGGGAAGTCAGATTCCCAAACTTGAGAATAAGATTCTGGAGGAAGAGTTTCATCAGTAGGCCTGGGAGAGAAGGTTGGCATTGGAGCTGGCATCTGAGTTGGAGCTACTGGCTGTCCTTCAGCAAGAGGATTGAGATGATGAGGAATGATGTTTGGGTCAGCCTGAAACTCTGGAAAAATCTTGTTGTGCATCCAGACTGATGTATCATAGGTGTGGAACTTTACTGATTGAATCTGTGCTAGCACATTCTTATTGATTTCCTTGATTTTTTCATTCCATAGGGACTGGACATTAGAGTCATACTTTTCAACTTGTTCTTTTACTAACTTATCCCTATTTCTGACTTCTAAACAAAGTTTCTCTATGGTTTCATCCCTGAAGATACCCACTTCTTCACATACTTTCATTACATACTCTTGGGCTTTCTTCTCAAGTTCAATTTGATTGTTGGCCAGAGTGAGTGATTGGTTCATAACTTCACCAACACTAGTAATAGTGTGGTCTAAGGCCTTGCCACCTATCCTGAAGAGGTGCTTTAGCTGATTTGTATTGTGTTGGATCTCAGCAAATCCTCTACTCATCTCTTTCTCTAAAGTAGTGACCTTGTCTTTAACTATCTTCAAGGAGTCATCAAAGTACTTTCTCTGTTCTGACAATAGTTATTCAATCTTACTCAGAATCTCTGAAGAAGTTGCTGAAGGGGAAACAATGGCAGTAGCAGCAGGAGGAACTGGAGCTGAAGGAGGAGGATGAGCTTTCCATGGAATAATTTATGCAAGTACTACTGAGCTTTGAGCTCTTATAGTCTAGTCAAAAACAACCTCTTCCTCACCAGTGAAGGTGGGAAGGGAGAAGTCTAAGTTCCTCAAGGGAGCATCTATAGGTTCTGGAGAATTTGTATCTTCATCTGACAGAAGAATTGTTTGTTAGTTGTCTTGCTCAGTAGCTGGGGATAGAGTAGTAAGTGACTGAGGGGACTGCACAAGTGATGGAGAAGGTTATTGAGATGGAGAATGAACAGGAGTGGGTTGCTTGGGTTGTTTGGCAGATTGTTCTTTTTGAAGAGGGCGAAATGGTTCATCAGAGGATAGTTCCTCAATCATTTTATTGATGTCATCAAAGCTGGAGATGATTGTTTCTAATACTTGTGCATCTAATTGAAGTTCAGTTGAAGTAGCTGCTTGGAAAGATGGATCTGGAGTAGGAGTAGGAATCATGTCTTATACCGAAGGAGCAGGCTCCCCCTCAAGTGCTGCACCAAAAGTGCCAGCAAACTGATGTTGAGAAGGAGATGTAGTCCTGTCCTCTGAGGCAGAAACCTCATGAACCTTTGCAGCTTGAGTAGGATTTTTCAGCTTAAATTCTCATCTTTGGATAGAAGAAATAGAGACCTTCTTCATATGATGTATAGGAGTACCTTTGGAAATATCAAACACTTGAGGATTAATCTCATGAAACATCAAAGAGATTATCCTTGCAAAACTAGGAGCCTTGATGCTCTCCCTGATCTTATCAAGAATCATCATGCCAAATTGGAACTTTTTCCGGCAGATTATTGCAGTCATAACATTGAATAAGTCATATGAGAGGAAACTTATAGAAGAGGTCTTGCACCAGAGAACTTTTCCAATGATATCCACTAGCAGCTTGCTTTCAGCATTCAAATCAGGCCTTCTGACAGCAGGAGCCTCAGTAGAAATTCCACAGAATCCACAAGCCCTATCATTGTCCTCCGCGGTGAGATCATCTTCTTCATCAACAATCGGCATTTTCAGAAGTTGAGACACAATGGTCTTGTTCAGTTTTATCTTAATGCCCTTCACCCTCGACTTCAAAACTATGCTATTTCTCCTTACCTTAATATTCTGGAAGAATTCTTCAACCTTGGGAAAGAGGATTTTGCAGGGTTCCTATAGAACAAAGGTTAACCCGGCGCTGCCAAGTAAAATTAGCAAGTTCTTGAAATCGTCCGATATCTCTGTGATTCCTGCAATCACCAACTCACTGCCAACACCAATCTTGGACTGTGGTGCCATTGAATAGTCAGAAAACGATGACCAACAGACGAAAGAATGAAGGTGACGACGGTTGCTCTGTGTCAGCGGCGGAAGGCGAAGAGGTTTTCGAGAGAGAGGATTTGAAGTTCGAGTAGGTTTATGAAGTCTAAGATTTTCTATTTATATAAAATAGAATTGATGATTAGGAGTCTAATTACACTATATCATGCCTTTGATTACGGCAGAAATTAAGCGGGTTGCGAAAAATGAAGAAATCGAAATGATTCAAAATGCGTCGAGTGATTTCTCGAGTGGAAGTACGATACTCGAGAGAAGGAACTTTAGTACTCGAGAAGCAGGATCTTAGTACGCGAGTGATTGCCTTACTTTTCTAGAAGAAAGGTCACTACTCGAGTGAAACTACTTAGTTCTCAAGATATAAAGGGATTACTCGAGTAGTCAGACATTAGTTCTCGAGTAGTCAGTCCATGTCTCGAGAAGTGAAGTCCACTTAGAGAAATTTCTAACCTTTTTGACTTGTCCTCGATTTCTGAGCCTTGAAATGATTTCACCTTATCTATCCTTCTTTGTTGAGCATGCCAAGCTCAATTTTGAAGAAGTTGAATTTGGCTTATAAAGTCCAGCGGCTTCGTGAAAATATCTGCAACTTGCTTATATGTTGTAACATACTGCAGATCTACGTCCCCTTACTCCACATGCTCCCGGATGAAGTGATATCGTAGCTCGATGTGCTTTGTCCGGCTGCGCGAGACTGGGTTGTTGGCAATTGCTATAACGCTGGAGGAGTCGCAAAACAATGGAATGTCTTTGACCTTCATGTTGTAGTATTCCAGCTGATTCTTTAGCCAAAGCAACTGTGCACAACAACTGTCGGAAGAAATATATTCTGACTCGGCCGTTGAGATTGCGACACAGTTTTGCTTTTTGCTACTCCATGAAATAAGTCTCCTTCCAAGGAATTGACAAATCCCGGAAGTTCTTTTTTTGTCATCTTTACTACCTGCAAAGTTAGCATCTGAAAAACCAATCAGCTCGTTGTCATTACTTCTTGGGTACAATAAACCAAGATTCGGTGTACCTTTAAGGTATCTCAAGATCCGATTTGCAGCAGCGTAGTGAGATTCCTTACAGTTCACTTGGAATCTAGCACAGACACATATAGAAAACATTATATCTGGTCTACTGGCAGTAAGGTAGAGCAAGGATCCAACTATGCTTCTGTACTTGGTTTCATCAAAAGGTTTCCCTTTCTCATCCTTGTCCAAAGACATGGCTGAACCCATTGGAGTCCTCATAGAGGTTGCACTCTCCATTCCGAATTTCTTAATCAACTCCTTGGTGAACTTAGTCAGTGAGATGAAAATTCTATCTTCAGATTGTTTCACCTGAAGTCCTAAGAAATACTTCAGCTCACCCATGCTACTCATTTCAAACTTCCCTCTCATAAGTTTAGAGAACTTCTTGCAGAGGTTGTCGTCGGTAGAACCAAAAATGATGTCGTCGACATAGATTTGCACTAGCAAAATCTTGCCTTTAATTTCCCTAAGAAATAATGTCTTATCTATCTTTCCCCTTGTGAACTTGTTCTCAAGGAGAAAGCTAGATAGCGTTTCATACCAAGCTCGAGGAGCTTGTTTCAAACCGTACAACGCTTTAGATAATAGGTAAACGTAATTAGGAGAGTTAGAATCAACAAAACCTGGGGGTTGTTCCACATACACTTCTTCCTTTATGTCACCATTAAGGAAGGCGGACTTCACGTCCATTTGATAGACAATGAAGCCCTTCAGTGCAGCATATGCTAGGAACAACCTGATTGCCTCCAGTCTTGCCACTGGAGCATATGTCTGATCGTAGTCGATTCCTTCTTCTTGACGATACCCTTTGGCGACGAGTTTGGCCTTATTCTTTATAATCGTTCCATCTTTGTCCATCTTGTTCCTGTAGACCCACTTTGTCCCGATGACATTCTTACCTTTGGGTCTTGGAACAAGTTTCCAAACTTTACAGCGCTTGAAGTGGTTCAGTTCTTCTTCCATGACCAAGATCCATGATGCGTCTGAGTTAGCTTCCTCAAACTTCTTTGGTTCAACCTGTGAGAGAAAGCTTAAATATAAATTCTCGTTAGTTGTACCTCTACGAGTTCTGAGACCATCTCGTTGATCTCCTATGATTTGGTCCATTGGGTGATCCTTTAGATGTCTGAGCTCTAGAGTCCTTGCATCTGGAACTTCAACCACTAGAGTGACTTCATCAACTTGGACGATTTCGTCATCTTGATCATCTACCTCTCCAATAGGGGTTGGAGTGGTGATCTTGATGAACTTTTCACCTTCATCTTTGTTTGGTTAACCCAAGCTAATTTCTTTCAGCTTTGTACCTGCATCTTCAATGAACACACTAGAAGAGTTACTTTGCAGTAAGCTCGTCTTATCAAATACAACATGTATTGATTCTTCTACAACAAGAGTTTTTCTATTATATATTATGTATGCCTTACTATGGCTACTATAACCTACAAAAATATCTTCAAAACTCTTTTCGCTAAACTTGGTAGTATGATACTTAGCATTGTTATGCACGAAGAATTTACAACCAAAAAATCTAAAATAGGAGACAGTCGGTTTCATGCCCTTTAGAAGTTCGTAAGGTGTCTTATCATGTTTCTTATTTATGAGTGCTCGATTTTGCACGTGGCATGCAGTGTTGATGGCTTCAGCCCAGAAGTACTCCGGTAGTGAAGCATCACTCAACATAGTCCTACAAGCTTCTATGAGTGTTCTATTTCTTCTCTCAGCTACTCCATTTTGCTGTGGAGTACGAGGAGAGGAAAACTCATGAAATATGCCTAGGCTTTCACAAAATTCTGTTATGGCCCTAGATTTGAATTCAGTTCCATTATCACTTCTGATCTTGACTATAGAACAATGGTATTCATTCTGGATCTGTCTGACAAAATTTGTAAAGACTTCGAAGGTATCTAACTTGTGTTTTAGAAAGAACACCAACGCAAAGCGCGAGTAGTCATCAACAATAACCAACGTATAATCCTTACCTCCTAAATTTCTAACTTGTAGTGGACCTAACAAGTCAATGTGAAGTAGGTGTAAACACCTGTTAGAGTCTTTGCCTATAATGCTTTTAAAGGTAGCCCTTGTTTGCTTGCCTTTTTCGCATGCATGACAAGGTCTATCTTTGACGTACTTGACATTCGGGGCATTACGTACTAAGTTCAGAGAAAATAATTTATTAATAGTTTTAAAATTAATATGTGTTAATCTCTTGTGACATTGGTCACCAAGAGACGCACTATCTTGTGCTAAAAGGCACACTGGTGTAGAATAGTCTATACAAATGAAATTTAAACAAAATATATTCCTGCTTCGAGTGCTTGATAGAAACGTTTCCATATTGTCAATAGACTTTATCAAGCACTTGTCAGCATGAAATTCAACAATGTATCCTTTATCGCAGAGCTGACTTATGCTAATGAGATTGTGTTCCAATCCTTCAACATAAGCCACATCTGAGAAGGATACACTACTGTTAGTGATCATACCGTAGCCTTTAGTGATTCCTCGGTCTGAACCTCCAAAGATGACCTTTGGTCCGTTCAAAACTGGAGAATAGTTCTGAAGTAGGCTTCTTGTCCCGGTCATGTGTCGAGAGCATCCACTGTCCAAATACCAGATAGGATTTTGGTGGCCTTTGGACATACCTGCAATCATAATCAGTTTGCCTTAGGAACCCAAACATGTTTGGGTCCTTAGTCTCGTGTTAGAACACTCCCCCTACGAGGATTAGCATTATGAGTGGTCTTTCTCATATTGCCAACTTGAGGAGTTGCAAAATTTCTTGAATTAAACCAACTGTCGATGACAAAGTGACCAATTTTGCCACAGCACCAACAGTGAAACCTGTTGTATCTTTGTCTTATGTTCTCCTGCTTGACCTTCTGAGATGGTGGTCTAGCAGGGGCAGCATTCCTGGAGGAAGAAGCTTCATGGTGATGACAATCACATGATTTCTTCTCCTTCAGTGGCTTTTCCACAATGGGCTTTACCTTTGGTGATTTCTTGATGTTATGACCATGAACAAAAGGGACATAGCTCTGAAGAGTAATCTCTTCATAAGGTGCCTTAAAGACACTTTCACCAAAGTTTCGAGGGCGAGTCCATCCTTGGTACCTTGACTTGGGCTCTACATAAGTAGGCCTAGTGAAGTGACCGTAGGAGGAGTCAAGGTCAAACTTATTAGTCGGAAAGATAACTTTCTGAAATGTGGTCTGATCTTGTGGATCTTTCCCTTTTTCTTTAGCCAAAGCATTCTTGGCCGCCTTATTCTTTCGCTAAGCCTTATTCCTCCTAGAAGATTTACTAGGAGCCTCAATATGGCCTAGTCCAACATCCTTAGTCTTAGCAGAGAACTCAGCAACAAGAGGAAGAACTACCTTGGGCTTAGAGAAACCTTCAACAAGTTTCTTTTCGGCTTCAAGTAACCCTTCCAATCCCTTGATGATTTCATCCTTCAGATCGAGGTGCTTGATAGCCTTATTGAACTCATCAACTGCAGTATCTAAGTCTTCACTGAGTGAGTCCATCTTAATGACTTCCTCTCTCAGAGAGCCTTCTACGGCCTTTAGAGACTTAATCTCTTTTGCCTGAGTTTTCACGACTTTTCGACATTTGTCGTAGGCCTTGATCAACTCCTTATACTGGGCCATGAGTTCAGACTCATCGTCAAAAGAACTGTCCTCATGATCATGATCAGAGACATCAAATTCTGAAAGAGGAGTGTGAGAGTTTACCTTCCCAGTGAACTGAGGCTCTTGTTCATCATCTGTCTGAGCCATAAGCCCAAAGTAGGCTTCTTCTTCTTCACTCGACTCAGATGAGTCAGAGTCACTAAGAGTTTTGCCCTTCTTGGCTATTAGGCTCTTCTCTGTCCTCTTCTTATTGTATGCGGACTTCTTTTCTTCTCTCTTTCCACCCTCCTTCTTCTTGTGGGGGCAATCAACAATGACATGACCTGACTTATTACAACAGTAACAAACGATGTCAGTCGAAATATGTTTGTTAGGTTTAGAACCATACCTGTCATGGCTGCTTGAGCCTTTTCTGTGTCGATCACCATCATGTCGTGATATTCTGTAGGAGGCATCCTTTCCTTTCCATTGCTTCTTCTTGTTCAAGAATATCTTGAACTGTCGTGAGAGTAGAAAGAACTCTCTTTTAGATAGCTCTGAGCCTGAAGTTCTTGGCTTAAATGGCTCCTCTTCACTTTCTTCTTGTGCTGGGGTAGGAGAGGTGACCTTTGAATTCCTTGAGGTGTCTTCCTTTAGAGCAATAGACTTCTCCTTGGATGTGGACCTGCTCTTCTCTTCTCCTGCTTTCCTTGTGTTGAGTTGAAGCTCATATGACATTAGCTTTCCGAAGAGATTCTGAGGGTCTGTCTCAGCTAGCTTTCCAAATTCTCGGATAGCACATACCTTGTTATCCCATTCCTTGGTTAGGGATCTTAGGAACTTATCATTCAGTTCTCCGTTTGCGAAGAATCGGCCATAGACTCTGAGATCGTTGACTATCTTGAAGAAATTCTCAAAGGTGTCAGCAATGGTCTCCTTGTGTCCTTGTCGGAAGGCTTCGTATTTCTGATTCAAAAGGGATCTTCTGTCATCCCTAACTTCTTCTGTGCCTTCCATCAAAGTGACGAGGGACTGCCACATCTCCTTAGCAGACTAACAGTGAATTAGGTTCTGCAGCATTGAGTAATCGACTGCACTTGCTATTATATTCTTTGTCTTCTTATCTAAAGACACAAGTGCAATCTCGTCTTTGTCTAGATCCATTAATTTCTTTGGAACTTTCTTTGTTGGATCTATTGTGGAGACGGTCATAGGAATGTAAGGACCTTCTTCAACGATCATGAAGATCCTAGGATCCACAGCTTCCATGAAAAATCTGATTCTTTCTTTCCACATGTGAAAGTTATTCTTGGTGCACAAAGAAAGCTTGGCAAAATCTTTAGCCTTGTCCATGCTTGGCAAATCTCAAGAGACAACTAAGGACGAATCTGATCAAGGTGTTAACTTTTTAGTGATTAACCTTGCTCTGATACCAATTGAAAATGATTAGTTGTCTACCTAAATCACCTAGAGGGGGTGAATAGGTGAGTCGTGTGTCTTTTTGTGGAATAAAAAATTTAATGATCTATGCACATAAATCTACCAAGCAATCACAGACGACAAAAGATTTATAGTGGTTCCCCAACCTTGGGTACATCCACTTTCCCTCACCGATCTAGTAAAGTACTAGACTAGGCTACTCCACTATCTTGGATTACAAACCAATCCTACGCCTCGGAACAAAGTTCCTACAAACTCGATCCAAACGGATCTACACTCGGAAGATAAAACTTCATACAACTAAGAGAGAAATCTCCTACAAGAATTAAATTGAGAGTAATGAAAATACAAACAATAATCCTAAGATCTTGAATCTGTCGGCCTAGATCTTCTTTCTTTGAACTGCAGCTTTATCAGAAAAGTTGAAGAAGAACTCGGAAAGAATTAGATCTGAAAATTTCCTTTGACTTCACCTGATCTGAGAGGTGATGAAGAACGAACAATAACCTTGATCTGGAAGTCAATCTTGATCTGAATCTTTTGATCAAAAACCCTAGCACTTGCACGAAGAAGATCGACGACGACGGCTTCCGTTTTTGGAGAGAGAGAACGAGATTCAGAAAATACTTAGAATAATAATTTTCGGCTTGCTTAGAGTTAGTCGGTTTGACAAGACCTTATATAAGATCTCCCTAACGGTCATAATTATCCTTAATAATGTACACGTGGACCAATCACGTCATGTCATTTGAAAATCCCATCAAATCTGGACTTAGCGAAATTTCCGCAAAATTGAACTACATTTCTCGAGTGAAGTAGAACTACTCGAGTAGTGAAGCTTTTAAGTTACTCGAGAGGAATGAAGCATTACTCGAGTACAAGACTGGCTCTCGAGAAATCTACTCGAGAAGAAGTTTAACAGAAATACTCGAGACGGATAAAATCATTACTCGAGAGGAATGGAGTTACTCGAGAACTGGGAATCCACTCGAGAAGTAGAATAAGACTTCTCGAGAACAATGACTTAGAAAATTTCCTGGGTCTAGAAGATTATTACTCGAGAACTAGAACTGATTACTCGAGACATACTATCAACTACTCGAGTACTAGATGATTACTCGAGTACTATACTTAGAAATTTTCTGGGTTAAAATCCTAAACACTCGAGAGGCAGAGGCAAAGTCCACTCGAGTACTAGACCTGGTTACTCGAGAACTAGAATAGTACTACTCGAGAACCAATTCCTTTACTCGAGTACTAAGCTGACTTCTCGAGTGCTTCTACTTATTTTACTCTAGTACTAAGCTGACTTCTCGAGTAAAAGACTTAGAAAATTTCTGACTTTAGAAAATTTTTCTTCTTGAATCCAATCATCACCAACTCTTCATTTATTAGTCCAAGTGCTTGAATATGAAGTGTATCCCAATAGAGAGACTACACATGAGTCAACACCTTGGATCACACAATGAGGGATTACATTGTATGGTCCTGTGTTTATGACCCATTGTAGGCTGACATTGGTCTACACTTAGCAATAGAACTTGCAAACACATAACTAAAATAGAAGATCAAATACAACTTAATTCATCTTAGTTCAAGTGTGACTTCATGCAAATCTGGGTTATTATGGATGCAATACCCAACAAAACTAGTAGATCAGCGGTGTTGCAATGGAAGGAGCTTTCGCAAGGGGTCTTGGCATTGGGCTTCTTACATTGATTAACTTAAAGAAGTGGAAGTCGTGTATGAAGAGCTATCTTATTAGCGAGGAGCTATGAGAGGTCGTCGGTGGTGACAACATTCAAGAAGTTACTGCTGCTATTGGTTCTGCTGAATAGGTTAGAGCTTGGAGGAGGACTAATACAAATGAAGAGTTTGCTCTTAAGCGGGCTGTCTCACCTGAGCTCTTTGATCACATCTTAGGATGTGAGTCAGCTGCTGAGATATGGACAACCATTGATGGTTTGTTCAAAAGGAAGAATATCCCAAGGCTACAGTTCTTAGAGAATGAGTTGACCAAGTACGCTCAAGGAGATATATCAGTCTCAAAGTTCTTCCTCAAGATGAAGAACCTGTGCACTGAAATTTCAGCATTGGATCCTGATGAGCCCATTTCCGAAGCTAAGTTGAATAGGCACATAGTACGCGGGTTGCGCAAGGAGTATGTGGCCTTTATGACTTCTGTACAAGGATGGGCGACTCGGCCATCTCTGCTGGAGCTGGAAGATCTGCTAGCGTCACAGGAGAGTTTGGCTAGGCAGATGGTCGGGGTGACTATCTCTGAAGGAGGTAGTGAAGCTCTCTTCACTGAGAAGAAGAAGAAGAGATGGGAGAAGAAGAAGTCTGCTGCTGAGGATGAGCCTTCAACTTCCTATCAACAAGAGAGGGGCTCTGCTCCTAAGAAGAACTGGAAGAAAGAGTTGAAGTGCTATAGGTGCAATCAAGCAGGCCACTTCAAGCATGACTGCAAGGTCAAGCTGCAACCTGGGCATGTTATAGACAGGGAATGAGCTGTTTCTAGTGCTGAGGAGACCGGGTGGGGAGGAGATTTTCTGACAAGCACGTGTGTTCGTGCTCTTTCCACAGTGGACTACCAAGATGACTGGATAGTCGACTCGGTATGTGGTCATCACCTCACTGGAGACGAGTCAAAGTTCTCTTCGCTGCAGACGTTCTCAGGTAACGAAGCTATCATTACAGCTGTTGACTCTATTCATACTGTAGAGAAAGAAGGTGTAGTTTCTTTGAAGAGTGCTCAGGGTCCGCTCACGTTAAGGAGTGTGTATCATGTACCTTGCATGAAGAAGAACCTTTTCTCGGTGACCAACGCAGTCGACGCGGGCTTTCATGTTCTGTTTGGCCCAACAGAAGTAAGGTTTTTCCGCAACGTATCAGCAGTGAAGACTGATGTTGCTCATGTAGGGAGAAGAGTAAGAGACTTGTTTGTGTTATCGACAAGCTCTTATGTTGATCGGATGAGGGCCAACGATAGCACTGCTATTTGGCATGAGAGGCTGGGGCATGTAGGGATGGATAAGCTGAAAGCTATGATAAGCAGGAGCCTTGTGAAAGGCTTGCCAAAGTTATCATCCAACGGAGATGACCATGTTTGTGCAGGGTGTCAGTTCGGCAAGGCTCATCGCCTTCCATTTGACAAATCTCAAACAAGGAGCAAGACACCATTGGAATGCATCCATGGTAATTTGATGGGGCCAACCGTCATTGCTAGTCTTAGAGGCAGTAGATATATGCTGGTGCTGATTGATGACTATTCTTGATACACTTGGGTGTATTTCTTGAAGGAGATGTCAGAAGCTTTCCATCTATTTGTGAAGTTCAAGGAGCTGGTGGAGGGCCGGCTTGGCCTGCGAGTCAAGAAGTTTAGAATAGACAACGGCGGTGAGTTTGTCTCTTCCAAATTCTCTAACTTTTGCAGGAAGCACAGAATCCAGAGAGAGCTTACTTGTGCTCATACTCCACAACAAAACGGAGTAGCAGAGCGGAAGATCCGTCATCTTACGAAAAACTGCAAGTGTTGGCTTCATGCAAAGGGCATTCCCAGGTCCTTTTGGGCAGAAGGAATGACCTGCGCAACTTACGTCATCAATCGGATGCCTCTGAGTCCGATCAACATGAAGTCTCCTCATGAGATGGTGTTTAAGGAGAAGCCCAGTATTGAACACCTTCAGATATTTGGTTCAACTTGCTATGTGCATATCCCGGATGCCTCAAGGACGAAGCTTGATGCAAAGGCAAGGAAGCTTGTCTTTGTAGGCTATGATGAACGAAAGAAGGGATGGAAGTGCATGGCTCCTGCGATGAAAAAGGTTGTTGTATCAAGAGACGTTGTATTTGATGAGTTGACATCGTATGGAGGAAGCTCAGTTGAGGTATCAGAGAGCAAGGTTGATGAAGAGCAGGAGGTGGCTGCTGAAGTTGTTCAAGAGGAGCTTGATATTTCACCAACATCTCCTATTGCTTCAAGCTCTAGGGCAGAGACTTTTGGTTCAGGAAGCAGGGGGAGCAGTGCTCAATGCTTTCCCGGAGACGGAGCTGAGCCTGAAGAAGCAACAGAGGTAGTGAGCGAGGAGCAGCCTCTTTGGTGATAAAAGAGGATCATCAAGCCTCCAGCTCGTTACTGCGAAGGGAATACAGTGAGTTTTGTCTCCTGTTTCTTTGCAGGCCCTCCGGATGAGCGGGAGCCTTCAAAGTTTGAAGATGCTACTGGAGTAAAGGAGTGGGACAATGCCATGGATGAGGAGATGGCTGCCCTCAGGAAGAATGAAACTTGAACCTTGGTTCTCATGGTGGATGACGTTACTCCTGTTACTTGCAAGTGGGTCTACAAGCTGAAGAAGAAGGAGGATGGAAGCATCGAGCGTTACAAGGCTCACCTTCTTGCTCGAGGGTTCTCTCAACAGTACGGAGAGGACTATGAGGAGACGTTTAGTCCTGTGGCGAAGATGAATTTGGTTCGGGTGGTGATCGCCTTGGCTGCTTGCCAAGATTGGAAGATGTGGCAGCTGGACGTAAAGAATGCCTTTCTTTACGGGGAGATTGACAAAGACATCTTCATGGATCAGCCGCTCGGTTACATTTCTGAAGAACATTCAGACTACGTCTGCAAGCTCCAGAAGGCTCTTTATGGCTTGAAGCAGGCTCCTCGAGCCTGGTATAGGAAGATTGCAGAATACCTCCAAGTATGCGGATATTTGGCTTCAAATTAAGACTCGAGCCTATTCGTCAAGAAGAAGGGGGAGCTTCTTGTCCTGGTGCTATTGTATGTGGATGATATGATCATCACGGGAAATTCTAAGGAGGAAGTAGCTGGCTCAGGGTAGAGCTTGCTATCAGATTCGAGATGAAGGATCTGGGCGAACTCCACCATTTCCTTAGACTTGAGGTGTAGAGGAGGGAGAGCGGCATACTCATGTCCCAGAAGGGCTATACGGAACGAATCGTTCAATAATTCAGCATGCAGGAGGGGAAGAGTAGCTCTACTCCATTTCATTCAGGCATCAAAATTCGGCGAGATGAGGGAAGGATTTTACCAGATCCTCTAGTATTTCAGGCTCTGGTTGGGAGTCTTATCTACTTGACGATTACAAGGCCAGACATTGCTTATGCAGTTGGACAAGTAAGTCGGTATATGGCGTAACCCAAGAAGCCTCATCTGATGGCGTCAAGGAATATTCTGAAGTATGTGAGGACTACTTCTGATATGGGTCTCCTTTATAGGAGAGGCACATAGTTTGTTCTTCAAGGATACTCAGATGCTGATTACGGGGGAGATTCAGACGACCGGAAGTCAACATCCAGTTACGTCTTCTCTTGTGGATCTGAGAGTATTTCTTGGTGTAGTAAGAAGCAAGACTCAGTGTCCGTCTCTACTACGGAAGCAGAATATAAGGCTTCGGCCTTGGCAGCTCGGGAAGCCATATGGCTCAGGAGATTAGTAGAGGACGTCTATGAAGAAGTGCGCGGTCCAACTCTGCTACGCGGTGACAATGAGAGTGCCCTAAAACTGGTAAATAATCTAGTTTGTCACGCGCGGGCCAAGCACATCGAGATTGAGTACCACTTCATTCAGGAGAAGGTGTTGGAGGGATCTTTGATGGTGGAGCATGTGTAGAGTGAGGACAACATCGCAGACATCTTCATGAAGCCATTGCCAAATATGTCGTTTACTCAGTTACGGGGACTACTGGGCTTGATCACCACTTCTCACTTCAAGGGGGAGTGTTGAAAATTGTGAAGTGAAAGTGGAGGTTGATCAAGCAGACCGCACAGCCTGGGCGGACTGTCTGGCGGACTAGTGTTGCGTTCTGGGCGGTCTGAGGTTGCGGTCTTGGTATTGGTTCCCTGATGTAACCGGGCGGATAGGAGGTTTATCCGCGGGAGGTGGCAGACTCTTTCTCTGAGTCCGCGAAGTTTGCTCTTGACCTCTGGTGGAGCAGCTTGCTGGCGGTTTGGTTTGCGAGATGGCGGACTGGAGTATTTTCTGCTGAGCTCGCGCCAGGGTGTTTGGACTTGCTGTCTGTGGCGAGTTCAGGGTTTTCGCGGAGTCCGCTGTATGCTGGTGACTAGGTTGTTGTGCCTGTTGGTTGTGGACATGTGGCGAAATGGTGCTTGGTTTGCAGTATGGGAGGACTGCTGTTGTGTCTGCGTATTGCGTTCGGACTGGTGCAGGGTTGTCTTGTTGTGTCCGCATGCTGTGTATGTGGACGAATGTGGTGTCCGCTGGGTTGCGGTCTGGCTTCATGCCTTGGTGCATGAAGGCTTGTTTCCTGCTAAGTCCTTGTGGACTGAGCGGATTGTGCTGTGCTAGCTGCGGGCTCGGGCGGTGATTATATCCTCTAGGGCGGTTACCACACTCCTCTCCGTGCCTATAAATAGGACCCTCCTTCACATCAACAGTAACTGAATGAACAGTAAGTTGAGCGCTGGTTAATTGCTGCGGACTCAATTTTGCAGGTCACGCGGGTTGAGAAGGACTTAATTGGTTTGTTGTTTGCAGGTTGTGCGGCTAGCACTGAGAAGCCAGAGGTTTGGTTCTGACTACGGTCAGGGATCAGTGGAGCTTGGGGTTAACAATCGGCGGTTTGCAGCAGGTCGCATCTCGTGACCGTCCAGTCTTCTCTTCAGCAATTCAATAACCTGTTCGCCGGTCTCGGCGGACTAGGCAGTCTGTTCGTCAGTTCAGCAGTGACTTGTAGAGCGGTTGTTCGGCAGAATAACGGGTAGTCCGCGCGGTTTGGAGGACTTCGTAGTACAGTGGTGAAGCATTAACTCTGGCGGACTCGGCGGTCTCGACGAACTCGGCGGTCTGGGAGGGGCAGTCCGCCTGGCTTGTTCTTCTTGTTTGTATGCTTCTCTTTTGTACTTGGCGAAATCATGTCTCGCCATGTATACCAAGCTTTGTAAAGAAGATAGTTGATAATACAAGATCTGTGTTTGCTCTCATTTGTCTCTGATTACCTAGCTCTGTTATGGTTGGAGTGTTCTTGTGCCTAGTTCTCGCTTTCCACTTGATCAAGTGATCAGCTTGATAGCTCTGGAAGTGTTTGCTTGATACCATAACTTTCAGTTGATCAGCTTGAGAAATTTCAACAGCCACCCCCTTGACTAGCGATGGCCAAGGCGGGGGAGGCCCAATTGGTTGCCCCTCTCGGCCGCACGGGCGGCCGGGCGATGAGGCGGCCGCCCTCCTTGGCCGCACCGACAGCCAAGGAAGGGGCGGCCCGGTCGGCCGCCGTCCTTGGCTGCACCAGCGGCCGAGCAAGGGGACGGCCCGGGTGGCCGCCCCTTGGCCGTTCGGGCCGCTAAGGAGGGGGCGGCCCCAGAGGCCTCCCCCCTTGGCCGCATGAATGGGGGTGGGAGGTTGGCGTCCGGGGAGGAGGTCGGCCGCCCGCCGCCGGCGAGGCGTGGCGGTTTCCCCATCGTGGGTAGTGGAATCGGTGCGCGGGGGATAGGGTGCGGTGATCGCGCCCGCGGTCAAACCCCTGATCCCACTAATTTTAGTGGAGATCATGGGGGGTGGCTATGTGCACACCATTTACCTATAAAATAAAGTTCATCCCCAAAAGTTATGAAACATCATTTGTGAGCATTCAACCTTATCAAACATACATTGTATGACGAAGAAGTTTTTGTTCAAATTCATTGGAGTTATATTGAAATTATTTCAATATAACGGTCCGTTCGGCCCCCTGAAATTGAAATTGTAGAATTGGAATTCATCTAATTCCAATTCCTGTGAGAATTGGAATTGGTCTAAATTCCAATGCTGTTGTTCGGCTGCAGGATAGATTTCTAGAATTGGAAATGGAATTGGTTTAGAATTTCTTTTTTTCTCATGCTTGCAGGACCGAGCGACATGGCAATTTGAAGTTGGAGTCTTGTGTCACTCGGGACGAAGTTATTGCAAAAAAACCAAGTGATGGAAAGAATTATTCCTTTTATAATCTCTAAGAAAATATAGAAATTGGCAAAAAATGAATACAACACGAGAAAAATCAACTTCAAGTAGTGTACAAACAATTAATTATGATCAGGCAACGACGGCGAGATCGGGCAGTGATGACGAGATCGGGTGACGACGACGAGATCAGTCGACGATGGTGAGATCGGGCGACGACGACGAGATCGAGGTTGTGATCAGGCGATGACGACGAGATCGGGCAGTGGCGGCGGCGAGATCGAGCGGCTACAGCAAGATCGGGCGGTGGTGGCGAGACCGGACAGTGGCTGCGGCGAGATCAGGCGGCGGCGAGATCGGGCCGCGACGGTAGTGAGATCGATCGTCGGCGGCGAGTTCGGGCGACAGCGGTGAGATCGGTCGTCGGCGGCGAGATTGGGCTGTGGTGGCGGTATCGGGAGTGAGCGGTGGCGAGATAGGGAGACGAAAGTGAGATCGGGCGGCGGAGGCAAGATCGGGTGAAGACGGTGAGATCGGGCGGCGGCGGCGAGATTGGGCGGCGGAGGCGAGATCGGGCGGCGGCGGCGAGATCGGGCGGTGGAGGCGAGATCGAACGGCGATGACGAGAATGGGCGGCGACGTCGAGATCAGACGTTGACGATAAGATCGGGCGCCGACGATGAGATCGGACAATGACGAGCATAGTAAAAAACTGAATTCCATGAAATATCTGTCTTTACCCCTAAGAATTGGTCATAGTTGTAACACCCCAAAAATCTCGAAAAATGGATTTGAGGTGCAGGTTGTGTTACACGGCCTGGGACACGGGCGTGTCCCAGGGCGTGTCGGGGGTACACGGCCTGGGACACGGGCGTGTCCCAGGGCATGTCACTCAAATAATAGGCGATCTGAGGCAGAAGATTACACGGCCTGGAACCAAGCCTTGAACACGGCCATGTCAGATTGGACACGGGCGTGTCCGATGCCGTGTGCCTACCCGTATACTGCTAGTTGGGTTTGGAGCTCGATGAGGCAGGGGTGACACGGGCGTGTATCATGACTGACACGGGCGTGTCAAGTTCGACACGGGCGTGTCGATGCCCGTGTTCTGGTAAAGTTCAGTCGGTACGAATACCGCGTGTGCCGCTTAAGGGTACACGGCCTGTGACACGGGCGTGTCACAGGCCGTGTCAGCCAAAAAAGTGTGATTTTGGGAAAATCGTGGCCGTTCATTTTCTCTCTTTGGATCCAAAGGCTCAGGTGATTCCTGGCTGGTTTAAGTCAGCAGAGGCTTGAGTCATTCTTCACTTAGCTAAGGAAGAGAGAAAGAGAGAAGAGGAAGAAGAAGGAGGAGGAGATCAAGCCACCGGTGGAGCTCCCGTGGTCCGATTCGTGATCCGAGGCCAGCGTTGTGAAGGCAAAGCTGCTGCGGTGCTTTCTCACCGGCTAGTTTTCGATGGCTCCCAAGAGATCGTCAAGGGTAACGATCTCCCTTCTTGGACATGTGAAGTCCTTCTTTTCTGCATTGCATAGGGAAAACCCTTCCCCGCGAGTGTGCGGTGGGTTGTGGTGTCCCTTGGGGTAGATATGTGAAGTCCCCCTTGTTAGAGTCCGGAATTGGAGTACGGATCTAGGTATGCTGTGTGAAGCCCATCTGGACATGTTGGTCTGGATTGGTGATGTTTGTTTGCATATCCGAGAAGACTCCGTGATTATGGCTTGTGTTGCCTTGTGCCTACCTGTTGCTTGGTGCAGCAGGAAGTACTGGATGAAGTCCAGGAAATGAAGAGGGTTGGATGCAACTCTTGTGGCCGTGCGTTGCCACTTTATGTGCGGTTGAGCCGTTGGGCTGCAACTCGATGAAAAGGCAGATTGCCGAACAGGAAAGGTGAAACCGACCCGCGCCTATAAATTGCCATGGATACTTCCGTATTCGAGGTGGCACGACGACTTGAGCAATGGGGGGTGGCTGATCCGTACCTGCGTTAGGTCCGTCCGACTTGGAAGCCTGGTTATTGGTTTTGTTGGAGCGCCTAATGAGAGTCTTAGGCCCGCGCGCCGAAAAGACTAGAATGCTCAAATACCGTGTAGACGGTGGTGTTGACCCTGGTATTCCGGTACACCAAGAATGTGCCTTGAGTGCACGGACTGTCGGGCTGTGTGGCCGACAGTTGTGATGGCTTGAATGTGCCTGCACGCACATAGTTGCTATTGATGATACCATGCTGTGCAGGGAAAGAATGCTACTGCCCCGAGAAAGGGGTAGGATTGTTATAATTGGGTCCGCTGAATGCTGACTGTTGCCTTGTTTTCCACCGTTTGGGTGGATTGTCCCTATGCAGGTGCTGGAGAGCCAAGTGGTAAGTGAAGGGCTGAAGCCCTTGCTGCTGTTGCTGCTGCTGCTGCGGCTGGCCCTTGAAGGCTAAGCGAATGGTTTTGTTTGTTTTTCTTTCCTCATGTATGGCCGGCCTGCGCGCCGATGTTTGTAATCCATGTTGTATGGAAAGAGGAACTATAAGGCCTTAAGGCCAAACCTTTGTTGTACATTCCGTGGTTGTATATATAACTGTGGTTTATATATTGGACATTCCTGGTTAGAGTTCAAATTTACAACTTAAAGCTTCCGCTAGCATGCTTTGAGTTAGGACGCGTGTATGGTTTGGTATAATCCTGTGACCTCACCGTCTGTTTGTGGCATATAGTGTGGGGCTCCGGCCGGACCTTCTACTATACGTCATGTAACGGATGGGGTCATTACATTTTGGTATCAGCTTTGTTCGGTCTTCCTCTTTCGAATTCGTGGTCGAATTCTTTTATGGGGTGGCGAGCGCGTGTTTGTGCGCCCTGCTGTAACGCTAATGAACTCTGGAATGTCCACTAAGGAATGTACATAATCTTGTTTGAGGAATCTGCGCGTTCCTTTTTGTGTTGTTTTGCTTGCATACGATCGCTAATGTGTGTCTTGTCCACCTATAGGTGACGCGTAGTGGTGCTGGGCAGTCTGAGCCCCAGCGCTCTGATGAGAGTGCGGCACCAGCTGAGGTACCCACACCTCCTCCATCTGCGGAAACTGTTCGCTTAGTTGCTGAGGCTCTATTTGCCATGATTCAGCCGACCGGGCAAGCGCAGCCGGCAGTAGAACCAGTTCATGTTGTTGTACGACCCGAGACGGTTGAGGCTGTAGATCCACGAGCAGCTGACCGACAGTTGAAGCAATTCATGAGCTTCAGTCCGCCTATGTTTACGGGAATGGGATCCCCAACGCAGGCAGAGGATTGGTTATCGCGTGTCAAGCGGATAATGACAGCGATCATGGCGGAGGAAACTCTAAAGGTCACTTTGGCCACCTTCATGCTTGAAGGAGAGGCGCGGTTGTGGTGGGACGAGGTTGAGGTACACCATTTGGCGGGCAGACAATTAACGCAAGTATCGATTGAGGAGTTCTCTCGAATATTTCTGGCAAAGCATGTCCCAGCGGCGCAACGCATTGCCATGGAAAATGAGTTCCAACGGTTAAAGCAAGGAGAAGATAGCGTGGATGTCTACTTGCATGAGTTTACCAGGTTGGGGCGGTATGCGGGAACAATCTTCGCGGATGACCAAAGGAAAACGAATAGGTTCTATGAAGGATTGCGGGATGAGTTGAGGTTCCTGCTTTCGAGTTCAGTGAACCAAGGGTTTTAGGCGTTGGTTGATACTGCATGTGCGTTGGAGAAGGACATGCGGCGGGTGCAAGGGAACAAGGGCTTGGTTGTGTCTAAGCCAGAGGTTCAAGCACCTCGCCCAAGCAAATCGTTTTACCAGAAGAAAGGGGGCAAGAGGTCCAAGCCGTCTTGGCAAGTGGCTACGACCGTTATGTCGGGGGCAACATCAAGGCCGGATTCTCGTACATGCTATAACTGTGGCCGGGTGGGGCATATAGCCCGTGACTGTCGGGTTGTTCAGCCCAAAGGGGAAAAGAAGACGGGTGCGTCTTAAGCTGAGAAGGGCAAAGCGGTGGTTGATTCCTCTGCGTCCCAGGCACAGCCCCGGATCTATCAGCTTGGCCAACAGGAAGCGATTAAGCAAAGTGACGTCGTCACAGGTACGAGTGATTATAGCTTACTTGCTTACGTGCTATTGCTTTTGGTTATGTATAGCTTGTGCATGATGTGTGTGCTGTAGGCTTTGTCCTGATTCAGAATCGTCTGGCGAGAGCCCTGTTTGATACGGGTGCTTCGCATTCTTTTCTGTCTGAGGATTTCGTATCTCGAATTGGGGTGCCGAGTCATGTGACGGTTGATAGTACAAGGGTGCTAGTGCCGAATGGCTGCGTGATGCTTGCGGATAGGGCTTGCGATGTGGATGTTCAAATAGGAAGTCGGGATTTCGGTTTGAGTGCAGCTGTACTACCGTTATCGGAGTTTGATGTGATCTTTGGTATGGACTGGCTCTCGGAGCAGCGTGCCTTTATTGATTGCAACTCCAAGGAGATCACACTGGGCCAGAATACCGGACTTGTGACGAAGTTCGCTGGTATGCGAGGAGTTGGCGGGACGTTGTTGTCTGCGCTCCAAGTCATCAATGCTGTTCGGAAGGGCGCAGAGTTATTCTTCACGCTAATTCAGGCTGTTGAGCCAAAGGCCAGTGTCGGTGAAGTGCTGGTTGTGTCAGAGTTTGCCGATGTGTTTCCTAAAGATCTTCCTGGGTTACCACCCCAGCGGGAGATTGACTTCTCTATTGAGTTGGTGCCAGGTGCGAAACCTGTGGCCCGCTCACCATATCGCGTCGCGCCAAAAGAGATGGCTGAGTTGAAAGTCCAATTGCAAGAGTTGTTGGAGCAGGGATACATACGCCCAAGTATGTCACCTTGGAGCGTGCCTGTTCTCTTTGTGAAAATGAAAGACGGTAGTTTGCGGTTATGTATTGACTACCGCGAATTGAATAAGCTGACGGAGAAAAATAAATATCCGATCCCACGGATTGATGACCTATTTGATCAACTGGCAGGATCAACGGTCTATTCCAAGTTGGATTTGAAATCGGGATATTATCAGCTGAGGATTCGGGAAGGCGACATTCCCAAGACGGCGTGTGGAACACGCTACGGTCATTATGAGTTCACGGTAATGCCGTTTGGCCTATGTAATGCGCCTTCGGTATTTATGGACCTAATGCATCGAACGTTCCGAGAGTACTTGGATTTGTTCGTGATTGTGTTTATCGATGACATCTTAGTATACTCTCAGTCGGAAGAGGATCATGCAAACCATTTGCGGTTGGTCTTGCATACCCTGCAGAGGAATAAGCTTTATGCCAAGTTCTCAAAGTGTGAGTTCCGGCTCTCTTCAGTAGCCTTTTTAGGCCATGTGGTAAGTGGAGAAGGTATCGCGGTGGATCCGTTGAAGATAAGTGCCATTCGAGATTGGCCAGTGATGTCTTCAGTAGCCGAGGTCAGGAGCTTCCTTGGACTTGCGGGCTACTATAGACGGTTTGTGGAAAACTTCTCACGGATTGCTTTACCTCTGACCACGCTGACGAGAAAAGATCAAAAGTTCATCTGGACACCGGAGTGCGCGCGTGCTTTTGAAGACCTGAAGAGTCGTTTGACCACGGCGCCTGTGTTGACATTGCCATGTGGTACAGATGGGTATGAGATCTATAGTGATGCTTTCGGGAGCGGCTTAGGCTGCGTTCTTCTGCAGTTTGGTAAAGTGATTGCTTATGGCTCGCGCCAGTTAAAAGTTCATGAGCAAAATTACCCCGTCCATGAATTGGAGTTGGCAGCGGTAATATTTGCGCTCAAGTTGTGGCGGCACTATCTTTATGGCGTTAAAGTGGATATCTATACAGATCACAAAAGCCTAAAGTACTTGTTGGATCAGAAAGATCTGAATATGCGACAATGAAGATGGATGGAGTTCCTTGGGGACTACACCTTCGAGATTCACTATACTCCCGGGAAGGGAAATGTGGTCGTTGATGCTTTGAGTCGGAAGAATCCGGTACGGGCAAGCTGGTTGCAGAGGCATGATCAGCGTTTAATCCAGGAATTGGAAGCATTGGAGATATCTTGTGTTGACAAGGGTTCGTCGACCGATGCATGCTTGAACTGGACGGAGGTTCAGTATGACCTTACGGACAGAGTTCGGCGAGCAACGGAGTTTGATGAAAGTCTCCAGCGCTATGCTAAAGATGGGCCGGATGACCAGTTTTCTTGGGATAACGGTTTGTTATGAAGAAATGGTCGAGTGTGCGTCCCGAGTGTGGGTAAATTGAGGGAAGAGTTGATGTACGAAGCTCACTTTGCAAAGTACTCAGTTCACCCAGGGAGCAAAATGTAACACCTCTACCCGTCAAGAAGAATATAATAGAGGGTCCGGCCGGGGCCCCACACCATATTCCACAAACAGGCGGAGACGCTACTAAATAATATCATAACCAACGCATCCTAACACAGAGCATTCTAGCGGAAGCTTCACGGTTGAATTACTGAACTCAAGAGAAACAACATTGTCCACTAATATAGGAATGTATATATATATATATCAAAAGAGTCTGGCCTTAAGGCCTTACAACAGTTTCTCTTAACAAGAGTGTGGTTTACATACATCGGCACGCAGGCCGGCCACACATGAACAAAAGAAATAAAACAAAGCCTTCAAGGGCAGCAACGCAGCTTTGGGCTTCAGCCCGCTAAGTCCCGCTCGGACCAGCTCCTCCAGCACCTGTAAGAACCAATCCACCAAACGGTGGGAAAACAGGGCAACGGTCAGCATTCAGCTGACCAATTATAACGACCCTGCCCCTGGCACGGGGCAGCGGAATTCCATCCCTGCAAAGCATTCATCCAACATGATATAGATAGCCATTCAAGCAAGACGTGCACGCCCGCACTGTCATATATCACAAACGTCGGCTCGACGGCCCGACGCTCCGTGCACTCAGGGCACATTCACACCGTTCAGAGGTCCCAGACATAACGGCGTACTATGAGCATTCTAGTCTGATCGGCTCACCGGCCGTCGACTCTCGCTATGTGATCCTAACAGGGTCTTAAGCACCCAAGGTTAGACAACCATAACGCGGGTACAGATCCACCTTTCCCGTTGCTCACATCGTCAGACTCACGCCTGGACTGACGCGGGTACAGTTTCACCTTGCCCGTTCCACCATTTCCTAGTTGCAGCCTCACAGCTCAACTTTCCACCAGTAGCACTCACGGCCACAAGAGAGTCCAACTCTCATAATTTCCTGGATTTCCTCCAGTACTTTTATCCATCATGCATACAAGCAATCATCACGGAGTCTTCTCCGATATGCAACCAAGCATCACCAATCCAGACCATGTCCAGATGGGCTTCACACAGCATGCCTAGATCCGTACTCCAATTCCGGACTCTAACAAGGGGGACTTCACATATCTACCCCAAGGGACGCCACAACCCACCGCACACTCGCGGGGAAGGGTTTTCCCTATGCAATGCAGGAAAGGACTTCACATGTCCAAGCAGGAAATCGTTACCCTAGGAGTTCGCTTCGGAGCCATGGAGAGAAATTTGAGACGGATGAAAGCCTTCGCAGCAGCCTTGCCGTCACAACGCCGGCTTCGGATCGCGAATCGAACCACGGGAGCTCCGCCGGTGGCTTGGTCTCCTCCTCCTTCTTCTCTTCCTCTCTCTTTCTCTCTTCCTTAAGCCAAATGAAGAATGACCTCTTCATTCCTCTCTTCTCGTAATAACCCAGCCAGGAAACCACCTGGACCCTTGGATCAAAAGAGAGAAAACTGAACGGCCAAGATTTCCCCAGAATTTCACTTTTTGGCCGACACGGCCTGTGACACGCCCGTGTCACAGGCCGTGTACCCCTTCAGCGGTGCACACAGCTTGAACCGACTGAACCACACGGGTCATCGACACGCCCGTGTCGGACCTGACACGCCCGTGTCAAACCTGAGACACGCCCGTGTCTCCTGCTCCAACAAGCTGCAACCAGAACACGGGTCGGAACACGGCAGCTGACACGCCCGTGTCCAGCCTGACACGCCCGTGTTCCCGGCCGTGTTCAAGGCCGTGTCCGGCTCTGCCCGGAATAGGCCAATTTTGCAAAATAAATAGAACACGCCCTGGGACACGCCCGTGTCCCTGGCCGTGTCACCCGACACGCCCTGGGACACGCCCGTGTCCCAGGCCGTGTAACCTGACCTGCTACTCAAATCTCAAGTTGAGTCTAATGGGGCCTTTTTGGGGTGTTACAACCCTCTCCCCCTTAACAAAATTTCGTCCCGAAATTTGCACGGTAAGGAAAGAAAACCAGCAATGCTATAAGCATGTTATAACAAAAAGTACACGGTCTACAGTTATACAAATAACTCGGGAAACTCGGCTCGCATGGTCTGCTCCCGCTCCCATGTTAGCTCTTCACGGCCACAATTGTCCCATCGGACCTTGACCATCCCGATTACTTTGTTCCGCAACTGTTTTTCGGCTCGATCCTCGATCCGAATGGGTCTAACCCTCGTCGTTAGCCCATATTCGACCGGTACCCGATCAGCCTCCACGACTTGTGCTGGATCCTTTACCGCCTTACGAAGGACTGAGATGTGAAACACATCATGTAATCCACCCAAGTCCGCTGAAAGTGCTAGTCGATAAGCAGCCTCCCCAACACGCTCCACCACCTCAAACGGACCAAGATACCTCGGACTTAGCTTTTTCAAACGCCGAATCCTGGACACACCTTTGAAGGGTTTGATCTTCAAATATACCCAATCACCCACCGCGAACTCCACGTTCCGGTGCTTGGCATTGTAGTACTTGGCTTGACGATCTTGGGCTATCAATAGCCTCTCCCGAATAGAGCGGATGAGCGAAGTAGCTTCTTCGACTTCCTTTTTCCCATTCAGCTTCGATTCGCCTGCTTCTGCCCAAGCTAACGGTGTACGGCATTTCCGACCATACAACGCCTCGAATGGTGCCCTACCAATACTCGCTTGGTAGCTATTATTATAGGCAAATTCAACGAGAAATATGTAATCTTCCCATCTCTTACCAAAATCTAGGGCGCACATGCGGAGCATATCCTCCATCGTCCTGTTGGTTCGTTCAGTCTGGCCATCCGTTTGGGGATGAAAGGCCGTACTAAACGCTAATTTTGTACCCAACATTTGATGAACGAGCCGCCAATCATTCGATGTGAACCGCCCATCACGGTCACTAACGATGCTCCGGGGAACACCGTGCAGTCGAACAACCTGCTCCACATACAGCTTGGCCAAGGTTTCCACTGAATCATCTCTTCTATTTGGAAGGAAGTGCGCCACTTTTGTCAACCGGTCCACAATCACCCAGATTGAATCATGACCGCGTTGAGATCTCGGCAACCCGTGCACGAAATCCATCGAAATATCATCGAACTTCCACTCCGGAATAGGTAACGACTTCAGAAAACCGCCAGGCTTCTGGCATTCTGCTTTCACCAACGCACAGGTGTTGCATTTAGCCACATAACGAGCCACATCTTTCTTTAATCCGGGCCACCAGAACAGCTTTTTCATGTCCCTGTACATCTTTGTGCTCCCTGGGTGAACTGAGTACTTTGCAAAGTGAGCTTCGTACATCAACTCTTCCCTCAGTTTACCCACACTTGGGACGCATACTCGACCATTTCTCCGTAACAACCCGTTATCCCAAGAGAATTGATCATCCGGCCCATCTTTAGCATAGCGCTGGAGACTTTCATCAAGCTCCGTTGCTCGCCGAACTCTGTCCGTAAGGTCATATTGCACCTCCGTCCAGTTTAAGCACGCATCGGTTGACGCACCCTTGTCAACACACGATATCTCCATTGCCTCCAATTCTTGGATCAAACGCTGATCATGCCTCTGCAACCAGCTTGCCCGTACCGGAGTCTTCCGACTCAAAGCATCAGCGACCACATTTCCCTTCCCGGGAGTATAGTGAATCTCGAAGGTGTAGTCCCCGAGGAACTCCATCCATCTTCGTTGTCGCATATTCAAATCCTTCTGATCCAACAAATACTTTAGGCTCTTGTGATCCGTATAGATATCCACTTTGACGCCATATAGATAGTGCCGCCACAACTTGAGCGCAAAGATTACCGCCGCCAACTCCAAATCATGGACGGGATAATTCCGCTCATGCACTTTCAATTGACGTGAACCATAAGCGATCACCTTGCCAAATTGCAGGAGAACGCAGCCTAAGCCGCTTCCTGACGCATCGCTGTATATTTCAAATCCATCTGTACCACATGGCGACGTCAACACGGGCGCCGTGGTCAAACGACTTTTCAACTCCTCAAAAGCTCGTGCGCACTCCGGCGTCCAAACGAACTTCTGATCCTTTCTCGTCAACGTAGTCAGAGGCAAAGCAATCCGGGAGAAGTTCCCCACGAACCTCCTATAGTAGCCCGCCAGTCCAAGGAAACTTCTGACTTCGGCCACTGAAGACAACACTGGCCAATCCCGAATGGCACTTATCTTAGCCGGATCCACCGCTATGCCCTCTCCACTTACCACATGGCCTAGAAAAGCCACCGACGAGAGCCAGAACTCACACTTTGAGAACTTGGCATACAGCTTATTCCTTCGCAAGGTATGCAATACTAACCGCAAATGGTTTGCATGATCTTCCTCTGATTGTGAATATACCAAAATATCATCAATAAACACAATCACAAACAGATCCAGGTATTCGCGGAACGTACGATGCATGAGATCCATGAATACCGAAGGCGCATTACACAAGCCGAACGGCATCACTGTGAACTCATAATGACCATAGCGTGTGCCAAACGCTGTCTTGGGAATGTCACCTTCCCTAATCCGCAACTGGTAATACCCGGACTTCAAATCCAACTTCGAATAGACAGTTGAGCCTGCTAGCTGATCGAACAAGTCATCGATCCGAGGAATTGGATACTTGTTTTTCTCCGTCAGTTTATTCAGTTCGCGATAATCAATACATAGTCGCAAACCACCGTCTTTCTTTTTCACAAAAAGAACAGGCGCGCTCCAAGGTGACATACTTGGGCGTATATATCCCTGCTCCAACAACTCTTGCAACTGAACTTTCAGTTCGGCCATTTCTTTTGGCGCTACCCGATACGGCGAACGGGCCACGGGTTTTGCACCCGGCACCAGCTCGATAGCGAAGTCAATTTCCCTTTGGGGAGGTAACCCCGGAAGGTCCTTTGGAAACACATCCGCATATTCCGACACAATCGGCACTTCACTCACACTGGCCTTCGGCGCCACCGCCTCTATGAGTGTGAAGAACAACTCCGCACCCTTCCGAACTGCCTTAACAACTTGGAGAGCGGATAACAACATCCCACTCATCCCTTGCATACCAATAAACTTGGTCTCTCGTTCGGTATTTTGCCCAAGTGTGACCTCTTTTGAAGTGCAATCGATACAGGCACGCTGCTCTGAAAGCCAGTCCATACCAAAGATTATATCAAACTCTTTGATCGGCAATACTAGTGTTTCCACCTTGAACTCCCGACTTCCTATCTTGACCTCAAGACCGCAAGATCGATCCGCGCACATCAAACATCCGTTAGGCAACAACACCCTGATACTGTCTGTCTTGGTCCGGATAGGCACCCCGACACGCAAGACAAAATCCTCAGACAGAAACGAATGTGAAGCACCTGTGTCGAACAGTGCTCGCGCCGGATACTCTCGTATAAGGACAAACCCTATAACATGACAATTAAAACAAGCACAGCACACCAAAAGTACAAACATTAAAACTTAAGCGCACCTGTGACGACATCAGCCTGCTTAATGGCCTCCTGTTGTCCAAGGTTGAAGACCCTGGGCTGCGCGTGCGAGGCAGAAGACTCCACCACAGCCTTCCCCTTCTCCGCATAAGACGCTCCCGTCTTCTTATCACCCTTTGGAGGACCAAATCGGCATTCACGTGCGAAGTGTCCAACCTTCCCGCACGTAAAACAAGCACGAGCTCCATTCCCAGATGTGTCCGTCACAGTCGCAGATGGAGCTTGTCCAGAAGACTTAGACTTCTTATTCCATTTCCTGCGGTAGCCAAACTTGTCCGGACGCGGCGGCTTAAACTCCGGCTTCACAACCGCCAAGTTTCCCTTTACTTGCCCCCGTTTCATATCCGTCTCCAAAGAACGAGCCGTACAGACTAAGGCTTGGAACCCCTGACTCACAGAACTTGAGAGCAAATACCTTAGCTCATCTCGCAGTCCCGCATAAAACCGACTAGTCTTACGCTCTTCTTCGGCGAAGATCGAGCCCGCATATCTTCCCAACCGGGTGAACTCATGCAGGTAGTCATCCACACTTCGATCTCCCTGTGCTAACCGTTGGAACTCCATTTCCATCGACATCCTTTGCTGCATCGGCAGATGTTGTGCTAAGAACAATCGAGAGAATTCTTCCATTGTAATCTCTGCCAATTGCCTGCCGGCCAAGTGATGCAGTTCAATCTCATCCCACCACAATCGCGCCTCTCCTTCCAGTAGGAAAGTGGCTAACATCACTTTCTGTTCCTCCTCAACCCTGATAGCCCTCATAATCCTCTTAATTCTTGCAAGCCAATCCTCTGCTTGGGCCGGTGTACCCGCCCCATGAAACTGCGGAGGGTTAAAGCTCAAGAATTGCTTCCATTGTTGATCTGCTACTCGCGGATCCACTTCGGCTTCTACCGGTTCTTGCCGTACCCCAGCTTGCGTTGGCACCACTGCAGGACGTGCTTGCCCCGCTTGCTGAGCATTCATCACAGCAAGTACCGTTTCCGTAATGAGACGGACTGTTTCAGCGGATGGAGGAGTTGTGGGCACCTCGGCTGGTGCCGCACTCGCAACAGAACGTTGTGGTTCGGACTGGCCCGCAACACTTCTGGTCACCTATATGTGTAAAACACACAGGTTAACGACCAATATAAACGGCAATCATACAAAGAGAATACACAAGTTCAACAAACAAGTGTATTTGCATTCCTAAGTGGACAATCTTGAGTTCAAATTAAGTGTTATAACGACGGCACTAACACGTGCTCGCCCCCTCTCAAAAGAATTCGTCCGCGAATTCGGAAGAGATCGACCAACAAGCTGATACCAAATTGTAACACCTCTACCCGTCAAGAAGAATATAATAGAGGGTCCGGCCGGGGCCCCACACCATATTCCACAAACAGGCGGAGACGCTACTAAATAATATCATAACCAACGCATCCTAACACAGAGCATTCTAGCGGAAGCTTCACGGTTGAATTACTGAACTCAAGAGAAACAACATTGTCCACTAACATAGGAATGTATATATATATATATCAAAAGAGTCTGGCCTTAAGGCCTTACAACAGTTTCTCTTAACAAGAGTGTGGTTTACATACATCGGCACGCAGGCCGGCCACACATGAACAAAAGAAATAAAACAAAGCCTTCAAGGGCAGCAACGCAGCTTTGGGCTTCAGCCCGCTAAGTCCCGCTCGGACCAGCTCCTCCAGCACCTGTAAGAACCAATCCACCAAACGGTGGGAAAACAGGGCAACGGTCAGCATTCAGCTGACCAATTATAACGACCCTGCCCCTGGCACGGGGCAGCGGAATTCCATCCCTGCAAAGCATTCATCCAACATGATATAGATAGCCATTCAAGCAAGACGTGCACGCCCGCACTGTCATATATCACAAACGTCGGCTCGACGGCCCGACGCTCCGTGCACTCAGGGCACATTCACACCGTTCAGAGGTCCCAGACATAACGGCGTACTATGAGCATTCTAGTCTGATCGGCTCACCGGCCGTCGACTCTCGCTATGTGATCCTAACAGGGTCTTAAGCACCCAAGGTTAGACAACCATAACGCGGGTACAGATCCACCTTTCCCGTTGCTCACATCGTCAGACTCACGCCTGGACTGACGCGGGTACAGTTTCACCTTGCCCGTTCCACCATTTCCTAGTTGCAGCCTCACAGCTCAACTTTCCACCAGTAGCACTCACGGCCACAAGAGAGTCCAACTCTCATAATTTCCTGGATTTCCTCCAGTACTTTTATCCATCATGCATACAAGCAATCATCACGGAGTCTTCTCCGATATGCAACCAAGCATCACCAATCCAGACCATGTCCAGATGGGCTTCACACAGCATGCCTAGATCCGTACTCCAATTCCGGACTCTAACAAGGGGGACTTCACATATCTACCCCAAGGGACGCCACAACCCACCGCACACTCGCGGGGAAGGGTTTTCCCTATGCAATGCAGGAAAGGACTTCACATGTCCAAGCAGGAAATCGTTACCCTAGGAGTTCGCTTCGGAGCCATGGAGAGAAATTTGAGACGGATGAAAGCCTTCGCAGCAGCCTTGCCGTCACAACGCCGGCTTCGGATCGCGAATCGAACCACGGGAGCTCCGCCGGTGGCTTGGTCTCCTCCTCCTTCTTCTCTTCCTCTCTCTTTCTCTCTTCCTTAAGCCAAATGAAGAATGACCTCTTCATTCCTCTCTTCTCGTAATAACCCAGCCAGGAAACCACCTGGACCCTTGGATCAAAAGAGAGAAAACTGAACGGCCAAGATTTCCCCAGAATTTCACTTTTTGGCCGACACGGCCTGTGACACGCCCGTGTCACAGGCCGTGTACCCCTTCAGCGGTGCACACAGCTTGAACCGACTGAACCACACGGGTCATCGACACGCCCGTGTCGGACCTGACACGCCCGTGTCAAACCTGAGACACGCCCGTGTCTCCTGCTCCAACAAGCTGCAACCAGAACACGGGTCGGAACACGGCAGCTGACACGCCCGTGTCCAGCCTGACACGCCCGTGTTCCCGGCCGTGTTCAAGGCCGTGTCCGGCTCTGCCCGGAATAGGCCAATTTTGCAAAATAAATAGAACACGCCCTGGGACACGCCCGTGTCCCTGGCCGTGTCACCCGACACGCCCTGGGACACGCCCGTGTCCCAGGCCGTGTAACCTGACCTGCTACTCAAATCTCAAGTTGAGTCTAATGGGGCCTTTTTGGGGTGTTACACAAAAAGATGTACAGAGATCTGAAAAAGCTGTTCTGGTGGCCCGGACTAAAGAAAGATGTAGCACGTTATGTGGCGGAATGCAATACCTGTGCGTTGGTTAAAGCAGAATGCCAGAAGCCTGGCAGTTTCCTGAAGTCGTTACCTATTCCGGAGTGGAAGTTCGATGACATTTCGATGGATTTCGTGCACTGGTTGCCGAGATCTCAACGCGGTCATGATTCAATCTGGGTGATTGTGGACCGGTTGACAAAAGTGGCGCACTTCCTTCCAAACAGAAGAGACGATTCAGTGGAAACCTTGGACAAGCTTTATGTGGAGCAGATTGTTCGACTGCACGGTGTTCCTCGGAGCATCGTCAGTGACCGTGATGGGCGGTTCACATCGAATGATTGGTGGCTAGTTCATCAAATGTTGGGTACAAAATTGGCGTTTAGTACGGCCTTTCATCCCCAAACGGATGGCCAGACTGAACGAACCAATAGGACGATGGAGGACATGCTCCGCATGTGCGCCCTAGACTTTGGTAAGAGATGGGAAGATTATATTTTTCTTGTAGAATTTGCCTATAATAATAGCTACCAAGCGAGCATCGGTATGACACCATTTGAGGCTTTGTATGGTCGTAAATGCCGTACACCGTTAGCTTGGGCAGAAGCAGGCGAATCTAAGCTGAGTGGGAAAAAGGAAGTCGAAGAAGCTACCTCGCTTATATGCTCTATTCGGGAGAGGCTATTGATAGCCCAAGATCGTCAAGCAAAGTACTACAATGCCAAACACCGGAACGTGGAGTTCGCGGTGGGTGATTGGGTATATTTGAAGATCAAACCCTTCAAAGGCGTGTCCAGGATTCGGCGTTTGAAAAAGCTAAGTTCGAGGTATCTTGGTCCATTTGAAGTGGTGGAGCGAGTTGGGGAATGATAGTTTTACTTTCAAGACAACCTAAACACCTAGAGGGGGGGGGGTGAATAGGTTCTAATTTCTTGTTTATAAATCTAGGCAAAATTCAATTACAAATTAAATTATCTAGCACAGCATTCACAGACAACTAAGCATCACAGATTGCACAATGTTTTATAGTGGTTCCCCAAGATCTGGGTACATCCACTTTCCCCCTTCACCTATCTAGCAATATGCTAGATTCGGCCAAACTTCCACTATTCTCAGATCCTCAGATCCTACAGCTCAGAACCAGGATAGGTTCCTACAACTCAGGCTCAACAGCCCTACCTCAGCCTTGCCTCAAGGCCTACCACTCAGAGAATAACCTTCTCCTACACTCAGGCAAATAGCCCTACCACTCAGAGATCACCTCTCCTACACTCAGCCTTTATAACACAGGCTTACAACTCAGATCTGTGTAAACAGATCCTACAGAAATTTAGAAAAGATATTTTGATGTCTTGCCTTTGTTGAGAGAGAAGAGGACAAGACACTTCTTGATCAGCTGATGAAATCAACTGAATCTGAGCTTTCTTCAAAGCTTCTTGAATCTGAACTTAGCTGAGTTGATTTCCAAACAGCTTCTTGAGAAACCACTGATGGCTTCCTTCTTCTTCTTCAAGATGACTGGATCTCTCTCTATCCAACACCTTTTCTGATACTTCAGACTTCTTCTTAGATTTTCTGATGAAGATCTTCTTTAGAGCTTAGCACTTTCTTGAATTGAAACTTCAATAGGATCGTAATCCTTTTGTTTCTTCTTCTTAGATCTTCTTCAGTTATGTTTCTTGTTTTTTAATTGCTATTCCTAATTTCCTTCTGAATATGTCTATTTATAGACTTTCTTCATGGTAACCGGCTGATCCGGTTTCTAACTGATTTCTGACAGGTCTGACAGCTTCAGTTAAACGGTGGCAACCCACAGCTGTCAAGTCTTCAAACAGTTCCTGTACCTTAGCCTTGGACAACAAAATGTCGAGACAGTCTGTTAGAAAATGTCGAGACCAATCTGTCTATCTGTGTCGACACAAGTGACTTTGGTGTCGACACAGTCTTTGATGATGTCGCCTGAGTTGGCTTTAAGTCGACACAGCTTCTTCAGAAAATAACTTGGTCTAAACTCTGCAGTGTGTCGACACAAGTCCTGTGTGTCGACACAGTTGTTGTAGATTCAGAACTCAGTATGTGTCGACTCAGCCTTCAGGTGTCGACACAGCAATATTCAACTCTGCCAAAATGTGTCGACTCAGTCTTCTGGTGTCGACACAAGCATAGTCGACTTCTGCCAATATGTGTCGACTCAGTCTTCTGGTGTCGACACAAGCATAGTCGACTTCTGCCAATATGTGTCGACTCAATCTTCTGGTGTCGACACATCCACCCAGTGTCGACTCAGTTGAGGTCGACTATCCTCTTTTGTGAGTCGACAATCTTTCTCTGGTCGACTATCTTCTTCTGTGTCGACTATCTTTCACTAGTCGACTATCTTCTTCTGTGTCGACTATCTTTCACTAGTCGACTATCTTCTTCTGTGTCGACACTGCTTCCCAGTGCTGAGGTCGACGATTTTCTTTATGTGTCGACACTGCTTCCCAGTGTCGACATAAATGTGGTCGACCATCTTTCTCTGTGTCGACACTGATTTTCTGAAGTGTCGACACAAATATTCTGAAGTGTCGACACAATTTCTCCAGGTGTCGACATGTGGACTTAGAATATTTTTCTGCATTCTTTTATACTTCTTCACCTGCATATGTCAACTCAAAGCAACATCAAATATCTTGATGTATATCATTGAGCTAAGTTGGGCTTCTTCAAATCAGGTACACATTTTTCAATGTACCCAACAATCTCCCCCTATTTGGAGAAGTCATAACCCTTATAGCCAATGATATACACCATTTATAAAAAGTATAAACTGATGATATATGTCATAATAGGAATACTCAATATAAACAAAACATAAAAACAATCCATCACAGAATGAACATAATATGATACCAAACAACATTTTATTTATAACTTGATAATGTTTGAATACAGAGATTTACATTTAATGATTTAATCAAAACATTACAAAATACTTTGAAAGAACTAAAAATTAAGACTGATCAGGCTCTTTAATGACAATCCCTTTGCCAGATAGAACTTGAGCCTTCACAGGAGATTCAGAATCTTCAACTGGCTTCTTGCCTTTTAGATCAGCCTTCTTCTTTGCTTCTTCCTTGAGCCTTTGCCTTTCAAAATAATGAAAGGGCTTTGGGAAGTACTTGCTTGGCTCCTGAGCATCTGGAGGCAGCCTACCCAGCTTGGCTTTTCTTCTAAACTGTACAATGGCCTCTTGCCTGGCTTCATACTTCTGCCATTCCATCTCATTGTACCACTTGCCTCTTTCCTGCACTTGGTCTTTGACAGCCTTCCATGCAGTGAGTATTATATTTCTGGAAGTAGGACTCCACTGCTCAAAGTCTGGCTTAAGTTCAGCCTGCTCTCTAAACCTTTTCTTAGATAGAAGAGCATCTTGCTGGTCTTTCAAAGTAGCCTCAGGCTTATCAACCTTCCCAATAACAATATTAGTAACCTCCTTTGGAGGACTATACATCCCTTGAACCTGCTGATCAATCATATCATAATCTGGAGGGGGGTAAATGACTTGGGCAACCTCAGGTTGATTGCCTTCAAGTAGACTTGTTTGTATTCCTGACTCAGCCACCATAGCATCATCACACAATGAGGGATATCCCAATGTGGCTCGAATACTATTGGTCACCCATTTGGTGTGCTCTGAGCCTGCATGAACTAGCATCCTCTCCCCCTTTATGGCTTCTCTAGAAACATGATCTCTGAGATCTTCCTTTTAAAATCTGATTTGGCCATCCAGATAATTCACACCCTCTTTAAAAAATGGTTTTAACTTTAGAAGCTTGTCAGATATTTCCTTTTGAGAGGTAGTGATTGCAGTCTTAACAGAAGCAATAGCAGCTTGAAAGTTCTTATCAAATTCTTCCATTTCTTTTGCTCTATCTGCAGGCAGGCCTGGAACAATCTTTTTCAATTCCTCTATGATCTCATGATGAGATTCAGTTAAATTGTCATTCATTCTTAACTGATTTTCCAAGACATAGCTTTGCTTTAAAGCAATGTCATCCACCTTAGGGATGATAGTCTGCTGTTGTTTTGCAAGATATACCACAGCATTACCTCCCTTATGGAAGCAATCTGTCATTTCCTTCTTATGCATATTGACCTCAAACCTAATTGATTTTATATCTTGAGCTAAGTCAAATTGCAGGGACTTGTTGTTCTCATCAACATATTTTTCTATAGCCACTCTGTGTTCATCCAATTTCACTTGTAAATCTACCAAGAACTTGTTATAATCAAAGTCAGAAGGAGTGTGATGTGCTGTAGACTGGAGAGCCTGCTTATAGCTCTTGCTCCTTCTCTGGAAGACCATAAGTTTTCTCTTTTTGGCCACCCTGGCTTCTTCAGTCTCTGAATCTGAAGTACTATCAATTTGAACTCTTTCTTTGGGAGGAGGAGAAACAGCTGCTTCAGTGCCATGTTGTACAGTCTCAACATGCACTGGCTCCCCCTCAATTTCTTGCTCCACTTCCAGACTATCAGTAATTATTTCATCATTTGGAAATAACTCCTCCAGAGTATATTCCTTCTGGGCTTGATCATTTGCAGTATTCAAATTTGGAGATTGATCAATTTGAGCATCTTCTTGCACTTGCTCCCCCTTGACCTATGCAGAAATAGAAATATTAGAAATCTCTTTTGTAGGAAAATACACTAGCTCCCCCTGCACCTGTACCTAGTCATGAGTAGATACAGTTTGTGTAGGTGAATAAACTTGCTGAGCTGGTATACTTACTTCTTCTTCTTGAACTGCAGGTATTGTGGCATCCTGAACTTGTGTAGATGCAGGCTGATCTTCAACCTCTAGTCTTACTTGCTCTTCTTGTGGATGCCCAGTACTGGTAGCATGACCTGGGGATTTCTCAGGTGAATCCTGCCTTTCCACTTCAGGCATCTCTTTGGTCAGCACCCTATCCCATCTAGAGAACAATCTCATGTCCATCCTTCTCATGTAATTAATTTTAGTTCCAGGTTGTTGTTGCATAACCTCAGGAATCTCCTTATTTAAGTATATACTCATTATCCTAGCCAGATTTGGCTTCTTGATACCTTCCTTAATCTTCTCAAAGATTACAGATGACCAATCCGTAGGAATTGTAAAAACAATCCTGGTCATTAGGCTGAACATATAGGCAGAAATCCTATCATGTCCACCTGGCTTGCACAGAATAACTTTTCCAACTACTTCTGACAGAAACTTGCCTTGTTGATTCATTCCTTTCCGATTGAACACAGCTCCAATTTTCATGGTGGATTCCAATCCACACCATTGAAGAGCCTCCCTAGATTTAGAAGCAGGGACATCCTCTTCATTCTCAATTGTAGGTAATTGCAGAATTGTTCTTATCTTTCTTGGTGTAATCTCCACAGGTGACCCATGAACTATGGATTTTATCTGATGACTTTCAGAGTTTACAGATGCAGAGGAAAAGAACTCATGCACCTCCTTCTTCCATATCTTTGATGGTTCGGAGACCAGAAATTCTAAACCTGAGTCGGAGAGGAGAGAGATAACCCCAAGAACATCTGGAGGGGCAGCTGCAAAGGCCTGGCGCACCAACTCATATCCTTCATTCACATTGTCTTCAATCTTCGGCGCCATTGATCAGTCGAGAAAGCTTGAAAGATGAGAGAAAGAGAGAGAGAGGGAGAATGTCGACACAGGGTTTCGAAAACCTTGTAAGCGTGTCGACAGAATGAGTTTTTGACCTATTTATACCTTCTGTTTAAAGAAGATCAAAAGTCGCCAAAAACAGACTATAAGTGTCGACACAGATGGATTGTGTCGACACAAGCTTCTATTGACTCGACTACAAGTACGTCTACTATGTGTCGACACCAATTTGCGGTTATGTCGACACCAGAGATATATAGTAGAGCATCAGAAATTCTGTGTCGACTCTTAGTATAAGTGTCGACACAAAAGCTGTAAGTGTCGACACCACTATCCTGGTGAAGTCGACACTATATTCCTGGATAAGTCGACAATAAGATTCTTAAGTGTCGACACATATTTTCTGTGTCGATACAATATCTCTGACTTGTCGACATTACTACCCTGAGTCGACACATTATTACTGAATGTGTCGACACCATCTTACTTAGCCAATTTCTATTTGTTCATCACAACTTATAAGTACAACAAAGTACTTTATACTACTTCAATGTGTCTTAATATCACTTGAATGTCTTGTTACCACTTCAACTTTATTGTTGATGATTTTGTGATTACACTAATCAATGGTTAACATACCTAATTCAATTTTGAATTTATTGAATTTTGTCTCATCTAGGGGCTTAGTAAACACATCTGCTATTTGATAATCTGTTTTCACAAATTCCAATGAGATGTCTTCTTTTTCTACATGTTCTCTAAGAAAATGGTATTTTATTTCTATATGCTTAGTTCTACTATGAGAAACAGGATTATTAGCAATAGAAATTGTACTCTTAGAATCACACAAAAGAGGTGTTCTACTTACTTGAATACCATAATCCTTTAGCTGATGCTGCATCCATAATAGCTGTGCACAGCAGCTTCCAGCAGCAACATACACTGACTCAGCTGTGGAAATTGCCACACTAGTCTGCTTCTTACTACTCCATGATATTAGTCTTCCTCCCAGGAATTGACAAGTACCTGTAGTACTCTTCCTATCCTCTCTACATCCTACAAAATCTGCATCTGAATAGCCTGTTAGTTGAAAATCTCTATTCCTAGGGTACCAAAGACCTAGATTAGGTGTGCCCTTAAGATATCTCAGAATCCTTTTAACTGCAGTATAATGAGATTCTTTAGGGCAGGCTTGGTACCTAGCACAGACACATGTAGCATACATAATATCTGGTCTACTAGCAGTGAGATATAGTAGTGGGCCAACTATTCCTCTATACAAAGTCTCATCAACAGGTTTACCTGCATCATCTTTGCATATAGGCATACTTGTTCCCATAGGAGTTCTCATGGTGGAGGATGACTCCATACCATATTTCTTAATCAATTCTTTGGTGAACTTAGACTGGGATATGGACAAGCCATTATCAGTCTGTCTTACTTGGAGTCCCAAGAAGAATTTCAGTTCCCCCATACTGCTCATCTCAAACTTCCCTTGCATAAGTTTGGCAAACTTTTTACAAAGGTTGTTTTCAGTAGACCCAAAGATTATGTCATCAACATAGATCTGAACTAAGATGATCTTGCCTTTGGATTCCCTAAGGAATAGAGTTTTGTCAATTTTTCCTCTTGAGAATTTATTCTCAATAAGGAAAGTAGACAGGGTTTCATACCAAGCCCTTGGAGCTTGCTTTAACCCATACAGAGCTTTCCTAAGCTTATAAACAAAATCAGGTTTAAGAGGATCTACAAAACCTGATGGTTGCTCTACATATACTTCTTCTTTAAGATCACCATTCAGAAATGCTGACTTCACATCCATCTGGTATACTTTGAAGTCTTGATAGGCTGCATAGGCAAGGAATATTCTGATTGCCTCCAGCCTTGCTACAGGAGCAAAGGTTTGATCAAAGTCAATCCCTTCTTCCTGCCTGTATCCTTTTGCAACCAATCTTGCTTTATTCTTTACTATTATTCCACTTTCATCTAGCTTGTTCCTATATATCCATTTTGTGCCAATTATGTTGTGGCCTCTTGGTTTAGGAACAAGCTCCCAGACATTGCACCTTCTGAATTGATTCAGCTCCTCTTGCATGGCATCAATCCAGTGCTGGTCTTGGATAGCTTCTTCAAACTTCTTAGGCTCCATTTGTGACAGGAAACTTGAATGTAGAACTGTGTTTTGATTTCTGCTTCTAGTTTGCACCCCCTGTCTTGGATCACCTATTATCTGATCAGCTGGATGATCTCTCAAATGTCTTGTAGTTGGTGGAAGATTTCCTTCTGGTTGAACATCTCCAGCTCCTTCATTTAGCTGAATCTCTTGGTTTTCATCAGCTTCTATAGTGTCTTGTTCTCCCCCTGGACAGAAGCCTTCATTTTCCAATGCCCCATCTTCCTTTGATCCTTCAGTAATGGAGAGCTTGTCCATTCTTTTGCTTATACCTGTTGAGTCATTTGATCTACAAGACAACTCACAGTTGATTAATCTTGTTTCATCAAACACAACATGCACAGATTCTTCAACAACTTGAGTAGTCAAGTTGAAGACTCTATAGGCCTTACTATTTGTGCTGTACCCAACAAATATCCCATCCTGGGATTTGGCAGCAAACTTAGTCAAATATGACTTGCCATTATTAAGTATATAACACTTATAACCAAAGATCCTAAAGTAAGATAGATTTGGTTTTCTGCCTTTCACAATCTCATAGGGAGTCATTTTGTGGCTTTTGGTGATAGTAGCCCTATTGATCACATGACAAGCAGTGTTAACTGCCTCAGCCCAAAAATATTCTGGGAGAGAGGTGTCACTCAACAGAGTTCTACCTGCTTCAATTAATGTTCTATTCTTTCTTTCAGCAATTCCATTTTGCTGAGGTGTTCTAGGTGAGGAGAACTCTTGGAAAATCCCAAAGTCTTTACACAATTTTGTTATGCTTTCAGATTGAAACTCAATACCATGGTCACTTCTGATTTTGACCACTGTACTATTCAGTTCATTCTGAATTTGCTTTACAAAATTAAGTAATACACCTGGGGATTTTTGTCTCAGAAAGAACACCCATGTAAATCTAGAATAGTCATCTACAACCACAAAAGTGTAGACCTTCCTACCTAGACTATGAACTGGCATAGGACCAAAAAGATCCATATGCAAGAGTTATAAGCACCTCACAGAATCCTTGTTTTCAAGGCTTTGAAAGGAGGATTTTGTCTGCTTGCCCTTTTGATAAGCTGAGCATATCCCTTCCTTTATACACTTAACTTGAGGTCCATTCCTCACTAACTCTTTGCTAAAGAGTTGGCCAATTGTCTTGTAGTTTAGATGAGCCAATCTCTTGTGCCACTTAACACAATGAGAGGCATTGTCATCAGCTACAAGACAGATGGGAGAAGCCTTATTCTCACATTCAAAATTAAGACAATATACATTTCTCTTCCTATACCCAGTCAATATGATCTTTTGATCACTTGACCTTTTGATATGACATCCATCTTTAACAAATGAAATGTCATATCCTAAATCACTTAGCTGGCTTATGCTTATTAGATTATGTTTCAAACCTTTTACATAAGCCACTTGAGTGATAGTGATTAGGTTAGAAGAAATGTTACCAAACCCTTTGATGACTTCTTTTTCAGATCCACCAAAGATCACTTTAGGTTCATCTTTGACAGATGAATACTCCTTCAGCAGCCCCTTTGTTCCAGTCATGTGCCTGGAACAACCACTATCCAAGTACCATATAGGGGCATGGTAACTTGGATTCACCTGCAACACAGAATTACTTACCCTTAGAACCCAAGTAAGTATTGGGTCCTTGGTTCAGGTTAGCATTAATAAAGCTACCATAACCTCTTCTAACAGGTAGACTATTGTTCTTTATAGCACTTGGGTTATACCAACAGTCTAGTGCAAAATGGCCTCTCTTGCCACAGCACCAACATTCAAACTTATTGTATCTAGATCTAGATACATCCTTGTCAGAATAATTTCTGTTCATTGCTGGTGCTGCAGCAACTTCACCTACTGATTTCTTAAAACCATTAGGTTTATGACCATAGGTAGGCCTGCTTGCATTTACACCCTTGTTCTTCAGAACATTAGTCTTAATATAACCTTGAATATCTTCATGATCATATTTGTTAGAAGGCACTTTCACCTTACTAAACTTTATGGGGACTGAAAGATTTAGTGGCTGAACAGGAGCTTTGCCTTTCCTCTTGAATCTGCCAGCCCTGGAGTTACCTTTAAATCCTAATCCAGCCTTACCCTTTTGAGTGACAAATTCATCTATCAAGGGTAAGACAGATTTTGGCTTAGAGTAACTAGCCACTAAATCCCTTTCAATTCTAAGTCTGGCCTCCAGACTCTTCACTTGATCATTAGTATAATTAATTGTGCCCATCTGAATAATAGTTATATTCTTCAGCTTGGCAATTTCATTTAATTTTTGATCAATAACTTTCTCTAACTCAGTTGTAGCAACCCTTAGTTCAGCAATTTCCTGAGCCTGAGATTTAACCAGGTTCTTGCTTTTCTTAAGGGCCTGCAACAGGTCCTCATACTTGTCTATCAATTGATAGACATCTCCTTCAGATTCAGATGCATCTACATCTCTTGATGCAGATGTAGCTGATTCTTCATTTGTACAACAAACAGATGTAATAGAAGGACATTGTACCTTATTATGACCAGACTGATTCTGGCATATGTCCTCTTCTGATCCTGCCATCAGCCCCATACACTGATGATCCTTTTGTTCATTGATGGAGTCTAGCAACTGCAGAAACTCCTCTTCTTCAGATGCAGCATATAGTCCAATATATGCTTCAGCTTCAGATTCTGACTCTGAAGTTGACTGGTCTGTTAGACTCTTATCTTTCTTTGCAACAAAGGATTTCTCCTTCTTGCCTTTCTGATAAGTCTTCTTTTTGTCTGAAGATTCCTTTCTCTTATCAGGACAGTCAGCCACTACATGTCCAGGCCTATTGCAACAATAGCAGACAATCTTTGAAGTAGTGGCTTTGCTGGGCTTTGATCTGCTCTTCTCTTTCCTTGATGACCTTTTCTTCTGATAATAGTCATCAACTTGCTGTGATGTGGAAGGCCTAGACTTCCATTGCTTCTTTTTCAAGAACCTCTGGAATTGCCTTGTGAATGCAGCAAAGTCTGCATCTGAATCACAGCTTTCTGAACCCTTATCTGAATTTTCAGAACTATCTTCTACAACTTCCTTAGGAGGAGATGGTGATTTCCTCCTATTCTTTATAGTGGCTTCTGCATTGAATGCCACAGTCTTCTCTCTATGCTCTCCTCTTGAATTCTTTTCCTCCTCCTTCCTCACCATAAGTTGCATTTCATAGGATAGCAACTTTCCAAACAAGGTGGGAGGAGATATCTCTGCCAATTTAGCCACTTCTCTTATGACACAAATCTTTGTGTCTCAATCCTTTGTTAAGAATCTCAAGAATTTGTCATTCAGTTCATAAGTACTGAAGACTCTTCCATAGGACATAAGCTCATTCACAATTCTATAGAATTTCTTGTAGCACTCAGTTATGCTATCAGATTTTCCTTGTCTAAAACTTTCATACTCCTGATTGAGCATAGACTTCCTGTCCTGCCTTACTTCTTCAGATCCCTCCATGTAGACAATCAATGTGTCTCACATCTCTTTGGAGGTCTTGCAGTGAATCAGATTCTGAAATGTTGAATCATCTATGGCACTAACAATAATGTTCTGAGCTCTTTTATCCATGGTTGCCAAGATGATTTCATCCTTGGTCATCTCTGAATAACTCTTTGGAGTTTGGATATTTGCATCAAGAACTGATACCTTCATTGGTATGAAGGGGCCTTCCTGTACTGTGATGTAAATCCTTGGATCAGATGCCTCCATAAACAATCTGACTCTTTCTTTCCAAATTCCAAAAATTTCTTTCTTGCATATGGGTAATTTCATAGACCCTAGCTCCTTATGATTCTCACCAGAACCCATCTTTTTGAATCTTGATTCTGCCTATCAGATCTACCTCAGACTGTTAAGTCCTTTTTTGAGGAACCTCCCTCTGATACCACTTGATAGTTTTACTTTCAAGACAACCTAAACACCTAGAGGGGGGGGGGGTGGGGGTGAATAGGTTCTAATTTCTTGTTTATAAATCTAGGCAGAATTCAATTACAAATTAAATTATCTAGCACAGCATTCACAGACAACTAAGCATCACAGATTGCACAATGTTTTATAGTGGTTTCCCAAGATCTGGGTACATCCACTTTCCCCCTTCACCTATCTAGCAATATGCTAGATTCGGCCAAATTTCCACTATTCTCAGATCCTCAGATCCTACAGCTCAGAACCAGGATAGGTTCCTACAACTCATGCTCAACAGCCCTACCTCAGCCTTGCCTCAAGGCCTACCACTCAAAGAATAACCTTCTCCTACACTCAGGCAAATAGCCCTACCACTCAGAGATCACCTCTCCTACACTCAGCCTTTATAACACAGGCTTACAACTCAGATCTGTGTAAACAGATCCTACAGAAATTTAGAAAAGATATTTTGATGTCTTGCCTTTGTTGAGAGAGAAGAGGACAAGACACTTCTTGATCAGCTGATGAAATCAACTGAATCTGAGCTTTCTTCAAAGCTTCTTGAATCTGAACTTAGCTGAGTTGATTTCCAAACAGCTTCTTGAGAAACCACTGATGGCTTCCTTCTTCTTCTTCAAGATGACTGGATCCCTCTCTATCCAACACCTTTTCTGATACTTCAGACTTCTTCTTAGATTTTCTGATGAAGATCTTCTTTAGAGCTTAGCACTTTCTTGAATTGAAACTTCAATAGGATCGTAATCCTTTTGTTTCTTCTTCTTAGATCTTCTTCAGTTATGTTTCTTGTTTTTTAATTGCTGTTCCTAATTTCCTTCTAAATATGTCTATTTATAGACTTTCTTCATGGTAACCGGCTGATCCGGTTTCTAACTAATTTCTGACAGGTCTGACAGCTTCAGTTAAACGGTGGCAACCCACAGCCGTCAAGTCTTCAAACAGTTCCTGTACCTTAGCCTTGGACAGCAAAATGTCGAGACAGTCTGTTAGAAAGTGTCGAGACCAATCTGTCTATCTGTGTCGACACAAGTGACTTTGGTGTCGACACAGTCTTTGATGATGTCGACTGAGTTGCCTTTAAGTCAACACAGCTTCTTCAGAAAATAACTTGGTCTAGACTCTGCAGTGTGTCGACACAAGTCCTGTGTGTCGACACAGTTGTTGTAGATTCAGAACTCAGTATGTGTCGACTCAGCCTTCAGGTGTCGACACAGCAATATTCAACTCTGCCAAAATGTGTCGACTCAGTCTTCTGGTGTCGACACAAGCATAGTCGACTTCTGCTAATATGTGTCGACTCAGTCTTCTGGTGTCGACACAAGCATAGTCGACTTCTGCCAATATGTGTCGACTCAATCTTCTGGTGTCGACACATCCACCCAGTGTCGACTCAGTTGAGGTCGACTATCCTCTTTTGTGAGTCGACAATCTTTCTCTGGCCGACTATCTTCACTAGTCGACTATCTTCTTCTGTGTCGACTATCTTTCACTAGTCGACTATCTTCTTCTGTGTCGACACTGCTTCCCAGTGCTGAGGTCGACGATTTTCTTTATGTGTCGACACTGCTTCCCAGTGTCGACATAAATGTGGTCGACCATCTTTCTCTGTGTCGACACTGATTTTCTGAAGTGTCGACACAAATATTCTGAAGTGTCGACACAATTTCTCCAGGTGTCGACATGTGGACTTAGAATATTTTTCTGCATTCTTTTATACTTCTTCACCTGCATATGTCAACTCAAAGCAACATCAAATATCTTGATGTATATCATTGAGCTAAGTTGGGCTTCTTCAAATCAGGTACACATTTTTCAATGTACCCAACAGGGAAGCTGCTTATCGACTAGCTCTTTCAGCAGACTTGGGTGGATTACATGATGTATTTCACATCTCAGTACTTCGTAAGGCTGTCAAGGATCCAGCTCAAGTAGTAGAGAATGATCGGGTACCGGTCGAGTATGGGCTAACGACAAGGGTTCGACCCATTCGGATCTAGGATCGAGCCGAGAAACAGTTGCGGAACAAAGTGATCGGGATGGTCAAAGTCCGATGGGACAATTGTGGCCGTGAAGAGCTAACATGGGAGCGAGAGCAGACCATGCGAGCTGAATTTCCCGAGCTGTTTGTATAAGCTGTAGACCATGTACCTTTTGTTATAACAGAGTTATCAAGTTATAGCATTGTTTTTGCTTGTTTCCTTACCGTGCAAATTTCGGGACGAAATTTTGTTAGGGGGGGGGGGAGGATTGTAACACCCCAAAAATCTCAAAAAATGGATTTGAGGTGCAGGTTGTGTTACACGGCCTGGGACACGGGCGTGTCCCAGGGCGTGTTGGGGGTACACGGCCTGGGACACGGGCGTGTCCCAGGGCGTGTCACTCAAATAATAGGCGATCTGAGTCAGAAGATTACACGGCCTGGAACCAAGCCTTCAACACGGCCGTGTCAGATTGGACACGGGCGTGTCCGATGCCGTGTTCCTACCCGTGTACTGGTGGTTGGGTTTGGAGCTCGATGAGGCAGGGGTGACACGGGTGTGTATCATGACTGACATGGGCGTGTCAGGTTCGACACGGGTGTGTCGATGCCCGTGTTCTGGTAAAGTTCAGTCGGTACGAATACCGCGTGTGCTGCTTAAGGGTACACGGCCTGTGACACGGGCGTGTCACAGGCCGTGTCAGCCAAAAAGTGTGATTTTGGGAAAATCGTGGCCGTTCATTTTCTCTCTTTGGATCCAAAGGCTCAAGTGATTCCTGGCTGGTTTAAGTCAGCAGAGGCTTGAGTCATTCTTCACTTAGCTAAGGAAGAGAGAAAGAGAGAGGAGGAAGAAGAAGGAGGAGGAGATCAAGCCACCGGTGGAGCTCCCGTGGTCCGATTCGTGATCCGAGGCCAGCGTTGTGAAGGCAAAGCTGCTGCGGTGCTTTCTCACCGGCTAGTTTTCGATGGCTCCCAAGAGATCGTCAAGGGTAACGATCTCCCTTCTTGGACATGTGAAGTCCTTCTTTTCTGCATTGCATAGGGAAAACCCTTCCCCGCGAGTGTGCGGTGGGTTGTGGTGCCCCTTGGGGTAGATATGTGAAATCTCCCTCGTTAGAGTCCGGAATTGGAGTACGGATCTAGGCATGCTGTGTGAAGCCCATCTGGACATGTTGGTCTGGATTGGTGATGCTTGTTTGCATATCGGAGAAGACTCCGTGATTATGGCTTGTGTTGCCTTGTGCCTACCTGTTGCTTGGTGCAGCAGGAAGTACTTGATGAAGTCCAGGAAATGAAGAGGGTTGGATGCAACTCTTGTGGCTGTGCGTTGCCACTTTATGTGTGGTTGAGCCGTTGGGCTGCAACTCGATGAAAAGGCAGATTGCCGAACAAGAAAGGTGAAACCGACCCGCGCCTATAAATTGCCATGGATACTTCTGTATTCAAGGTGGCACGGCGACTTGAGCAACGAGGGGTGGCTGATCCGTACCTGCGTTAGGTCCGTCCGACTTGGAAGCCTGGTTATAGGTTTTGTTGGAGCGCCTAATGAGAGTCTTAGGCCCGCGCGCCGAAACGACTAGAATGCTCAAATACCGTGTAGACGGTGGTGTTGACCCTGGTATTCCGGTACACCAAGAATGTGCCCTGAGTGCACGGACTGTCGGGCCATGTGGCCGACAGTTGTGATGGCTTGAATGTGCCTACGCGCACATAGTTGCTATTGATGATACCATGCTGTGCAGGGAAAGAATGCTACTGTCTCGAGAAAGGGGTAAGATTGTTATAATTATGTCAGCTGAATGCTGACCGTTGCCTTGTTTGCCACTGTTTGGGTGGATTGTCCCTATGCAGGTGCTAGAGAGCCAAGTGGTAAGTGAAGGGCTGAAGCCCTTGCTGCTGTTATTGCTGCTGCTGCGGCTGGCCCTTGAAGGCTAAGCGAATGGTTTTGTTTGTTTTTCTTTCCTCATGTATGGCTGGCCTGCGCGCCGATGTTTGTAATCCATGTTGTATGGAAAGAGGAACTGTAAGGCCTTAAGGCCAAACCTTTGTTGTACATTCCGTGGTTGTATATATAACTGTGGTTTATATATTGGGCATTCCTGGTTAGAGTTCAAATTTACAACTTAAAGCTTCCGCTAGCATGCTCTAAGTTAGGACGCGTGTATGGTTTGGTATAATCCTGTGACCTCACCGTCTGTTTGTGGCATATAGTGTGGGGCCCCGGCCGGACCTTCTACTATACGTCATGTAACGGATGGGGTCGTTACAATAGTACAAAAATTGAATTCCATGGAATTGGACAAATTCCAATTCCGTGGGAATTCCTAACATCCGAACACTAGAATTCGAATTCTGTTGCCCCAATTCCAATTCCCTATTCCAATTTCAGGGGGCCAAACGGACCGTAAGGGGTTTTCAAGGAAATCAAACAACAGTGATTTGTATATATCACTTGTTCCATGGAGATCGATCGTAGCAGCGAACTTAGTAAAATAGTTATCTTCTGTGGAGATCACTCGCAGGAAAATTAATCATGATCTTTATGGAGATCGATAATTCTTGTTGCGGGCCACTCGAGATTTTGGTAGACCGATCAAAATTGGACCGTCTTAGCTCCTGAGCGGTCGAGCGCACAAACAATTACAGAAAAAAAGTAGGGTAGGCAATGTGATTTTTTTACGTGGAAACCCCCGGAAAGAGGTGAAAAACCATACGACAGGGGTTGTGCCGACCGAACTTCACTATTTGTTGTTGTTTACAAGGCTTTTGGAGAGAATGCGAGGGCGGCGGACCGCTCCTCGTTATAATTTGGGGAAGAGAGAGGGATAGGTTCGTAGGGTGACAAGTCATCACTCATGAAGCTAAATATTTTGCTCTTGCTCACGGTGGGCAACACACGTTCTGGAGACTTGGCGAATCTCTTCTTGCAGTATGAGGCTGGAGCAAGAAATGTTGGTAGTCCCCTAGTGGGTGATAAGTGATGGGAGCGCTACGTGTCTATGGCTTGTGGGGGAAAACTTGACGGCGGTTGGAGATCCTTGAGCGGCCTCTAAAGGGTTTGAAGATCTTGAAGTCGTCTTCGAAGATGAAGGAGGTCTCTGGTGGTGCTCTCGAGCATGTAGGAGGAGAAGCGGAGGAGAGGAAAGGTGAGAATGATGGAGGGTCTGGGGTCCTATTTATAGACCTTAGGGGTGGTTACGCGGCTATCCGCAGACTGTAACAATCTTATTTACTATACACAGACCGGTTTAATATAGTTTTTCACGCATATTATTTTAATATTTTCGCTATGTGCATGCCGATATAGTTTCAGATATTTTCATCTGCCCATTATAGGTGGTTACACTGGTGGCGGGTGATTACTGATAACTTCCCAAAAAGAAGTTATCTAGCCCAATTTCCTGTCTTAATATTCGCTATAAATGCATATAATGAGTTTAAATAAAATGGAAATGAGAATTTAATTCATATTTATTTAATTTAGAGCTAATCCGGTCTTTTTCCAATGTATTAGTGCGGGAATTGCCAAAGAATTCTATTGGAGAAAGAAATCTGCCCAAAGAATCATAACCAGGAAAACAGGTCACAACGCGCAGAAAAGCAGGTTGCAATGTGGTCTGGACGAATTTCAGATTTTGAAATTTAAAATTGGCACCGTTTTCAAATATGAAAAGTTGCTTCTTTCCAAAGGGGTGCCTACGTTTTTTAGGAGAAAATAACTTCACCAAATGAGGGATATCAGAAAAGATGGAATGATAAAAAGAGGAGATTTCCATTGGAGAGAAGAAGAGAAGAAAAACCTAGGGTTGCTCTTCCTACGCGAGGAAGACGACGAATCTCCAGATGGATCAAGTGAGCAACCTCGGGAAAAGGATTCTACAGCAGTTAGGACTAATTTCCATCATGTTTTGTAAGAACTTCCCAACCATGGTGTGTGATTTCTCCATTGTTATGAACTAAATTTTAAAAGTCTTGTGTGTTGTAAGTTCTAGACTTATTGTGATGAATTGATTTCAAATTTACTTTCATGTTTGGTTGATGATCTATTTTTATTAGGTTTATGTGTTTTATCTGTGGAATTTTTGAGTAAGTTTCTTCTTTTAGATAGCGAGGCGAGATTCGAGAGAGGAGTCTCGCTAGTCTAGGGTTGAACCCTCATTTTATGCGACAAAATTCGAGAGAGGAGTCGCGTAATTCTTTTAGTCAAAATTCCATCTTTTTACTGCACTGCAAGATTCGAGAGAGGAGCGGTGTAAGTGTAACGTAAACCCTGATATAACGTCGAGAGAGGAAGAGATTTCATCTTGAGTTAGCAATATCGATTTTAAACCTTCATGTTATTCTAAATCCGCCTAAGTTAGAGATAACTAGAGGAATTAGGATAAGCGGATTTCGGAGATCGAGAGATAATGTCATACATCTTAAAAATCGTTGCAGGATAGTAATCAACCAATCATGAGTGGTTACTAAGAAAATTCGTCACAATAGTCTGAGAAAAACAACATACGAGACTAATTCTCCAAATTGGAAAAAGTAAACGAAGTAAGATCAATTTAGTTTTATTTATTTATTTATTATTGTCTCTAAAATTCTCGCAATTAAATCACTTTAATTATCTCGCTTGAATTTAAAGAATAGGAGGAACTAGTAATTGTGAGCGCTAATTAATCACTTCCTCGAGGGAACGATCACTTCTTACTCTATATTACTTGATTCGACACGTATACTTGCGTTACTACGTAAATCTATTTTGGGCGTATCAAGTTTTTGGCGCCGTTGCCGGGGAGCTGTTTTTGATTTAGTATTATTTCTTACAATATTAGTGAATCCTTAGTATTTAGAGATCAAGTGTTTGTTTGCTTGTTTGTTTTTTTATTTTGAAATCATTAGAAGTCGGTACGGTGTATGTCCAGGTATAGGCAAGTAGAATTATTGCCTTTGAATTTTGAAATCGAGCGCTCCTGTAGACAAAATAGAAGAGAAGCTAGAAACGTGAATATTATTCATCCTGCGATGGATAATCCTGCACCAAATAATGCTAATAATAATGATGGTCAGGTGGAACAAAATGGCCAACCTGCGGCACCACATATGACTTGTCACGAGTATAATACACCTCTAAGGGGAGGTGTGCACTTCAGCATCGCTCGACCAGCAATTGCTGCTAATAATTTTAAAATGGACCCGCTAATTATGCAACAAGTGCAAAATAATAAGTTTGGGGGTTTAGGTCATGAAGATGCGAATTCCCACTTACGAACCTTCTTAGCAATTTGCGATATGTTTAAGTTCAACGGAGCATCAAAAGATGCAATAATGTTAAGATTATTTCCATTTTCTTTAGAAGGGAGAGCGAAGGATTGGTTAGACTCTTTGCCTAACGATTCTATCACGACATGGGAGCAGTTAGTGGAAAAATTCTTGCATAAATATTTTCCGCCATCTAAAACTGCAAAGTTGATAAGGGATATAACCACATTCACACAGGGTAATGGAGAGACACTATACGACGCTTAGGAGCGTTTTAAGGAGCTATTAAGGTAATGTCCCCATCATAGGTTAGCCCTACATCAGCAAGTCTCCACCTTTTATAATGGCTTGCAAACTGCAACCATGATTTTAGTAGACGGCGCTGCAGGAGGATCGTTGCTTAAGAAGTATCCCGAGGATGCGTATGCAATCCTTGAAGACCTCACTGCAAATAATTACCAAGCCTATGAGCGTCAAGGGAACAACAATCCGGTTGGTATCCACCAAGTGGACCAATTCACATCCTTGGCCGCTCAAATGGCATCATAGTTTACTCTAATCAATAAGAGATTAGATTCATTATCACAACCTTCATCTAGTGCTCCATTGACGGTGGAGCAATTGAATCAAATTTCTGAAGAGGCAAATTATGTAGGAGGAGCACAAAGGCAAATTCCACCTGGATTTGCCAATCATTATCACCCCGAGTGGCGGAATCATCTGAATTTCTTCTGGAAAAATAATCAAGGGATGAATCAACCACAAGGATTTAATCAAAATTTAAATCACCTACCTATCAATAATAACTCTCAACCCCAACAAGTAAACCAAAGAAAGATGACAGAGGAGTTTATCTTAGGCATGTTCCAAAAGTATGATTCAAAAATGGTAGGAATAGAATCATCGTTAAGATCGCTAGAAACGACTATGGGACAACTTGCAAATTCATTAAGTCAAAGGCCCATTGGAACTCTACCTTCTGATACCACACCAAATCCAACAATAGATAATCATAATAATCATTGCAAAGCCATTGCATTGAGGAGTGGTGTAGAGATTCCAAGTGGGGAGGGGTTGCTTGAGCAAGTTAGGGAAGAAGAGACGAGTAAGAAGCCAAGTGAGTCGAGTATATTAGAGAAGGACGAGTTGGGTGAGAAAAAGGATGTGGGAGAGAAACAAGAAGAGAAAGTAAATCAAAAGAAAGAAGTAGTCTATCCACCACCCCCATTTCCGTCTAGACTTGCTAAATCTAAACTTGACATACAATTCCAAAAGTTTATGGAGATTTTCAAAAAACTAACTATAAATATCCCATTTGCTGAGGCACTTGAGCAAATGCCTAGTTATGTCAAGTTTATGAAGGATATCTTGGCAAAGAAAAGGAAGTTTGCTGATAAAGAGATAGTGGCGTTGACTGAGGAGTGTAGTGCTATATTGCAGAAGAAGTTGCCACCCAAGCTTAAGGACCCCGGTAGCTTCACAATTCCTTGTTCTATCGGATTAAAGTTTGTTGGGAGAGCTTTATGTGACCTTGGGGCGAGCATCAACTTGATGCCATTATCTATTTATAAGAAGTTGGGTCTAGGGGAGATCACACCTACATCTCTTACTCTACAGTTGGCTGATAGGTCTCTAGCATTTCCCAAGGGAATTGTAGAGGATGTGTTAGTCAAGGTGGATAAATTCATCTTCCCCGCTGATTTTGTGGTACTGGATATGGATGAGGACAAGGATGTCCCCATCATTCTTGGTAGACCATTCTTGGCCACCGGACGAACACTCATTGACGTCCAGAAGGGTGAACTTACGATGAGAGTTAATGATGAAAATGTGACGTTCAACATCCTCAAAGCTATGAAATTTCCGGATGATAAGGAGGAGTGTTTATCCATTGAGGAAGTGAATGCACCTATACATTTGATGTATAATGAGAATGATTGGGAGCTTAAAATCCTAAGTGTGTTAACAAATAAAGAAATAGAAGAGGACCCAAACTTAACAGAAACTGTAGAAGCTTTAAGTACTTATGAGCATATACCAAACGCTAACATGTTTGAATTAATAAGTAGACCAAGTGAGTCTAAGGTCACTAAGCCTTCTATCTTAGAGCCACCTTCGCTTGAATTAAAACCGCTACCTGAAAACTTAAAGTATGTTTTTCTAGGTGAAAATAACACACTACCGGTTATTATTGATGCATCTTTAGTAAAGGAAAAGGAAGACAAATTGCTTGAGGTTCTTCGTGAGTATAAGGGGGCAATGGGTTGGACCATTGCAGACATTAGAGGGATAAGTCCCTCAATTTGTATGCACAAAATTCGTTTAGAGGAAGAAGCAAAAGACTCAATCGAACCCCAACGAAGACTTAGCCCACCAATGAAAGAAGTGGTCAAGAAGGAGATCATCAAATGGTTGGATGCGGGTATTATTTATCCTATCTCCGATAGCCGGTGGGTAAGTCCTGTTCAATGTGTGCCAAAGAAGGGGGGTATTACGGTAGTTAAAAATGAGAGCAATGAGTTGATACCCACTAGAACGGTAACTGGATGGCGGATTTGTATGGATTACCGAAGGTTAAATAAAGCGACTAAGAAAGATCATTTCCCACTTCCATTCCTCGATCAGGTTCTTGATAGGTTAGCGGGGAATGAGTATTTCTGTTTTTTAGATGGCTACTCGGGGTATAATCAGATCATGGTAGCTCCCGAAGATCAGGAGAAGACTACTTTCACCTGTCCTTTTGGGACATTTGCATTTAGAAAAATGCCATTTGGATTGTGTAACGCCCCTGCCACATTCCAGCGCTGCATGATCGCTATTTTTTCTGATCTGATTGATGAGGGCATCGAGATCTTTATGGACGATTTTTCAGTATTTGGGAGATCATTTGATGAATGTTTGAAAGTGTTGAAGAAGGCTTTGGATAGGTGCATTCAAACCAATTTGATCCTAAATTGGGAAAAATGTCACTTTATGGTCAAAGAAGGAATTGTTTTAGGACACAAGGTGTCAGAGAAGGGATTGGAAGTAGATCGGGCAAAGACAGAGGTTATTGAGAAATTTCCCCCACCAACTAATGTTAAGGGAGTGCATAGTTTTTTAGGACATGCGGGCTTCTATCGTCGTTTCATTAAAGATTTTTCTAAAATTTCTAAACCGCTAAGCCATTTATTAGAAAAAGATTCACACTTTTACTTTGATGAGGAATGCCTAGCCGCCTTTCATTCTTTGAAGCAAAATCTGATTTCTTCACCCATTATTATCTCACCTGATTGGTCTTTACCATTCACCATTATGTGTGATGCTAGCAACTTCACTGTGGGCGCGGTTTTAGGGCAAGTGCGCGGCAAGGTTTTTTATACAATCTACTACGCTAGCAAGACGCTTATTGATGCACAAGTAAACTACACAACTACCGAGAAGGAGTTATTAGCAGTCGTTTTTGCTTTTGACAAATTTCGCTCCTACTTAGTAACCTCTAAGGTGATTGTTTATACGGACCATGCAGCTATCCGATTTTTAGTAGAAAAAAAGACGCTAAACCTAGACTGATTAGGTGGGTTCTCCTCTTACAAGAGTTCGACTTGGAGATTAAGGATCGTAAGGGGGTGGAGAATCCTGTAGCAAACCACCTATCATGGCTAGAATATGCGCGTGAGAAGGTTTTAGACATAAAGATTAGAGAGAATTTTCCTGATGAGAGGTTGCTGGCAATATCTGAGGCGAGTATTCCATGGTATGCTGATTTCGTCAATTTCATTGTGAGTAACATTTTGCCTCCAGATATAGATTATCAACAGAAGAAAAGATTTCTTCATCAGGCTAAGTTTTATCTATGGGATGCCCCATATGTATTTAAGATATGTGCTGACCAAGTGATTCGTCGGTGTATACCAGAAATAGAAGTTCATGATATTCTAGAAAAGTGTCATGCATCTCCTTATGGAGGACACTTCATGGGAGAACGAACTACTATGAAGGTACTAGAGGCTGGTTTCTATTGGCCAACACTGTTTAGGGACGCACACTTATTTGTTAAGAAGTGTGATAGATGCCAAAAGACCGGCAATATTCATCGGGGGACAAGTATGCCTATGACCTATATCCTGGAGGTAGAAGTATTTGATGTTTGGGGCATTGACTTCATGGGATCGTTTGTGAATTCGGGAGGAAATGTTTACATTTTATTGGCAGTGGACTATGTGTCAAAGTGGGTGGAGGCCATTGCCACACAGAAAAATGATGCCAAGGTTGTACTCAAGTTTATAAAAGTAAACATATTTACGAGATTCGGCACGCCTAGGGCGATAATCAGTGATGGAGGTTCGCATTTTTGCAATACACAATTTAAATCACTTCTTAAAAAATACGGTGTAGCACATAAAGTGTCCTTAGCATATCACCCGCAAACCAATGGATTAGCCGAAATCTCTAATAGAGAGATCAAGTCTATTTTAGAGAAGACGGTGAGTACAACTAGGAAGGATTCGACATTTAGGTTGAACGATGCGTTATGGGCCTATAGGACTGCCTATAAAACGCCCATAGGTGTGACCCCTTTTAGAATGGTATATGGAAAAGCTTGTCACTTACCCGTGGAATTGGAGCATAAAGCGTACTGGGCAATAAAAAGATTGAATTTCGATCTCCAAGAAGCGGGCAAGAATAGACTTTTTCATTTGAATGAATTGGAGGAAATCAGATCTAACGCTTATGAAAATGCTAGGTTGTACAAGGAAAGGACGAAGAAATGGCATGATTCGAGATTGCACAGAAAGGAGTTCAAAGAAGGGCAACTCGTTCTCCTGTATAACTCAAGATTGAGATTATTCCCAGGAAAATTGAAGTCACGATGGTCCGGACCTTTTCGGGTGGAGGAGGTATATCCGTTTGGAGTAATCACAATTTGTAATGAGAAGGACGGATCAAAGTTTAAGGTTAATGGGCAGCGGTTAAAGGAGTACTTTAAAGACGACGATCATCGAGAGACGATGGTCATCATGCTAAAATAAAAACGAGTGCGAAGAAGAACGTCCGGCCGAGACGTTTTAAACTCGGCGCTTGGTGGGAGGCAACCCATCATCTGTTAGTGTTGTTTGTTTGTTTAATTAGTTAAATAATAATAATAAATATATATATAATAATGAATAAAAATAATAATAAAAAAAATGTACGTTTGTTAATGCTTATATCATCAGCATCATGCATGCAGGCCGAAATCATTATGTTTATATCATTTGATCAAAAATCGTGAAGCAATCTGAATTTTTTTTTCATATTGAATTGTGTGTCGCAACCTGAAAATACTAGGTTGCGACCTTTATTTTACTGATTGGACAAGGAGTGAACCGAACCGTGGTTCGGTTCGGTCCGGTTGAACCGGCGCCATGGCGGCCCAACTCAGGAAGTCGCAACGCGATAATAAGGGGGTTGCGACTTCCTGATTCCTGCCTTTTGTTCTCCCAAATCCGGCGGACCGGTTGAACCGGTCGTTTTACCTAGACCAACCGGTTTGCCTGCATCCAATAAAAGGCCATGGTCTCATCTTCACCGGCTAGCCTCCCTTTTTCTCCCGATCTTTCATCTTCCTGCCCTAAATAGTCGCGTAAGGGGGGTGAGGGCGGAGGGGCGGCGTTGGCATATACGGAAGCCCGCGGGGAAGATAGTCCCAGTGGTCGGCTTCGCCGGGAGCGGGTGAGCAACCGGTGGTTCCGACGGGAGGAATATTTGGATTCCGGCGATAGAAGACGAGGAGGTCTGACACTTGCGGTTCTCCTGCAGCTTGCGACAACCGCCGACGGCACACGTTCGACTTCACGAGCTCCTAAAGGTAAACATTTCATAACCCTAAGTCTATCTGGAGTTAGCCCCAGACATTTGCTCATTTCGCTTTAGTTATGGGTTCAGATTTTGTGGGTAGGTTATGGCATCCAGGAAGAAGGGTAAAGGGAAAGAGATTGTGCGAAAAAGCCAGAAATTTTTGAGTGACGAAGCCGCCCAAAGATTTCATTCCCTCCAATCCATACCGCCCATTTACGAAAGAGGATTCAAGATGGAGAAACGGGGCTGGAGTATAGGATATGTGGGGCAAATTCAGGCTATGGGCTGGGAAACGTTTTGTCACCCAAGGACGGAGGCAGTGTTACCATGGGTTTATGAATTCTACGCTAATGCACCAGTCGCAGAAAGTAGGACGGTGTTCGTGCGAGGAAAGAAAGTGAATTTTTCTGCCTCTGCCATCAATTCGTTCTTTGATTTAGATGATAGCATCGGACCAGATCATACAACTATGCTTTCTTCCACGCCTAAGGCAGATATGACCGCTGTTATCTGTAGTGTACTGGGACCAGACTGGGTGAGCACCAAAGAAAACGCTCTACACTCAACTTGCCTATCGAGGGAAGCGAAGGTTTGGCTCCACTTTGTAAACACAAGTTTGCTGCCCACACGTCATTTGAATCACGTCCAACTTGATAGGATTGCACTGATTTTCTGCATCATAAAAGGCATAAAGGTCAATATCGGACGGATCATCTCACGGCTTATCTGGACAAAAGTGAATGACAAGAAAATGAAGCACATTTGGTTCCCAACTACCATCACAGAGCTATGTCGTGCGGCTGGAGTTGAACTCGGTGAGGGAGACCTAATCACGCAAGTGGATCGCCACATCACCGAAACGGTAGTAAACGTAAACATCAAAGTTCCATCTGAGCTTCCTCGGAAGCCAAGCAAGTTGAAAGCCGTGTGTGCTGCTAAACCCCCTAAGTCAAAGGTAGTGGCGCCCAAGCGCATTAGTATTCCCGTAGTTGACAATGGCACGGATCCAGACGCTATGAGCGAGCAACTTGAGTACCTGAAGGCGTATCATCGTTGCCAGTTTGTTTATTTCAACTCTAGGTTGGACTACATATGTGAGAATCAGGCCAAGTTGATGCAGAAGGCCCACATTCCAGTGACAGAGCCTAATTATGATCTGGTGTCTCAGTTTGACAAAAGAGGCTATCTCCTGACGTCGGATGGGTCGAGAATAGATCCTACGTTGGTAAAATCTAAAGAACAGGAGGAGGATGAAGACGATGAGGAGGAAGAACGAGATGAAGATGAGGATGAGGACGCAGCAGAGGAGGATGAAGACGAAGAAGATGACGAGGAGGACGAGGAAGGGGATGCATAGTTCTTGTGTGTTATTTTGTTTCTAGATTGCACTTGCATGGTGACATTTTTATCTTCTCTGTTTTGCTCTGATTTTGGATAGTTGGTTAATTACCGTTGGACTCGTACATTTTGGTGATGACAGGTTTAGTCCTTTGGATAGTACATTTCTTTTATAATGGTTAATTCAGCTACCTACTCATAGTTTGGCTCTGATGCTAATTGGAGTTTTCACAATTGTCATGATTATTAGCTATTAGACTGTGACATTTTGATTCTGTGTTATGCTTAGCCATCCTTTGAAGTTGGTAATTTTTTCATATATATAATTTAATTCAGAGTCTTAATTTTACGTTATGCTGAATGATTATACAAATTCTGCTTAATGATGTTATATGCATAATGTTTTCAAGGATGAGTTAATGTGATATGCTTAAAACAACAACTCTACACTGGTATTATATTCTGTTACTCTTTGTGATACACATGCTGGCCGACATATTTATATTTCATATCCTAATCGGTGTACATGTTGAGGGTTCAATACATGCAGGAATTATTTAATAGATAGGCTATCAGAAGGACATCCCATTACCTATTAAATCAAGTATATTATCCAATCAATGGACAACTGCACAGACAATCAACTCTTCAGGGGAGTACTTAAATTTCAATTTTCATCTTTACTTGCATTTTATCCTTTACCTTATTTGCTTATTAGACATATTTTCTTGGGTATTGAAGTCACTTTACTAGGGACTAGCAAAGAGCAAAAGTGTGGAGGTGGGAGTAGCATACTCCTACCAATTGAGCGAGAGTTGAGTTCTTTTAACAATAATAGTTTGTCCTACTTCTCAATATAATTAACGAGTAGGTTAATTAAGAATTTTTTTTTATGATTATTGTTTAGTGGGATAGTCCATCTTAATGGTTCAAATCTTCGATTGAAAGTTAGTAAGATGGGTAAAAGCTCTCTTAAATATTTCTCTTATCCTCAAATTCTTTAAATGAAGTTGCTTCCTAAAAAATTGATCCTCACTGACTTCTAAATGTAATGATGGAAGGTTTGACATGAACCGAGTCGAGATGTACACCAAAGCATTGAGATGTCTAGTTGATTTGTAAGAATGATTAGCATTTCCCTTTGATCAACCCGTGTCTCACTACTTATATTTGATTTGATCACTTACTATCCTTGGAGCTTGAATCTTTGATTATCATGCACAATTTCCCCTCATTCCTAAAGCAATTTCTTAGCAACTATTTATCTATGGGTGATTGTTCAAAGAAAATAATTATGAGTCGTAGTGATATGTGGCCTAAGTGTGTGTACACCTACTTGGAACGATCCCTACTATGACTTTTAAAGAAAAGAAAAGAAAAGAAAAAGGTATGTCATAGTGATATGTGGCCTAGGTATGTATATTCATACTTGGAATGATCCCAACTATGATTACATAATAATAATAATAATGTGTAAGTCATAGTGATATGTGGCCCGAGTGTGTGTACACCCACTTGGAATGATCCCTACTACAGACTAAAAAGTTGCTATTTAAGAGATGAACCTCATAGTTGAGAGAGTTATTAAGAATATTAACTTGGGAAGTACCTTTTACTATAATTTTTCATTCCTGACTAAGCCAAGTCCATTTCTGCCACAAGTGCTCATGATTTCTTTTCAAATTAAACTACCTACTCTAGTGGAGGTTAAGTCAAAGACTCGGTCTATTTTCATTCTCTCTAATTTATTGAGGAAGTTCGTTGAGAATAATTTATAGGAGTCGATGATTTTAAAGGATAGCACACACAATAATAGAAAGTTTAATTGAGCTTTATATTTCATCACGCTAGTGAATATTTATTATGATGAACCATTAAGGTATGACAAGTCCTCATTTGGTTAAATTTGAAACTTTTGAGTAATCTTTTCTTTAATTATATTGAGAAGAAAGATCTTATGAGTTTGTATTACGACTATCTCCTCTCACTCAATTTTCATGATTAATATTGTCTTTGCTAGGGACTAGCAAAGGTTAAAGTGTGGAGGTGTGATAACTTCCCAAAAAGAAGTTATCTAGCCCAATTTCCTGTCTTAATATTCGCTATAAATACTTATAATGAGTTTAAATAAAATGGAAATGAGAATTTAATTCATATTTATTTAATTTAGAGCTAATCTAGTCTTTTTCCAATGTATTAGTGCGGGAATTGCCAAAGAATTCTATTGGAGAAAGAAATCTGCCCAAAGAATCATAACTAGGAAAACAGGTCACAACGCGCAGAAAAGCAGGTTGCAACGTGGTCTGGACGAATTTCAGATTTTGAAATTTAAAATTGACGTCGTTTTCAACTATGAAAAGTTGCTTCTTTCCAAAGGGGTGCCTACGTTTTTTAGGAGAAAATAACTACACCAAATGAGGGATATCAGAAAAGATGGAATGAGAAAAAGAGGAGATTTCCATTGGAGAGAAGAAGAGAAGGAAAACCTAGGGTTGCTCTTCCTACGCGAGGAAGACGACGAATCTCCGGACGGATCAAGTGAGCAACCTCGGGAAAAGGATTCTACATCGGTTAGGACTAATTTCCATCATGTTTTGTAAGAACTTCCCAACCATGGTGTGTGATTTCTCCATCGTTATGAACTAAATTTTAAAAGTCTTGTGTGTTGTAAGTTCTAGACTTATTGTGATGAATTGATTTCAAATTTACTTTCATGTTTGGTTGATGATCTATTTTTATTAGGTTTATGTGTTTTATCTGTGGAATTTTTGAGTAAGTTTCTTCTTTTAGATAGCGAGGCGAGATTCGAGAGAGGAGTCTCGCTAGTCTAGGGTTGAACCCTCATTTTATGCGACAAAATTCGAGGGAGGAGTCGCGTAATTCTTTTAGTCAAAATTCCATCTTTTTACTGCACTGCAAGATTCAAGAGAGGAGCGGTGTAAGTGTAATGTAAACCCTGATATAATGTCGAGAGAGGAAGAGATTTCATCTTGAGTTAGCAATATCGATTTTAAACCTTCATGTTATTCTAAATCCGCCTAAGTTAGAGATAACTAGAGGAATTAGGATAAGCGGATTTCGGAGATCGAGAGATAATGTCATCCATCTTAAAAATCGTTGCAGGATAGTAATCAACCAATCATGAGAGGTTACTAAAAAAATTCGTCACAATAGTCTAAGAAAAACAACATATGAGACTAATTCTCCAAATTGGAAAAAGTAAACGAAGTAAGATCAATTTAGTTTTTTTATTTATTTATTATTGTATCTAAAATTCTCGCAATTAAATCACTTTAATTATCTCGCTTGAATTTAAAGAATAGGAGGAACTAGTAATTGTGAGCGCTAATTAATCACTTCCTCGAGGGAACGATCACTTCTTACTCTATATTACTTTATTCGGCACGTATACTTGCGTTACTACGTAAATCTATTTTGGGCGTATCAGGTACCCTATAACAGACGGTTGAGATTGCGTGGGGACGATCATACGATGATGCTTAAGCGGCGACCAAAGGATCGGCCGACGGCGAGGAGGCCGACTAGTGGCAAGATCGGGCCTGTGGCGGGGTCGGCCGCGCCGCGGGAGCACAACCGAGGGCGGCCGACCTGGGGAGGTCAGTCGCGGGGGTGACACAGACGTGAGTCACAGACTCGTGACCGACCAGCCGTGGGAGTCCCGCGGGCGGTTGCGCGGAGGCCGACCGCGGGAGTCCCGCGGGCGCGCAACCAAGGGCAGGCGGCTGGAGGCCGGCTGCGGGAGTCCCGCGGGCGTGCGGCCCGCCTCTGGCCGGCCGCGGGAGCCTCACGGTCGCGCTCCGCGATCACGCGACCATGGGAGACCGGTCAGAGGCCGGCCACGGGAGCCTGATGGTCGCGCCCCGCGACCACACGACCAAGGGAGGCCGGTTAGAGGCCGGCCGCGGGAGCTGCGCTGTCGCGTGCGACCAAGGGGGACCGCTCGTGGGAGCCTCGTAGCCGCGCATTGCGGGCGTGCGGCCAAGGGAGGATGGTCGCGGGAGCCTCGCGGACGCGCTCCGCGGGAGCACGGCCAAGGGAGGTCGGTAGGAGGCCGTCCACGGGATTCTCGCAGATGCGTGCCGTGAGAGCACGACCAAGGGATGACTACCGGAGGCTGGCCGCAGAAGCCTCTTGGTCGTGCGCCGTGCACGCGCGGCCAAAGGTGGCCGACCGCGCGGATCCTGCGACTGCGCATCGTGGGGATGCGTCTAGGGGAGGTCGGTCGAAACGGTTGAGGCGGCGGGCGGGATCCCAGTGATTGTCTGGTGTATGGTGCGGCGGTTGTTGATTCGTTGATGAGACACGAATCGGTTGTGTTGATCGCGCGTGGGGTGATTTTCCCCATACCCCCTAACTTTGTTGAGGTCATGAAATTCCTGCTAATTATAACCTCAAATTTCTATAAATTGAGGGAGTTCACATTAATACCAGTGCTCTTTGTGGAGATCAATTGCTCTATGGAGCATGGAGATTAGATATCTCCATGTACACATTCTTTATCTTTCACTATTATAAGAGAAAAGTTGTCTGCCGTGAAACATTCAAAAATATCAATTATGTCATCATTTTTATATTTTAATGATTTGATATATATTATAATTTATTTCAAAGAAATTAAAATACAATGTTCATTCAATTAATTACACTATCAAAAAATTAGAAGTAATGATGAAAATCCATTTAAATTCAAAAAGTTTATTAGTAGAGTTCCTACACCTACTATCAGTGGCGGAACTAGGATTTTGAAGTCGCACGGGCACAATTTAAGTACTGTCAATTTGAGGGATTCGGGGGGCAGCGCCCCCGAAATTTTTTTTTGCCATAGAAGGAAAGAGAATCACCTATCCTTGACGCTGGAGCATGACTCCATCATCTCTAATTTAGCAACAATCCGAGCATGACAACCGCTAGTAATATTATTCAGATACACCAGAGGAGTATTCCCAATCAACTACAAAAAAAATAATGCGAAATGCTCATTTCTGGACTGATTTCAGTCCAGAAATCTCCAGATTTCTGGACTGATAATCAGTCTAAAAATGAATGGTTTTAAGTGGTAATCAGTTAAGAAATCAGTGAAGAAGAAGAAGAAGATAATACCAGCCGGAAGCAGTGAGAGCAGTGGGAGCAGCCGAGCAGCGGGAGCAGCCGAGCAGCCGAGCAGCTAGGGCACGGGAGCAGCGGGCAGCGACGGCTAGGGGGATTTCCTCTCCCCCGTTGAAGATCGCGGAAAAAGCGGTCGGGCACGTGCCCTACCGTGCCCAGGGCTAGTTCCGCCCATGCCTACTATGATAGGTTGTCATTAGGCATGTCAGCGGTCTATTCAAGGAAGGTTGTCATTAGACATATCAGTGGTATTTTTGAGGTGATGACATTAAATCAATCAACTTTATTAAAGTCAAAATTAATATTTTTAGGTCAAAACGTATATTGTTTTACAAAATAAAAATTGTAATATTTATGTATATTTTTTACGGTCATTTTGAGTACTCATATGTATATGTTGCGGGCGAAACCCGCTTTGATGGGGCGGGCGAAGCCCGTCGTCGCCGGTCGGGTACTATCGCGTATGGCCATAGGGGCGGAGCCCCGTGTTGGGCACTAGTATTTTTATAAGCAAAGATTAATTTATTCTTACATGTCCATTCATAAATACTTTTAAATTCGATTACAAATTCATGGATAAGTAGATATGAAACTCGAGACCCAATGCCATAGTTCTAGATGCTGAATTTAAGTTTTTGTGCTATTTATGTAATATAAGAGGTAAAATGGACAAGGAGTGTAAAAATTATTAGATGCTGTAACAGTTTCAAAATTTTGAGGCACCCAAACTTTAACAGAATATACCTCTACTGTGTGTGCTGTTGACTTGCTATGATTCCAGCAAAGATGCTTCCCATATAGGCCCAAAAGATTTAACATTCTCTGTTAATAACTTAACACTTGTTGCGGACAAATTCGGCGTCTCGGTCGGACCAGAACAAGCTGGACCGTCTTAGCTCTCGGGACGGTCGAGCGCGCACAGTCAGTGAAAAGAATGAATTGACACAAGATGTTTTTACGTGGAAAAACCCCTCAGCTGGGTAAAAAACCACGTGACCGGATCTGTGCCGGTCAAATTCCACTATCTGCTCGCGGTTACATGGGCGTTTGGGGAATCGCAAGCGACAGACCGCTCCTCGTTACAACTTAGAGGTGAGAGATAATTTCTTGACTCGCAATGGGCAACAGGTTGCGCCGAAGGAGCGCTAAATGCTAACTTGGTGGCTGGTGTGCTTGAGCGCTGACGGTGGTCGTTTTCTTCCCTTCTCCATGCACTTAGGAACTTGGCTCGTAGGCTGCTTGAAGATGACCCGAGGGAGGAGTTCGACAGAGCTCTGGCTTGAGGAAGAAGAAGACTCCGGGAGCGAAAATGTGAGAAATGAGGAGCCCTGAGGCTCATTTTATAGCATCCAGGAGGTGGTTATGGCGGGCCCCCACTAACTTGGTGGTTTAGTGGGTAGTTACCTGTAGATCAGATGGTGACGGAGGCTCCGTAATGATCGGACAGTGGCCAACTTGCAAGCGGCGGCGGCGGCCGGCGGCGGCGTTGGCGGCGGCGACGGTTGTCGGCGGTTGCGGTCGGCGCTGGCGGTGACGGCGGCGACGTTGGTAGTTATGGCGGCCGTGAGGTTCGAAAATAATGGTTGCGACGGCCGCGACTTTGGGAGACGACGACGACGACGGAGGCCGTGAGACGATGATTGGACGGGCACATGCGAAATTAATCCCACGCGGGATTAATTGCGCGCGCAGGATTAGTTATTAATCCTGCGCGCAGGATTAGTTATTAATCCTGCGCGCAGGATTAGTAGCCAGGATTAGTAGCTACTAATCCTACGCGCGCGCGTAGGATTAGTAAATAATCCCGCGCACAGGATTAGGAAATAATCCCGCGCGCAGGATTAGCCGTTAATCCTGCGCGCCGGATTAGCCATTAATCCTGTGTGCGCTACGCGAGAGTAATCCTGGCGTGCGTTGTGCGCCGGATTAATCCCGCGCGTACGGTTCCCGGGATCACTCCCGCGCGCGGGGGTGAACTCCCATGCGCGACCTTTGTTGCGTAGGGCAATTGCCATGCGGGAAGCCCCTACGGAGCGGCTCAGACGGTCGTGTTGCGGGGTCGCTCTTTGCGGGAAATTACCGCGATTGTTCTCACTGGATCCACGGTTCGGTCAAACCCGTTCATGGGAACCTCATCAATTGCCCCCCAAATCCTTGGACTCCGTGGTCGGAGCAAAAGGAGAGCGGGAACTTTATTGCTGAATTGCATGGATGAGTATGTCGTGGTAAGGGGAATGTGAGCGGTGAGTGTCACACGTTGATGTGTGCGGTGGGCGCAGCATGCACAGCATGCACGAGGTGCAATTTTAGAATTTATGCGTGCATGGCGTAGAATGCACAAGGTGCAAGATGTGTGGTATGTACACGAAGTGTGATGTGTGTATTGCGTAATGGATATGATGTGTAACAGGTGCTGTGGGCACGATGCGTGCAGCGTGCGCAACATGCACAAGGTGTAACATGCGTGGTGCATAGAGCGCACAATTATGCGATGAATGCGACGTGTGTGCATAACACAGTGTGCGCACCACGCGCGGGGGGTGCAATGCATTGTGCATGTGAGGTGCATTGCTCATGATGTGTGCTTATCGTGCGCAATGTGCGCTAATTATAGGTGAGGGTGCAATATGCTTGGCGCATTGAGCACTCATACGTGGAGGATAAGAGGTTGTAGAGATGCGAGTTTCTGGTGCCCCCGAGTATGCACGGTTCAGGCCCGCGACTTGCTTTGCGCGGGTTGTAATCATGGCTTAGTCGTTAGGGGGGAGGGCCCCCCACAGGGAGTTTGCGCGAGGGTTGCTCGAGGCTTAGTTTGCACGAGGGTTGCTCGTGGATTAGCCGTGAGGGGGGAAGGCCCCCATGAGGAGTTTGCACGAGGGTTGATCGCGACTTAGTTTGCACGGGGGTTGTTCGTGGCTTAGCCGTGAGGGGGGCAGGCCCCTACGAGGAGTTTACGTGAGGGTTGCTCGCGGCTTAGTTTGCACGAGTGTTGCTCGTGGCTTAGCCGTAAGGGGGGGGGGGGGGCAGAACCCCACGAGGAGTTTGCTCGAGGGTTGTTCGCAGCTTAGTTTGCACAAGGGTTGCTCGTGGCTTAGCCGTGAGGGGGGCAGGCCCCTATGGGGAGTTTGCGCGAGGGATTCTTGCGGCTTTGTTTGCACGAGGGATGCTCGCGGCTTCATCGTGAGGGAGGCAGGCCCCCACGAGGAGTTTGCACGAGGGTTGCTCACGGCTTTGTTTGCACGAGGGCTGCTCGCGGCTTCATCGTGAGCGGGGCAGGCCCCCACGGGGAGTTTGCACGAGGGTTGCTCGCGACTTAGTTTGCACAAGGGTTGCTCGTGGCTTAGCCGTGAGGGGGGCAGACCCCCACGGGGTGTTTGCGCGAGGGTTGCTTACGGCTTAGTTTGCACGAGGGCTGCTCGCGACTTCATCGTGAGGGGGGAAGGCCCTCGCGGGGAGTTTGCGCGAGGGTTGCTCGCGGCTTAGTTTGCACGAGGGTTGCTTGTGGCTTTGTCGTGAGGGGTGCAGACCCCCACAGGAAGTTTGCGCGAGGGTTGCTCGCGGCTTAGTTTGCACATGGGTTGCTCGTGGCTTAGCCGTGAGGGGGGCAAGCCCCCACCGGGAGTTTGCGCGAGGGTTACTCATGGCTTAGTTTGCACGAGGGTTTCTCGTGGCTTAGCCGTGAGGGGGGCAGGCCCCCACGGGGTGTTTGCGCGAGGGTTGCTCGCGACTTAGTTTGCACGAGGGTTGCTCATGCCTTAGCCGTGAGGGGGGCAGGCCCCCACAGGGAGTTTGCGCGAGGGTTGCTCGCGAATTAATTTTCACGAGGGCTGCTCGCGGCTTCATCGTGAGGGGGGCAGGCCCCCACGGGAATTTTGCGCGAGGGTTGCTCTTGGCTTGGCCGTGAGGGGGGCAGGCCCCACGGGGAATTTGCGCGAGGGTTGCTTGCGACTTAGTTTGCACGAGGATTGCTCGTGGCTTGGTCATGAGGGGGGCAGGCCCCCACAGTGGCAGGGTGTTGGTTTGCAGTACTGGTGGAGAGTGCAAGTATTCAATCTGGCCGCCGGAGAATGTAAGTACTCAATCCGTTTGCGCACCTTAACCCGGCTAAACAATTTCTCAATTAGGCATTAAAAAAACAAATAATAAAAAGATAGTTTTTGCAAGCCCGAGCTTGCGGTTTTTACAATAGACAATAAGTAAATGAGCGGAAAAGGAAACAACTCATGGATGGAGGTGGCGGGAGCGGGATTGGAAAACATGTAGGAGTGATTGTTGGAGTATTGCGATGTAGTCAGAATCTATGAAAGAAATGACTTAAGGCAATTGATAATCCCCTGATAGCAATTGAAAGAAATAAGTTATTCAGATCTACTCTAGAGGGGGGGGGGGGTGAATAGAGTATTAAAAATTTTAGGCTGTTTTTACTTTTATATCAGAGTTAAAATATAAGTGATACCAATAATAAATAAATAAAAGAAAATAGGCAAGCTATTCTAATTATCACAACAATCAGCAAGAGCAAGAAGAAAATGAGCAACCAGACGACACAAGAAATTTATAGTGGTTCCCCAAATCTGGGTACATCCACTCTTCTACCACCCTGGTAGGAATCACTCTAAGATTTTTGATCAGGTGACTGCCACCAAATAATATCTATTTGCAGGGAGATATTGCAACCCTTCTGGCTTTTGATCAGGTGCCGGAAAACCACTGAAGTATTTTGATCAGGAGACCTCACAACCAAGAATTACTTTTGAAGGGAGTAAGAACCCTGTATACAGTGGGGGAAAGTAAAAGTTGAGTTGTCTTCTCTGTTCTCAAACAAATGAGAGAAGACTTGAGAGTGATCCTGATGATGTCAAGGCTTGTCCTGTGATCTTGAATGATTCAGGAATCCAAAGCCTTGCTCAGGGTGTAGGTCTTGATTTCCAGAAAGCTTAGACTGATTGTGAAGAATGTCTCTTCTTGCTTCCTGGAAGGTCACATGTGTGAAGAACTGAAAACTATTCTTCTTTTGCTGTCCTGTGTTCCCTGTGTGAATGCCAATCTCTTTTTCTTATCTTGATTCACTGTGTATCATTCCTTTGAATAAGTCCAATCTAAATTCGAACTGGCACACCTTGATTGACTGCCGGAATCATGGGAACTTGTGCAACAACTATAAGGGAATTAAATTCATTTCCCTAACTGTCCCATGAATAGCTGTATAATAACTCTGTGAATACCAGTAATTAATGCTTGCCAAGGAACGACTATATTCAGAGAATATATGCATCAATTACTCAGAGTCATATAAGCAATAAAATATTCAGTCAATAAAGGAAAACAATAACTGCAAAGAATAATGGTTGATCTGGCAGTTATCGTCGATTTGGTCCTGTGATCGTCGAAATCAAACATCCCCTATCGTTGAGCTTAGCCATGTGATCGTTGAACTGAAATTCTGCTTTCCAAACTTGGCTTCAAGATCGTCGAACTGAAATGGTTGATCGTCGATCTTAATCCTGAAAGTAGATCATAGATCGTCGAACTAAGTTCAGCAATCATCGATCTCAACATTAAAAGATTAACTCTGAGCTCGTCGAACGCAGAACGAAGATCGTCGAGCTCTTTTCACTTAGTCAATTTCTGCCTTGTTCAGTCCCTGCTGTCTTCTAAGTCTCTGATGTCTTGATCTTGTCTCACTGAGTTGTTGACCTAACTGACACCTAAGACACTAGACTAGACCCTGGCTATAATTTGTGGGTCTGATATAATGTATATTAGTGAACTTAGCCCAAATCCAAACTAGGAATCCAACAATCTCTCTCTATTTGGGCGAGGTCACTAAACAATAAAAAAGGAATACAACAACAAATCTAAGCACACATATCTGTCATAAAATAAAAGAATTCAACAAATATATTCAGAAAGAGATATAAACACAAAATGTAAAAGTTCTAAGACTTGTCAGGAGCTGTCTTGGAAAATTCAATTTTTCTTTTAGGTAGGATCTGCTGCTTGCTATCTTGACATCTTTAAGTCAGCTTCACTAAGAAGCTTTAGAGATGATGCTCTGGGAACAACTGCCTCAGGGTGAACCTGCATGTAAGCATTAACATAAAAAATATTCTTATCTACAACAAATTTTTCAAGCTCTTTCTCCCTGTATTTAGACATTATTGAAAATTGAGAAGGGTCAGATCCTTCTTCTCTAGCTTTATTCATCTGGGAGAGAGCAATCAGTTCATGAAACTTAGCCATCCTTAAATTTAGATCTAGCTCAGGTTCATACTGTGATGTATCTTCTTCTAAATTAAGAGAAATCTTCTGATGCTTCCTATGCTTAATTAATTGTTCTTGAAACTTTTTTTCTGTTGCTAATTGCTAGGACTGATTGTCATGAAGGTTAGGAGGAGGACTGACTTCACTGAACTTTCCAGGAATTCTAAATTTCCTGCTGAAATCTAAACTGTCTTCTTTGTCAGCCTGATCATGTTGTCTACCTCTCCCTCTTGAATAACCCCTAGAGTAAGACCTGGATGGTCTACTGTGAGATTGAGGGGTATAAGATCTCTGCTTCTGGGAGGAGATAGCAGTTCTAGAAGCAACATTTCCAATAACACCTGCTGAAGGAGGAGGAGGAGGAGGTGGATCCTTCCTGAAAACTTTGACAGGAGAGGAACTAGTCTTTCTCCTTTTCTTTTGAGCCTTCAACTCATTCTTAGAAAATTTCATCCAGTGAGGACTTGTTGGAGTGAGAGTAATGTTGTGCCTGATAAAGTAAGGGATGTCATCTTGAGGATTAGACTTTGGTACTGCCTTCACTGGAGCATTCCTCTTCTTGGATATTTTCTTCTTTTTACTGTCATTTGAATCTGAATCTGAATCCTCAGCTTGATCATCATTAGAAGATCCTTGGGGATTATCATACATAGCATCAATCTCTGCAATTACTTCTTTTGGAACTGAAATTGAAAGTTCTTCAGCTATATCAGCAGCTATAACTTTATCCAAGTCTGGGACTGGAGAAGTAGAACAGACATAGGTTGGAGGAGAGAAACCCTTGGGCTCTGAAATCTCAACCTCAGCCATGCTGATAGGATCAACCTCTGAAGCTGTAGAAAGCTCAGGCACTGGAGCTGAAAAGCTCTGGAGAAACTATTGCAAAATATCTGTGCTCACTGGAGCAGTACAACACACAATATCTGTACAATACTGAGGTGTAACAAATGAAATAATTGAGCTATAAAGAAGATCAAAAAGATCTAGGATAGTAGACAATTCCCCTAAAGGATGGATAGTATGTCCAACAGAAAGAATCTCTACTTCCAAAGAGTCAAAAAGATCATCTGTCAATGATGTCTCAAGCTCTGCACCTATCAAAACTGTATCTATAACTGACAAAACTGTAGCTGCCTCTGCTGCTGCAACTGCTGGAGGAGGGGGAACTTCTTCACTAGACATCTCTCCCTGTCTGATAGCAGTAATGTTTGCTTCCAGGCCCCTAGATGATTAAGGGCCAGAGATAGAGGCAACAATGGAATTGATGGAAGCTAGGAGAGGTACAATGACATCCTTTATAATAGTTTTGATGGTAGGGGTCAGAAGAGCAATGAGAGCAGATGGGTCAGAAGATGTAGATGGTAGAGAAGAAGTGGGTTGTCCACATGCTATACAGATGGTGGAAGTGGTAGGGGAAATGGATGATTCAGGGATATCCATGGGTTCTGGATGGGGGGAAGGTTCATGAGATGGTAAATGAGGTGGAAAAGGAGAAGGAGTTGGTGAAGGAATGTTAAGATCAAAGGTGGGTGAGGTTTGGATAGAAATGGTAGTGGAAGGGATCTCCTCTAGATAAGTTAGTTATGGAGATATCGAAGGAGGAGATGGAGGAGGGATTAGAGGTGGAGTTGGTTGATGTTGCAGTGGAGAAGGTGGTCTAGCTGGAGATGGAGGTGGAGGAGGAGGAATCTCTGGTTCATCTTCCCTAGGGTGAGGAGCGAATGAAACAGTCCTTGTGTCCTCAGATGCCCTGTGGGAGGAGGGAGCCCTGGAGGGCCTAGAGATGGTCCTCTCCCACTTTCGAAAAAGAGCTGGGGTCAGTCTCTTGGAAGCATTAATAATGACTGTTGGGGATGTCAGCAATTCAGGGCATTTTTTAGTTAGAAAAATCCCTAGAAGTCTGCCAAGAGAGACCTCTCTCTTATTTGTTTTCTTCTTTATCAACTCAAACAAAATTGCAGCCCAATTCACTTCCTTCTGATTTACCAAGGCACTCATCAAAAGAAACTGATGTCTGGAAATGTTATCATGGGCAGTGTGCTTCCCAAGCAACACTTTTCCCACAATATCTGCCATGAACTTGCATTGAGGCGACAAGTTCTTCTTTAGAAGCTTGATAGGGTTTGCATAAGCATGACCCATTCTGGCAAGCATTGCAGCAAACTCTTCCTTATCTATTTCAATATCATCTTCACCATTAACAAAACCAAAAATCTCAGTAAGAACGACAGGGGTTAGACTTACCGCCTGTTCAGAAATGGTTCCAACCAACGACTGTCCATCTGGGGATGATGATGTATAAGCCCATTCCTTAATTTCTATCACTGGCAACTTCATCCTTGTCATCATCAACTTCTGTAACCTTGGCTCATCAAACAACTTCAACACATCCTAAAAAATCTGGTCACAGTGCTTGAATGATTCAAGATCAATGTCGAAGCCAGAATCGAACTTCATGCTTGACAGAATCGCCGCTGTGATTGCCATTTGAGAGTTCATGCAAGGAAAACAAAGATCAAGTGCAGAAGGAAAATAGAAAGCGCGAGACTATTTCCGTCTAAACCCTAGATTATAAGGTTTAAGAAAACGAAGAGACGAAATTAGTCGGGCGAATAAACTAATAAAAAATGACTTCAAATCCGTGGTTTGCGAAATATTTTAATATAAAATGAGTTCGATAACCACAGATTGAAGAGAAAGAATAAATCATCGATCTCAGATCGATGATGAATTCTCCGAACCAAAAATCGTCGATCTCCGTTCGACGACAATTGTTTCACTAAGAAGTGATCGTCGATCTCAGTTCGACGATCAACTTCATGAGACGCTAGCAGATCGTCGATCTCCGTTCGACGATCTATCAACAAATCGTCGATCTTAGACAGAAAGTCAAATAATATCATCTCCATTAATCATACCTACCTGATTCATTAAGAATAGATGTTTCTTTTCATCCAAGGGTTTGGTGAAAATATCTGCCCTTTGCAAATCAGTAGGGATGAAGGTCTGATTAATTTTTTTTTTGTCCACACACTCCCTAATGAAATGATGCCTTACATCTATATGCTTTGTCCTAGAATGATGGACTTGATTCTGTGCTATAGAAATAGCACAAGTACTATCGCAAAATATAGTTGAATTATTTAAGTTGTATCCATAATCCAAGAGTTGATTTTGTATCCATAGCATCTGGGAACAACAACTGCCAGCTGCTATATATTCAGCTTCTGCTGTTGATGTAGACATAGATGTCTGCTTTTTACAAAACCAAGAGACAAGCCTGGCACCCACGAACTGGGATGTTCTAGAGGTACTCTTCTTGTCTACTCTACATCCAGCAAAGTCATCATCTAAGTATCCAGTCAACTAAAATTCTTACTCAGTAGGATACCAAAGTCTTAGATTTGGGCAACTCTTTATATATCTCAATTTTTTTAAATAAAACTAGGTGAGATTCTTTAGGGTTCACCTGGAGCCTAGCACAAAGACATGTAACAAACATTATATCAGGCCTACTTGCTGTGAGATATAGAAGGGACCAAACAATGACCCTATATAATTTCTGATCAACTTGTTTCCCATGCTCATCAGAATCAATCACAACATTTGTAGCCATGAGTGTTTTCTTAGTTGAGGCATCAGCCATCCCAAACCTTTTGATCAGCTCTTTAGCATACTTAGATTGGGATTGGAAAATTCCATCAGGTGCCTGCTTCACTTGGAGACCAAGGAAGTAGGAGAGCTCACCCATACTACTCATCTCAAACTTAGAATGCATAAGGTTGGAAAATCTCTTGCATAGTTTGGGATCTGTAGAGCCAAATATTATGTTATCTACATATATTTGTACTAACAGTATTTTATCATGATGATGCTTGAAAAACAAAGTCCTATCTACCACGCCTCTAGAAAATTTATGCTCTAACAAGAAGCTAGCTAGGGTCTCATACCAAGCTCTTGGAGCTTGCTTGAGGCCATAGAGAGCTTTATGCAATCTATAAACAAAAGAGGGTTGAGTTGAAGAAATAAAATCAGGTGGTTGTTCAACATACACCTCTTCTTTGAGTTCTCCATTTAGAAAGGCACTTTTAACATCCATCTGATAGACTTTGAAATTTTGAGATGCAACATATGCCAAGAAAATTCTGATTGCCTCTAACCTTGCCACTGGTGCAAAGGTTTGATCATAATCAATGCCTTCTTCCTGCCTATAACCTTGAGCAACAAGCCTAGCCTTATTCCTTATAATTGCTCCTTGTGCATCCAACTTGTTTTTGAACACCCATTTTGTTCCAATGACTGGATAATTCTTTTGTCTTGGGACTAATTCCCAAATTCTACATCTCTCAAATTGGTTGAGCTCCTCTTGAATTGCAAGGATCCAGTGGGGATCTTGCTCAGCATCTTGAATGGAATGAGGTTCAACTTGAGAAATGAAGCAGGCATACATCAGATCCTGGTGGAGTTGATGCCTAGTCTTCACACCTGCTGATATGTCTCCAATCACTTGAGATACAGGATGATCTCTAAGTGTGACTAAATCAACAGGAGGAGGTTGTTGTTCAACAGCTTCAGGGACTGATTCCTCTTGTGGAATCAAGACTGCTATTGGAACTTCTTCTTCTGTTTGAACATTGTCCTCTTCATCACTGCTATCAGTAACCTGTGGAGAAGGATGTGTGACAGCCTCAGGGGTGAGGGTCATATTCTCCAACTTCTCACACAAGGTGGGTACCTGCAAAGTCTGACTGGTAGAAACATTCTTCTCCTTATAAAACATGTTAGCTTCATCAAAAGATACATGCACAGACTCTTCAATTTTTAAAGTTGATTTATTATAAACACTATAAGTCTTGCTTACTTGAGAGTATCCTAGAAAAATTCCCATCCCAGACTTGGCTTCAAACTTTCTAGTGTATTTTTTGTTGTTAATATGTATGTAACAGACACAACCAAATACTCTAAAATAGTTTACTTTAGGTTTCTTCCCTTTGAGTAGCTCATAGGGGGTATTAGCCTTAAGCTTGTGTATTAAGCTTCTATTCAGGACATAGTTAGCTGTGCTCACTGCCTCTGCCCAAAAGGAAAGGGGCAAGTATGCATCAGCAAGTAATGTACCTGCAGCTTCAATCAAGGTTCTGTTTTTCCTTTCAGCTACCCCATTTTGTTGAGGAGTTCTAGGAGCAAAAAAACATTGCCTGATACTTTCCTTCTCACAGAACTCTTGCATAAGAAGAGACTCAAACTCAATACCATGATCACTTCTGATCAATACAACTTGAGTAGAGAACTCAATCTGTATGCACTTGAGAAAATCTGTAAGAACCTTAAAGTTATCTGACTTGTTTTTCATGAAGAACACCCAAGTGAACCTAGAGAAGTCATCTACAATAACCAAGGTGTAAGACTTCCCTCCTAGGCTTTGTACAATAATGGGTCCAAAGAGATCCATGTGAAGCAAATACAAAATCCTAGGTGAGTCACTCTTATTAATGGATTTGAAATTACCTTTAGTTTGCTTATCTCATTGACGAGCCCGCACATGCTTTCCTTCTTATAGGGGTAAGAAGGCAATCCTCTTACAAGGTTGTACTTTGATAGCCTAACAATGTATTTTAAATTTACATGTCCTAACCTCCTATGCCATAGTTCATTCTGATTACTAGATTGGTTAAATAAACAAATTTCATTTATGGCTGAGTTAAAGTTAACAATATAAATGTTACATACTCTAGAACCAGTTAAAACAACTATACTGTCAGCTGAAGAAATAATGCAAGAGGACTTATTGAATGATATCTGAAATCCTTCATCACGAAGTTGACTGATGGAGATCAAGTTATGTTTCAATTCACTTACATATGCTACCTTCCTGAATGTGACAACTCCTATTTTGACTTCTCTATAGCCTCCAGTCTGGCAATAGTTAGAGTCACCAAAAATAACTTTAGGTCCTAGCTTTGACTTATAGCTGGATAAGTTGTCCTTCCATCCTGTCATGTGCTTTGAGCACCCACTGTCCAGATACCATTGCTGGTTATATGATGGACAACTCTTTACCTGCAACAATTAAATGGTTAGTTGTTCTTGACCCAGGTTACCTTGGGTCCTTTATTTTCTTGATAGGAAAAACTTGAAATAACAGAACTAGCTGGCTGAGATTGATATCCTAGTGGATGATATCTCCTTGGTGGAATTTCCCAATGTGTGAAAGGATTAACTGTTTCCCTTTTCTGATTAGAGTTTTTGGTAAAGTTAAAATTTTTGTTTGGATTAGGAGTTTTATTACTTCTTATTGGGTTTGATGATTGAAAGTGAGATCGTCGATCTTAGTTCGACGATATGGGTTGGGATCGTCGATCTCTGCTCAGAGAGGGATAGTATTCATTCTCTATGCCCCATGTTCGTCGATCTCTGCTCGATGATCCATACATGAATCGTCGATCGCAGTAAGACGATTGATTATAGTAAATATTTTCATTCATAGATCGTCGATCTGGGTTCGACGATCTGTTCACATTTCGTCGATCTGAGTTCGACGAAAACTGTTGAACATTGTTTTTGTTTTGATTTTATCTGTTTCTATTTTTTGTTTGTTAGGTTTGTTTCTATTTGCAATTGGGGGTTTTTCATAGATTAGTTCTTTACCCTTTTCAGAGATGAAATTTACAGGAGTCCTTAGTATATTTTTTTGAACTAGTGGGGGTTTGCTTGATGAAGCACCCAAGCCCAGCTTGCCAGTGAGTCCGGCATTAACAATGCTTGTAATGTCCATCTGCTTGAGGCTTCTCCCATTAAGGGATTCTTCAAGTTGCCTTGCCTCAGCTAGTTCAGTTTTTAATTTGATTATTTGTTCATTAGCAAGTGTAATATCATCTTTTAGTTGATTGTTCTCTACAACTAGATTACTTTGATCATTTAATTGCTCTCTAAGTTGTTTGATTTCTTTTTCTGAACTAATTAAATCTATACACATAGTTTTAAATTCAAGTAAGAAATCTTCTGAATTGAAATCAAAAGATGAGAGTACCTGGTCCACTTTAGAGAGTGGTTCTTCATCATCTGATGAGTCTTCTTCTGAATGAATGCTGGAAGCACCAATTGCTATTAGGCAAACTTCCTTTGCCTTTGCTTCCTCTTCATCTTCATCACTGGAGCTAGAGGATGAGGAATCCTCTTCTGTATCACTCCAAGTTTTTGCTACAAAGCCTTTCTCTTTCCTCTTATGTTTGCTTGAGGAAGGCTTGCTATACTTCTATTTTCTGGAGTCCTTATCTTTTCTTTTCTCCTTCTTTTGATTCTCTGGACACTCAGAGATGTAGTGTCCAGGTTTCCTGCAACCAAAACAAACAACCTCTTTAGTTGGTGTTTTGTCATACCTGGGCTTATCTTCTTGTCTGGATGACTTCTTCCTGAAGTCTCTTTTGCCCATCTTGTAAAATCTCTTTGCTAAGAGACTCAAGAATTCTTCATTAGCAGCAGGAGCTGCTATTTCTTTTGTAGCCTTGAATGCAATATTTTGCTCTTTTCTGACTGGAGTAGAAGCCTTCTGCTCTGCCTCCCCAGTCTTTGTCAGGTGCTCAAAGGATTTGAGCTTCCCTAGAAGAGTTTCTGTGGAGATTTCTGTAATGCTTCTGGCATTCTTGATTGACCAGATCCTTGTGTCCCATGAGCTGGGAGACACATCAAGATCTTGTCATTGATCTCAGTCAATAAGATGTTCTTGTCTAATGTCTGTAGTTCACTAATGATGGCATTCAGTCTCCCATACATTTCTTCCACTGACTCACTGTCATCTTTTCTGAAATTCTCATATTTGGAGATGAGAAGGGATCTTCTATCCTTTCTTTCTTCTACTGAGCCTGCCACCATCTGGTTCAAGTAGTCCCAGATGGCCTTTATTGATGTGCAATCAGCAACCTTTTGGAATATGTCATCTGACATGGTCTGGGCCAGTATATTCATGGCCTTGGCATCAGCAACCTTTGCTTTCTCTTGTGCATCAGTCCAGTCTGGCGGTGGAACTACATGAGTGTCAGCAGTTGAAGAAGTGGCTGTAGTTGGTTGAGGTGGACCTGTCAAAATGGAGTTAAAATGTCTTCATCAATTGAGTCCATGTATAATCTGATTCTTGCCTTCCAGATACTGAACTTATTTAAGTTATAGACTGGAGGTCTGGTGCTTGCATAGTCCTTGTTCTGTGCCATGTGATAAAAGAATAACTAAGGAAAAAGAAAATTTGAATAAGCAAGGATCTTGGTTCAAGTGTTAGCTTGTTCAACCAAAGAAATAGACCTCTGATACCAACTGAAAGAAATGACTTAAGACAATTGATAATCCTCTGATATCAATTGAAAGAAATAGGTTATTCAGATCTACTCCAGGGGGGGTAAATAGAGTATTAAAACTTTTTGACTGTTTTTTACTTTTATATCAGAGTTAAAATATAAGTGATACCAATAATAAATAAATAACAGAAAATAGGGAAGCTATTCTAATTATCACAGCAATCAGCAAGAGCAAGAAGAAAATGAGCAACCAGACGACAGAGGAAATTTATAGTGGTTCCCCAAATCTGGGTACATCCACTCTTCTACCACCCTAGTAGGAATCACTCTCAGGTTTTTGATCAGGTGACTGCCACCAAATAATATCTATTTGCAGGGAGATATTGCAACCCTTCTGGCTTTTGATCAGGTGCCGGAAAACAACTGAAGTATTTTGATCAGGAGACCTCACAACCAAGAATTACTTTTGAAGGAAGTAAGAACCCTGTATACAGTGGGGGAAAGTAAAAGTTGAGTTGTCTTCTCTGTTCTCAAACAAATGAGAGAAGTCTTGAGAGTGATCCTGATGATGTCAAGGCTTGTCCTGTGATCTTGAATGGTTTAGGAATCCAAAGCCTTGCTCAGGGTGTAGGTCTTGATTTCCAGAAAGCTTAGACTGATTGTGAAGATTGTCTCTTCATGCTTCCTGGAAGGACACTTGTGTGAAGAACTAAAAACTATTCTTCTTTTGCTATCTTGTGTTCTCTGTGTGAATGTCAATCTCTTTTTCTTGTCTTGATTCACTGTGTATCATTCCTTTGAATAAATCCAATCTAAATTCGAACTGGCACACCTTGATTGATTGCTGAAATCATGGCAACTTGTGCAACGGCTATAAGGGAAATAAATTCATTTCCCTAACTGTCCCATGAATAGCTGTATAATAACTCTGTGAATACCAATAATTAATGCTTGCCAAAGAACGACTATATTCAGAGAATATATGCATCAATTACTTAGAGTCATATAAGCAATAAAATATTTAGTCAATAAAGGAAAACAATATCTACAAATAATAATGGTTGATCTGGCAGTTATTGTCGATCTGGCCTATGATCGTCGAACTCAAACATTCCATATCGTTGAGCTGAGCCCTGTGATCGGTTAACTGAAATTCTGCTTTCCAAACTGGGCTTCAAGATCGTCGAACTGAAATGGTTGATCGTCAATCTCAATCCTGAAAGTAGATCAGAGATCGTCGAACTAAGTTCAGCAATCGTCGATCTCAGCATTAAGAGATTAACTCTGAGATCGTCGAACGCAGAATGAAAAATCATCGAGCTCTTTTCACTTAGTCAATTTCTGCCTTGTTCAGTCTCTGCTGTCTTCTAAGTCTCTGATGTCTTTATCTTGTCTCACTGAGTTGTTGACCTAACTGGCACCTAAGACACTAGACTAGACCCTGACTATACAATGTGGGTCTGATACAGCCTATATCAGTGAACATAGCCCAAATCCAAATTAAGGGTCCAACAATCTACTTGGATGACGACGAACTATACGTCGTAGGGTGCTTGCCCAGGTACTTCTTCAAGAGTGACTGAGAGAGTAATGGTGCCTATGACTGGTACTGGGGCATTCCCTGAAACACGTGCGCTGACAGATGTTAGCTCGAGGTTGCCAGTGGTTAGTTTGAGTTGAAGTAGTGTTGATAAAAACAACACATTAACGGTAATCTCTCTGTCCACCAGAACTTGGTTCAACCCGGTGGATGGCTCGCCAATTCTAATGGTTGTACATCTCATGCTCTGATTAGGAGGCTGCCTCTTTCTTGATAGGAATTGATCAACCACCCCCAGACTTGTCAGTCGCTGGATCTCTTCCTTTAGCCGATTGCACCCATCAGTGCCGTGACCATGACCCTGATGATACTCGCAATACTTTGACAAATTTCCTCGGCCAGGGGGGAGCGCCTTGGGCCTGCACAAGGCCGGGTGGTCACGAATTGCTTCAAAGATCTTGCCTTGGCGGGCATTGAGTGCCGCAAAATAGTGGAACTCTCGCTCTTGGTATGTACTTGTACGTTGATCGCAACTTCTCTTATGCTCGGGGTACACACTGTTCACTAGTTTCCTTTTTTGGACTTTATATGGGCTTGGACTTTCAGGTGTGGGATTTCTGACCATCATGAGCCTTTTGATAAAGAGAGTTGCGATTTCAATGTAGCAGTTTATCTTCTCTTCTTACAGAGAATGAAACCAAGCTCGAGCTTTCCCTTTTTAGTGTCGTCAAAAATGCCTAGACCATGAGTTGATCTGAAGCGCTGTGAGCATGCATGATAGCTTCGAAACACTCCATGTGTGCAAGCGGGTGGCCAGTTCTGCTGAAACTGAGGATTTCAAAGCCATCTTCTGGACCCGGGCCTGCCCAAGAGTCAGGTGAGTTGTAGTTGGGTAGATGTTCACTTAGTCCCTGTTTCGTGGCTGAGGCGTCGGGACCCATCATGTTTCCAAAGTTCTCTTCATAATGGGGATTGGCGAGGTGGCGATCGTGCATCTCTTGGTATAATGCTGTGGGCGTGGGGGAGCTACTTGTACTTGAGAATTCCTTCTCTATGTCGTACTCCTTGTGCATGCAATGTCTGGTTGAGGCGGAGAGTTATCCTGATGACAGTGAATAAGCTTCCTTGAATGACTGAGGAATTTTTGGCCGGTGGAATGCCGGATCATTCTGAATTGCGTACATCACGTTAGTGTGGGTGGTATCCAGAGGGGAGTATCCTCAAAGTGGATGTTGCCCCCCATTCCTCGGAGGGTCACGATGATGGTTGTCAGTACAGCGCTCAGCCTAACGCCGTTCTTCTTGTCCTGTGAGAGATTGTTATTCTCTTTGCGAAACTTCTTGCGTCGGACCATGATTTGGCAGAGGCAAGGGAATGACGGGTGCTAGTGGCAGAGGAGGAGCGGGGGGTGCTCCTAAATTTCTGAGAACAGTGAGCATTTCGATCTGCTGCTCCTCCATCTGGCGAACACGCCTCTCGAGGGTGGTAATAGGTGCGAGTGCAGCTTCTGCCTCCAACGGTACCCTCACAAGTGAGCGGGTGCGTGCCGGTTTAGTGCGTCCACTCGTGACAGATCCTTCAGCAGCGCGGGCGCTTCTTTTTGCCATTGAAGCAGAGCTTGGATGTTGCAAGGAGAGAGGTCTTGGCTTCTGAAGGATGTTAGGAATCGTGTTTCCACAGACGATGCCAAACTGTTGCGGGCAAACTCGACGTCCCGGTTGAACCAGAACAAACTGGACCACCTTAGCTCTCGGGACGGTCGAGTGCGCACATATTAAGTGAAAAGAACGAATTGGCACAAGATATTTGAAAGTGAGGGAAGATCTTATATTTTCTTTAGGAAGAGTTAATGCGGAAAATTAAAAATTAAAGCAAATAACAGAGCATAGCATAAAGAAAGAAACAGAGCAAGCAAACCAGACGACACAAGGAGCTACAGTGGTTCCCTCTCAATAGGTACGTCCACTCTTCTATCACCCTGGTAGGAATCCACTCAGGTTTTTGATCAGGTGCCCTGCCACCAACAAGATCTGCTTCAGGTAGATCTAGAGACCCTTTAGACTTTTGATCAGGTGTCTAAAAACCAAGCACAGGTTTTTGATCAGGTGCCCTGCCACCAAGGGATACTTTTGAAGGGAGTAATAACCCTGTACAGGAGGGGGAAGAAGGTTAAGATGTCTTCTCTATTTTACAATAGATTAGAGAAGCACAAAAGCTTGCACTGAGCTAGAAAGCTCTAAAGAATCAAGGCTCCCCCTGGCTCAAAGATGTCCAGGTGAAGTCTTGCTTCAGTGCAGAAAACTCTTCAGAAAGCTCTGAAGGAAAAACTACAAGAAGATAAAAAATAATAAAATTAAAGATCTTCAAGCAGCTATCTTCTTCTTTTTCTTCAAAAGAACTCTGAGTTTGAACTTCCTGAAAGCAGGAGAACTCAGGTTGAAGAAGAGTCGAAGATCTTAACACTTCTCAGTTAGATGGAAATTGCTGAGAGCAGAAGACTTGATCTTGATGAAGGCTTGAATGCTTGAAAATATCTGGGTAACTAGTTAGCTAACTTGAATCCTTCTTCAAAGGGTCCTTTTTATATCAACAGCAAGCAACGGCTCTCTTCATTTTGAATTACTTGTCTTCTTCTGAGTCTTGAGACCTGCGCTGCAAATATCAAGAAGACAAAACAATCTCTGCAGCAGAAACATTCTATAAAAGGAATAAACTTTTTTCTAGGAAGCTGCAGGAAGCAATTTGATAATAACGTACTAAATAAAGTCATATCAGAAACAAACTCTTTATAACAAAAAGAAGACTTTTCAGTCTAACGGCTATAAAGGGCTGACAGCAGATAAAGTAAATTATAATGTCAGCTAATAAAACAAACAACTTTATCTAAAAAGATTTGACTCAGGCAAAATGGGATGGAGCAAATATTGCCTGGTAATTTTATCATAAAACAACTAAAACAATGTGCCAGAAAATGTATTAATTAATTAAATATAATAAATAAATACAAAATATAAAGGCAGACAGAAAGCGTCGAACGACCTTCGGAGATCGTCGACCGACGCACGGAGATCGTCGAACTATCGGGCAGATAGTCGAACGATCCAGATAGTCGACCTATCGAAGAAGATAGTCGAACTACCCCGGCAGATAGTCGACCTATCAGAGCAGATAGTCGAACTATCAGATAGTCGATCTATCTGGACAGATAGTCGAACTATCAAGCACAAACAGATAGTCGACCTATCAAGCAGATAGTCGACCTACCTCAGAAAACAGATAGTCGACGGCTATATTCATAAGAGAAAAAGTCTTCTCACTTTTTCTCTCTCTAATCTTTCTTTTTATCTTTATCTTTATCTGGCTGAATTACTTTTCCCCAGAAAGATTATATTTAATGCAGCCTCAACGGCTATATTCATAAGAATATTGCATTAAATATATTAGCTGTAAGTCCCTTAAAATAAGCCTGAAATAACTTTGCCAGCTGTAATAAAGTCTGTCTGAAAAGCCGCACAGGAAAACGCCAAAAATAGCCTTCTTAAAGCTTCCTGAAAATCTGCACAGAAATAGTAGAGCGCCGTTCGACTATCTCTGGACTGCAATAGTAGAGCGCCGTTCGACTATCTCTGGACTGCAATAGTAGAGTGCCGTTCGACTATCTCTGGACTGCAATAGTAGAGCGCCGTTCGACTATCTCTGGACTGCAATAGTAGAGCGCCGTTCGACTATCTCTGGACTGCAATAGTAGAGCGCCATTCGACTATCTCTGGACTGCAATAGTAGAGCGCCGTTCGACTATCTCTGGACTGCAATAGTAGAGCGCTGTTCTATTATCTATGGACTGCAATAGTAGAGCGCCGTTCGACTATCTCAGAAAGAATTCCAGATGAAGTGCAGAAGAATTCCAGAGAAAATCAGTTTTGAAGTTCAGAAATTTTAGCTCACAGAGATAGTCGAACGACGCTCTACTATTGCAGTCCAGAGATAGTAGAACAACGCTCTACTATTGCAGTCCAGAGATAGTCGAACGGCGCTCTACTATTGTAGTCCAGAGATAGTCAAACGACGCTTTACTATTGCAGGACTGCAATAGTAGAGCGCTGTTCTACTATCTCTGGACTGCAATAGTAGAGCGCCGTTCGACTATCTCTGTGAGCTAAAATTTCTGAACTTCAAAACTGATTTTCTCTGGAATTCTTCTGCACTTCTTCTGGAATTCTTTCTGAGGTATGTCTGGAAAAACCTATGACCCTTAAACTATACATTTTGGGTCAAACTAATCACCCTAATAGTGATCCTAACCCAAATCAGAACCTAAGGTTCCAACAATCTCCCCCTATTTGGGTGAGGATACTATTTACATAAAAACAAAATACAAAGCAAAAAGATCTGCCTGAATTATAATATGATAGCAGATGTACATGGGTGCTTTGTTAAAAAGGGATTCAAAATAAAAGAAATACAAACAGAAACTAAGGGACAGCTGCATAGAATCTAATAAAGTGACAGCTGCACTTCTGTTCATTTTCATTCTGAGATTCTGATAATCTCCCCCTATAGTTGTAGCCTTCTGAACAATTTTCCTGAAAGGAGATGTTAGGAATTCTGGACCCAGATTTGCCTTGGGTCTTAATTTTCTTTCACAATAATAATTTGAAGTAAAGTAATATCCAGGGAAATCTTTATAACCAAGTGGATGAAGTTTCCTAGAAGGGATGAACCACTGATACCAATTGAAAGTGAAGGGATAGATACTACTCTAGAGGGGGGGTGAATTTTAGCTCACTCTGGAATTCTTCTGCACTTCTTCTGGAATTCTTTCTGAGGTATGTCTGGAAAAACCTATGACCCTTAAACTATACATTTTGGGTCAAACTAATCACCCTAATAGTGATCCTAACCCAAATCAGAACCTAAGGTTCCAACAATCTCCCCCTATTTGGGTGAGGATACTATTTACATAAAAACAAAATACAAAGCAAAAAGATCTGCCTGAATTATAATATGATAGCAGATGTACATGGATGCTTTGTTAAAAAGGGATTCAAAATAAAAGAAATACAAACAGAAACTAAGGGACAGCTGCATAGAATCTAATAAAGTGACAGCTGCACTTCTGTTCATTTTCATTCTGAGATTCTGATAATCTCCCCCTATAGTTGTAGCCTTCTGAACAATTTTCCTGAAAGGAGATGTTAGGAATTCTGGACCCAGATTTGCCTTGGGTCTTAATTTTCTTTTACAATAATAATTTGAAGTAAAGTAATATCCAGGGAAATCTTTATAGCCAAGTGGATGAAGTTTCCTAGAAGGGATGAACCACTGGGTATAAGGATTTTTAAATTTTTGATTATAAAATGATTTAAAATCTTTCTATGAAAATCTGATCTCAACGAATAGTATTTTCGTCGACCTGAGCTCGACGAATTATGTTGAACACAGATTTTCTGAAAATCTTTAACTGATTTTAATGAGGCTATATGATTTAAAGCAATTTCTAAATCTTTATTGAATTTTATGTTTTTAGAAGAAAGTTTATTTACTTTCTCTCTAAGAAGTTTTATTTCCTTCTTAGATTGAATCAGATCTTTACATAATAATTTAAAATCTGTTTTAAGTTCTTCTGATGAAAAGTCAAGGGTAGAGATAACCTGATCTTCATCATCATCTGATTCAGATTCTTTATCTTCATCATACCTTTTGCAAGATGCATCTATTGCCATTAGACAAAATTCTCTTGCTCTTGCTTCTTCTTCATCCTCAGTTGTGCAAGATGAAGCTTCAGAGTTACTCCAGGAATCAGCATTTGATGTTCTTTCTTTTGTTGATCCAGCAGCCATTACTGAGAGAGAGTCCCAAATTTCCTTTGCAGATGAACATTCAGCAATCTCTTGAAAAATGTCATCAGACATTGATTCTGCAAGAATATTCATTGCTTGTGCATCAGCCATCTTAAGCTGTTTTTGAGCTTCTATAACTGCAGATGGTGTAAAGGGACCTGACAAAAAAGAATTATAAATGGCTTCATCAATAGAGTTCATAAAAAGCCTAATCCTTGCCTTCCATAGTGCAAGCTTGTCCAGATTGCACTTAGGAGGTCCAGTGCTTGACCATTCTTCATTTTGTGCCATGAAAAACTCTTAAAAACAATAAGATCTATCAAGGATCTTTTGGTTCAGGTGTTAGCCTGTATGAGCAACCAACCTCCCTCTGATACCAATTGAAAGTGAGGGAAGATCTTATATTTTCTTTAGGAAGAGTTAATGCGGAAAATTAAAAATTAAAGCAAATAACAGAGCATAGCACAAAGAAAGAAACAGAGCAAGCAAACCAGACGACACAAGGAGCTACAGTGGTTCCCTCTCAATAGGTACGTCCACTCTTCTACCACCCTGGTAGGAATCCACTCAGGTTTTTGATCAGGTGCCCTGCCACCAACAAGATCTGCTTCAGGTAGATCTAGAGACCCTTTAGACTTTTGATCAGGTGCCTAAAAACCAAGCACAGGTTTTTGATCAGGTGCCCTGCCACTAAGGGATACTTTTGAAGGGAGTAATAACCCTGTACAGGAGGGGGAAGAAGGTTAAGATGTCTTCTCTATTTTACAATAGATTAGAGAAGCACAAAAGCTTGCACTGAGCTAGAAAGCTCTAAAGAATCAAGGCTCCCCCTGGCTCAAAGATGTCCAGGTGAAGTCTTGCTTCAGTGCAGAAAACTCTTCAGAAAGCTCTGAAGGAAAAACTACAAGAAGATAAAAAATAATAAAATTAAAGATCTTCAAGCAGCTATCTTCTTCTTCTTCTTCTTCAAAAGAACTCTGAGTTTGAACTTCTTGAAAGCAGGAGAACTCAGGTTGAAGAAGAGTCGAAGATCTTAACACTTCTCAGTTAGATGGAAATTGCTGAGAGCAGAAGACTTGATCTTGATGAAGGCTTGAATGCTTGAAAATATCTGGGTAACTAGTTAGCTAACTTGAATCCTTCTTCAAAGGGTCCTTTTTATATCAACAGCAAGCAACGGCTCTCTTCATTTTGAATTACTTGTCTTCTTCTGAGTCTTGAGACCTGGGCTGCAAATATCAAGAAGACAAAACAATCTCTGCAGTAGAAACATTCTATAAAAGGAATAAACCATTTTCTAGGAAGCTGCAGGAAGCAATTTGATAATGACGTACTAAATAAAGTCATATCAGAAACAAACTCTTTATAGCAAAAAGAAGACTTTTCAGTCTAACGGCTATAAAGGGCTGATAGCAGATAAAGTAAATTATAATGTCAGCTAATAAGACAAACAACTTTATCTAAAAAGATTTGACTCAGGCAAAAGGGATGGAGCAAATATTGCCTGGTAATTTTATCATAAAACAACTAAAACAATGTGCCAGAAAATGTATTAATTAATTAAATATAATAAATAAATACAAAATATAAAGGCAGACAGAAAGCGTCGAACGACTTTCGGAGATCGTCGACCGACGCACGGAGATCGTCGAACTATCGGGCAGATAGTCGAACGATCCAGATAGTCGACCTATCGAAGAAGATAGTCGAACTACCCCGACAGATAGTCGACCTATCAGAGCAGATAGTCGAACTATCAGATAGTCGATCTATCTGGACAGATAGTCGAACTATCAAGCACAAACAGATAGTAGACCTATCAAGCAGATAGTCGACCTACCTCAGAAAACAGATAGTCGACGGCTATATTCATAAGAGAAAAAGTCTTCTCTCTTTTTCTCTCTCTAATCTTTCTTTTTATCTTTGTCTTTATCTGGCTGAATTACTTTTCCCCAGAAAGATTATATTTAATGCAGCCTCAACGGCTATATTCATAAGAATATTGCATTAAATATATTAGCTGTAAGTCCCTTAAAAAAAGCCTGAAATAACTTTGCCAGCTGTAATAAAATCTGTCTGAAAAGCCGCACAGGAAAACGCCAAAAATAGCCTTCTTAAAGCTTCCTGAAAATCTGCACAGAAATAGTAGAGCGCTGTTCGACTATCTCTGGACTGCAATAGTAGAGCGCCGTTCGACTATCTCTGGACTGCAATAGTAGAGCGCCGTTCGACTATCTCTGGACTGCAATAGTAGAGCGCCGTTCGACTATCTCTGGACTGCAATAGTAGAGCGCCGTTCGACTATCTCTGGACTGCAATAGTAGAGCGCCGTTCGACTATCTCTGGACTGCAATAGTAGAGCGCCGTTCGACTATCTCTGGACTGCAATAGTAGAGCGCTGTTCTACTATCTCTGGACTGCAATAGTAGAGCGCCGTTCGACTATCTCAGAAAGAATTCCAGAAGAAGTGCAGAAGAATTCCAGAGAAAATCAGTTTTGAAGTTCAGAAATTTTAGCTCACAGAGATAGTCGACCTATCAAGCAGATAGTCGACCTACCTCAGAAAACAGATAGTCGACGGCTATATTCATAAGAGAAAAAGTCTTCTCTCTTTTTCTCTCTCTAATCTTTCTTTTTATCTTTGTCTTTATCTGGCTGAATTACTTTTCCCCAGAAAGATTATATTTAATGCAGCCTCAACGGCTATATTCATAAGAATATTGCATTAAATATATTAGCTGTAAGTCCCTTAAAAAAAGCCTGAAATAACTTTGCCAGCTGTAATAAAATCTGTCTGAAAAGCCGCACAGGAAAACGCCAAAAATAGCCTTCTTAAAGCTTCCTGAAAATCTGCACAGAAATAGTAGAGCGCTGTTCGACTATCTCTGGACTGCAATAGTAGAGCGCTGTTCTACTATCTCTGGACTGCAATAGTAGAGCGCTGTTCTACTATCTCTGGACTGCAATAGTAGAGCGCCGTTCGACTATCTCTGTGAGCTAAAATTTCTGAACTTCAAAATTGATTTTCTCTGGAATTCTTCTGCACTTCTTCTGGTATTCTTTCTGAGGTATGTCTGGAAAAACCTATGACCCTTAAACTATACATTTTGGGTCAAACTAATCACCCTAATAGTGATCCTAACCCAAATCAGAACCTAAGGTTCCAACAATCTCCCCCTATTTGGGTGAGGATACTATTTACATAAAAACAAAATACAAAGCAAAAAGATCTGCCTGAATTATAATATTATAGCAGATGTACATGGGTGCTTTGTTAAAAAGGGATTCAAAATAAAAGAAATACAAACAGAAACTAAGGGACAGCTGCATAGAATCTAATAAAGTGACAGCTGCACTTCTGTTCATTTTCATTCTGAGATTCTGATAATCTCCCCCTATAGTTGTAGCCTTCTGAACAATTTTCCTGAAAGGAGATGTTAGGAATTCTGGACCCAGATTTGCCTTGGGTCTTAATTTTCTTTCACAATAATAATTTGAAGTAAAGTAATATCCAGGGAAATCTTTATAACCAAGTGGATGAAGTTTCCTAGAAGGGATGAACCACTGATACCAATTGAAAGTGAAGGGATAGATACTACTCTAGAGGGGGGGTGAATTTTAGCTCACTCTGGAATTCTTCTGCACTTCTTCTGGAATTCTTTCTGAGGTATGTCTGGAAAAACCTATGACCCTTAAACTATACATTTTGGGTCAAACTAATCACCCTAATAGTGATCCTAACCCAAATCAGAACCTAAGGTTCCAACAATCTCCCCCTATTTGGGTGAGGATACTATTTACATAAAAACAAAATACAAAGCAAAAAGATCTGCCTGAATTATAATATGATAGCAGATGTACATGGATGCTTTGTTAAAAAGGGATTCAAAATAAAAGAAATACAAACAGAAACTAAGGGACAGCTGCATAGAATCTAATAAAGTGACAGCTGCACTTCTGTTCATTTTCATTCTGAGATTCTGATAATCTCCCCCTATAGTTGTAGCCTTCTGAACAATTTTCCTGAAAGGAGATGTTAGGAATTCTGGACCCAGATTTGCCTTGGGTCTTAATTTTCTTTTACAATAATAATTTGAAGTAAAGTAATATCCAGGGAAATCTTTATAGCCAAGTGGATGAAGTTTCCTAGAAGGGATGAACCACTGGGTATAAGGATTTTTAAATTTTTGATTATAAAATGATTTAAAATCTTTCTATGAAAATCTGATCTCAACGAATAGTATTTTCGTCGACCTGAGCTCGACGAATTATGTTGAACACAGATTTTCTGAAAATCTTTAACTGATTTTAATGAGGCTATATGATTTAAAGCAATTTCTAAATCTTTATTGAATTTTATGTTTTTAGAAGAAAGTTTATTTACTTTCTCTCTAAGAAGTTTTATTTCCTTCTTAGATTGAATCAGATCTTTACATAATAATTTAAAATCTGTTTTAAGTTCTTCTGATGAAAAGTCAAGGGTAGAGATAACCTGATCTTCATCATCATCTGATTCAGATTCTTTATCTTCATCATACCTTTTGCAAGATGCATCTATTGCCATTAGACAAAATTCTCTTGCTCTTGCTTCTTCTTCATCCTCAGTTGTGCAAGATGAAGCTTCAGAGTTACTCCAGGAATCAGCATTTGATGTTCTTTCTTTTGTTGATCCAGCAGCCATTACTGAGAGAGAGTCCCAAATTTCCTTTGCAGATGAACATTCAGCAATCTCTTGAAAAATGTCATCAGACATTGATTCTGCAAGAATATTCATTGCTTGTGCATCAGCCATCTTAAGCTGTTTTTGAGCTTCTATAACTGCAGATGGTGTAAAGGGACCTGACAAAAAAGAATTATAAATGGCTTCATCAATAGAGTTCATAAAAAGCCTAATCCTTGCCTTCCATAGTGCAAGCTTGTCCAGATTGCACTTAGGAGGTCCAGTGCTTGACCATTCTTCATTTTGTGCCATGAAAAACTCTTAAAAACAATAAGATCTATCAAGGATCTTTTGGTTCAGGTGTTAGCCTGTATGAGCAACCAACCTCCCTCTGATACCAATTGAAAGTGAGGGAAGATCTTATATTTTCTTTAGGAAGAGTTAATGCGGAAAATTAAAAATTAAAGCAAATAACAGAGCATAGCACAAAGAAAGAAACAGAGCAAGCAAACCAGACGACACAAGGAGCTACAGTGGTTCCCTCTCAATAGGTACGTCCACTCTTCTACCACCCTGGTAGGAATCCACTCAGGTTTTTGATCAGGTGCCCTGCCACCAACAAGATCTGCTTCAGGTAGATCTAGAGACCCTTTAGACTTTTGATCAGGTGCCTAAAAACCAAGCACAGGTTTTTGATCAGGTGCCCTGCCACTAAGGGATACTTTTGAAGGGAGTAATAACCCTGTACAGGAGGGGGAAGAAGGTTAAGATGTCTTCTCTATTTTACAATAGATTAGAGAAGCACAAAAGCTTGCACTGAGCTAGAAAGCTCTAAAGAATCAAGGCTCCCCCTGGCTCAAAGATGTCCAGGTGAAGTCTTGCTTCAGTGCAGAAAACTCTTCAGAAAGCTCTGAAGGAAAAACTACAAGAAGATAAAAAATAATAAAATTAAAGATCTTCAAGCAGCTATCTTCTTCTTCTTCTTCAAAAGAACTCTGAGTTTGAACTTCTTGAAAGCAGGAGAACTCAGGTTGAAGAAGAGTCGAAGATCTTAACACTTCTCAGTTAGATGGAAATTGCTGAGAGCAGAAGACTTGATCTTGATGAAGGCTTGAATGCTTGAAAATATCTGGGTAACTAGTTAGCTAACTTGAATCCTTCTTCAAAGGGTCCTTTTTATATCAACAGCAAGCAACGGCTCTCTTCATTTTGAATTACTTGTCTTCTTCTGAGTCTTGAGACCTGGGCTGCAAATATCAAGAAGACAAAACAATCTCTGCAGTAGAAACATTCTATAAAAGGAATAAACCATTTTCTAGGAAGCTGCAGGAAGCAATTTGATAATGACGTACTAAATAAAGTCATATCAGAAACAAACTCTTTATAGCAAAAAGAAGACTTTTCAGTCTAACGGCTATAAAGGGCTGATAGCAGATAAAGTAAATTATAATGTCAGCTAATAAGACAAACAACTTTATCTAAAAAGATTTGACTCAGGCAAAAGGGATGGAGCAAATATTGCCTGGTAATTTTATCATAAAACAACTAAAACAATGTGCCAGAAAATGTATTAATTAATTAAATATAATAAATAAATACAAAATATAAAGGCAGACAGAAAGCGTCGAACGACTTTCGGAGATCGTCGACCGACGCACGGAGATCGTCGAACTATCGGGCAGATAGTCGAACGATCCAGATAGTCGACCTATCGAAGAAGATAGTCGAACTACCCCGACAGATAGTCGACCTATCAGAGCAGATAGTCGAACTATCAGATAGTCGATCTATCTGGACAGATAGTCGAACTATCAAGCACAAACAGATAGTTGACCTATCAAGCAGATAGTCGACCTACCTCAGAAAACAGATAGTCGACGGCTATATTCATAAGAGAAAAAGTCTTCTCTCTTTTTCTCTCTCTAATCTTTCTTTTTATCTTTGTCTTTATCTGGCTGAATTACTTTTCCCCAGAAAGATTATATTTAATGCAGCCTCAACGGCTATATTCATAAGAATATTGCATTAAATATATTAGCTGTAAGTCCCTTAAAAAAAGCCTGAAATAACTTTGCCAGCTGTAATAAAATCTGTCTGAAAAGCCGCACAGGAAAACGCCAAAAATAGCCTTCTTAAAGCTTCCTGAAAATCTGCACAGAAATAGTAGAGCGCTGTTCGACTATCTCTGGACTGCAATAGTAGAGCGCCGTTCGACTATCTCTGGACTGCAATAGTAGAGCGCCGTTCGACTATCTCTGGACTGCAATAGTAGAGCGCCGTTCGACTATCTCTGGACTGCAATAGTAGAGCGCCGTTCGACTATCTCTGGACTGCAATAGTAGAGCGCCGTTCGACTATCTCTGGACTGCAATAGTAGAGCGCCGTTCGACTATCTCTGGACTGCAATAGTAGAGCGCTGTTCTACTATCTCTGGACTGCAATAGTAGAGCGCCGTTCGACTATCTCAGAAAGAATTCCAGAAGAAGTGTAGAAGAATTCCAGAGAAAATCAGTTTTGAAGTTCAGAAATTTTAGCTCACAGAGATAGTCGAATGGTGCTCTACTATTACAGTCCAGAGATAGTAGAACAGCGCTCTACTATTGCAGTCCAGAGATAGTCGAACGGCGCTCTACTATTGCAGTCCAGAGATAGTCGAACGGTGCTCTACTATTGCAGGACTGCAATAGTAGAGCGCTGTTCTACTATCTCTGGACTGCAATAGTAGAGCGCCGTTCGACTATCTCTGTGAGCTAAAATTTCTGAACTTCAAAATTGATTTTCTCTGGAATTCTTCTGCACTTCTTCTGGTATTCTTTCTGAGGTATGTCTGGAAAAACCTATGACCCTTAAACTATACATTTTGGGTCAAACTAATCACCCTAATAGTGATCCTAACCCAAATCAGAACCTAAGGTTCCAACAATCTCCCCCTATTTGGGTGAGGATACTATTTACATAAAAACAAAATACAAAGCAAAAAGATCTGCCTGAATTATAATATTATAGCAGATGTACATGGGTGCTTTGTTAAAAAGGGATTCAAAATAAAAGAAATACAAACAGAAACTAAGGGACAGCTGCATAGAATCTAATAAAGTGACAGCTGCACTTCTGTTCATTTTCATTCTGAGATTCTGATAATCTCCCCCTATAGTTGTAGCCTTCTGAACAATTTTCCTGAAAGGAGATGTTAGGAATTCTGGACCCAGATTTGCCTTGGGTCTTAATTTTCTTTCACAATAATAATTTGAAGTAAAGTAATATCCAGGGAAATCTTTATAGCCAAGTGGATGAAGTTTCCTAGAAGGGATGAACCACTGATACCAATTGAAAGTGAAGGGATAGATACTACTCTAGAGGGGGGGTGAATTTTAGCTCACTCTGGAATTCTTCTGCACTTCTTCTGGAATTCTTTCTGAGGTATGTCTGGAAAAACCTATGACCCTTAAACTATACATTTTGGGTCAAACTAATCACCCTAATAGTGATCCTAACCCAAATCAGAACCTAAGGTTCCAACAATCTCCCCCTATTTGGGTGAGGATACTATTTACATAAAAACAAAATACAAAGCAAAAAGATCTGCCTGAATTATAATATGATAGCAGATGTACATGGATGCTTTGTTAAAAAGGGATTCAAAATAAAAGAAATACAAACAGAAACTAAGGGACAGCTGCATAGAATCTAATAAAGTGACAGCTGCACTTCTGTTCATTTTCATTCTGAGATTCTGATAATCTCCCCCTATAGTTGTAGCCTTCTGAACAATTTTCCTGAAAGGAGATGTTAGGAATTCTGGACCCAGATTTGCCTTGGGTCTTAATTTTCTTTTACAATAATAATTTGAAGTAAAGTAATATCCAGGGAAATCTTTATAGCCAAGTGGATGAAGTTTCCTAGAAGGGATGAACCACTGGGTATAAGGATTTTTAAATTTTTGATTATAAAATGATTTAAAATCTTTGCTATGAAAATCTGATCTCAACGAATAGTATTTTCGTCGACCTGAGCTCGACGAATTATGTTGAACACAGATTTTCTGAAAATCTTTAACTGATTTTAATGAGGCTATATGATTTAAAGCAATTTCTAAATCTTTATTGAATTTTATGTTTTTAGAAGAAAGTTTATTTACTTTCTCTCTAAGAAGTTTTATTTCCTTCTTAGATTGAATCAGATCTTTACATAATAATTTAAAATCTGTTTTAAGTTCTTCTGATGAAAAGTCAAGGGTAGAGATAACCTGATCTTCATCATCATCTGATTCAGATTCTTTATCTTCATCATACCTTTTGCAAGATGCATCTATTGCCATTAGACAAAATTCTCTTGCTCTTGCTTCTTCTTCATCCTCAGTTGTGCAAGATGAAGCTTCAGAGTTACTCCAGGAATCAGCATTTGATGTTCTTTCTTTTGTTGATCCAGCAGCCATTACTGAGAGAGAGTCCCAAATTTCCTTTGCAGATGAACATTCAGCAATCTCTTGAAAAATGTCATCAGACATTGATTCTGCAAGAATATTCATTGCTTGTGCATCAGCCATCTTAAGCTGTTTTTGAGCTTCTGTAGCTGCAGATGGTGTAAAGGGACCTGACAAAAAAGAATTATAAATGGCTTCATCAATAGAGTTCATAAAAAGCCTAATCCTTGCCTTCCATAGTGCAAGCTTGTCCAGATTGCACTTAGGAGGTCCAGTGCTTGACCATTCTTCATTTTGTGCCATGAAAAACTCTTAAAAACAATAAGATCTATCAAGGATCTTTTGGTTCAGGTGTTAGCCTGTATGAGCAACCAACCTCCCTCTGATACCAATTGAAAGTGAGGGAAGATCTTATATTTTCTTTAGGAAGAGTTAATGCGGAAAATTAAAAATTAAAGCAAATAACAGAGCATAGCACAATGAAAGAAATAGAGCAAGCAAACCAGACGACACAAGGAGCTACAGTGGTTCCCTCTCAATAGGTACGTCCACTCTTCTACCACCCTGGTAGGAATCCACTCAGGTTTTTGATCAGGTGCCCTGCCACCAACAAGATCTGCTACAGGTAGATCTAGAGACCCTTTAGACTTTTGATCAGGTGTCTAAAAACCAAGCACAGGTTTTTGATCAGGTGCCCTGCCACCAAGGGATACTTTTGAAGGGAGTAATAACCCTGTACAGGAGGGGGAAGAAGGTTAAGATGTCTTTTCTATTTTACAATAGATTAGAGAAGCACAAAAGCTTGCACTGAGCTAGAAAGCTCTAAAGAATCAAGGCTACCCCTAGCTCAAAGATGTCCAGGTGAAGTCTTGCTTCAGTGCAGAAAACTCTTCAGAAAGCTCTGAAGGAAAAACTACAAGAAGATAAAAAATAATAAAATTAAAGATCTTCAAGCAGCTATCTTCTTCTTCTTCTTCAAAAGAACTCTGAGTTTGAACTTCCTGAAAGCAGGAGAACTCAGGTTGAAGAAGAGTTGAAGATCTTAACACTTCTCAGTTAGATGGAAATTGCTGAGAGCAGAAGACTTGATCTTGATGAAGGCTTGAATGCTTGAAAATATCTGGGTAACTAGTTAGCTAACTTGAATCCTTCTTCAAAGGGTCCTTTTTATATCAACAGCAAGCAACGGCTCTCTTCATTTTGAATTACTTGTCTTCTTCTGAGTCTTGAGACCTGGGCTGCAAATATCAAGAAGACAAAACAATCTCTGCAGCAGAAACATTCTATAAAAGGAATAAACCTTTTTCTAGGAAGCTGCAGGAAGCAATTTGATAATAACGTACTAAATAAAGTCATATCAGAAACAAACTCTTTATAGCAAAAAGAAGACTTTTCAGTCTAACGGCTATAAAGGGCTGACAGCAGATAAAGTAAATTATAATGTCAGCTAATAAAACAAACAACTTTATCTAAAAAGATTTGACTCAGGCAAAAGGGATGGAGCAAATATTGCCTGGTAATTTTATCATAAAACAACTAAAACAATGTGCCAGAAAATGTATTAATTAATTAAATATAATAAATAAATACAAAATATAAAGGCAGACAGAAAGCGTCGAATGACCTTCGGAGATCGTCGACCGACGCACGGAGATCGTCGAACTATCGGGCAGATAGTCGAACGATCCAGATAGTCGACCTATCGAAGAAGATAGTCGAACTACCCCGCCAGATAGTCGACCTATCAGAGCAGATAGTCGAACTATCAGATAGTCGATCTATCTGGACAGATAGTCGAACTATCAAGCACAAACAGATAATCGACCTATCAAGCAGATAGTCGACCTACCTCAGAAAACAGATAGTCGACGGCTATATTCATAAGAGAAAAAGTCTTCTCACTTTTTCTCTCTCTAATCTTTCTTTTTATCTTTGTCTTTATCTGGCTGAATTACTTTTCCCCAGAAAGATTATATTTAATGCAGCCTCAACGGCTATATTCATAAGAATATTGCATTAAATATATTAGCTGTAAGTCCCTTAAAATAAGCCTGAAATAACTTTGCCAGCTGTAATAAAGTCTGTCTGAAAAGCCGCACAGGAAAACGCCAAAAATAGCCTTCTTAAAGCTTCCTGAAAATCTGCACAGAAATAGTAGAGCGCTGTTCGACTATCTCTGGACTGAAATAGTAGAGCGCCGTTCGACTATCTCTGGACTGCAATAGTAGAGCGCCGTTCGACTATCTCTGGACTGCAATAGTAGAGCGCCGTTCGACTATCTCTGGACTGCAATAGTAGAGCGCCGTTCGACTATCTCTGGACTGCAATAGTAGAGCGCCGTTCGACTATCTCTGGACTGCAATAGTAGAGCGCCGTTCGACTATCTCTGGACTGCAATAGTAGAGCGCCGTTCGACTATCTCTGGACTGCAATAGTAGAGCGCCGTTCGACTATCTCTGGACTGCAATAGTAGAGCGCCGTTCGACTATCTCTGTGAGCTAAAATTTCTGAACTTCAAAACTGATTTTCTCTGGAATTCTTCTGCACTTCTTCTGGAATTCTTTCTGAGGTATGTCTGGAAAAACCTATGACCCTTAAACTATACATTTTGGGTCAAACTAATCACCCTAATAGTGATCCTAACCCAAATCAGAACCTAAGGTTCCAACAATATTTTTACGTGGAAAAATCCCTCAACTTGGTAAAAAATCACGTGATCGGATTTGTGCCGGTCAAAGTCCACTATCTGCTCGCAGTTACAGGGGCGTTTAGGGAATCGAGGGCGACATGCCACTGCTCGTTACAACTTAGAGGTGAGAAAATTTCCTAACTCGCAACGGGCAACAGGCTGCGCCGAAGGAGTGCTAAATGCTAACTTGGTGGCTGGTGTGCTTGAGCGCTGACGGTGGTCGTCTTCTTCCCTTCTCCATGCACTTAGAGACTTGGCTCGTAGGCGGCTTGAAGATGACCCGAGGGAGGAGTTCGACAGAGCTCTGGCTTGAGGAAGAAGAAAACTCCGGGAGCGAAAAGGTGAGAAATGAGGAGGCCTGAGGCTCCTTTTATAGCCTCCAGGAGGTGGTTATCGCGGGCCCCCACTAACTTGGTGGTTTAGTGGGTGGTTACCTGTAGATCGGACGGCGACGGAGGCCCCGTAATGATCGGATGGTGGCCAACCTGCAAGCGGCGGCGGCGGCGGCGACGACGTCGGTGGCGACGGCGTTGGCAGCGGCTGTCGGCGGCGGCATTGGCAGCGGCTGTCGGCGGCGGCGGTCGACGCTGTCAGTGACGGCGGCGGCGGCGTTGGTAGTTATGGCGGAGACGGCGGCTGTGAGGTCCAGAAATAATGGCGGCGACGACCGCGACTTTGGGAGACAACGACAACGACGGAGGACGTGAGACGATGGTTGGACGGGCACGTGCGGAATTAATCCCGCGCGGGATTAATTGCGCGCGCTGGATTAGTATATAATCCTGCACGCGCAAGATTAGTTAATAATCCTGCGCAATAATCCTGCGAGCACGATTAGCTACTAATCCTGTGCAGTTGGATTAGCTACTAATCCTGCGCGCAGGATTAGCTACTAATCCGGCGCGCGCAGGATTAGCTAATAATCCTGCGCGCGCCGGATTAGTAGCTAATCCTGCGCGCATGATTAGCCGTTAATCCTGTGCGCGCTACGCGTGTGTAATCCTGCGCGTGCGTTGTGCGCGGGATTAATCCCGCCCGTACGGTTCCCGGGATCACTCTCACGCGCGGGGGTGAACTCCCATGCGCGACCTTCGTCGCGTAGGGCGATTGCCATGCGGGAAGCCCCTACGGAGTGGCTCAGACGGTCGTGTTGCCGGGTCGCTCTTTGCGGGAAATTACCGCGGTTGTGCTCACTGGATCCGCGGTTCGGTCAAACCCGTTCAGGGGAACCTCATCAACACTAATTATAACCCCTCCCACTACGTGTATACTTTGAGGAGAACCTTATTCCCATGACAAATGTCCCCAGAAAAAGAGTCATTTCAATGTACAACGACCCGCCCTCACTCCTATCCATGCCATGCTTACTGAAACCCTCTCCTTTTAATGTTGATGCATCAATCCAAGCATATCATTCAGCGGAAGAGTAGAGTACGATAATAAAATTCACAAGATAAAAATAGTTTAATACATAAAAGTAGTACGTATATATTAGTCATTCTCCTTAGTCTAACTCTTTGATATGTTCACTTCATACATCAGGACCTTGTGATCATGCTCTTGCTCGTGTCTGTAACCTCGTATCACTAATCATGTGACCTTGTCCAATTCTATTAGCTCTTTGGGGTGCAACAAATGGGTTAATTGAAGTTTTCTAAATAAGCTCTTTCATTCTTTCCCATCCCAGCTTAATGCTTTGGGTGTAGAAAAGAAACTACAAACAAATTGTTAGTCAAATAGCAAAAGCATATATAATGTAATCAAGGATAATCATGTAAGTAAATATGAGTAATAAAAAATGCAATGATGTTTGGTATGCAATTTCATATACTTCATATAAGAACCTCGTCAGGACATTGACACTGATGATAGATACTATCGCACAACAACACCAAATCGTAATGATGATAGATACCATCCCAGCTTAATGTTTGGTATGCAGTTTCATATACTTCATGTAAGAACCTCGTTAGGACATAGGCACTGATGATAGATACTATTGCACAACAACACCAAATCGTAACGATGAAGGGGATAATGAAAGAATTTAAGTCTGAAATGTCTCAATCCTCTCCTAACATAATGAATCGGCGATGATGCTAAGCAAATAATCATCATAACACAAATATGGTATGTTACTAAGTAATGTATCAAATGAAATAATTAGTGGAAGGCTGCCACATTGTAGATCATAGAAATTAAGTTTATAAAGAGGAGATAGAAAAGTAACAACAACACAAATCCCAACAATCTAAGTACAACTTCCTATAGAATGTTTCGGGGATCACAAGCAAACATGTACAACAACAACAACACTCAAGCCTTTATCCCACTATGTGGGGTCGGCTATATGGATCCTTTGTCGCCATTGTGCCATATCTTTTGTCATAATCTCACTAATGCCTAAGTACATCATGTCTTTCCTTATAGTTTCATTCCAAGTCTTTGTTGGTCCACCCCTCCCTCGTTTAACATGCCTAGTGACTAGACTCTCACAACGCCTAACAAGAGCCTCTAATAGTCTCATTTGTACGTGTCCAAACCATCTTAGACGAGCTTCTCGCATTTTCTCTGTAATTGGTGCTACTCCAGTCTTATCCCTGATAAATTCATTCCTAATTTTATCCAATCTCGTGTGTCCACACATCCACCTAAGCATTCTCTTCTCCAAAGCTCCCATTTTTTGCTCACGTACACAATTCACAGCCCATACTCAGAACCATAGAGCATCACGGATCTAATTGCAGTACAGTAAAACTTGTCCTTAAGTTTTAGTGGTACTTTACAATAACATAAGATCCCTGACGCGTCTCTCCACTTCAACCAATCCGCTTGGATTCTATGTGTCACATCTTTATGAATACCTCCGTCCTTTTGAACTATCGGTCCAAGATATTTAAAACACTCACTACGGGAAATATCTTGATCACCCAACTTTATAATGAAGTCATTCGTCCTTCTAGTACTGCTAAATTTAAGCTCCATATACTCCGTCTTTGCCCTGCTCAACCTAAAACCCTTCTTTTCTAAAGTATCTCGTCAAGATTCAAGTTTTACGCTAACATCCTCGTGTGTCTCATCAACCAAAACGATATCATCTACGTATTGTCTAATATAATATGTCAAGTCAAAAAATTAAAACATAATATGTAAGTATATTCTACTTATCTACTAAACTATCGAAGTTGCTAAGTGTAACAATAATCCTCTAAAATCTTCTACCTTCACTTTGTATCCATAGCACAACTCCTGATAAATTTGGGTGATAACCAAGGTGAGGGTAAGCAATATTATACATATTGACTAAATGATTTCGCCTCACCACCTAAGCTCTTAATATGCTCAAGGGAGGATAATTCTAAAATTATATACTTAATTTAAAATTAGCTAGTTATTTAATAAAATTGATTTGATTTCGTTTAATTTAAAATTATATTGACATGTTTTTATAATTTCAGAACATTTAAAGGTGTCTCATAATTATGGAGCGCATGGTCTACCTGGGTAATTGATGTGGAGCATATTAGGTGAAAAGTCCAAGTACACGCCCTCATTACATGTCGTTCAGAACGTGTTCAACTAAATCAATTCAGAGTTCACATGACACGCCATGAATTCAAATCAACAATTCCTATTTTACATGTCCATGTTACAAATCATGTAACTAGGGCGCGTAAACTGATTTATGACCAACAACTCGCCTTCACTCAAAAATGTTCTCGGGCTTTTACTTTGCCACTTTTTCTAGATTCATGTTCCGGGTACACAATATTTAACCATGACGCATAAACCAAATTTCCTAGTATAAAAAGAGGAGCATATCGGGAGTCCACCATCCAGTTTTTTATCTTCAATTCTGTCATTTAGCTTCGATTTTACAATTCTCAAGTTTATTTTGGAGAAATTAAGTATATTTCCTTTTTGCAAATGAAGTTGTTCTTGTAAGTAATTTTTTGCTTAATTTTTATAATCATGTCTCTCTTTATGACTCTATTATCATGGTAAGTGGTTGAACTTCAATTAGTATTTTATCATGATGAACACTAGAATTAAATAAATCATGTAACAATCTTTTGTATTCATAAGTTTTCACTTAATAAAATCGTGATTTACCTTTGATTCAAATAGTTTAGATTACATGTTTGTCGATGTACGTCTTTCAATCTAGTTGGTTGATGAGTCTGATTTATCTTGCATTTTCCAGACTTATCTGGGCTTGTTTCCACATATAAACACTTCTCTTTTGATAGATATTCACGTACATTTCACTTAATTATAAAGTTGCATATGAAGTGTTTGAATTGCCCAATTTGGTGTGCAATTACGCACTGAACTGTCATTGGGGCGAGCGCATCGTGCCCCCAATTATCGCATCTTTTCAAATTGGCAGATGTTTATGCTTGCGAGAGGCAATTGGCCCGGGAAATCTAGGATTGAGCACATGGGGGAATATCCCAATCGATTAATAGAATTTTGTGCAGATAGCAAGATCATGTGATTATCTTTTGGGTACGGGAGTTTTGCCTGTGCATGATCGTGTACTTATCATGATCACTCGACACTTCTACAAACACAATAGCGCACAACTGTGTGATAATCCTTCGCGCACGCTTTCTCTAGTCGTGCGCGATCATTATGTTGAAAGTTGGCGGTCTGCCGCTACCAGTGTGATTTTGTCTCGCACGCTGGGATTTTCTCGCACATGAACAAAATCGCATGGGTAACCTCTGTTGTCCAATGTACAACTTCGGGTTCGCAGGAGGTAACTCAAAGAAAAGTGCTAGGGGCGAGAAGATTGCATAAGCGAGTAGGACCATAGGGATAACTCGCCGGTACTCCTAAAAGGCGGAACACAAGAAGCGAGAGGGGAGCAGCGGAGCAGGCGAGAAGGCGGGTGCTGATCTCTTAGAGCGAGATGAAGTGTTTGCGAGGCGGGGCACTCGCGAGGCGAGAGGGGAGCAATGGAGCAGGCGAGAGGGCTCTCACGGCGTAGGCTGGACTCTTATGGCGAGACAAGATACTTGCGAGGCGAGCTGATGGGCACCTCTCGCCCACCAGATGCCATTTTTCGTCGAGCACCGGTTCGACGATCGTCGAGCGCCAGCTCGACGTTCGTCGAACGCCGGTTCCACGATCGTCGAGAGCAAGTTAAGGATTTGCCAAACGCCGGGTGGATGATTCGTCGAGCGCCGGTTCAACGAAAAGGTTGTTTTTACTTTCCTACCTCCAAGTAGGGGTTTTATTCTTTGGTCTCAGATAATTTTACTCTTTTGACCTTTGTGGTCTGCATATAACCCTTCAGAACAGTGGAGTTTGGCTGTTGGCAGACCCAACCCAGAGTATTTTGGTAATTTCAGGTCGGCTCAGTTTGGTTATTGACAGGTAAAACTCAGAGGCCTATAAATTGACTGATAAGGTGTCTTAAAGAGGTAGTTGGACCCCTTTCTTCTTCTTCCACTAAGGCACCTAGCTCAACACTGGCTAGGGAGGGGAGGAATTTCTAGTTCTTCCAGGTAAGAGATGGGACCTCCAAGCTGAAGCCCACGGTCTGTTTCTAGTTCCCAAGACTCACGTCAAGGAAGGAATTCGGGAAGAGTAGGCGTGAGCTGCAACCCTAGATCCGAACTCTAGGTGGAGTCAGTTTCTAGCTTCAACATTTTTGGTGCGGTGAGCGTGGCTCGCAGCCTGCACAGAAGAATCTTGAGTTACTTCATGGCGGGAGATCGCGACGAAGGAGACGAGGGCGGGGCCCAGAACCCGGGAGGATTTGTAGGAAGAGAAGAATTCATGGCATCCATCAGAGGCATCATGGAAATGTTTCAGGGATCTCACAGTGAGGCGACTACTCGACTCCTCTACCTTAGGCGTCTGCTCTCGCGAATCAGGACGAGCTCGTCTCGGCAAGGGTCGGCGAGGACACCCCGGGAGGGGGGACCTGAAAAAGGGAAAGTGGTGGAAGGAAGCAGGCGAGACCTGGCGGGTTGGGAGTTGTTCCCTAGCCCTGCGAGTGCCATCTCACCGGGAGACATCGTCGCGTGAGTGGAGGCAGTGAGACCCCTAGAGAGAGGTTCCCCATTCTGTGAGTTGATCCTTTCAGCTCCAGTCCCAGAGGGGTTCAGGGAGCCCGAATTGGCCTACTATGTGGGAAAAGACGACCCTCTACAACACTTACAATGGTTCGAAGATGCGGTATCCATCAGGCCGATGATGGACGCATTCAAGTGCCGTCTTTTCGCCATCACCTTGAAAGATAAAGCTAGGGACTAGTTTCATCAACTCCCAACAGGATCGATATATGGCTTCGAAGACCTGAGTAGAAGTTTCCAGTTGCGTTTCTCAACCTCGAAGAAAAGGAAGAAGAACCCGGAGTCAATTTTTCTAATCCGGCAGAAGGCAGATGAATCCTTGGCCCAGTACGTGGACCGATTCCAGGAAGAAATCTTGGACATTCAGGAGGTGCCAGGATTTGCTCTCTAGATGGATTTCACCGTTGGACTGCGGGAGGGTTTCTTCAAAATGAGCCTAACCCGAAATGCGCCATTGTCATTTGAGGGGATTATGGAGAAAACAGCAAAGAAGATAGCGATAGAGGCAGCGAACTCAGCATTTTCCAGAAAATTGGCAAGATTGACGGAGGCCGAGTCGAGAGAGCCGGGAGTGGAAAGACAACAAGAAGGAAGAAGGAGGGAGGAGCCGAGGGCTCCTACATATCAAGAGTTGGGTTGGAGGCAACAAGGAGGCCCTGCTCAAGGGCAAGGAAGAGGTTTTCTCCAAGGGGGAAGGAACTACCAGGGAGGACCAGGAAGATTCAACCAGCAGGGGTGGGGATATGGTCCTAGACCACCCCTACCCCCGCCTCAGCAAGCTATGACCATCGGCCGAGGGAGAGGAAGGGGAAAAGAAAGAGGGAGAGCAGGAGCTGGAGCTAGAAGGAGGAGGAATCACCAGGAGGGGAGACGGGAGGAGGAGGTAGCCTTGCCATATTGTGACTTCCATGAGAAGGAAGGTCATACAACGACTACCTGCCTGGAATTTCTAAAGATGAAGAGGTCTAGAGGAACAGGGGAACAACAGCTACCAGTACGGATAGTGGAGATGGCTGGGACCAGGGAGGAGGACTGATGTGTGGATCTAGGTGATATGGGAGACCGAGGCAGGATCAGAGTGATCCATGGGGAAGTAGGTATTGAGGCCACCCACAAGGCGAGCCTTCATACCATGTATCTTCTGAGCGTTGCCTCGACGTCACAAGCCCCTCCCTCAGATGAGAAAATCACCTTCTCTAGGAAAGACTTACAAGACCATGAAGATCCATTTTGCGATGCGCTGGTGATCCGGACCTCCATCAAAAACTTTACGGTGTCACGGATCCTAGTCGATAATGGGTGTTCAGTGAATGTCATCTTCAAGAAGGCATTCAATGAGATGAGGGTGGAGGCTCGAAGGGTGTTGGCAGCAGATGGGCCGTTGTTCGGATTCTCGGGAGAAAGGAAGGAAGTCGAGGGGGGAGTGGGACTCCAGGTAACTCTGGGATGGCTATCTAGGAATTACCGCTTCGTGATAGTGGACGCTCCCAGCAGTTACAATGCCATTTTCGGGCACCCTTTGATCAGCGCCTTTTGGTGCGTCCCATCGTCTTTTCACCAATGCCTGAAGCTCAATGTCGGAGGGACCCAAATCCGAGTATAAGGAGATTCGAAAGCAGCTAGGGAGTGCTAAGTGACGACAATGAATACCATTTCTTGGCAAGGAGAGGCCGAGGAAATGGAGAAGAGGATTAAATAATGGGAACAGGAGGTCGGAGAAATGGCAGGAGAGAAGGAAGGAGAGATGGAGGTAGAGGAGGAGAAAAAAGAAGTGGGGATAAAGAGAGGCATTGCGATGGAGCCGGAAACGACAGGAGGAAATGAAGGAGAAAGGAAAGGAAAAAGAAAGATAAAGGAAGTAGGGGAGTCATCCAGGATGGAAGCTCGGCCAGAAGAGAGAGGAGGTTAGTTGTTAGGAGGGATCCCAACTGATGAAGAGGTAGAGAAGTTTCTGGGGGAGGTGGCTATGGCTGTTGCGGAGCACGAGGCCGTAGATCGTGAGGGAGGAGATGTTGAGGGAGCAGGAGAGAGAGGAGGAGCCATCAAGATTGAAGGCGACAATGGAAGTGCTGGATATGGAGGTCCTCACCAAGGAAGGGAGGAAAGAGAAGATAAAAGTCAGTGGGAGCTCAGCCCCAAGGACCAGGAGGAGATCAGGGAGTGCGTGCAGAGGAATATCAACCTCTTCTCTTGGAGTGTAGCTGACATGCCAGGTGTCGACGCGGACGTGACATGCCACTGTCTCAATCTTGAACCCATGGATCATCCAATATAACAAAAGAAGAGAGCCATCGCCTCCAAGATGGCCAGGCCCATCAGGGAAGAGGTGGAGAAGCTGCTCAAGGCAGGATTCATATCTACAAGCAAGTATCCGGGGTGGGTGAGTAATGTTGTAATGGTAAAAAAGGGAGAGGGGAAATGAAGGATGTGTGTGGACTTTTCTCTTTTAAATAAAACATGCCCTAAGGATTGTTATCCTCTGCCTCGAATCGACGCGCTGGCTGACTCGGCCGTCGGTTTTTCACTAATGAGTTTTCTAGATGCATTTTTAGGGTACCATCAAATACGCATGCATCTCCCAGACATCAAAGATGTTACCTTTGTCATAGAGGATGGGTGCTTCAGCTACAACATAATGCCCTTCGGATTGAAGAATACAGGGGAAACATACCAAAGAATGATGGACCGGATCTTCCGGGGGCAGAAGGGACAGAATCTCGAGGTTTATGTGGATGGCCTAATGATCAAGAGCCAAGATCTCGAGTCCCACGTCTTGGATCTGGAGGAAACTTTTGGGACCATAAGGAAATACAAGATGAGGCTCAACCCTCTGAAGTGTGTCTTCGGGGCCAATAGGGAAACATTCTTAGGACATATCCTTACCCCATCAGGAGTTGATCCCAATCTAGACAAAGTGAAGGCAATCTTAGAATTAGAATTTCCGAAGAACACTAAAGAATTCCAACATCTCGCTGGCAAGCTGTTCGGGTTAAGTAGGTTCCTCTCCTGGGCGGGAGAGAAGTGCTCGCCCTTCTTCCGAGCACTAAGAGGAGGCAAGAAATTTGAATGGACCACTGAGTGCGAAGAAGCTTTCCAAGCTCTGAAATAACAACTCACCCAAACACCGCTACTCCAAGGGCCAAGAGAAGGGGAGGGTTTGTTCTTGTACCTAGGAGTGGGGACCGGAGCGGTGAGCTTAGTCCTTGTATGAGAAGAAGGAAAGAAGCAGTTTCCGATCTACTACGTAAGCAGAGTCCTAAAGAAGGCAGAGCTCAGATACCCCATCCTTGAAAAGCTGTCTTTGACTCTCATCATCTCGGTCAGGAAGCTTAGGCCATACTTTCAGGCACACTCAATCTCGACGGTGACAGATCATCCTCTCCTCCACATCCTGGAAGGGATGGAGCATTCTGGGAGGTTGGCCAAATGGTCGATAGAACTCAGTGAGTTCAACCTCACTTTTACTCCTCAGGAGGCCATCAAGGCGCAAGCGGTTGCGGATTTCTTAGCAGACTATATGGTTGAGGTCGGAGAAGCTGAAGCACCTCTTCTAGCTGCCTAGGAGATGCTAGTAGATGGAGCCTCTGGGAAAAGTTCTTTTGAGGGAGGGATGATCTTGGTAAGCCCCGAAGGGACAAGAATTGAGAAGGCTCTGAAGATACACTTCGCGATCACTAACAACCAAGCAGAATACGAAGAGATTATCATGGGGATAAAGCTAGCTCGGAAGCTGGGCTCAAGCTGACCTGCTCGCCAAGCATGAACCTCGAGCCGGATGAACCATGATGGAGCTCTTCAGACCATCCATAGAAGAAGGAGAATTGATGGACGTGGACCAACAAGGGTCTTTGATGGACCCCTTCATCATCTTTTTGACCTCGGGACGTATTCCCGAGATGGACCTCGATAAAAAGCAGATTAGGTATAAATCTGCATACTACTTGCTGAAGGATGGGAGTTTATACCAAAATACACTGTCAGGTTTGTTGGCTTGATGTGTATTCAAGGGAGAGATCTCAAGAGTTCTAGAAGAAGTTCATTCGGGAGAATGAGGGAGTCATTCGGGAAGTCGGATCTTGGAGGGAAGAGTGTTAAGGCAAGGCTAATTTTGGCCTACCCTCAGGAGAGATGTGGAAGAATTCACAAAGAGATGTAAAAAGTTCCAGGAGTTCGCCCCCCTTCAACTCCTTCCCGCCCAAAGATTACGTACCATCACGGCTCCCTGGACCTTTGTAATATGGGGGCTAGATTTGGTGGGCCCTTTCCCCCAAGCAAGTGGCAAAAGAAAGTTCCTGCTAGTCATGGTGGATTACTTTCCAAAGTGGATAGAGGTAAAGGCGTTGGCTAAGGTGACATCACAAGTGGTCAGAAATTTCGTATGGGGGGGGGATCATATGTCGGTATGGGCTTCTGTTGGCCATCATCACTGATAATGGACCGCAATTTGCTAGCAGGGAATTCGTAGACTTTTGTGTATAGCTAGGCATAGACCTCCGCTTCGCCTCAGTTCATCATCTTCGAAGTAACGAACAGGTGGAAGCGGTGAACACGATTATCGTGAGTCTTTTAAAGAAGAAAGTGGAGAACTTGAGGGGAAGTTGGGTAGAACAGCTCCCTTCAGTTCTCTGGGCTTTGAGGTTCACAGAAAACATAGCCACAGGAGAGACTCCATTCAAACTCTCTCATGGCTCGGAGGCCGTTATACCTATAGAGTTCGATGTCGAATCTCCCAGAGTAGCTGCTGTGAAGAAAGGAGACGAAGGATGACAGGTAGAGAATGAGGAGGAGCAGAAGCTCTCTCTTGATCTGGTAGAAGAGCTCAGGGAATTGACATTGATCCGGCAGGAAGAAGTCAAGCGCCGGATGACCAGATATTTTGATAAGCATATAAGGGTCAGACAGTTCCAGAATGGTGACTTGGTACTCAAAAAAGTAGATGCAGCAGACAGAGGAGCCTCAATGGGAAAACTCAATCCCAATTGGGAAGGTCCCTTTATGGTAAGGGAGGTCCTGAAGTCAGGAGGGTACCACCTCCAGGACGTGGATGGGGTACCCCTCGATCGTGCTCGAAGCAGCGACGACCTAAAAAGATTCTACCCTTGACATTCTCTCATCTTTTCAAATACTTGTAAATCTATCATGATTTCCCGATATAATGAAATTCCAGGTGTTTTCTTTCATGAAATATGATTGCAACAGATGATGGGAAAGGCCCTGAAAAGACCCGCTGACCAGGCTCTTATCAAGCTGGAAGGATTGTAGGCTCACTCGGTGGCAGAATGATTGGCAAGGCCCCGAGAAGACCCGCTGACCAGGCTCTCATCAAGATGACAGGACTGTAGGCTCACTCGGTGGCAGGATAATTGACAAGGCCCCGAGAATACCCGCTGACCAGGCTCTCATCAAGCTGGCAGGACTGTAGGCTCACTCGGTGGCAGGATGATTGGCAAGGCCCCATGAAGACCCGCTGACCAGGCTCTCATCAAGCTGGCAGGACTGTAGGCTCACTCTGTGGCAGGATGATTGGCAAGGCCCCGAGAAGACCCGTTGACCAGGCTCTCATCATGCTGGCAGGACTGTAGGCTCACTCGGTGGCAGGATGATTGGCAAGGCCCCGAGAAGACTCGCTGACCAGGATCACATCAAGCTGGCAGGACTGTAGGCTCACTCGGTGGCAGGATGATTGGCAAGGCCCTGAGAAGACCCGCTGACCAGGATCACATCAAGCTAGCAGGACTGTAGGCTCACTCGGTGGCAGGATGATTGGCAAGGCCTCGAGAAGACCCGCTGACCAGGCTCTCATCAAGGTCGTAGGACTGTAGGCTCACTCGCTGCAAGATAAACGGTGAGATCCCTCAAAGAAAAATACCTTTGCTAGTCAGCAAAAGAAGAAATTTCATAAAAAATAATTAACTTTTATGGGAAGAAGAGGCTGGTGCAATACAAATGAAGATAGGCATTCCCAGCCAGTGCTCGGAAACGAGGGTCTCGCCCATAGCGAGTGGGCATCCGCGGGGAAAGAAAGGTCTCGCCTAAGAGGGGGAAGACAGACAGCTTCTAGTAAAGGAGCGGGTTAATTCCTGGGGTCCACTCGCGCCAGATTTATCTCGAGGCGAGATGTGGGAAGGAAGTCAAATAGTCTCGCTCGCGAAAGCGGCGAAGATAAGTATAATGACTCATACTCTAAACCGATTCTCAAGCGAAACGAAGAGTAGCTTTACCTCGCAAGTAGAAATAGAGTAGAAGATCGTCTCGCAGTAAATAAATAAAATAAATTAAAATAAAGAGAATGAAGAGCGAGAGGATTATGACAAAAATTTCCTTGTGCATTTGGTCATGTTATTCATTACAAAAGAAGGGGAGTACTCCCTCATGAGGGAATACTTCGAAATCTCAAAAATAACAAAAAGTACAAGTGTAGGAAATAAGCAAAAAAGAGGGGATAAGGAGCCCAGGTCTCGCCGACAATTCTTCAGTCCTCTTCACTGGAAGATGAATCCTCATCCACCTTGCCATAAATGTGTGGCACGAAGTCGCGGGCGGTGATAGACTCGAAGTCTTCCTTGACAACCCCTAGCTCCTTCATCATCTTCAAAACCATCTCAGTCGTCTTGATGTTGGCATCTCGACAAATCTCTTCGACCTCGTCAAGGGAGTAATGAGAGGGCGGGGAGAGTGGAATGGTTCCAAGCAAGAGAAAGGCAGAACACTATCCCGAAGATGGGCATTCTTGGCCATTAAGTTTTTGTTCTCCTCCTCCAAGGCCGCTAGGTGAGAGCGCATTCGATCCGCCGTCTTGGCATCCTGCGAGACGCCCATCAATCAGCAAGAAACATACACGATAGAAAAACTAGCCAAGGGAAAAACTAAGACTTACCACGTCTCCCTGGATCTTTTCGAGGAGAGCTTCAGCAACTGCCATCCTCTTCTCGAAGTCATCTGACTTCTCGCGCTCCGCCACAAGGCCCGTCTCGGCCTCCTTCCATTTCTTATTGTTGAAAACAAGGCGGCGCGAGATTCAATACGAGAGCTCCAGGGCGCGAAGCTGAGCGTGAGAGGTCTTCAAGACGAGGTCTCGCGAGGATTCCTTTTCGAAGGAATCTGCCTCAGGACCACCATAAAGGCCGTAGCCAAGGGAGAAGGCATCTCTAGTGGGAGGGTCCTGCTCCTTCCATGAGGGAAGGAGGGTGGATACTGACACCCGGTTCAAGTTCTTTTCCCACAGGAGGACTGGATCGCCGACAACATCATGTACCATAGGCCCCATGTTGTAATTCTGATGTGAGGAGGGGGCTGGACAGCTAGAGGAACCAGTTTCGTGAAGTGGAAGCTCAGCAGATTGGGTCGAAGTGTTGGCGGGCCGGTTGAGTAGTGCCATCTCGCGAGTCGGCGAGACGACTTGTTGGTGAGGCGATTGCGAGTCTCCTACAGAGATGGGGCTCAGGGATCCTGACATCTCTTTCCTCTCTTTCCGGGCTCTCTTTTTTTCCCTTTCGCGAAAGTCACAACCTTCTTAACTTTCTTATTGAGGCTCTGTCGAGAGGGAGCGACATCATCTCCAAGTCTCTTCTTGGAGGCGGGGGCCAACGACTCTTTCGCCGCCTCGGCCACCATGCTGGCGAGGGCAAGACCTTTTGACAGCCCCGCGCTGCTCAAGTAAGGAGGATGGACGGGGATATTCCTCTCCCCTAAACAAACAACTCGATGATTAAAGATAGCGAGACAAAGGGATAACAAACATGGACTAAAGAAGTGTGAGTGTACCTTCGCCGGGAAGCACAGGAAGGAGCGAGTCGAGTCCCCGCCTCAAGAAAGTGACCTCAAAGTTTTTTTCTTATGAAGAAGTCGCAGAGGACCTTATCCGCGCCGCCGACCTGAGGAGTCACGTAGAACATCTCGGCAGGCAACACGGGCACAAGCAGAACGCAACCCAGGTTCCCGCGGATGATGACAAAATGGGTAAGCTAGTTGTGATTTTTATTGGGAGTCTCACACACCTTCGGGCCCTATCCTGTGAAGTATGAGACGCCGTCATGGTTGGTGTGGTAGATGAATAACTTGCGGAAGACAGTCAGACTGAACTCGATGAGCTTGCGGCGCATATAACTGGCGAAATCAACAAAAAACGAGATGGCATTCAGATTTAGTTACGCAAGGATGGCTCCAAAATATTTCAAAACCTGTTTAACCTCTAGCCAGAGGGGAATTCTCAGCCCCGACTCAAAGTGCGAGATGGGGAAGGCGAGTTTGCCGGGGTAAAAAGTGTTTATCGACTCGCCGACCTTTGGAGGCCGCGAATCGAATCCCTCTGCCAGGAAATCGCGGGTGAAGAGGTCATAATCCTCCTCAGAGATCTTTCCAGGGGAAAGTCATGGTCAGCGAATCTCTTGCCGCACCAGCTATGCCCCTCACCCTCCTCAGGATTTTTCTTTCCCATGATAGGCGAGACGGTAAAAGAGAAAGGGGGCGGAGAAGGAGTGGCAAGAGTAAGCTGTGAGATGAAGGAGGCGAGAGATCCGGACCTAAGACGCAACAGGAGGGGGCGACACAGGTGTAAGTCATTCCGGTCTAGGGGTGAGGTATTTATAACATATAGTGAGTGGAAAAGTGGGAGGGAAAAATATGGAGGAAGTTGAAGAGTCGCCCGACGTTTCATGTTCTTTCTCCTGACCTCGGAGCGCGGTGCCCAGCGAGGGGTTTTCCAACAAGACAGAACAAAAGAAAAAACCGATGAAAAATTAATTAAACATAGCTATAATGATTATGCCCAGCAGGAAAAGAAATCAACAGGATAATGTTATTAATAATTGTTTCATTCCGCACGAGGCGGGCATCGTGTCCGCGAGGTTTAAATAACAGGCGAGACGGCAGAATAATAGAAGCCACAGAATTACAAAGTATAATAAAATAGGCGAGACTATTGAACAGGCAAGACGAGATGGAGGGTCTTCAGTTCTTGTGCCATTTCCAACGCCCTCCACCGCGAGACCCCGAACATGGGGCCGACCAGGGACATGAAAGGCGCGAGCAGCTTCAAGACCGCGATGCGCGGGACAAAGGTGCTGATCGACCTCGTTTAGGATAGCCCGAGGGTCGGTCTCGTCTATCTCGATTCTAGCGTTAATCTTAGAGAATAGGCGAGCGCATTCAATTTCTAGTCAGTCAATGTGCCTGTCGGCAGCTTGCTTGTCCTGTTCTCGGTCGGATCCATGGGATCGCCCATATAGTCTTCTATTTCGTCTGGGTGAGGAGAAGGTGAGATGGAGGGCCGCCCAGAGAAGTACTCTACTGCTGAGTCGATCTGGATGCCTACGTAGAAAGAAGCCAAAGATCAGGATGAGGGGTATTCTCGCAAGAAGGCTTGGAAGCCGCGAGCTGCACAGATAGAAGGTTTTGTCCAGCGGACTCGAACACTCCAGGTGGAGGGATAAAAATCCATATGAAGCGAGAGGGCAAGTCTAGTTCATTTACCTGGGTTGCGAGAGGTCCCAGCGAGCTGCGAGGGATTGTCATTCTTCGTATTTGGTGGGGTGGATTGTTGAGGCGAGTTAGAGTCTTGAGGATGGATGTCAGTAGTATCAAGTGTATTTACAGGCTAGGGACGATGGACATGATCTCCTTGACGAAGCATGAAGTAAGTAAGTGAGAAGATATAAAAGGGAAAAGAAAGGAGGGGAAGGAGCAAAAATTTACCTCTCCCTCCTCAAGAGACGTGGGATGAGGAGCACGGATTTCCAAGGAACCTAGAGTGGCCTCCTCGACCGAGAAGGGTGGGGGGATAGTGGTTTTCACCTTCTTCAGGCGATATGACGATGGTAAAGGAGCAGGGGTGCTAACCAAAATGGGGGCTAGAGTAGCCACATTGGCCATGTTTTGTTTACGCACCATCGCGAGACGTTCATGAAAACTCTGGCTATGAGACATGACGACGATGGAATAAGAAGGAAGAGGTGAGAGAGGGGGGCACTCTCTATGCTGGGATAAGTGTCATATATTTATAGGCACCAGAGGAGGGCCCATAAAAGATTCTCTCATAAATGAACTTTAATACCGCGAGCCTCGGTTGAACTTTCTTTTCGAGCTTGGAGAAACATCGAAAAGAGAGGGGACTGTGTACAACCTCCGGCTCGTAGGAGGTAACTCAAGGAAAAGTGCTAGGGGCGAGAAGATTGCATAGGCAAGTAGGACCATAGGGTTAACTCGCTGGTATTCCTAAAAGGCAGAGCACAAGAAGCAATAGGGGAGCAGTGGAGCAAGCGAGAGGTCGGGTGTTGATCTCTTAGAGAGAGATGAAGTGTTTGCGAGGCGGGGCACTCGCGAGGCGAGAGGGGAGCAATGGAGTAGGCGAGAGGGCTCTCGCGGCGTAGACTGACCTCTTATAGAGAGATAAGATACTCCCGAGGTGAGCTGATGGGCACGTCTCGCCCACCAGATGCTCGACGATCATCGAGCGCCGGCTTGACGATCGTCGAGCGCCAGTTCAGGATTTACCAAACGCCGGGTCAACGATTCGTCGAGAGCCGGTTTAATGAAAAGGTCATTTTTTACTTTCCTACCCCCAAGTAGGGGTTTTATTCTTTGGTCTCAGGTAATTTTACTCTTTTGACCTTTGTGGTCTGCATATAACCCTTCAGAACATCGGAGTTTGGCTGTTGGCAGACCCACCCCAGGGTATTTTGGTAATTTCAGGTCGGATAAGTTTGGTTATTGGCAGGTCAAACTCAGAGGCCTATAAATAGATCGATAAGGTGCCTTGAAGAGGTGGTTGAACCCCTTTCTTCTTCTTCCACTAAGGCACCTAGCTCAGCACTGGATAGGGAGGGGAAGAATTTCTAGTTCTTCTGGGTAAGAGGTGGGACCTCTTAGCTGAAGCCCACAGTCTGTTTTTAGTTCCCAAGACTCACGTCAAGGATGGAATTTAGGAAGAGTAGGTGTGAGATGCAACTCTAGATCCGAACTCTAGGTGGAGTTGGGTTTCTGGCTTCAACATCCAAAAAATTATGATTTAATGCTAACCGTACGATTCCTTCTCACACAGTTGTTTTCTATCGCGTGTGGACAAAATCATACGAGTAGACTTTGTAACTAGAAAATATGTGTCCTGTCGCTGCCCGTGCGATTTCTTCCCGCACGAATGTTTGTCTGTGTGTGAGTACATCACACGGGCTCATTATTTTCTCAATTCTGCAAGGGAACAGAATCGATCAATGCACGTTCGCACGCATGATCCTGTGATTGCCCGCGTGTGACTAAATTTTGACAAATTTAGTTTTTACGCGTAGATTCAGCCTCATTTTGAGGGAGCCGTCTTTTGACACAAAGTTCTGCCGAAATCTTTTGGGTGGGTCTCTAGCACTCCTCCATATTCCTCCAAACTAAGGTTGATGATGAGTATCCTAAAAATATACCATCATTAGCCTTCTTGTCAAATTTGACAAGGTGACTCTTTTTATTATTGAGAATATAACATGTACAACCAAATATCCTAGAATATGACACTATAGGTGGATTTCCCTTCAATATCTCATAGGAAGTCTTTAGCTTAGTTTTGTGAATGAGACTCATATTCATAACATAGTTAGCGGTGTTAACTGCTTTAGTCAAAAAGGACTTTTACAAGTTTGACCCAACCAATAATGTCCTTACAGATTCAACTAGAGTTCTATTCTTTCTCTCAGCTACCCCATTTTGTTGGGGAGTTCTAAGAGCTGAAAAACTTTGTTTTATTCCTCCATCCTCACAAAGTTTATTGATTAACAGATTTTCAAACTCTGGCATAGTCACTTCTGATCATAGACACTTGAGTGCTAAATTAAAATTGAACATGTTTAATGAATCTGGAGAGAATCCAAAAGGTGTCAGACTTAATTCACATAAAGAACATCCAATTGAATTTAAAAAAGTCATCCACAATCACCAAGCTATAGGACTTTTCTCCCAAGCTTTGAGTGAAAATTGGACCAAACAGATCCATATGCAACAAATAAAGTATTCTAGGAGAATCATTCTTACCAATTAGTTTGAATGATGATTTAATTTTCTTTCCTAACCGACATGCTCTACAAGGATTTATTTTTCTGAACTTACCTTATGGTAAGCCCATAAGAAAATTATCATTTACAATTTTGGCTATGGTTTTATGTTTGAGATGTCCAAGCCTCCTATGTCACAACTCATTTTTATCTATAACAATATTGAATAGAATGATTTCTTTTTCATTTAAGTTGAAGTCAACCACATATACATTTCCTTTTCTAAAACCAAATAACACAATTGCATCTATTTCAGTTTTGACTATTTAACACAAGATGTGAGTGAACACAACTTTGTATTCACCATCACAAAGCCGACTAATACTAATTAGGTTATGTTGAAGTCCTTCAACATAAGCTACTTTAGAGAAGGTGATACCTCTAATTTTGATCACACCATATCTTTTGTTTTGACCACAATTAGAGTTGCCAAAAATTACCTTAGGACCAATCTTGGCCTTATAGCTTTTCAATAGTTCCTTGTGTCCAGTCATGTGACTGGAGCATCCAGTGTCAAAGTACCATAATTGGTTTGTGGAAGGGCAGTACTTTACCTGCACAAGAAACTAAACATTAGTTGAGGCCCAAGTTACCTTGGGCCTATTGCTCCTTCTCTCATAATATAGGGTGTTGAAGGTGTAAGGACTTTCATGATATCACTTAGGATAAATGAGTGTTGGCATATCAAACCAACAAATCTCATCATTATGACTATGTCTTAAACAATTTTTGCATTTGAGTTTATATTGATGATAACCAGGAAACTTGGTTGTAATAAATCTACTCGAATTCTGCACTAGGAAGTTGCTTTGACTTCGGCTCGACACAACTTTTTTGGTTGTGTCGATATGATGTTGATGCATAAAACAAGTTACGTTGATATGGTGTCGACGCAGACTCATGTCTATGTTGACAAGAAGTCGGCGCATAAGTAGAGTTACGTCGATATGACGTCGACACATGTTCCCTGTGAGCAGAATTTTTATTCCGTATTGCTTTATGTTCTATTGGTTCCTTTCCCAAAATGCCTTTACATTTGAGTGAACTTACCCTATTAAAGATAGTAATCTTTTCAAGATCATCTTATGTTATGATGTGGATTGGATCATCATTTGGGATTACAATAGGTTGTTTGTCCTTAGCCTTAATGAAGGATGCTTGATTCATTCATGCACGTGTGTTGGAAGATTTTTTTGAGCTAGTAGGGTCATCTCTCAATCCCAGGTGATTAAATCTTTTAGTTAGATTTTCAGTAATGTTCTTGAGCTGTTGACTCATTCCATTTAAGGAGTCCTCAAAGGCTTTCACCTTTGTTAACTCATCTTTTAAATGTGTGTTCTCTTTAACTAACTCTGTTATTTGTTGTTTAAGATTGTTAACTTCAATCTTAAGAAGATTTTCTTATCGGATTTGCTCATCATCACATGGATAACTCTTTCTTAATTTAATTTCTCTTCTGAGATGTTTTATTTATTTCACCGTTTCTAATTGATCTCTACAAAAATCTTTGAAACATTCTTTAAATTCATCAGATGAAAAATTAATATTAACATAATAATAAACTCGATCTTCCACATCTTTTGAGAATGCTTCCAAAGCCATCAGGCAGGCTTCTTCAACAACAACTTCATCTTTAGCTTCTGAAGAAGAATGTGACTCTGAGCCATAGTTATTATAGGTTTTAGCAATGAAACCTCTTCCTTTCTTTTTGCCCCTTTTCTTAAAAGATAGCTTCTTCTGCCCCTTCCTGCTAGACCCATCCTTCTTCTCTTCAGGACAGTTAGGTGCAATGTGTCCTGGTTTCTTGCAGGCAAAGCAAATAACTTACTTGCTTGGTGTCTTATCAAATTTTGGCTTGCTGAAGCTCTTTTCTCTTCTTATGGAGTCTCCTGCTTTAACTCATCTTTTGAATCTCTTAGCCAGGAGATTAAACATCTCCTCTTCAGAGTTAGATGGTTCTCCTTTTTTAGTATTTAGAGCAATAGACTTATCTCTAGGGGTAGAGACTTTGTCTTTTATTTTTGACTCAGTCTACTCTTTAGGAGAAGTTTATAGGACTTGAGTTTGCCTAGCAGAGCATCAATAGTGATTTCCCTATGGCATATATACTCCCTGATGGACTAGATCCTTGAGTCTCATGTACTTGGGAAGCACATGTAAAGCTTGCCATTAATCTTAGTGAGTTAGATCTCCTTGTACAGTCCTTTAAGTTCATTGACAATGATGCATAACCTTTCATACATTTCAACAACATTCTCTTCAGTCCTTTTTTGAAAGTTTTCATACTGGGATATGAGAAAGGACCTCTTATCCCCTTTCATCAGAGCTACCTTCTATAATTCCGGATAATAATTCTCAGATTTCTTTGGCTGGCAGGCAATCAACAACTTTTTGGAATATCTCATCCGTAATGGTTGAGACTAGGATGTTCATGGCCTTTGTATCCTAGTCCTTCACTTTCTTTTCTTCATCTTTCCATTGATCTTGGCATAGGTTCTAGTGTGGTGTTACTATCTGCATCCTTTTTGTAGGGCATTAGTGGTCCTATAAGAATAACACCAAAAATACCATCATCAATAGAATTCATGTACAATTTAATTCCGGTCTTTCAGAGTGCAAACTTTTCTAGATTACACACTAGAGATATGGTTAATGCAAATATTTTAAAATTTTTTGATAACATTATGAATATATATGTGTGCGTGTGTGCATGAGAGTGGATTGAGATTGGTAATTGCATGCCTTGAATCCTATCCCAAAGGCGTCGATCGATGCTGAATTCGACCCGCAGGGTCTGGGGACGCGACCCTATGTGAAATTTATTTGGCACATGATCAAATCTTTTTAATCAAAGTGATAACCTTTACTTGATAAACCTAACTCTAATATCATTTGAAAGTTTTAACAGTTGACTAAAACCTCTGAGAATTCTCTAGAGGGTGTGAATAGAGAATAGAGAATTGATCTTAATTAATCTACTATATTTTTGTTATGTCAGAATTTGCACACACATATTACTGACTAGAAAATTATTATAGTAAACGTAAATACAGCACAACAAAAGTAAACTCAGACAATCACAAACACAAATGACACCAAAGATATAGTGGTTCCCTAAAATCTAGGTACATTCACTTTTTACCACCTTGGTAGGAATATATTGTCTCAGTGCCTGAGTCTTTTGATAAGGAGACTCTTAGAACCAATAACTAGATCATTTGGTAAGGAGATCTTGAACCATAACTAACTGAGTCGTTTAGTAAGGAGACTCTGAGAACCACACATTAAATCCTTCGAAGAGGGATTCTTAAACTCTTTACTCAATTAGTATAAGAACATAATTGACAAAGAAAGAAGAATCAAGTCTTCATTGATTAGCCTTCTCTCAGCAGGAATCTGAGGGCTTCTTGTACTAAGTGTACTGGAACTCTTCAATATGATGAACCCCTTGATAGAAGAAAATTTGCAGGGGTTATTAGCCTTGTATCCAATGATCTTCTCTGATTATTCTTTATGAGTATTTTTTGAAACACTGGTAGAGAAGATTGAAGAAGAGAAGATGAAGAATAATTATCGTCTCTCTCTGTGTTTTTGTTCTTCTTTTCTGATTATCCTCTTTTTCATTTGCTTCTTTAATTATATGATCCATGAATAATTTTTAATTGTCCTTTCCATAGAATAATATCTTCAGAAGAAATGATGATATCTTCTTCCAACATTGCTTCAATAAATCTTGATATCTCCTTTAAGCTTTCTTTCAATAGCTAGAATTATTTGAATTAATTTTATAACTTCTTCCTAGACATAAGCTTGAATAAATTCTCTGGAATTTCCATTCTAAACTGTAATCTATGCCATGTCAACTTCATGTAATAGTTACTTCGAGATCTTCCTTACATCTGAGATTTTATTGACTTAAACTTAATTGTCAATGTTGTGTTGACATCCTGTCGAAGTATGCGTAGATATCCATCTTGAAGTAGCATCGACTAATCCTTTCTTATTGATCCGACTTCTAGTCGAAGTAACGTTGACTTGCAGTTGATGTTGTGTCGACTTCAAGTCGACGCATATATGCTTTTCTTGACTTTTCTCTATAATTCAATATGCCGAGCTCATGCGCTTGACTCTACTAACTTCCTAGGATATTTATGACCATATTACTCTCTCTATACAGCAAGGATAATAAACTTAGGATGTAAAATCACTTTTAATATAATTTATTAAGTTAAATCATATGGGTTTTTCCCAACAGTACATATAGAGAATAATAGTAAAGATCATACACAAAATCTAAACTAACACTAGCAATCACAGTACATATAGAAGAACTTTCAGAATATCATATATATAAATGAGTTCAAATGTCTATAATAAATTCATTTCAAACTTTCAGAATACTCTGTTCAGAATATTCATTTTGTGTTCTGTCATATTATTGGTTGTGGACTGGAAGGCATTCTGTAGGTTTTAGAGGTGGCATATTGATTCTCAATTATGTCTGTTAGTCTTTTGTGAGTAAGTTCTGGTTGTTATGCAATATGATCTACTGATGTGGCCGCTCTCTTGAATAATTGAAGGTGTGTTCTCTCAGTAGATTTATTTCAAACTTTAGCCCTATAGTCAAACTTGATAATTCCATCTTGAAGTCTCTTATAGCCACATTTATATAATGTTCAATTTTTGTTTGATATTCATCCAGCGAAATCTTTATTTGACTTATCATTGAACCTGAAGATTCATCGGGAATATATCTATTGGAGGAGTTGGGAATTTTTGATTCTTACTTAGCTTTCTTTCTTCTTAGCTCTTCCAGTAGCTTTGACACATCTGCCTCTTCATACATTGAGTCAAGAGAGACATGTGTCTTCTCATGGACTATATTGTCTTTTTCATCATCACTAACTTCAGCTTCATAAGGGGTGAGCTCCCTGGATATGTTCTCCATTGCTTTCTCAATCATAGGCACTTCACTTAGATTATCCTTCCTCATAGAACCATCACCATTATCCTTCTCAGCATGATCTACCAGGTCCTTTTGTACTACCAACCCTATTTAGGTGGTATCCTCAACCTCTGGAGTCAAATACATCATCTCACTCTCTTGAGCAGGGAGCATAATATGAGACCCCCCTTCAGCATCAACACCATCCTTCTTTTTCTCCTCAGACTTTAGGTCTAATTACTCTTCTAGAGACTTACTCTCAACATCATCATCAGATTCTATCAGAACTTCTGTCTCTGGCCAACTCCCCCTGAAATCTCGCTAAACTATAACACTCCTTCTAGCTTCACCACTTACCTCTGGAACATTTCCATCTATAAATCTTTCGGCAGTAGGTTCTCTAACTAATTCTCCATAAGCTTCCTCATCCATGATAACAAGATCGTTTGATAGGGACACTTGTATAAAAAAGTCTCTTTGTTCTTCCTCCCCCTAAGAACTTGTCGGGATTTGGTAATCACCAACTTGCTTACTACTGTCAGAAGAGTCCTTTTCAGGACTTATTTAAGCCTTAATAACCCTCTTTCTCTTTACTAATTTCTTTTACTTCTTCTCCTTTGGGTGTTTTGACAGTACCTTCCCTTGTCTTTCCAGGATTTTTATGTAAATTTTCTTCGTGTGATGAAGTTTGATTCTCAGCTTCTTGTTGAGTTGTTCTGGAATTGAATATAACATATACAAAGATGTGATTCTTCCAAAATTTGGCATGTTCAAACTTCCCTGAATCTTTGTGAACAACAACCTTGCTCAGTTAGTTTTCTTGACTAGAATTATCCTTGCCATTATTTCGAACATACTTTTTGAAATCTTGTCATGTAAACCAAATATACATAGAATAAGCTTACTATAAAAGTCAGCTAGAAGCTTTCCCTTTTGATTGAAGTGCTTCCTTATAATATAACCATGCATCTTCTCAGAGTGTCCACACCACACTAGTGCATCATTGATATCTTGTTCAGACACTTCATCATCTTTTCATCTTCACCAAACTTGGGTAGGTACAAGACTTTGGCCAATCTCTTAGGATTGACTTTTAGTTTGGTTTCACCTATCTTTGTTTTGATACCTTTCCCAGATGAGCTTATCCTAACATTCGTGAAGAATTTTATTACTTCACTTCTCATTATCAAGGTAGGCTCAAAGAGTAAATATTCTAAGTCGATGGCATCAAGTAATCTAATAACTATCTTAATGTCTTTTCTTGCATCCCTGAATCTATTCCGCACTATTTCACATCCCACATTGAAAGGATCCTCACCTTTATTTGGAGCCATTAAAAGAGTGAGAGGAGACGAAGAAGCTGTCATCACAGGTGCCAGGGCTTGACGTGGAGATGACTTATGGAAAACGAAGAGATCGAGCTTCAAGAAATAGTGAATGGTCTGATCAATACACAAATAATAACTCCCCAGGAATCTGAATTGCTCTTATATACATCACTGTAGGAATTGGGTTCAAGCTTTCCCCAACCCCTTTTGTGTAATCATATTCTAAACATTTGAACTATTTATAGTGTATTCTATTTTAGAATGCAAAGATGCGCGTACTTGGGTATCTAAGATTAAGACTTCTATCCCAGATCCAACATCTGAGATAGTCTGATATAGTTTATTTTGTTGGTGTTACCATTGTGATCTGGAAGTGATCAAGCATGTAGCCTCACTGTTAACTCTGTATGAGCCTATCAGGGTCGCACATAAGATTGTGAAGAAATTGGGAGATTGAATTTATATGGTTTAGCTCATATGATGAGTTAATAAAAACTTAGTTCAACCTAGCTTAATGGCATCGAGTGCATTGAGACCAGTCAACGCCTTTGTCGAGTTAAGCGTTAACTAGTCGAATGGCGACAATGAGTGTGTTGAGTATATTCAATGGTTCGTCGAGTCAAAGTGTTGATTCGATGAGTATGACACTTAAGCATTGAGTGTGTTGACTATACTCGGTAATTCATTGAGTCAAGCTGTTAATTCGACGAGTCCGGGTCTCAGGAATTAAGTGCGTTGAGTTCACTCAATGCCATTCGTCGAGTAAAGGGTTTACTTGACAAATCTGGCACTTAGGCATTGAGTGTATTGTGTTCACTCAATGCCATTCGATGAATCTGGCTTTTGGAATTAAGTTCATTGAGTGCAGTCAACTCCTTTCGTCGAGTATGAATGATACTCGACGATTCATCAACTATGGAGAAGAAAGCGTTGATATCGTTGAGTCCACTCAACGCCTTCGCAGAGTCAAGCATTGATTTAACTGAGGATGGCGTTGAGTTTGTCGTGTATCCTATGGATACTCGACGATTCGTCGAGTATGTGATGATACTCGACGATTTGTCATATATGCCATGGATACTCGATGATTCGTAGAGATAAGGGTTGTCTTGCCGAAGTTCTGTATTCTAAGTCCTGGGTCTGCGGATAGCGGTGAAAAATGTCTTATTTATTCCTTGGAGTATAAATAGGAAGTTTTAGGGTTTCTACAGTATGCGATTATTCTGTCAAAGCACATGAGCCGTACTGTGCGAAAAGATGGAAGCCCTAGAATCCAAACGGAAGCTATTCCGCCTTTCGCCGTCGCCGATCCCGATCCCAGCGAGTGTCGTCGCCACCTCTCCTATAACAGATCTAGCAGTCTGTGGAGATGCTGAGTGTCCTCTCCTGACCTAGTTCTTGTTCGACAAGTGGCTGCAGGTTCTCCTGATCGTATGGATTTCCTGTAAAGGTATGAATATACTTTCTGTGCTCAGGACTCGAGCTACTAAGTGGCCGGCTGATTTTTCTGGAGCAATTAGGTTGAGTATAAACTCAATCCCACAAAGGTAATTTTGTTTACAATAATCTTTACTTCTTGATTCACGTATATTGCCAGATCTGAATTCTTTGGGCTTTTCTTGTTCATTATTTCGGCTGCGCACAATGTATTGTGTCGTGAAGAAAACCCAACAGTGGTATCAGAGGGAGGTTCATGCAATATTCATTGTTTCAGAAGTTGCTAAATCCATGACGTGTAGTTTTAGAAATTTTAGAAGTGTTCTAAAATGCCTAAATCTATTCTTGGAACTCCTCCAAGAACTGATGCGATTTCTTTATTATTACTCCTTAACAGTAACCGTCCCTCTTGTTGGTTTATAAAACCAAGTATGTGTTAGATTTTGTATCTCACATAAGAGAGACGAGCTTGTCTACTTTATAAGTGGAGTTGGTATTGCTCATGTTCAGTGCATGTAAATCTGAAGATTTAAAAGGGTTCTAGATGTTCAGATTTAGCCCAGCTCATCAAGTGTTGATGATTTTATTGTGCATATTTGGGATGCATTTGGATTATGGATGCTGTTGAATTTCATTTTGTGGATGTGCACACTGGTTAATTGTTAGGCATGATTAAGTGTTAATCAATTGTTTAAAAATCCTGTAAGCAATATTAAGTATTCAGATGCCTTCCGATGGATGACACTCTTCCTTCCTCGATCGATGAAGTGTGGGCTTTCCAAAGCAAGGTGCATTAATCTTTCTTGGTAAGGGTGCGAGCGGATAATTGTGATATATCACTGTCGACATCAGGTCAAACTTAACTGGGTGAACTCAAAGGTTGAGTGCCCAGAGGAATAGGGTTGACATGCACCATATGATGGATGTGAATAAAGAGTTATTCATTAGCCATATAAGAGTTGCATTGTTACGCAATTGGCAAGTGTTGTCTACTTAAATAACTACATTGTGAGAGAAAAGACAAAGCTGCTTCATAGTGTTAGTGAAATATGGATCTTGTCCACTAAGAGGGTTACTCGCATAAACTATTCGAATTGATTCGTGGGTTATCAGTTTGATAAAAATAGTGGGAGTTATTGTGATTAAAGTACTAATTGAAAGATAAATTATATTTTGAAATGTAGTACTAATTTGCTTTGCTTGATCCTTGTAGAATTTCCATGGCAAGTGATTCACACTCCACCTTGTCCCTCAGAGCCATCCTTGAGAAGGAGAAGCTTAGTGGTACTAATTATTTGGACTGGTACAGGAGCTTGAGAATTGTTCTCAGGCAAGAGCGAAATCTCTATGTTTTGGAAGAGGTATCCCCTGATGAGCTTGCCGGGAAGGCATCCCATGCTGATAAGGATGCTTATAAGAAGTATCTTGATGACTCCTTAGACGTCAATGTCTCATGCTAGTGAACATGAACTTAGAGCTCCAAAAGTAACATGAGAACATGGGTTGCAAGGAAATTGACGAGCATCTAAAGAAAATGTTTCAAGGGAGAGCTCGTCAAGAGAGATTCGATGTCACTAAAGCGTTGTTACAGTGTAAGATGGGAACTCGTGACCTAGTAGGGACTCATGTACTCAAGATGATTGGGTATATCGAGAACCTTGAAAGACTAGGGTTCCCTCTGGGCCAAGAGTTGGCCTTAGACCTGATCCTGTAATCATTGCCAGACAGTTTTGAGCAGTTTGTCTTAAATTATAACATGAATGAAATAGACAAAACACTACCCGAGCTCCTAGACATGTTGTGAACTGCCGAGATTAATATGAAGAAGGCCAAGCCTGTTATCCCCATATTGATGGTGCATAAAGGTAAGGGCAAGGCCAAGGGATTCAAGATGACGAAGGTAGGACCTAAGTTTTCTTTGGAGCCCAAGTCTTCAGCATTGAAGAAGAAAGGATTGGTGAAAGAGGGAAAGTGTCACCACTGTGGCAAGGCTGGTCATTGGAGGAGGAAAAGTCCTTCATACATTGAGGGTCTACACAAGATAAAGGGAGGTATGATTTCTGATTCAAGTATCTATATTATAGATATAAACCTTTATGCTCCTTCATCCTAAGTATTGGATACCAGATGTGGTTCTCACATTTGTATAAATATGTAGGAACTGGGAAGGAGAAGATTGCTGAGTAAAGGAGAGGTGGACTTGCGTGTCGGCAATGGAGCAGGAGTTGCTGCTATCGCCGTAGGGGTTTACCGTCTTTCTTTGCCCAGTGGGCTTATAGTAGAACTAGATAACTGTTATTATGTTCCTTCCATAACTTGAAACATTATATCTATTTCATGTTTGGACATGATTGGATATTCTTTTATTATTAAGAACAATTATTATTCTATATTTAAGAATGATGTTTGTTTGGTGTAGCACAAATGTTTAATGGTTTATATGTTTTGAACTTAGACCATCAGATCTATAATATAGCAAATACTAAGAGACTAAGAACGAATGACTCAAACCCTTCATGTCTTTGGCATTGTCGTTTGGGCCATATAAATGAGAAATATATATCCAAGCTCCATAGAGATGGACTATTAGACACATTTGATTATGAATCATTTGAGAGATGCGAATCTGGTTTGTTAGGCAAGATGACTAAGGTCCCTTTCACTGGAAATAATGAGAGGGCTTATGATCTCTTGGGTATAGTACATAGTGATGTATGTGGATCCATGAGTTCTATGGCTAGAGGTGGGTATTTCTACTTTGTTATATTTACTGATGATTTCAGTAGATACAGATACGTGTATCTTATGAAGTGCAAATCCGAGACCTTTGAAAAGTTCAAAGAGTTCAAAAATGAAGTAGAAAACCAACTGGGTAAGAAGGTTAAAGCACTCCGATCTGATCAAGGTGGCGAATACCTAAGTCATGAGTTTCGTGATCATCTGAAAGAGTGTGGTATTGTATCACAGCTCACTCCACTTAGAACACCGCAATATAATGATGTGTTTGAGCGGAGGAATTGTACTCTGTTAGACATGGTATGGTCGATGATGAGTCATACAGATCTGTCTGTTTCCTTTTGGGGTTTTACTATAGAAACTGCTGCTTTTACACTAAATCATGCTTCAACAAAAGCGGTTCTAATGACACCATATGAGATATGGACGGGGAAGCATCCTAGTATATCCTTCATTAAGGTTTGGGGCTATGAGGCATACATGTGATGTCAAATGCTTGACAAGCTGGAACCCTAATCATATAAGTGTTATCTTATGGGGTATCCTAAGGAAATTAACGGGTACTATTTCTACCTACCATCTGAGGGCAAAGTATTTGTTGCGACGATTGGTGTCTTTCTTGAGAAAGAGTTCTTAAGTAAAAAGAATACCAGGGTAGAACTTGAAGAAGTTCAAGAAACAAAAATAGTGAATGAACTAGAATTTGAACCTAAGCAAGGAGCCACAAGTTGTTGTAGCTGGAGAGCCTGCTCAGGAAACACAAGTTACACGTAGATCTGGTAGAACAAGGTTTGAGCCTGAGAGATATGGATTTATTGTGTCTCAAATAGGTAATGTGTTGCTTATGGATCATAGTGATGAGCCAACAACCTATCATGATACTATAAGTGGTCTGGACTCCGAGGAGTGGCTTAAGGCTATAAAATCTGAAATGGACTCCATGTACGAAAACCAAGTTTGGACCTTGGTGGAACCACCTGAAGGGGTATGACCCATGGGGTGAAAGTGGGTCTTCAAGAAGAAGACCGACATGGATGGGAATGTAGAGACATTCAAAGGGCGACTGGTGGCTAAGGGTTTCAAGCAAATTCATGGAATTGACCATGATAAGACCTTTTCTCGTGTTACCATGGTTAAGTCCATCAGAATTCTGCTTGCTATTGCTGCATATTATGACTACAAGATCTAGCAGATGGATGTCAAAATGGATTTCCTAAATGGAAACCTCCTTAAGGAAGTGTATATGACACAACCCGAGAGTTTTGTATCTCTTGGTGAAGCCACTAAAATATTCAAGCTGTAGAGATCCATTTATGGATTAAAACAGGCTTCTTGAAGTTGGAATCTTCGTTTTGATGAAAAGATCAAAGAGTTTCGTTTTATCAAGAATGCGGATGAATTGTGTGCTTATAAGAGGATTAGTGGGAGCATTGTTGTCTTCCTGATATTGTATGTAGAAGACATACAACTGATCAAAAATGACAAACCGACCCTGTAAGTTGTTAAGAACAACCTATGGGACTGCTTTTCAATGAAGGACTTGGGTGATGCAACTTATATAATTGGTATTAAGATCTATAGAGATAGATCGAAGAAGTTATTGGGTTTGACCCAAAGTACGTACATTGACAAGTTGTTGAAATGGTTCAACATGCTTGAGTCTAAGAAAGGATTCTTACCCATGTTTCATGGTGTGAATCTCTCTAAGGACCAGTATCCTAAGTCTTCTGAAGATAAGGATTGCATGAAGTTGATTCCATATGCTTCAGTAATTGGGTCAATCATGTATGAAATGATATGTACTAGACCTGATGTCTCTTATGCTTTGAGCATGACTAGCAGGTATCAGTCTAATCCCGGTGAAAGTCAATGGATAGCCATCAATAACATCCTAAAGTACTTGAGAAGGACTAAGGATACGTTTTTTGTATTTGGCGGAGAGGAAGAGCTCGTTATAAGGGGTTACACGGATGCTAGCTTCCAAACTGATAGGGATGACTCATAGTCTCAGTCAGGGTTTGTATTTTGCCTTAATAGAGGTGTTATTTGCTGGAAAAGTTTCAAGCAGGAGACAATTGCTGATTCTACAACTGAGGCCGAGTATATTGCCACTGTAAATGCAGCGAAGGAGGCTGTATGGATTAGGAAATTCATCGACAAGTTAGATGTAGTTCCTAACATTGTTCATCCCGTAGTTCTCTACTGTGATAACAACAATACAATTGCACTTAATTTGAAACCTAGATCTCATCAGCGCTCCAAGCACATACATCGGTGGTTCCATCTAATTCAAGAGATTGTCGATCGAGGAGATGTGAGCATTTGCAGAGTGCCGACTGTGGAGAACATTGCAGATCCACTGACAAAGCCTCTCGCACAGAGAAAGCATGATGGTCATGTTAGTTGTATGGGTATACGATACCTGAATGATCAACTCTAGTAGGAGTCTTGTTGATTGTATGTTTGTTAGCTGTAATATTTCATTTGATGAATAAAGTATTGTATGCATTTCATTTATATATTTTGGCATGTTCTTTTATTGTGTTATTATTTCTATTGTGATGAAGTAGTTAACTGTATAAATGCCCTTAGAATGTTTTCTTCCATAAGAGTCAAGTAGTGACTTGAAAGTTAGAGCCTATGATCTTAGAAGCTTCATTCTTAAAAGGTCCCTGGTCGTTGTATCATCTTAGAAGCTAAGAGCGATGATGATACCTTTAAGACTAACATGTGCGTTGACTGATGACCCATCCTCACAGGTCATGATATTGTGATATTAAGTCATCACATGGGTACTTATTATGAACAAGTTGTACTGGATAGACCCTCCATGAGAATACTTTGTGGATTATTATATAAACATGTTACAAGTATGGATCAAGTGGCAATGGTGTTTGTGGTCCTTTGACATGAAGTCACATCATTTATCGAGTGAGGAAGAGCGTGCTTTGATGCCATCAAAAGTCCAGTCTTGAGAAAGTTGGATGATAAAGGTGGTTATTGGGTATATTACGAATCATTTGGGTGCTTCCGTGTGAGTAGAGATGGGATTTGTCCTCCTTTATGATATGAGTTGCATCCATGGGTCCCTTGATGGAATGGGACTGAGAAATGCATGGCCATGCTTAGTTGAGTCAATATATGATATTGAACTTACCAATTTTTGGAAGTCCATTCTAGATCAGGAAACTGGGATTGAAAAATTATGAGGGTGATACGGTCTATACCTTTAGTTCCATCCGGATGTAAGGGACATAGGGACATGACAATACTGTAAAATTGATCACAATGGCTTTTGAGTTTATAAACTCTTACTGTTTGGGGGTGCAATGATGTATTGATAGATGTCGCTCATTGTTTATGAAGATTTTGTTTGATACTTTCAAGATTAAGTGAGAGACTGTTGGTGTTACCATTATGATCTAGAAGTGATCAAGCATGTGGCCTCACTACCAACTAAGTATGAGCCTATCAGGGTCGCACATAAGATTGTGGAGAAATTGGGAGATTGGATTTGTATGGATTAGCTCATATGATGTGTTGATAATACTTAGTTCAACCTAGCTTAATGGCATCGAGTGCATGAGACCAGTCAATGCCTTCGCCGAGTTAAGGGTTAAATAGTCGAATGGCGGAGTTGAGTGTGTTGAGTATATTCAATAGTTCGTCGAGTCAAAGTGTTGATTTGACGAGTATGACACTTATGTGTTGAGTGTGTTGACTATAATTGGCGATTCGCTGAGTCAAGGTATTGATTCGACGAGTCTGGATCTCAAGCATTGAGTGTGTTGAGTTCACTCAATGCCATTCGTCGAGTAAAGGGTTTACTTGATGAATCTAGCACTTAGGAATTGAGTGTATTGTATTCACTCAACGCCATTCGACAAATCTGTCTTTTGGCATTGAGTGTCTTGAGTGCACTCAATGCCATTCGTCGAGTATGAATGATACTCGACGATTCGTCAAGTATGGCGCAGAAAGCGTTGCCAGCATTGAGTCCACTAAACGCCTTCGCAGAGTCAAGCGTTGATTTAGCTGAGGATGGCATTGAGTTCATCGTGTATCCTTTGGATACTCGACGATTCATCGAGTATGCGATGATACTCGACGATTCGTCGTATATACCATGGATACTCGACAATTTGTCGAGACAAGGGTTGTCTGGCCGAAGTTCAGTAGTCTAAGTCCTGGGTCTACGGATAGCGGTGAAAAATGTATTATTTATTCCTTGGAGTATAAATAGGAAGATTTAGGGTTTCTACATTATGCGATTATTCTGTCTAAGCACACGATCCGTACTATGCGAAAAGACGGAAGCCCTAGAATCCCGACGGAAGTTGTTTCGCCTTTCGCCGTCGCTATTGCCGATCCCTATCCCAGCGAGTGTCATTTTCGCCTCTCCTATAACAGATCTAGCAATCTATGGAGACATTGAGTGTCCTCTCCTTACCTAGTGCTTATTCGACAAGCGGCTGCGGGTTCTCCCGATCGTGTGGATTTCCTGTAGAGGCGCAGATATGCTTTCTGCGCTTAGGACTCGAGCCGCTAAGTGGCCGACTGATTTTTTTGGAGCATCTAGGTTGAGTATAGACTCAATCCCACAAAGGTAACTTTATTTACAGCAATCTTTACTTCTTGATTCATGAATATTGCCAGATCCGAATTCTTTGGGCTTTTCTTGTTCATTATTTCCGCTGCGCACAATGTGGTCTGTCGTGAAGAAAAACCTAACATATTTAGCTTGACAGCTTGTCAGAGTCATAACATTGTGTTGTCATGACGCCATAAACTTCATCAGGTTTAGTGAACACAATGGCACATACATGTTTTGTGTGTGGCTTTTTGTAACTTTCTCAAATGCTTCTTGTATACATTGTTAGTGTCATAAAACATATTATTTGCAAGAATATATGTCATAAAAGATAGATTATATTTATTTATCCATTATATTCTCGATTAAGCATACCTAGTTCAAACTTGAAGTAATTAAATTTAGCTTCATCTAGAAGCTTGGTGAAGATATCTGCTACATGATTGTCAGTGGGGACAAACTCAAGACAAATGTTTTCCTTCTCAACATGCTATCTAATGAAGTGATATCTAATCTCAATGTGTTTAATCATGTTGTGCGATATTGGAATCTTAATAATTGAAATAACACTTGATGAATCACAATACATAGGTGTTCTACTTATATGAATGTTATAATCTTCTAGCTGATGTTAGACTCACAACTGTTTTGCACAATAACTTCTTGTTGATATGTATTTTGATTCATTTATTGATATTGCCATATTGGTCTACTTCTTACTATTCCAAAAGATCAGCCTCTTCCCTAGGAATTGATAGGTACATAATGTTCTTTTCCTGTCTTCTTTGCACCCTACAAAATTTGCATCTAATAAACCTATTATCTCAAAATCATTATTCCTACAGTACCAAATGCCATGATTTGGTGCGCCCTTAAGATATCTTAATATCCTTTTTGTAGAGGAATAATCAGATTCCTTGGAGCATTCCTGATACCTAGCATAAATACATGTATCATACATTATATCAGGTCTGATGGAAGTCAGGTAGAGTATGGAGCCAATTATACACCTGTACATGGCTTCATCAAAATGTTTCCCTTTTTCATCTTTTTCCAAAGGTGTATTTGACTACATGGGAGTTTTCATGGTGGATGAACTCTCCATACCAACTTTTTAAGTAATTCTCCAGTGAACTTAGTCTGGGAGAAGAATATTCTATTGGATCTGAAGACCAACCTTAGAGGGGGGAGGGTTGAATAAGGTTTGAATTAAAATTTAGAATTAAAAGAATTTCAGCAGGTCAACTTATTCTGGAAGCTACCGTGCGGCGGCAGGTCACATAACCACTTTTTCCTGTGAAACTTTGTTTTCTGAATTTCCATACACCCCTTAGAACCCTAGAAACATGTGACCATGAATATGAGATGAAATAAAAGAAATATAATTTTATTCAAAACTAAAACAAGGGTTTACAACAATACAACTGGAACCCAGTGATGCCGGAGATCGGAGACGACGAATCAAACATTTTTTTTATACTGATCCTTAACCAGGACTGGTTAGCTTTCTCTATTCTTTCCAAGAAGATTGACGAGTTGAATCCTTAACTTCCTCTCAAGAAGGGTATTAGAGTCCACCAGATCTTCCCGATCTATACATCATCCTAGGACGATTTCATACAGAATCCTCCCCAGATTTTGACGACCTCCCCGATCGATTTTTCTCACACACAAAACGATTAAAAAAAGATAAAAAGTATAGATAAAGATAAAGAGTTTTGAAATTATTTCTCCCACAAAAAAGAATTTTTCCGTAGAATAGTGCGCAATCGATGCTTCTAAATATCACTCTTCTTATGCTCAATCAACTACTGATGCTCATTGGGCACTTTGCTCTTTGGAGTTCTTTGATTATGAATGGGAGGGAGAGATTTTGCTTTTCTTCGCAATGGAGGTGGTGGTTCACAACAATAGAGGTGGTGGCCAAACCATAGGTTTGTAATTCTCCTCCTTGTCTCATCAGAAAAAAACATGATCTTTTATAGTATCTTTATAAATACATTACTGCCGACGGTAGGTCTTTTCATGCGGTGTTGCCCGCTGTTCATCAAGTTAGAAAAAATATCTTAAAATATTCTTACCGCTTTTGGATACTACAGGGATGTAAGGCTAGCACCCGAAAGTAGCGGTTTCTCCTCGATGTAGTCAAATTAGCGCCTGATAGTAGGGCTAATGCTCAGTGATAGTGATTTCTCCTTGATCTAGTCAAATTGACTAGCACCCGGCGGTAGGGTTAGCTCCCGACAAAAGGTCACAAAGAGACATCATTGCACGCTCACTTTAATCCTACATCGCTAGCACCAATAGTAGAGATAATGCTCGTTGGTTGGTCATAGAGATTGAAAATCTCGTTTTTCATTCCTATAAACTTGCATACTATACCAAACACAAGTATAATCAAATACAACTTGGAATTTGTTATTGTTATACTTAAGAGACGTGGACCATGGGTTCCAAAATACTCTCCTTTTTGATAATATCAAATTCCATTCATAAGATATAAATTATTAGTAGCATGGTATAGTATAATTCAATAATAAGCATGAAATATAATGAGTTTTACTAGACAAGATTGCCCAATGTGATAGAGGTACGACTCCCCTACATGTGTGCTCCCCCTACACGTGATCTTCCCCTTGGTGACTAGTATATGACTTACTGATGTAGGCTATTGGGGCAAATTGTCTGGCACGTTCTAGCGACTAAATCTACCCGCACACGTTCTAATTTTAGTAACACTACACGCAAGCGCAACCACGTTTTAGATGAACGTTTATCATCACACAACGACTTGAGGGTCGCTAATCCCCTTAGGATCAAATAGTGACTAGAGGCCACTATCCTTTCCAGCGAAATGAACCCACACGGTTCGGTCGAGTGAAGTCGTACCAAGGAGATCCACCAAAGAAATGATTCGGAAAGAGGTTGATCTCCCCCGACTAAGAAAAACCAAAGGTCACCACCCTTCTTCGAATACGAGAAACTTAGAGAATCAAATACGAAACCCAAATGGAAATACTTCGATGATTAAAATTTCAGATTTCACACCAAAACTTTCGCACAAGAAATATGCGATGGATGTAGAAGAAAACACACAAGATTGAGAAGAGGAATCGTTACCCCAACTCGTAGATAGTTGCACGTGGAGAATCGCTCAACCACGGTTCCGCCGGAGTCACACCGGAAGAAGCTTTGCACGTCCACCTTCAACGGAGTCACACACGAAGTTCCAACGCCGGAAGAGGAGGGCCTTCACTTGGCCGAAATCCTCAAGAAGGAGGAGGAATTGGAGGGGCGGCGTCAAGGAGAGAGTTCTCCAAAAAGCTGAAATTAAGTTTTAGGTTTTCCTTTTTCTCTACTTAAAACCAAGGGAGTGGATGCCTTATATATGGCCCACTCTAAATAAAGTTCATACATAAAATATTCAGATTTTAAGAGCTATTGGAGGCTAAATGCAGGCCACCAATTAAACAAAAATAAGCATAAAAATTGTAATCCGCAGCCCGACAGTTTTTATGACAACAACGTCACTTGATGGCGTTATCTCGCGAACGAAGATTGTAGCGGTGAGAGGTGCGGTGCCGCGCTCCCACGTCTTTATTTCGCTGTAGATCTTTGCTTTATAGTGGTGGCGTGTCATTCGTTAGCGCTTCAACATCAACGGCCACGGGTTGGAGAGGGTCGGCTCCGTCAATCCTCCCCCTCTCAAAAGGACTCATCACCGAGGAGTTGGCGTCTTTGTAGCGGCGAAGGAGAGCATCATCCAAGCGAGCCACTTCATCTTCGGGAACCCATGAATCATCGGATGATGGGCGATCACGCCAGTGGACCAAATAGCGACGAGAGGTACCATGCGGGGACGGGAGAACATCATCGGCAAGTATCCTGTCTGGTAAGAAAGAAGTCTTGGGAAAACTAGGAAAAGCATTAGTCGAAAATGGTAAGACCGAAGCAAAATCATCAACCAACGTACCTCCAACGGAATTCGTAGTAAGAGGCGATTCATGAGACCTTTCCCCCCCAAGCCAAAGAGAAGATCGAGAGGAAGAAGAAAAAGGAGAGTTGCATATTTCAAGCGGCGGAGAAGTATAAGGTGTTAAATCGGAAACATTAAAAATAGGGGATATACCCCAATCAGAAGGTAAATCCAAAAGATACGCATTGTTTCCTAATTTCTTAGCAACTCGAAATGGGCCAGCTCTCCGATTGGCCAACTTTTTGACGGTACCCGTAGGCATCCGCTCGGGAATGAGACGAACCAAGACCAAATCACCAACATTAAAATGGACGGCTCGACGGTGCAAATTCGCGTGTGACTGATCGGACGCATATTGCGTGGCTAACACTTCTTGTATGTGTTTATGTAAATTTTGAATGTGTTGGGCAAATTCCTGTGCGAAGTGACTTGATTTATAAGTGGGCGGTAGGGGAATCAAGTCAAGTGGCACGGGCGCCTTATAACCGTGCACAATCTCATTCGGCGACAACCCGGTAGACCTATTCTTAGAATTATTATAAGCGAGTTATGCGTGATGGAGAATGAGATCCCAAGTGCCTTTGTGCTCTCCAACAAGACATAGTAAAAGATTGCCCACGCTCCTATTTACGACCTCCTTTTGGCCATCCGTTTGCGGATGATAGGCGGACGAAAATAAAAGTTTAGTTCCCATAAGTTTCCAAAGCATCTTCCAAAAATAACTAGTGAATTTGACGTCCCTATCACTAACGATATTTTTCGGAATGCCATGATGCCCGACAACTTCCTTAAAATAAATTTTTGCCATGTGCGAGGCGTCACTAGTTTTGCTACATGGAGTAAAGTACGCCATCTTCGAGAACCGGTATACAACTACCAAAATAGAGTCATGTTGTCGGAAGGTGGTCGGGAGGCCTAAAATGAAGTCCATACTCACATCCTCCCAAGGGATAGAAGGGATGGGTAGAGGGGTGTAGAGACTGGCGTTTGTTTTACTACCTTTCGCTAGTATACAAGTACGACAACTACTAACGATTTTACCAATGAGAGATTTCAAACCCGGCCAATAAAATTTCTCCTCTACTAAAGCTAGTGTCTTATCCCGACCAAAATGACCACCAAGGCCCCCACCATGAAGCTCCCAAATGATGTGATGGCGGAGGGAAGTTTGTGGGATACACAACTTCGTGTGCTTAAATAAGTAACATCCCGGATGTAGAATGCCAAAATAGTGGAGGGAGACTCCTCTTAGGTGGCAAAGTAGATGTCTTTAAAGTCCTGACATGACGCGTATTCGTCCTTAACACGCTCAAAACCAATCACCTTAACTTGCATGGTGGACAATAATAACGAGAGTCGGCTAAGGGCGTCGGCCACACGATTGTTGGTCCCCTTAAGATGCTTAAGAGTGAACGTGTACTCTTGGAGGAACAACACCCACTTAGCGTGCCGGGGGCTGATTTTATGTTAGGAATTAATAAAATGTAAGGCATCATGATCCGAAAGAAGCACAAATTTCTTGGAAAGGAGATAGTGTCTCCAATAGTGCAAACTTCAGACCACCGCATAAAATTCCCTATCGTAATTGGAGTAGTTTAATTTAGCCCCGGACAACTTTTCACTAAAATAACTTAATACTCCTCCAATCCCAACCCCGGACGCATCGCATGCTAATTCAAACACCTTAGAGAAATCTGGTAAGCGTAGGAGGGGTGCTTCCGTCATCAGAGTTTTGATCGTTTGGAAGGCATGAGTGGCGGATTTAGTCCATTTGAAATCACCCTTCTTCATGCACTCCGTTAAGGGAGCCATGATGCTACTAAAATTCCTAATAAAACGCCGATAAAAAGTAGCGAGTCCATGGAAACTTCTAACTTCACGGATGGACTTGGGCTCCGGCCACTCTCTAATAACTTGCACCTTTTTCGGGTCGACTCTAATGCCGTCCGCTCCTACAATATATCCTAAGAACTCAACCTCACGGACAAGGAATGTACATTTCTTCAAATTTAAAAATAGTTTTTCGTTTCTTAAAGTAGTTAAGACGGTCCTCAAGTGATTTGTATGTTCGGCGGACGTCAAGCTAAACACCAAGATGTCGTCAAAATACACTACCACGAATTTCCCCATGAAGGGTTGGAATATTTGAGTCATCATCCGAGAGAATGTGCTTGGTGCATTAGAAAGCCCGAATGGCATGACAAGCCACTCATATAAACCATCCTTAGTTTTAAACGCCGTCTTCCATTCGTCCCCTTCCCGAATTCTAATTTGATGGTAGCCACTCCTAAGATTTAACTTGGAAAAGATCGTGGCTCCGGCAAGCATATCCAAAAGATCATCCAATCGGGGAATAGGGAACCTATATTTAATAGTGATTTTATTAATCGCCCTACTATCAACACACATTCTCCAAGTGCCGTCTTTTTTTGGGGCTAATAGGGCCGGCATGGCACATGGGCTCAAACTATGGCGGATGAACCCTTTAGTTAAGAGTTCCGATATTTGAGTTTGAAGCTCTTGGTGTGCCGCCGGGTGGAACCTATAATGGGCTGATTTGGGAGTGAGGAACCCGGGACGAGATCTATGGCGTGTTGGATGTCACGTAGTGGCGGTAAGATGGGGGGTAACTCGGTCGGGTACACATCTTTATACTCATCCAACAATTGTTTTAATTCCTCTAGTATATCATCTAATTTATCACCATCCCCCTTACTACTCATGAGCACTAACGCATAGATCACTCCATCTAGAAATGGGTCGCGGGTGAACTCTTTTCTTCCTATTAAGCTCAAGGTTTTCTTCTCCACGGGTACAATGGTATCCTTGGACGGAATAGTCGGATCCTTAGGTGGAGTTGGTTTAAGGGTAATAATTTTCCCTTTAAACTTAAACTCATAAGTATTAGCCCTACCGAAGTGAGTCACGTCGTGGTCATATAGCCAAGGCCGTCCAAGAAGGACGTGACATGCATCCATGGGGATGACATCACACCACACTTGCTCGGAATAAGATTTGATGTTAAGGGGAACTAGACAACGCTTCGTGATAGGAAGAGAAGTCTTATTTACCCAAGCTACATGATAAGGTTGGGGGTGGGGTTCGATAACTAATGACATCCTCGCAACCGCACTCTCCGAAACGACGTTCATACAACTCCCACTATCAATGATAAGCTTACATAACTTCTCTCCGCTCTTAAAGATCATCGAAAAGAGGGTCGTCCTATTCCAATCGTTTGGCGTTCGGGGAGCCGTCAAGATACAACGCATAACCATGAGGTTATGTTCATCCTCCAAATCACTCGGGACTCCCTCAACATCGGACTCCTCGTCGGCTTCATAAATGATTTCTGCCGGGTCGTTAGGAGCCTCCAATAAAGCTAAGGCCTTAGGCTTGGTGGGGCATTCGCTCGCATAATGCCGTTGAACTCCACAAGCTTAGCATGTGGCATTCATCTTGTTAACTCTCCCGATTGGCACTCGCTCTCCGGTTGGATTCTTAGAATTCCTGGCGGTGATGACTATCGAATTTGTGTCGGTAGCCTTAAACTTTCCTTTGTCCTTATACGTGGACTTTCCATTTTGGAAATATTTTGCTTTAGACTTGAGAGTGATATTTTTCTCAATGTCCAAGGCTGCGTTGTACGTGGTGTTGATATCCGTATGTCCATAACGCAAAAGCTTGCGCTGAATATCTGGATCCAACCCCTTCAGGAACCTCGAGAGAGTCACTTCGGGCATCTCCTTAACGTCGCAGCGTACTAGCATATCCTTAAGTTTACCCATGTAATCAGACACCGACTGACTCCCTTGCTTAAGAGAGGCTAAGTCGTCAAATAGTTGTGTACGGTAGTACGTGGGGACGTATTGATCCGACAATATCGCTTTCATAACCTGCCAACAATTTGGTGGCAAACCCTCAAGTGCTCCCATGCGTCTCTCCTCGTTGAGTCAATATACCTTGGCCCGGTCTAGCAACTTTAACCTAGCGACTTGGACCTTTTGCCTATCGGTTAAGTTGTGCCACTCGAAGTAGCACTCGATATCCATTATCCAATTCAGAAAGATTTGGGGCTGCCCCATTCCGTCGTAAGTAGGGGCTTCTATACGGATGGCTTTCGTGATGTTGAACTCTTATGGAGCTCGATTATAATAGTGTGGACCACGTGGTGCAAGGTCATCGTAGTCCTCCTCAAATCGATGAGGGTAACGGGGCTGGTGGTGGTTCGGGGGGTGAGGATTAATTGGTAGAGGTGGATTAGGAGGGACTGGTGGAGCTGCTCTAGCAGGCGTAAGTTGAGCGATCTTGTCCCTTAACTCATTCATGCGACGCTCTTGATTCACGATGTGCTCATTAAACTCTTGTCGAAGAGCCTCGATGGGAGTCGGTTCTTGACTTCCATGCCGCTCGTTCCCCATATTGGAAGAAGAGGTGTGTACTCGGTGCCATGCCTTGTGCGCATGCAGATTTTTTTTCTTCACTAAAAGAGGCCTAAACACCCTGACTGGCTAGAATTTTATAATAAATAATTTTTTTCCCGCCCGATCGATGGACCAAACTGATTTTTTTTTTAAATTTAATTCTTCCTAAGGTGAAGAGAGCGTACCAGAAATTTTTTTTTTGAGTTCGAAGAAAAATTCAGATTTTAGCCCGCTATTGGCACACCAAAAATAGTGATTTTGCTGAAATACAGGTTTTGCTGAATTTGTTTTGCGAAAACGAAGCCTACTCAAGCGGAGAAGGATTGCGCCGATTTAGGAACCGGCACGAACCTCGCTTTGATACCAAATTGATGTAGGCTATCGGGGCGAATTGTCCGACACGTTCTAGCGACTAAATCTACCCGCACAAGTTCTAATTTTAGTAACACTACACGCAAGCGCAGCCACGTTTTAGATGAACGTTTATCGTCACACAATGACTTGTGGGTCGCTAATTCCCTTAGGATCAAATAGTGACTAGAGGCCACTATCCTTTCCGGCGAAAAGAACCCACACGGTTCGATCGAGTGAAGTCGTACCAAGGAGATCCACCAAAGAAATGATTCGGAAAGAGGTTGATCTCCCCCGACTAAGAAAAACCAAAGGTCACCACCCTTCTTCAAATGCGAGAAACTTAGAGAATCAAAACGAAACCCAAATGGAAATACTTCGATGATTAAAATTTCAGATTTCACACCAAAACTTTCGCACAAGAAATATGCGATGGATGTAGAAGAAAACACACAAAATTTAGAAGAGGAATCGTTATCCCAACTCGTAGATAGTTGCACGTGGAGAATCGCTCAACCACGGTTCTGCCGGAGTCACACCGGAAGAAGCTTTGCACGTCCACCTTCAACGGAGTCACACCGCGAAGTTCCAACGCCGGAAGAGGAGGGCCTTCACTTGGCCGAAATCCTCAAGAAAGAGGAGGAATGGGAGGGGCGGCGGCAAGGAGAGAGTTCTCCAAAAAGCTGAAATTAAGTTTTAGGTTTTCCTTTTTCTCTACTTAAAACCAAGGGAGTGGATGCCTTATATATGACCCACTCTAAATAAAGTTCATACATAAAATATTCAGATTTTAAGAGCTATTAGAGGCTAAATGCAGGCCACCAATTAAACAAAAATAAGCATAAAAATTGTTATCCGCAGCCCGACAGTTTTTATGACAACAACGTCGCTTGATGGCGTTATCTCGCGAACGAAGATTGTAGCGGTGAGAGGTGCAGTGCCGTGCTCCCACGTCTTTATTTCGCCGTAGATCTTTGCTTTGTAGTGGTGGCGTGTCATCCGTTAGCGCTTCAACATCAACGACCGCGGGTTGGAGAGGGTCGGCTCCGTCACTTACCCATGAACACACAAATCTCCCCCTTTTGATATTATCGAAAAGGCAGGGAATCAACGACAGAGGTTTGAGATTAAGCAGAGAGATGAAGTTTTGGCAAAGCAAACACAAAAGTACGGGAGAAAAAAACATATGAGCTGGGCACAATGATTACAGACCTAACCAACATAAGAAAAAACATTTGATTTAAATTATTGGCAGAGCCTAAGGAATTATTTGGACAAAGCATGCGAATCTAAATACATAAAATTTGACATACAATGTCAGGTGATTTATAGAGTTAATACAGTGTAACATTTTAAGCGACATAAGTAGTAATCGTGTACTAGTACAATTATGCAATAAACAAGAAGTGAAGTTTAAGTCCAATTCTTATGCTTGGAAAAGTTAGATAGAATAATGATAGGTGTATGTGTAGCATCAAAGAAAAACATCAGGTAGAAATTGTCATTAATAAATGTTTCGTAAATCAATATGCTAACACAAGAGTGATGAAGTGAAAAATCGTGTCACGATTCTATCAACAATATACCAAGAGTAGAACAAAGGGCCCTAACTCAATTTACTGTCTTTGCACAAGATCAAAATGATTCTATAGACCAAGGCACTCATTCTCACAATGTTCATAGAAGTTTATCAGGAGAAATGAGAAGTGCTTGAGGGGTATCCTTGACACATACTTTGATAGTATAGAAATAATATACACATTATTTTTCATTTCATTTTTTCACTATCAATTATATATATATTTTTGTAGGTCCCCGAATCAATCAAAATCTACCCATATGGATAAATACACTTTAACTTGTATACAAGGAGCTTACTACTGTAATTTTGGCCCAATATTCTAAACTCAATATATGAAAAATAAACAACATGACATTGATTTTTCAAGTCATTCCTAGCATGTTAGACACAATATCACGAGTAATAACATGTAAACTTTGAAATTTTTACACGAGTGCATTTTTTAGGGATGCGTGATCAGTGAAAAAGATATTACGCTACCTAAATCATCACATATACCTAGAGGCATAATAAATATACACGATCCTATATAGTAGCACTAAGTAGCTAAGTACTAATAAATAGACACATCATGAAACAAATCATACAATGTTAAACAGAGTCTAGTAATCTTAATACAAACATTACACGTAATCTTTATGCTTTAAGTTCTAGTCATGTATGTCCTAAGGATGATACCATTTTATTGCATTTTTTTGTTTTGAAAACAAACAAACGAGAATAAAACATATATTTTTGTTATTTTTAGGCTTATATATAAATATTTTAAAAATTTAAGAACTAACACACAACTAACACCGATGGCAAAGCAAAAATAAATCAAAGAATGTGTTTTTGTGTTTTTCTAATTTTTCAAGTTTTTATTTAATTTTTATTTATATAATAAACTGAAAAAAATCACACCGGACAGAGGTACAAGGCAGTTGAAGACAAAAAATAAAAAATATGAGATAAGTATGCAGAAAACATATTTACCGTCAGTGCTAGTGCTACCACACAGGGATAACTTATAGAAATTCAAGTTCCTAGAAAATGGCCCAAATTTCACTTGTTTTTGCTTCTAATGATGATTATATATGAATGTGTAAGAAACAACTAGAAGAAATCACTCATAAGTTGTCTAAGTTAAGAAAGATTACGCAGTGAGATCCAAAACACCTAATTCTAATTGAAGCAAAGAAAAACGAGCGTCAGGGAGGGGTTTTGTGAAGATATCTACAAGCTGATCGTCAATGCTAATGAAGCTCACTCTCACTTTCTCCTTCTTAATGTGATCACAAATAAAGTGATGACAAACGTCTGTGTTTTGAACAAGGGTGGTGCAATGAATTGTTCGTTAGGTCTATGATACTCTTATTGTCGCACCTAAGTTCAACGTTCTTGAAGGAGAGACTGAAGTCCTCTAACGTTTGTGACATCCAAAGTGCTTGTGCGCAACAGCTTCCTAGGGTAATATATTCAGCCTCAACTGTAGAGAGGGAAACATAATTCTATTTCCTACTCGACCATGAAACTAGTGCAGGCTTAAGAAGTGCCACGTGCCACTTATGCTTTTACAATCAAGTGAACATCCGGTATAGTCTAAACTAGAATATCCATGGAGCGTGAAGTTGGTGGTCTGTGGATACCAAAGACCAAGATTTTGTGACCCTATGAGATACCTAAAGATTCATTTAATTGCTTTCAGACAAGATTCTTTAGCATTAGCTTGATATTTAGCACAAAGGCACACGATAAACATGATGTAGGGTCTAGATGCACTTAGATATAATAATGATCCAATCATGCCTCTAAATAATGTTTGATCCACCCAAATGCCACTTTCATCCTTCCTTAGTTTTAGCGATGTGCTCATAAGAGTTTTAGCTTGTTTCAAATTCTCAAAATCAAATTTATTAATCACATCTTTTATGTATTTTGATTGATAAATAAAAATATCATCATCTCATTGAGAAATTTAAAAACCTAAGAAGTATGTCAATTCTCCTACTAAGCTCATTTCAAATTCACTTTGCATCACTTTTATGATTTCTCCACATAATTTCTCGTTAGTGGCACCAAATATTATATGATCAACATATATTTGAATGATCATTAAATTTGAATCACTATGTTTTACAAATATTGTAGTATCTACACTTCCCATTTTAAAACCATGCTTGCCAAGAAAAACCATTAACCTATCATACATGACACGAGGTGCTTCCTTTAATCCGTATAAGGCTTTTATGAGTTTGTAGACATGATTTGCATGATTACTATTTTTAAAAATGGGTGGTTGCTCTACATACACTTCTTCTTTAATATAACCATTTAGAAATGCACTCTTGACTTCCATTTGATACAATCTTATCCTTTTAAAACTAGTGAATGTCAAGAACATACTAATGGACTCAAGGCAAGCTACGAGTGCGAAAGACTCTTAAAAATCCACCCCTTCGATCTAAGAGTATTCATGTGCAACCAACCTAGTTTTATTTTTTGTTATCCTAGACTCACCATCAAGTTTATTTTTGAAGATCCACTTAACAGCTATATGTAGATGGTTATTGGGGTGCTCCACTAATGTCCATACTTTATTTCTGATAGTTATACTTTCAAGATTACCTAGACACCTAGAGGGGGGGGGGGGGTGAATAGGTTCTTATTTTCTTTTCAAACTTAAGGCAGAATGATTAAGTAATTAAAGACTATTTTCTATGAGTTCTGCAGCTACTTTAGCACTCACAATCACACAATCTAGAACTACACATCACAGATTGCAACAAGTATTTATTGTGGTTCCCCAAGATCTGGGTACATCCACTTTCCCCCTTCGCCTATCTAGCAGTGTGTTAGATTCAGCTAAACTCCCTTCTTTAACTCAGATCCTCAGATCCTACAGCTCAGAATCCAAAATGGATTCCTACAACTCAGAGTGATACCACACTCCTACAGCTCAGGCAATCCAGCCCTACCTCAGTCTTTATTCAAGACCTACAACTCAGAGTGATACCACACTCCTACAGCTCAGGCAATCCAGCCCTACCTCAGTCTTTATTCAAGACCTACAACTCAGAGATTATCTCTCCTACACTCAGCCTTTATAAATTAGGCTTACAATTCAAATCTATTAAAAGATCCTACAAGATTTGAGTAAAATATATTTTTATCTTGCTCCTGGAGAGAGAGGTGGAACAAGACAGTGTTTTTGATCAGCTTTCTTGATAAATCAGATGGATAAAATCAACTGGAACTTAGCTTTCTTCAAAGCTTCTTGAATCTAAACTTTGTTTAGTTGATTTTCTTTGACATAAACTGATCAGCAGCTTTCTTCTTAGATTTCAGAATTTGAATCTGAATCTTCTTGACAGATAAGTTCAGAATCTGTTTCTTTTGAAATCTGAGACAGCTTTCTTCTTGCCTTCTTTTGACTGGATCTCTCTCTATCCAAGTCCCTTGAAGATACTTCAGAATTCTTGACTGAATTTTACTTAGACAGATTCTGATAGTTCAATCAGAATATCTTCTTAGATCTGCAAAGATCTTCTTCTTATTGTTACTTGTTATTCAGTGTTCAGTTTTCAGTTGTCTCTTTTCTTTCAGACACTATCCGTCTATTTATAGCCTTCATTCCTGGTAACCGGCTGGTCCGGTTCCTAACAAACTTCTGTCTGTGTCAATCACGTCAGTTAACTTGTAGAGACCCACAACTGTCAATTCTTCAAACTGCCAAGGAGTCTTTGTTTCTGCCAGAAAGTGTCGAGACAAACTGTCAATATGTGTCGAGACAATTGTTAAAATGTGTCGACACAATTTGATTGAGTGTCGACACAATCCTTTGTGATGACACATATGTCTTGATGTCGACACAGCTTCTTGACACAACTTTTTGAGAATGTGTCGACACAGATAGTTGTATGTCGACACAATTACTTCAGCCACAGACTTATTGTTGATTCTGCCAGGTGTCGACTCAGTCTCTAAGTGTCGACTTAGCTGTTGTTGACTTCTGCCTCTGTGTGTCGACACAGCCTCCTGGTGTCGACATAGTTGATGTCGACTATAATCTTGTGTGTGTCGACACTGCCTCTCGGTGTCGACACATTTGATGTCGACTCATTATCTCTGTGTCGACACAGCCTTCTTCAAGTGTCGACTCAATCCTCCTGAAGTGTCGACACATCTCCTTCTAATGTCGACACATGTACTTAGAAATTTTTCCATACTTTTAACCTGCACATATTCAACTTAAACAACATCAAATACACCTTGATGTATATCATTATGCTAAGTTAGGCTTCTTCAAATCAGGTACACATTTTCCAATATACCCAACAATCTCCCCCTATTTGGAGAAGTCATAACCCATATTAGCTAATGATATACACCACTTATGATAATAATAAACAAAATGATGATGATGTATATAAGCTTAATATTACAGAAAATATTAACAATCAAAACATTTGCACAGATTCATCACAGAGATAAAAAGATATACACAAAAATTAACTAAAGAGCAAGATTTTGTGTATTATGTCAAAATGATTATTTACAAAATGTTTAACACTGAATGTTTCACATTACACTTTTTTAAACTAAAACTAAGACATCTTAGACTAAGACTGATCAGGCTCCTTTATAACAATCCCTCTTCCTGGTTGTACTTGTGCCTGCACAGAAGGTTTAGTTTCTTCCATAAGCTTTTTGCCTTTAAGATCAGCCTTCTCCTGAGCCTCATTCTTCAGTCTTTGTCTCTCAAAATAGTGAAACGGTTTGGGAAAGTATTTGCTAGGCTCCACAGCATCAGGAGGTAGCTTTCCCATCTTAGCTTTCCTTCTATACTGAACAATAGCCTCCTGTCTGGCTTCATGCTTCTGCCATTCTTGTTCATTGTACCACTTGCCCCTTTCTTGGACTTGATCTTTTACAGCTTTCCAGGAAGTTAGTATGATGTTTCTAGAGGTAGGGCTCCACTGTTCAAAATCAGGTTTTAGTTCAGCTTATTCCCTAAATCTCTTCTTTGACAGTTGAGCCTCTTGCTGAGCCTTGATTGCAGCTTCAGGCATGTCTACTTTTCCAAGTATAATATTTGAAACCTCCTCTAGAGGACTATATATATATTGCACCTGCTGATGAATCATGTCAAAATCTGCAGGAGGTATATGACTTGAGCAACCTCTGGTTGGTTGCCTTTAAGTAGACCTTGTGGCTGTACTCCTGACTCTGCCATATTATCATCATCACAAAGGGGTGGATATCCCAATGTGGCTCTGACACTGTTAGTGACCCACTTGGCATGTTCTGAGCCAGCAGAAATAAGTACCCTCTCCCCCTTTAGGACTTCTCTTGCTACATGATCTCTGAGATCTTCCTTCTGAAACCGGATCTGACCATCTAGATAATTAATGCCATCTTTGAAGAAGGGTTTCAACTTGTTAAGTTTTGCAGTAATTTCCTTCTGGGAAGAGGTTATGGCTGTCTGGACTGAGTCTAGAGCATTTTGAACTTAGTGTCATATGCTAGCATTTCAGCTGCCCTATCTTCAGTCAATTTAGTCATGGTTGTTTGAAATTGAGTAAGAATATCTGTGTTGGTAGTTGTCAGATTGTCATTTAGCCTTTTCTGATTTTCAAGAATGTATCCTTGATTAATAGATTGAGCATCTATTTCTTTCTTCATTTCCCCTTGTTGTTGGGACAGATATACAACAGCATGTGCCCCTTTTGTAAAACAATCAGTCATTTCTCTTTTATGTTGATTGACTTAGAAACTTATAGACTTTATATCTTGAGCCAGATCAAACTGAAGATTTTTATGACTTTCATCAACATATTTCTCTAGAGCCTGTCTTTGTTCATCCATTTTCATTTGAAAAGTTACCAAGAACTTTGCATAATCAAAATCTGAAGAGGTGGGTGGTGTTGTTTGAAGTGCTTTCTTATAGCTATGGCTTCTTCTCTTGAAGACCATAAGCTTTCTTTTCTTTGCCTCTTGAATTTCTTCATTCCCAGAATCAGAGGAACTCTCAATCTGAACTCTTTCTTGTTGTGAGGTAGGGATTTCAGTTTCAGTAGCATGTGGTTCCTGTTCACCTTCACCTGGTACCCTCTCCTCACTAGCTTGCTCCCCCTCAACCCTTTGGGTGTCATCTTTACTTGCTGTGTCTACAGCCTCTTTGAAGAGATCATCCATTGTATATTCCTTTGGTGTTTGAGGAGGTGATGGAACATTGAGTCTCTCTATAAGATCATCTAGTCTAGCAGTATCTATCTCCTCTGATAAGTCAATCCTTTCTACTTCTTCTGAATGTGCAGTATTAGGCTCCCCCTGAACCTATGCAGGTATCTATTCTTTCTGTATTTGAATTGTTGCAGTACCAAGCTCAGTGTGATGATGAGATGGAGACTTCTCAGCTGTCTCCTGCCTGTCTTCTTCAGGCATATCCTTGGATAGAACTCTATCCCACCTGGAGAACAACCTTATATCCATTCTCCTCATATGATTGATCTTGGAGCCTGGTAGTTGTTGCATTACTTCTGGAATGGTTCCAGCTAAGTAAAGACTCAGTATTCTAGCCATGTTAGGCTTCTTGATTGCCTCCTTGATTTTGTCAAACACAACTGCTGACCAGTTGGTGGGAATGTGAAATACAATCCTAGTCATTAGGTTGAACATGAAGACAAAGATCCTATCATGTCCACCAGTCTTGCACAGCACCACTTTCCCAATAATTTCAGAAAGAAATTTACCCTGATTATTCATGCCTTTTCGATTGAAGGCAACACCAATCTTCATGGTGGGATCCAGTCCACACCACTGAAGTGTTTGCCTTGTTTGTGAGGCTGAAACCTCCTCTTCATCGTTTATCCTTGGAAGATGAAGGATTCTGGTTAATCGCTTCTGAGTCACCTTGACTCTTGTGTCCTGAATAGTTGATTTGATTTTCGTACCAGTAGAATCCACAGTTGCAGTGGTGTAGAATTCAAGAACTTCCTTCTTCCAGACCTTTGTGGGTTCTGAGACAAGGAATTCAAGTCCACTGTCTATGAGAAGAGACACCACCATCTTAATCTCTGGAGCTGCATCGTTGAACGCATGCCTAACCAGTTCATATCCCTCGTTGATAGAATGTTCGATCTTTGGCGCCATTGAATCGTTGAGAAAGCTCGAGAAAAGAGAGAAGAAAGATTGTCGACACACAAGGTTTTTGTCTTGAAACCCTGGTGAGCGTGTCGACAAAATACGGCTGAGACCTATTTATACCCTTTTATGCCAATAAGATCAAAAGGCGGGAAAAAATAGTCAAATTGTGTCGACACAGACAATATGTGTCGACACAAATTCTAAATAAGTCGACAACAATACTCTAGTAGTGTCGACATGTCGCTCTTAGACTATGTCGACATAAAATCCCTGATGTGTCGACACATCTACTCTGTGTCGACACCATTTTTCTGAGTTTGTCGACACAAATCCTCTGTGTCGACACTTAAATCCTGAATGAGTCAACACAGTTTTACTTAGCCAAATTTTGCTAAACTAATCTATAGTTAGCATGCCTAATTCAATTTTAAATCTATTGAATTTTGTTTCATCCAGAGGCTTAGTAAATACATCTGCAATTTGATAATCTGTTTTAACAAATTCTAGTGAGATGTCTTCTTTTTCTACATGTTCTCTAAGAAAATGGTATTTTATTTCTATATGCTTAGTCCTACTATGTGAAACAGGATTATTTGCAATAGAAATAACACTTTTTGAATCACATAATAAAGGTGTTCTACTTACCTGGATAACATAATCTTTTAGTTGATGCTGAATCCATAATAGTTGTGCACAGCAACTTCCAGCTGCAACATACTCAGACTCAGCTGTGGATATTGCCACACTAGTCTGCTTCTTACTACTCCATGATATCAACCTTCCTCCTAAAAATTGACATGTACCTGTAGTACTTTTTCTATCTTCTCTACAGCCTGCAAAATCTGCATCTGAATAACCTATTAGTTGAAAATCTCTATTCCTAGGGTACCAAAGGCCTAGATTTGGTGTGCCCTTTAAATATCTCAAAATTCTTTTAAAAGTAGTGTAATGAGATTATTTAGGGCATGCCTAGTACCTAGCACAGACACATGTAGCATACATAATATCTGGTCTACTAGCTGTGAGGTATAATAGAGAACCAACTATTCCTCTATACAAAGACTCATCTACAAGCTTACCTGTATCATCTTTACATATAGGAATATTTGTTCCCATAGGAGTTTTCATGGTAGAGGAAGATTCCATACCATATTTCTTTATCAACTCTTTGGTGAACTTAGACTGGGATATGGACAAGCCATCATCAGTTTGTCTTACTTGGAGTCCCAAGAAGAACTTAAGTTCCCCCATACTACTCATTTCAAACTTCCCTTGCATAAGTTTGGCAAACTTCTTGCAAAGGTTGTTCTCTATAGACCCAAAAATTATGTCATCCACATAGATTTGGACTAAGATTATCTTGCCTTTAGACTCCCTAAGGAATAGAGTCTTATCAATTTTGCCTCTTGAGAATTTGTTCTCAATAAGGAAAGTAGACAGGGTGTCATACCAAGCCCTTGAGGCTTGCTTTAACCCATATAAAGCTTTCCTAAGTCTAAAAACATAATCAGGTTTAAGAGAGTCTACAAAACCTGATGGCTGTTCCACATAGACTTCTTCTTTTAGATCTCCATTCAGAAATGCTGATTTCACATCCATTTGGTATACCTTGAATCCTTGGTATGCAGCATAGGTAAGAAACATCCTGATTGCCTCCAGTCTTGCTACTGGGGCAAATGTCTGATCAAAATTATTCCCTCTTCCTGCCTATATCCTTTAGCAACCAGTCTTGCTTTGTTCTTTATTATTACTCCACTCTCATCCAACTTGTTCCTAAATATCCACTTTGTTCCAATGATTTTGTGGTCTTTTGGTTTAGGAACAAGCTCCCAGACTTTGCACCTTCTGAATTGATTAAGCTCCACTTGCATAACATTAATCCAATGTTGGTCTTGGATGGCTTCTTCAAATTTCTTAGGCTCCATTTGAGATAGGAAACTTGAGTGCAGGACTGTGCTCAGATTTCTGCTTCTAGTCAGCACTCCTTGACTTGGATCACCTATTATTTGATTTGCTGGATGGTCTTTAAGATGTCTGATAGCAGGAGGTAGATTTCCTTCTGGTTGATTATTTCCAATTCCTTCATTATGCTGCACTTCCTGGGAGTCATCAGCTTCTATAGAATCATGTACTCCCCTGGACTGTAGTCAATATTTTCCATCTGTTCATTTGCTGTTGTACCTTCTGCAATGGAAAGCTTGTCCATCCTTTTGCTTATACCTGTTGGATTGTATGAACTACAAGGCAACTCACAGTTAATTAATCTTGATTAATCAAACACAACATGTACAGATTCTTCTACAACTTGAGTAGTCAAGTTGAAGACTCTATAGGCCTTACTATTTATGCTGTACCCAACAAATATCCCATCTTGGGATTTGACAGCAAACTTAGTTAGATATAACTTGCCATTGTTAAGTATATAGCACTTGCAACCAAAGATCCTAAAGTAGGATAGATTTGGTTTTCTACCTTTCATAATTTCATAGGGAGTCTTTTTGTGGCACTTGGTGATAGAAGCCCTATTGATCACATGACATGTAGTGTTTACTGCCTCAGCCAGAAATATTCTGGAAGAGAGGTGTCACTCAATAGAGCTCTAACTGCTTCAATAAATGTCCTATTCTTTCTTTCAGCAATACCATTTTGCTGAGGTGTTCTAGGTGAGGAGAACTCTTGGAAAATCCCAAAGTCTTCACATAATTTTGTCATACTTTTAGATTGAAATTCAGTGCCATGGTCACTTTTGATTTTGACCACTATACTGTTTAGTTCATTCTGAATTTGTTTCACAAAACTAAGTAAGACACTTGGGGTTTCTGATTTTTGTCTCAGAAAGAACACCCATGTATATCTAGAATAGTCATCTACAACCACAAAAGTGTAGACCTTCCTACCTAGACTATGAACTGGCATAGGACCAAAAAGATCCATATGTAAGAGGTATAAGCACCTCACAGAATCCTTGTTTTCAAGACTATAAAAGGAGGATTTTGTCTGCTTGCCCTTTTGACAAGCTGAACATATCCCTTCCTTTATACACTTAACTTGAGGACCATTCCTCACTAAGTCTTTACTGAAGAGTTGGCCAATTGTCTTGTAGTTAAGATGAGCCAACCTCTTGTGCCACTTGACACAAAGAGATGCATTATCATCAGCTACAAGACAGATGGGAGAAGCCTTGTTCTCACATACAAAATTAAGATAATAAACATTTCTTTTTCTATACCCAGTCAATATGATCTTTTGATCACTTGATCTTTTGATAGGACATCCATCCTTAACAAATGAAATGTCATATCCAAGATCACTCAGCTGACTTATGCTAATCAGATTATGTTTCAAACCTTTTACATAAGCCACTTGGGTGATGGTAATTTGGTTTGAAGAAATGTTACCAAACCCTTTGATGATTCCTCTTTCAGATCCACCAAAGATTACTTTAGGTCCATCTTTGACAGATGCGTACTCCTTCAGCAGCCCCTTTGTTCCAGTCATGTGCCTTGAACATCCACTGTCCAATTACCATATAGGGGAATGACAACTTGGACTTTCCTGTAATACAAAATTACTTTCCTTTAGAACCTAAGTAAGTCTTGGGTCCTTGGTTCAGGTTAGCACCATTCATATTAAGACTACCAGCAGCTCTTCTAACTGGTAGACTATTGTTCTTCATTACATTTGTGTTATGCCAGCAGTCTAAGGCAAAATGGCCTCTCTTGCCACAACACCAACATTCAAACTTGTTGTATCTGGGTCTTGATACACCCTTGACAGAAGAATTTCTATCCAGTGCTGGTGCTGCTGCAGCTTCACCCACAGATTTCTTATAACCATGAGGTTTATGAACATGGGTAGACCAATTGGCATTTACACCCTTGTTTATCTGAACATTAGTCTTAATATGACCATGAATATTCTCAAGATCATATTTGTTAGAAGGTACTTGCACCTTTCTAAACATAACTGGGACTGAAAGGTTTAGAGGCTGGACAGGAGCTTTGCCTTTTCTTTTGAATTGGGCAGCCCTGGGGTTACCTTTGAAGCCTAATCCTACCTTACCCTTTTGAGCCACAAACTCATCTATTAAAAGTAAGATAGATTTTGGCTTAAAGTAACTAGCCATTAACTCTTTCTCTATTCTTAGTCTGGCCTCTAGACTCTTAATTTGATCATTGTTATATTTGATTGTGCCCATCTGAATATAGGTTATATTTTTCAGTTTGGCAATCTCATTTAACTTTTGATCCATTACTTTTTCAAACTCAATTGCAGCCACCTTAAGATCAGCAATTTCCTGAGCCTGAGTTTTAACTAGGTTCTTGCTTTTCTTAAGAGCCTGCAACAAGTCCCTATATTCATCAATCAACTGATGAATATCACCTTCAGATTCAGATCCATTCACATCACTTGATGTAGATGAATCTAACTCTGAACCAGTACTAAAATCAGAAGAACTAGAAACCTTTTGTACCTTACAAGGACCAGGCTGATCCTAGCATTGGTTATCTTCTAACTCAGCCATCAGACCCATGCATTCCTTGTCTTCTTGATCATGAATGGAATCCATCAGTTGCAGAAATTCCTCTTCTTCATTGGCTGCATACAATCCTATGTATGCTTCTGCTTCAGATTCTGACTCTGATGAGGACTGATCTGAAAGACTCTTATCCTTCTTTGCAACAAAAGATTTCTCCTTCTTGCCCTTGTGTTGAGTCCTTTTTCTGTCTACTGACTCCTTTCTCTTTTCTGGACATTCAGCTACCATATGTCCAGTCTTATTGCAGCAATAACAAACAATCTTAGAAGTTATGGCTTTGCTGGGCTTAGTTCTGTTTCTCTCATTTCTTGAGGATTTCCTCTTCTGATAGTACTCATCTACTGGCTGTGATGTGGAGGGTCTGGACTTCCACTGCTTCTTTTTCAAGAACTTTTGAAACTGTCTTATAAAGACAGCTAAGTCAGTATCTGATTCACTGCTCCCTGATTTCTGACTATCTGAATTTTCTGTTATCTCTTCTGTAGCTTCCTTGAGAGGAGATGAAGACATCCTCCCTTTCTTTCTAGTGGCTTCAACTTTGAAAGCCACAGATCTATGCTCACCTTTTGTACTTCTTTCTTGCTCCTTCCTAGCCATCAATTGCATTTCATATGAAAGCAGTTTTCCAAACAAGGTTGGAGGAGAAATATCAGCTAACTTGGCCACTTCTCTAATGGCACATATTTTGGTATCCCAATCCTTTGTTAAAGATCTGAGAAACTTGTCATTCAGCTCATATGTACTGAAGACTCTTCCATAGGACATTAGTTCATTCACAATCCTATAGAATTTCTTATAACACTCAGTTATGCTATCAGACTTTCCTTGTCTGAAGCTCTCATATTCTTGGTTGAGCATTGATTTTCTGTCTTGTCTTACTTCTTCAGATCCTTCCATATAGACAATCAAGGTGTCCCACATCTCTTTGGAGGTCTTGCAATGTATCAGATTTTGGAAGGTGGAATCATCTATTGCACTTACTATGATGTTTTGAGCTCTCTTGTCCATAGTGGCTAAGATGATTTCCTCCTTTGTCATTTCTGAAAAATCCTTAGGAGTTTCCTGATTTTCATCTAATACAGAAATCTTTATTGGAATGTATGGACCTTCTTTCACTGTGATATAAATTCTTGGGTCTAAGGCCTCCATAAATAGCCTAACCCTTTCCTTCCAGATTCCAAAGATTTCTTTTCTGCAAATGGGAAGCTTCATAGATCCCAACTCCTTGTGATTCTCACCTGAACCCATTTTCTTGATTCTTGATTCCGCCTTTAGATCTAACTCAGACTGTTAAGTCTTTCTTTGAGTAACCTCCCTCTGATACCACTTGATAGTTATACTTTCAAGATTACCTAGACACCTAGAGGGGGGGGGTGAATAGGTTCTTATTTTCTTTTCAAACTTAAGGCAGAATGATTAAGTAATTAAAGACTATTTTCTATGAGTTCTGTAGCTACTTTAGCAATCACAATCACATAATCTAGAACTACACATCACAGATTGCAACAAGTATTTATAGTGGTTCCCCAAGATCTGGGTACATCCACTTTCCCCCTTCGCCTATCTAGCAGTGTGCTAGATTCAGCCAAACTCCCTTCTTTAACTCAGATCCTCAGATCCTACAACTCAGAATCCAAAATGGATTCCTATAACTCAGAGTGATACCACACTCCTACAGCTCAGGCAATCCAGCCCTACCTCAGTCTTTATTCAAGACCTACAACTCAGAGTGATACCACACTCCTACAGCTCAGGCAATCCAGCCCTACCTCAGTCTTTATTCAAGACCTACAACTCAGAGATTATCTCTCCTACACTCAGCCTTTATAAATTAGGCTTACAACTCAGATCTATTAAAAGATCCTATAAGATTTGAGTAAAATATATTTTTATCTTGCTCCTGGAGAGAGAGGTGGAACAAGACAGTGTTCTTGATCAGCTTTCTTGATAAATCAGATGGATAAAATCAACTAGAACTTAGCTTTCTTCAAAGCTTCTTGAATCTGAACTTTGTTGAGTTGATTTTCTTTGACATAAACTGATCAGCAGCTTTCTTCTTAGATTTCAGAATTTGAATCTAAATCTTCTTGACAGATAAGTTCAGAATCTGTTTCTTTTGAAATCTGAGACAGCTTTCTTCTTGCCTTCTTTTGACTGGATCTCTCTCTATCCAAGTCCCTTGAAGATACTTCAGAATTCTTGACTGAATTCTACTTAGACAGATTCTGATAGTTCAATCAGAATATCTTCTTAGATCTGCAAAGATCTTCTTCTTATTGTTACTTGTTATTCAGTGTTCAGTTTTCAGTTGTCTCTTTTCTTTTAGACACTATCCGTCTATTTATAGCCTTCATTCCTGGTAACCGGCTGGTCCGGTTCCTAACAAACTTCTGTCTGTGTCAATCACGTCAGTTAACCTGTAGAGACCCACAACTGTCAATTCTTCAAACTGCCAAGGAGTCTTTGTTTCTGCCAGAAAGTGTCGAGACAAACTGTCAATATGTGTCGAGACAATTGTTAAAATGTGTCGACACAATTTGATTGAGTGTCGACACAATCCTTTGTGATGTCGACACATATGTCTTGATGTCGACACAGCTTCTTGACACAACTTTTTGAGAATGTGTCGACACAGATAGTTGTATGTCAACACAATTACTTCAACCACAGACTTATTGTTGATTCTGCCAGGTGTCGACTCAGTCTCTAAGTGTCGACTTAGGTGTTGTTGACTTCTGCCTCTGTGTGTCGATACAGCCTCCTGGTGTCGACATAGTTGATGTCGACTATAATCTTGTGTGTGTCGACACTGCCTCCCGATGTTGGCACATTTGATGTCGACTCATTATCTCTGTGTCGACACAGCCTTCTTCAAGTGTCGACTAAATCCTCCTGAAGTGTCGACACATCTCCTTCTGGTGTCGACACATGGACTTAGAAGTTTTTCCATACTTTTAACATGCACATATTCAACTTAAACAACATCAAATACACCTTGATGTATATCATTATGCTAAGTTAGGCTTCTTCAAATCAGGTACACATTTTCCAATGTACCCAACAATTTCTTTCAAATTGATTAAGTTCCTCATTCTTGGCCAAAAACCAAGACTCATATTTTAGTGCTTCAGAAATGTTCTTAGGTTCAATTTCAGATATAAAACATAAGTTTGAAAATGATTCATGCACAGATGAATGAGTTCTAATCCCATGTGAAGGCTCTCCAATTACTAGTTCTCGAGGACGATTTTTGGAACAATTTAGTTCATTTGGAGGCTTGTATTCTTCTGTATCACCTAATTCTTCACCTCCTACTTCTGCATCTTTCTTCACACTCTCCTCTTCTTGAAAAATGACATCATCAATAGCTACATTTAATTTAAGATCTTCTTTTAGAGTATTTTTGTTAAAGTGAACATGATTTGATTCATCTATGACCAAGGTTCTTTTATTATAGACCATATAAGCACGACTCATGGAGGAATATCCTAAGAAGATGCCTAGGTCAGATTTTTCATCAAATTTCTCTAAATTATCCTTGGTGTTAAGAATGAAACATGGAGAACCAAAGAATATAAAATAGTATACAAATGACTTTCTATCATAGTATAGCTCATATGGAGTGCACTTTAGAATAAGGCAAAGCATGGCCCGGTTCATCACATAACATGCAATGTTGACCACTTCATCCCAAAATATCAAGGCTGAAAGTGAGGATAAGATCTAGCTTACTCTAGAGGGGGAGGGGGGGGGGGGTGAATAGAGTATATTAAAATAATTTACAATTTAAAACTATAAAGCAGTGGAAGACTTGATTTACTTATATGTGTAATGTGCTAGCATAAAAGTAAACACTAAAGCAGTAAGAAAACAGAAACACACAGCACATAGCAAAGCAAAAAGCACAGCAAACTAGATGACACAAGGAGCTATAGTGGTTCCCCAACAACCTGGGTACATCCACTCTTCTACCACCCTAGGTAGGAATCCACTGCAGGAATAGTTGATCAGGTGTCCTGGGCACCAATGAGCTTTTGATAAGGTGCTCAAAAACCAAACCTTGATTTTTTGATAAGGTTTCTTGCCACTACTGAGTTTTGACAAGGTCTCAGGAACCAGACACAAAACTTTTGAAGGGAGTTTTGATAAACCCTTTTACAAGAGAGAAAGGAAAAAGAAAATGAGTTGAGTTGTTCTTCTATGTCAACAATCTTAGAGAAGACAAGTGTAAGGTGTTGTCAAAGCTCCCCCTGAGATCTGTAAGGGTTCAGGAAGATGAGCTTTGCTTAGGGTGATAGGCCTTCAGTTGCTTCAGATCTCCAGCAAAAGATGATTTCAGCAGATGCTGAAATCAGTGATGTCTGGAGTCCTTGATGAAGTAGCTTTTGAACACTTGATGCTTGAAGGAGTAGAATAGCAGATGATCTCCTTCACAGTAATGTTCCTTGTGTTCTTGAAGAATTCTGACTCAGTAATTCTGTAAACTTTTGTCTACTGAGTCTATTCCAGAAGATGAATTCTTGATGAATACTTTTCTTGTTCTCTCTTTTGTATTCTTTTTTCCAAATCTTGTCAGTTCTCTATGTTGTATTTCAAAATGACTCTCTAGGGAGTATATCAGATTCTGACTTCTTGATAGTCGTTAATCTGTCATAAATGACTACCTTAACTGATATCTGCCTCTGGAGGAAAGTCCTTAAGAAACATTCCAATTAGTCTTCCTTGAAACTTGCTCCAGATTGATTGAAACGGCTACAAAATCCTCTGTCATAAATGTTGAAAATAAGTCTGAATAAATTCCATAACTGTCCTGAATTTGAATCCTGAAATCGTCGATCTCTTCAGAAAAGCATCGATCTGAGCTCAACGATCGTCGACCTGAGCTCAGAGATTGAACTTAGACTGAAAACAAAAATCGTCGATCTGAGCTCTACGATCGTCGACCTGAGCTCAGAGATTGGAAAAACAACTAGAGACAGAGCGTCGATCTGAGCTCGAAGATCGTCGAACGGAGTTCGACGCCTCATTTGAACTGAGCTCAGAGATAGTCGAACTGAGTTCGACGTTTCGTCGACCTGAGCTCGACGAGAATTGTCCCAGTCTTCAGCACTTAAATTCTAATCTTTAGAAGGTCTTGAGGGCATCTTTTAAACCTAAGTACTAACCCTAAGACTCATTCTAATTGACCTATCAGACTATACAACAAGGTCAAAATAAATTCCTAAGCACATAGTGATCCTTACCCAAATTAGTAATAGGATGTTCCAACAAAGGCAATCCATACTCAGTCAGTATTGTGCGAGCTATTTATTGAAGTGCCCAATTCTTTCCTTTCTACTACTCTATTTTGCTTTGGAGTGCGTGAAGTTAAAAACTTGTGCCGAATTCCTAAATTGTTACAAAAATTTGTAAAATTTTCATTCTCAAATTCTCCCCCGTGATCGGACCGTATGCATCTTATTTTTAGTTCCATTTCATTTTGCAATCTAGTGCACATATTAGAGAATTCAAAGAATATGTCAGATTTATTAGCAAGAAAAATAGTCCAACAAAAATGTGAGTAATCATCTATAATCACAAATGTGTATCATTTCCCACCTAGACTACATGTGCTAAGAGGAACAAACAGATCCATGTGAATTAATTATAATGGTCTAGACGTGGAAATATCATTTTTTACTTTTACAGGATGATTTAATAAATTTTCTCTTTTGACAAGGAGCACATAAAGAATTCAAACTAATGCTTATTTTTGGAAGTCCATAGATTAGTTTTTCTTTCGATAGTTTGACTATTAGTTTACTCCAGGAATGACCGAGTCTACAATGCCAAAGTTCAAATTCTTCATTTTTAGCAACTAAGCACCTTAAATTAGATGAAGATATGTACTCAAACTTAATGGTACATATATTATGGTTTCTATGTGTAGTGAGCAACAAAGTGTTCGATTTATCGTCTATAATATTGCATGTATTCGTAGAGGTTTCAAACAACACATTCAAGTCCTTATCGCAAAGATGACTAATAGAAATTAAATTATGCATTAAACCTTTTACTAGAAATATATTTGAAATAGAAAATACTTTGTTACTTATGGTGCCGATACCAAGAATGCATCCTTTGCTATTGTCTCCAAAATTCACCATGCCCACTTTCTTCTTCTCCAGGCTGAGGAACTTGTCTTCATCACCAGTCATGTACTTGGAACACCCGGAGTCCAAGTACTACACATTCTTCCTGTCCTTAGTCTGCCAATACACCTAAAAGAATAATGAGGGTAAAGATCTGGTTACCCAAGTTGTTTCACCCATAGTATAGGTAGTCGACTTTGATATCCATATTTGAGTAATTTTTGATAAGCCTTTCTTCAAGCAAGAGCTAGAAGTGTGACCAAACTTATTACATTTGGCACACTTGACATAGGCGGTGGATATCACCTTTTGCACTATATTTGGGCTTATGCTTGAGGATGGATATAGGATTCCAACTTTAACATGGTTCAATTTATGTTTCTGAAGATTTTTGTTCGGATTTGCTGGAGAAGAGCTATCGTAGATGATAGTGATATCGCCGGGTGGTAGCTTCATATGTTTGTATCCTAGCCCTAACTTTCTAGATCCCTGACTCTGATATCCCAGTAGCATATTAAGAGATATTTGGCCTATACCAAACTTTTGGATGGCACAGTTCGGGTCATGGATCTTTGCTTTTAACGCAGTATTTTCCGTGACAAGCATCACACACCTGTTTGCGAATTGCTTTTTCTCATTCTCAATATGGCTACAAAAAGTCTGTAACTTCCTTTCCAAGTCCTTCCTTTCTTTGGTAAGAGTTTTGTTTTTGGAGGAAGTCTTGAAGAGGCTCTCTTCCAATTCTTTATAGTGCTCAAAGAGTAAGAACATTTTTGAAACTTGACCTTCTCTTTTCTACATTTAACCAGTTCATTATTGAGAAACTTTTATTTTTTTTGCATTTGTTTATTTTCATATTTTAAAAAATTATTTGTATTACTAAAATTATCTAATTTATCACATAACTTTTCATATAAAGTTCTTCGTAAGTGGGAGGAGTTATCTCAGTATTGTTATGGTCACTGGATTGGCTGCTAGACTCATCTTGGTGTTTTCCCATGAAGCACAGGTTTGCGTCTTCTTCACTGTTTGAGCTTGAAGTGTCAGACTTGCTTGCTGAAGTATCATCCCAGATTGATGGCTTTAATACCATTTTCTTCCCCTTTTTATGGTTATTCCTTTCCCTTTCCTCCTTTAGAATCTTAGGATAATCATGCTTGAAGTGTCCAGATTTGCGGCAGTAGATGCACTCAGGGGTGGATTCTTCTTCATCACTCTTTGCCACTTTTGATGGTTTGCTCCACCCCTTCTTCTCTTTCACACTATTCTTCACGAATCTTTGAAACTTCTCTCACCTCTTTAGGTTCTTCATGAACTTCTTGAAGCCACTTTTATACACACTCTCCTCGTCTTCAGTCTCCTTGGTCACCTCTTTTTTCCTTACCCGCCTTCAGTGTCAGTGCCTTCTTCTTTTGTTCCCTGGGACACTCCTCGACTTGAATTTTCAGTTCAAGCTTGTGGGTATTCAGGTTCCCAATGAGGCTCACTATCTCCAGGGTACTGATGTCATGAGATTCAGCAATGGCATTCACCTTTGGATTGAACTGCGAAGGTAAAGACCATTGGATCTTCCTTACTAAATCCCCATTTGAGGATGTCTTTTTGAGAGATCTAGAGGCATTGACGATCTTTTGAAGAGAGTGTATATGCTATCTACCTCCTCATCGATCTCCATTCAGAACTTTTCATACTCGAACTCCAGTCAAAATAATTTGACTCTTTTACCTACGATGTACCTTCATGAGTCAATTCAAGTAAACACAAAATATTATATGCAGTTTCACAGTTATAGATTCTATTAAATTCAGTCTTATCTAAGGCACAGAATAAAGTGTTCATGGCCTTGGCATTATTGATACACCTTAACTTATCAGCGTCATCCCATTTATCACGAGATTTTTTGACAATCTGATCAGACACAGTAATAGTGGGTGCAGTGTATTTCGTTTTAACAATGGCCCACACATCCACACTTTGTGTCATCAAGAATATTTTCATTCAGGTTCACCAGTTAATATAATCATTCCCCATAAATAATGGAGGCCTACTTACTCCTTGTTCTTCAAGAAAGGCGTGATTAACATTGGACATCTACTTCAGGATTTTAATACCTTTTCAAAGTAACCTATCTCTGGTACGACTTGTTGGATCCAGTTGCCAACCTTGGGGGGGGGGGGGCGGTGAATATGGTTTGAATTAAAATTAAGAATTACAAGAATTTCAGCATGCCAACTTGTTTTGGAAGCTACTGTGGGGCGGTAGACTACTACCGTATGACGGTAGGTCACAGAACCACTTTTCCATGTGAAAATTTTTTTTTTCTAAATTTCCACACACTGCCTAAGCAACATGTAACCATGAATATGAGATGAAATAAAAGAAATATAATTTTATTCAAAACTAAAATAAGAGTTTACAATAATACAACTAGATCTCTGTGATGCCGAGGATCGAAGGAGATGAATCAAACAAATCTCTGTTGGTTTCTATACCGACCCTCAACTAGGACCAATTGGATCTCTATTCTTCCCAAGAAGATTGATGGTCCAGCTCCTATCCTTCCTCCAAGGAAGGGTCTTAGATCCCACTAGATCTCCCAAATCTTGATGTCCTCCCAGGACAATTTCCCAAGAAATCCTCCTCGGATTCGGACGATCTCCCTGGTCGATTTTCGTCATGCACAAAATGATTAGAAAAGATAAAAAGTACAGATAAATATAAAGAGTTTTGAAATTATTGATCCCTCAAAGAAGATTTTTTTTAGAATGGTGCGCGATCGATGCTTCTAAATATCATTCTTCGTGCGCTCGATCAATTGCTGATGGTCGTTGGACACTTTGCTCTTTGGAGTTCTTCGATCACAGATGGGGTGGGGAGAGATTTCGTTTTTTCTTGCAATGGAGATGGTGGTTCACAACAACAGAGGTGGTGGTCAAACAACAGGCTTGCAATTCCCCTCATTGTCTCCTCAGAAAAATAAACACGTGCTTTTATAGTCTCGTTGTAAATACGCTACTGCCAGCGGTAGAGCTAGCGCCCGACGATAGGTCTTTTCATGCAATGTAGTCAACTGTCCATCAAATTAGGAAATATATCTTAAAATATTCTCGTTGCTTTTGGATACCGTGATGCAGTAAGGCTAGCACCCGGTATAGCAGTTTCTCCTCTATGTAGTCAAATTAGCTAGCACTCGGCGGTAGGGCTAACACCCGACGGTAGTGATTTCTCCTCGATGGAGTCGAATTGGCAAGTGCCCGATGGTAGGTCATAAAGAGACATCATTGCGTGCTAGCTTTAATCCTTTGTTTCTAACACCGGTGGTAGAGATAATGCCCGTTGGTAGGACATAAAGATTGAAAATCTCATTCTTCATTCCTGTAAACCTGCACACTATACCAAACATAAGTATGATCAAATACAACTTTGGATTTGATATTGTCAAACTAAAGAGATACAGACCATAGGTTCATACATATTCCATATTCAGACTTTTTCACTTGGAGACCTAAGAAATACTTAAGTTCTCCCATCCTGCTCATTTCAAATTGCCCTTGCATCGGGCTAACAAACCTTTTGCAGAGGTTATTATTAATAAACCCAAATATAATGTCATTAACATATATTTAGACTAGTAATATCTTGCCCTTAATTTCCTTTAAGAATAATGTTTAATCTATATTCTCCCTTATGAATTTGTTCACAATGAGAAAGCTAGATAGGGTAAATACCAAGCTCTAGGTGCTTATTTTAACCCATATAATGCTTTTTAAAGGAAATAAACATAATAAAGATGAGAAGGATTGATAAAACCTGATGGTTGTTTTATATGAAATTCTTTTAGGTCACAATTCAAGAATACTAACTTCACATCCATCTGGTAGACTTTTAATCACTTGTAGGCAGCATATGCAAGGAATAACTTAATATCTTCTAGTCTTGCTACTACTACAAAGGTTTGATCAAAGTCTATCCCTTATTCTTGTCTATAGACCTTTCTAGTCAATCTTGCCTTATTCTTAATGATTAATACATTTTTTCATCAAGCTTACTCCTATAGAACCATTTTGTTCTAATTATATTGTGTCCTTGGGGTCTACGCACCAGTTTCCATACTTTACACGTCTTTAATGGGTTAAGATCTCCATGTATAGCCATGATTAAAGAAGGGTCCCCATTTGCTTCTTTAAAATTCTTTGGATCAACTTGAGAGAAGATGCTCAAAAAAATTACTTCATTCTGAACTTTACTCCTTGTAATGACCCCATGGCTTGCATCACCAATAATCAAATTCCTTGAATGGTTTTTTAAATATTTGGTAGCAGCTGGTAGCCTCTCTAAAGTCTCTTGCTCTTCAACTTTAGTCTGCTAAAACCCTTCAACTGCATCCTGTATTATATTTATTGACCGATCTTCTTCTCTGATAATTACACTAGGTGATGTGTTCTTGTTGGGTCCATTGATCTCAATGTCCTAGATTTGTAAGAAGTCAAAAAAAGTCAATAATATACATATAGTTGAATTTGATGTATGTTTAAGTTCATGCATGCATGTTAGTCTTTATTACACTGATTGGACAAGTGATCACAAGATAGGTATGTGGAGAGACTAAAATTCTATCTAAGTCCACAGGCGTTGAGTGAAGCAAGCTCACTCAATGCCAGATGCCTTAAGAAAGGAAGTTGGATAGAGAAATTCCACCAAGTCCACAGGCATTGAGTGAAGCCAGTTCACTCAACACCATGCAACTAAGAAGCGCTAAGACAGGTGTGGATAGTCAAAGGCAAAGTTTCAGCAAGTAGGAAAATCGACTAAGGCAAAAAGCATTGAGTTATGTCAACTCCCTCAATGGCATGCAACATAATTCATCGAGTAAAGCTGCCACAGTCAAAGCCCCGGAGTTTCTGGCAAAGAAAAATATATTAAGTCCAAAAGCGTTGAGTGAAGCTTCATCACTCAACACCATACAGTGTCTGTCAAAGCCACAACAAATCTGTCAAAGAAATTCGACTAAGTTCGAAAGCGTTGAGTGAATCCAATTCACTCAACGCCATGCTAATTCAGTCAAAGCCTTGGAAGAAAGACAAAAAATTCTATCTAAGTACAAATAGCGTTGAGTGAAGTCAGCTCACTCAATGCCAAAGGAAGAAAGCGTTGAGTCATGCTGCTGCTGTCAACACTGAATAAGAAAATGGAATTTAGCTAAGGAAAAAAATGTTGAGTAAAGCTAGTTCACTCAACGCCTAGTCAAATATTGAGGCTGAAGGAGAAAACATTGAGTGTAGTCAACACACTCAACGAATTCATGCAGAACAAAATTAATCTAAGTCCATAATCGTTGAGTGAAGCCAGTTTACTCAATGCTCTCAATACCATAGTTGTAGAAAGGGCTGAAGATCAAGCAAAGGCAAAAAGCGTTGAGTGAAGCTTATACACTTAATGCTCTCAACGCCTAGAGTTGTAGAAGGATGCTGAATGTTGACTAAGTTAAAAAGCATTGAGTGGACCTTACTCACTCAGCGCCTAGCAGAGTAGGAAATTTTACAAGTCCAGATTCGTTGAGTAAAGCTTGTTCACTCAATGCACTCAACGTTTGGGTAGTTGTCTGAAATTTTCTAAGTCCAGAATTGCTTACGTCAGCAAAGTCAACCAAATTAAAAATGATTAAGGAAGAGATGTAATTCATTACTAACGTCGCCGTCAGTCTTATTCTGTAAAACTAAGGATATAATCAGCCGTTAAAGCAATGACACGTGTCAATAAACTCGCTAGATGACGAGATTATAAATAGAAGATGAGATCTGGATCGATACAGGTTTCTAAGGGATCAATTCATTACGAAAAAGTTATGCGGGACTTCGTCTTCTTCCCTCACCATTATTGCAGAAACAAGAAGATCGCATTGATGATTTTGAAGAGTTTCTGAGTTAGCTGTGTCAATCAACATCTACTACAATAAAATCAGAGGATTTCTCTGAGGAAGAAGAATCAGTCTAGGTTAGCCCTAGCTGAAATTGCTTCATGATCCAAGCCAGGCTGAATTTGAAGATCAATCTCTGGATCTGTGAAGAAGAGATAGAGAAGTCCGTGTTATGCAAAATAGGTTAGCTAATTGAAGATCATTCTTCTCTCTCCTTTATCAGCAGAATTAGAATCAAGGTTCTGAGTTACTTCCAGCACATGCAGCAGATTCTTTAAGATTGTTATTCTTGTTGCTGTGAAGAAGATAAGGCTGAGATTCTCTCAGCTAAGGAAGCAATTAACTCATAGATTAATTTATCTTGAGTCAAATCAACATTACTATTCAATTTATGTAGGATATGTTTAAGATCTGTGTTGTAAGCCTAAATTATAAAGGCTGAGTGGTAGGATCCAGTCTTGGATCTGTGTGATAGGGCTAATTTCTTAGCCTGTGTTGTAGGGCATTTATGCTTATGGTAGGTGATCAGGTGATTACTGAGTGGTTGGGCTGTGTGCCTGTGTTGTAAGTCTCAGTGGAGACTTAGTGATCCGGTTGGATCATGTTGTAATCTCTGAAGAGACAAGTTATTGGAGAAGTGCCTTGTCTAACATTCTATTAGAAAGGTGGGAGGGATAGTGGATGCACCCATACACTGGGGAACCACTATAAAAATCTGGTATGCTGTGTGTGAATTTCTTGAAAGCTAAATTAATCACTCACAATAAAGCCTAACTCAGTTAAAGGCTTAAAGAACTCAGAAGAGAATCATAAAGATCGTAATAACCTATTCACCCCCTCTAGGTTATTAAGTACCCTTGAATTCAAAGACTTTCAAGTAGTATCAGAGGGAGGTTGCTCAAGAAAGGCTTAATAGTTTGAGTAGATCTCCAAGGGTACCTGAGAAAAGATAAGTATGGGTTCAGGAGACAACCATAAGGAACTTGGTTCTATGAAGCTTCCTCTATACAGGAAAGAAAATTTTGGAATCTGGAAAGAAAGGGTAAGATTGTTTATGGAAGCATCAAACCCTAGGATTTATGTTACAGTACAAGAAAGACCATTCATTCCATTGAAGGTGTCTGTTCTTGATGCAAATGTCAAGACTCCTAAGAGATGCAAAAATGACTAGAGATGAAATCATCTTGTCTGTAATGGATAAGATTGCACAAAATATTATAGTTAGTTCCATAAAAGACTCTACTTTTCAAAACCTGGTGCACTGCAAGACCTCAAAGGAAATATGGGACACTCTAGTGATATACATAGAGTGTACTGAGGAAGTTAGAGATGATCGGAAGTCTATGCTCAATCAAGAGTATGAGGCTTTCAGACAGATTAAGGAGGAGACCATATCTAGCTGCTATGAAAGGTTTTTCAGAACTGTAAATGAGCTAAGAACCTATGGCCGGGTCTTTAGTAACTATGAGCTAAATGATAAATTTCTTAGGTCACTTACTATAGACTGGGACACTAAGATATGTGTCATTAGAGAAGTGGAAAAGCTGGCAGATACTCCACCATCCACACTTTTTGGTAAGCTACTGTCATATGAAATGCAACTATCTGCAAGGAAGGAGGAATAAAAGACAAGCAAAGCTCGGGCCCAAGAATCAACTATGGCCTTCAAGGCAGATAGTTCCAAGAGGAGTAATGAGAAGAATCCTTCTCTCCTAAGAAGGCCACCTGAGTCTAATGATTCAGATCAAGATACATCAGAATGCAATATGTTTGATGAGGAATTTACTGCTTTCTCAAGGCACTTAATGAAGCTGATGAAGAGGAAGGGGTGGAGGAGCAGACCTTCCTCCTCCTTACAAAATAAGGAGGACTGTTGGAACCCTATTACTGATTTGGGCTAGGATCACTATCATTTGTTTAGGATGTTTAGTTTGACCCAATATGTATAGTTTAGGGTCATAGGCTATTATTTCCAGGGTTTCTCCTTCAGAAGAATTCCAGGGAAATGAAGTTCGACGAATGCAAAATTCTGTTCGATGAAAGTAAAGCTGCGTTCGATGAAGGCCGAGCTCAGTTCGACGAACTCAGAGTTCTAACTCTGAGCTTTGCTCGACGAATGCTGAGCTCCGTTCGACGAACGTTGATCTTAACTCAAAAGCTCAACTCGATGAACTACAAGCTCAACTCGGCGAACTCCATTCTCAGTTCGACGAATTCCAGAGTCAGTTCGACGATTTCCAGGATTCAGTTCAACTAATTCTTTGCAGTGTTCAGATAATTTTATATTCAGAGGAAGATTGATTTTAAATGGTGTAATTTCAGTCAGTTATACTCTGGTCTTTAATGCTGAATATTCCTAATGAATATAGCCATTTCTGACAGCATTAAATATGGAATTTTCACAGAGTTATTATTCTAATTAATCACTAGGGCAGTTAAGGAATGGTTTTAATTCCAAATATTTGAATATAGCTATTACTAATTCTCAGAGATTCTTCAGACAAATCAAGGAATGTTTTTGAAATTCAAATGTTTGAATTCTTCTCAGAGGATATATATTAAGAAAATTACAGCTTAAATATACAACACAGAGATACAGATTTTGGATTACTGACTGAGACTCATATAGAGATTTTGGATAATTTTGCTTCTGACTCTCCAAGAGACAACCAATTTTCACAATCAGTCTGAAATTTCTACTGGAGAGAAATAACATTCTTGAAGGCCTACACCCTGAAGAAAAGTCCCCTTCTCCTGATCATAATCTCTACACAAATCAGGGGGAGCTTTTTTGCTTCATCAACATCCACTAGTCTTCTCAGAGAATCTTGACAGAGAAGACATCATCATCTTTTTTAGTTTATTTTCATAAACTGTGTATAGGGTTTTAACTCCCTTCAAAAGTTATCTATTGGTTCCTAAGTCTCCCAATGAAAGACTTAAGTTTGTTTTTGGGCACCTAATCAAAAGCTCAAAGGGTTGCTAGATCTCCCTTGGAGAATAGATCTTCTAGTGGCAGGGCACCTGATCTAAAACCTATAGTGGATTCTTACCAGGGTTATAAAAGAGTGGAAGTACCCAGATTTATTAGGGAACCACTATATTTCCTTGTGTCGTCTGTGATTGTTATTCTGCTTATTTGTGTGCTGTGATTTTTTTTGCTTTATACATATAAATTGTAACACCCCTATCCATCACATAGTATATAACAGTAGGTCTGGTCGGGGCCAGACGCCATATACAACGGACAGACCGGCGAGTTACTAGATGAAACCATTCAACCAATACACATGTCCTACACAGAGCATCTAGCGGAAGCAATTATTAAGTTATGAACGCAAGAACCTAGCCACAAGCACGAATGCCCACTAACATAACCTTGTAGGAATGAACTACAAAATACACAAAATTACTGGCCTTATGGCCTTACAATAGTTCACCATATTTAAATAGTGTTTTACAAACTTCGGCTCGTAGGCTGGCCACACATGAATTAAATAAGTAAACACTCAAGGCCTTCAAGGGCCGACTCAGCAACAAGGGATTTGGCCCGCTATTTACCACTCGGCTCCGCAACACTTGCGAGCACAATTCACCACAACAGTGGCAAATAAGAATAACGGTCAGCTAAATCCGACCAAATTATAACGATTCCGGCCCCAAACTTGGGGCGACAAAGCTCCTTCCCTGTACTTGTTAGCGTAACAAGCAATATAGTGAATAAACATAACATCACAGGTGCAGGCTCACACAGCCACACACCCCGTGCTCTCAGGGCACTAACTCGGTGAACCTGGTCAAAACTGCGGTCTCACCACCATCCCTTGGACGGAAAATCTCGTGAGCATTTAGTCTTTCCGACCTAAGCTTAAGACTCGCATGACTATGCCAATGGCCAGTCCCTTTTTCAGGTATCTGTCACCAAACTACATAGCCCGGGTCCGGTTCCACAAGCCCGTTGCTCATACCGCACTGTAAAACTTAAGACAAGCGTGCGGGTCAAACTTTGCCGGATCCCAAATTCGATCATACAAGCACATAACCCAGTGATTTTCAAGGTTGGCTCCCAGGCCACCAAGATGGCAGAAATGAGTTTTCGCCCAGTTTTTTGGGTGCGCCTTGGAGTTAATCCCCAAGGATCCCTGCTGCAATTTACCACATAGAAACCCGAAAATAACCAAAAGCACAGAGTCTTCTCCGGCTAATCATGCATAGTAAAACATCACCGATCTAGACCAACTTGTCCGGGTAGGCTTTATACACCTTGCCTATGTCTGTTTCTTGATTTCGGACTCTAAATGCAAACAAGGGGGACTTTACATATCTACCCCAAGGAACACCGCAAACTCGGCGCACACTCGCGGGAGCGGGTTTTCCCTATGCAAAATAAGAAGAGCTTCACATGCTCAAGTAGAGAATCGTTACCCTAGCCTTCCTCTTTGGTGCCATGGAAATCTACACGGATGAAAGCACCGCGATGATCTCGCCTCCGTAGATCTGGACTCGGTTTGCGATCTGGCGCTCCGAATCTCCACGGCGACCGGATCTCCCCTCCTTCCTCCTCCTTGCTCTCCCCTCTCTCTAGAAGTTAGAAAGAGATAGAACTCAAGTGAATGAGGGTTTCTAAGCCCTAATCCCGGGTATATCCCAGCAAGAACAACCCTGAGCCGTTGGATGCCAAAATAAGGAAACGGATAGCCACGATTCAGACTTAAAAAGAACTTCCTGGGATGAACAAGGCTTGTGACACGCCCGTGTCCAAGGCCGTGTGCCTCAATCGACGTCGAAACCGTCGCATCCCGAAAAGAACACGGGCACTCGATACGCCCATGTCAGGCTTGACACGCCCATGTCATCCAGTACACGCCCGTGTAGCTGGGCGTGTTCCTCCATCGACACAGGTCCAGCACCAACCCGAGGAGAACACAGGTATTTGACATGCCCGTGTCAAAATTTGACACGCCCGTGTCGGACCCGAACATGCCTGGGCTCAGGCTGTGTCTCTCCCCCAACACAACTCGGTTATCAACCCGAGTAGGACATGACCTGGGACACGCCCGTGTCTCAGGCCGTGTTCGCTATTCGACACTCGTCGACTGCAATTTCGTCAACCACGCGACCATCAACGAACCCGAGCACGACACGCCCCTGGGACACGCCCGTGTCCCAGGCCGTGTGACCTCTACCAAGTCCTAGATTTGGCTCAAAACGCCACCCATCCCTTTTTTGAGTTTCGGGGCGTTACAACTCTCTCCCTTTTAAAAGAATTTCGTCCACGAAATTACCGAAAGGAAAAGATACATAAAACCAAAAGCGGTACATGAGTGGAATAACTCTGGGCACTCCTAAAGTATGGTCTGCTCCCACTCCCATGAGAGCTCCTCCCGACCGCAATTGTTCCAACGGACCTTGAACATCCTGATATCCTTGTTAAGAAGTCACTTGACTTCAGAGTCCTCAATATGAATGGGCTTGACCCTTGTCGTCAACCCTTCGTCCACCAGTATTTGATCAACCGCGATCCCCTGCGAAGGCTCTTGCACTGCCTTCTGCAATAGTGATATTTGGAATACGTCGTGTAGACCACTCAACTCCACCGAAAGCTTTATATGATAAGCCGCCTCACCAATCCTGTTGGGTACATAGGAAAATGTGTACCTGATTTTAAGATGCCTCTCTTAGCTCAATGATATACATCAAGGTGTATTTGATGTTATTTTGAGTTTATATGTTCAAGTTAAGAATATGCTAAAATGTAGAAAAAAAGTTTCTAAGTCCATGAGCCGACACCAGAGGAAGCTGTGTCGACACTTAAGAAAGCCTGTGTCGACACTTGGAAAAGCAGTGTCAACACCAGAAGCAACTGTGTCGACACACGGAAGTTTTATTCGACATCAACTATGTCGACACCTAGAGGCAGTGTCGACACACAGAATTCTTAGACTATATCAACTGTGTCGACACACAAGACTTGAGTCGACACACAACAGAGTTTCAACAAAGTTGATTGCTGTGAAGTGAAGAAGTGACTGTGTCGACAAAAAGAAATAGTGTCGACACATTCTACAGATGCAGTGTCAAGAAGCAGTGTAGACACCAAAGGAGATGTGTCGACATCACCAAAGCTTGTGTCGACACTTAATCTACTTGTGTCGACACATAATGAAGATCAGACTCGACACTTTGCTGACAAAGACAAAGGTTTAAGAAATGACTGAAGACTTGACAGCTGTGAATTCCAACAAGTTTGCTGAAGCTATCAGAACTGTTAGAAGTTCGTTAGAAATCGGATCAGCCGGTTACCATGGATGAAGTCTATATAAAGACGGATTCTATCAAATCAAAATACAACGAAGAAAAAAAACAACTAATGAAGAATTGATCATTGATCAAGAAAGAGCACGTCACACAGAAGAAGATTTTCGTGAGAAGATCTAAGAAGACAGTCTGAAGTGGCAATCTACTCAGAATTTGTCTAAGGAGAATTCAAACAAGAATTTAGAAGAAACTTCAGAAGATTTAGAGAGTGAGAGAGAGCTCCAGCTGTTTGAAGTAAAGAAGGAGACATTTACAAGTCTCTTAAGAAGCAGATCCTGAACAAATCTGCTAAGAAGAATTCAGATCTATTTCTTAAATCTAAGAAGGAAGCTGCCAACCAGTCAACTTCAAAGGAGATCAACCCTACTGAGTTCAGATTCAAGAAGCTTTGAAGAAAGCTAAGAACAGGTTGATCTCAGCAATCAGTTTTATCAAGAGCTGATCAAGAAACCTTTTATTCCTTCTCTCTCAACAAGGGTAAGAGTCAATCTATAAGATTTTTCAAATTCTGTAGGATCTTTCAAGATCTGAGTTGTAAGCCAATAATATAAAGGCTGAGTGTAGGAGATATAAATCTCTGAGTGGTAAGGCTTTTGAGTCTGAGTGTAGGAGAAATTAATCTCTGAGTTATAGGCCTTGTGATAAGACTGAGGTAGGGCTGTTAGCCTGAGCTATAGGAGTGTGGATACATTCTGAGTTGTAGGCCTTGTGGTAAGGCTGAGGTAGGGCTGTTAGCCTGAGCTGTAAGAGTGTGGATACATTCTGAGTTATAGGCCTTGTGACAAGGCTGAGGTAGGGCTGTTAGCCCAAGCTGTAGGAGTGTGGATACATTCTGAGTATTAGGAACCTTTCAGGGTTCTGAGCTTTAAGATCTGTGGATCTGAGAAGAAGGAAGAAGTTAGGCCGAATCTAGCACACTGCTGGATAGGCGAAGGGGGAAAGTGGATGTACCCAGACCTTGGGGAACCACTATAAACCAGTGTGCAATCTGTGATGTGTGTGTGATTGTGAATTCTGTGCTGTGATTGTTGTGTTAGCTGTAGAATAGTTAGATTCTCTTTAAAGAACTGAATTCTTATTCTGCCTTAAAAAGAAAAAAAGATAGAACCTATTCACCCCCCTTTAGGTTTTTGGGTTATCTTGAAATCAATTCTATCAAGTGGTATCAGAGGGAGGTTACTCAAAGAAGGACTTAACAGTCTGAGTTAGATCCATAAGGCAGATTCAAGATCAAGAAAATGGGTTCAGGAGAAAATCATAAGGAACTAGGTTCTATGAAATTACCCTTATGCAGGAAAGAGATATTTGGAATATGGAAAGAAAGGGTCAGACTTATTATAGAGGCTTTTGATCCAAGGATCTACATTATAGTAAAGAAAGGTCCTTATATTCCAATGAAGTTGTCAGTTCTAGATGCAAATCAAAGAATTCCCAAGGATTTTTCAGAGATGACTTAGGAAGAGATCATCCTGGAACCTATGGATAAAAGAGCCCAGAATATCATAGTAAGTGCCATAGATGATTCAACCTTTCAAAATTTGATTCACTGCAAGACCTCTAAAGAAATGTGGGATACTTTGATAGTCTATATGGAGGGTTCTGAAGAAGTCAGACAAGATAGAAAATCTATGCTAAATCAGGAATATGAGAGTTTCAGACAAAGAAAGTTAGATGGTATAACTGAGTGTTATAAAAAGTTCTATAGAATAGTAAATGAGCTGATGCTCTATGAAAGGATCTTCAGTACATATGAACTGAATGATAAATTCCTAAGATCCTTGACAAAGGATTGGGACACTAAGATTTGTGCCATTAGGGAAGTGGCCAAACTTACAGAAATCTCTCCTCCAACTTTGTTTGGAAAATTGCTGTCATATGAGATGCAGCTGATGGCTAGAAAAGAGAAAGAGAAAAGTGCAAAAGGGGAGCATAGAGAAAAGTCTATTGCCTTCAAGGTGGAAGCCACTAAGAAGAATAGGAGGATGTCTCCATCACCTCCTAAGATAGTTGCTGAAATTACTTCAGATAATTCAGACAACCAAAGTTCAGACAATAGTGACTCAGATAAAGACTTTGCTACCTTCACAAGGCAGTTTCAGAGATTCCTGAAGAAGAAGCAGTGGAAGTCTAGGCCCTCCACATCTCAGCCTGTGGATGACTATTATCAAAAGAGGAAGTCATCTAGGAAGGACAGGAGCAGGTCTAAGCATAACAAATCTACAACATAAAAGATAGTTTGCTACTGCTGTAATAGGCCTGGAAATGTTGTTGCTGAGTGTCCAGAAAAAAGAAAGGAGTCTGCTGATAAAAGGAAGAATCAACAAAAGAGCAAGAAGGAGAAATCCTTTGTTGCTAAGAAGGAGAAGAGCTTGACAGACCAATCATCTTTAGAGTCTGAATCTGAAGCTGAGGCATACATTGGTATATATACAGCAAATGAAGAATATGAGTTTATGCAAGTGCTGAACTCTATCTATGAACAAGAAGACCATCAGTGCATGAGACTGATGGCTGTGTCAGAAGAAGATAAGTGCCAGGATCAGCCTGGTCCTAGTAAGGTACAATATTTTTCTAGAAATTCAGATTGTAGTATTGGTTCAGAGTCAGCTACATCTGCATCAAGTGATGTGGATGGGTCCGAGTCTGAAGGTGATATTCATCAGCTGATAGATGAATATGGGGACTTGTTGCAGGCACTAAAGAAAAGCAAAAACTTGGCCAAAACTCAGGCTAAGGAAATTGCAGATCTTAAGATGGCTGCATCTGATTTAGAGAAAGTGTTGGATCAAAAAGTGAATGAGATTGCCAAACTGAAAACTATAACTGTTATTAAGATGAGCACAATCACATACAAAAATGATCTAATTAAAAGTCTGGAAGCCAGACTTCAAAAAGAAAAAGATTTGGTGGCTAGTTATTCCAAGCCAAAATCAGTTTTACCCTTAATAGATGAGTTTGTGGCTCAAAAGGTTAAGGATGGAATAGGCTTTAAGGGTGACACCAGGGCTGTCCAATTTAAGAGAAAGGGCAAAACCTCAGTCCAGCCACTGAACTTTCAAGTCCCCGTAGTTTTTAGAAAGGTACAAGTGCCTTCTAACAAGTATGACCTTGAGAATACTCATGGTCATAGTAAAACTAAAGTTCTGAATGACAAGGGTGTTTATGTCAATAAGGCAGCCCATGTACATAAACCCCATGTTCTTAAGAAAACAGTGGGTGTAGCTGCAGTAGTACCAGCACAAAACAAAAGATTTGCTGTCAACCAGACTGCCAAGAATGTATCTAAAAATAGATACAACAAGTATGAATACTGGTGCTGTGGCAAGACAGGCCATTATGCCTTAGATTGCTGGCACAACATTAGTGTCAGGAAGAATAATAGTCTACCTGTTAGAAGAGCAGTAGGTAGATTTGTTAAGTATGAAGCTAACTTGAACCAAGGACCTAAGACTTACTTGGGCTCTAAGGTTAGGTAATTCTTTATTGTAGGTGAGTCCAAGTTTCAATGCCCTATATGGTTCTTGGATAGTGGATGTTCCAAGCACATGACTGGAACAAGGGGGTTGCTGAAGGAGTACTTACCTATCATAATTGGGCCTAAAGTAATCTTTGGTGGTTCTGATAAAGGAATCATTAAAAGATTTGGTAACATTTCTAATAACCAGATTACTATCACTCAAGTGGCCTATGTGAAGGGTTTGAAATACAACCTTATAAGCATAAGTCAGCTGAGTGATTTAGGATATGACATTTTATTTATTAAGAATGGATGTCATATCAAAAGGTCAAGTGATCAAAAGATCATATTGACAGGATATAGAAAAAGAAATGTGTACTGTCTTAACTTTGAGTGTGAGAACAAAGATTCTCCTATTTGTCTTGTAGCTGATGAGAGAGCCTCTTATTGTGTCAAATGGCACAAGAGGCTGACCCATCTTAACTACAAAACAATTGGCCAACTCTTTAGCAAAGAGTTAGTGAGGAATGGTCCTAAAGTTAAGTGTATAAAGGATGGGATATGCTCAGCTTGTGAAAAAGGCAAGCAGACAAAATCCTCCTTTCATAGCCTTGAAAACAAGGATTCAGTGATGTGTCTATACCTCTTGCATATGGATCTATTTGGTCCTATGCCAGTTCATAGTCTAGGTAGGAAGGTCTACACTTTTGTGGTGGTAGATGACTATTCCAGATATTCTTGGGTGTTCTTTCTGAGACAAAAATCAGAAACCCCAAATGTTTTATATAGTTTTGTCAAGCAAATTCAGAATGAAATTGACAGTACAGTGGTCAAAATTAGAAGTGACCATGACACTGAATTTCAATCTAAGAGTATGACAAGACTGTGTGAAGAATTTGGGATTTTTCAAGAATTCTCCTCACTAGAACACCACAGCAAAATGGTATTGCTGAAAGGAAGAATAGAACACTAATTGAGGCTGGTAGAACTCTATTGAGTGACACTTCTCTCTCAGAATATTTCTGGGCTGAGGCAGTAAATACTGCATGTCATGTGATCAATATGGCTTCTATCACCAAAAGCCACAAAAAGACTCCCTATGAGATCATTAAGGGTAGAAAACCAAACTTATCCTATTTTAGGATCTTTTGTTGCAAGTGCTAGGTCCTTAACAATGGCAAGTCTTATCTAACTAAGTTTGCTGCCAAATCCCAAGATGGGATATTTGTTGGGTACAACAACAATAGTAAGGCTTATAGGGTCTACAACTTGATTACTCAAGTTGTAAAAGAGTCTGTACATGTTGTCTTTTATGAAACAAGACTGATTAATAGTGAGTTGCCTTGTAGCTCATTGTTGGGTATTGTATCCACAATTACCTGGATTTGAGGAAGCCTCCTATCAAAGCTAAGATGAATTCACTATGTATTTGATGAATTTCTTCTAGTTGTGCTTGCAGTTATTCCATGCTAAGTACACACCAATGTCAGGGTGCAGTGGGTCAATATACACGGGTCTGTGCAACGTAATCCCTCGTTGAGCAGATCAGTGTGTTGGCCTACGTGTACTCTCTCTATTGGGGTGTACTTAATTTCAAGTACAGGGCTATGATAAAGCAAGAGCAGACAAGGAGCAAGGATGGGCCAAAGACCATCTCACGGGTTGAATGACGAGAATCGTCTAAGTGTAAATCGTCGAGAATCACTAAGTGATTCTCACCGATTCGTCGAGAATCACCAGTGATTCTCGACGAGTCGTCGAGAATCACTAGTTGATTCTTGCCGGGTGGGCCGACTGTCTCGATGCAGTCAGAAAAATCATCTAAGGCAGAATCGTCGAGAATCACCAAGTGATTCTCGCCGATTCGTCGAGAATGACTTTGCATTCTCGACGAGTCGGCGAGAATCCAAGGTGATTCCCACCGATTCTCCCCGGCCTCTATAACCTGTGCAGCCAGAATTCTCTAAGTAGAATTCGGCAAGAATCGTAAGTGATTCTCGCCGATTCGTCGAGAATCACTCACGATTCTCGCCGAATTTGACTTGGGTATTTTTCCGACTCTGTCTGGACCGGTCCACGACATCTGCTAGATTTTGAACTGGACTTTGGTATTACTGCTGGTGGGGCCCACAATGGTCATCTCTTGACCTAGTGTATAAATACTCTGTATTTATGAACAGTAAAGGCACGGATTACAGATCGAAGAAAAACAAGCCGCTGTCAAGCCCTAGATTGGAAGCGAGCTCGGCCGACCTTCTCCGCCTCTCGCTAGTTGCTCGCTACCGTTGATCAGGGTTTTCGTTACCTCTCACGGCAACAGAAGCCTAGTCAGGCACAGCGTCTCACGCGTCTATCCAGAGATCTTTTGTCTCTTGATTTGTGATCGGGAAACCTTCCCCATCCGAATCGATCGAGACAATCGATCCTAGTGTGACCGTTGGAAGACCTTGCCGACTTTGCTAAGAAGATTGGATCTACATAGTATCACCGCCTCTCTTGTTGAAGCCGTCGATCTAGAGAAGATTCTCTCCAAGAAAGATCTAGAGTTGTGGACTTTTCGTTGCCTACAAGAACAAGTAGTCTAACGAAAAGGGACACCTGGATCTTCACGTTGTTTGTATTTCTTACAAGCTATTTTCATTTTCTCTTTCATTGTAAAGGATCGATTGGTCTCTAGTTGTAGGGTTGGGTGCAACCCGTGTTGTGGGAGTGTTGACTCCTACGTGTGGAAGGGTTCCTTTCGTTAGTGCAAGGATTGGATTTCAATCCTGTTGGTGAAGTGACCGAGTCGTCCCTGGTTGGGAGATAGGTCGAAGGGGGAAAGTGGACGTACCCAAATCGGGGAACCACTATAAATTGCTAGTGTACTTTCTGTGCTGTGTTGTTTCATTTTCTTGTGCAGGTAAAACTTTAATTCCGCAAATACGCTGCAAAGACACCTTATCCCCCCATAGGTGTAAGTAGTTGACACTAGGTGGACTTTCAAGTGGTATCAGAGGGAGGTTACTCATCAAAGGGGTTAACACCTCGAGTAAGTTTCTGCATCTAGTGTCAACAAGAAGATCAGACTCAAGCATGGAGTTGGATTATGATGTCCCTCCTCTAAGACTCCCCTCTTGTACAAAGGAGTACTATCCTGTATGGAAGATGAGAGTACTATTTCATCTGGAGGCCATCGACCCTCGAGCATCACTCATTCTGGAAGAGGGTCCCTTCATTCCCATGAAGGCCTCCTGCTCTGGAAAGGATATGCAGATCCCCAAGGAGACTACTGAAATGTCTGAGATTGAATTCTCTCTTTTCAACTTGGATAAAATGATTCGTAAAATCATCCTGGATGTTTGGACTGGACCTTCCCGGTCAAGACTTGAAAAGTGTAAGACGGCCAAGTCCTTGTGGCAAACTGTATCAGACCTCATGGAGGGGTCAAACAGAACAGGGATAAGTCGTCAGCAAGAGGATGAGGCATATATGGGGGTCAGTATTTCTGAAGAAGAAAGTGATGACCAATTTCTCAGTATCAGGGCTCCTGTGTCCTTATCAGAGATTGAGGAGGAAGTTGATGAAGACTGCACAGCTGAAGATGACTCAGCTGCCCCGGTCAGTCCTAACACTATTCCTGATCAGCTAAGTCAGGACCAGGTAACTTCTTCACCTTGCCCCTCTCTTCCTCATGTTCCTGAAGACAGGAATATTTTGGATGATTGCCCTCCAGAAAATCCTGATGCCCTGAAAAGTGTCCTTCAGAAAAGCAACCTGATTGTTGAGGAGCAAGCTCAGGAGATTGCTCGTCTGAAGATCTTATTGGTTCTCCAATTGGCATCCAATAAGGTTAAGGACTCTAAAATCTCAGATCTAGAGAGTAGTCTAGAGAATGAGAAGAGGATAATATCCAACTTTTCCAAGGTTGATTCTCTCAAAAGAAAGGAAGAAAATGGGTGGATCTCCCGGATTATCAATTCATGGAGAAATGGGGAAACGGTATTTAGACCCCCCACTCCAGAAAGGAAGGGTACTCATCATGCCTACAGGTATGATCACAGGAATAACCGTGGTCACTGCAAGGGTGATCTGCCCTCATGTGGAAACACCCATAATGCAAGGGCTGTCATGGCCACCCTTGAGAGAATGCATAAGGCTCGTTCTGAACCCTTTGTATTCTCGGCCCAAGCCCCAACTCTGCATGAATCTGCTGATATCAGCTCTCACTGTGCCTCTCACCACCCTAGGACACAAAAAAGGGGGGTTAGAAGTCATGCAGTTAGTGCTCATGGGGCCTCTGAAAGGGTGCGTACTGAAAGGAAGGCACCACCTCCCAGGCCTCATGACGCTCACTACATGCCTTCCTTCCACCCTTCCAAGTGTCACGATGGAAGAGGCAATTTTGAGAACAGATCCGGCTTTATCCCGTTTAGACCTAGGTCCTTGACTACCTCATTCACCGGTTCAGGTCACAAACGGCGGTACAACATTCATGAATGTTGGTGTTGTGGCAAAGTGGGTCATTTTGCCATATATTGTTGGCACAACCCTTCTGTGTCAAAGGAAAGGGGACTTCCACATCCTCGAGGTAATGTTAGTCCTCCCTCCAGGATCCCTGAGGGGAGGCATCCCAATTATTATGCTGACAGGAACCTAGGACCCAATACTTATTGGGTTCCTAAGGCAAGATAACTCTTTCCTGCAGGGTGGTCTAGGTTCCCACAATCCTGACGGGAACTGGACAGGAGATGCTCCAAGATTGACGTGGATAAAGTGTCGAGAATGGGAGCAGTGCCATCATTACAGGCACATGCATACTGACCTCCTGATGTAACCTGTGCTGATGATTTGAATGTTACGTCTTGTTATCACAGGTAATTGCAATTAGCCCAAATGTTTGAGCCATATCGCATAAATAATTCCATATATGTATATATATGTATGTTGACATATCCACACTTAATAATGAATTCACCTCGTCTGAAATTAGATTGTCTTATAGAAAAAGTATTCGCGTATGCTCATTCACCTTGGGAAGGAGTATATGTGTGAGATAACCTTTACTTCTGCTAGTAGAGATTAGTTTGACATTTTTTGGGGGGATAAGTCCGCCTCCGAAAATTGGAAAGATACGTCATGAAGAGTCACTGAACATGACCTCTGACATCAAGATTATTGCACTTATCCATCTAGAAATGACCGGTGAAATTGGCAAAGCCACTGTCATGATGTCAAGTAAATCCTAGTTGATGTGCCTCCTAAGCCATGTAGTTTGGCAATCCCTTTAGTGGATGTAGAAGCAAGTATGCCTCCTGAGCCCTTCCAACCCTTGACAAAAAACGTTATGTTGGAATATAGGCGATACTCGTCATATCAAATCACATACTCACCTAATTACAAGTCTCGCCGAATTGTCCAATCTCGCTGAGATATTTAAACCAGGGGAGCCATTCGGCGGGAATAGGTTAGTCGCCAAGTATCCGGATATTACTTAAACCCGGAATCATCTCAAACCTACTCTTCCCGACGATACCCTCCGACCCTTCGTATTCCGCCGTTCGCCATTTCGCCGAGACCCCGCGCTGGAATCCCCGTCTCTCTCACCTCCCGGCGACCTTCTCCTGCGTAACTCTGTGGTGAACTAACGACCGACGCCTTCTGCCGCCCACTCTCGCCGCAGGTCCGCGTCTTAGGCGTCCTCGGGTGCTCCGTCGTGAAGAAACCAGAACTTTCATTGCATCTCCCCACTAGGTAATCTCCATATTGTCCCTTTCCGTGACTTGAGCTTGGTTACATTTCGCTCTCTCTATCGTGGTATCGGAGATCCTATTGGTATTCTCCTTCTTCCTAGGTTTACTATGGCCCCACGGACTACTGCAGGCCTGGTCACTGGATGTGAGCTAGTGACAACCGGGTTCTCCCAGGCCTCGGATGAGTTCCGGAACATAATCATCATGCTTGAAGAAGCGGGACTGAAGTTCGTGCTGGAGCACCCATGCAAGATCTTGGACAAGGAAGTATTGGAGTTCTTTGCAACTGCGAAGCTCCGTCATGAAGACACCTCCATCAAGAGCAAAGTGGCCGGGAAGAAAATCAAGTTATCCGCCAGGAAACTGACCCAATGTCTGCGGTTATCCAGTGTTGAAGAGGAAGAGTACCTGGAGGAAGAGGATAGAGCAAGGACCCTATCCTTCTGTGGATTGGCCAGGTGGACCAGGTCAATCAAAAGGAAAGATATAAACGAGGAAGGAAAGTTGCTGTCTGACATTGTTGGGAAGGCTCTAATCTGCAAACCTGGATCCCACGACCATATTTCTGGGGAAATGTTCAAAACTCTGGTGGCAATCGTATGCCGAAAGCGGTTCAACTGGGGAGCCATACTTTTTGACAGGATTAAAGACACACTCCGAACCCCCAGCTTTGGCAGAATCATTAGCCTATATCTGAATCAACTGGACGAAGACACATTCGACATGAGCAAGGGAGTGCCTCTGCACTACTTGAAAAGGATGGATGCTAACATATTCGACCGATGGGAACGTCGAATAGGGCAGGCTGCCAGGGAAATAGACCAAGAGACAGCATCTCCAGCCGTGGACACCAGTGCTCCTGCTCATTCTATGGCAGCACCCAGTGAAGTTCCTGACGCCCTGATTGCAGGAACTGAGGGGGAGCCTGTAACCGGTTCTGCAAACATCTTATCTGATATTTCTCTAATAGCTAAAGATGCTGTGGAGATGGTGGCAGATGAAGTAGCAGATGATGAGGAGGTTAAGAACGATGAGGCAGCTCTTATCGACGATGATCTGGGAGATGAGGTGGCTGATGAGGAGGAGGAGGAAGAAGTAGAAGAAGATGTGCACAGCTCTGCCGATAAGCATGATCACTTGGAGACTGAGATAGAGGAAGAAGTACCAGAGAATGAGAAAGCAGCAGATTCTCAGGAGGATGCTGAGGTTCCATCTGAGGAACAAGCTCCTAAGCGGTCAGATGCAAGGATGGAGGGGGAGCAATCCTTTGTTCCCTCTGTGGACTCCATACTACTATCCAGCTCTCCCAGTGCTTATGCAGGGGAGCCTGACCAGGGTCTGCCTGCAGCTCCTCCACTTCAAGCAAACATAGCAAATCACACTGTCAATTTTGTCCAAGGTATGCTAGATGAGCTCAAGAATACGTTTGAGAAATCCCACAACAAAGTGCTAAAGAGACTGCGGGACTCTGAGGATCTCATGCTTAAGAATGTGGTTCAGATCAACCACAAACTAGATATGATGGAGAAGAAATTTGATGAAAAATATACAGAGGCAGGCACAGCCGTCTCTCTTCTCATGAAAGGACTGAAGAAGAATACTGACGACCTGACAGTAGTCAATAAAAATGTTCATGTTGTGGCACAGACCATACAAAAATTTGATGCCAACATGGTAACGGTGAACGCAAATCAGAAATCTCTGCTGGACGAATTCAGTAAAACCGTGAAGCACATTGATGCATCTCTGCATTCCTATACAAACTCTATAGCCGCCGAAGCCAAAAAGGGGGAGGAAGCGTATAACGCTAAGATGGCAGGGCTTCAAGAGTTAGTACTTCTAAACTTCGATCAGACCAATAGGTATGCCTTTCAAAACTACCACATCATAACTGCACCTTTAATCAACTTAATAAATAATAATTGACAAATACAAATTCGATAATTCGAATAGGTACATGTTTGAAACGGCCCACTGGCTGGTAACAGAAGCATCGGGAATACATGTCCCTGTTGCTCCACCTGAGGATGAGGGCCGTGCTGGTACTACTGAGGGTGATATAAGGACTGAAGAAGTACAACTGGGCGAAGTCGAGTTGAAGAAAGCTGCGGAGAGGGCTGAAAGAAGAAGCTAGTTTGACCAAGATGCCTTAGCAAAAGCCAAAGACAAAAGGCAAATCAAAGAAGGAACTTCAAAGGAAACACCAGCTGAAAAGAAGATCAGATTGTCGGAGGAGGATGTGAGAAACGAAAAATGGAGTCCTGTATCAAAGAGTATCATCTTGGACACCTTTGCATTACTACAAGGAGGGCAAGTCAAAAGGAATGACGTATATAGCCAATACGAGTGGGAGCAGCACAAAATGTATGAAGCCAAAAGAAACTTGTTCTTCAGAAGCAACACTGTGGCAAACAAAGCTCCCCCTCCGAGATACTATCCTAAGCCCAAGGAGTATTTTGAGTGACAAAGCAAAAAATTCTTAGCTCAGCAACTCAAAGAAGACATAGCCAAGGACAAAGATCTGTAGGATGTTAGCTCTTATGGTTATCTCATTTAAGCTTTTTATTAAGTAAACTGTGAACATTTATGTGTGGATATTCACATTTATATATTCATGTGTGTGGTTTATTAATTGACTCTCACATTGGTATGATTACGTTTGTTGTTCACTCTTCTGGTTTATGCATATTTTATCTGGAATGTTGAAATTCATCTTAGCTTAGTAGGATTTTGGCTTCATCAAATAGGGGGAGATTGTTGTGTATTGTATCCACAATTACCTGGATTTGAGGAAGCCTCCTATCAAAGCTAAGATGAATTCACTATGTATTTGATGAATTTCTTCTAGTTGTACTTGCAGTTATTCCATGCTAAGTACACACCAATGTCAGGGTGCAGTGGGTCAATATACACGGGTCTGTGCAACGTAATCCCTCGTTGAGCAGATCAGTGTGTTGGCCTACGTGTACTCTCTCTATTGGGGTGTACTTAATTTCAAGTACAGGGCTATGATAAAGCAAGAGCAAACAAGGAGCAAGGATGGGCCAAAGACCATCTCACGGGTTGAATGACGAGAATCGTCTAAGTGTAAATCGTCGAGAATCACTAAGTGATTCTCACCGATTCGTCGAGAATCACCAGTGATTCTCGACGAGTCGTCGAGAATCACTAGTTGATTCTTGCCGGGGTGGGCCGGCTGTCTCGATGCAGTCAGAAAAATCATCTAAGGCAGAATCGTCGAGAATCACCAAGTGATTCTCGCCGATTCGTCGAGAATGACTTTGCATTCTCGACGAGTCGGCGAGAATCCAAGGTGATTCCCACCGATTCTCCCCGGCCTCTATAACCTGTGCAGCCAGAATTCTCTAAGTAGAATTCGGCGAGAATCGTAAGTGATTCTCGCCGATTCGTCGAGAATCACCCACGATTCTCGCCGAATTTGACTTGGGTATTTTTCCGACTCTGTCTGGACCGGTCCACGACATCTGCGGGATTTTGAACCGGACTTTGGTCTTACTGCTGGTGGGGCCCACAACGATCATCTCTTGACCTAGTGTATAAATACTCTGTATTTGTGAACAGTAAAGGCACGGATTACAGATCGAAGAAAAACAAGCCGCTGTCAAGCCCTAGATCGGAAGCGAGCTCGGCCGACCTTCTCCGCCTCTCGCTAGTTGCTCGCCACCGTTGATCAGGGTTTTCATTACCTCTCCCGGCGACAGAAGCCTAGTCGGGCACAGCGTCTCACGCGTCTATCCAGAGATCTTTTGTCTCTTGATTTGTGATCGGGAAACCTTCACCATTCGAATCGATCGAGACGATCGATCCTAGTGTGACCGTTGGAAGACCTTGCCGACTTTGCTAAGAAGATTGGATCTACATAGTATCACCGCCTCTCTTGTTGAAGCCGTCGATCTAGAGAAGATTCTCTCCAAGAAAGATCTAGAGTTGTGGACTTTTCGTTGCCTACAAGAACAAGTCGTCTAACGAAAAGGGACACCTGGATCTTCACGTTGTTTGTATTTCTTACAAGCTATTTTCATTTTCTCTTTCATTGTAAAGGACCGATTGGTCTCTAGTTATAGGGTTGGGTGCAACCCGTGTTGTGGGAGTGTTGACTCCTACGTGTGGAAGGGTTCCTTCCGTTAGTGCAAGGATTGGATTTCAATCCTGTTGGTGAAGTGACCGAGTCGTCCCTGGTTGGGAGATAGGTCGAAGGGGGAAAGTGGACGTACCCAAATCGGGGAACCACTATAAATTGCTAGTGTACTTTCTGTGCTGTGTTGTTTCATTTTCTTGTGCAGGTAAAACTTTAATTCCGCAAATACGCTGCAAAGACACCTATCCCCCCCATAGGTGTAAGTTGTTGACACTAGGTGGACTTTCACTCATGCAGTTCAACAGGTATAAATGAGAGAATGGACAAGTTTATCATATAGAAGAATTAACTGCAGAGCAGGAAGTGGAAAATGGTTGCTACTGTCCAGGGGGAGTATAGGACTCTGTAGATGCTGATGAAAACCAAGAGGTGCAACATATTGAAGAGACTGGAGGTGTTCAACCTGAAGATTGTCTACCTCCAGCTGTTAGACACTTAAAGGATCTTCCAACAAATCAGATAATTGGTGATCCAAGACATGAAGTGCAAACCAGAAGCAGGAACTTGAACACAATTCTTTGCTCAAGCTTCCTATCTCAACTGTAGCCAAAGAAATTTGAAGAAGCTATTCTAGACCCACATTGGATTGATGCCATGCAAGAGGAGCTGAATCAGTTCAGAAGGTGCAAGGTCTGGGAGTTAGTTTCTAAACCAAAAGACCACAACATCATTGGAACAAAGTGGATCTTTAAGAACAAACTGGATGAGAGTGGGATCATTGTGAAGAACAAAGCAAGACTTGTTGCAAAAGGAAACAAGCAGGAAGAGGGTATTGACTTTGATCAACCCTTTGCCCCAGTAGCAAGACTGGAAGCAATTAGGATGTTTCTTGCCTATGAAACATATTAAGGCTTCAAGGTATTCCAAATGGATGTAAAATCAACATTCCTAAATGGAAATATAGAAGAAGAAGTCTATGTAGAGCAACCCTCAGGTTTTATTGATTCTCTCAAACCTGATTATGTTTATAGACTTAGGAAAGCTTCGTATGGGTTAAAGCAAGCCCCAAGGGCTTGGTATGAAACCCTGTCTACTTTCCTTATTGAGAACAAATTCTCAAGGGGGAAAATAGACAATACTCTATTCTTAAGAGAGTCCAAAGGAAAGATAATCTTAGTCCAGATTTATTTAGATGACATAATATTTGGGTCTACAGAAAACAACCTTTGCAAGAAGTTTGCTAAACTTATGCAAGGGAAGTTTGAGATGAGCAGCATGAGAAAACTTAAGTTCTTCTTGGGACTCCAAGTAAGACAGACTGATGATGGCTTGTCCATATCCCAGTCTAAGTTCACCAAGGAGTTAATTAAGAAGTATGGTATGGAATCATTCTCCACCATGAGAACTCCTTTGGGAACAAGTATGACTATATGCAAAGATGATGCAGGTAAGCCTGTAGATGAGTCTTTGTATAGAGGAATAATTGACTCTCTTCTATATCTGTCTGCTAGTAGACCAGACATTATGTATGCAACATGTGTCTGTGCTAGGTACCAATCATACTCTAAAGAATCTCATTACACTGCAGTAAAAAGGATTTTGAGATATCTAAAGGGCACACCAAATCTAGACCTTTGGTACCCTAGGAATGAAGATTTTCTACTGACAGGCTATTCAGATGCAGACTTTGCAAGTTGCAAAGAAGATAGAAAAAGCACAACAGAAACTTATCAATTTCTAGGAGGAAGATTGGTGTCTTAGAGTAGTAAGAAGCAGACTAGTGTGGAATTTTCCGCAGCTGAGTCTGAAAATATGGCAGTAGGAAGTTGCTGTGCACAGCTGTTGTGGATTCAACACCAGCTAGAAGACTATGGTATTCAGGTAAGTAGAACACCTTTGTTTTGTGATTCTAAAAGTTCTATTTCTATTGCTAATAATCCCGTTTCACATAGTAGGACGAAGCATATAGAAATTAGATACCATTTTCTTAGAGAACATGTAGAGAAAAAAGACATCTCACTAGAATTTGTCAAAACAGATTATCAAATTGCAGATGTGTTTACTAAGCCTCTAGATGAAACTAAATTCAATAAATTTAAAATTGAATTAGGAATGTTGAACATAGATTAGTTTAACAAAATTGGCTAATTAAAACAGTGTCGTCACATCCAGAGAAGTGTTGTCGGCACTTCAGAAAGTGGTGTCGACACATCCAGAGTAGTGGTATCGACACATCCAGAAATTATGTCTACACTTACAATAAGACTTGACACAGAATTTCTGTTGAACTACTAAGTATGTCAAGTGTCGACACATCATCAATTGGTGTCGACACATAGAAGTCAACATCGTTGTCGAGACATTAGAAGTATGTGTCGACACATTTCAACAGTGTCAACACATTTAGACAATTTTTGTCCGCCTTGTGACCTTCTTTGTTTAGAAGGGTATAAATAGGTCAAGAACAAACTCTGTCGACACACTCTCTAGGTTTTCGAGACCAAAACCTTGTGTCGACAATCTCTCTCCTATCAATCCAAGCTTTCTCACCATCCTAATGGCGCCAAAGGTAGAAGATAACATCAACGAAGGATATGAGTTGGTTCGCCACGTCTTTGATGATGCAGAATCTGAGATTAAAGGGGTAATTACCCTAATTACTGAAAATGGTTTGGAGTTTTTGGTATCCGAACCAACCAAGATATTGAAGAAAGAGATACTTGAGTTTTATGGCACAACTACAGTAGATTCAACTGGCCTTAAGATTAAATCAACGGTTCATGGCTCTAGAGTCAAATTGACCTTGAAGAGTTTGAGGAAAATTCTTAATCTTCCAAGGACTCAGGATGAAGAAGAAGTATCCATATCTAAGACAAGGGAAGCACTACAATGGTGTGGATTGGATCCCACCTGGAAGATTGGATCTGCTATAAACAGGAAAGGGATGAATCAGCAAGGGAAATTCCTCTCTGAAGTGGTTGGCAAGGTAATTCTATATAAGCAAGGGGGACATGATAGGATTTCAGCCTATATGTTCAGCCTAATGACAAGGATTATTTTTAGACTAAACACAGATTGGTCTATAGTAATTTTTGAGAAGATTAAGGAAGGCATAAAGAAGCATAATTTGTCTAGACCGATGAGTTTATACTTGGCTAGAGCAATTCCAGAAGTAATGCACCAGATTCCTGGTTCTAAAATCAACCATATGAGAAAAATGGACATCGGGATTATCTCTAGATGGGATAGGGTCCTAACAAAGGACATACCTGATATAGAAAGACAAGAAGCTGCTGACAAATCACCTGCACAAAACATTACTGATAATGCACAGGTGCAGGGGGAGCCAGATAATGCACAGGCACAGGACATTACTGATAATACACAGGCACAAGACATTACTGATAATGCATAGGAGTAGGGGGAGCCAAATAATGCACACGTGCAGGGGGAAGAGACAACACACTTGGCAAGTGAAATGGCTTCACAAAAAATTCTTGAGAGACCTCATGTCAACATTCCAGCACAAGATGTTATCATGGAGGATACATCTGTAGTTGCTGATGCTCCTGAGAAAGAAGTACCACTAGTCCACACTCAATATGAGTTTACTCTTGAAGAGTTGTTTCCTGATATTGAGGGAGCAACAAATAAGGGGGTGTAAATAAGGATTGAGGGGAAGCAGGCTGACTTTGAGGGGGAGCAGATTAGGACTGAAAAGGAGCTCCCTCCTAGTCCCAAGGAAAGAGTAGACATTGTCAGTACATCTGCTTCAGCAGATGAAGAAATCACAAGTGCCAAAAAGAGAAAGTTGATGGTTTTCAAGAGAAGGAGCCAAAGCTGCAAGAAAGCATTGCAAACTGCTGCTCCATAACCTGCCCCAGAGGCTGATTACAGCTCATTATTGGTGTCCTTGCAAGTGAAATTAGATGAGCAGAGAGTGACTCTAGAGAAGTATGTGGATGAAAGCCATAAGTCACTTAGATTTGATCTGGCTCAGGATATCAAATCCATCAGGTTTGAAGTTAATCTACATAAGAAAGAGATGACAGATTGCTTCCACAAAGGGGACAATGCTGTAGTATTTCTAGCTACGCAGAAAGCAGAAGTAAAGGCTCAAGTGGATGACATTGCTATTAAACAAGGCTATGTCCTTGAGAATCAGATTAGGATGAATGACAATCTGACTGAATCTCATAATGAGATAGTAACTAACATAAAGAATACAGTCACTGCAATGACTGAAGCAAGGGATAAAGAGAAAGAGGAGTTTGATAAGAAGCTACAGGCTGCCTTAGACTCATTTCAGACAGCCATTACTACTTCTCAGAATTTAATCTCTGATAAGCTTATCAAGTTAAAATCATTTTATAAAGATGGTATTAATTTTCTTGATGGACAAGTGAGATTTCAGAAAGATGACTTACGAGACCATATAGAAAGAGAAGTCATAAAGGGGGAGAGAGTGTTAGTCAAAGCAGGCTCAGATCATGTCAAATGGATATCCAATAGCATCAGAGCCACTCTGGGATATCCATCCCTTTGTGATGATGATAATGTTGCTGAGTCAGGTGTGCAACCTGCTTATCTTAAAGGTGATCAACCTGAAGTTGCCCAGGTTATCTACCCTCCAGCAGATTTTGATATGATTCAGCAACAGGTTCAGTCAATGTACAGTCCTCCACAGGAAGTTGATAATGTTATTATTTAGAAAGTAGAAATGCCAGAAGATGTCTTGAAAGCTCAGCAGGAAGCTCAACTGTCAAAGAAAAGGTTCAGAGAACAGGCTGAGTTAAAGCCTAATTTTGAGCAGTGGAGCCCCACTTCCAGGAATATCATTTTGACTGCCTGGAAAGCTGTGAAAAAACAGATCCATGAAAGGGGCAAATGGTATACTGAACAAGAATGGAAGAAATATGAAGCAAGGCAAGAAGCCATTCTGCAATATAGAAGAAAGGCTAAAATTGGGAAGCTACCTCCTAATGCTCAGGAGCCTAGCAAATACTTCCCTAAACCTTTTCATTATTTTGAAAGGCAGAGAATTAAGGCTGAAGCACAGAAGAAGGCAGAGTTGAAAGGAAAGAAGCCCATTGATGATACAGAACCTACTGTGCAGGCTCAGATTAAGCTAGGAAAAGGCATAGTCATCAGGGAGCCTGATCAGCCTTAGTATAGATTTATTATATTTTACAAGAACAATGTAATCTTTAGTTTTAAAAAAATCTATGCAAACAATTATTAAGAAACTTTTTGATAGTATAAACAAAACAATGTTTCATGTTCATTAAGTTTGCATCATTATTCTGTAATGTCATTTTGGTATATGTTTTGTTTATAAGTTACCCTGTCATATAATGCTTATATACATCATAATGTTTGTTTATTATAAGTGGTGTATATCATTGACTAAAGGGTTATGACTTCTCAAAATAGGGGGAGATTGTTGGGTATATAGGAAAATGTGTACCTGATTTGAAGATGCCTCTCTTAGCTCAATGATATACATCAAGGTGTATTTGATGTTATTTTGAGTTTATATGTGCAGGTTAAGAATATGCTAAAATGCAGAAAATTTTTTTTCTAAGTCCATGAGTCGACACTAGAGGAAGGTGTGTCGACACTTAAGAAAGCCCGTGTCGATACTTGGAAAAGCAGTGTCGACACCAGAAGCAACTGTGTCGACACACAGAAGTTTTAGTCGACATCAACTGTGTCGACACCTGGAGGCAGTGTCGACACACAGAATTCTTAGACTATATTAACTGTGTCGACACACAGGACTTGTGTCGACACACAGCAGAGTTTCAACAAAGTTGATTGCTGTGAAGTGAAGAAATGACTGTGTCGACACAAAGAAGCAGTGTCGACACATTCTACAGATGCAGTATCAAGAAGCAGTGCTGACACCAAAGGAGATGTGTCGACATCACAAAAGCTTGTGTCGACACTTAATCTACTTGTGTCGACACATAATGAAGATCAGTCTCAACACTTTGCTGACAAAAACAAAGGTTCAAGAAATGACTGAAGACTTGACAGCTGTGAATTCCAACAAGTTTGCTGAAGCTATCAGAATTGTTAGAAGTTCGTTAGAAACTGGATCAGCCGGTTATCATGGATGAAGTCTATATAAAGACGGATTCTATCAAATCAAAATACAACGAAGAAAAAAAACAACTAATGAAGAATTGATCATTGATCAAGAAAGAGCACGTCACACACAAGAAGATTTTCGTGAGAAGATCTAAGAAGACAGTCTGAAGTGGCAATCTACTCAGAATTTGTCTAAGGAGAATTCAAACAAGAATTCAGAAGAAACTTAAGAAGATTTAGAGAGTGAGAGAGAGCTCCAGCTGTTTGAAGTAAAGAAGGAGACATTTACAAGTCTCTTAAGAAGCAGATCCTAAACAAATCTGCTAAGAAGAATTCAGATCTATTTCTGAAATCTAAAAAGGAAGCTGCCAGCCAGTCAACTTCAAAGGAGATCAACCCTACTGAGTTCAGATTCAAGAAGCTTTGAAGAAAGCTAAGAACAGGTTGATCTCAGCAATAAGTTTTATCAAGAGCTGATCAAGAAACCTTTTATCCCTTCTCTCTCAACAAGGGTAAGAGTCAATCTATAAGATTTTTCAAATTCTATAGGATCTTTCAAGATCTGAGTTGTAAGCCTATAATATAAAGGCTGAGTGTAGGAGATATAGATCTCTGAGTGGTAAGGCTTTTGAGTCTGAGTGTAGGAGAAATCAATCTCTGAGTTGTAGGCCTTGTGATAAGTCTGAGGTAGGGCTGTTAGCCTGAGCTGTAGGAGTGTGGATACATTCTGAGTTGTAGGCCTTGTGATAAGGCTGAGGTAGGGCTGTTAGCCTGAGCTGTAGGAGTGTGGATACATTATGAGTTATAGGCCTTGTGACAAGGCTGAGGTAGTGCTGATAGACTGAGCTATAGGAGTGTGGATACATTCTGAGTTGTAGGAACCTTTCAGGGTTTTGAGCTGTAAGATCTGTGGATATGAGAAGAAGGAAGAAGTTAGGCCAAATCTAGCACAGTGCTGGATAGGCGAAGGGGGAAAGTGGATGTACCCAGACCTTGGGGAACCACTATAAACCAGTGTGCAATCTGTGATGTGTATGTGATTATGAATTCTGTGCTGTGGTTGCTGTGTTAGCTGTAGAATAGTTAGATTCTCTTTAAAAAACTGAATTCTTATTCTGCCTTAAAAAGAAAAAAGATAGAACCTATTCACCCCCCTCTAGGTGTTTGGGTTATCTTGAAATCAATTCTATCAAATCCGCTCCAGGATCTCAAATGGTCCAAGGTATCTTGGGCTCAGCTTCTTCAAGCGTCGTACCCATGAAACACCCTTGAACGGCTTTAACTTCAAATACATCCAGTCACCAACAGTGAAATCCACGTTCCGATGCTTTGAATTATAGTATTTGGCCTGTCTATCTTGAGCGATCTGCAAACACTCTCTAATGGTTCATACCAAAGAAGTGGTGCTCTCCACCTCTTGCTTTTTGTATAACCTCGCCTCACCCGTTTCCAACCACGACAACGGCGTGCGACATTTTCTACCATATAGGGCCTCAAAGGGCACCATTGTATGCTCGTTTGGTAGCTGTTATTGTACGCAAACTCCACCAAAAATAGATGATCTTCCCATTGCTTGCCGGAGTCCAGGACACACATTCTTCCATCGTCCTGTTGACCCTCTCGGTCTGCCCATCCGTCTGTAGATGAAAGGCTGTGCTGAACTTCAACTTAGTTCCCAGCATTTGCTGCACCAACCTCTATTCGTTGGACGTAAAATGCCCATCTCTATCGCTCACGATGCCGCGGGGCACACCGTACAGTCTAATAATGTTATCCACACAAAGCTTTACCAGTTTCTCCACCGAATCATCCTTCATATGCGGAATGAAGTGCGACACTTTGTCAACCGATCTACGATCACCCAGACGGCGTCGTTTCCCTTCTACGACCTTGGCAAACCTTGCACAAAGACCATTGAAATGTCGTCGAACTTCCACTCCGGAATAGGCAAAGACTTCAGGAAACCTCCTGTCTTTTGGCACCCTGCCTTCACTAAGGCACACGTATGACACTTTGCCACATACAGTGCCACAACCTTCTTCAATCCTGGCCACCAGAACAACTTCTTCAGATCTCGGTACATCTTCGTGCTCCCTGGGTGAATTGAGTACTTGGTATGATGAGCCTCGTACATCAACTCCACCCGTAAATTACCCACGTTCAGGATGCACAAACGATTGTCCTTCCTTAGCAGTCCATATTCAACTGTAAATTGGGAATTTGACCCATCCGAAGCTGCATCCATGATTTCCTTTATGCTGCTATCCAAATCTATAGCCTGCCGAATCCGATCAGCCAGGTCATACTGAACTTCCGTCCAATTCAATAATGCTTCGATGCTAGTCTTCTTGTCAACACAACAGATCTCTAACGCCTCCAACTCCTGAATCAACTGCTCATCATGAATCGACAACTAGTTGTCTTGTGCCGGAGCCTGCGACTCAACACATCTGCAACTGCATTGCCATTTCCGGGCACATAATGAATTTTGAATGTATAGTCCCCCAGGAACTCCATCCATCTCCGCTGCCTCAAATTCAGATCCTTCTGGTCTAATAGGTATTTCAGGCTCTTGTGATCGTTATAAATATCGACCTTTATGCCGTAAAAATAATGCCTCCACAGCTACAGAGCAAAAAACACGGCCGCTAACTCCAAATCGTGGACCGGATAATTCCTCTCGTGCACTTTCATCTGACGCGAGCCATACACAATAACACTTCCATGCTGCAGTAGTACACAGCAAAAACTACTGCCCAAAGCATCACTATAGATCTCAAAGCCTTCGGTCCCACTCGGCGAACTTAGCACTGGCGCCGTGGTCAACCGACTCTTAAACTCTTCAAAAGCTTGTGTGCACTCACGTGTCCAAACAAACTTCTGATCTTTCCTGGTCAACGTCGTGAGAGGTAGTGCTATCCGCGAGAAGTTCTCTACGAAGCGCCTGTAATAGCCGGCAAGCCCTAGAAAACTCCAAACTTCTGCTAGCGTAGACAACACAGTCCACTCCCGTATCATAACTATCTTCGCTGGATTTACCGCAATCCCTTCACCACTGACTTTGTGACCAAGGAACGCTACTGAGGATAACCAGAACTCGCATTTGGAGAACTTTGCGTATAGTTCATTCCTCCTCAGCGTCTCCAAAACAAAATGCAGATGCTTGAAGTGGTCCTCTTCGCACTGCGAGTACACTAATATGTCATCGATGAAGACGATCACAAAGTTGTCTAAGTACTCCCTGAACGTTATGTTCATCAGATCCATGAACACTGATGGCTCATTAGTCAGCCCAAATGGCATGACCGTAAACTCGTAATGCCCATATCTCATGCTGAATGCTGTCTTTGGGATATCACTTTCCCTTATTATCAGCTGATAGTAACCATACTTAAGATCCAATTTTGGGTACATCGATAACCCGATTAGCTGATCAAACAGACCATCAATCCTTGGGATCAGGTACTTATTCTTTTCCGTTAACTTTTTTAGCTCTCTAAAATCGATATAGAACCCCAAACTTTCATCCTTCTTCTTAATGAAATGGGCCGGTGCACTCCAAGGCAATGAACTTGGACGCACATAACCCTTCTCCAACAACTCTTCAAGTTGAACCTTTAGCTCCGCCATTTCCTTAGGCGCCAACCTATAAGGAGAGCGTGACACAGGTTTGGCACCTGGCATTAGCTCACTCGTGAAGTCGATCTTTTGCTGGGATGGGGCTCCGAGAAGATTGTCCGGGAACACGTCAGGGTACTCGCACACCACTGGGATGCTACCCAAAGTGGGCTTAGGCTTTACAGCCTCCACTAGCGTGAAGAACAGCTCTGCGCCAGCACAAACTACCTTGACCACCTAAAGAGCAGGCATTAAAGTCTTGCTCAACCCCTTCAAACCCGCAAACGTTGTCTCCCGGTTAGCTCCCAACTTGACTTCTTTACGATTGCAATCTATGTTTGCCTTCTGCTCCGAAAGCCAGTCCATACCAAAAATGACGTCGAACTCTACTAGCAGCAGTAACGATACTAGCAAGTCGAACTCCTGACTCCCAATACGAATATCTACATCACAAACACTGTCCGCATGCATAGAACACTCATTCGGCAACAACACATCTAATTTGTCCTTCGCCATCAAAGAAGGGACTCCGATGCGCGATATGAAACCTTCGGACAAAAAGGAGTGCGAAGCTCCCGTATCGAAGAGTGCTCTCGCCAGATTATCACAAATCAAAACAATGTCTATACAAACAGCAATAAGCTAACAAGCACAAGGTAACAGTATTTAAAACTAAATTGCCATAAATTTAAACCGTACCCGTCACCACATCCGCTTGCTTGATGACCTCCTGCTGGCCAAGATTGTAGACTCTTGGTTGAGTCAGAGCATAATGGGATGCGGTTGACTCCACCGCTTTGCCCATTTCCCTTGTAAGTTGCTCCCTGCTTCCTCTCGGACTTCGGACGTCCGCTCCAACAATCACGTGCAAAATGCCCCGGCTTCCCACAAGTAAAGCAAGCGCCCGTTGCACGACCTGTAATCGCCCCCGAAGCACCAGAAGAAGGGGCTTGACCCGAAGCCCTTGCCTTCTTATTCCACCTTCGGAAATCGGACTTTGAAGTCGGCACCATGAACTCTGACTTCTTAGCACCAGCGTCTCCAACTGCTCTTGACATAGCTTTCTTTGTCGTTTGAGCACCCTCCCGACAATCTCGGGCAAAGTGCCCTTTCTTGCCACAAGTATGACAAGTGTAAATAGCTTTGCGAGTAGATGCTTTAACCTTCTTTCTCAGCGTGCTGCGGTAGACAGCCCTTATAGGATCTGCAGGGTTCAGTACCCTACTCACTGGTATCTGGTGAGTTTTCCCCAACTCTACTTCCAAAGATTTGGCCGACTCAACCAAGGCTCGGAATCCCAATAACTTTGGTCCTAGCAGTATGATTCGCAACTCGCTACGCAAACCATTATAAAATATCTCGACTATAGATTGCTCGCTTTCCAACTCAAAGCTTGGGTAGCGCCTTATCATAAGGAATGCCTGCAAATATTCGCCGACTGAGTGCGCTCCCTGCATTAAAAGCATGTTTGCCTGCTGTCCCAATGGTCCTCTAAATGCCATTTGCTCCATCACACCACCCGGTGTCAAGGCCACCTCAGGGACAGCGGGTTGCACATTCCTTCCATGTTGTGCGTGGGTCACCGCGATCACCGCCTCAACTACCCTTCTTATGGTTTCCATAGAAGGAGGGGTCTCAGGCACGTCGCTGGGTGCAATACTTTTCTCAGAAAGCATGCATTCAGACTCCACGCGTCACTCCCGGACACCTATAGTCGTATAAAACACCAATAAGTTACCGAACAAAATTGCAAAAAAAGTTATAGGAACACGCAGGTTCCTCAAACATGTGTATTTTCATTCCTAAGTGGACATTCATGGGTTCTTTTCATGTTATAACGATGACACACACACATGTGCTCACCACCCCTTACAGTGAATTCGTCCACGAATTCATTTAAGCCTGAACGAAACCGGTAGTCTGATACCAAATTATAATACCCCTATCCATCAAATATTATATAGCAATAGGTCCGGCCGGGGACCGACGCCATATACCACGGACAGACCGGCGAGTTACAAGATGAAACCATTCAACCAATACACACGTCCTACACACAGCATCTAGCAGAAGCAATTATTACTTTGTGAAAGCAAGAACCCAACCACAAGCATGAATGCCCACTAACATAACCCAATAGGAATGAACTACAAAATACACAAAAGTACTTGCCTTATGGCCTTACAATAGTTCACCATATTTAAATAGTGTTTTATAAACTTCGGATTGCAGGCCAGCCACACATGAATTAAATAAGTAAACACTCAAGGCCTTCAAGGGCCGGCTCAATAACAAGGGCTTTGGCCTGCTATTTACCACTCGGCTCCGCAGCACCTGCAAGCACAATTCACCGCAACGGTTTCAAATAAGAATAACGGTCAGCTAAAGCCGACCAAATTATAATGATTCCGCTCCCAAACTCGGGGCGGCAAAGCTCCTTCCATGCACTTGTTAGCACAATAACAAACATAGTGAATAAACAAAACATCACAGGTGCAGGCTCATACGGCTACACATCCCGTGCTCTCAGGGCACTAACTCGGTGAACCCGGTCAAAACCGTGGTCTCACCACCATCCCTTGGACGACAAATCTCGTGAGCATTTAGTCTTTCCGACCTAAGCCTAAGACTCACACGACTATGCCAATGGCCAATCCCTTTTTCAGGTATCTGTCACCAAACCACATAGCCCGGGTCCAGTTCCACAAGCCCGTTGCTCACACCGAACTGTCAAACTTAAGACAAGCGCACAGGTCAAACTTCGCCGGATCCCAAATTTGATCATACAAGCACATAACCCAGTTATGTTCAAGGTTAGCTCCCAGGCCACCAAGATGGTAGAAATGCATTTTCGCCTAGTTTTTCGGGTGCGCCTTGGGGTTAATCCCCAAGGATCCCTGCTACAATCTACCACGTAAAAACCCGAAAACAACCAAAGGCACAAAGTCTTCTCCGGCTAATCATGCATAGAAAAACATCACCGATCCAGACAAACTTGTCCGGGTAGGCTTCACACACCATGCCTATGGCCTTTCTCGATTTTGGACTCTAAATGAAAACAAGGGGGACTTTACATATCTACCCCAAGGAACACCGCAATCTCACCGCACACTCGCGGGAGCGGGTTTTCCCTATACAAAAGAAGAAGAGCTTCACATGCTCAAGTAGAGAATCGTTACCCTAGCATTCCTCTTCGGTGCCATGGAAATCTACATGGATGAAAAACACCGCGATGATCTCGCCTCCGTAGATCTGGACTCGGTTTGCGATTTGGCGCTCCGAATCTTCCTCGACGACTGGATCTCCACTCCTTCTTCCTCCTTGCTCTCCCCTCTCTCTAGAAGTTAGAAAGAGATAGAACACAAGAGAATGAGGGTTTCTAAGCCCAAATCCCGGGTATATTCCAGCAAGAACAACCTTGAGCCGTTGGATCCCAAAATAAGGAAATGAACGACCACGATTCAGACTTAAAAAGAACTTCTTGGGCCGAACAAGGCTTGCGACACGCCCCTGCCCAAGGCCATGTTCCTCAATCGATGTCGAAACCATCACGTACCGAAAAGAACTCGGGCACTCGACACTCCCGTTTCAGGCTTGACACGCCCGTGTCATCCAGTACACGCCCGTATAGCTGGGCGTGTTAGTTCATCGAAACAGGTCTAGCACCAACACGAGGAGAACACAGGTATTCTACATGCCCGTGTCGAATTTTACATTCCCATGTAGGACCCAAACACGCCAAGGCTCAGGTCGTGTCTCTCCCCCAACACAACTTGGTTATAAACCCGAGTAGGACACGGTTTGGGACACGCCCGTGTCTCAGGCCATGTTCGCTATTCGACACTCGTCGACTGCAATTTCGTCGACCACGCAACCATCGTCTAACCCGAGCACGACAGTCCCCTGGGACACGCCCGTGTCCCAGGCCGTGTGACCACTACCAAGTCCCAGACTTGGCTCAAAATGCCTCCCATCCCTTTTTTGAGTTTCGGGGCGTTACATATATATATATATATATCACACACTTTAAATCCGCTATAAAAATAACTTAAAGTTTTAAAATACACTATTCACTCCCCCTCTAGTGTAAAGTACATCTATCCCTCACTTTCAATTGGTATCAGAGGTTGGTTCTTTGGTTTTACATGCTAACACCTGAACCATAAGATCTGATAGATTTTATTTACCTAGAAATTTTTCATGACACAAAATAAAGAGTATGCAAGCACTAGACCTCCTATATGCAATCTAAATAAGTTTGCATTATGGAAAGCAAGAATTAGACTTTATATGAACTCTATTGATGAAGATATATACAACTCAATTTTGACAGGTCCACCTCTACTAGTGGCAACAACAAGTACTAGTGCTATTCCACCTCTAGAATGGACAGAAGCTAAGAAGAAAGCTAAAATTACTGATGCCAAGGCTATGAACATCTTGGCCCAAACAAAATTAGATGACATTTTCCAAAAGGTTACTGAATGCACCTCAGCAAAAGCTATCTCAGACTCCCTCAATACAATGGTTGCAGGATCTACTGATGAGAGAAAAGACAGAAGATCTTACCTTATTTCTCAATATGAGAACTTCAAAAAAGGGAGAATCTGAATCTGTAGCTGAAATTTACACAAGGCTCAGTCTCATTATTAATGAACTGAAGACCTTGGAGAAGGACATCACATTGACAGAAGTCAATGATATGATCCTCATGTGTTTCCCTAACTCATGGGATTTAAGGATCTGGCCAATCAAAGAAGCCAGAAGTTTAAATGAGATTTCTACTAAGACTTTGTTGGGCAAGCTCAAATCTTATGAGCAGCTCATCAGGACAAGGGAAGATGAACAAAGAACTTCACCTTTAGTAATGAAAAAGAAAAGTATTGCTTTCCAAGCAACATAAGAAGCAGAAGTTCTTCCAAAGAATGAAGATCTCTTGAGTTTCTTGGCTAAGAGATTCTACAAAATGGCAAGAAAAGACTTCAGGAGATGATATTTCAAAAACAATGATAATCCAAGGTATGATAAAACACAAACTAAAGAAATTGTGTGTTATGGTTGCAGGAAACCAGGACATATTATTCCAGAATGTCCTGAGAATCAGAAGAAGGATAAAAAGAAAGAGAAAGACTACATAAAGCACTCTAATAAACCCTCTTCTGGTAAACACAAACAAAAGGTGAGAGGTTTTGTAGCTGAAACCTGGAGTAAATCAGATGATGAGTATTCATCTAGCACAAGTGAAGATGAAGAAGAAGCAAAGGCTAAGGAAGTTTTCTTGATGGCAATCAATACATCATGCAGCAATTCTGAGTCTGACTCAGAATCTGAAGAAGATCAGGTAATCTCTTCATTTAATTTTACTTCAAAACAGTTTAAAATAGATTTTAAGTTACTATGTAATGATTTGATAAAGTATGAGAAGGAAATAAAACTTCTCAGAGATAAAATGGATAATATTTCTTCTGAAAACATAAAACTTAAAGATGATTTGAAAATTTCTTTTAAACAAATAGTATCTTTAGAAAACCTAATATCTAAGGCTAAAAAGTTTGAAGAATCCCTTAATGGGAGAAGCATCAATCTGATGAATATCACAAGCACAGTTAATGACAGGCTAAATGACAAACTTGGCTTGGGAGTTTCATCAAGTCAACCTCATCTATTATAGAAAAATATTTTATCTACACCTGTAAAATTAATTTCTGCCAAAGGAAAAGAAGTATTACAAATTACAGATAGAGCCACTGAAGCTTTACACAAGAATAAACAAAATCAAAATAAAAATTCTCAGAAAAATTATGTTCAAAATAATTCGTCGAACCGAGCTCGACGAAATAATTATCATTCGTCGAACAGAGCTTGTCGAACTATGAACGATAAGTTTGGGTATGATTACTCAAATGGTGCTCGACGAAATCAATATGATTCGTCGAACTGCGATCGACGAACGTGGAGCACAGAAAATGAACATTACTATTCTTTGAATGGAGCTCGACAAACTCACTCCCATTCTTCGAACTCAGCTCGACAAACTCAATATAATTCATCGAACACAAATTTTCAATAAATTTTTTTAATTCTTTTCAAAATTACAATCAAAATAAAAAATTTATAAATCCTTTTACTCAGTGGATCATCCCTCCTAGGAGATATCATCCACGTGGTTATAAGGATCAACTAGAATGTTCTTACATTTCCAATTATCATTATGATAGAAAACTAGGACCCAAGGTAACCTGGGTCAAAAACACCTAATTTGTTCTATGCAGGAAAAGAACTATCCTACCACAGAGGAATTATGGTATTTGGACAGTGGATGTTCAAAACATATGACAGGAAACAAAACAAACCTGAGTGACTTCAAAGCTAAGCTTGGACCTAAATTTCATTTTTGTAGACTCCAACTGTGGACAGACATAAGGCTATGATAATGTCAAGGTTGGAGCAATTACCTTCAGGAAGGTAGCCTATATGAATGGTCTCAAGCATAACCTCATCTCCATCAGTCAACTTTGTGATGAAGGTTATCATGTATCTTTTAGCAAATCATTATGCTCTATTACATCTAATGATAACAAAATTATTTTAGCTGGAGTTAGACAAGGTAATATTTACTTAGTTAACTTTAACTCTACTAAATAAGAAATTTGCTTGTTTAATCAAATTAGTAAAACAAATGAATTCTGGCATAAGAGATTAGGACATGTAAACCTTAGGACTATTGCTAAACTATCTAAGGACAACCTTATTAGAGTACTACCTTCTGGTTCTTACAAGAAAGAAGGAATTTGCAGGGCTTGTCAATTAGACAAGCAAACCAAAAATAGTTTTAAATCCATTTCTAAAAGTGATTCACCTAGGATTTTGTACTTGTTACATATGGACCTTTTTGGACCTATTGCAGTACAAAGTTTGGGAGGAAAGTCATGTACCTTTATTATTGCAGAGGATTTCTCAAGACTCACTTGTGTGTTCTTTCTTAGGAATAAGTCTGATAACTTTTAAAGTTCTTACAAACTTTCTTAGGAACATCAAGATTGAGTACTCTACTTCGATTGCATTGATCAGAAGTGATCTTGACCCTGAGTTTGAATCTCTTCTGATGAAAGAATTCTGTGATAAGGAAGGTATCAGGCATTATTTTTCTGCTCCTAGAACTCCTCAACAAAATGGGGTAGCTGAAAGGAAAAATAGAACCCTAATTGAATATGCTGGAACATTACTTGCAGATGCTCACTTGTCCCTATCCTTTTGGGCAGAGGTAGTAAACACAACAAACTATGTTCTTAACAGAAGTTTAATACATAAACTAAATGGTAAGACTCCCTATGAATTACTTAAATCTAAGAAACCTAAAGTAAATTATTTCAAAGTTTTTTGTTTTAAGTGTTACATTCATAATAATAACAAGAAATATTTAAGGAAATTTGAAGCCAAAGCAACAGAAGGAATTTTCCTTGGATATTCTCAAGTCAGTAAGGCTTATAGGGTCCTTAATAAATCCACACTTAAAATGGAAGAATCTGTGCATGTTTCTTTTGATGAGACTAATATGTTTTACAACGAGAGATATATCTCTACCATAGAATCTTTTTAGGTATCAAATCTGTGTGAGAAACTGGATGATTTAATCCTAACACAAAAGGATACATATATCCTTCTCAACAGATTGCTGAAGACAGTGATGAAGAAAATTCAGAAATTTATGATGAAAATATTGTGGCTAATGAAATTCCACCAGAGAAATTAGCACCACAAATAGTTGAACAACCAACTCTACCTATTAATCTTGTCACACTTAGAGATCACCCTAGATCTCAAGTGATTGGAGACATATAAACTGGTGTTCAAACAAAGCATCAATTGAATCAAAATCAAATGCATGCTTGTTTTATTTCTCAGATTGAACCTCAATCCATCAAAGATGCAAAACAAGATCCACACTGGATCATTGCTATGCAAGAGGAACTCAATCAGTTTGAGAGATGTAGAGTTTGGGACTTAGTTCCAAGACCCAAAGACTATCCAGTCATTGGAACCAAATGGTTCTTTAGGAATAAGCTGGATGCTCAAGGAATTATTGTAAGAAATAAAGTAAGATTTGTAGCTCAAGGATATTCATAGGAGGAAGGCATAGACTATGACCAGACTTTTGCTCCTGTTGCAAGATTGGAGGCTATCAGGATCTTTTTGATATATGTAACATTCAAGAAATTCACAGTATATCATATGGGTGTGAAGAGTGCCTTTCTAAATGGAGAGCTCAAAGAAGAAGCTTATGTTGAACAACCACTAGGTTTTATCTCTCCAACTCACTCTTCTTATGTTTTTAGACTTAACAAAGCTCTTTATGGTCTTAAAAAAGCTCTAAGAGCTTAGTATGAGACTCTTGCTAGTTTTCTTTTAGAAAATAAATTCAGTAGAGGCATTGTAGATAAAACATAATTTGTTAGACATCATAAAAATAAAATTTTGCTAGTTCAAATATATGTAGATGATATAATATTTGGCTCTACTGATTCCAAACTTTGCAAAAAGTTTTATGACCTAATGCATTCAAAGTTTGAAATGAGTAGCATGTGTGAACTATCCTACTTCCTTGGTTTACAAGTGAAGCAAACTCATGATGGTATTTTTATATCCCAGTCTAAATATACTAAAGAGCTAATTAAAAGATTTGGGATGTCAGATGCCTCAGCAATGAAAACACCCATGCCCTCAAATGCTGTTGTTGATAATGATGAATAGGGCAATCCTATTAATTAGAAAATATATAGGACCATCATTAAGTATTTATTATACTTAATATCTACTAGACCAGACATAATGTTTGCTACCTATATTTGTGCAAAGTTTCAAGTAAATCCTAAAGAATCCCATCTAATTTTGGTAAAAAGGATTTTAGGATATATAAAAGGTTGCCTAAATCTAGGACTCTGGTATCCAATAGAGTTAGAATTTTAATTAACTGGATTCTCAGATGCTGACTATGTTGGATGCAGAGTTGACAGAAAAAGTACACCAGGAACTTGTCAGTTTCTTGGTGATAGGCTTGTGTCATGGTTTTGCAAGAAGCAAACTTCTGTGTCTAGTTCAACTGCTAAAGCTGAATACATTGCAACTGATAGTTGTTGTTCATAGATTTTGTGGATTCAAAATCAGCTACTAGATTATGGTTACAACTTAAATAATTCAAAAATATTTTGTGATAATACCAGTGCAAAATCAATTGCACACAATCCAGTCCATTATAGTAGGACTAAGCATATAGAAATTAGACATCATTTTCTTAGAGATAATGTAGACAAAAATAAAATTAATCTTGTTTTTATTTCTACTGATTTACAAAGGGCAGATATTTTCACTAAACCCTTAGATGAAAAGAAACATCTTTTCTTCTTAAATCAGTTAGGCATGACTAATAGATAACATTAATTTGATTCTTGTTCTGAGCTTGATGAATTGGACACCTTTCGTCGAACGGAGTTCAACGAACTGTGAACTTTTTGTAAGACATTCGTTGAACAGAGATCGATGAACTGTCTTTGTGAAATTTCGTCGAATAGAGATCGACGGATTAGTTTCAGGTATTTTTCGTCAAACAGAGCTCGACGAAATCTAGTTCTTTCGCAAAACTTTCGTCAAACGGAGATCGACGAAATGTATTTCTTTTGAGAATTTTACATCAAACAAGAGTTCGAGGTTTTGTTTTTAGTTGGAGAGAGTTCGTCATTTCAACTTCTGAAAACTTATATCTATGTTTTCATCAAACTCTATCCCACACTTTCTCCATTTTCCCATGCACTTGATCTCTCTGCTTTTCAGGCAAATGGTGATTTCTCAGGCAATCCTCTCGGCCATGAAATTCAATGCTGGTTTTGACATCGACCTGGAATCTTTCAACCACTCAGTCCAAATCTTCCAGAATATTTTACATCCCTTTGAAGCTCAGAATATGCAAACCTTCATGACCACCAGAATCAAGCTCCCCATCATGGAAATTAAGGAATGGGTCTATACTGTGAAGATTCAAGACCTTACAACTATTACTGGATCAGTCTCAAGACATCAAGTTTATCTGACACCTGAAATTTTATCTAAATTTTTTGGTTTTGTTATTGGAGAAGATGATATAGAGTTATCTAGTACCGAATTTGATGAAATGTTAGATAGATTGGGTCACTCCCAGGGAAACCCTAATCATCTTCTAAAGAAGAATTTTTCAATTGAGTATAAATTATTAGCCGATATTGTTTGCAAGGTTCTGTTGGGCAAACACTCTGCTCATGATTATATAACCAGGCACCAGTTTATCTTGATGAGTGCCTTGGTTAATCAGAAATCAGTTAATTGGGGAAAAAATTGTTTGATTAATTAAGAAAAAGATTAATAAGAAGGATGTTTGCTATGGCAGAATCCTAGAGATATTCCTACAGGCTAAGTGTCCTAAACTGTTGGTCTCCCAGACCATTTTTATTAATGCTTCCAAGAGGCTAACCTATGCCCTCTTTAGAAGATGGGAGAGGGTAATCCCTAAGCCATCAAGGGCTACCTCTTCTAGGACCACTTCTGAAAGCACAAGGGATATTTCAGCCACTCTCACAACCCCAAAAGAGGTTCCAGCTCCTCCACATTCTTCTCCTCTACCATATCCTCACCATTCCCCTAGACCTTCCACTCCACCTACTCAACAACCTATTATATCTGAATATATTTCCTCCACTTCTTTCCATACAGAATCACCAATTCATCTGTCACCATCTACATCTCCTCTTCTTTCATCTCCTCCTCACTTCTCTCTACTTGATACATCTCTACCACCTTCATCTCCAGCTCTACCTCATATATCTCCAACACATTCTCCAATCCAAGAAATCATTTCTAATGACACTCCTACTATCATCCCTCCATCATCCATTCCTCAAGCCTTCAATATATGTCAAAACTATGCTAACAGTTCCATACCTTCTACTTCCATTCCATCTACTTCTGCATCTGCTCAAAATTCTTATAAGTTTATGTATTTTGATTTATCTTCCATTGCTTACAACATTCTTGAATTCATTACTCCAACCCTCAAAAAGATCATAGAAGAAGCAATGGCTACTCTTGTTGCTTCTATCTCTGCCCTCTCTTCTCAACTTGACTCCTCCAACTCTGTCCCTTCTTTTGGTGGCCTAGATTCATGTATCTCTAGATATAGGCAAGGGAGATGCTTTATGAAGAAGCTCTAGCAGTTCCAATTGCAGCAACAATAGCAGAAGCTCCAACAGTAGTTTTTGATGAAAATAAGGATTCAGAAATGCTTGTAGTTGAAGATTAGTTGACAGAAGAGTTGACATCAGTAATTCCAGAAGTTGTTACTGTTGGTGATGTGTTTATTCATCCCACAATCAACTTGCATTCTTTATTATATTATTTTGATACTCTGAATAATGGTCTTCCAGTTTTTGAAGAAGATCTTTCTAAAGCTATAGTATGATATACTGCTCCATTAGTCCTTCAGTTTTAAAACAACTAAGGACCAGTCTTATAACTGTCTCTTCTAATATTTCTCCAGTCTCTCAACCTTTAGTTAATGAAAATTCAATAAATATTATAGAGCACGCATTTTCCCCTCCTACTTATGCATGCGATGAATCCCCTAGGCCTAATTTAGATGACATTCTTTTTCAAGACATGGAACAAGAAGATAATAGTGTACATATACAAGCTGATATAGATATTATTCATATATAGCCAGAGGCTAAGTCCGTTGATCAGACTGATTTATTTAAACAAATTGATGATTTACATGATGATAGTTTTACTTTCAAGACAACCTAAACACCTAGAGGGGGGGGGGGGTGAATAGGTTCTAATTTCTTGTCTATAAATCTAGGCAGAATTCAATTACAATTTAAAACATCTAGCACAGCATTCACAGACAACTAAGCATCACAGATTGCATAATGTTTTATAGTGGTTCCCCAAGGTCTGGGTACATCCACTTTCCCCCTTCACCTATCTAGCAATATGCTAGATTCGGCCAAACTTCCACTATACTCAGATCCTCAGATCCTACAGCTCAGAACCAGGATAGGTTCCTACAACTCAGGCTCAACAGCCCTACCTCAGCCTTGCCTCAAGGCCTACGAATCAGAGAATAATCTTCTCCTACACTCAGGCAAATAGCCCTACCACTCAGAGATCACCTCTCCTACACTCAGCCTTTATAACACAGGCTTACAACTCAGATCTGTGTATACAGATCCTACAGAAATTTAGAAAAAGATATTTAGATGTCTTGCCTTTTTTGAGAGAGAAGAGGACAAGACACTTCTTGATCAGCTGATGAAATCAACTGAATCTGAGCTTTCTTCAAACCTTCTTGAATCTGAACTTAGCTGAGTTGATTTCCAAACAGCTTCTTGAGAAACCACTGATGGCTTCCTTCTTCTTCTTCAAGATGACTGGATCTCCCTCTATCCAACACCTTTACTAATACTTCAGACTTCTTCTTCTTAGACCTTCTGTTGAAGATCTTCTTTTTCACTTTCTTGAATTGAAACTTCAATAGGATCGTAATCCTTCTGTTTCTTCTTCTTAGATCTTCTTCTATTATTTTTCTTAGCTTAGCTGCATATCTAATTCCTTCTGAATGTGTCTATTTATAGACTTTCTTCATGGTAACCGGCTGATCCGGTTTTTAACTATTTTCTGACAGGTCTGACAGCTTCAGTTAAACGGTGGCAACCCACAGCTGTCAAGTCTTCAAACAGTTCTTGTACCTTAGCCTTGGACAGCAAAATGTCGAGACAGTCAGTTAGAAAGTGTCGAGACCAATCTGTCTATCTGTGTCGACACAAGTGACTTTGGTGTCGACACAGTTTTTGATGATGTCGACTAAGTTGCCTTTAAGTCGACACAGCTTCTTCAGAAAATAACTTGGTCTAGACTCTGCAGTGTGTCGACACAAGTCCTGTGTGTCGACACAGTTGTTGTAGATTCAGAACTTAGTATGTGTCGACTCAGCCTTCTGGTGTCGACACAGCAATCTTCAATTCTGCCAAAATGTGTCGACTCAGTCTTCTGGTGTCGACACAAGCATAGTCGACTTCTGCCAATATGTGTCGACTCAGTCTTCTGGTGTCGACACAAGCATAGTCGACTTCTGCCAATATGTGTCGACTCAATCTTCTGGTGTCGACTCATCTTTCTCTGGTCGACTATCTTTCACTAGTCGACTATCTTCCACTAGTCGACTATCTTTCTCTGGTCGACTATCTTTCACTAGTCGACTAACTTTCTCTGGGTGTCGACTATCTTTCACGGTGTCGACACTGCTTCCCAGTGCTGAGGTCGACGATTTTCTTTATGTGTCGACACTGCTTCCCAGTGTCGACATAAATGTGGTCGACCATCTTTCTCTGTGTCGACACTGATTTTCTGAAGTGTCGACACAAATATTCAGAAGTGTCGACACAATTTCTTCAGGTGTCGACATGTGGACTTAAAATATTTTTTCTGCATTCTTTAATACTTCTTCACCTGCAAATGTCAACTCAAAACAACATCAAATACACCTTGATGTATATCATTGAGCTAAGTTGGGCTTCTTCAAATCAGGTACACATTTTTCAATGTACCCAACAATCTCCCCCTATTTGGAGAAGTCATAACCCTTATAGCCAATGATATACACCATTTATAAAAAGTATAAACTGATGATATATGACATAACAGGAATACTTAATATAAACAAAACATAAAAATAATCCATCATAGAATGAACATAATATGATACCAAACAACATTTTGTTTATAACTTGATAATGTTTGAATACAGAGATTTACATTTAATGATTTAATCAAAACATTACAAAATACTTTGAAAGAACTAAAAATTAAGACTGATCAGGCTCTTTAATGACAATCCCTTTGCCAGATAGAACTTGAGCCTTCACAGGAGCTTCAGAATCTTCAGCTGGCTTCTTGCCTTTTAGATCAGCCTTCTTCTTTGCTTCTTCCTTGAGCCTTTGCCTTTCAAAATAATGAAAGGGCTTTGGGAAGTACTTGCTTGGCTCCTGAGCATCTGGAGGCAGCCTACCCAGCTTGGCTTTTCTTCTAAACTGTACAATGGCCTCTTGCCTGGCATCATACTTCTGCCATTCCATCTCATTGTACCACTTGCCTCTTTCCTGCACTTGGTCTTTGACAGCCTTCCATGCAATGAGTATTATATTTCTGGAAGTAGGACTCTACTGCTCAAAGTATGGCTTAAGTTCAGCCTGCTCTCTAAACCTTTTCTTAGATAGAAGAGCATCTTGCTGGTCTTTCAAAGTAGCCTCAGGCTTATCAACCTTCCCAATAACAATATTAGTAACCTCCTTTGGAGGACTATACATCCCTTGAACCTGCTGATCAATCATATCATAATCTGGAGGGGGGTAAATGACTTGGGCAACCTCAGGTTGATTGCCTTCAAGTAGACATGTTTGTATTCCTGACTCAGCCACCATAGCATCATCACACAATGGGGGATATCCAATTGTGGCTCGAATACTATTGGTCACCCATTTGGTGTGCTCTGAGCCTGCATGAACTAGCATCCTCTCCCCCTTTATGGCTTCTCTAGAAACATGATCTCTGAGATCGTCCTTTTGAAATCTGATTTGGCCATCCAGATAATTCACACCCTCTTTAAAAAATGGTTTTAACTTTAGAAGCTTGTCAGATATTTCCTTTTGAGAGATAGTGATTGCAGTCTTAACAGAAGCAATAGCAGCTTGAAAGTTCTTATCAAATTCTTCCATTTCTTTTGCTCTATCTGCAGGCAGGCCTAGAACAATCTTCTTCAATTCCTCAATGATCTCATGATGAGATTCAGTTAAATTCTCATTCATCCTTATCTGATTTTCCAAGACATAGCTTTGCTTTAAAGCAATGTCATCCACCTTAGGGATGATAGTCTGCTGTTGTTTTGCCAGATATACCACAGCATTACCTCCCTTATGGAAGCAATCTGTCATTTCCTTCTTATGCATATTGACCTCAAACCTAATTGATTTTATATCTTGAGCTAAGTCAAATTGCAGGGACTTGTTGTTCTCATCAACATATTTTTCTATAGCCACTCTGTGTTCATCCAATTTCACTTGTAAATCTACCAAGAACTTGTTATAATCAAAGTCAGAAGGAGTGTGATGTGCTATAGATTGTAGAGCCTGCTTATAGCTCTTGCTCCTTCTCTGGAAGACCATAAGTTTTCTCTTTTTAGCCACCCTAGCTTCTTCAGTCTCTGAATCACAAGTACTATCAATTTGAACTCTTTCTTTGGGAGGAGGAGAAACAGCTGCTTCAGTGCCATGTTGTACAGTCTCAACATGCACTGGCTCCCCCTCAATTTCTTGCTCCACTTCCAGACTATCAGTAATTATTTCATCATTTGGAAATAACTCCTCCAGAGTATATTCCTTCTGGGCTTGATCATTTGCAGTATTCAAATTTGGAGATTGATCAATTTGAGCATCTTCTTGCACTTGCTCCCCCTGGACCTGTGCAGAAATAGAAATATTAGAAATCTCTTTTGTAGGAAAATACACCAGCTCCCCCTGCACCTGTACCTGGTCATGAGTAGATACAGTTTGTGTAGGTGAATAAACTTGCTGAGCTAGTATACTTACTTCTTCTTCTTGAACTGCAGGTATTGTGGCATCCTGAACTTGTGTAGATGCAGGCTGATCTTCAACCTCTAGTCTTACTTGCTCTTCTTGTGGATGCCCAGTACTAGTAGCATGACCTGGGGATTTCTCAGGTGAATCCTGCCTTTCCACTTCAGGCATCTCTTTGGTCAGCACCCTATCCCATCTAGAGAACAATCTCATGTCCATCCTTCTCATGTGATTAATTTTAGTTCCAGGTTGTTGTTGCATAACCTCAGGAATCTCCTTACTTAGGTATATACTCATTATCCTAGCCAGATTTGGCTTCTTGATTCCTTCCTTAATCTTCTCAAAGATTACAGATGACCAATCCGTAGGAATTGTAAAAACAATCCTGGTCATTAGGCTGAACATATAGGCAGAAATCCTATCATGTCCACCTGGCTTGCACAGAATAACTTTTCCAACTACTTCTGACAGAAACTTGCCTTGTTGATTCATTCCTTTCCTATTGAAAGCAGCTCCAATTTTCATGGTGGAATCCAATCCACACCATTGAAGAGCCTCCCTTGATTTAGAAGCAGGGACATCCTCTTCATTCTCAATTATAGGTAATTGCAGAATTGTTCTTAACTTACTTGGTGTAATCTCCACTGGTGACCCATGAACTGTGGATTTTATCTCTTGACTTTCAGAGACTACAGATGCAGAAGTAAAGAACTCATGCACCTCCTTCTTTCATATCTTAGATGGTTCGGAGACCAGAAATTCTAATCCTGAGGCGGAGAGGAGAGAGATAACCTTGAGAACATCTGGAGGGGCAGCTGCAAAGGCCTGGCGCACCAACTCATATCCTTCATTCACATTGTCTTCAATCTTCGGCGCCATTGATCAGTCGAGAAAGCTTGAAAGATGAGAGAAAGAGAGAGAGAGGGAGAATGTCGACACAGGGTTTCGAAAACCTTGTAAGCGTGTCGACAGAAAGAGTTTTTGACCTATTTATACCTTCTGTTTAAAGAAGATCAAAAGTCGCCAAAAACAGACTATAAGTGTCGACACAGATGGATTGTGTCGACACAAGCTTCTATTGTCTCGACTACAAGTTCGTCTACTATGTGTCGACACCAATTTGCGGTTATGTCGACACCAGAGATATATAGTAGAGCATCAGAAATTCTGTGTCGACTCTTAGTATAAGTGTCGACACAAAAGCTGTAAGTGTCGACACCACTATCCTGGTGAAGTCGACACTACATTCCTGGATAAGTCGACAATAAGATTCTTAAGTATCGACACATATTTTCTGTGTCGACACAATATCTCTGACTTGTCGACATTACTATCCTGAGTCGACACATTATTACTGAATGTGTCGACACCATCTTACTTAGCCAATTTCTGTTTGTTCATCACAACTTATAAGTACAACAAAGTACTTTATACTACTTCAATGTGTCTTAATATCACTTGAATGTCTTGTTACAACTTCAACTTTATTATTGATGATTTTGTGATTACACTAATCAATGGTTAACATACCTAATTCAATTTTGAATTTATTGAATTTTGTCTCATCTAGGGGCTTAGTAAACACATCTGCTATTTGATAATCTGTTTTCACAAATTCCAATGAGATGTCTTCTTTTTCTACATGTTCTCTAAGAAAATGGTATTTTATTTCTATATGCTTAGTTCTACTATGAGAAACAGGATTATTAGCAATAGAAATTGCACTCTTAGAATCACACAAAAGAGGTGTTCTACTTACTTGAATACCATAATCCTTTAGCTGATGCTGCATCCATAATAGCTGTGCACAGCAGCTTCCAGCAGCAACATACTCTGACTCAGCTGTGGAAATTGCCACACTAGTCTGCTTCTTACTACTCCATGATATTAGTCTTCCTCCCAGGAATTGACAAGTACCTGTAGTACTCTTCCTATCCTCTCTACATCCTGCAAAATCTGCATCTGAATAGCCTGTTAGTTGAAAATCTCTATTCCTAGGGTACCAAAGACCTAGATTAGGTGTGCCCTTAAGATATCTCAGAATCCTTTTAACTGCAGTATAATGAGATTCTTTAGGGCAGGCTTGGTACCTAGCACAGACACATGTAGCATACATAATATCTGGTCTACTAGCAGTGAGATATAGTAGTGATCCAACTATTCCTCTATACAAAGTCTCATCAACAGGTTTACCTGCATCATCTTTGCATATAGGCATACTTGTTCCCATAGGAGTTCTCATGGTGGAGGATGACCCCATACCATATTTCTTAATCAATTCTTTGGTGAACTTAGACTGGGATATGGACAAGCCATCATCAGTCTGTCTTACTTGGAGTCCCAAGAAGAACTTCAGTTCCCCCATACTACTCATCTCAAACTTCCCTTGCATAAGTTTGGCAAACTTTTTACAAAGGTTGTTTTCAGTAGACCCAAAGATTATGTCATCAACATAGATCTGAACTAAGATGATCTTGCCTTTGGATTCCCTAAGGAATAGAGTTTTGTCAATTTTTCCTCTTGAGAATTTATTCTCAATAAGGAAAGTAGACAGGGTTTCATACCAAGCCCTTGGAGCTTGCTTTAACCCATACAGAGCTTTCCTAAGCTTATAAATAAAATCAGGTTTAAGAGGATCTACAAAACCTGATGGTTGCTCTACATATACTTCTTCTTTAAGATCACCATTCAGAAATGCTGACTTCACATCCATCTGGTATACTTTGAAGTCTTGATAGGCTGCATAGGCAAGGAATATTCTGATTGCCTCCAGCCTTGCTACAGGAGCAAAGGTTTGATCAAAGTCAATCCCTTCTTCCTGCCTGTATCCTTTTGCAACCAATCTTGCTTTATTCTTTACTATTATTCCACTTTCATCTAGCTTGTTCCTATATATCTATTTTGAGCCAAATATGTTGTGGCCTCTTGGTTTAGGAACAAGCTCCCAGACATTGCATCTTCTGAATTGATTCAGCTCCTCTTGCATAGCATCAATCCAGTGCTCGTCTTGGATAGCTTCTTCAAACTTCTTAGTCTCCATTTGTGACAGGAAACTTGAATGTAGAACTGTGTTTTGATTTCTGCTTCTAGTTTGCACCCCTTGTCTTGGATCACCTATTATCTGATCAGCTGGATGATCTCTTAAATGTCTTGTAGCTGGAGGAAGATTTCCTTCTGGTTGAATATCTCCAGCTCCTTCATTTAACTGATTCTTTTGATTTTCATCAGCTTCTATAGTGTCTTGTTCTCCCCCTGGACTGAAGCCTTCATTTTCCAATGCCCCATCTTCCTTTGATACTTCAGTAATGGAAAGCTTGTGCATACTTTTGCTTATACCTGTTGAGTCATTTGATCTACAAGACAACTCACAGTTGATTAATCTTGTTTCATCAAACACAACATGCACAGATTCTTCAACAACTTGAGTAGTTAAGTTGAAGACTCTATAGGCCTTACTATTTGTGCTGTACCCAACAAATATCCCATCCTGGGATTTGGCAGCAAACTTAGTCAAATATGACTTGCCATTGTTAAGTATATAACACTTGCAACCAAAGATCCTAAAGTAAGATAGATTTGGTTTTCTGCCTTTCACAATCTCATAGGGAGTCATTTTGTGGCTTTTGGTGATAGTATCCCTATTGATTACATGACAAGCAGTGTTAACTGCCTCAGCCCAAAAATATTCTGGGAGAGAGGTGTCACTCAATAGAGTTCTACCAGCTTCAATTAATGTTCTATTCTTTCTTTCAGCAATTCCATTTTGCTGAGGTGTTCTAGGTGAGGAGAACTCTTGGAAAATCCCAAAGTCTTTACACAAGTTTGTTATGCTTTCAGATTGAAACTCAGTACCATGGTCACTTCTGATTTTGACCACTGTACTATTCAGTTCATTCTGAATTTGCTTTACAAAATTAAGTAATACACTTGGGGTTTCAGATTTTTGTCTCAGAAAGAACACCCATGTAAATCTAGAATAGTCATCTACAACCACAAAAGTGTAGACCTTCCTACCTAGACTATGAACTGGCATAGGACCAAAAAGATCCATATGCAAGAGGTATAAGCACCTCACAGAATCCTTGTTTTCAAGGCTTTGAAAGGAGGATTTTGTCTGCTTGCCCTTTTGACAAGCTGAGCATATCCCTTCCTTTATACACTTAATTTGAGGTCCATTCCTCACTAACTCTTTGCTAAAGAGTTGGCCAATTGTCATGTAGTTTAGATGAGCCAATCTCTTGTGCCACTTAACACAATGAGAAGCATTGTCATCAGCTACAAGACAGATGGGAGAAGCCTTATTCTCACATTCAAAATTAAGACAATATACATTTCTCTTCCTATACCCAGTCAATATGATCTTTTGATCACTTGACCTCTTGATATGACATCCATCTTTAACAAATGAAATGTCATATCCTAAATCACTTAGCTGGCTTATGCTTATTAGATTATGTTTCAAACCTTTTACATAAGCCACTTGAGTGATAGTAATTAGGTTAGAAGAAATGTTACCAAACCCTTTGATGACTCCTTTTTCAGATCCACCAAAGATCACTTTAGGTCCATCTTTGACAGATGAATACTCCTTCAACAGCCCCTTTGTTCCAGTCATGTGCCTGGAACAACCACTATCCAAGTACCATATAGGGGCATGGTAACTTGGATTCACCTGCAACACAGAATTACTTACCCTTAGAACCCAAGTAAGTCTTGGGTCCTTGGTTCAGGTTAGCATTAATAAAGCTACCATAACCTCTTCTAACAGGTAGAATTTTGTTCTTTATAACACTTGTGTTATACCAGCAGTCTAGTGCAAAATGGCCTCTCTTGCCACAGCACCAACATTCAAACTTATTGTATCTAGATCCAGATACATCTTTGTCAGAAGAATTTCTGTTCATTGCTGGTGCTGCAGCAACTTCACCTACTGATTTCTTAAAACCATTGGGTTTATGACCATAGGTAGGCCTGCTTGCATTTACCCCCTTGTTCTTCAGAACATTAGTCTTATTATGACCTTGAATATTTTCATGATCATATTTGTTAGAAGGCACTTCCACCTTACTAAACTTTATGGGGACTGAAAGGTTTAGTGGCTGAACAGAAGCTTTGCCTTTCCTCTTGAATCTGCCAGCCCTGGAGTTACCTTTAAATCCTAATCCAGCCTTACCCTTTTGAGTGACAAATTCATCTATCAAGGGTAAGATAGATTTTGGCTTAGAGTAACTAGCCACTAAATCCCTTTCAATTCTAAGTCTGGCCTCCAGACTCTTCACTTGATCATTAGTATAATTAATTGTGCCCATCTGAATAATAGTTATATTCTTCAGCTTGGCTATTTCATTTAAGTTTTGATCAATAACTTTCTCTAACTTAGTTGTAGCAACCCTTAGTTCAGCAATTTCTTGAGCCTGAGATTTAACCAGGTTCTTGCTTTTCTTAAGGGCCTGCAATAGGTCCCCATACTTGTCTATCAATTGATAGACATCTCCTTCAGATTCAGATGCATCTACATCTCTTGATGCAAATGTAGCTGATTCTTCACTTGTACAACAAACAGATGTAATAGAAGGACATTGTACCTTATTATGACCAGACTGATTCTGGCATATGTCCTCTTCTGATCCTGCCATCAGCCCATACACTGATGATCCTTTTGTTCATTGATGGAGTCTAGCAACTGCAGAAACTCCTCTTCTTCAGATGCAGCATATAGTCCAATATATGCTTCAGCTTCAGATTCTGACTCTGAAGTTGACTGGTCTGTTAGACTCTTATCTTTCTTTGCAACAAAGGATTTCTCCTTCTTGCCTTTCTGATAAGTCTTCTTTTTGTCTGAAGATTCCTTTCTCTTATCAGGACAGTCAGCCACTACATGTCCAGGCCTATTGCAACAATAGCAGACAATCTTTGAAGTAGTGGCTTTGCTGGGCTTTGATCTGCTCTTCTCTTTCCTTGATGACCTTTTCTTCTGATAATAGTCATCAACTTGCTGTGATGTGGAAGGCCTAGACTTCCATTGCTTCTTTTTCAAGAACCTCTGGAATTGCCTTGTGAATGCAGCAAAGTCTGCATCTGAATCACAGCTTTCTGAACCCTTATCTGAATTTTCAGAACTATCTTCTGCAACTTCCTTAGGAGGAGATGGTGATTTCCTCCTATTCTTTCTAGTGGCTTATGCATTGAATGCCACAGTCTTTTCTCTATGCTCTCCTCTTGAATTCTTTTCCTCCTCCTTCCTCACCATAAGTTGCATTTCATAGGATAGCAACTTTCCAAACAAGGTGGGAGGAGATATCTCTGCCAATTTAGCCACTTCTCTTATGGCACAGATCTTTGTGTCCCAATCCTTTGTTAAGGATCTCAAGAATTTGTCATTCAGTTCATAAGTACTGAAGACTCTTCCATAGGACATAAGCTCATTCACAATTCAATAGAATTTCTTGTAGCACTCAGTTATGCTATCAGATTTTCCTTGTCTAAAACTTTCATACTCCTGATTGAGCATAGACTTCCTGTCCTGCCTTACTTCTTCAGATCCCTCCATGTAGACAATCAATGTGTCCCACATCTCTTTGGAGGTCTTGCAGTGAATCAGATTCTGAAATGTTGAATCATCTATGGAACTAACAATAATGTTCTGAGCTCTTTTATCCATGGTTGCCAAGATGATTTCATCCTTGGTCATCTCTGAATAACTCTTTGGAGTTTGGATATTTGCATCAAGAACTGATACCTTCATTGGTATGAAGGGGCCTTCCTGTACTGTGATGTAAATCCTTGGATCAGATGCCTCCATAAACAATCTGATTCTTTCTTTCCAAATTCCAAAAATTTCTTTCTTGCATATGGGTAATTTCATAGACCCTAGCTCCTTATGATTCTCACCAGAACCCATCTTTTTGAATCTTGATTCTGCCTATCAGATCTACCTCAGACTGTTAAGTCCTTTTTGAGGAACCTCCCTCTGATACCACTTGATAGTTTTACTTTCAAGACAACCTAAACACCTAGAGGGGGGGGGGGGGTGAATAGGTTCTAATTTCTTGTCTATAAATCTAGGCAGAATTCAATTACAATTTAAAACATCTAGCACAGCATTCACAGACAACTAAGCATCACAGATTGCACAATATTTTATAGTGGTTCCCCAAGGTCTGGGTACATCCACTTTCCCCCTTCACCTATCTAGCAATATGCTAGATTCGGCCAAACTTCCACTATACTCAGATCCTCAGATCCTACAGCTCAGAACGAGGATAGGTTCCTACAACTCAGGCTCAACAGCCCTACCTCAGCCTTGCCTCAAGGCCTACCACTCAGAGAATAATCTTCTCCTACACTCAGGCAAATAGCCCTACCACTCAGAGATCACCTCTCCTACACTCAGCCTTTATAACACAGGCTTACAACTCAGATCTGTGTATACAGATCCTACAGAAATTTAGAAAAAGATATTTAGATGTCTTGCCTTTTTTGAGAGAGAAGAGGACAAGACACTTCTTGATCAGCTGATGAAATCAACTGAATCTGAGCTTTCTTCAAAGCTTCTTGAATCTGAACTTAGCTGAGTTGATTTCCAAACAGCTTCTTGAGAAACCACTGATGGCTTCCTTCTTCTTCTTCAAGATGACTGGATCTCCCTCTATCCAACACCTTTACTGATACTTCAGACTTCTTCTTCTTAGACCTTCTGATGAAGATCTTCTTTTTCACTTTCTTGAATTGAAACTTCAACAGGATCGTAATCCTTCTGTTTCTTCTTCTTAGATCTTCTTCTATTATTTTTCTTAGCTTAGCTGCATATCTAATTCCTTCTGAATGTGTCTATTTATAGACTTTCTTCATGGTAACCGGCTGATCCGGTTTCTAACTGTTTTCTGACAGGTCTGACAGCTTCAGTTAAACGGTGGCAACCCACAGCTGTAAAATCTTCAAACAGTTCTTGTACCTTAGCCTTGGACAGCAAAATGTTGAGACAGTCAGTTAGAAAGTGTCGAGACCAATCTGTCTATCTGTGTCGACACAAGTGACTTTGGTGTCGACACAGTTTTTGATGATGTCGACTAAGTTGCCTTTAAGTCGACACAGCTTCTTCAGAAAATAACTTGGTCTAGACTCTGCAGTGTGTCGACACAAGTCCTGTGTGTCGACACAGTTGTTGTAGATTCAGAACTTAGTATGTGTCGACTCAGCCTTCTGGTGTCGACACAGCAATCTTCAATTCTGCCAAAATGTGTCGACTCAGTCTTCTGGTGTCGACACAAGCATAGTCGACTTCTGCCAATATGTGTCGACTCAGTCTTCTGGTGTCGACACAAGCATAGTCGACTTCTGCCAATATGTGTTGACTCAATCTTCTGGTGTCGACTCATCTTTCTCTGGTCGACTATCTTTCACTAGTCGACTATCTTCCACTAGTCGACTATCTTTCTCTGGTCGACTATCTTTCACTAGTCGACTAACTTTCTCTGGGTGTCGACTATCTTTCACGGTGTCGACACTGCTTCCCAGTGCTGAGGTCGACGATTTTCTTTATGTGTCGACACTGCTTCCCAGTGTCGACATAAATGTGGTCGACCATCTTTCTCTGTGTCGACATTGATTTTCTGAAGTGTCGACACAAATATTCAGAAGTGTCGACACAATTTCTTCAGGTGTCGACATGTGGACTTAGAATATTTTTCTGCATTCTTTAATACTTCTTCACCTGCACTTGTCAACTCAAAAGAACATCAAATACACCTTGATGTATATCATTGAGCTAAGTTGGGCTTCTTCAAATCAGGTACACATTTTTCAATGTACCCAACACATGATCTTCCAGAGGATGAATCTGGTGATGACTCAGAGTCAGATGACTCAGAAGATTCTAATTCTAAGAAAAGGAAATTGAAGAAGAAGGCTCCTACAAAGGTTGCTCCTAAACCATCTTCTACTATATATATTCCTTATTATATTCTGCATGGGATTAATCTTACACCAGACCATCCACATTGGATGAGGTACTCTAAAAATGAGCTAAATAAAAGGAAGAAGATGAGGAGATACTCTTCACCTCCAAAAACTTGGAGAGGACCTCCTCCTCCTCTTCCAACAGCAGGAGCAGCAGGAAATGTTTCTCAAAGGACTACCTCTCATTATAATTCTAGATCTTCAAGGTTAGGGTCTCAAAGTAGTCAGCAACAGTAAACAAAGCAAAACAGCCAGCAGACAAGTCAAAATAGCTCACAACAATCAGATTCAGAGAGGCCTCCTTCTCAAGTGTATGATCCAGAGATGGATCCAAATTTCAGGATGGCTAGATTTAATGAGCTTGTTGCTTTATCACAAATTAAGAAATTTAAGGCAGAAGGAAAGGGCACCTTTTAGTTCTCCACCATGTCCTCTTTTATAAAGAAGGAGCTTGACAAATATCAGATGAAGAACTTGTTTAATGTGGACAAGTACATGAGCTTGCATCCTAAGGCAGTTATGCCAAGGACTACCTCTCTAAAGATCATTAGCTCTCAGGATTTGAAGATGAGTCAAAGAGAAGCCATTGATCCTAACAGGAAGTTGATCTTTACTAAATCATGTTCAGATTCTCTCTCTGATGCTTCTAAGAAAGACAATTGATTTCTGATTTTATGTTTTAAACTGTGTTTATGCTTTTGAACTCTCAAAGCACTTAATTTTATATCTGCTGAAAATTTTTCTGCTACATATTTTCTGTTTTGTATTTTTCTATTGTAAATAGTATCCTCACCCAAATAGGGGGAGATTGTTGGAACCCTATTATTTATTTGGGCAAGGATCACTATCTTTTGTTTAGGATGTTTAATTTGACCCAATATGTATAGTCTAGGGTAATAGGCTATTATTTCCAGGGTTGCTCCTTCAGAAGAATTCCAAGGAAAGGAAGTTCGACGAATGCAAAAATTTTGTTCGACGAAAACAGAGCTGCGTTCGACGAACACCGAGCTCAGTTCGACGAACTCAGAGTTCTAACTCTGAGCTTTTCTCGAAGAATGCTGAGTTCCGTTCGACGAACGTTTATCTCAACTCAAAAGCTCAGCTCGAGGAACTACAAGCTCAGATCAATGAACTCCATTCTCAGTTTGACAAATTCCAGAGTTAGTTCGATGATTTCCAGGATTTAGTTCGACTAATTCTTTGCAGTGTTCAGACAATTTTATATTCAGAGGCAGATTGATTTTAAATGGCGTAATTTCAGTCAGTTATACTCTAGTATTTAATGCTTAATATTCTTAATGAATATAGCCATTTTGGCAGCATTAAATATGGAATTTTCACAGAGTTATTATTCTAATTAATCACCAGTGAAGTTAAGGAATGGTTTTAATTCCAAATATTTGAATATAACCGTTACTAATTCTTAGAGATTCTTCAGACAATTCAAGGAATGTTTTTGAAATTCAAATGTTTGAATTCTTCTCAGAGGATATATATTCAGAAAATTACAACTTAAATATACAACACAGAGATATAGATTTTGGATTACTGACTGAGACTTATACAGAGATTTTGGATAATTTTGCTTCTGACTCTCCAAGAGACAACCAATTTTCACAATCAGTCTGAAATTTCTACTAAAGAGAAACAACATTCTTGAAGGCCTACACCCTGAAGAAAAGTCTCCCTTTCCTGATCATAATATCTACACAAATCAGGGGGAGCGTTTTGCTTCATCAACATCCACTAGTCTTCTCAGAGAATCCTGACAGAGAAGACATCATCACCTTTTTTAGTTTTTTTTCATAAACTTTATACAGGGTTTTAACTCCATTCAAAAGTTATCTAATGGTTCCTAAGTCTCCTGATCAAAAGACTTAAGTTAGTTTTTGGGCACCCGATCAAAAGCTCAAAGGGTTGCTAGATCTCCCTTGGAAAAAAGATCTTTTGGTGGCAGGGCATCTGATCAAAAACCTATAGTAGATTCCTACTAGGGTGGTAGAAGAGTGGACATACCCAGATTTATTGGAAACCATTATATTTCCTTGTGTCATCTGTGATTGTTATTCTTCTTATTTGTGTGCTGTGATTTTTTGCTTTATACATATATATTATCACATACTTTAAATCCGCTATAGAAATAACTTAAAGTTTTAAAATACAATATTCACCCCCTCTAGTGTAAAGTAGATCTATCCCTCACTTTCAAGGACTACTACAAAACTAGTAAAAAACCTTCCAAGGAAGGAAGGTATGACTCAAAACCTAGTAAACATGTTTTTAATAAGATTATCTATTTTTACTGCAGCAAGCTAGGGCATGTTGTGGCTGAATGTCCTGTGAAGAAGAAGGAGGCTGATGAGAAATCACCATCATAAGAAGGGCAAGAAGGAGAAAACCTTCATTGCTAAAAAAGATAAAAGCTGGATTGACTCATCCTCCTCAGAGTCAGATGATGAAGATGAAGCCTACATTGGGATGATGTCTAGATTAGATGAGGAATCTTGCCAGGATCAGTCTGGACCATATAAGGTTAGTCCAAGTTTCTATACCTATATATGGTACTTGGATAGTGGTTGTTCCAGGCACATTAACTGAACAAAGAATAATCTTAGGGAGTTCATTTCAGTGAAGGATGGACCAAAGGTGATATTTGGTGGATCAGACAAAAGGATTACCAGAGGTTATGGTAAGATCTCAAATGGATTAGTCACATTCACAAATGTAGCTTATGTGGAAGGGTTGCAACACAACCTACAAGTATAAGCCAACTTTGTGATCTTGGCTATGATATTTCATTTCACAAGGATGAGTGCCACATAAAGAAGTTGTTGGGTACATTGGAAAATGTGTACCAGATTTGAAGAAGCCCAACCTAGCACAATGATATACATCAAGGTGTATTTGATGTTGTTTTGAGTTGACATGTGCAGGTGAAGAATTGATAAAGTATGCAGAAAAATTCTAAGTCCAAGTGTCGACACAGAGAAGGATGTGTCGACACATAGAAGAAACTAGTCGACACAACACTGGGAAGCAGTGTCGACACATAGCAGTTAGTCCACAACTACACTGGGAAAAAGTGTCGACACAGAGGAAGTGTGTCGACACATAGCAGTAAGTCGACACAACACTGGGAATTTTTGTCGACACAGAAGAAAAGCGTCGACCTCAACATTGGGAAAATGTGTCGACACAGAAGAATATAGTCTACCTCAAGTTTGTTGACACCAGCAAAATGTGTCGACACAGAAGAATATAGTCGACCTCAAGTTTGTCTACACCAGCAGAATGTGTCGACACATTGTGATTGAGTCGACACATTATAGCAGAGTTAGAAGAAGACTGTGTCGACACCTGAAGGCTAAGTCGACACTTACTAAGTTATGATTCTACAACAACTGTGTCGACACACAGGACTTGTGTCGACACACTGAAGTGTCAAGACCAAGTTATTTTCAGAAGAAGCTGTGTCGACTCAAAGGCAACTTAGTCGACATCACTGAAGACTGTGTCGACACCAAAGTCAATTGTGTCGACACAGATAGACAGATGGTCTCGACACTTTCTGACAGACTGTCTCGACAACTTGTGGTTCAAGTCTAAGGCACAGGACTTGTTTGAAGACTTGACAGCTGTGGGTTGCCACCGGTTAACTGAAGCTGTCAGACTTGTCAGAAAACGGTTAGAAACCGGATCAGCCGGTTACCATGAAGAAAGTCTATAAATAGACAGATTCAGGAGGAGAAAAATGAACCCTTGAAAAACATTGTTGAGAATCAAAAAGTTGAGAAAGATTACAATCCAATTCATTTCAAGAAAGTGCTAGGCACTTAAGAAGATCTTCTCCAGAAGATCTAAGAAGACTATCTAAGGATAGATCAAAGAAGAGTTCTAATCAGAATTCAGAAGAATCATTCAAAGTGCTGGATAGAGAGAGATCAAGCCAGAATTTGAAGAAGAAGAAAGAAACCACCAGTGGATTCTCAAGAAGCTGTTTGGAAATCAACTCAGCTAAGTTCATATTCAAGAAGCTTTGAAGAAAGCTCAGATACAGTTGATTTCATCAGCTGATCAAGAATTGTCTTGGCCTTTTCTCTCTCAATTTAGGCAAGACAGTTAAATAATCTTTTCTATATTTCTGTAGGATCTGTTTACACAGATCTGAGTTGTAAGCCTGTGTTATAAAGGCTGAGTGTAGGAGTGTTGAACTCTGAGTGGTAGGGCTGTTTGCCTGAGTGTAGGAGAAGGGTCTTCTCTGAGTTGTAGGCCTTGGGGCAAGGCTGAGGTAGGGCTGTTGTGCCTGAGTTGTAGGAACCAGTTGGGTTCTGAGTTGTAGGATCTGTTGATCTGAGATTAGTGGAAGTTTGGCCGAATCTAGCATACTGCTAGATATGTGAAGGGGGAAAGTGGATGTACCCAGACCTTGGGGAACCACTATAAAACATTGTGCAATCTGTGATGTTATAATTTCTGTGATTGCTATGATTATTGTGTTAGCCATTAAATTGAATTCTGCCTAGAAGTTTTTATAAAGAAGTAGAACCTATTCACCCCCCCTCTAGGTGTTTAGGTTGTCTTGAAAGTAAAACTATCAAGTGGTATCAGAGGGAGGTTCCTCAAAAAGGACTTAACAGTCTGAGGTAGTTCTGAAAGGCAGATTCAAGATTCAAGAAGATGGGTTCTAGAGAGAATCATAAGGAGCTAGGGTCTATGAAATTACCCATATGCAAGAAAGAAATCTTTGGAATCTGGAAATAAAGAGTCAGACTGTTTATGGAAGCATCTGACCCAAGAATTTACATCACAGTACAGGAAGGCCCCTTCATTCCAATGAAGGTATCAGTTCTTGATGCAAATATCCAAACTCCAAAGAGTTATTCAGAAATGACCAAGGATGAAATCATCTTGGTAACCATGGACAAAAGGGCACAGAACATCATTGTTAGTGCCATAGATGATTCAACATTTCAGAATCTGATTCACTGCAAGACCTCCAAGGAGATGTGGGACACATTGATTGTCTACATGGAGGGATCTGAAGAAGTAAGGCTGGACAGGAAGTCTATGCTAAATCAGGAGTATGAAAGCTTTAGACAAGGAAAATCTGATAGTATAACTGAGTGCTATAAGAAATTCTATAGAATTGTGAATGAGCTAATATCCTATGGAAGAGTCTTCAGTACCTATGAACTGAATGACAAATTCTTAAGATCCTTATCAAAGGATTAGGATACAAAGATCTGTGCCATAAGAGAAGTGGCTAAATTGGCAGAGATATCTCCTCCAACCCTGTTTGGAAAGTTACTATCCTATGAAATGCAACTTATGGTGAGGAAGGAGGAGGAAAGAAACTCAAGAGGAGAGCATAGAGAAAAGATTGTGGCATTCAATGCAGAAGCCACTAGAAAGAATAGGAGGATATCACCATCTCCTCCTAAGGAAGTTACAGAAGATAGTTCTGAAAGTTCAAACAAGGGTTCTGAAAGCTGTGATTCAGATGCAGATTTTGCTGCATTCACAAGACAATTCCAGAGGTTCTTGAAGAAGAAGCAGTGGAAGTCTAGGCCTTCCCATCACAGCAAGTAGATGACTATTATAAGAAGAAAAGGTCATCAAGGAAAGAGAAGAGCAGATCAAAGCCCAGCAAAGCCACTACTTCAAAGATTGTCTGTTATTGTTGCAATAGGCCTGGACATGTAGTGGCTGATTGTCCTGATAAGAGAAAGGAATCTTCAGAAAAGAAGAAGACTTATCAGAAAGGCAAGAAGGAGAAATCCTTTGTAGCAAAGAAAGATAAGAGTCTATCAGACCAGTCAACTTCAGAATCAGGATCTGAAGCTGAAGCATATATTGGACTATATGCTGCATCTGAGGAAGAGGAGTTTATGCAGTTGCTAGACTCCATCAATGAACATCAATGCATAGGGTTGATGACAAGATCAGAAGAGGACATATGCCAGAATCAGTCTGGTCCTAATGAGGTAAAATGTCCTTCCAGTACATCTGTTTGTAGTACAAGTGGAGAATCAGCTACATCTGCATCAAGTGATGAAGATGCATCTGAATCTGAAGGAGATGTCTATCAATTGATAGATAAGTATGGGGACTTGTTGCAGGCCCTTAAGAAAAGCAAGAACCTGGTTAAATCTCAGGCTCAGGAAATTGCTGAACTAAGGGTTGCAACAACTGAGTTAGAAAAAGTCCTTGATCAAAAATTAAATGAAATTGCCAAGCTGAAGAATATAACTATTATTCAGATGGGCACAATTAATTATACTAATGATCAAGTAAAGAGTATGGAGGCCAGACTTAGAATTGAAAGGGATTTAGTGGCTAGTTACTCTAAGCAAAAATCTGTCTTACCCTTGATAGATGAATTTGTCACTCAAAAGGGTAAGGCTGTATTAGGATTTAAAGGTAACTCCAGGGCTGACAGATTCAAGAGGAAAGGCAAAGCTCCTGTCCAGCCACTAAACCTTTCAGTCCCCATAAAGTTTAGTAAGGTGAAAATGCCTTCTAACAAATATGATCATGAAGACATTCAAGGTCATATTAAGACTAATGTTCTGAAGAACAAGGGTGTAAATGCAAGCAGGCCTACCTATGGTCATAAACCCAATGGTTTTAAGAAATCAGTAGGTGAAGTTGCAACAGCACCAGCAATGAACAGAAATTCTTCTGACAAGGATGTATCTAGATCTAGATACAATAAGTTTGAATGTTGGTGCTGTGGCAAGAGAGGCCATTTTGCATTAGACTGCTGGTATAACACAAGTGTTATAAAGAATAAGAGTCTACCTGTTAGAAGAGGTTATGATAGCTTTATTAATGCTAACCTGAACCAAGGACCCAAGACTTACTTGGATTCTAAGGGTAAGTAATTCTGTATTGCAGGTGAATCCAAGTAACCATGCCCCTATATGGTACTTGGATAGTGGTTGTTCCAGGCACATGACTGGAACAAAGGGGCTGCTGAAGGAGTATTCATCTGTCAAAGATGGACCTAAAGTGATCTTTGGTGGATCTGAGAAGGGAGTCATCAAAGGGTTTGGTAACATTTCTTCTAACCTAATTACTATCACCCAAGTGGCCTATGTAAAAGGTTTGAAACATAATCTAATAAGCATAAGCCAGCTGAGTGATCTAGGATATGAAATTTCATTTGGTAAGAATGGATGTCATATCAAAAGGTCAAGTGATCAAGAGATCATATTGACTGGGTATAGGAAGAGAAATGTATATTGCCTTAATTTTGAATGTGAGAATAAGGCTTCCCCCATTTGTCTTGTAGCTGATGACAATGCTTCCCATTGTGTTAAGTGGCACAAGAGATTGGCTCATCTAAACTACAAGACAATTGGCCAACTCATTAGTAAAGAACTAGTGAGGAATGAGCCTCAAGTTAAGTGTATAAAGGAAGGGGTATGCTCAGCTTGTCAAAAGGGCAAGCAGACAAAATCCTCATTTCAAAGCCTTGAAAACAAGGATTCTGTGAGGTGCTTATACCTCTTGCATATGGATCTTTTTGGTCCTATGCCAGTTCATAGTCTAGGTAGAAAGGTCTACACTTTTGTGGTTGTAGATGACTATTCTAGATTTACATGGGTGTTCTTTCTGAGACAAAAATCTGAAACCCCAAGTGTATTACTTAATTTTGTAAAGCAAATTCAGAATGAACTGAATAGTACAGTGGTCAAAATCAGAAGTGACCATGGTACTGAGTTTCAATCTGAAAGCATGACAAGATTATGTGAGGACTTTGGGATTTTTCAAGAGTTCTCCTCACCAAGAACACCTCAGCAAAATGGGATTGCTGAAAGAAAGAATAGGACATTAATTGAAGCTGGTAGAACTCTATTGAGTGAAACCTCTCTCCCAGAATATTTCTGGGCTGAGGCAGTTAACACTGCTTGTCATGTCATCAATAGGGCTTCTATCACCAAAAGCCATAGAAAGACTCCCTATGAGATTGTGAAAGGCAGAAAACCAAATCTATCCTATTTTAGGATCTTTGGTTGCAAGTGCTATATACTTAACAATGGCAAGTCATATTTGACTAAGTTTGCTGCCAAATCCCAGGATGGGATATTTGTTGGGTACAGCACAAATAGTAAGGCCTATAGAGTCTTCAACTTAACTACTCAAGTTGTTGAAGAATCTGTGCATGTTGTATTTGATGAAACAAGATTAATCAATTGTGAGTTGTCTTGTAGATCAAATGACTCAACAGGTATAAGCAAGAGGATGGACAAGCTCTCCATTGCTGAAGCTTCAAAGGAAGATGGAGCATTGGAAAATGAAGGCTGCTGTCCAGGGGGAGTACAAGAGATAATGGAAGCTGATGAAAACCAAGAGGTTCAGCAGAATGAAGAAGCTGGAGATGCTCAACCTGAAGGGAATCTTCCTCCAGTTAAAGATATCTAAGAGATCATCCTGCTGATCAGATAATTGGTGATCCAAGACAAGGAGTGCAAACTAGAAGCAGAAATCAAAGCACAGTTTTGCATTCAAGTTTCTTGTCTCAAATGGAACCTAAGAAGTTTGAAGAAGCTATCCAAGACCAGCACTGGATTGATGCTATGCAAGAGGAGCTGAATCAATTCAGAAGGTGCAAAGTCTGGGAGCTTGTTCCTAAACCAAGAGGCCACAACATAATTGGCACTAAGTGGATCTATAGGAACAAGCTAGATGAAAGTGGGATAATAGTGAAGAATAAAGCAAGATTGGTTGCAAAAGGATACAGGCAGGAAGAAGGGATTGACTTTGATCAAACCTTTGCTCCAGTAGCAAGGCTGGAGGCTATCAGAATATTCCTTGCCTATGCAGCCTATCAAGACTTCAAAGTATACCAGATGGATGTGAAGTCAGCATTTCTGAATGGTGATCTTAAAGAAGAAGTATATGTAGAGCAGCCATCAGGTTTTGTAGATTCTCTTAAACCTGATTCTGTGTATAAGCTTAGGAAAGCTTTGTATGGGTTAAAACAAGCTCCAAGGGCTTGGTATGAAACCCTGTCTACCTTCCTCATTAAGAATAAATTCTCAAGAGGAAAGATAGACAAAACTCTATTCCGTGAAGGGAATCCAAAGGTAAGATCATCTTAGTTCAGATCTATGTTGATGACATAATCTTTGGATCTACTGAAAACAACCTTTGTAAAAAGTTTGCCAAACTTATGCAAGGGAAGTTTGAAATGAGCAGTATGGGAGAACTTAAGTTCTTCTTGGGACTCCAAGTAAGACAGACTGATGATGGATTGTCCATATCCCAGTCTAAGTTCACCAAAGAATTAATTAAGAAATATGGTATGGAGTCATCCTCCACCATGAGAACTCCTATGGGAACAAGTATGCCTATATGCAAAGATGAGGCAGGTAAACCTGTTGATGAATCATTGTATAGAGGAATAGTTGGGTCTCTACTATATCTCACTGCTAGTAGACCAGACATTATGTATGCAACATGTGTCTGTGCTAGATACCAAGCCTGTCCTAAAGAATCTCATTATACTGCAGTCAAAAGGATTCTGAGATATCTTAAGGGCACACCTAATCTAGGTCTTTGGTACCCTAGGAATAGAGATTTTCAACTAACAGGCTATTCAGATGCAGATTTTGCAGGATGTAGAGAGGATAGAAAGAGTACTACAGGTACTTGTCAATTCCTGGGAGGAAGACTAATATCATGGAGTAGTAAGAAGCAGACTAGTGTGGCAATTTCCACAGCTGAGTCAGAGTATGTTGCTGCTGGAAGCTGCTGTGCACAGCTATTGTGGATGCAGCATCAGCTTAAGGATTATGGTATTCAGGTAAGTAGAACACCCCTTTTATGTGATTCTAAGAGTGCTATTTCTATTGCTAATAATCCAGTTTCTCATAGTAGAACTAAGCATATAGAAATCAAATACCATTTTCTTAGAGAACATGTAGAAAAAGGAGACATCTCATTAGAATTTGTAAAAACAGATTATCAAATAGCAGATGTATTTACTAAGCCTTTAGATGAAACCAAATTCAATAAATTCAAAATTGAATTAGGTATGTTAACCATTGATTAATGTATTAACAAAATCATTAACAATGCAATTGAAGTGGTATGTAAGTAAGTTAAAGTAATAACAACATAATTAAGTGTTAAAAAAAGGACACATTGAAAGTAACACTTACAAGTGGTGTTGAACCAACAGAAATTAGCTAAGTAAGAATGTGTCGACACATTCAGTAATAATGTGTCGACTCAGAGAAATAATGTCGACAAGTCAGAAATATTGTGTCGACACAGAGAATATGTGTCGACACTTAAGAGTTATATTGTCGACTTAACCAGAAAAGTAATGTCGACTCAACCAGGATAATGGTGTCGACACTTACAGAATATGTGTCGACACTTATCCTTAGAGTCGACACAGAATTTCTGTCTATCTACTATGTATCCAAGGTGTCGACATAACCACAAATTGGTGTCGACACATAGTGGGCTGAAGTAATGTCGAGATAATAGAAGTTTGTGTCGACACATTCCGTCTGTGTCGACACATTTAGTCTGTTTTTGGCGCCTTTTGAACTTCTTTTAACAGAAGGTATAAATAGGTCAAAAACTCTTTCTGTCGACACGCTTCCAAGGTTTTCGAGACTAAAACCCTGTGTCGACAGTCTATCTTCCTCTCTTCTCTCAAGCTTTCTCGACAAATTGATGGCGCCAAGGATTGAAGACAACGTCAATGAAGGGTATGAGTTAGTGCGCCAGGCCTTTGCAGATGCGCCGCCAGATGTTCAAGGGGTTATCACCCTCCTCTCCGAGTCAGGGTTAGAATTTCTCATCTCAGAACCGACTAAAATCTGGAAGAAGGAGGTGCACGAGTTCTTTATCTCTGCATCAGTCCACTCAAATGGCCTCAAGATTAAGTCCAATGTTCAAGGGACTAAGGTGAAGACTACTCCAAGAAATTTAAGAAAGATCTTTCAATTACAAGTAGTTGAGAATGAAGAGGAAGTTCCTAGTTCTAAGACAAGGGAAGCCCTTCAATGGTGTGGACTGGACTCGAGCATGAAGATTGGAACTGCATTCAACAGGAAGGGTATGAATCAGCAAGGGAAGTTCTTGTCTGAAATTGTTGGGAAAGTGATCCTCTGCAAGACAGGTGGACATGATAGGATTTCTGCCTATATGTTCAGCCTTATGACCAGGATTGTTTTTACAATTCCTACTGATTGGTCAGGAGTACTCTTTGACAAGATCAAAGAAGGAATCAAGAAGCCCAACATGGCTAGAATCATGAGCTTATATCTCACTGGAGTGATTCCTGAGGTGATGCAGCAACTGCCAGGGACTAAGATCAATCATATGAGAAGAATGGATATGAGACTGTTCTCTAGGTGGGATAGGGTGCTGTCCAAGGATGTGCCTGAAGAGAGCAGGCCAGACACCCCTGTGAAATCCCCTTCTCAAGCTCAAGAAACTGAACAACAATAAGGAGACCCACTCAGGACACAGGTTGAAGAACAGCCTGACTCAACTATAGTCCAGCAAGTGTCAACACCTGCACAGATACAGGGGGAGCCAGTTCACTCTCCTGCTCAAAATGTATCTACTCCTGATCAGGTACAAGTGTAGGGGGAGCTAATGTATTTTACTATAAAAGACATTGCTCATATTCTTATTACTGCACAGGTTCAGGGGGAGCTATTGTCAGTACAAGTGCAAGAGGAAGCACAGTTAGACTTATCTCAAGATTTAACTGCTGCTGTAGTTATAACTCAACTGGAATTTACTCTGGAGGAGTTATTCCCTGATGCTGATACTACTACAGATAAAGAAGGAGGATGACAAGAAATTGAGAAGTCCATAGGTATGGAAATTGATCAGGAAGCTGAAGTTGAGCCACAGGTTGAGGGGGAGCCAGTGGATGTTGAGACTGAGCACCAGGTCACTGGGACAGATACACTTCATCCTCCTCAAGAAAGAATTCACCTAGATACTTCATCTGATACTGAAACTGAAGAAGCCAGGCTGGCCAAGAAAAGAAAACTTGTTGTATTTAAGAGAAGAAGCAAGAATTATAAGCAAGCTTTACAGACAACACCTCAACAAGTATCTCCTGCCTTTGATCATAACAAGTTTATGGTAGATCTACAGGTAAAATTGGATGAACAAAGAATGGCTCTGGAAAAGTATGTTGATGAAAATAGCAAGTCACTTCAGTTTGACTTAGCTCAGGATATAAAGTCCATCCAGTTTCAAGTCAACATGCATAAGAAAGAAATGACAGATTGCTTCCAAAAGGGAGGCCATGCTGTGGTTTATCTTGCTCAACAACAGGAGGCTATTACTAAAAAGGTAGATGATGTTGTCCTGAAGCAAAGCTATGTCTTGGAAAATCAGTTAAGAATGAATGATAATTTAACTGAATCTCATCATGAGATAATAGAGGAAGTGAAAAAGATTGTTCCAGGCCTGCCTGTAGATAAAACAAAAGAAAAGGAAGAGTTTAATAAGCAATTTCAAGATGCCATTGCCTCAGTACAAACTGCTATCTCCACCTGCCAACAGGAAATATCAACCAAGCTGCAAAAGTTGAAACCATTTTATAAAGATGGTATAAATTATTTAGATGGACAGATAAGGTTTCAGAAGGATGATCTTAGAGATCATATGACCAGAGAAGTCATAAAGGGGGAGAGGTTATTGATTCATGCAGGCCAAGAGCACTCTAAATGGGTGACAAATAGTATAAGAGCCACCTTGGGATGTCCACCCTTATGTGATGATGATATGATGGCTGAATCAGGCATTCAAGCAGGACTACTTGAAGGCAACCAACCTGAGGTTGCCCAAGTTATTTACCCCCCTTCTGATTTTGATATTCTGGATAAGCAAGTGCAGGATATGTATAGTCCTCCAAAGGAGGTGCATAATGTTGTGATTGAGAAAGTTGAGATGCCAGAGGCCTTCCTGAAAGAACAGCAAGATGCTCTATTAGCAAAGAAGAGATTTAGAGAGCAGACTGCACTTAAGCCAGATTATGAGTAGTGGAGTCCTACTTCAAGGAACATAATACTCACTGCATGGAAGGCTGTACAAGACAAAGTTCATGAGAGAGGGAAGTGGTACAATGAGATAGAATGGCAGAAGTATGAGGCAAGACAGGAAGCAATAGTACAATTCAGAAGGAAAGCTAAGCTGGGGAGGCTGTCACCAGATGCTAAGGAGCCAAGCAAGTACTTCCCAAAGCCTTTTCACTATTTTGAAAGGCAAAGGCTCAAGGAAGAAGCAAAGAAGAAAGTTGATCTAAAAGGAAAGAAGATAGCTGAAGAATCAGAAGCTCCCGTGACAGCTAAAATTCAATCTGGCAAAGGGATTATCATTAAAGACCCTGATCAATCTTGATTGTGTTTTAGTTCCTTCATAATGTTTTGTAATGTTGTGATGTGATCATTAAATGTAAAACAATGTAATCAAACATTACCCAGTAATAAACAAAATATTTTTTAAATCTATGATAGATTGTTTTATCTATGATGTTTTTATTATTTTGTTTATAATTAAGTATCCCTGTGTTTTTGTCATATATCATCATTTAGTACTGTTTATAAATGGTGTATATTATTGGCTATAAGGGTTATGACTTCTCCAAATAGGGGGAGATTGTTGGGTACATTGGAAAATGTGTACCTGATTTGAAGAAGCCCAACCTAGCTCAATGATATACATCAAGGTGTATTTGATGTTGTTTTGAGTTGACATGTGCAGGTGAAGAATTGATAAAGTATGCAGAAAAATTCTAAGTCCAAGTGTCGATACAGAGAAGGATGTGTCGACACATAGAAGAAACTAGTCGACACAACACTGGGAAGCAGTGTCGACACATAGCAGTTAGTCTACAACTATACTGGGAAAAAGTGTCGACACAGAGGAAGTGTGTCGACACATAGCAGTAAGTCGACACAATACTGGGAATTTGTGTCGACACAGAAGAAAAGCGTCGACCTCAACATTGGGAAAATGTGTCGACACAGAAGAATATAGTCGACCTCAAGTTTGTCGACACCAGCAAAATGTGTCGACACAGAAGAATATAGTCGACCTCAAGTTTGTGTACACCAGCAGAATGTGTCAACACATTGTGATTGAGTCGACACATTATAGCAGAGTTAAAAGAAGACTGTGTCGACACCTGAAGGCTAAGTCGACACTTACTAAGTTATGATTCTACAACAACTGTGTCGACACACAGGACTTGTGTCGACACACTGAAGTGTCAAGACCAAGTTATTTTCAGAAGAAGCTGTGTCGACTCAAAGGCAACTTAGTCGACATCACTGAAGACTGTGTCGACACCAAAGTCAATTGTGTCGACACAGATAGACAGATGGTCTCGACACTTTCTGACAGTCTGTCTCGACAACTTGTGGTTCAAGACTAAGGCACAGGACTTGTTTGAAGACTTGACAGCTGTGGGTTGCCACCGGTTAACTGAAGCTGTCAGACTTGTCAGAAAACGGTTAGAAATCGGATCAGCCGGTTACCATGAAGAAAGTCTATAAATAGACAGATTCAGGAGGAGAAAAATGAACCCTTGAAAAACATTGTTGAGAATCAAAAAGTTGAGAAAGATTACAATCCAATTCATTTCAAGAAAGTGCTAGGCACTTAAGAAGATCTTCTCCAGAAGATCTAAGAAGACTATCTAAGGATAGATCAAAGAAGAGTTCTAATCAGAATTCAGAAGAATCATTCAAAGTGCTGGATAGAGAGAGATCAAGCCAGAATTTGAAGAAGAAGAAAGAAACCACCAGTGGATTCTCAAGAAGCTGTTTGGAAATCAACTCAGCTAAGTTCATATTCAAGAAGCTTTGAAGAAAGCTCAGATACAGTTGATTTCATCAGCTGATCAAGAATTGTCTTTGCCTTTTCTCTCTCAATTTAGGCAAGACAGTTAAATAATCTTTTCTATATTTCTATAGGATCTGTTTACACAGATCTGAGTTGTAAGCCTGTGTTATAAAGGCTGAGTGTAGGAGTGTTGAACTCTGAGTGGTAGGGCTGTTTGCCTGAGTGTAGGAGAAGGGTCTTCTCTGAGTTGTAGGCCTTGGGGCAAGGCTGAGGTAGGGCTGTTGTGCCTGAGTTGTAGGAACCAGTTGGGTTCTGAGTTGTAGGATCTGTTGATCTGAGATTAGTGGAAGTTTGGCCAAATCTAGCATACTGCTAGATAGGTGAAGGGGGAAAGTGGATGTACCCAGACCTTGGGGAACCACTATAAAACATTGTGCAATCTGTGATGTTTTAATTTCTGTGATTGCTGTGATTATTGTGTTAGACATTAAATTGAATTCTGCCTAGAAGTTTTTATAAAGAAGTAGAACCTATTCACCCCCCCCCCCCCCCGTCTAGGTGTTTAGGTTGTCTTGAAAGTAAAACTATCAGAAGTCATGGGACCAAGAGGTCATCTTGACAAACACTATGAGTGGGAATGTGTACTGTATAAATTTTATTTATGTAAATTCAAACTCTCCTATTTGCCTAGTTGTAGATGAGAAAGCCTTACACTATGTCAATGAAATACGAGGCCAGATCATTTGAACTATAAGACCATAGGCAAGCTCTTTAGTAAAGAGCTAGTTAAAAATGGTCCTAAAATAGTATGCACTAAGGAAGGAATTTGCTCTGCATGCCAAAAGGGCAAGCAGACCAAAGCTTCTTTTAAAAGCATTGGGACTTAAGACTCTATGAGGTGTTTATACCTCCTGCATATGAGCTTGTTTGGTCATATGCTAGTTCATAGTCTTGGTAGGAAAGTCTAAACCTTTGTGATTGTTGATGACTTTTCCAAATTTACTTGGGTTTTCTTTTTAAGGAAAAAGTCTGAAACCCCCAATGTCTTCAAGAAATTTGTCAAACAAATGCAAAATGAATTGAATAGTTTTATGGTCAGATTCAGAAGTGATCATGGAACTGAGTTTCAATCCGAATGCATGACAAGAATATTTATGAAGAACTTGGGATTCATTAAGAGTTTTCCTCTCTAAGAACACCCCATCAAAATGGGATTACTAAGAGGAAGAATATGACTCTCATAGAAGCTGGTAGGAAATTACTGAATGACACAACTCTCCAAGAATATTTTTGGGCTGAGGCAGTAAACACTGCTTGTCATGTCCTCAACAAGGCTTATATCATTAAGATCCATTAAAAGACTCCTTATGAGATATTTAAGAGCAGAAAACAAAACCTTGTATATCTCAGAATTTTTGGGAGCAATGCTATGTGCTTAACAATGAGAAATCCTATATAACTAAGTTTACTTCCAAGTCCTTAGAAGGGATTTTTGTTGGGTAGAATAATCATAGTAAGGCCTATATGATCTATAACTTGACAAGTCAAGTTATAGTGGAGTCAGTAAATATAGTGTTTGATGAATCGAATATGATTAATAATGAGCTGTCAAGCTCCTTTTCTAATCCTGTATGCATAAAAGTGATCATGGAAAAGCTGACAGTTAAGGAAGCTGAACCTATAGTACAAAACAAAGATGAAAGTGTGCGGATTCCAGAGGAAGCACAAGGCACACAGGAAGTTGATGATGTTCAACATGATGGAGACTTTGGAACACAGAATGCTAAAGGAAGACTGCCTCCAGCAGTCAGGCATTTGAAGTATCATCTAGGCCAACAGATCATTGGTGATGCAAGTCAAGGTGTAGTGACAAGGAGAAAATGTCTCAACATAACAATGCACTCCAGTTTCTTGTCACAAGTAGAGACCAAAAAGATTGAAGAGGCAAATATGGATCAATTTTGGATTGTAGCTATGCAAGAAGAATTGAACTAGTTTAAGAGGTGTGAGGTCTGGAAGTATGTTCCCAGACCACAAAGACATAATGTCATTGGAACCAAGTGGATCTATAGGAATAAACTTGATGAAAATGGCATTATAATCAAGAATAAAGCTAGTCTGGTAGCTCAGGGGTACAAATAAGAAGAAGGTTTTGACTTTGATCAAACCTTTGCCCCTGTATCAAGACTAGAATCCATCAGACTATTCCTTGCATATGCTGCATACCAAAGTTTCAGAGTCTACCAGATGGATGTGAAGTCAGCCTTCCTGAATGGAGACTTGAAGGAAGAAGTCTATGTTGAACAACCTCTAGGTTTTGTTATTTCTAACCAATCAAATTTTGTTTATAGACTTAAAAAAGCTTTATATGAGTTGAAACAAGCTCCTAGAGCATGTTATGAAACCCTATCTAGCTTACTCATTGAGAACAAATTCTCAAGGGGGAAGATAGACAAGAGCCTATTTCTAAGGGAATATAAGGGCAAGATCATTCTAGTCTAGATATATGTTGATGACATTATTTTTGAATCTACTGATGATAACCTTTGCAGAAAGTTTGCCAAACTTATGCATGGGAAGTTTGAAATGAGCAGTATGAGTGAACTTAAGTTCTTCTTGGATTTACAAATAAGACAAATTGACAACGGATTATCCATATCTCATTCTAAGTTTACCAGGGAATTGATAAATAAATTTTGGATGGAGAATGCCTCCACCATGAAAACTCCCATGGGGTCAAAAATGTCTTTAGACAAGGATGAGACAGGAAAACTTATTGATCAAACTTTGTATAGAGGGATAATTGACTCCCTTCTATACCTAATTGCTAGTAGGCCAGACATTATGTATGCTACATGTATCTATGTTAGATATCAGGTATGCCCTAAAGAATATCATTACTCTACTGCTTAGAGAATTTTGAGATATCTAAAGGGCACACCAAATCTTGGACTTTGCTACCCTAAGAATAGGGATTTTGAACTAATAGGCTTTTCAGATGCATACTTTGCAGGCTGTAGAGAAGACAGGAAAAGCACATCAGGCTCCTATCAATTTCGGGGAAAAAGGCTAGTGTCATGGAGCAGCAAGAAGCAAACAAGTTTTTATATTTCTACTACAGAGTCGGAATACATAGCTGTAGGGAGCTGTTGTGCATAGTTACTGTGGATCCAACATCAACTTCAGGATTATAACATTCAGCTAAGTAAAAGCTCTTTAAGTGCAATATCTATAGCTAGGAATCCTGTCTCACATAGTAGGACTAAGCACATAGAGATTATATATCACTTTATAAGAGAGCATGTGGAATATGAGGATATTAGTCTTCAGTTTATTCTAACAGAAAAGTAAGTAGCTCACATTTTCACCAAGCCACTAGATGAAGCAAAGTTCAATACTTTCAAGTTTGAGTTGGGAATGTTGAACTTGTTATAACTTCAGTTGCCCTTCATATTTTTTGGCTGCAGGAAATACTTCATCTTACAGGATGGAGTAGAATTAATATCAAAAAGGTTGGCAGAAGTTGCTCTTGGTGAGGGGGAGAAAGTCCAGCATTAGTGGGTTATCTGTAATCAAAAAAGGGGAGAAGATAACCCGAGATGGCCAGATTCTCCCTAACTATTCTACAAAAGTCAAAAAGGGGGAGAAGAAGCAGCAAAGTAGGGGGATAAATAGGGGAAACTGCCAAATGGTATGCAGGTGGTGTTCCCATACAAAGGAAAAAAGGTGAACCATACAGCAAAGCAGGGGGAGTAAGTGATGCTCACTATACTAGCAGAAAAATAGGAATTGTGGTAACCCTGGTAACCCATAACTCTCTTAGGGTTAATAAATTGTTGTATTTTGTTATTGCATATGTTAGTGTATATCATCGACAAAGGTATTTCAAGTGATGCTTTGACTTCTTCAAATAAGGGGAGATTGTTAGGTCCATTGATCCCAATGTCCCAGATTTGTAAGAAGTCAATCAAGTTAATGATATACACATAGTTGTATTTGATGTATGTTTATGTTCATGCACGCAGGTTAGTCCTTATTACACTAATTGGACAAGTGGTCACAAGATAGGCATGTGGAGATGCTAAAATTCTGTCTAAGTCCATAGGCGTTGAGTGAAGTAAGCTCACTCAACGCCAGATGCCTTAAGAAAGGAAGCTGGACAGATAAATTTCACTAAGTCCATAAGCAAAAATAATTGTGAGCAGTCAAAGGCAAAGTTTCAGCAAGCAGGAAAGTCAACTAAGGCCGAAAATATTGAGTGATGTCAACTCACTCAACGCCACACAACATAATTCATTGAGTAAAGCTGCCATAGTCAAATACCCAGAGTTTCTGGCAAAGAAAAATATACTAAGTCCAAAAACGTTGAGTGAAGCTTGGTCACTCAACGCCATATAGTGTCTGTCAAAGCCACAACAAATCTATCAAAGAAATTCGACTAAGTTCAAAAGCATTGAGTGAAGCCAGTTCACTCAATGCCATACTGATTCAGTTAAAGTCTTGGAAGAAAGACAAATTTTTTGTCTAAGTATAAATAGTGGTTAGTGAAGTCATCTCACTCAATGCCAAAAGAAGAAAGCGTTGACTCATGCTGCTATTGTCAATGCCGAAGAAGAAAATAGAATTTGGCTAAGGCAAAAAGCATTGAGTATAGCCAGTTCACTCAATGCCTAGTAAAATGTTGAGGCTGAAGGAGAAAGCGTTGAGTGTAGTCAACACACTCAACACCTTTATGCAGAGCAAAATTATTCTAAGTCCAGAATCATTGAGTGAAGCAAGTTCACTCAACGCTCTCAATGCCATAGTTGCAGAAAGGGCCGAAGATCAAGCTAAGGCAAAAATAATTGAGCGAAGCTTATACACTCAATGCTCTCAATGCCTAGTGTTGTAGAAGGATGTAGAATGTTGACTAAGTTAAAAAGTGTTGAGTGGAGCGTACTCACTCAACGCCTATCAGAGCAGGAAATTTTCTAAGTCCATATTTGTTGAGTAAAGCTTGTTCACTCAACACACTCAATTCCTTGGTAGTTGTCTGAAATTTTCTAAGTCCAGAATGGCTGACGCCAGCAAAGTCAACAAAAGTCAACAAAATTCAAAATGATTAAGGAAGAGTTGTAATTTATTACTAACATCGCCGTCAGTCTCATTTTGTAAAACTAAGGATATAATCAGCCATTAAAGCAATGACACGTGTAAATCAACTCGCTAGATGACAGGATTATAAATAGAAGATGAGATCTAGATCGAGACAAGTTTTTGAGGGATAAATTAATTACAAAAAAGTTGTGCGGGACTTCGTCTTCTTCCCCTGCCATTGTTGCAGAAACAAGAAGATCGTATCGATGATTCTGAAGGGTTTCTTAGTTAGCTGTAGCGATCAACGTCTATTACAGCAAGATCAGAGGATTTCTCTGATGAAGAAGAATCAATCTAGGTTATCCCTAGCTGAAATTGCTTCAAGATCCAAGACGGGCTGAATTTGAAGATCAATCTCTGGATCTGTGAAGAAGAGGTAGATCAGTCTGTGTTTTGCAAAACAGGTTAGCTGATTGAAGATCGTTCTTCTCTCTCCTTTATCATCAGAATCAGAATCAAGGTTCTGAGTTACTTCCAACACAAGCAGCAGATTCTTGAAGATTGTTATTCTTATTACTGTGAAGAAGACAGGGTTGAGATTCTCTCAGCTCAGGAAGTAATTGACTCAGAGATTAATTTATCTTGAGTCAAATCAACATTACTATTCAATTTATGTAGCATCTGTTTAAGATCTGTGTTGTAAGCCTAAATTATTAAGGCTGAGTTGTAGGATCCAGTCTTGGATCTGTTTGATAGGGCTATTTTCTTAGCCTGTGTTGTAGGGCATTTGTGCCTGTGGTAGATGATCAAGTGATTACTGAGTGGTTGGGCTGTGTGCCTGTGTTGTAAGCCTCAGTGGAGATTGAGTGATCTGATGGGATCGTGTTATAATCTCTGAGGAGCCAAGTTATTGGAGAAGTGCCTTGTCTAACATTCTATTAGAAAGGTGGGAGGGATAGTGGATGAACCCATACATTGGGGAACCACTATAAAAGTTTGGTGTGCTGTGTGTGAATTTCTTGAAAGCTAAATTAATCACTCACAATAAAGCCTAACTCAGTTAAAGGATTAAAGAACTCAGAAGAGAATCATAAAGATCTTAATAACCTATTTACCCCCTCTAGGTGATTATCTACCCTTGAATTCAAATTCTTTCAGTTTTTATTGGCTTCAGGCTTGTCTTCAAGAAATAACTCATTCATCTTCAGTTCAGGACCTGCAACACTAGAAGTATTAGACCAGCCCTTATATATAAGGCTAGTCTCATCAAATGCAACATGAATTGACTCTTCTATAGCTTGAGTTTTCTTGTTGAATACTTTATATGCCTTACTATGGGAGTTGTATCCAATAAAAGTTCCCTCACAACTCTTTTGTACAAACTTTGTTAGATAGAATTTTTTATTATTTAGTCTAAAGCATTTACCCCAAAGATTCTAAAGTAGGATAGGTTGGTTTTCTACCCTTCACCAGTCTATAAGGAGTCTTTTTGTGATCCTTGGTGATTGAGGCCCTATTCAGTACATGGCATGCTGTGTTGACAATCTCAACCCAGAAATATCCAGGCAATGACGAGTCACTTAGTATGGTTCTATATGCCTCAATAAGAGTTCTATTCTTTCTCTCCAGCACCCCATTCTGTTGTGTAGTTCCTGGAGAGGAGAATTTTTATGAGATACCTTGTCCTTGACAAAAATCTATCATAGCACCAGATTGGAATTTTGTTCTATGGTCACTTCTAATTTTGACCACAGAGTAGTCAATCTCATTTTGAATTCTCTTGATAAGTGTCATAAAGGTGTCAAGAGTATTTAACTTCCTTTTAAAGAAGAATATCCATGTATTTCTAGAATAATCATAAATAATCACAAGAGTATAATACTTCCCTCCTAGATTGCAAAATGACATAGGAACAAAGAGATCCATGTACAATAAGTATAGACACCTAATTAAATCTTTGTGAACTATGCCCTTGAAGGTGACCCTAGTTTGCTTGCCCATCCTGCATGCATGACATGGACCATCTTTAATGCACTTCATATTAGGTCTTTCACAAACTAGTTTTTAGAGAACAATTTTCTAAGTGAATTGTAGTTTAAGTGTGATAATCTCTCGTGTCATTGAACACAAAGAGATTCTTTTTCATTAACAACAAGACAAATATGTATAAAATAATCTAAACAATTAAAAATTAGATAATAAATATTTACACTCCTAGTGTATGTGAAAATTATCTCCAGGTCAATTGAACTTTTGATTTGACACTTATCCTTATGAAATTCAATGACATACTATAAGTCACAAAGTTAACTTATGCTTATAAGGTTATGTTGCAGCCTTTCTATATAAGTTACCTTTGCAATATCCATTGGTGATCATACAATAGCCTTTTGCTACTCCTTTATTTGATCTACTAAAGATGACTTTGGGTCCATTTTCACTGGAGTTTAGTCTTTAAGATGACTTCTTGTTCCAATCATATGTTTGGAGCATCCACTATCTAAATACCAAATTAGCATCCTTTGAACAATCATATGTTTGGAGCATCCTTTGAACAATCCTACAAAAAGAATTTAATTTACCTTAGGCAACATGGCCTGGGTCGTTGGTTCTTGTTAGGCTTAATAGATGAATGTTGTCCAAAAGTATTATTAATAAATTTAATATTCTTAGCTTGAGGCACTCTTGGGTTGTACCAGCAGTCCAAAGCAAAGTGGCCCACCAAGCCACAATACCAGCACTCATACCTATTATACCTCCTCTTCTGAATAAATTTTTGTGTAGGATGGGTATGCTTATGTTCAAAAGAGTAGGCCTGAGCATTCTTCTTATTTATCTAACTAATCATGTGGCTATACGCATGATGAAGAATGGGTTGCATAACCACATGATATTTCTTAGGGAGAGGCCTTTGAGGAATGGCCTTTTTCTTACCTTTAAGTGTTGGTGTTACTGAGCTGAACACAAATGATTTATGATGTTTCATCTGGATCTCTTTATGGGGTGCCTTCAATGCACTCAAACCAATATCTTTCCTTCCTCTCCAGTAAGGTGCATTGCCAGCCCCACTGGATGTGCTTCTATTCTTCCAATGCCCATACATACTGTCTTAATCATAGTTGTTTGTTGGCAGCAAAACCTTTTGGAAATTGTTTTGTTGCATTTGGGGCTTTCCCTTTATTACGTTTCTTCTTTTCTGCCTATTTGGTGTACCCTACACCACTTCTGTATGGTGCAGAGAAGGTATCAATTATGGGCAGAATAGTTTGTGGCTTGGAGATCCTAGTCACTAGCCTCCTTTCAAAGAGGAGCTTCTCCAAAAGATCCTTGATGAACTTTTTCTTCTAACTTATAGATCGAATATGGATCAAAGATACTCCCCTTAGCTTGCTTATTTCCTCACTCATTTGAGTTAGCCTTTCAGCTTTCTCAATGAATTCAGAATTATCAGCCCTGGTAGTTTCAAACCCCTCAATTTGCTTCTTAACAAGCATCTTACTTTTCTTTAGTGCTTCCACAAGAACACCATACTTTTCAATTAAATCATTATATTCATCCACTGATTCAGAATCACCCTCAACATCAGATGACGAGCATGCTTTTGACTAAGATCTATATTTTGATAATGGAGCTTTAATACATACCCGATCAAGATGTGAATCATCCTGATCTTCTGCATCAATCATTTTTGTGAGACCATAACAAACTTCTTCTTCATCCTCATTATTAGATAGTGATAGGGGTGCCCTAATATATACTCTGATAGCTGGGTAGCAATCTTGGTCCTCTTCTTTTGACAGTGTAGTAAGCTCAATATAGGCTTCCTCTTCTTCTAACTTTTATGAGCCTGAGTCACTGTCACTCAAGCTATTTGCTTCTTGTCCATGAAGCTCTTTCCAAGCCTCTTGACCTTATACAACCTTTTCTTTTTAGGTATCTTTCCCTCCTTTCTCGTGACTAGATATTCGATAATGACATGCACATGCCCGTTGCAGCAATAATAAATAATACTAATACTAAATTGTTTATTCTATTTTAAGTCATACCTCTCCCTGTTGGGATTGATCTTTGATCTGTCTGAGCTGTTATAGTGCTTATTTAGCTGGAGGAGTATGGAGGCCTATTTTCCAATTACCTCCTCTTTCTTATCATCTTCTTAAGTTTTTTTGTGAATAAGGTGTGTTCACCGTTAAAATGTTAAGCTTCAGAAGTGTTGGGTTTAGAATCTTTTGAATCACTTGTCCTTCTTGGGGAAGTAGGAGACTTCTCTCTGCACTTCCTTGATCTTTCATACCTAAAAGCCATTTTCTCCCTAATGTTAGATATGATGTTTTTCTTCTCAGCTTTTTTAGTGTTCAACTACAGCTCATGGGACAATAATTTCTCAAATAGTTTTTGGGGCTGGATGTTGCCCAGATTCCCTATTACTCTTATATCAAAAATATTGATATCCCATTTTTTATTGAGGGATCTCAAGAACTTGTCATTCAGATCACAGTTTGAGAATGTTCTTCCATAATCCTTCAAAGCATTCACAATTTTAAAGAACTTCCATAGCAATCCGTTATGGAATCCTTAATTTCTTGCCTGAATGCTTCACTCTTAGTCCAACAGGGATTTCCTATAATCCCTTTCCTCAATATTTCTTTCCATATAAATATTTAGTGTGTCCCATATTTCCATAGTAGTAAGGCAGTGAATCAAATTCTGAAATATTGAATCATTAATGACACTTACAATAATTTTCTTAGCCCTCTGATCCATACTGACTAGAATAACCTCTTCTTTATTCATCTAAGAATATTTCTTTGGAACTCTCATGTTAGTATTAATGTTAGAGATCTTCATAGGAATGAAGGGCCCTTCTTCAAATGTTATAAAAATTCTTGGGTTAGAGGCTTCCATGAATAGCTGACCCTCTATTTATAAATTCTAATATTTTTCTTCTTGCATATATGAAGTTTTATGGAACTTAGCTCCTTATTGTTCTCACAAGAAGTTATGGTGTATAGACTGTTTACCCTTTTGAGGATCTTGTTCAGTTGTTAAGACTTTTGAAAAAGTTTCCCTATGATATTGTACAACCCCGTATCCGGCGAGTAGGGTCAGAATGAGCCAGATTGGCTAGATCGAGCAGTCCAAGTCCCGGGCGAGCGCCCAAGGGGGTAGGAGCTCGGTAGCCCCCTGACTCGCCCAGGCGGGGTGGAGTATTTGAGGGGTGAGCGGAGTAGGAGGGCTTGTACTCACCCCAAGGAGGGCTCGACAAGCGGCAGGTGAGTAGGGCCAGCTGGACCCATACTCACCAAGGTTCAGGGAGGGGCGGTGAGTGCCAACGTCATTGAGCACTCACCGCCTCGGGCGAGTGGAGGTCTCAGGGACCACTCGCTTAGTGATCTATGATGTTTTTTTACCATTTTACCCCTGTTGGCCTGCCCATAGCCTTTCAAAATAGCGGAGTCATGCTGTTGGCAGGCCACCCTAGACTGCACATAGCTGTTTGGAACAGCGGAGGTTGGTTATTTGCAGACCATTTTCAGAAACTTATAAATAGGACCCAAGGGGTACCTCAGAAGGCATGCTTACTGATCCCGATCTTCTTGCGCTTTTTGAGGTATCCTTAGCTTCAACACTTGGCTAAGGAGGGGAAATGCTCTAAGATCTTTCGGGTATGTGGTGGGACCTCCGTGCTAAAGCCTTGGGTCTGTCCCCTATCCTAAATCTTTGGTCGTTTAGCTTACGGGAGAGAAGTAAGTGTGCGACCACCCCTGCCCCAAGGGTGTGTTGGATCGTGAGGTTCCCTTAGAGGGGGGTGAATAAAAGTTAATTAATTTACTTTAACTAAATAAAGTTTTACTTAGTGAAATACAAGGAAATCAAATCTAATTTTTCATAAGCATAATTGAACACTCAGAAATTTATAAAGATAGAAACAATAACAATTTATTTCAATAGTGCTAAAACTGAATACAATATATCTCTATAGAGCTAAAGACAAAAGCTTATGAAAAAAATACAATTTACTTTTGATTTCGCCGGTCCTTCTACCAAGAACCGACATGCTAAAGCGTATCTCTCCCTAGATCTTGCTACTAGCCTCTTCTAGATCTAACCACAATCTACATGCATCACACAAGGCAACAATTTCTCCCTAAGTCATGCAAGGACTTGGACGCCACTCATAAGGCAGTGATTCTCTCCTAAGCCACACAAGGACTTAGACGTTACGCACAAGGCGATGATTTCCTCTCTCGATTATAATAGGAATAAAGAACAAAACAAAAGGGAAAACTTCAGAATTAAAACTCACTCTAAATGATGCGCTGGAGATGCCGATGAATCCTTGCCAAGGTTGCTTTGAATGTCGCGTATGTGTCGTCGATCTTTCGCGCTTCTTCCTTCTTGAGAGTATTGGGTAATTCTGGATTCTAGAGCTCTCTAGGTCGTATGAACAGAAAGGAACACTCCAAGTAATAAAATTCGTGATCTCCACAGAAAATTGACTGGCTTTTATATTTTGGTTTTATTTAGTAGCCGACACTAGGTATCGCCTACTGGCGATAACATTAATGGCGGCCACGTGTCCCACATATTTCTCATTTTTGCATTGCAGATTAGTCATGTCAATCGTAGTCTATCGCCGATCTGCGATATCCAATATCACCGAGGGATAGTGAAGAAACCACTAGTTGTATGGAGATAGTGAGTTAACTGCTCATGCCGCAGTCGCCGGTGGGCGATACCCAATATCGCCTGGCGAGATCTCCTGAGCTCATCTATTCTGACCCGAATCAATGCCCAAATGGCATTAGAGTTAAACTTGTGATATCTGCACATCATAAATATCTAAAGATCAAATATAAACGAGATTTGTTATTAGCAAACCAAGAAGTGTGGAACGCATGCTCCAACAATCTCCCCCTTTTGATAATAACAAATCCACTGAGAGATAAATCATGAATGATCAATGAAGTATTAATGATTAGCAAGACTAAGCATTAGTATGTGCACAAACTCTTCTTGGATGTAACACTCCCCCCTACATGTGTACTCCCCCTAAATCTAAGCATATGAGTTTGTAATGTAATTTTAAGAATCTAAAGAATCTTGATTAGTACTCCCCCTAAATCATTATGAGTGAATGATTTTTAGATGTCTTAGGAATTTCTCCCCCTTTGGTATTGTCAAAAGAGATAGCAGAGTGGTGCGGAAGCTAAAGAGGAAAAACTTCAAAAGATAAATCAAGAATAGAACACGTAAATCAATGTATAGTAGTGAAGAAAGTGGATAAGCACGAACATGGGCAATTTCCATCTAGTTATATCATAGGCACATACACTAGTGAAGATTAAGTTTAAAACATTTTCGGTCCAATTCTCATAAGAAGAAATTTTAGAGAAGATAATGTGGTGTGCATGTGAGAGTGTGATGAAAAAACACATATGAATAGACCTTACAAATATATGAATACATGGAATGTGAAAAAAAACATAACATAGAGGCATACATAACTAGCGATGCTTGTACCCAAGAATTCATTGCATGTATAAAAAGAATATCCAAACATAGAGTTGCACAAGACACTTTACAATTCTTTCCAAGGTGCTCAATCTCACAAAACTTATTAAGACTTATCAGGAGGGTAAGTAGTGCTTGGTGAAGGTTCCTTGTCAGCCCCTTTATTTTATGTTTGAATAACATCAACAAAGATGTGGAATGTTTGTTTTTTTTGAATATGTTTTTGTTTGGCTTGACAAAGGAGTCCTAATTCACTTGTGTGACCATATAGGATAATCAAATATGAATAATGCAAAGAAAAACTCGGATAAAGCGTGAGCGATAGCATGCAATTCTAGTGGTTATGGTAGAACATTCACAATTCACATATACAGTAAGCTGAAGCCATATGAATATTTTCACAAATGTGGGTGAAAATAACATTATCATAACTAAAACATTTCTCATACTTAGAGGCATGCGAAAACAATTTCACAAGGATAAAAACACTAGGAGAGATGTATGTAGACATGATATGTGATGGATGTACAATTGAAACATGTTACTGGGAACCCAAAAGTGAATAATATGCATTGAATCATGCCTAAACCTGAGAAAAAAATACAAATTGGCTTAATAGTGAATCTTCGATGTTGCCCAACGATAGTGGATATCGCCGATCGGCTATAGTGCAAAAATATAAAAGACGGTCGGATCAGGTCAACTGTACCATTTTCAGCATTTTTCCCTAAAGGATCGACGTAGAAGAAGCGGAAGCTAGTGAAAACCTTGGATCAAGGTAATGTCCATGGAATTTTTCTTTCATTCTTTATAATTTTTAGATCTAAATTAGTGTAGGGTAGATCATGGAACTCTTGATGAAATTTTTTTCAGTTTTTGAAGTAGGTTTTATCATGGTTAGGGTTTTGTTCAAAACTTGTATTTTGGAGTGAGTAGACTATAGATCTTTGTGTTTGGAATAGTGTTTGCATAGATTGATGAAGTTGAAAATCCCAAAACTCAGATCTAATATTTTTGAAGAAGAAAAAAAGTTTTAGTTGAGTTATGGTTTTAGGGAAGAAGATGATGAATAATGTTTTGAGTAATAATTTCTTAAATAGCATTAGGGAAATTTGAAAAAACTTGTAAGAAATATCAGATCTGGGTCGAAAATTGGATTTGACCAATTTCTGTTATCGCTCGACGACAGTGGGTGTCGCCGACTGGAGATATTTATAATTTTGGAATTTTTTTAAATTTGGCCTGTTAACTGCTGCAATGGCTTCCAGCTCGAGAGCTCAGAGAAGTACTATCAGTGATACACATTCATCCTATCAAACTTTCTCGGGGATAGAAAATGCGAATATTGGGATTGGATGGGTCATCGAATTCGATTTCGCCTGACACGCACATATCCATGACCTGTTAGCGATGGCAGGAATAATGTCCGTCATTATCCCGGATACGTTTTCGTCGGTGTTGATTAGGGAATTCTATAATTATTTAAAAGATCCTCAATTCATGGAACTAAATGGTGGAGTGCGATCACAGATACAAGGACATACAGTGGAGATAACCCATTATGATCTCAGGGAAGAGTTTGGGTTAATAGATTAGGGAAATGTCTTTGACATTGTTGAAAATTATCGAAAGGATAGAGACTGGATACTCTTGAATATGGTTTTGCATGGTAATTCCATAAAAACCCTTATACAATCGATGACCACTCTCACCGAGGATGAACGACTGGTGCAGAACATTTTGAGGCACACCATTTTGGTCAAGTTCGGAGATACACGTAAGATTAAGGCTCAATTAAGCTATGTCACTTATATGATCTTGGAGCGGGAGCCATTTGATATGGGAGATTTTATCCTTTCGACAATTCGCTACACATTTAGATTGAAAAGTCTAACTGGAAGAAATCTAATACACGACCATGTGGTGCAGTCATCCAATGCATTTTGTATAAGAAGTACACTTGGATAGACCTAGAACTGTATTTCAATGATTGTGTGCCCTCTATCTTTTCTATGAGAAGTACACCCGCCATCAACCAATCAACGCGAGGAGGGTCTACAAGGAGTAGAAAACCAGTGTCAAATATTTGAAATCCACCGATTCCAAGAGGTGGATCTTTGCGAGAAGGTTTGGACAACTTGCAAGAGTCGTTCAAAGATCATAAGAGGGAGGTCAAGAAGAACTTTTTGGGAATTCAGAAATTCTATAAATTTCTAACCAAAAGCCTCAAGTTGAGCCTACTTCAGCAAAAGCATCTGAATGGGAGAATCCAGTCGTGGAGCCTCCCCGATCGTCTACTCGCCGACCTCGCCGGACATGAAGCAGTGAGCAAAGTTCTGCAGAAGATCAAGAGGACACTAGTGTAGGGGATAACAGGGATTTTTGAAGATTTCGGGCTGATCTGAAGTGTTGACACTATCGGCTGGCGACCGTCAGTGTCGTCGGTGACAGTGCAGTTTTTAAATTTTCATATTGTTGTTTAAGAATTCTGTGTTGTAATATTATGAGGCTTATTATGTGATTTTAGTGCTGCTGTAATATGATTATTGACTCATAATATTTATGGTTTTCTTAATGTTTAAGTATTATTTTCTTGTTAAATAAAGTTTTTTTACTTATTATGTCGATTCATTAGCTTGATAAGTACAGGATTCCTAGTTCTAATCTTAGTAATGAAAAATAGGAATTTGGAAGTGGTTTTGTGAAAATATTGGCAAATTGTGAATCGATACCTATAAAACTGACTTTAATTGTATTTTGCTTAATGTGGTCTCTAATGAAGTGATTGCATACATCAATGTGTTTAGACCTAGAATGATGAACTGGATTATATGTTAAGTCAATTGCACTCTTGTTATCACATTTTAATTCAATTGTGTCATGATAAATTCCAAAGTCTTCTAAAGTTTGCTTCATCCAAAGAGCCTGTGCACAACAACTACTTAGTGCAATGTACTCGTTCTCGGTGGTGGATAAGGAAACAGAATTTTGTTTCCTACTCGACCACGAAATTAGTGAAGGGTCTAGAAAGTGACAGGTGCCACTTGTGCTCTTACGATCAAACGAACATCCAACATAATCAGAATCAGAAAAGTCATATAAAATAAAGGTATCATTGTGTGGATATCATAAACCTATCTTAGATGTGCCAATAAGATATCTAGAAATACGTTTAATCGCTTTTACATGAGATTCTTTCGGATTAGCTTGAAATATAGCACACAAACATACAGTTAATATAATATCAGGTCTAGACGCAGTCAAATATAATAGTGATCCTATCATTCCTCTATATAGTATTTGATGTATAGAAATACCACTTTCATTTTCCCCTAATTTCAATGAAACACTCATGGGGGTATTTGCTTGTTTTAGATTTTCAAATCCAAATCTTTTTAAAACATCATGAATATATTTAGATTGATAAATAAAAATGCCATCATGTATTTGAGTAATTTGAAAACCAAGAAAATAAGTGAGTTCGCCTACCATGCTCATTTCAAATTCATTTTTCATAATTTCTATAACATTATCACATAATTTTTCATTAGTGGATCCAAAAATAATATCATCAACATATATTTGCAAAACTATAAGATCATCATGAACATGTTTAATAAAAAGAGTACAATCAATACTGCCCATTTATAATTATTTCTTAATAAATAAATAGTCAATCTATCATACCATGCTCGGGGTTCTTGCTTTAAACCATAAAGGGCTTTTTCTAATTTAAAAATATGATCAGGAAATTTAACATCAACAAATCCTGGAGGTTGTTCTACATAAACCTCTTCCTTAATATACCCGTTAAGAAAAGCAGTTTTAACATCCATTTGAAATAGTTTAAATCGTTTAAATATAGTAAATGCAAGAAATATTCTAACTACTTCTAAACGTGCTACGGGTGCAAAGGTTTCATCAAAATCTGTTCCTTCAATTTGTGAATAACCTTTTGCTACAAGTCTAGCTTGGTTTCTAGTGACCCTAGATTCACTATCCATTTTATTCTTAAAGATCCACTTAACACCTACAACATGATGATTTGTGGGTCTTTATACTAATTTCCAAACCTTATTACGTTCAAATTAATTAAGCTCATCATTCATATCTAAGAACCAAGAATTATCATTTAAAGTGGTTTCTATATTTTTAGGTTCTATATCAGAAATAAAACACATGTTTGAGGATAAATCATAAAATGATGAACGAGTACTTTCCCTTCTTGATGGTTCTCCAATAACCAAATCTTGTGGATGATCTTTCAAATATCTTAGCTCGCTTAAAGACACATATTCTTGCACTTCCTCTTCTTCTTTTTCTTCTTCTTTTTATCCAAGGATTTCATCATCATCCGACCTTAGTGGAGGGAAGGACTCTTCATCATTACCTGATAGATTAGTATCTACACAAGAGAAAAACTCATCAAATTTAACATGAATAGATTCTTCAATAACTTTTGTCATTTTATTGTAAATTATATAAGCTTTACTAGTTGAAGAATACCCAATAAATTTTTCTTCATCACATTTTTCATCAAACATGCCTAAATTATCTTTAGTGTTCAAAATAAAACATTTACAACCAAAAAATTTAAAATAAGATACATTCAATTTCTTTTGAAAATATAATTCATAAGGTATTAATTTTAAGAAGGGTCGAAGCATAACACGATTAGTAATATAACATGCAGTACTAATAGCTTCAGCCCAAAATGATCTAGGTAACTTGTATTCTGATAACATAGTTCGAGCTAGTTCTTGTAAAGTTCTTTTTTTCCTCTCTATCACACCATTTTATTGAGGTGTGCGAGGAGCGGAAAATTCATGTTAAATTCCTAACTCGTTACAAAAAGATACAATTTTTTCATTATCAAATTCACCTCCATGATCTGAACGAATGCATTTTATTTTTAAATCTAGTTCATTTTGAACACGTATACATAATTTGGAAAATTCTAAGAATACATCAGATTTTGATGTTAAGAAGATTGTCCAACAGAAACGTGAATAATCATCAATCAAAACAAAAGTATACTTTCTACCTCCTAGACTTTGTGTAGTAATTGGACCAAACAAATCCATATGAATCAACTATAAAGGTCTAGTAGTGAAAATGACATTTTTGCTCTTAAATGAAGATTTTGAAAATTTTCCTTTTTGACATGGTGAACATAAAGAAGTTAGATTTCCATGTAAAATAGGTAAACCATAAACTAGTTAATTTTGGGACAATTTTACAATTAGCTTGGAACTAGAATGTCCAAGACGCCTATGCAACAAATCTAATTCATCATTTTTAGACATAAAACATTTTAATGAAGAATGTGATAAATCATTAAATTTAATCAAGTAAACATTTTGAAATCTAGGAGCAGTAAGAACAACATTGTTTGTTTTGGAATCAAAAATTTTGCACATGTTTGAAGATGAATCAAATAAGACATTTAAACCAATATCATATAATTGACTTATAGAAATTAAGTTATGCTTCAATCCTTTAACATACAAAACATTTGAGATAATAAATGACTTGTTACCTACTACTCCAATACCGATGATCTTTCCTTTTCCATTATCACCAAACGTAACTACTCCTCCTTTCGTCATCTCTAGGCTAAGGAACTTTGATTTGTTTCCCGTCATGTGCTTGGAACACCCTGAGTCCAAGTACCACACATCTTCTTTGTCCTTAGCCTACCAACACACCTAAAAAGATGATGAGAGTAAAGATTCAGTTACCTAAGTAGTTCCTCCCATACTATAGGTGAAAGCCTTAGGTACCCAAACTTGTTTAATAGAACAGTGCCCTGTCTTTCTATAAGTGTGAGTAGTGTGACCAAACTTATTACATTTGGCACACGTGACAAAAATAGTTGATAGATTTTTCAAAATAGATTTTGAACTATTGCTAGAAGAAGCAGTTACAGTAGATTTATCATAACTATATTAAAAAAATGAATTTTTTAATTTTTTCTTATCGTCGGCGATAGTGGATATCATCGGGTGATAATATTCTGGAGAGTATCCGACTTCAAATTTTGTCGAACCATGGCATTGGCTCGCCAAAATCATATTCAGTTATTTTCGGCCCATTCCAAACTTTTTAGTGACCATTTCTAAATCACGGACTCCACCTCTCAATGCGGTGTTTTCAGCAACTATAGTGTCGCATCAGTTTGCGAAGCCCTTTCTACTTCCTTCTACTTATGATTGAGAAAGTTTTAGAGATCTCTCTAAGGTCACTTTTTCTCTTGCGAGAGAATCAATGTGAGACCGAGACTTAGAAAGATCTTTCTCCAGTTCTAGTATCCTTGTCAAAGACGGACAATTCTCTTGACAAGTTACTTTCTCGTTCCCAAGTATTTTTAATTCATTTGTTAATTTTTTATTTTCTTTCAGTAAAACTTTATTTTCAGATTTTAATAATTTAATTTCAGTTAAGCTTTTATCAAAATACTTGCACGTTCTCAAAAACTCAGTATATAAATCTTCATAAGGAGGATTTACCTCAGTGTCGCTCTGAACACTGCTTTCGTCATCAGATGATGAGATGTCCTTTCCTATCAGGCACATGTTGGCCTCCTCTTCAGTCTCTGAGCTTGAACTGCTTGATTCCTCAGATGTGACATCATCCTAGGTTTAAGCCTTCAGAACTTTCTTCTTATCCTTCTTCTTGTGCCTCTTTTTCTTCAGCTCTTTCAGATACTTTGGGCACTTGCTATTTATGTGGCCAACTCTCCTGTAGTGGTAACACTCAGGTGGAGGTCACTCTTCATCATCCTCTTCATCATCTTTGATTTTGCTTTTCCTGTATCCTGATTCCTTTTTATTGAACACCTTCCTGAAAGCATTTCTTCTTTCAGGATTTCTCATGAATTTCCTGAACTTCCTCACGAACAGACTTTCTTCATCTTCTTCATCATTCTCATCAAACTCACTTTCCACTGCCTTCTTGGACTTGAACGCCAATGCTTTCTTCCTTGGCTCCAAGCTATACTCCTGTTGAATCCTCAGTTCCACTTCATGGGTTTTCAGATTTCCAATTAGGTTCTAGATTTGGAGAGACTTTAGATTGTGTGACTCCGAGATGGCAGTCACTTTTGGATTGAATTTCAAGGGAAGTGATCTAAGTATCTTTCTCACCAAATCTCAGTTTGAGAAACTCTTTCCTAAAATCTTCGAGTCGTTCACGATCTTGCTGAACATCGTGTACATGGAGTCTACATCCTCATCAGCCTCCATCTTGAACTTCTCAAACTCTGACTCTAACTAGAAAAGCTTTGAGTCTTTCACCTGCGTGTACCTTCATAAGTAACTTCAAGGTCATTCCATATATCATACGCAGTTTCACATGCACAAACATGATTAAATTCAGTACTATCTAATGCATAGAATAAGGCGTTCATTGCCTTAGCACTATTCTTACAGTGAAGCTTATCAACTTCGTACCATTTGTCCTTGGGTTTTTCCATTATGACACTTCCTACTACAGTTATAGGGGAAGTGTAGCATGTTTCTATCATGCCCCATACTTCAATATCTAGAGCTATTAGAAAGCATCACATTCAAGCTTTCCAATAGTCATAGTCTGTGCCCGTGAATAAGGGAGGTCTACTTATACCTTGCCCCTCAGAAAATGCGAGTGTTTTGCGCCATCACTCCTGATGGTAAAATCAATTTCGGAGTAACCTCCTCTGATACCAAGTGTTGGATCGTGAGGCACCCTTAGAGGGGGGTGAATAAGGGTTAATTAATTTACTTTAACTAAACAGAGTTTTACCTAGTGAAATACAAGGAAATAAAATCTAATTTTTCATAAGCAGAATTGAACACTCAGAAATTTATAAAATAGAAACAATAACAATTTATTTCAATATTGCTAAAACTGAATACAATATATCTCTATAGAGCTAAAGACAAGGGCTTATGAAAAAAATACAATTTACTTTTGATTTCGCCGGTCCTTCTACCAAGAACCGGCATGCTAAAGCGTATCTCTCCCTAGATCTTGCTACTAGCCTCTCCTAGATCTAACCACGATCTAGACGCAGCACACAAGACAGCGATTTCTCCCTAAGCCATGCAAGGACTTGGACGCCACTCACAAGCTGTGATTCTCTCCTAATCCACGCAAGGACTTAGATGACACGCATAAGGCAAAGATTTACTCTCTCGATTATAATAGGAATAAAGAACAAAACAAAAAGGAAAACTTGAGAATTAAAACTCCCTCTAAATAATGCGCTGGAGATGCCGATGAATATTTGCCAAGGTTGCTTTGAATGTCGCGTACGTGCCGTCAATCTTTCGCGCTTTGTCCTTCTTAAGAGTATGGGGTAATTCTGGATTCTGGAGCTCTATAGGTCATATAAACAGGAAGGAACACTCCAGGTAATAAAATTCGTGTTCTCCACAGAAAAATGACTAGCTTTTATATTTTGGCGATATCGCCAGGTGACACTGGGTATTGCCTACTGGAGATAGCATTAATGACTGCCACGTGTCCTATATATTCCTCATTTTCCCATTGCAGATTAGTCATGTCAATCGTGGTATGTTGCTGATCAGCAATATCCAATATCTTTGGGCGATAGCTAAGAAAACGCCAGCCGTGTGGAGATAGTGAGTTAATTGCTCATGCCGCTGTTTCCGGTGGGCGATACCAAATATTGCCTGACAATATCTCCTGAGCTCATCTGTTTTGACCCGAATCACCACCCAAATGGCATTAGAGTTAAACCTATGATATCTGCAAATCATAAATATCCAAAGATCAAATACAAACGAGATTTGTTATTAGCAAACCAAGAAGCATGGAACGCATGCTCCAACAGGGTGAACTCCATAGAGACCGAGTTTTCGGTATGAACATTTTGGTGCGGTGAGCGTGGAGCGTGGTTAGCACAGAAAATCTTCTGCAAGCTCGATGACTGGAGGAGAAGTGAAAGGGTCAGCGGGGCCAACTCGCCACCCCCACCTCCCCCTCTCATCACTAACGGCATGTTGGATGAGTTCTGGCAAGAGATGCTCAGCCTCGTCAGGATCGCACTCAGCATGCGCGCCGAGTGCTCGACACCAATTGTTCCAGTGATCGCCGCCCAGGCCCTCGGCGAGGACGCATCCGGTAGGCAAGCTTGGAAGGATGTGGCAAACGGAGGAGGCGAGCGCGAGCTGCAGGTGCGCGTGCTCTTCCTTAGCTTGGCATCTGAAGGCCGGTTCGGCGAGATGGGGGGGGCGAGATCCCCCTAATCGTCCAGTAGAGGGGGGCAGCCCCTTCAGCGAGTTTGTTTCATCAGCCCAAGTTCCAGAGGGGTTTCGGGAGCCGGAGATGTCCTACTACACCGAGAAGGGTGACCCGGTTCAATACGTCTAGTTGTTTGAGGACGTGGTCTTGATCCGACAGATGTCGGATGGGTTCAAATGCAGGCTCTTTGCCATCACCCTCAAGGAGAACGAGAGAGATTGGTTATACCAGATCCCGGCCGGCTGCGACCACTGTTTTGAGGACCTGCGCCGAGGGTTCATATTGAGATTCACCAACTCGAAGAAGAGGAAGAAGGAGTCCAAGTCTCTATTCTACGTCAAGCAGGGAATGAACGAGACCCTTGGAAGATACTTGGACAGGTTCTAGGAGGAAGTTCTCCAGGTGCAGGAGATGGTGGGACACACCATGATGGTGGCCTTCACCCTCGGGCTTCAGCCGGGGTTCCTCTTAATGGAGCTAAAGAGGGTGCGTCCAATGTCCTTTGAGGCGCTGATGGAAAGAGAGATAAGGGAGGTCAACATGGAGGCATCGAACCCAGAGTTTGCCCGGAAGCTGGCCAGGTAGGCCACAGGAGAAGGATCAAAGAGGTGGCAGAGGTTAGGAGGATAGGAGAGCTGAACCCCGTCAGAGGGAACATCAGCAGTAGCAACATCCTAGGAGGGGGCGCCAGGAGCCGAACCATTGGCTAGGTTGGATGCTAGAATGGCAGGAATAGGGGCTGCGAAGAGGTTTTCATGGAGGAGACTACCGCCAGGGGTGCCAGGGTCAGTTTCACCCTCTAGGAGGGAGGCAAGCCGAGAGACCCCCTCTCCTCGATCAAAATCAGGCTATATCGATAGCTATGGGGGAGAGGAGGAGAGGCGGGCGGAGAAGAAGGCAGGAAGCCAGGGTGGAGCTCCCATATTGTGAGTGCCACTAAGAATAGGGGCACACAACTGCAATGTGACCTGAGTTTCTTGAAATGAGGGGAGCCAAGGGGCAGTAACAATACCAAGGTTGTTGGGAAGTACGGATTGAGGAGGTTCTACCTAGGGCAGAGGAGGAAGTGTGTGAGGATAGGGCTAATGTTGGAGCCCAAGGGGGGATCTGAGTGATCCACGGGGGGTGGGGGTGGCTGGGAGTCGAGGCTTACCGAAAGGCGAGCCTCCACACCATGTATTACCAAAGCGTTGGCTCCACATCCCAAACTCCACCCCCGATGAGAAGATTACCTTCCCTAGAAAAGACATGTCGGATCATGAGGATCCCTTTTGCGATGCGCTGGTCATCTAGACAGCCATCGAAAATTTCACTGTCTTCTGTTCCTCATCGATAATGGGAGTTCGGTCAACGTCATCTTCTAGATGGCATTCGACATGATGAAAGTAGAGGCCAAGAGGGTGCGGGCCTCAGATGGGCCTCTTTTCGGATTTTCTGGGAGAGGAAGGAAGTGAAAGGAGGAGTGGGACACCATGTTACTCTGGGGGGGGGGGGGCAGTCCCGTACTTGTAGGTTCGCCATCGTGGACGCCCCAAATAACTACAATGCCATATTTGGGTGGCCCCTCATCAACGCCTTCGGTTGTGTCCCCTCATCCTTCCATCAATGCTTAAAGTTCAATGCTGAGGGGATCTAGGTTCGGGTCCAGGGAGACCCCAAGGTGGCGAGGGAGTTATACGTCACGACAGTGAACTCCACCTCTTGGCAAGAGGGGGCTGAAGAAATGGAGAGGAGTATGGAGTAGCTCTCCGGGCCAGAGGCTGGAGAAGAGGTGGAGGAGGTGGAAGTGGAGGAAGAAGTCCGCGCCCAGGTAGTGGCGACGGAAGCTGTTCTAGAAGAGCCGGCTGAGGCAATGGCCATAGAAGAAGAAGAGGCCCTTGTACCAGGAGAGGGAGACGTTGGTGAATGGGGAGAGCAGTCCAGGCTGGAGGCTGTAGAAGAGGTGGTGGAGATGGAAGTTCTCACCCAGGGAGGCAGGGTGGTGAAGGTTCGCATCAACGGGGGGCTGACCCCGGAGGACCAGGGTAGGATGGTGGAGTGCATCCAGAAAAACATGGACATCTTTGTATGGAGCGCGACAAAGATGCCAGGTATCGATGCTGACATTGCCTGCCATCGCCTCAACCTGGATCCAGAAGTATGGCCCATCTAAAAGAGGAAGAGGTCCATTGCGGACAAGCTGGCCGAGCCCATCAGGGAGGAGGTGGCCAAATCCTCAAGGCCGACTTTATATCCGAAATTCAATACCCCAGCTGGGTCTCCAATGTAGTAATGGTTAAGAAAGGAGATGGCCAGTGGCGTATGTGTGTTGATTTCTCTTTGCTTATTAAATCATGTCTTACAGATTGTTACCCCTTGACTCGAATCGACGTGCTGGTTGACTCAGCCATTGGTTTTCCTGTAATGAGTTTTTTAGATGCATTTTTAGGTTACCACCAAATCATGATGCACCCCCCGAAATAAAAGATGTCTCTTTCATCACGGGATATGAATGCTACTGCTACAAAATGATGCCCTTTGGGCTAAAGAATGCATGTGCAACATATCAAAAGATGATGGATCGGGTCTTCCAGGAATAAAAGGGAAGGAACCTTGAAGTGTATGCAGATGATCTTCTGATCAAGAGTTGAGACGTCTAATCTCACCTCCAGGACCTGGAGGAAACCTTCACCACCTTACGCAAGTACAAGATGAGGTTGAACCACTTGAAGTGCATTTTTGGGGCTAGCAGGGGGAAGTTCTTGGGCCATCTCCTCACCCCCACAGGGGTGGAACCAAATCCTGACAAGGTCCAAGCAATCATGGAGTTGGGATCACCTCGGAATGAAAAGGAGGTGCAACGACTAACGGGCAAGCTGGCAGGGTTGAGCAGGTTCCTTTCCCGGGTAGGGGAGAAGTTCTCCCCCTTCTTCAAAACATTGAGAGGGGGCCATAAGTTTGAGTGGACCAAGGAGTGTGAGGAGGCATTCCAAGCCTTGAAGAGGATGTTGACCCAGGCTCCGCTCCTCTAAGGGCCTAAAGAAGGGGAAGACCTGTCCCTATACCTTGGGGTAGGAGCCGAGGCCCTGAGCTCCATCCTGGTTCGGGAAGAAGGGAAGAAGCAGTTTCCCATCTATTATATGAGTCGGGTCCTGAGGAAGGCATAACTTCGGTATCCTATCTTGGAGAAGCTGGACTTTTATCTGAAAATCTTAGCTCGAAGGCTCCGGCCCTACTTCCAGGCGCACTTCCTATGGGTGGTGACGGACCACCCCCTCCACAACATTTTTGAGGGGGTGGAAGAATCAGGGAGGTTGGCAAAGTGGTCGGTGGAATTCAGTGAGTTAGACATTTCTTTTGTCCCCCGCCTCTCGATCAAGTCCCAAGTGATGGCTGACTTTTTGGCCGATTATGCAGTTGAAGTGGCGGAGGCGAAACTCACCTGCCCAGTTCCTTGGAAGGTAAAGGTGGATGGTTCCTCACCTTAGCATTCCTTGGGGGTGGGGGTGATCTTCGAAAGCCCTCGATGAACAAAGATAGAGCAAACAATAGTTGTCCATTTTCCTATTACTAACAATCAGTCCAAGTACGAGGTAGTGATTGCGGGGTTGCATCTGGCCAGGGAACTGGGAGTGCTTGGCATGGAGGTTCTCACTGACTCCATGGTGGTGGATTCCCAGATCAATGGGGAGTTTGAGGTAAGGGAGCCTACCCTTCAATTATACTTAGAAAAGGTGAAGGGGTCATCGTGTTGGGCATTGCATCCATAATAACCCAGATTTGCATGAAGTCACCCTTGAACTAAGATGAATTAAGTTGTATTTGATATCTTTGTTTTGTTGTGTGATTGCACATTATCAGTGCTAAGTGTAGACCAATATTAATCAACTGTGGGTCATGAACACAGGACCATATAGTGTAATCCCTCACTGTGTGATCCAAGGTGTTGACTCATGGGTAGCCTCTCAAATGGGATACACTTCATATTCAAACACTTGGACCATGGGCTGAAGGTTGGCTGCTTGAAGAATAAGATTTCCAGAAGTTCAAATTTTTCTAAGTCCACTTCTCTAGAGGCCTAAGATTAGTTCTCGAGAAGTAGAGCTAGAAGCTCTCGAGAACATCTGTTAGTTCTCGAGAAGTTGAGCTACTAGTTCTCAACAACATCTGCTAGTTGTCGAGAAGTGCATACTAGTTCTCGAAAACATCTGTTAGTTCTCGAGAAGCGCATACTAGTTCTCGAGAAACATCTGTTAGTTCTCGAGAAGCTCATTCTAGTTCTCGAGAAGTCTCAGTCTAAATTTCTTGAGAAATTATCTTCTAGTTCTCGAGAGGTCTATGTAGTTCTCGAGAACAAGCTTTAGTTTCGAGTACTATTTTCTTCAGTTCTCGAGATGCTTCTGATTTTTCCTGAACAGACTCAACGCCATTTTGTCTTGAGTACTAGCCTAAGTCCATAATGCACAGTTCTCGAGAAGTCAGCCTGTTCTCGAGAACTTTCTCATACCTCTCGAGAACTGATGTTCTATTCAAAAAAATTTTCTAAGTCCGATTGACGAGATTTTTGAAATGACATTTTGTGATTAGTACACGTGTCATCATTAATACTAATTCTAACCATTGTGGTAATCCTATTTAAGGTCTTGTCAACAAGACCAAATAATACCTAGAAGCGGAAAAACCCTAATCTCTCTCAAATTTTTCTGACGACCATCTCTCTCTCTCTCTCAAGATCATTTCTCAGAGCCGCCGTCGCCGCACTGTTCGCAGATCGAAAAGAAAGCCATTTCTGATCAAGAAAGATTTACTGTTCAAGGATTCTTCTTCCTCTCCTTGAACGAGTAGATCTCCAGATTTCTCAGATCAAATTTTCAGTGGATCTTCTTCAACATTTTTGAAAAATCCGCAAGTTCAGAAGAAGACCTAAAGTCGAATTTTTCCAGATCTGAAGAAAAATATTTGTTTGTATTTTTTAAACCTTTTTGTAAATCTTGTATGAGTGTTGCTCTCCGAGGTATAGGAAGTTGTTATCTTCCGAGTGTAGATCCATTTGGATCAAGTTTGTAGGAACTTGGTTCCGAGGCGTAGGATTGTTTTCAATCCGAGATAGTGGAGTAGCCGAGTCTAGTGATTTGCTAGATCGGTGAGGTAAAGTGGACGTACCCAAGATTGGAAAACCACTATAAATCTTCTTGTCTTTCTGTGATTGCTTGATTACTTGTGCAAGTTCGTTAAAATTTTTATTCCGCAAATATACGCACGATTCATATATTCACTCCCCTCTAGGTGATTTAGGTTGACAACTTTACACTTTCAATTGGTATCAGAGGGAAGTTAATCGTTAAAAGGTTAGCACCTTGATCAATTTCCTCTCGAAAGTTGTCACTTGGATATTCAAGCAATGGACAAGGCCAAAGATTTTGCCAAGCTTCCTTTGTGCACAAAGAATAACTTTCCCATGTGGAAAGAAAGAATCAAATTTTTCATGGAAGCTGTGGACCCCCGGATCTTCATGATTGTTGAAGAAGGTCCTCACGTCCCCATGACTACCTCCACTATAGATCCAACCAAGAAGGTTCCTAAGAAATTGATGGACCTAGATAAGGACGAGATTGCACTTGTCTCTTTGGACAAGAAAGCTAAAAATATTATAGCAAGTACAGTCAATGACTCGATGCTGCAGAATCTTATTCACTGCCAATCGGCTAAGGAGATGTGGCAGTCTCTAGTAACTCTGATAGAAGGTACTGAAAAAGTGAGGGATGATAGAAGATCCCTACTAAACCAGAAATATGAAGCCTTCAGGCAAGGGTCAAAGGAGACCAATGCAGATACTTTTAAGAATTTCTTCAAGATAGTAAATGCCCTAAGAGTGTACGACCGAGTCTTCACTAATGGGGAGCTGAATGATAAGTTTTTGAGGTCTCTTACAAAGGAATGGGACAACAAAGTCTGTGCCATCCTAGAGTTTTGCAGACTAGCTGAGGCAGACACACAGAATCTATTTGGCAAGCTGATGTCCTATGAACTACAGATTAATTACAGAAAAGCTGAAGAAGAGAAAAGTCACTTCTCCTCAAAAGAGAAGTCGGTTGCATTAAAGGCTGACAGTTCAAGGAAGGGCAAAGCTGCCTCACTAGCACCTTCTCAAGAAGTGAGTGAAGAGGAAAACTCTGAGCCAAGCACCTCGGGCTCAGAACTATCTGAAGGAGAGTTCTCGTTGCTCTCACGGCAGCTCAAGAAATTTTTGAACAAGAAGAAGCAGTGGAGAGGCAAGGATGCCTCATACAGAAGATCATGACATGCCGGTGATCAGCGAAAGAAAGGCTCAAGTAGCCATGGCAGGTATACCACTAAACAAAAAAACAGATTTCTACTGACATTGTTTGCTACTACTGTAACAAACCAGGTCACGCCATAGCGGACTGCCCCCACAAGAAGAAGGAGGGTGGCAGAAGAGAGGAAAAGAAGTACTCGTACCATAAGAAGAGGATAGAGAAGAGCTTGTTGGACAAGAAGGGTAAGACTCTCAGCGACTCTGACTCATTTGAGTCAAGTGAAGAAGAGGAAGCCTAATTTGGGCTCATGGCTCAATCAGATGATGAACAAGAGTCCCAGTTCACTGGGGAGGTAAAATATCACACTCCTCTCTCTGAATCTGAAAGTTCTGAGCATGATCATGAGGACAGCTCTTCTGACGATGAGTCAGAACTTATGGCCCAGTATAAGGAGCTGATCATGACTTACGAAAAATGTCGCCGAGTCGTGAAAACTCAGACTAAAGAGATTAAGTCTCTAAAGGCCATGGAGAGCAGTTTGAAAGAAGAAGTCGCTAAGACAGACTCTCTTTAAGCGAACTTCAATCTTGCTATTGAAGAATACATTCAAGCTCTTAAGCACCTCGACCTTAAAGAGGAAATCATCAAAGAGTTGAAAGAATAACTCGAGGCTGAGAAGAAACTTGTTGAAAGTTTCTCTAAGCCTAAGACAGTTCTTCCACTCATTGCTGAATTCTCAGCTAAGGCCCAAGGAGCTGGACTAGGCCATGTTGACGCTCTTAGAAAATCTTCTAGGAGAAACAAGGCTCAATGGAAGAATAAGGCCGCCAAGAAGGCCTTGGCCAAAGAAAAGGGGAAAGCCCCTCTAGATCAGACTGTCTTTAAGAAATTTATCTTTCCAACAAATAAGTTTGATCTGGACTCGTCCTATGGTTACTTGACCAGACCTACTTATGTAGAGCCAAAGTCTCGGTACCAAGGATGGATTCACCCTCAAAACTTTGGTGAGAGTGTCTTCAAGGAACCTTATGAAGAAGTGACTCTTCAGGGATATGGTCCTTATAATCATGGCCACAACTTCAAGAGAGCACCTAAAGTAAAACCCATTGGGGAAAGGCCTCAGAAGGAGAAGAAATCATGTGACTGCCATCACCATGAAGCTTCCTCCTCCATGAATGCTACCCCTGCTAGACCACCATCTCAAAAGGTCAAGAAGGAGTACATAAGACAAAGATATAACAGGTTTGACTGTTAGTGTTGTGGCAAAATTGGTCATTTTGCCATCGATTGTTGGTTTAATACCAGGAAGGTCGCTACTCCTCAATTGGCAACATGAGATTGACCACTCAGGATGCTGATCTTCGCAGTGGGAGTGTTCTAACCCGAGACCAAAGACCCAAACATGTTTGGGTTCCTAAGGAAAAGTGATCATGAATGCAGGTATGTCCAAAGGCCACCAAAATGCCAATCTTGTACTTGGACAGTTGATGCTCTCGGCACATGACCGAGACAAGAAGCCTACTACAGAATTTCACTTCAGTCTGCAATGGACCAAAGTTCATCTTTGGAGGTTCAGACCGAGGGATAACTAAAGGATACGGTATAATCACTAACGGTAGTGTATCCTTTTCGGATGTAGCTTATGTGGAGGGATTGGAACACAATCTTATAAGCATAAGCCAAATATGCGACAAAGGATACATAGTTGAATTCCACGCTCATAGGTGCTTGATAAAGTCTGTTGACAATATGGAAACAATTCTATCAGGCACTTGAAGCAGGAACATATTTTGCTTAAATTTCATTTGTATAGACTCTTCTACACCAGTGTGTCTTTTAGCAAAAGATAGTGCGTCTCTTGGTGACCAATGACACAAGAGGCTAGCACATATTAATTTTAAAACTATTAATAAATTATTCTCCCAGAACTTAGTACGTGATGCTCCAAATGTCAAGCACGTCGAAGAGAGACCTTGTCATGCATGCGTAAAAGGCAAGCAAACAAGGGCTACTTTTAAAAGCATCATAGGCAAAAACTCTAATAGGTGTTTACCCCAACTTCATATGGACTTGTTCGGTCCACTGAAATTAGAAGCTTAGGAGGTAAGGATTATACGTTGGTAATTGTTGATGACTACTCGCATTTTGCGTGGGTGTTCTTTCTGAAACACAAGTCAGATACCTTCGATATCTATACACATTTTGTTAGGCAGGTCCATAATGAATACAACTGTTCCGTAGTCAAAATCAAAAGTGACAATGGAACAGAGTTTAAATCTGGGGCCATGACAGAATTTTATGAAAGCCTAGGTATCTTTCATGAGTTTTCCTCTCCTCGTACTCCAAAGCAAAATGGATTAGCTGAGAGAAGGAATAGAACACTCATAGAGGCCTGTAGGACCATATTGAGTGACATTTCACTACCGGAATACTTCTGGACTGAAGTCGCCAACACTGCATGTCACGTGCAAAATCGAGCCCTCATAAACAAGTATCATGATAAGACACCTTATGAACTTCTAAAAGGCAGGAAACCAACAGTGTCATATTTTAGAATTTTTGGCTATAAATGCTTCGTACTTAACAATGGTAAGTATCATTTTACCAAGTTTAGTGAGAAAAGTTTTGAAGGTATTTTTGTAGGATATAGTAGCCATAGTAAGGCATATAGGATTTTCAATAGAAAACTCTGGTCGTAGAAGAATCAATACATGTTGTATTTGATGAGACAAGCTTGCTGCAAAGCAAATCGTCTAGTGTGCTTGTTGAAGATGCAGGTACAAGGCTTAAAGAGATCAGCTTAGATGAACCGACAGAAAGTAAAGATGAAAAGTTCATCAAGATCACCTCTCCAACCCCTGTTGGAGAGGTAGAGGGTCAAGATGAAAATATTGTCCAGATTGATGAAGTCAATCCAGTGGCTAAAGAAGTCCAAGATGCAAGGAATCTAGAGCTCAGACATCTGAAGGATCACCAAATGGACCAAATCATAGGAGATCCCCGGGATGGTATCAGAACTCATCGAGGTACGACTAACGAGAATCTCTACTTAAGTTTTCTATCACAGGTTGAGCCAAAGAAGTTTGAGGAAGAAAACTCAGACGCATTATGGATCTTGGCCATGGAAGAAGAACTGCATCAGTTCAAGCGATGCAAAGTTTGGTCACTAGTTCCTAGACCCAAAGGTAAAAATGTCATCAGAACAAAGTGGGTCTATCGGAACAAGATGGACGAGGATGACACAATCATAAAGAACAAGGTCAGACGCATCGCCAAAGGATATCGTCAAGAAGAAGGGATCGACTTCGACCAGACATATGCTCCAGTGGCAAGGCTAGAGGCTATCGGACTGTTCCTAGCTTATGCTGCACTGAAGGGCTTCACAGTCTACCAAATGGACGTGAAATCCGCCTTCCTAAATGGTGACATAAAGGAAGAAGTGTATGTGGAACAACCCCCAGGTTTTGTTGATCCTAACTTTCCTGAGCATGTTTATTTATTATCGAAAGCGTTGTACGGTTTGAAACAAGCTCCTCGAGCTTGGTACGAAACACTGTCTAGCTTTCTTCTCGAGAACAAGTTCACAAGGGGAAAGATAGACAAAAGATTATTTCTTAGGGAAATTAAAGGCAAGGTTTTGCTAGTGCAAATCTATGTCGATGACATTATATTTGGTTCTACAGATGACAACCTCTACAAAAAGTTTTCTAAACTTATGCAAGTGAAGTTTGAAATGAGTAGTATGGGAGAGCCGAAGTATTTCTTAGGACTTCAGGTGAAACAATTTGAAGGTGAAATTTTTATCTCTCAGACTAAGTTCACCAAGGAGTTGATTAAGAAATTCAGAATGGAGAGTGCAACCTCTATGAGTACTCTAATGGCCTTAGCTATGTCTCTGGACAAGGATGAGAAAGAGAAACCATTTGATGAAACCAAGTACAGAAGCATAGTTGGATCCTTGCTCTACCTTCCTACCAGTAGACCAGACATAATGTTCTCTACATGTTTCTGTGCTAGATTCCAAGTGAACTATAAGGAATCTCACTATGCTGCTGCAAAGCGGATTTTGAGATACCTTAAAGGTACACCGAATCTTGGCTTATGGTACCCAAGAAGTAATGACAGCGAACTAATTGGTTTTTCAGATGCAGACTTTACACGTAGCAAAGATGACAAAAAAAGTACTTCCGGGACGTGTCAGTTCCTTGGAAGAAGGCTTATCTCATGGAGCAACAAAAAGAAAAATTGTGTCACAATCTCAACGGCCGAGTCAGAATACTTTTCTGCCAGCAGTTGTTGTGCACAGTTGCTTTGGTTAAAGAACCAGCTAGAAGATTACAATATGAAGATCAAAGACATTCCATTGTTCTACGACTCCTCCAGCGCAATCGCAATCGCAAACAACCCAGTCTCACACAGCCGGACAAAGCACATCGAGATCAGATATCACTTCATCCGGGAGCATGTGGAGTAAGGGGATGTGAATCTGCAGTACGTGCCAACAGATCGGCAAGTTGCAGATATTTTCACAAAGCCGCTGTACGAGAACAAGTTCAACTTCTTCAAAACTGAACTTGGGTTGCTGAACAGAGAAGGCTAGACCAAAGTGGATCATTTCAAAGCTCAAGGATCTAGGACACTTCAAAAAGGTCAGAAATTTCTCTAGTGGAAGAAAAGTCTCGAGAAATGAAGTAAACCTCTCGAGAAGTATGAAAAGTTCTCGAGAACTAAGTCTACTTCTCGAGAATAAGTCAGTTCAGTTCTCAAAAACTACTTTGCTTCTCGAAAACTAACTCTCACTTCTCGAGAAGCTCAAGCTTTCTTCTCGAGACGCTGAAGCTTGCTTCTCGAGAACTAACTTACCTCTCGAGAACTAACTTACCTCTCGAGAACCATTACTCTATCTCTCGAGAACAAAACTCTCCCTCTCGAGAAATGCCCCGCCGTTTCAAATTCTGTCCATTTCTTATTGCAAACCAGTCTATTCCCGCTTTATTAAAAAGACATATTAGTTGATTAGACACTTAATTATCTAACCTAGGGTTATGTATATATATAAATCATTAGAAATCCCTAATCAACCGACATTTCAAATTCACTCCTCTCGAAAACTCTTCATCTTCCCTGACTCAGAGCTTCGTCGCCGCCGTTCTCTCGCGCTCAGTTCGCCGACGTTTTCCGAATCAATGGCGCAACATTCAAGGATGGGAGTTGGCAGTCAACTTGTCGTGGCCGGGATTGCAGACCTCTCCGATGATTTCAAGAATCTTCTTCTTCTCCCGGACAGTGCAGGTCTCGGTTTTGTTCTTCAAGAACCCAGCAAAATCCTCTTCCCAGAGGTAGATGAGTTTTACCAGAATACTAAAGTCAGGAAGCACAACACTGTTCTGAAATCAAAGGTTAAGGGAGTAAAAATTCAGTTAATGATAGTTTTACTTTCAAGACTACCTAAACACCTAGGGGGGGTGAATAGGTTTTAATGCTTGTTTTCACTTTAGGCAGAATATAACTGCTGAATAAAATAAAATGCAGAATATACTTCAGCAAACACAGCACAGCAATCACAGATATTCACACATCACAGATTGCACACAGATTTATAGTGGTTCTCCAAGGTCTGGGTACATCCACTTTCCCCCTTCACCTATCTAGCAGTGTGCTAGATTCGGCCTAACTTCCTTCTTTAACTCAGATCCTCAGATCCTACAGCTCAAAACCTGGAAAGGTTCCTACAACTCAGGCTAATCAGCCCTACCTCAGCCTTGACACAAGGCCTACAACTCAGAGAAATACCTTCTCCTACACTCAGGCATACACATCCCTACCACTCAGAGATCAAATCTCTTACACTCAGCCTTTATAACATAGGCTTACAACTCAGATCTATATTAATAGATCCTACTAAATTTGAAAATAGTTTTATTATATCTTGCCTTTGATGAGAGAGAAGGGACAAGATAGCACTTGATCAGCTGATGGATGAAATCAACTGAACCTTAGCTTTCTTCAAAGCTTCTTGAATTTGAACTTAGCTGAGTTGATATCCTGACAGCTTCTTGAGAAACCTGTGACAGCTTCCTCCTTGATCTTCAAATGGCTGGATCTCTCTCTGTCCAATACCTTTGATAATACTTCAGAATTCTTGGACGAATTCTACTTAGACAGATCCTGAGAGGTTGTACCCTTCAGAATGTCTTCTTAGATCTTCTGATGAAGATCTTCTTCCGTGCCTTGCACTTTCTTGATTTGATTACTCAATCAGTTTCTATGTGTGTTGCTTCTTAATCAAAAATCAATTGTCGTTTTTTCTACTTCTGAATCTGTCTATTTATAGACCTTCTTCATGGTAACCGGCTGATCCGGTTTCTAACTAACTTCTGACAAGTCTGACTGCTTCAATTAACCTGTTGTAACTCACAGCTGTCAAGTCTTCAAACAGATCTTGTGCCTTTGTCTTGGTCAGTAAAGTGTCCAGACTGTCTGTCAGTAAGTGTCGAGACCAACTGTCAATATGTGTCGACACAAGTAACTTTGGTGTCGACACAGCCTTTGATAATGTCGACATGTCTGTCTTTAAGTCGACTCGGCTTCTTCATACTGCATCCTGAGAATGAGTCGACACTGAGTATTTGTGTCGACTCAACACTTCATCATTCTTCAGCAAATGACTTGGTCTAGACTTTGCAGTGTGTCGACACAAGTCCTGTGTGTCGACACAGTTGATGTAGATTCAGAACATAGTATGTGTCAACACTGCCTTTAGGTGTCGACACAAATGTTGTCTACTCTGCCTATATGTGTCGACTCAGTCTTCTAGTGTCGACACAAATGTTGTCAACCCTGCCTCAGTGTGTCGACACAGCCTTTTGGTGTCGACTCTGCCTCAGTGTGTCGACACAGTCTTTTGGTGTCGACTCTACCTCAGTGTGTCGACACAGCTTCTCGGTGTCGACACAGATGTTGTCGACTCTTTTTCTCTGTGTCAACATAGCCTTCTTCAAGTATCGACACAATTATTCTAAAGTGTCGACATAGCTTCTTCTGGTGTCGACACATGGACTTAGAATAATTTTCCTGCTTTTTTAGTACATTCTTAACCTGCACATGTCAACTCAAAATAACATCAAATACACCTTGATGTATATCATTGAGCTAAGTTAGGCTTCTTCAAATCAGGTACACATTTTCTAATGTACCCAACAATTAAGTCCAACCAGTTTCACAAATCTCCTCAGGCTGCCAGTTGGAGATGATGAGGATGAAATTACTAGGGGAGATGCTGACATAACCTATCGCTTTTGTGGAGTCTCAGCTGACACTACTTCTCTAAGGAGGACTGCCATGAATGATGTTGGCAAGCTCCTGGTAGACATTATTGGAAAAATTTTATGGAGCAGAACAGGATCTATTGGATTCATTACAAATGATCTATTTGGTGTAATGACTGCCACTGTCTATAGAAAGAGATTTCCCTATGGGATGATGATCTTTGATATGATAAGGGACAACCTTTAAGAACCTAAATTTTTCAGGAAAATCTCCTTGATTTTGCATAAGATTGATCCAGTGGTCTTCAAAACTTCCAGAGGTACACCCCTTCATCACTTGAAAAAGATCTCCCTAGCTTCTATTTAGAGATGGGAATTAAAACTGCAGAACCCTAAACAGATTGCTAAAGAGCAAGCTCATCCTGCTTCAGAGGACAGGACCCCATCTCCCTCCTCTCATGGTATTGCTGAACCATCTGGTGCAGCAGCTGAGGGGGATCCTGCTTCCTTTGTCCCAGTTGATAGCATCCCCTCTCATCCTCTAGCCAGATCTCCTTCTCCAGTCAACAGTCCTATCAAAACTCCAGCTGCATCAACAGTCCTAAGTCCAGTCAGAACTCCACCTGCTTCTCCAACACATTCTTCATCCCCAGCTGCTAAGCAAAATATTCCAGATACCATTCTTCTTTCAGATGAAGACAGATTATCTACAGAACCTGCTGATGTTCCTCTGAGAAACCTAGATTTCTCTATTCCCCTCTTTGCTGACTAGTCTGAAGCTATTTTTGTCCAGACAACAAGAGCTCAAAGCTCAGTTGTTCTTGCAAAAATTTCTCCATGGACTGCACCTCCTTGTGCCTCTGTCTCTTTTATACCTGCTACTGTCGTTACTGCTGCTACCCCCTCCAATTCAGATATTCTCAACAAGATTGAAATGATGTTAGCTGAATAGAGAAAGTATTTTGATGAATCCTTAAAATTAGCTACAGACAAAGTCTCTGATCTAGAAAAGGAAATGCAAAGAGGATTTGCTGAAATTCAAAACAATACAGATCAACTAAAACATCTCTTCAAAATAGGTGGTAAAGCCCTGGACCATTCTATAACAAGCATTGGTGAAGTTATGAATCAGTCCCTCACTCTTGCCAACAATCAGATTGAACTTGAAAATTCAGCACAAAAGCATGTGATGCAAGTCTGTGAAGAAGTTGGTTCTTTTAAGGAAGAAACTATAGAACAACTGAGTGTAGAATTCAGAAAGGGGGAGATGCTAGTGAAAGAATAAGTTGCTAAAGTTGCTGCAAATGCTGATTCTCTATGGAATCAGAAAATCACAGAAATCAACAAGTCTGTTTTAGAATAAATCGAATCAGTGAAGCTGTATAACTATGATACCATAGTATGGATGCATAATCAGATTTTTCCTGAATTTCAATTTGATCCCAATGTCATTCCTCAGCACCTCAACCCTTTTGCTGAAGGACAATCCAGTCAGGTGCAAACTCAATTGCCAGTCTTTTCTCCTAGGCCAGTAGACCAAATTCCTCCTCCCTCCTCTTATGATCAAGTATGGGATGATATAATTCCCAAAGACCTACCTAAGATTAATACATCTAAGAAGAGAAAGTTTGGGGAAGGCCCCTCTGCCAGCAAAAGCATTCCCAAAGCAGATCCAGAGCAAAGGAAAGTAAAAGAATTTGCAGAAGTCTGGAGTCCCACCTCCAAATATTTAATACTTGATACTCTCAAGTTAGTTATGGATTTCAATGAAAGCAGAAGTATCCACTACAACTCCTTTGAGTGGGAACTATATGAAAAATCCATGACTAAAAGGAGAATATATGACAGAGAATATGGAAAGAACAACCCTAAGGATCCCCCAAAACCTCCCAGATACTACCCAAAGCCTTTCAGCTATCAGAGAAGACAGAAAGAGAAGCTAGACAAGCAGTTTCAGAGCAAAGAATGAATTCCTGTTTACATTTGTTTTTGGGATTGTGATTGAAATGAATGTTGATGGGAAATCTAAAACAATATATATATAATTTCTAGTTTTTATAATTCTGTGTTTACCTTTATTTTCTTGCTTTTGTATGTAGTCTTCATTTATAGTTCTTTATCTAATGGTATAATTCACCTTAGTGTAGAGGGTTCTGACTTCTACAAATAGGGGGAGATTGTTGGGCATTGCATCCATAATAACCCAGATTTGCATGAAGTCACCCTTGAACTAAGATGAATTAAGTTGTATTTGATATCTTTGTTTAGTTGTGTGTTTGCAGATTATCAGTGCTAAGTGTAGACCAGTGTCAGTCTACTGTGGGTCATGAACACATGACCATACAGTGTAATCCCTCACTGTGTGATCCAAGGTGTTGACTCATGGGTAGCCTCTCAATTGGGATACACTTCATATTCAAACACTTGGACCATAGGCTGAAGGTTGGCTGCTTGAAGAATAAGATTTCCAAAAGTTCAAAATTTTCTAAGTTCACTTCTCGAGAGGCCTAAGATTAGTTCTCGAGAAGAAGAGCTAGAATATCTCGAGAACATCTGTTAGTTCTCGAGAAGTTGAGCTACTAGTTCTCGAGAACATCTGCTAGTTCTCGAGAAGCGTATACTAGTTCTCGAAAACATCTGTTAGTTCTCGAGAAGCGCAAACTAGTTCTTGAGAAATATCTGTTAGTTTTCGAGAAGCTCATTATAGTTCTTTTGAAGTCTTAGTCTATATTTCTCGAGAAGTTAACTTCTAGTTCTCGAGAAGTCTATGTAGTTCTCGAGAACAAGCTTTAGTTCTCGAGTACTATTTTCTTCAGTTCTCGAGATGCTTCTGATTTTTCCTGAACAAACTCAATGCCATTTTGTCTCGAGTACTAGCCTAAGTCCAGAATGCATAGTTCTCGAGAAGTCAGCCTGTTCTCGAGAACTTTCTCATACCTCTCGAGAACTGATGTTCTATTCAGAAAATTTTTCTAAGTCCGATTGACGAGATTTTTGAAATGACATTTCGTGATTAGTACATGTGTCGTCATTAATGCTAATTCTAACCGTTAGGGTAATCCTATTTAAGGTCTTGCCAACAAGACCAAATAATACCCAGAAGCAGAAAAACCCTAATCTCTCTCAAATTTTTCTGACGACTGTCTCTCTCTCTCTCTCAAGATCATTTCTCAGAGCCACCATCGCCGCACTGTTCGTAGATCGAAAAGAAAGCCATTTGCGATCAAGAAAGATTTACTGTTCAAGGATTCTTCTTCCTCTCCTATATCGAGTAGATCTCCAGATTTCTCAGATCAAATTTTCAGTGGATCTTCTTCAACATTTCTGAAAAAGTCGCAAGTTCAGAAGAAGACCTAAAGTCGAATTTTTCCAGATTTGAAGAAAAATATTTTTTTTTATTTTTTAAACCTTTTTGTAAATCTTGTAGGAGCGTTGCTCTCCGAGTTGTAGGAAGTTGTTATCTTCCGAGTGTAGATCCATTTGGATCGAGTTTGTAAGAAATTGGTTCCGAGGCGTAGGATTGTTTTCAATCCGAGATAGTGGAGTAGCCGAGTCTAGTGATTTGCTAGATTAGTGAGGTAAAGTGGACGTACCCAAGATTAGGGAACCACTATAAATCTTCTTGTCTTTCTGTGATTGCTTGATTACTTGTGCAAGTTCGTTAAAATTTTTATTCCGCAAATAGACGCACGATTCACCTATTCACCCCCTCTAGGTTATTTAGGTTGACAACTTTACACTTTCACATCAACATGTTCCAGACCTTCTCCATCTGACACATGCCCAGGGAGGAAAACGAACTGGTTGATCAGCTGGTAAAGCATGGTCCCCGGGTAGGGGGTACCATCACTAATCTGTTCCACCCTTCCATCGAAGAGGGAGAGATGATGGAGGTGGATCAATACCCCTCGTGGATGGTGTAACATCCCATTTACGGCTAGACCCCTAGGAGTCGGTTTGTCGTGACAGAACCCTAGGAAACCAAAAAATTGAAGTCCATCGACCAAGAATTCGAGTCACGGGTTTGTCACGCCCGTGACCTACATGTCACGCCCGTGACCTAGGGCATGACCCCTTCGACGATCGTCGATCTCAGGGAGATGATCGTCGAGTGCAAAAATTTGCAACCCGGGCCTTTCACGCCCGTGACATATGTGTCGCGCCCTTGACATAGGGCGTGACCCCCTTCGACGATCATCGATCTCCGTGAGACGATCGTCGAGCGCAGAAATTGCATAATGACCCTGTCATGCCCGTGACCTATGTGTCACGCCCGTGACCTAGGGCGTGACCCACCCTCGACAATCGTCGATATCAGGAAGACGATCGGCGAGTGCAAGAGTTTGCATCACGGGCTGTCACGCTTGTGACCGACAGGTCACGCCCATGACTTAGGGCGTGACCCCTTCGACGATCGTCGATCTCGGGAAGACGATTGCCGAACTATGAATTTGCAACACACCTGTCACGCCCGTTACCTATGTGTCACGCCCGTGACCAGGGCCGAAATGTCAGCCAGGCTGGATATTTCTATAACCGAAATCATAATCAATTATGATTATGGGAATTTACAGCAGGAGTATTTATGAGCCATTTCTTTCTCTAAATACATAATAAAATGGGGGAGAGTTGACCCAATAGGAAATCGCCACCTGGATTAGTCTTCTCATCTTCCACCGTTTCCTTCCCTGCACCATAATCGAGATATTATTAAGAGAATACATTCATGGCCGTGAATGTTTCACCCTTTCCCCTCCCCACTTGGAGATCTATAAAAGCCCCCTTAGAGCAAGAGGGGAAGGTTACACTCTAGACCAAACGAATTCAGATTTCTGCTCTTGCTGTAGGAGAAGTTCGGGAACGCCACCACCGCGCCATGACAATCCGACGTTCATCTCGTCTTCAAACCGCGAACAAGGTCCTCCTCTACTTCTTCTTTTGTGGGTAGATCTTAGGATCTTAGAAATGAAGTTCGTGCTCAAAAGAGCCAGACCTTTCTCACGTTTTCATAGAAAATCATGAAAAATATATTTTTCGGTTACGCCGGAAACCGCCACCTCCGACGGCCAAACCACCGTCGACCGATAGCCATCGCCTCGACGGAGGTGGTGGTGGTGGTGGCTGGCCAGGGAAGTGACCGGACGGCTGGTGATGGATCGCGGAAGAGCTACAGGATATGTATTTTTCTGGGTGCTGTTACGGGTTCTGTTTGGTAGGGAAGATGAACAGTAAAGATATTTTTATAATATTAAATTAAGTATATATTATATAAGGTAGATATATACTAAATGGATTATTTTGATGCTGCAAAACGAGGCACTTAAGGGCTGTTTTAGGAAAAATAGCCAGTCACAAAAGTTGTAGCTCTTCGAGTCTAGTTTAATTTTAAATTAATTTCAACTCGTTTGGGTAAGCGGTTTGACCGCAGCACCCGTTTTAATGGGGGCTGTACCTAGAGTTTGACAGAAACTAAAATGGATGCCCACTCTTCTTCCTTTGTCCAAATGACTTGAAATTTGGGCAGAGGGTTACCCTTAGCCATATCTAGAGGTTGTCCAAAAATGGGAATTTTTGGAGATACTTTTCCTAAAGTTTTGTTTTAATTTAATAAACTTAGAGGAATTTATTTAAGTGGTCAAATGACCTCCAAACCCTCCCAAATTTTGGTGAGTGGTCCCTGGCTATAAAACTTAGCTCTGCACAAATTTTCAACTCATTGAGATGAGTTTTGGATAGGGAGTCACCTATTCTTAACTAGGCAATAGTGAGGCATTTTGAGTAAAAAGTGCACTAGAAGTTGGAATGGTCAAATCACCTCAACAGAGGCTGATATTTCGACCACTGACTTGGAAGGGTTATTATAACCCACTTAGAGAAAATGGTGAGAATAGGGGTTGGTTTACCCTAGGATCCAAGCTCAAACCCTAAATGGAGGGTTTTGAGGGTTGTGAAGGACATGGGGGCAATTATTCTCATATTGTCTTGAGATTTAGTAGAGTCGACATTAACATAATATAAATCATCTGGATGGAATCTTGGAGGATTTGGAGATAGGTAGATACCTCAAAACCCTAATCTTAGCTTTAGGGTAAAATACTAATTAAGAACAATCCATCACTAAACATTATCTAAAGGCTGTGAAACTTGGGTAGAGTGAGTTTTGGAGTGGGTAGAATTTATAGAAATTTTACTGAAATTTTATGATGTTTATTTCCAGCACTTCATTTGTAAAGTTGATTATAGCCCTAATTGATGTTTTAATTATTTGTATATTTCTGATCATTGAAATCTCATGAAATCTTGGAAGTAAATGTTTTAGGACAGAATGATTACCCTTGAATTTTTGTATAATTTTTAGTTGAGTAAATATAGTACTTTCTTCACAAATGTTAAAAAGAGGTTCTATGCTTTGGAAATTAATTATGGATGATATTATTACTGAAAAATTATGAAAGTTGCCCAATGCTATTTTAAGGCTTTATCTGCATAGTATAATTTATTTATAATTTTTTAGAAGAATATTCTCTGTACTTGATTCACAAATAACGAAATATAGAAGCTATGGCTAAAATAGTTTTAGTGCCCTTTTGATGATACAAAAATTATGATACTTTGGATTTACAATATTGAGATAACATACTATTTATTATAATTTGTTTGGACATCTTGCATGAGAACTTAGGGTAGTTCATGTTCAAACCGGTAGCCCTTGGAATTTTTGAGGAAATTAATTAAATGCCAGATAAATTAGGAAAATTACCCTTTTCTGGATTTAGGCTAATTATATCATGATAAGTCTCCAGTAAATATTTTAGGGCATTTGGATGAGTATTGGATCACTGCCTAACCGGTTTGACATATAGTCTAGGTTGGTCTGCATATAGCATATTGTTAAATTGCAATAGGACATGATCTGGGATAGTGGTTGGAGTTATTCATTTTGTTTGGGAGGATAGATGTGGATGATATCGCAATAGAATGAAATGAAGAATAAAGAGAAGTGGTGTTAACTAGAGTTAAGAGGTGCTCGGGTTCGACGAAAGATCGTCTTCCCCGAAGAGAGGAAGGTCAAAAATCACCCTAGGTTAGCTTATCGTAACATGAGAAGGGAATGGGTAAGGTACTTCTACCAATAACAATAAGTGCCTTGCGAAAGGGAACGATGGGCTTCAGCTACCATCATAGTTCCTAGTGCCCTTTGAGAGCCCTTCACGGGGAATACCGGGGGCAGTCCTTGGTTAACGTAAACTGCATTAACAAACTGACAAGAGTAACATAGTAATTAGGATCTCACATTTCACAAACACTACTAGCACAGGAAGATTGATGGGAGCTTCGGCTCGGTTGGTTAAGAGACGAACGGAATGGTCCGGGGAGCTTCAGCTCGGTTGGTTAAAAGACGGACGTTTTGGTCCGGGGAGCTTCGGCTCGGTTTTTGTGTGATTACGATTAAATTTGCATGTGCATAAAATGAATAAAAATTAAGGTGGTGGGTCTTCGGTATTGGAGGGTCGATGCACCGACACCAATACGCTGACTCGGCAAGTATGGTTTTTACACTTCGCCAAAGCTAAGTCCGGTGCACCAGCCGGCAAGAGTACGCAGGAGTCCGCTTAGTGCACCAAGCATTGAGGCGTATGATAGGTCTGACCGGTAGTGCTTTACTGGTTTAGAGGTGGGAGAGGCCCAACCCACCGCTTCCGTCTGCCACTACGGAGGTATCCTGGGAGGTAACGGCTCCGAAAGGGGGAACTAAAGGTCTGTGTGCACAGAGTCGGGTGTGTGAGTTGCACTTGCATGTTCCATCATACCCACTTGCATGTCATAGCATAATCGATTCATTTAACCCTGACACCTAAAGTATAAGTGGTATGGGACGCTTATACATTAGGACTTGCAAAACGACCCCTTGGTCTATAAGCTTGTGTGGGCAAGTTTATAAATTAAGGTTTAATTCAATATATATATGCTGTTGTTTGATAACCGACACCCCAACGTATAAGTGGTATGGGACACTTTATACGATGGGAGCCTTGCAGAAGATCCCTTGGCTTATGCGCTTCCACACATAAGTTAAGGTTACTTTTCCCACTTTCTGTTTCTGTCATATTTATTATAGAATTGCTAGATTAGTTCCGCTGCCACCTATTTTCTTTTGATTCATTCTCCACATTCATGTCCTTCCCTTTCTTCCTCTCCGCTCGGTACCTAGGAGCCATGGGGGAAGGGGTAGGGGATGATAGAGCTTAGTCTTTATGACTAACGGTTTTCGAACCATATCATTTAGGGTATCGTGGAGCCCAGTATGGAGGAGCAGCCCTAGAGACCGGTGCGCTTAGAGATGGGGCAGTCTAGCTCCGGAGTTCATACAGTCAGACCGTGAGTCTCGACCTTGAGTAGTTTCTGTTTTGCTTCCGCATGAGTGATTTTTAGTGAGGACAAGTTGTACCGGGCTTAAGCCCATATTTTTAGTACTCTGATATACTATTCTGTGGACACTCCCTTCGTGGAGTTTTATTTCTATATATGTGATTTATTTCGGTGGACTTGCTTTTACTTACTTAATTTTATGCTATCTTTCTGTGATCAAATTGGCCGGCAGAATCGGCGCCTTGTGGTGATGACCCTTCAGGACGTGAAGGTGTCACCACAAAGCGGCGATTCTGGGCCTAAGACCCCGGGTTTAAAAAAAAGGGGGGTCTTACAGATGGACCCTTTCACAACATCCCTCTCCACAGGGGAGTATCAGGAGGGGATAGACAAAAGAAGTTCAAGTACAAGTCAGCATACTATCTCATCCATGATAGTAAGTTGTATCGGAAGACTCTCTCGAGGCTGTTGGCTCATTGCGTGGCCGAGAGGGAGGTCCAAAGAATCTTGGAAGAGGTCCACTTTGGGGAATATGGGAGTCACTCCGGGAGTCGGAACCTGGAAGGAAGGATTGTCAGGGAAGGGTACTTCTGGACTACCCTGGGACACGATGCTGCAGAGTTCACGAAGAAGTGTCACAAGTGCCAGTTATTTGCCCCCCTCCAACTACAACCAGCCCATCGCCTATGAAGCATCACAGCACCCTGGCCCTTTTCCATCTAGGGAATGGATTTGGTAGGACCCTTCCACTAAGCCATCAGGCAGATGAGGTTACTGTTAGTGATGATTGACTATTTTCTAAGTGGTTAGAAGTGAAGGCGCTGGCCAAGGTGACCTACCAAGTAATCAGAAACTTTGTGTAGGGGGAGATCATCTATAGGAATGGGTTACCCCAGACCATTATAACGAGCCTCAGTTTGCTAGCACCGGGTTCATTAGTTTCTATGGGCAGCTTGGGATTGACCTCAGGTTCGGGTCGGTCCATCACCCTAGGAGCAATGACTAGGTGGAGGCGGCGAACAAGATCATTGTGAACCTCCTGAATAAGAAGGCTGAAAATTTGAAGGGGTGCTAGGTGGAGTAGCTTCCCTCAGTCCTCTGGGCTTTGAGGACCAACCACAACATAGCCACAGGGGAGACCCCCTTCAAGCTCTCCCATGGCTGTGAAACAGTGCTCCCCATAGAATTTGAAGTCTAGACACCTCAGGTGGCAGAGGCCTGAGAAGGCTTGGAGGAATTGAGAGCCGAGAATGAGAAGGAATTGCGGCTCTCCCTAGACATAGTAGAGGAGCTGCGTGACCTGTCCGCCATCCGACAAGAAGAGGTCAAGCGATGGATGGCTAAGTATTTTGACAAGCACGTCCGGATCAAGCAGTTTGCGAAAGGGGACTTGGTCCTAAAAAAGGTGGACGCGGTAGGGAGGTCAGCCGCCGTTAGAAAGCTCAAACCTAATTGGGATGGTCCTTACATTGTACAAGAAGCACTGAGGTCAGTGGGTATCGTCGTCAAGATGTGGAAAGCGAGACCCTGAGTCATACCTGGAGCAGTGATGACTTGAAGCGCTTTTATCCATAAAACTCGTGCGTACCCCCCTTATGAATAAAAGATTTTTTTGTTCTTTTATCTTTTGTTTGGCAATAACAACTATGATAGGTGGAGTTTACATAGTAATCATCAGGGGTACACCCGTCGTCAGGCTCTCACTTAGCTGATCAGGCCGGTGGTAGCATCCGAAGGATGGACAAGGAGAGTTAAGTTTCTCGCTCTGGGGTTAGGTATCGAGATGCTCCCACTATTAGACTCCCACCTAGCTGGCAGGGCCCGGGCCTCGAGTGACATCATTATGACCCTAGAGGGATGAGCCCGGAGGATGTTCAATAACCGCCATCAGGCTTTCACTTAGCTGATTGGGCCGGTGGTAGCACTTAGGGGTTGGGCAAAGGAACTTACTCTCGCTCTGGGGTTAGGTCCCGAGACGCTCCCGCTGTCATGCTCCCCCCTAGTTGGCAGGGCCCGGGCCTCGAGTGACGTCATTATGACCCTGGAGGGCTGAGCCTGGAGGATGTTCAACACCCGCCATCAGGCTTTCTCTTAGCTGATTGGGCTGGTTGTAGCACCCGAGGGTTGTGCAAAGGAACGTATTCTCGCTCTAGGGTTAGATCCCAAGACGCTCCCGCTATCAGGCTCCTACCTAGCTAGCAGGGCCTGGGCCTCGAGTGACGTCGTTATGACCCTAGAGGGCTGAGCCCGAAGGATGTTCAACACCCTCCATCAGGCTTTCACTTAGCTGATTGGGACGATGGTTGCACTCCAGGGTTGGGTAAAGGAAAGTATTCTCGCTCTAGTGTTAGGTCTCGAGACGCTCCCGCTGTCAGGCTCCCACCTAGCTGGCAGGGCCCGAGCCTCGAGTGACGTCATTATGACCCTAGAGGGCTGAGCCCAGAGGATGTTCAACACCCGCTATCAGGATTTCACTTAACTGATTGGGCTGGTGGTAGAACCCGGGGGTTGGGCAAAGGAACGTATTCTCTCTCTAGGTTTAAGTCCTGAGACGCTCGCGCTGTCAGGATCGCACATAGCTGGTAGGTCCTGAGCCTCAAGTGATGTCATTATGAACCTTGATGGCTGAGACCGGAGGATGTTCAACACCCGCCATTAGGCTTTCACTTAGATGATTGGGCTAGTGGTAGCACTTGGGGGTTAGGCAAAGGAAAGTATTCTCGCTCTAAGGTTAGGTCCCGAGGCGCTCCCGCTGTCAGACTCCCACCTAGCTGGCAGGGCCCGATGTTGAAACCCCTAGTTGGATTTGGGCTAGGTTCACTAAGTTAGGATATGACCCAACATGTATAGATCAGGGTCATGACTATGTCCTAGAGTCTAGGTCAAGTCCTTAGAGTCAAACAGTACAAAGGACAAGCCTCCAACACTGCTAAAGACTCAAGACTTAGAGAATTCAAGCTTTGTAAAAAGGAGATCTACGTTCGTCGATCTCCGATCGACGATCGTCGTGCTCAGCTCGACTAACTCAGAGACAATTCTCTGAGCTGAGATCAACGAACTCAGATCTCAGCTCGACGAACTCTGGACAAAGTAATACCTTCTAAGTCTAACACTCAGTCGACGAACTAAGAACATAAGCTAGACGAACTCTGTCCGCAGGTCGACTAACACTTCAACTCTCAGAGCCAAATATCTCTAAACGCCAGATTAATACTTCAACTCTCAAAGCCAAATATCTCTCAACGCCAGATCAACACTTCAACTCTCAGAGCCAAATATCTCTCAACGCCAGATTAATACTTCAACACTCAACATCAAAAAATATTCTAAGTCCAGATCGCAGACTCAACTCGACGATCTCAGACTTCAGCTCGACGAACTTGATGCACAGAAGAAGAAAGTTATCAAGCAGCATTCAGAGTTCGACGATTTTGGATCTCAGCTCGATTAACAGCTATTCTCAGCTCGACGAAAGCCATTCTCAGTTCGACGAACTCAGAGCACAGAATATGTCGGTTATGCAGTGTATTTGTTCGGTGATCCCAGGTCAACGAAAGTTGTTCTCTGGTCGACAAAAACTGTAAGACATATTGTTATTTATTCTTTCCTTTTCTGTCTCCTTATTGAATATCTACGATAGGTTGTTAATTTCTTGGAAAATCAATGCTCTTATATCCTTTGAATCGAGCCATTACTAGCAGCATTGATTGCAAATATCCCCCATGGAATTAATTGCTTAGATCTTGGGACAGACATAGAATAGAATATATGACAACATTCTTGCCGTTTTCATTCCCGAGATTTCGGCTAAGCATTGATTGCAGGATTTTGAATTCGACCAAGAGGCAGTTATCAAGGGATCATCTCTCAGCCAAAAACAGAACAACAAGACACACAGAACATCAATCAACGGTAGTGCATACAGCTCTCTCTCAAGAAAAATCAATTGCTCTCAAAAGAAGAAGAAAGAACAACAATTACAATAAAGAGTCTTTCTTCTCCTTCTTTGTTTTCTGGGATCTCAAGTGACCAAAATCATTTAAATCAATCAAAGTATTTCAGAAAGTAGATCTTACAGCAGAAGGCCTACTCACCCTTTGCAAAGCTTCAACTCCTGAACAATTCAAGATCTAAGGGGGAGCTTTGACAACATCAAAGAATCCACAAAGTCTTCTCATTTTGATTTGAGAAAAGAAGACTTCAATCAACCTCTCTTCCCACCTCTGTACAGGGTTTTAATTCCCTTCAAAATTATTTTGGTTGCAAGTCTCCTTCCAAAAGACTTGGGTTGGTTTTTGAGCACCTGATCAAAAGCTCATTGGTGGCAGTCACCTGATCAAAACTTGTAGTGGATTCCTACCTAGGGAGGTAGAAAAGTGGATGTACCCAAGTTTGGGGAACCACGATAAAATTCTTGTGTTGTCTGTGTGGCTGTGATTTTCCTGTGTGCTTGTGCTGTGATATATTTTGTTGTGTAGCTTAGTTATCTTTTCTCTAGTTCACTTGCTGCACTTGTACACTCATACACCTATATTATAGCAACATATTTTGTTAAAGATTTCTTATATCTGCAAGAATCAAAAAGATTTTAATAACTCTATTCACCCCCCTCTAGAGTTATTCAGAGCTTACCCTATCTTTCACCCGGTCCTCGAGTGACGTCGTTATGACCCTGGAGGGATGAGCCCAGAGGATGTATAAAACCTACCTTCAGGCTTTCAGTTAGCTGATTGGGCCGGTGGTAGCACCCGGGGGTTGGGCAAATGAATGTATTCTCGCTCTGGGTTAGGTTCTGAGACGCTCCCGCTGTCAGGCTCCCCCTAGCTAGCAGGGCCCGGGCCTTGAGTGATATCATTATGATCCTTGAGGTCTGAGCCCGGAGGATGTTTAACACCCACCATCAGGCTTTCACTTAGTTGATTGGGCCGATGGTAGCACCCGGGGGTTGGGCAGAGGAAAGTATTCTCGCTTTGGGGTTAGGTCCCGAGACGCTCTTACTATCATGCTCCCACCTAGCTGGTAGGGCCCAGGCCTTGAGTGACATCATTATGACCCTGAAGGGCTGAGCCCGAAGGATGTTTAACACCCGCAATTAGGCTTTCACTTAGCTGATTGGGCCGGTGGTAGAACCCGGGGGTTGGACAAAGGAACATATTCTCGCTCTGGGGTTAGGTACCGAGACGCTCCTGCTATTAGGCTTCTTTCATAGCGGCTGACAGGCCATCCCCGGAAACTCTTCTTTTTTGCGGCCGAGCTGGCAGGGACCGGGTCTCAAGTTATGTCATTATAACCTTGGAGGGCAGAGACTGGAGGATGTTCAACACCCGCTATCAGTGTTTCACTTAGTTGATTGGTTCGGTGGTAGCACCCGGAGTTTGACCACAGAAAGTAATAGTAGGCGAGCTGATCAGTCAAAGGGGGCAAGTTGAGGCCACTCTTGACAACTACGTCCTACCCTCTCCAGATGTAATTTGGGAAGTTTGGCATTTTTCTAGAATAAGGGGAGAATAATCCTCTCAGGCAAGTTAGGACTCGCGAGCTCAGCTCGACAAATAGTCTGGGCCTATTATCGTGGGCAACCAGAGCAAGGCATGGTAAAAGGGTGGCGAGCCGAGTCCTCGACATCCGCTGAAGAAGGCGAGCTCCGACGGTGCATTCCACCCCCTTCAGGTTTTACTCTTGAATGAAGGAAGCTCGCGAGCGAGCTGGGTGGTGGCGATCTCAGCGAGGTGAGTGGTTCGCCTCCGGATTGCCAGGGGCTGGCGAGCTCTCAGGTCTACTTACTGGTACGAATGCTAACTCATGCATTATAATGGCAAATTCTATCCTAGCGAGGTCACCTAAGGAAGAGAGCTCGAAGGCTAGTACATCGCAGTAAGTAAGTTCAGGAAAAAGAAGATAGAAAAATGACAGTAGAATCTATGTCAAAATAATTTTCCATTATGTAAAATGTTGTTACAAAAGGGGAGCTTGCCTTGACGAGGTTACAAAGAGAGGGGGGGATAATTACATAGGAAAAAGAGAAATAAGGGAGTGCGAGTTAGCTCTCGCCTCCTTCCCAAAAAGCAAGTCGAAGCTGTCCTCCTTATCGCTAGGCGGAGTGGACGGGAATAGGCTCGGTATAAGGTCCCAGGCCGTGATCTCCTAGCAGCCCTCCACCAGCATCCTCATATTCTTCATGATTTCCATGGTGCATTTGGCGGACTCGATCGAGTTGACCCGCAGCCGCTCTGCGACCTCAACCTCGCTGAATACTCTTGTCCTCTTGAACATGAAGGAGGGATTGCTGCAGCCTGGGGGGAGGAGGGCCTCTGTCTAGCGGATGATCTCTCCGTTGAGCCCCCTTGTTCTCCTCCTTTAGCTTTGTGTTGTCCACCTCCAGCTCGGCGGTGCGAGCGTGTAGCTGGGTATTTCCTCCTCCAACCCGACGACTCGAGTCCACAGCTTGCTCGCAGCCTCGGCATCCTATGAAGCAGAAAGGTAAGCAAACCTATCACATGAAAAAGAGAGGAGCAGCTGGTACTTACCAACTTGCCGGAAGCCTTGGCGAGTAGGTCCTCGGTAATACCGAATTGCCTCGCTAGGTTTCTAGCTTTATCCTTGCCAACGTCACACCCCTTCTCGGCTTTTAGCAGGAGGTGGCTGAGGTTTAAGCTGCGACAGACCATCAGGTGGTGAAGCTCCAGGGCCCGCATGTGGGCTTGCAAGCCCTCATGGCCGAGTTGGCGCAAGGTCATGCCCTTGTAGGACTCGACATCCTCGTGCCCATAGAGGCCGAAGCCAAATGCATAGGCATGCCCGGGGGGGGAGGGTGGCGATATGTCTAGGAGGGCTTGAGGGAGGAGATGGAGACCCGATGGGACTGCTCATTCCATTAGACCATCGGCTCGCTGGCCTAGTCCTTCCACCTTCCCCCGAAGCCGAAGAGGGGATGGCTCTTCGGCGGTCCCAGCTCGCGGGCCATGGTCTTCTCTGCAAAAGGAGGAGTGGAGGACTCACCACCCCCTATTCTTTCCCCGATGTCTCCTTTAGCGAGCTCTCAGACAATCCGTGCGGGGTGATCTCAGGAGAGCTCATGTATTTCCATTTTTGTTGTTATCCCACCTTGGAGAACAACACCACTGTCTTCATCTTCTTTTGGGGTGGGGGCGCACCGAGGCAAGCTGGAGCCCGCGAGGTCGGGTATCCCCTTGCTAGAAGAGGGCCTGGATGCTGCCAGCTCAGCACGGTAAGCTGTTGCGGTTACCTTCTCACGCGCGAGTGGGTCAGGGTGGAGTCCTGAGTCCACAAAGGGTGGATTCTCGGGAATCAAACGCTCCCCTGCATGAAAAAACTTGTTAGAAAATCATTTTGACTAGGCAAAAAAGGGAAAAGGAAAAAATGGAAAACATACCTTTGTCGGGAGGAACTGGGAGGAGCGAGTCGAGGTCCCTTCGAAGGAAGGCGACCTCAAAGTCCTTGTGGAGGAAGAACTTGTGGAGCTCGGCATCATTGCTTGATACCGATGGGGGTCGGTAGACCTCCTCGCCCTTCTATTGGGGCGAGTAGGGTATGTTGCCGAGGTCGCCCTTGATAAAAACGATCTTAGATATCCAGTTGTGATTTTTGTTCGCAATCTCGCGAACCTTGATGAACAAGCCCCCGAAGTAGGCGAATCCGTTAGGCGTTGGATTGTAGGTAAAGAGCTTCCTGAAAACGGATAGATTGAACTTTATCCTCTCTTGGTGGAGGAAGTTCGTGAACGCGACCATCGTGGCGATGGAGTTCGAGTTCAGCTGCGCGGGCACCGCGCCGAAGTACTTGAGAATCTGGCAGATCTTCGGCCAGAGGGTAAGGCGCAACCCCACCTCGAAATGCGAGATTGGGAAGGAGAGCTCATCTGGGAAGAAGGTATTTATGTTTTCGTTGTTCACCAGACGATGCACTTTTAAACCAAGGGGCACAAACTCGGCATCGAATTCGGTGAGCTCGCGCTCGGTAGTATTCCCCTCGAAAAAGCAGTACTCGACAAAATGCTGAGCACACTTGGAATGGCCATCGGCATCAGGATGAGTCTTGCCAATGCTCGCAGGAGGGTTGACGTGCGAGTACAGGTAGTAGAAAGGGCAGCAAGAAGGGGTACGAAAGCATAAATACGATGGATTGGGGTTGGTAAGGGGGCCTATTTATAGAAAAAAGAATCTGAGGCCGAGCCGACCGATCAGTCCGGCTCGCCTGCTCCTGCTCGCCAACCCCAGCTCGTCGACCCCCGCGACTTGCTCTATAACATGGCAATCCGAGTCCAATGAGCAGTTTATTATTCAAGTAACAAACATTGAAATCTAAAGAATGTTCTAAGTTATTACAAGCAGGGGCATACAGTTCAGGAACAGTAAGTGTGGGAAGCGAATTCAAAAAAATAATAGAGAAAGGGAAATATTCAATGTGCGCGAGCTGAGGGGGCCGGAGGCGAGCGCCGGTAGGTTTAGTAATGGATCCATTTCTACCTACCCTTGCCTCGCATCTCCTTCCCCGCATGTCGGCGTGAGTTGTGGATCTTGTGGATCTGCCCCAAGTTCCTATGGACGATCTGGAGGTTCTAATTGATCTCGTCCAAAAGTGGAGAAAGAGACATCGCCTCTCCTTCCGGGCTGCCCCTCACCTCTTCGCGAGCCACACGTATTCACGCTACAACACCTCATTTTCCTCCTAAACCTTGCGCATTTCACGCACCATCTTCTTGAAGACCCCGATTCACCATCTCGTCAGCTCGCCGTTCTCTACCTCAAAACCCAGGAAGGAGTCTAGCGAGCTTGGGGAAGGGTGGGGCAAGTAGCGGGTTGGCTCCGAAGATTCGTCAGCCTCAGACTGACTGGGAAGAGTTACAATGGCATTCAGTCAAGTATCAGCATGAAAGACGAGTACCAGTATAATCACGTGAGATAATTTAGTGGAATTCAAAACATGCCTTGCAAGCTCGGCACCCCCAGGGAAGTGCGGAGAGGGGGCAGGCTTAGGTTCTTGCCACTGCCTGGGAGATGAGTTTTTGGTGGGAGGAGGCCGAAGCCCAGAACGGGGATGACTTCAACGCCTCCCCCCAGCAGTTCCAGGAGCAGGAAGTTGCTGTTAAGAGGGGGTATGAGCCAGTGACTTCAGCTTCTATGAGTCCAGCCCCAGAGTCCCAAAGGGGGGTGACGGGTCTCGCAGGCGAGTCTCCGGAGATTTAGGCTGCAAGTTATCGAGGGGGGTCTTAACTCGCGGCGTAGAGGCCTCACCGTCATCCCGTTGACTGTCTGGGTCAGCAAAAAGGTCGACGACGTCTATACCCTTCCTCTCAGTGGTGGGTAGAGTGGAGGATCCGACCACGTTTTCTAGGGTGGATTTCAGATCATTGAAGATGGGTTTAGCCTCCTTGGAAAGTGGTTTTGACTTCTTGGCGGGGTTGGATTCTACCAGGCTGCTCAGCGGGATTCTAAAGGAAATGTCGGTCAAGCCGGTAATACGGGCAGAGACAGCCTCGCGAGCTCGGCTAAGCCTCTCTTGGATCTCTTTGGGGATAAGCATCTCGGCAAGGTTAGAGCAAAGGGAATGGAAAAGGGCACCCAGGTATGCAGGCATATATATATATAGCCGCAGGTGGACCCCACCCAAAAATTCCCTCTAGCTCCTGCCGCACTCGCCGAATCCTGTGGGGTTGGATGATTATTTCTGAATTTGCATCAACCTCGCAAAGAGCGGGGATTATGTACAACCCCGTATCCGGCGAGTAGGCTCGGTAGGAGCCAGACTGGCCAGATCATGCAGTCCAAGTCCCGGGAGAGCACCCAAAGTGGCAGGAGGTCGGCATCCCCCTAACACGCCCAGGCGGGGAGGAGTATTTGAGGGGCGAGCGGAGCAGGAGGGCTCGCACTCGCCCCAAGGGGGGCTCGGTAAACAGCAAGCGAGTAGGGCTAGTCGGGCCCGTACTCGCCAAGGTCCAGGGAGGGGCGGTGAGTGCCAGCATCATGGAGCACTCACCGCCCTTGGCAAGTGGAGGTCTCAGGGACCACTCACCCAGTGATCTATGATGTTTTTTCTATTTTGCCCCAACTGGACTACCTATAGCCTTCCAGAATAGCAGAGTCACGCTGTTGGCAAGCCAACTTGGACTGCACATAGCTGTTTAGAATAGCGGAGGTTGGCTATTTGCAGGCCATTTTTAGAAATCTATAAATAGGACCCAAGGGTTACCTCAGAAGGCATGTTTACCTATACCGATCTTCTTGCGCTTTCTGAGGTATCCTTAGCTTCATCACTTGGTTAAGGAGGGGAAGCGCTCTAAGATCATCTGGGAGTGTGGTGGGACCTCCGTGCTAGAGCCTTGGGTTTGTCCCCTGTCTTAAATCTTTGGTCATTTAGCTCACGGGAGAGAAGTAAGTGTGTGACCACTGCACCCCTTCCCCAAGGGTGAAATTCATAGAGAACGAGTTTTCGGTTTCAACAAATACCACTTGAAAGATTTAGTGTTTTCTAATCACCTAGATGAGGGGGGGGGGGGTGAATTGGTGTTTGGGCTTTTGAACTTTCTAAAATATGTTAACAAATCTAGAATAGTAAAGTAGAGCAATACAAAATGCACACAAGTATTTATCGTGATTCCTCAATTATGGATACATTTAATTTCCCTTCACTTATCTAGTAGTGAGCTAGACAAGACCAACTTCTCCAAATACTCATATCTAAATGATCTTGCACCTCAGAGTTTAAGATTCTTACAACTCAGGAACACTAGGAGGTTCCTTACATCAGATCTAGCTCCTCAATCCTACAACTACGAGTGACAACACTCCTACAACTCGGATTCACATATGAATCCTACCTTAGGTCCTCAATAAGAGCCCTACCTCTGATCTCCAGGAGATCCTATGACAAATGTTTGTTTAAGATATTTTTATAACAACAAATAGACTCAATCTAAGATTTGAATTGAATAACTTGATTCTTCTGGCTTGAATAGAAAAGCCCTTTCTAAATAGTAGCAGTTATTCAATAAGGTTTCTTAGGAAGTGTTAAAGTTTGGAGTGTTCAGGCGGCCTGGTTTCAAACCGCAGCGGTCTAGTTATTCCAATAGTCTTGCGGTCTGGTCTGGCAGTCTGGCGAAGAAAAGCCGCAGTAGTCTGCTTGAAGCCGTAGTGGTCTGGTGAAGAGAAGCCGCAATGGTCTTCTTGAAGCCACATCGGTCTGGCAAAGTGTAGCGGTCTGCTTGAAGACACAAAGATCTGACCGTGGTTATAGTCCGACAACTTGCAGCAGACGATCAAGCGGTCAGTTCGAGAGGCTGACTTTGGGAGATTACGGCTTTGTAGTTAGTTGTTTTATTTCTTGTATAGTTGGCGGTTTGATCATGTCAAACCGCATAAGCCGGACGGCTTGTATTTAGTCCCACATCGCTTGTTGTAAATCTCTCTCTCCTCCCCCCAGTTTCTATAAATAAGGGGGGATACTTTTGTAATCTTTTTGAGCAATAAAAGTTTGCGGTTTATTTATCTCTTTTGTCCATTTTATACATGGTATCAGAGGAAACCGATCCTTTGCTTCAAGAAGGTCGCGGTTTGTTGCTCTAATCACGCGGGCTCTTCAACTGGCTTCATCCGGTTTGTACGTCTTCTTTCTTCTCCCTTCCCTCCCTTGCTTATCCCTGTGCTTGCTGAAAGAAATGACTTAAGGCAATTGGAAATCCTCTGATATCAATTGAAAGAAATAGTTTATTCAGATCTACTCTATAGGGGGGGTGAATAGAGTATTAAAATTTTTTGGCAATTTTTTTACTTTTATATCAGAGTTAAAATATAAGTGATACCAATAATAAATAAATAAAAGAAAATAGGCAAGCTATTCTAATTATCACAGCAATCAGCAAGAGCAAGAAGAAAATGAGCAACCAGATGACACAAGAAATTTATAGTGGTTTCCCTAAACTTGGGTACATCCACCCTTCTACCACCCTGGTAGGAATCACTCTCAAGTTTTTGATCAGGTTACTTCCACCAAATAATATCTATTTGCAGGGAGATATTGCAACCCTTCTTGCTTTTGATCAGGTGCTAGAAAACCACTGAATTCTTTTGATCAGGAGACCTCACAACCAAGAATTACTTTTGAAGGGAGTAAGAACCCTGTATACAGTGGGGGAAAGTAAAAGTTGAGTTGTCTTCTCTGTTCTCAAACAAATGAGAGAAGACTTGAGAGTGATCCTGATGATGTCAAGGCTTGTCCTATGATCTTGAATGGTTGAAGAATCCAAAGCCTTGCTCAGGGTGTAGGTCTTGATTTATGAAAGCTTAGACTGATTGTGATGAATGTCCCTTCTTGCTTCCTGGAAGAACACTTGTGTGAAGAACTAAAAACTGTTCTTCTTTTTCTGTCTTGTGTTCTCTGTGTGAATGTCAATCTCTCTTTTTTTGTCTCTACTGTGGGTCTTTGTATATTTTCCTATCTTGATTCACTGTGTATCATTCCTTTGAATAATCCAATCTTAATTCGAACTGGCACACCTTGATTGACTGCCGAAATCATGGGAACTTGTGCAACGACTATAAGGGAATTTAATTCATTTCCCTAAGTATCCCATGAATAGCTGTATAATAACTCTGTGAATACCAGTAATTAATGCTTGCCAAGTAACGGCTATATTCAGAGAATATATGCATCAATTACTCAGAGTCATATAAGCAATAAAATATTCAGTCAATAAAGGAAAACAATAACTGCAAAGAATAATGGTTAATCTGGCAGTTATCGTCGATCTGGTCCTGTGATCGTCGAACTCAAACATCCTCTATCGTTGAGCTGAGCCCTGTGATCGTTGAACTGAAATTCTGCTTTCCAAACTAGGCTTCAAGATCGTTGAACTGAGATGGTTGATCGTCGATCTCAATCCTGAAAGTAGATCAAAGATCGTCGAACTAAGTTCAGCAATCGTCGATCTCGGCATTAAGAGCTTAACTCTGAGATCTTCAAACGCAGAATGATGATCGTCGAGCTCTTTTCACTTAGTCAATTTCTGCCTTGTTCAGTCTCTGCTGTCTTTTAAGTCTCTGATGTCTTCTAAGTCTCTAATGTCTTGATCTTGTCTCACTGAGTCAGTCTGCATTCCCGCCGACCTCCTCCTACTGACAGTTTTCCAACAGGAAATCAGCCAAGGCAGAATCGACGGGAATCGTGAGTGATTCCCGCCGACATCGACGGGAATCACGAACGATTCCTGCCGATTTTGCCTTAGGCAATTTTCCTCGTTCGCTGGACCGAACCACCTTGCCGTACGCTGTTTAGGCCGGGGCTAGGGTTTCTTCTTGTGGGCCCCACAACGGTCATTAGGGTTGGCTCTAGTATTTATACTCGCGTATTTTGAACTTAACCAGTAATCCATTCTCGGAAATCAAAAAGGAGGCCGAGCGTGACCTAGCGGACCGCGGAAAGCGCCGATCGCCTATAGCCACTCGCAAGGAAGACATTGCCGATAATCTCCGATCATCTCTGATCTTCCGACGACAGTACCGAGGCAAGCCGAGCGTCTCACGCATCTCTCTTGAGATCTCTTGTCTTCCGATTCATTGAACGAGATTTGTTCTCCATTTCGAATCGGGTGAGACGACTGACCCGACTGTGATCGTTGGTATACCTTGATTGCTTCGTCAAGAAGTTTGGATCTACAAAGTATCGCCGCCGCAATCACTTGCCGCTGCCGATCTTGACAAGATCCTCTCCAAGAGAGAAATCTGGTTGTGTACTCTTCGTAACTTTCAAGAAAGCTTCAACGAACGAAGAAGGACATCAGAATCTCCAAAAGCTTTGTTTGTATTTTCTTTTACATTCAATTTTTATTTGTTGTAAAGGAATTTTTATTCCTAGTTGTAAGGGTTGGGTGCAACCCGTGGTGGTGGAGGTTTGACTCCTTTGTTGGAAGGGTTCCTTCCGTAGTTTGAGGATTTGATTTCAATCCGTTTGGAGAAGTGACCGAGTCATCCCTTGGTGGGAGATAGGTCGAAGGGGGAAGTTGACGTACCCAAATCGGGGAACCACTATAACTCTGTGTTTTTTCTGTGTTGTGTTTGTTAATTTGTGCAGGTTAATTTAATTCCGCAAAAGACCGCACGACACCTATTCCCCCCCCCATAGGTGGATTTAGTCGACACTAGATACTTTCAAGTGGTATCAGAGGGAGTTTGCTCATCAATAAGGTTAACACCTTAAGTAAGATCCTGTATCTAGTGTCAAGAAGAAAACAAGACTCGAGCATGGAGCTATACACTGATGTCTCTCCCCTGAGACTGCCTGCCTGCACCAAAGAATATTATCCCATCTGGAAAATGAGAGTTCAGTTTCATCTGGAAGCCATTGACCCTCGTGCTTTATTCATTGTGGAAGAGGGTCCTTTCATTCCCATTAAGGCTTCTGGTTCTAGAAAAGATCTCCAAATCCCCAAGAGTCCCGCAGAGATGTCTGAAATTGAGCTCTCACTATTCAACTTGGACAAGTTGGTTCGACAGATCATTTCTGATATTTGGTCTGGATCATCTCTTACAAGATTGGATAAGTGTAAGACTGCAAAGTCCATGTGACAAACTATCTCTGACCTCATGGAGGGAACGAAGACTGCCGGGACTAAATTCCAGCAAGAGGATGAAGCATATGTGGGGGTCCTCGTCTCTGATGATGAAAGTCAAGAACAACTTCTCAATATCAGGGCTCCAGTGTCTCTATCTGATACTGAAGAAGAGATTGAGGAATGCAGTAGTGATGAAGCTGAAACCTCAGTCTCTGCAGACCATAACTCTAACCCTGATCAGCACAATCAGGATCAGGTATCTTCCTCTTCTTGCTCCCTTCCTCTTGTATATCTTGAAGACAGGAGAAGTTCAGAGGTTTGTCCATATTTTGATGCAAGGGAAATTGACAGCTTCAATCAAAAGATTGAAACTCTTGATTCCCTTCGTAGAGCCCTTCAGAAGAGCAACTTGCTTGTTGAAGAACAAGCTAAGGAAATTGCTCAGCTGAGGACCATGATGGACCTCCACTTGCAATCCATCAAGGTGAAGGACTCAAAGATCTCGTATCTATAGTTTCATCTAGAGACCGAGAAGAGGATAGTATCTAACTTTTCCAAGATAGATGCTATTAAGAGAAAGGGAGAAAACGGGTGGATCTCGCGAATTATAAAATCATGGAGAAATGGGAAACTGTTTACAGACCCCCCCACACTGAGTAGGAGGGGCATTCATCATTCCTTCAGGTATGACCATAAGAACAACTATGGTCACTGCAAGAATGATCGACCCTTAAGTGGAAACACCCATAGTGCAAGTGCTGTTATGGCTACCCATGAGAAAATACACATGGCTCATCATGAACCGTTTGTATTTACAGCCTCAGCCCCCTCACTTCATGACATTGCTGGAACCAGCTCTCGCAGAACTTCTTCCCACCCTAGGACAAAGGAAAAGGGAGTTGGCAAACATGTAGGAAGCATCACTGGGGCCCCGAATGTGTGCTGGCTGAAAAGAAAGCACCATCCCCTGGGCCCCTTGATACTCACCACATCTTCACCATCAGCGACCCCTCGAGTCTCGGTGGAAAGGGTAAATCTGAGAGTATTTCCAGCTTTGCCTCTTTCAGACCTAGGGTCATGACTAACTCCGTTAATAGACCTGGTCAGAAAAGGAGGTACAATATTCATGAGTGTTGGTGTTATGGCAGAGTGGGTCACTTTGCCATAGATTGTTGACACAATCTTTCTGTGCCAAGGGTAAGGGTATGTCCACATCCTTTGGCTAGAGACAGCCTTCCTGAAAGAAATCCTGTAGGAAGGCATGCTGTATTTTTTGCTGACAAGAACCTAGGACCCAATTTCTATTGGGTTCCTAAGGTATGGTAATTCTTTTTTACAGGATAGTCTAGGTACCCATAAACCTGATGGGACCTAGACAAGAGATGTTCCAGGCTTACTATGGAACAAGTATATGGGATAAGAGATAATGCTAACTACAGTGTCCTACTTGTACATGATACCCGTCGTACTTCGAATAGTGGATCTAAATGATCAACCTAGTAATCCCAGGTACGCGCATTCAGTTTCAAAAAATTGAATCGCATTGCATAGATATACATATATATATATACATATATGTAGATTTTCTTTCAAGATATATATATACACACCTGAAATGGAAGGACACGCAAGTCAATAACCGTATGATCCTTATTTTAGAATCTGATAAATTTTCTATATCTTGATAATGTGTGAGAGGGGGTGTCAATTGGTCCGATGAATCTCAAGGGACTTGTACCAGTAGTTGCAACTAATATTTTTTAAATCTTGACTCACCAAGAAATAGCCAGTGATTATTTCTAGTGTTATCCTTCCATCGACTCGGCGTAGCTATTTTGACCTGAAAATTTTTATCCATTATTTAAAAGGGAAAAGTTTCAAATTAGCAGGAATTCCCGTCGCCTCAAAGGTTTAAATGTAAAGGAATTCCCGTCGATCGTTTTAATCAAATGGATAGAGCAGAAATCACCCGACCGTGGTAAGTGATTGCTTAACATTACCATTTTCCCGTCGTGAAAGAAGTTTGTTTAATCGAACGGAAAGAGCTGACATCTCCCGACCGATCACCTTCCCATTGACCCTTCAGCTTCCTGCAGAAAGCAGCAGACACCTCGCCATTTCTCGTCGACCCTGCGAAAACCTCACCGAATCCCTTCAGCAGATCTTGCAGAAACGAGCCTCCCGTCGCTCTCCAGCCGTAGTTCGTCGACTTCCGCAACCTTCGAGTCTACCTTCCGTCGCTCCCGTCGATCGTAGCCCGTCAACTCTACGTTCCCGTCATCGGCATCTGCTCGATGCACGTGTCACGCTGATCCACCGCCAGCCTTCAGTCCCCACGCAAGCTTCTCATCGACCTAGGGCTACTCTCCTCTCACTGCCTGCTACGCGTCTCCTTCCTTGCACCCTCCGTGTGAAAGGTAACTTCAGTTGCTTCCTTGAGATTCTCCATTTTCAAGGATCATCCCTCCTTCTAGTTCAGTTCCTACAACCTCTAGATTTTGATAGAGTTAATTCCTTGAGTGTAACTCGTTTAGGTTCATAATGGCTCCTCGAACAATGGTCGGGCTCCTCACTGGAAGTGAGTTGGTTAGGACTGGTTTGCCCATGCTTCAGACGAATTCAGAAACATCATCTTGATGCTGGAACAAGCCAGGCTCTCCTTCATCCTCGAGCACCCGTGCAAGGTTCTAGACAAGGAAGTTCTTGAGTTTTTTGCAAACTCCAAGATGCGTCATGAGGACACACTAATAAAGAGTAAGATAGCCGGTCTAAGGATAAAGATGACGGCTGCAAAACTGTCACATCATCTCCAGCTCTCCTGCTTTGAACAAGAGGACTATCTAGATGAAGATGATCGTACGAGGACACTACTTTTTTGTAGATTGGCTCGAGGGACCAGGGCTATTAAATGCAAGGACATTAACAAATAAGGAAAGCTTCTCTCAGATATCATAGGGAAGGTTCTGATTTGCAAACTTGGCTCCCATGATTACAGTTCAAGTGACATGTTTAAGATCCTGATAGCTATAGTGTGCAGAAAGAAATTAAACTGGGGGGGCCATGTTATTTGAGAAAATAAAAATACCCTACGTACTCCTAATTTCGGGAGAATCATCAGTCTCTACCTGAATCAAATGGATGGAGATAGATTTGATATGACTAAGGGAGTTCCCCTTCACTACCTAAAGAAGATGGACTCCAGCGTCTTTGATAGGTGGGAAAGAAGAATTGTCCAAGGCGTGCGTCTGGAACACGTGTTGATGAGGAAGACAGAGCACCTGAGTTTACAAATCCTTTGGATCAGCCCAGTGAAGTTCTTGATCTGCTGAATGCAGGAATTGAGGGGGAGTCATTACCCAGTCCTTCAGCTGCCATCAGGATGGAATCCTCAGCCTCAGATCAAGTAGACGTTGTTACTGATATTACCCTCATCGCTAAGGCTGCAGTGGAAACCCTCGCTACTGATCAGACTAACGAGGAGGAAGTAGAGGATGATGGGGAGAATGCCGCTGCTGATGAGAATGATGTGGATTCCCTTGAACAGCATGTCGCTGAGGACTTTAATAATGAGCAAGCTGGAAATGATATGGCCATGAGGGAGATTGATGTTGACCTCCCTTCTGAGGAACAGATTCAGGTAAAAGTTCCTGATGTATCTGGCGCATCAGTTGAGTGGAAGACCTCCCGGCCTCAGGAACAACCTGATACTATGCTGAAGGGGGTGATGAGTATACATGGAAACATGACAGAGGCTGCCCCAATCCCCCCACAGGAGACCGTAAATTTATCAAGCTTCACAAGTGTATCTGAAGAGGAGAATCCTGACTCACAGAGTCCTATCCCCCCAGAGCACGACCAGGCTATACATCAGGATCATCCGTTAGGACCTAGCCAGGCAAATCACACTATAAATATGATTCAAGGTATAGTAGATGAACTAAAGACCTCCTTTAAACGATCTCACAACAGGGTACTTAAACGAATTAAGCAATCAGAGGATCTGATGCTAAAGAATATTGTGGAGATAAATCACAAGCTGGATAAGATGGAATAAAAGTTTGAAGATAAGTATGCTGAGGTCGGCACTGCTGTCAATCTTCTGATGCAAGGGCTAAAGAAAAATACAGCTGACCTGGAAGTGTTAAATCAAAATGCTCATGTTGTGGCCAACAACATCAAATTGTTTGACGCCAACATGGTCACCCTCAACACGAATCAGAATACCTTGCTGGTTGATTTCACTCAGAATGTAAAGCATATAGATGAGTCACTGCACTCTTATGCAAACTCAATTTCCCTAGAAGCCAAAAAGGGGGAGAAGGAATATGCAGCTAAGATGGCAGGGTTAGATCAAATCATGGTCGACAACTTTAAACAATCAAACGAATATGTATTTGAAAGATGTCATTGGCTAGCTCAGCAAGCTTCAGGTATACATATTCCTGTTAATCCTACTGATGATGTTACTGCTGCTGCTGATGAGGTTGCTATTGCTAAGGAATTTCCCATAAGTGAAGCTAATGCCAGAAATGCTGCTAAATCCGCTGCCAAAGCTGCTCACAGTGCAATGTTTGATCAAGAAGCGATTGCGAAAGGGAAAAGAAAGCTTCAAGAAGGAACTTCTAAAGAAACTCCAGTAGAGAGGAAATTAAGAAGGATGGAAAGTAAAGTTAAGAATGAATGATGGAGTCCTGTGTCTAGGAACATCATACTGGATACATTCATGCTACAATAGAGGGGAGAGCTTAATAGAAATGAAGTATATAGTCAGTATGAGTGGGAAATGCACAAAGAATATGAGGCTAAAAGAAACATATTCTTCAGGTCAAACACAGTGGAGAACAAAGATCCTCCCCCCCGGTACTACCCGAAGCCAAAGGAATATTTTGAAAGATAAAGCAAGAAGTTCCTGGCTAAATAACTAAGAGACGCTGAGGCAAAGGAGGGATAGACTTGGAATCTAAACTCTTTATTTTCAATATGCGTGTACTTCTACTCTTGTAATTATAAATGGACAACCCTTTGGATATATATATATATATATATATGATCATATGCTGATTAGATTTTTGTTTTGAATGTGTGAAATTTTATTATTCTGATTTCTTGTCTCGCATACTTTTATATATATCTTTTTGGTTGGTGTAATTCATCATAGCTAGTAGGATTTTGGCTTCTTCAAATAGGGGGAGATTGTTGGGTATTGTATCCACAATTACCTAGATTTGAAGAAGACTCCAGTCAAGCTAAGATGGATTCATAATGTATTTGACGATCTTCTATCAATTTGTGCTTGCAGCTATTCCATGCTAAGTACACACCAATGTCAGGGTGAAGTGGGTCAATATACATGGTTCTGCACAACGTAATCCCACGTTGAGTAGATCAATTTGTTGACTCACATGTGCTCTCTCTATTGGAGTGTACTTATTTTCAAGTACAGGGTTAAGGCAGATCAAGAGCAGAAGAAGGAGCAAAGATGGGTCAAAGACCAAGTCATCAAAGGAAGGAAGAGAAAATTCTTCTAAGTCAAAATCGACGGGAATCACTAAGTGATTCTCGCCGACTTCGACGGGAATCGTTAGTGATTCCCGCCGATTCGACAAGAATCAGTCTGCATTCCCGCCGACTTCTTCCGGCTGACAGTTTTCGAACAGGAATTCTGCCAAGGCAGAATCGACGGGAATCGTGAGTGATTCCCGCCGACTTCGACGAGAATCAGTCTGCATTCCCGCCGACCTCCTCCGACTGACAGTTTTCCAACAGGAATTCAACCAAGGCAGAATCGACGGGAATCGTGAGTGATTCCCACCGACATCGACGGGAATCACCAACGATTCCCGCCGATTTTGCCTTAGGCAATTTTCCTCGTTCACTGGACCGAACCACCTTGCCGTACGCTGTTTAGGCCGGGGCTAGGGTTTCTCCTTGTGGGCCCCACAACGGTCATTAGGGTTGGCTCTTGTATTTATACTCGCGTATTTTGAACTTCAACAGTAATCCATTCTCAGAAATCAAAAAGGAGGCCGAGCGTGACCTAGCGGACCGCGGAAAGCGTCGATCGCCTGTAGCCGCTCGCAAGGAAGTTGTCGCCGATAATCTTCGATCATCTCTAATCTTCTGACGACAGTACCGAGGCAAGCTGAGCATCTCATGCATCTCTCTTGAGATCTCTTGTCTTCTGATTCGTTGAACGAGATTTGTTCTCCCCAAATCGGGTGAGACGACTGATCCGACTGAGTTCATTGGTAGACCTTGCTTGCTTCGTCAAGAAGTTTGGATCTACAAAGTATCGCTGCCGCAATCACTTGCCGCCACCGATCTTGACAAGATCCTCTCCAAGAGAGAAATCCGGTTGTGGACTCTTCGTAAATTTCAAGAAAGCTTCAACGAACGAAGAAAGACATCGGAATCTCAAAAAGCTTTGTTTGTATTTTCTTTTACATTCAATTTTGATTTGTTGTAAAGGAAATTTTATTCCTAGCTGTAAGGGTTGGGTGCAATCCGTGGTGGTGGAGTTGTGACTCCTTTGTTGGAAGGGTTCCTTCCGTAGTGTGAGGATTGGATTTCAATCTGTTTGGAGAAGTGACCGAGTCATCCCTTGGTGGGAGATAGGTCGAAGGGGGAAAGTGGACGTACCCAAATCGAAGAACCATTATAACTTTTTGTGTGTTTTCTGTGCTGTGTTTGTTAATTTATGCATGTTAATTTAATTCCGCAAAAGACCGCACGACACCTATTCCCCCCCTATAGGTGGATTTAGTCGACACTAGAGACTTTCAGCAACAATGGAATTGATGGAAGCTAGGAGAGGTGCAATGGCATCCTCTACAATAGTTTTGATGGTAGGGGTCAGAATATGTTGATAGTAGAGAAGAAGTGGATTGTCCACATGTTATACAGATGGTGGAAGTGGTAGGGGGAATGGCTGATTCTGGGATATCCATGGGTTCTGGATGGGGGGAAGGCTCATGAAATGGTAAATGAGGTGGAGAAGGAGAAGGAGAAGGAGTTGGTGAAGGATGTTAAGATCAAAGGTGTGTGAGGTTTGGATAGAAATGGTAGTGGAAGGGATCTCCTTTAGATAAGTTGGTGGTGGAGATACTGGAGGAGGAGATGGAGGAGGGCTTGGAGGTGGAGTTGGTTGATGTTGCAGTGGAGAAGGTGTTCTAGCTGGAGATGGAGGTGGAGGAGGAGGAATCTCTGGTTCATCTTCCCTAGAGTGAGGAGCGATTGAAACAGTCCTTGTGTCCTCAAATGACATGTGGGAGGAGGGAGCCCTGGAGGGCCTGGATATGGTCCTCTCCCACTTTCCAAAGAGAACTGGTGTCAGCCTCTTGGAATCATTAATAAAGACTATTGGGGATGTCAACAATTCAGGGCATTTTTCAGTGAGAAAAATCCCTCGAAGTCTACCAAGAGAGACCTCTCCCTTATTTGTTTTCTTCTTTATCAACTCAAAAAAAATTACAGCCCAATTAACTACCTTCTGATTTACCAAGGTACTCATCAAAAGAAACTGATGCCTGGAAATGTTATCATGGGCAGTGTGCTTCCCAAGCAACACTTTTCCCACAATTTCTGCCAAGAACTAGTATTGAGGAGACAAGTTCTTCTTCAGAAGCTTGCTAGGGTTTGAATCAGCATGACCCATTCTGGCAAGCATGGAAACAAACTCTTCCTTATCCATTTCAATATCATCTTCACCATTAACGAAACCAAAAATCTCAGTAAGAATGACAGGGGTTAGACTTACCGCCTGTTCAGAAATGGTTCCAACCAACGACTGTCCATCTGGGGATGATGATGTATAAGCCCATTCCTTAATTTTTGTCACTGGCAACTTCATCCTTATCGTCATCAACTTCTTTAACCTTGGCTCATCAAACAACTTCAACACATCCTGAAAAATCTGGTTACAGTTCTTGAATGATTCAAGATCAATGTCGAAGCCAGAATCGAACTTCATGCTTGACAGAATCACCGTTGTGATTGCCATTTGAGAGTTCCTGCAAAGAAAAAAAAGATCAAGTGCAGAAGGGAAATATAAAGCGCGGGACTATTTCCATCTAAACCCTAGATTATAAGGTGTAAGACGAAGAGACGGAATTAGTTGGGCAAATTAACTAATAAAAAAGGACTTCAAATCCGTGGTTTGCGAAATTTTTTAATGTAAAATGAGTTTGATAACCACAGATTGAAGAGAAAGAATAAATCATCGATATTAGATCGATGATGAATTCTCTGAACCAAAAATCATCGATCTCCGTTCGACGACAATTGTTTCACTAAGAAGTTATCGTCGATCTCAGTTTGACGATCAACTTCACGAGACGCTAGCAGATCGTCGATCTCCATTCAACGATCTGTCAACAAATCATCGATCTCATACAAAAAGTCAAATAATCTCATCTCCATTAATCATACTTAGCTGATTCATAAAGAATAGATGTTTCTTTTCATCAAAGGGTTTAGTAAAAAAATCTGCCCTTCGCAAATCAGTAGGGATGAAGGTGAGGATAATTTTCTTTTTGTCCACACACTCCCTAATGAAATGATGCCTTACATCTATATGCTTTGTCCTAGAATGATGGACTGGATTCTGTGCTATAGAAATAACACTAGTACTATCACAAAATATAGTTGAATTATTTAAGTTATATCCATAATATAGTAGCTGATTTTGTATCCATAGCATCTGGGAACAACAACTGCCAGCTACTATATATTCAACTTCTGATGTTGATGTAGACACAGATGTATGCCTTTTACAAAACCAGAAGACAAGCCTAGCCCCCAGGAACTGGCATGTTTTAGAGGTACTCTTCCTGTCTACTCTACATCCAGTAAAGTCAGCATCTGAGTATCCAGTCAACTCAAATTCTGACTCAGTAGGATACTAGAGTCTTAGATTTGGGCAACTCTTTATATATCTCAAAATTCTTTTTAATAAAACTAGGTGAGATTCTTTAGGTTTCACCTGGAACCTCGCACAAAGACATGTAGCGAACATTATATCAGGCCTACTTGCTGTGAGATATAGAAGGGACCCAATAATGACCCTATTCAATTTCTGATTAATTGGTTTTCCATGCTCATCAGAATCAATAATAGCATTTATAGCCATGGGTGTTTTCATAGCTGAGGCATCAGCCATCCCAAACCTTTTGATCAGCTCTTTAGCATACTTAGATTGGGATAGGAAAATGCCATCAGGTGTCTGCTTCACTTTGAGACCAAGGAAGTAGGAGAGCTCACCCATACTACTTATCTCAAACTTTGAATGCATAAGGTTGGAAAACCTCTTGCATAGTTTGGGATCTGTAGAGCCAAATATTATGTCATCTACATATATTTGTACTAACAGTATTTTATCATGATGATGCTTTATAAATAAAGTCCTATTTACTATGACTCTAGAGAATCTATATTTTAACAAGAAGCTAGCTAGGGTCTCATACCAAGCTCTTGGAGCTTGCTTGAGGCCATAGAGAGCTTTATGCAATCTATAAACAAAAGAGGCTTGAGTTGGAGAAATAAAACCTTGTGGTTGTTCAACATACACCTCTTCTTTGAGTTCTCAATTTAGAAAGGCACTTTTAACATCCATCTGATAGACTTTGAATTTTTTAGATGCAGCATAGGCTAAGAAAATTCTGATTGCCTCTAACCTTGCCACTGGTGCAAAGGTTTGATCATAATCAATGCCTTTTTCCTGCCTATAACCTTGAGCAACAAGCCTAGCCTTGTTCCTTATAATTGCTCCTTGTGCATCCAACTTATTTTTGAACACCCATTTTGTTCCAATGACTGGGTAATTCTTTGGTCTTGGAACTAATTCCCAAACTCTACATCTCTCAAATTGGTTGAGCTCCTCTTGCATTGTAAGGATCCAGTGGGGATCTTGCTCAGCATCTTGAAAGGAATGAGGTTCAACTTGAGAAATAAAGCAGTCATGCATCATATCCTGGTGGAGTTGATGCCTAGTCTGCACACCTGCTGATATGTCTCCAATCACTTGAGATACAGGATGATCTCTAAGTGTGACTAAATCAGTAGGAGGAGTTGGTTGTTCAACAGCTTCAGGGACTGATTCCTCTTGTGGAATCAAGATTGCTGTTGGAACTTCTTCTGTTTGAACATTGTCCTCTTCATTACTGCTATCAGTAACCTATGGAGAAGGATATGTGATAGCCTCAGGGGTGAGGGTCACATTCTCCAACTTCTCAAACAAGGTTGTACCTACAAAGTCTGACTGGTAGAAGCATTCTTCTCCTTATAAAACATGTTAGCTTAATCAAAAGATACATGTACAAACTCTTCAATTTTCAAAGTTGATTTATTATAAACCCTATAAGCCTTGCTTACTTGAGAATATCCTAGAAAAATTCTCATTTCAGACTTGGCTTCAAACTTTCAAGTGTATTTTTTGTTGTTAATATGTATGTAACAAACACAACCAAATACTCTAAAATAGTATACTTTAGGTTTCTTCCCTTTGAGTAGTTCATAGGGGGTCTTAGCCTTAAGCTTTGGTATTAATCTTCTATTCAGGACATAGTTAGCTGTGCTCACTGCCTCTGCCCAAATGGGAAGGAGCAAGTATGTATCATCAAGTAATGTACATGCAACTTCAATTAGGGTTCTATTTTTCCTTTCAGCTACCCCATTTTGTTGAGGAGTTCAAGGAGCAGAAAAACATTGCTTGATACCATCCTTCTCACAGAACTCTTGCATAAGAAGAGACTCAAACTCAGTACCATGATCACTTCTGATCAATACAACTTGAGTAGAGAACTCAATCTGTATGCACTTAAGAAAATCTGTAAGAACCTTGAAGTTATCTGACTTGTTTTTCAAGAAGAACACACAAGTGAACCTGGAGAAGTCATCTAATATAACAAAGGTGTAAGACTTCCCTCCTAGGCTTTGTACAACAATGGGTCCAAAGAGATCCATGTGAAGCAAATACAAAATCCTAGGTGAGTCACTCTTATTAATGGATTTGAAACTATTTTTAGTTTGCTTGCCTAGTTGACAAGCCCTGCACAGGCTTTCCTTCTTATAGGGGTAAGAAGGCAATCCTCTTACAAGGTTGTCCTTTGATAGCCTAGCAATGTATTTTAAATTTACATGTCCTAACCTCCTATGCCATAGTTCATTCTGATTACTAGATTGGTTAAATAAACAAATTTCATTTATGGCTGAGTTAAAGTTAATAATATAAATGTTACCTGCTCTAGAACCAGTTAAAACAACTATGCTGTCAGCTGAAGAAATAATGCAAGAGAACTGATTGAATGATACTTGAAATCCTTCATCACAAAGTTGACTGATGGAGATCAAGTTATGTTTCAATCCACTTATATATGCTACATTCCTGAATGTGACAGCTCCTATTTTGACTTCTCCATAGCCTTCAGTCTGGCCATAGTTGGAGTCACCAAAAATAACTTTAGGTCCTAGCTTTGACTTGTAGCTGTATAAGTTATCCTTCCATCCTGTCATGTGCTTTGAGCACCCACTATCCAGATACTATTGCTGGTTATATGATGGACAACTCTTTACCTACAACAATTAAAAGTTTAATTATTCTTGACCCAGGTTAGCTTAGGTCCTTTATTTTCTTGATAAGAAAAACTTGAAATAACAGAACTAGCTGGCTGAGATTGATATCCTAGTGGATGATATCTCCTAGATGGAATTTCCCAATGTGTGAAAGGATTAAGTGTTTTCCTTTTCTGATTAGAGTTTTTGTTAAAAATGAATTTCTGTCAGGATTAGGAGTTTTATTACTTCTTACTGGGTTCGACGATTGAAAGTGAGATCGTCAATCTGAGTTCAACGACATGGGTTGGGATCGTCGATCTCTGCTCAGAGAGGGATATTATTCATTCTCTGTGCCCTATGTTTGTCGATCTCTGCTCGATGATCCATACATAAATCGTCGATCATAATAAGACGATTGATTATAGTAAATATTTTCGTTCATAGATCGTCGACCTGGGTTCAATGATCTGTTCACATTTTGTCGATCTGAGTTCGACGAAAACTACTGAACATTGTTTTTGTTTTGATTTTGTCTGTTTCTATTTTTCTGTTTGTTAGGTTTGTTTCTATTTGCAGTTGGGGTTTTTTCATAGATTTGTTCATTACCCTTTTCAGAGATGAAATTTACAGGAGTCCATAGTATATTTTTCTAAACTAGTGGGGGTTGGCTTGATGAAGCACCCAATCCGAGCTTGCCAATGAGTCTGGCATTAACAGTGCTTGTAATGTCCATCATCTTGAGGCTTCTCCCATTAAGGGATTCTTCAAGTTGCCTTGCCTCAGCTAGTTCAGTTTTTAATTTGACTATTTGTTCATTAGCAAGTGTAATATGATCTTTTAGTTGATTGTTCTCTGCAACTAGATTATTTTGATCATTTAATTGCTCTCTAAGTTGTTTGATTTCTTTTTCTGAACTAATTAAATCTAAACACATAGTTTTAAATTCAAGTAAGAAATCTTCTGAATTGAAATCAAAAGATGAGAGTACCTGGTCCACTTGAGAGAGTGGTTCTTCATCATCTGATGAGTCTTCTTCTGAATGAATATTGGAAGTACTAATTGTCATTAGTCAAACTTCCTTTGCCTTTGCTTCCTCTTCATCTTCATCACTGGAGCTAGAGGATGAGGAATCCTCTTATGTATCACTCCAAGTTTCTGCTATAAAGCCTTTCTCTTTCCTCTTATGTTTGCTTGAGGAAGGCTTGATATACTTCTTTTCTCTGGAGTCCTTATCTTTTCTTTTCTCCTTCTTCTGATTCTCTGGACACTCAGAGATGTAGTGTCCAGGTTTCTTGCAACCAAAACAAACAACCTCTTTAGTTGGTGTTTTTTCATACATGGGCTTATCTTATTATTTGGATGACTTCTTCCTGAAGTCTCTTTTGCCCATCTTGTAAAATCTCTTTGCTAAGAGACTCAAGAATTCTTTATTAGCAGCAGGAGCTGTTGTTTCTTATGCAGCCTTGAATGCAATATTTTTCTCTTTTCTGACTGGAGTAGAAGCCTTCTGCTCTGCCTCCCTAGTCTTTTTCAGGTGCTCAAAAGATTTGAGCTTCCCTAGAAGAGTTTCTGTGGAGATTTCTGTAATGCTTCTGGCATCCTTGATTGGCCAGATCCTTGTGTCCCATGAGCCGGGAAGACACATCAAGATCTTGTCATTGATCTCAGTTAATGAGATGTCCTTATCCAAAGTCTTCAGTTCACTAATGATGGCACTCAGTCTCCCATACATTTCTTCCACTGACCAATTGCCCTCTTTTCTAAAATTCTCATATTTGGAGATGAGAAGGGATCTTCTATCCTTTCTTTCTTCTACTGAGCCTGCAACCATCTGGTTTAAGTAGTCCTAGATGGCCTTTGCTGATGTGCAATCAGCAACCTTTTGGAATATGTCATCTGACATGGTCTGTGCTAGTATGTTCATGGCCTTGGCATTAACAACCTTTGCTTTCTTCTGTGCATTAGTCTAGTCTTGTGGTGGAACTGCATGAGTGTCAGCAGTTGTATAAGTGGTTGCAGTTGGTTGAGGTGGACCTGTCAAAATAGAGTTAAAAATGTCTTCATTAATTGAGTTCATGTATAATCTGATTCTTGCCTTCCAGATACTGAACTTATTTAAGTTAAAGACTGGAGGTCTGGTGCTTGCATAGTACTTGTTCTGTGCCATGTGATAAAAGAATAACTAAGGAAAAAGAAAATCTGAATAAGCAAGGATATTGGTTCAAGTGTTAGCTTGTTCAACCAAAGAAACTTGGCTCTAATACCAATTGAAAGAAATGACTTAAGGCAATTGATAATCCTCTGATATCAATTTAAAGAAATAAGTTATTTAGATCTACTCTAGAGGGGGGGGGTGAATAGAGTATTAAAACTTTTTGGCAGTTTTTTACTTTTATATCAGAGTTAAAATATAAGTGATACCAATAATAAATAAATAAAAGAAAATAGGCAAGCTATTCTAATTATCAGAGCAATCAGCAAGAGCAAGAAGAAAATGAGCAACCAGACGACACAAGAAATTTATAGTGGTTCCCCTAAACTTGGGTACATCCACTCTTCTACCACCCTGGTAGGAATCACTCTCAGGTTTTTGATCAGGTGACTGCCACCAAATAATATCCATTTGCGGGGAGATATTGCAACCCTTCGGGTTTTTGATTTCTGGTTTTTGATTAGGTGCCGGAAAACCACTTAAGTCTTTTGATCAGGAGACCTCACAACCAAAAATTACTTTTGAAGGGAGTAAGAATCCTATATACAGTGGGGGAAAGTAAAAGTTGAGTTATCTTCTCTGTTCTCAAACAAATGAGAGAAGACTTAAGAGTGATCCTGATGATGTCAAATCTTGTCCTGTGATCTTGAATGGTTCAGGAATCCAAAGCCTTGCTCAGGGTGTAGGTCTTGATTTCCAGAAAGCTTAGACTAATTGTGATGAATGTCTCTTCTTGTTTCCTGGAAGAAACTTGTGTGAAGAACTGAAAACTGTTCTTCTTTTTTTGTCTTGTGTTCTCTGTGTGAATGTCAATCTATCTTTTTTTTACCCTACTGTGGGTCTTTGTATATTTTCCTATCTTGATTCACTGTGTATTATTCCTTTGAAAAATCCAATCTGAATTCGAACTGGCACACCTTGATTGACTGCCGAAATCATGGGAACTTGTGAAACGGCTATAAGGGAATTAAATTCATTTCCCTAACTGTCCCATGAATAGCTATATAATAACTCTGTGAATACCTGTAATTAATGTTTGCAAAGGAACAGCTATATTCAGAGAATATATGCATCAATTACTCAGAGTCATATAAGTGAAAAAATATTTAGTCAATAAAAGAAAACAATAACTGCAAAGAATAATGGTTGATCTGGCAGTTATCGTCGATCTGGTCCTGTGATCGTTGAACTTAAACATCCTCTATCGTTGAGCTGAGCCCTGTGATCGTTGAACTGAAATTCTGCTTTCCAAACTGGGCTTCAAGATCATCGAACTTAGATGGTTGATCGTTGATCTCAATCCTGAAAGTAGATCAAAGATCGTCGAAATAAGTTCAACAATCGTCGATCTCAGCATTAGGAGATTAACTCTGAGATCGTCGAACGTAGAACGAAGATCGTCGAGCTCTTTTCACTTAGTCAATTTCTTCCTTGTTCAGTCTCTGCTGTCTTCTAAGTCTCTGATGTCTTGATCTTGTCTCACTGAGTTGTTTACCTAACTGACACCTAAGACACTAGACTAGACCTTGGCTATACAATGTGGGCCTGATTCAGCCTATATTAGTGAACCTAGCCCAAATCCAAACTATGGGTCCAACACTTGCGACTTGCTTCCTCCCGGGACTTCTATGTTCGCCCGGCTTCCCTTGCTAATCGCGTTGTCCCTTCTCTGTTGCGAGTTTTGCCCTTGGTCGCGGTTTCTTCCTTGCCGCTGGTGTGTTTTTCACCTTAACCGGGCGGCCTCGTGCTCTTTTCTCTTCTTGCTGCTTCTTTGCTAGTCCCTTGTCTCATCTTTGGTGTGAGTCCGCATTTTTGTCACGGCTTGTTCCTTGCCGCTGGTGTGTTGACACCTACACCATGCGGTCTCTGTCTCCTTCTGCAACCTGTTCTTGATCGTTTTGTCCTTTTTACACCGCACAGTTTCTTTCTTTCTGTTCGCATGGTTTGCGTCATGTTCGCGCGGTCTTTGGCTCTTCTTTCTTCTTGCGCGGTTTTTTTTGCCCTTGGGTCGCAACTTTTCTTGCTTTGTTACTAGTGTGTTGACACCGAGATCGGACGGCTTGTTTATTCCTTATCCGTGTACTTCTCCTCTTTTCTTTTCTCACTGGCGTTTCTTTACCCGCTGCGGTTTCCGCTCCTTGGTCCAGTTTCTTACTCTCTTCCTGCCATTTTGGTCGCGGCTTCTTCTAGCCGCTGGTTTGTGTACCTTTGACCGGGCGGTCTTCTTGGTCTCTCTTTCTTCTTCATTGTTTGTGTCGGCTAGTTTCTCTCTGAGCTGTTAGTTTACCTGCTTTCTAGCTTCTTCTTTCCAATGAATTCTCTTCTCTCTTCTACTACTCGTGCTCTTGCAGTCTCCTCTGATAAGTGGCTTATTGACTCTTGTGACACTAGTCACATGACTGGCAACTCTCATTTTTTCCTCTTTGCTTGAGACAAACAGATTATCTCTTGTTATTGTTGTTGATGGGACCTATGTGCCTATGCATGGTATTGGCACTATGCATCTCTCTTCATCTTTGCTATTAGAGAACACTCGTTATGTCCCTACTTTCCCATGCTACTATCTGCTCATGCTCTTTGCACCCAGTCAAGTTGCACAGTTAGTTTTACTGGCACCACTTGTTCTTTATCTGATTCTGTTTCTAAGGCTATAATTGCTACTGGTACTACTTGTGGTGGCCTGTTTTATCTTGACCATGTTGTTGCTCTTTCTGGTTCTTCCTCAATTCAGTTGTGGAATCATCGTCTTGGTCATCCTCCTTCTCGCCTCATTCATCAACTTCTTCTTGACCTTCCTTTTGACGATTTTCATTTGAACTGTGAAGCATGTGAGTTGGGCAAACATCATCGCTATTCTTTCCCAGCTCGAACGGGTCGTTGTTTTTCACGTCCTTCTGATCTTGTTCACTCTGACATCTGGGCACCTTATCTGGTTGCTTCAGTTGGTCGCGGAAGCTTGTACTTTGTCATATTTATTGATGATTTCTCTAGATGCACTTAGCTGTATCTCTTGAAGGATCGTTCTGAACTGTTATATATATTCTCTACTCTTTATCATGAGATCTTCACACAGTTTTGTGTGCCTATTCATATTCTTCGTACTGATAATGCCAAAGAATATGTCAGTCATCATTTCTCTTCATTTTGTGTGGACAAGGGTTTGATTCATCAGACAAGTTGTTCGTATACCTCTCAAAAGAATGACATTACTGAACGCAAGAATCGTCATCTTCTGGATGTTGCTCGCAGTCTTTCTTTGCAAATGAATGTCCCCCGGTCTTATTGGGCTCATGCGGTTCTTCTTGCTTGCTATCTCGTTAACTGTATTCCCTCGTCTGTTATTCAGGGCAAAACTCCTTTTTTAGTCTTATATCAAGAGGCCGAACCATTTCCTTTGCCCCTTAAAACATTTGGCTGTACTGCCTTTGTTCACGTCCCTTCTCCTAGATGGGACAAACTTTGTATTCCTTAGCTATTACCCTACTCAAAAGGGTATCGATGTTTTGATCCTCTTGTAACACCCCAAAAAAGACTCAAAATTGGATTTGAGGTGCAGGTTGCTTAACACGGCCTGGGACACGGGCGTGTCCCAGGGCGTGTCGGGGGTATACGGCCTGGGACACGGGCGTGTCCCAGGGTGTGTTCATGATAGTCAACAATCGCTGGTCGACGATAGTTGAGCCTGGGACACGGCCTTCGACACGGGCGTGTCCCAGGGCGTGTCACTCAATAAAATGCCGTATCGAGTCAGAAATGTACACGGCCCGGAACCAAGCCTTGAACACGGCTGTGTCAGATTTGACACGGGCGTGTCCGAGGGCGTGTGCCTACCCGTGTACTGCTCTGACTGGTTTTAGCGCTCGTTGAGTACCGTGTAACAGGTGTGACACGGGCGTGTCATATGGCCGACACGGGCGTGTCAGGTTCGACACGGGCGTGTCGATGCCCGTGTTCTGGTAATTTTCAGTCGGTTCGTGTGCCGCTTAAGGGTACACGGCCTGTGACACGGGCGTGTCACAGGCCGTGTCGGCCAAAAATTATAGATTTCAGGCAGATCGTGGCCGTTCATTTTTCCTTAAAGAGGATCTTGTGGCTGGGGCTCATTCCTGGGCTGATAAGGCCGGGAAAGGAAGGAGAAGGGCTCATTTCTAAAGTTCTACTCTCTTTCTAACTTTAAGAGAGAGGTGAGAGCAAGGTGAGGAAGAAGAAGTGGAATCCGGCTGCCGGTGGGGCTACGGTGGTCCAAATCGCGAGCCGAGTTCGGATTTGCGAAGGCAATGCTGCTGCGAAGGCTTTCATCCGTCTCAAATTCTCTCCATGGCTCCGAAGCGAGTTCCTAGGGTAACGATTTCCTGCTTGGACATGTGAAGTCCTTAATTCCTGCATTGCATAGGGGAAAACCCTTCCCCGCGAGTGTGCGGTGGGTTGTGGCGTCCCTTGGGGTAGATATGTGAATTCCCCCTTGTTAGAGTCCGGAATCGGAATACGGATCTAGGCATGTTGTGTGAAGCCCATCTGGACGTGATCTGGATTGGTGATGCTTGTTTGCATATCGAAGAAGACTCCGTAATGATTGCTTGTAGGCATGATGGATAAAGTACTGGAGGAAGTCCAGGAAATTATGAGAGTTGGACTCTCTTGTGTCCGTGAGTTGCTACTTTGTGTGAGGTTGAGCCGTTGGGCTGCAACTAGGCAAATGCCTTGGTGGTGGAACGGGCAAGGTGAAGCTGTACCCGCGTCAGTCCAGGCTTGAGTCTGACGATTTGAGCAACGGGCAAGGTGGATCAGTACCCGCGTTATGGTTGTCTAACCTTGGGTGCTTAAGACCCTATTAGGATCACATAGCGAGAGTCAACGGCCTGTGTGCCGATCAAACTAGAATGCTCATATTGGACCGTTATGTCTGGGACCTCTGAACGGTGGTGTGGCCGTGGAACTACGGAACACCGATAATGTGCCCTGAGTGCACGGAGCGTCGGGCCTTCGTGCCGGTGTTTGTGATATGTGACTGTGCGGTCGTGCACGTCTTGCTTGAATTGTTATATATATCATATTGGAAGATTGTTATGCAGGGATGGAATTCCGCTACCCCGTGCCAGGGGCAGGGTCGTTATAATTGGTCAGCTGAATGCTGACCGTTGCCCTGTTTGCCACCGCTTGGAGGATTGGTTCTTACAGGTACTGGAGGTGCTGGTCCGAGCGGGACTTAGCGGGCTAAAGCCCAAAGCTACGGTGCTGCCCTCGAAGGCATTGTTGTTTCTTTTTGTGCATGTGTGGCCGGCCTGCGTGCCGATGCCTGTAATCCACACTCTTGTTCAGAGAAATAATGTAAGGCCTTATGGCCAGACTCTTTTGATGTTTGTATACATTCCTATGTTATAGTGGATAGTGTTCTGTATCTTGAGTTCAATTATTCAACCGTGAAACTTCCGCTAGAATGCTCTGTGTTAGGATGCGAGGTTATGATATTATTTCGTAGCGTCTCCGCCTATTTGTGGAATATGGTGTGGGGCCCCGGCCGGACCCTCTATTATATTCTTCTTGACGGGTAGAGGTGTTACACCTCTCCTGCGCAAACAGTATGTTTCTACAGATTTTACCTTCTTTGAAGATACTGCATATTTCTCCTCTCCTTCTTCTCTCGTACCTGCTGATACTTCTCCTTCCCTGCCTATTCTCTCAGTACCTTCGCCAGAGCCGGTTCTTTCCGCATCTCCTCTGGTTACTCCTTCTCTTTCTCGGGAGCCTGATGGGTTATCCTTGGAACCCTCTGTGCTTGTTCTGGTGCCTCTTCTATTTTTTTCCAGTACATTACCTCCTCAAGTCAGCAGTGATCTCGATCTTCCAATTTCCCTACGAAAGGGTATTCACCAATATACTCAGCATCTAATTGGTACGGTTGTCTCCAATGATCAACTTTCCCTAACTGCCAAGCATTTTGCTCTTGCTATTTCTTATACTGTCATTCCAAAAACGTATCAAGATGCTCTTGCTCTTCCTCAGTGGAAGGCTGCTATGGATGAAGAAATGAGTACGTTAACTGAGAGAGGGACTTGGACTCTTGTTCCACCACCTCTGGGCATTGATGTGGTTGGATGTCAGTGGGTCTTTGTGGTTAAGTATCTTCCAGATGGCTCTGTTGAACGGTATAAGGCCCAGCTTGTTGCCAAAGGGTTTTCTCAGACATATGGGGTGGATTTCTTCGATACTTTTTCTCCTGTTGCTCGCATCAGCACTATCCGTATTCTCTTCTCTGTGGCTATTAATAGAGACTGGGAAATGTCTCGGTTTGATATTAAGAATGCCTTCCTTTATGGGGATTTACAAGAGGTGGTATACATGGAGCAACCTCCTGGGTATGTTGCTTAGGGGGAGTATTAGGTGTACAAGCTTCGGAAGGCGATTTATAGTTTAAAGCAGAGTCCACGAGCTTGGTTTGAAAAGTTTAGTGAAGTTGTTTCTCTTATTGGGTTCAGTCGAAGCTCTACTGATCATTCTTTATTTATATGCAAGACTACTAAAGGTCTTATAGTTCTTACTATCTACGTTGATGATATTTTTTTGACTGGTGATGATAAGGAGAGCGTTGATCTAGCCAAACAACATCTTCGACAATACTTTGTCACTAAGGATATGGGACCACCCAAGTACTTCCTGGGAATTGAGATTCACGAAAGAGGACCTCGGTGGTTCTTTCACAGCGGAAGTATATACAAGATCTCCTAAAGAAGATAGGTCTTCTTAGCACGAAACTTGCTCGTTGCCCAATGGCTGTTGGTGATGATAAAGGCTTGACTGATGATTCTCCTCTTCTCCCAGATTTCACTATATACAGGCGAATTATAGGCAAACTTATATATCTGACTGTTACTCGACCAGATATTTGTTATGCAGTTGGGAAGGTTAGTCAGTTTATGTAAAGTCCTAGAGAGTGTCATCTACGCACTGCCATGAAAATTTTGGAGTATGTGAAAGGGTCTCCAGGAAAGGGCTTATTATTTCGGAAGAATGGTCATCTGAAGATTGAAGCATATTATGATGCCAGCTATGTTGATAACAAGGAGGAAAGAAAGTATACATCAGGTTTTTGTATTTTTGTAGGAGGAAACCTGGTTAGCTGGAAAAGCAAGAAGCAGTCAGTGGTTTCAAGGTCAAGTGTTGAAGCAGAATATAGGAGCATGACCTCAACTACCTGCAAGTTAAAATGTCTACAGGCTCTTATGCTTGACTTGGGAGAAGTCTATGACCATCCTCTTCCTATGTTCTGTGATAACAAAGCTGCCATTTATATTTCAAGGAATTCTATCTTTCATGAGAGAACAAAGCATATTGAGGTTGATTGTCATTTCATTAGAGAGGAGATTTTGAAGAATCGGGTTTGCACTCCGTTTGTTACATCAGAAATAGAACTAGCTAACTTCTTCACCAAACCGGTTACTCCATCTAAGGAGGTCTGTAGCAAGTTGGGCATGGTCGATATATATGGTCCAGCTTGAGGGGGAGTGTTAAAGTTTGGAGTGTTCGGGCAGCCTTGTTTCTAGCCGCAGCGGTCTAGTTATTCCAGTAGTCTTGCGGTTTGGTCTGGCAGTCAGGCAAAGAGAAGCCACAACGGTCTGCTTGAAGCCACAGCGGTCTAGCGAAGAGAAGCCACAGCGGTCTGCTTGAAGCCACAGCAGTCTGGCAAAGTGTAGCGGTCTGCTTGAAGCTGTAGAGATCTGACCGTGGTTGTAGTCCGACAACTTACAGCAGACGATCAGCTGGTCAGTTCGAGAGGCCGACTCTAGGAGATTGCGGCTTTGTAGTTTGTTGTTTTATTTCTTGTATAGTTGACGGTTTGGTCATGTCAAATCGCATAAGCTGCACGGCTTGTATTTAGTCCCACATCGCTTATTGTAAATCTCTCTCTCCTCCCCCAGTTTCTATAAATAAGGGGGCATACCTTTGTAATCTTTATATTTTTGAGTAATAAAAGTTTGCAGTTTATTTAACTCTTTTGTCTATTTTCTACATGAGCTGTGTTGAATCTGAGATTAGAAGGCCTCTTTTGCTCTTGAATGATAGACAATAAAAAGATCTTAAGCACTCTTGTGTATATTTCTTCTTCTAGAGTTAGCCTTCTTCTGAAGGTATATTGTCAACTCAATCATTACTGATCAATTGATTTTTAAATCATAAAGTTAGGTTTTACTACACAAACCTTCTCCTTATATAGGTCTTATATCAATAACGATTAGAAATGAAACAAAAACGTGTACTACATCTTCCTCAAAAAGATTGATTTGAAGTTCTCTTTCGGCTCTATCGACAATTTGAACTTCCACAAATTTCTAAGTGTCACGACGCTATTTTGAATCTTCACGGCGCTTTTTCAAATCTTCATAATGCTAATAGTTCTTTTTTAATTAGTGATTTCTTCTGTCAAGATGTAAGCTTAACACAACGACCAAGATGTCTTCATGATGTTATTTAACATAGAATATTTTCTTTGACTTCTTTGAAGTTGTGATGTCGTGTAATGACCATCAACATGATGTAATTTAACTTAGAGCTTTTATCAATGACAGAGGGTTGATATTATGTGTCCTAACAATAATATTATGAATGAACTCAATGTCATTGTATCTTAACAAGACGCTTCTGTACTTATAACTTTTTCTGAAAACCAGCTAGGTATTCTTTTGGCCTATACTGTTCTTCTATCTCATTGAAATATTTTTTTATGAATCTATGTTATACCTACTATGTCAAGTCAGATAGACATAAAATACAAAATGTATTTATTATTAACTTGAGGACTTCTTCAAATCTGGAATATTGTGGGCAATGTTCCCAACAACTCCTTTTGGTGACAATCGACTACTTCTCCAAGTGGATAGAGGTAAATCCACTGGCAAAGACAACCTCCCTGATAATCTAAAATTTCATTTGACGATATATCAACTACAGGCATTGCCTGCAACTCACCTTATTCACTGACAATGGTCTGCAATTTGTTAGCCATGAGCTCATTAGCTTATACAATCAACTCAGTATAGATCTTCGCTTTGCCTCAGTACACCACCCTAAGTACAACAGTCAGGTGGAGGTGGCAAACAAGGTCATCGTCAACCTATTGAAAAATAAGGAGTATAATTTGAAGTGGAACTAGGTGGATCTACTCCCCTTAGTCTTATGAGCCCTAAGTACTACCCCCACTGTGGAAATGGGAGAAGTGTCCTTTGAACTATCTTATGGATTGGAGGCCCTAATCCTAGTAGATTTTGTGGTTAGGAGCCCCCATGTGGTGTCAGTTGATGATGGGGATGAGGAGTGTAGACTAGAAAATTAGGAGGTTCAATAGCTCTCGATGTATTTTATAAAAGAACTCCACTACCAAGCAACAATCACGCAGTACAAGATCAAGCAATAGATTGCAAATACTTTGAAAAACACGTTCAGATCAAGTAGTTCGATAAGGGGACTTTGTTCTCAAGAAGGTAGATGTCGCAGGGAGGTCCGCAATGGTCGATGAACTTCATCCCAATTGGGAAGGTCCTTACATAGTATCTGAAATGTTGAAATCAAGGGGGTGTATTACCTGCAAAATGTAGAGGGAAAGTACTTAGGGAACACCTTTAGCGGTGATGACCTTAAGCGCTTCTACCTCTATTGCTAATATAATTGTTTTGTACTCTTAACCATGAACAAATTGTTATGATGCTTTCCGGCATATGCATGTAGTTCTGGAGCATTTACGTTGCATGTACCATGGTCTGGAGGTACACAAAAAGTGAGATAACGACCCACAAGCAGAGAGTTGTCATAGACAAGTACTTAACACTAAGCTCGTTCCTTATAGGTTGGTTACTTTCCCCCTTGAGTAGACTCCTTGAACAGAGAGATGTCGTGGACTAGGCCTAAGCACTGGGATACTCACCTGCTGGCTAGATACTTGCCCCCTCAAGTGAGCCAAATTCCCTTGAGCAGAGAGTTTTCATAGACCAAGCCTTGGCACTGGGCTCCTCCCCGCAGACTAGCTAGATGCCCCTTAAGTGTACTCCTTGAGCAAAAAGCTATTGTAGACTAGGAATAATTGATGGGATTCTCCCCCACTAACTCGCTACTTGCCCCCTCATGTTAGATGAATACTCTCGAGCAGAGAGTTATCTTAGACCAGGCCTTAGCACTGGGATTCTTCCCTATAGGCTAGCTACTTCCCCCTCAAGTGGACACCTTGAGTAGAGAGATGACATAGACTAGGCCTAAGTACCGGGATTCTCCCCTACTGGTTGGCTACTTGCCTTCTCAAGTGAGTTGAATAACCTCGAGTAGAGAGTTGTAGTATACTAGGCCTTAACACTAGGCTAATCCCATGCAAGGTTGCCACTTTCCCCCTCAAGTGGACTCCTTTAGTAGAGATATGTCATAGGCCATGCCTAAGCACTGGGTTCTTCCCATACTGGTTGACTATATGTTCCCTCAAGTTAGCTGAATACCCTCGAGCAGAGAGTTGTCGTTGACCAGACCTTAGCACTGGGCTCCTCCCTTGCAGGCTGACTACTTGCCCTCTCGAATGGACTCCTTAAGAAAAGAGATTTCATAGACCAAGACTAAGCACTGGGATCCTCCCCAATAGGATGGTTACTTGCCCCCTCAAGTGGGATAAATTCCCTCAAGCAATGAGTCGTGTAGACCAGGCCTTAGCACTGGTCTCCTCTCTTGCAAGATGGCCACTTGCCCACTCGAGTGGAATGCTTGAGCAAAGAGATGCCATGGTCTAGGACTAAGCACTAGGCTACTCCCCTGTAGGCTAGCTGCTCGCCCCTTAAGTGAAATGAATGCCCTCGAGCAGTGTTATCGTAGGAAAGACTTAGGCAATGGACCCAACTTGTGTAGGTTATCTACTCGCTCCCTCTAGGTTAACCACCAGTTCAATATGGAGAGAGGTTGAATGACGCACCCCTGAGATACTCAAGCTAACACTAAAATCAAATATGAACTTTCGGGGTGGGGTGAGCACAGGTGTTAGACTCGCCCCTCTGGCGTGTATTTGTAAGATCCCCCTCCCTCGGTTCAATAAGACTGATTCGATTGAGGGATCTTACCGCACACCACCACCAACAAACGCCATGAAGGGACAAAGGAGGAACAACCATCTCGATCACCTCCCTAAGTTTCCCAATGTAGTACATCAATGATGATGTTAAGAGAACAACATTACACACCAGAGTATGGAAACAAGTTTTCTAATATAAGAAATTTTTTAGGAGTTCTTGTTTTCACTTAGTAGAATGCATAATATCATAGAGGAAGTTAGCAATCACAAAAAGTTATTACTCAAGACCTGTAGGTATAACAACAATACTCTTGCCCTGTTAAACCACAACATCCCGGCTCCATTAAGATATAACATATAAAATATGCTACCTGATAAATTCATGTCTGAATTAGCCTGCTCTGTGGCTTCCTCAAGACCCGGGTGTTGTCCTCCCCCCTGCACCTATCACCAGTGCTAATGATAAGTTATTAGAACCACGAATAAAATCCAATATCTATTAGCATCAAGTGCAGAGGTATTGATAAGGGAGGTAAATTTTATATTTCTATTTGGGTCGAGAAGGTCTTCCCATGACCACCGCCTACATACTCTGTATAATCTAGCATATGGTCTTAGACCCTCATAGTTCTATTAGTTTTGCATGGGTTATCTTCCCATACCGTCCTTCATGCGGGTTGTCTCGGAGTAAAACTCATCGGCCATCCGATTGTATAACCCTGTGTTTGCCGAGGAGGTTCATTAGAGAAATTCATGATGTCAATGGGCCCTCAGGACCAGGTGAGCGGCAAGTAAGGAAAGCAGGCTTGCACTCGCCCAAAGCATCATGTATGCGGATAGAGGGCGAGTGGGGCAAGTAAACCCGCACTCGCCCAAAGCAGTACGTGTGCAGATAGAGGGCGAGTGGGGCAAGCATGCCCGCACTTTCCCAAAGTAGCTGGTGTGCAGAGATATGGGAGAGTGGGGAAGTTAGTCCGCACTCGCCCTTGGTAGCGAGTAAGATACATGCGAGTGCCGGATTCATCGGGCACTTGCCCTCAGCTAGGAGTGAGCGGGCGGTTGCTATCCCCATCTAGGCACTCACCACTCCAGGGGAGTATGACATCATGGTTGACCCATCCTAGAAAGATTCTCCATGGAATAATATGTTTTGTCCTATCAATAACCCCTCAAAATAGCAGAGTTTGGCTATTGACAGACCAATTTGGGGTGCGTTTAGTAAAACCAAAAGGAGAGATTCCACAATTTGCAGACCAGACATGGGAAACAATAAATAGACCACGTGGGAAAATTTGGAGGGGATCCCGTCTCTTGGCCTCTTCCTCCTCAGGCTATTTTTGGTTGGCTTCGAGTGCCCTCCAAGGTGCCCAACTCAGCTTTTGGATTAAGAGAAGAAGCGTTCTAATTTTTTTCTGGGTATGTGGTAGGACCTCCGCACTGCAACACAGGTTCTGTTCTCAGGTTCCTAGTGCCCGGTCAAGCGACCAAGTTCGAGAGAATTAGGTGTAAGCTACCCCTTGGGTCCAAACTCTCCTTGAGATTGATTTCCGATTTCAACATTTTTGGTGTGGTGAGCGTGGACCGTAGCTGATACACAAAATCATGAGCGAGTTCTATGGTTAGGGACCGTGAGCTAAGATGCAACCCTGACGAGACATTCAATGTGGGCAGCTTCGTGCAAAAGGCGGATTTCCTAGAGTTCACCAAGAATATCATGGATATGCTATAGGGACTCGCCCCCATGGGGAGTGCTTGACTCCAGCCATTCACGTGCCAGCTTCTCAGTTAATGTGGGAGAATTCCCTAGGAGGGAGGCCAGGTAAAGAAGTGGTGAATGAGGGGTTCGAGCGGGAACTCGCCGGGCGAGAGTTGCTCCCCGGCCTGGCGAGTGCTGGCCCACCCGGTGAGCTGATTGCGCGAGTGGAGTAGGCGAGACCGGTGAGTGCTTGCCCACCCGAAGAGCTGATCGTGTGAGTGGAATATGCGAGACTGACGAGTTGGGGATGCCTATTCTGCGAGCTAAGGCGGTCTGATTCTCTAGTCTGGAGGAAAACTGGGCGACCCGCAACGCATCTATTCTGTTGCTACCATTTGACCACGATACTCTGACCCGTAAGATTAGCTACTCACTTAAACAATGATCAAACCATTTCGACTAGATATAGGGCATGTTTTGGACGGTGGTAGTGGTGGAAAAAGTTTTATTCCCACCGCCACCCCAGTTTTATTAGTGTTTGTTTGCGCAGGGGTGGCAAAACATTTTTTTGGAAAATGAAGTTTTTTACCATGTCACAATTTTTTGTTCAGATGCGCATTTTTCTCATGAGCCATTTTTTATCCTAATTCGCATTTTTCTGCCCAGTCGCGCATTTTTCGCTCTAACGCTTATATTTCGTCCATGCATGCCCTTTTTGCCTGAGTGCGCATTTTCAACCTCGGTGCGTATTTTTTGTCTGGGGGGGGGGATTTTTCTTCCCAGGCATGCATTTTCTCACATGGGGTGCGTTTTTTTCACCTCGACGCACATTTATTGCTCAACAGCTCATTTTTTCTCCCTGGCGCACATTTTCCACTCTGGTGCATTTTTCACCAAGGCACGATGCACAGCCCAATGTTCACCGAGTGGTCCCGATAAGGCCCAAGAGGGGCTCTCAATGCAATCTGCCCGCATCCGCTAGGCGAGGGAGCGAGCCAGAAGAACCCCGACCCACATAAGTTCAATAAGCGGGCGAACCTAGAGGCAACCAGCCCGACTCCGCCACACAGGCAGGCGGACCGCATGAGCCGGATCGCCAGCCTGCCTAAGTGGTCGCCAGACCAATATCGTTGGCCCGCCTCTGTGTAAGGGGCAGGCGAGCCGTAGGAGCCTTGCTCGCGCACTCCTAAAGAGAGAAGAGAGCTGCAAGAGCTAGGCCGCGTCCGCCCAGTTCAGTGGCAAGCTGGTCTAGATCCCCCCTTGAGTGGGGTATAGATATCATGTGGTTAAAATAATTTGGTCTGTCAAATGTGATTAGGTCTGCATTTAGCTCCTCCGAACAACGGAGTTTTGTTGTTAGCAAACCTCCTTTTGGCTGCATATAACCATTTAGAACAGCGGAGTTGTGCTATTTGCAGGCCAGACCTAAAAATCTATAAATAGACCCAAGGGGGTACCTCAGAAGGCAAGATTTCCAATTATCTAATTCCCAGATCTTCTTGCGCTTTCTGAGGTGCCCTTAACTCAAAATTGGCTAAGGAGGGGAAGCACTCTAAGATCTTCCGTGTGTGTTGTGGACCTCCGTGCTGGAGCCTTGGGTCATTTTGAGCTCTAAGTCTTCGGTCAGCCAAGCTTGCTAGGCGAAGTATGTATGCGGTCACCTCTTACCCAAGGGTTCGAACATGCTGGATCATGAGGATTCGTTCTGCGATGCGCTGGTAGTTCAGACCACCGTCGAGAATTTCACCATCTTTTGGATCCTTGTGGACAATGGGAGCTCCATCAACATCGTCTTCAAGAAGGCATTTGATGCAATGAAGGTGGAGGCCAGGAGGGTATTGGCCTCAGACGAGCCTCTGTTCAGATTCTCTGGGGAGGGAAGGAGGTGGAAGGAGTAAGGCTCCATATTACCTTGGAGGGCTAGTCCTGAAACTGCAGGTTCATCATCGTGGATGCTCCCAGCAGCTACAATGCAGTATTCGGACGACCCCTCATCAGCGCCTTCTGTTGCGTGCCCTCCTCATTCCACCAATGCCTCAAGTTCAACATTGAAGACATCCAGGTACGGGTCCGTGGAGACCCTAAGGTAGCAATGGAGTTCTACGTGACCGCTGTCAACTCCATCTCCTGGTAAGGAGGGGCCAAGGAGATGGAGAGGAGGATGGAGGAGCAGTCAAGCTAGGAGGACATGAGATAAGCTGAGGGGATGGAGGTAGAGGAGGAAGAGGTTCGCACCCATGTAGAGGTGGCAGAGGAAGTGTTAGAGGAGCAGGACGAGGTGATGGCCATTGAGGAGCTGAGGAGAAAGTTCTTGCCCCAAGTGAGGGGGTCGTGGGAGAGTGGGAAGACCAGTCCCGGGTGGAGGCAGTGGAGGAGGTGGTGGAGATGGAGGTTCTTACCCAAGGAGGAAGGGTGGAGAAGGTGCGGATCAGCGGTGGGCTAAGCTAGGAGGTCCAGGGGAGGATGCTGGAGTGCATCCAAAAGAACGTGGACATCTTCACATCGAGCACGGTGGACATGCCGAGGATTTATATGGATGTGGATTTCCACTTCCTCAACCTCTACGTCGATGCTCTTCCCATCCCCCAGAAGAAGAGAACAACCGCCGACAAGCTGGCCAAGCCCATCTGAGAGGAGGTAGAAAAGCTCTTGAAATAGGGATTTGTATCGGAGATCCAGTATCCAGGCTGGGTCTCCAATGTGTTAATAGTTAATAAGGGGGATGGCCGCTGGAGGATGTGTATCGATCTTCGGTTCGCGTCGGTCCACCACCCCAGGAGTAACGGACAGGTGGAGGCGAAGAACAAGATCATTGTGAACTTGCTAAAAAAGAAGATTGAAAACCTGAAGGGGATCTGGGTAGAGTAACTCCCTTCAGTCCTTTGGGCCCTGAGAACCACTCCCAACACACCCACAGGGGAGATCCCCTTCAAACTCTCTCATGGCTGCAAAGCTGTGCTCCTAATAGAATTTAAGTTCTAGATACTACGAATAGTGGAAGCAGAGGAAGGCAGAGAAGAATGGAGCGTCGAGAATGAGAACAAGCTGAGACTCTCCTTGGACCTGATAGAGGAACTCTGAGATGTGGCCGATGTCAGGCAAGAATAAATTAAATGGCGGATGACCAAGTATTTTGACAAATACGTTAGAATCAAACAGTTCGCGGAATGGGACTTGGTCCTGAAAAAGGTAGATGTCGTAGGAAGATCAGTTGCCGTGGGAAAGCTCAAACCAAGTTTGGAGGGTCCATTTATGATCAAGGATGGATTGAAGTCAGGGGGTATCGCCTCCGAAATGTGGAAGGTGAGACCCTAAGTCTTACCTGGAGCGGTGATGAACTGAAGTGTTTTTATCCTTGAACCATGTACACGACATCTCATTCTAGTATGAAATTTCTTGGCATTCCAGACTTTCTGTAGTGAGTTGTATTAATAGGCAAAGAGTTCATTAGGTTGACCCCGAGCAGATCCTGCTGCCAGGCTCCCATTAGCTGGTAAGGCTGGATATCACTCGATGGCATCTACCCAGACCTCGAGCAGATCCTACTATCAGGCTCCCATTAGCTGGCAGAGCTGAATGTCACTCGATGGTATCTATCTAGACCCCAAGCAGATCCCGTTGTCAGACTCCCATTAGCTGATAGGGCTGGAAGTAACTCGATGACGTCTACCCAAACCCCGAGTAGATCCCGTTGTTAGGCTCTCATTAACTGGCAGGGCTAGATGTCACACGATGTTGTCTACCCAGACCCCGAGTAGATCCCGCTGCAAGGCTCCCATTAACTGGCAGGGATGGATGTCACTCGATGGCGTCTACCCAGACCCCGAGCAGATCCCGCTGCCAGGTTCCCATTAGCTGGTAGGGCTGGATGTCACTCGATGATGTCTACCCAGACCCCAAGCAGATCCCGATGTTAGGCTCCTATTAGCTGGCAGAGCTGGATGTCACTCGATGGTGTCTACATAGACCCTGAGCAGATCCCGCTGCCAGGCTCCCATTAGCTGGCAGGGCTAGATGTCACTCGATGGTGTTTACCCATTGTTGGGTTTTGGTAGGATGGAACAACACTTGTGCACGCAGTGAAATTAAAGAATAAGAAAACACAAAAGAGTTCGGATCTAGCGATGAACATAAATCAAGAAGTAAATGCGGTGAAATAAAATTACCTTTGAGGGATTGAGTCTATACTCAACCAAGGTGCTCCGAATGATTCTAACGAACGACAACAACTTGAGTTCCGAGCATAGAATAGTGTCCTCGCCTCTACGAATATCCACACGAGCACGGAGAACCCTAGACTCTTATCACACAAGATCTAGGTCGGAAGTAGGTATGCCCTCAATGTTTCCATGGACTACTAGATCCATTCAAAGAGAGGTGGGAGAGACAAATTTGGTGCTCAGGAAACCTTTTCCGGTAATGATACTAGGTTGAGTGGTCGGCGACAGCGAGCGGCTTTTACAAACTTGCGGAACAGTTCCGTCGTCGGGAGAAAGACACTGTCGCTCGATTAGGTTAGAGGAATGAACAGTTACTCATCAACTCAATGTAAAAATTGTATTTATACAAAAAGCCGAACCATCTGATACCCGTAGACCAGCCAAACTGGACTTAAAGGAAATAAATCGGATGAAACATAATTCGTTGTGTATCACGTCGATATTCGACAAATCAAAAGATATTCGTCGAGATAACACAAATACACTTGACGAATCGATACAAAGCAAATCGTCCACGTATTAAGAGGATATTTGACGAATCGACAATACTCGTTGAATCACGATACTCAACGAATGAGTCTAATTTGGCGAAACTATCATGAAGATACTCGAGAAATCTGAGATATAAGCATTGAGACGTCGCGACGATACTCGATGAATTCAAACCATTCGCCGAAACCTCTCAGCCATACTCGATGAATTTCCCTTAGAATCTTCTAAATACTTACCTGATGACCCATATTCATAATATAGGTCCCGGAATGAAAATCCTTCAAACACAGAACGTCATAACCATGGACCTTCACTCATATGACATATGAGCAAGACAAACACAAACCTTAACAACTACTCCAATACTCTTATGTGTGACCCCAAAGGCTCATATTGCGTTGGTAGTGAGGCCATATGTTTGATCAATTCCAGATCACCCTGGTAATACCAACACCCAGACCACGAGAAGAACCCGTTGTCAAGCTCTCATTAGCTGGCAGGGCTAGATGTCACTCAATGGTGTCTACCCTCTCGGTTGATGCTCAACGCCCGCTGTCACTCTCATCTAGCTGACTGGCCCCCAGTGGGCATATAAGTTTTCAAGGAGGTGCTCCACGAACAATTCTCTTAGAATATAACCCTCTTGGTGTATCCCTTTTGGCATAGCCCTCTTGGAAAAGCTCTCTCGACATAACCCTCTCAGCATAGCCCTCTCGGCATGGCCATCTCGGCGTATTCCTCTCTTCCTAGCCCTCCTAGTGAGCTGGCTCTCGCCCCTCTAGGAGAGCTGGGTCTCTCCCCTCCTGGAGAGCTGGGCCTCGCCCCTCCAGGGGAATTGGATCTTGCCCCTCCAAGGGAGCTAGGTCTCGCTGCTCCCAATCAGCAATCATATTCAGTCCAAGTAGGGCGACCTGGGTTGCGAGGGTCAATTGCGCGAGGCGCTCGCAAGCCTTCAGGTCGCGCCAGATTGGTCCCAGCTTACGTAGCCCAAGCACTCAGGGTGCGGACCGAGAGACGCCGAGACCTAAGTCTTGCGAGCACCGAGGGGAAGCTCCCTGAATAAAGACAGCGGAACGTCGCGCGTGGACCTACTACCTAATGTCTTATCGTTTCCCTAAGCTAAGTCCTTATAATTCGCACAATCTCACTAGCGAGGTGCGTGTTCGGAGGAGGCGAGTGGGAAGGTTGATCTGGGTCATGAGTACGTGAAATAAAAAAGAAAAAGATTACCAAAAGCAATATTATTTCAGAAAAAAGCATATGTATTAATCGCAAAAGATTACAAGGTAGGGGACTCGGCCTGCATGTACATTATAGCAATAACAAAGGAAAATACATGGATTATAAAAAAAGAGAGAGAGAGAAGTACGACGCGGGGTTTTAATGAGGCGGGCTATCGGGCGACGAGCTCTCCCAAAGGGGTTGGAAGGACTCGTCGCTTGGCTTGGGGACCGGAAGAAACAACTCCAGTACCACTTCGCCCGCCGAGAGCCCCGCGCCTTCGCTCGTCACTAGGCCGACCTACTGCATGGTTATGAGAGTAAACGTCACGGCCTTGGTGGCGTTCTTCTGCATCATCTCCTCCAGCTCATATTCAAAGTAGTGGGCGAGCTGACAACTGCTGTTGGAGGGCGGTAGGGGAGATGTGACTTCTTGTTCTCGCACCTGCGCCTGCAATGCCTCATTCTCCATCTCAGGGGTGGAGATTTGAAGGCCAAGGAGTTGGGAAATTCCCGCATTATACGAGAAGAAGCGTGTTAATGAATTAAATCCTTAATAGAGGCATCTTGTTCCAAGGTTCAGGACTTACCACCCCCCTGGTATCTGGCGAGAACGGCGTCGCCCGCATTCGCCCGCTTCTGTTGCAGCTCCACTTCCTCCAGCGCGAGGCGGCGAGCCTCTTCCTTGTCGTCGATGATATTCTGGAGGGGAACGGAATTCTGCTCCATCTGCATGCACCGACGACACACCATATGGTCCAACTCTAGGCCACGTAGTTGGGCCCACGCGCTCTCGTGTAATAGTACCCGTGTGGACTCCTAGACATTGACTGCGGCATCCTCCCGCGCATATAAGCAAAAGGATAAAGCGTAGGCCTCCACACTAGTGGTGTCTTGCTCCAGCCAGCTCGGCAGGAGGGTGGAGATTGATGCCCGGTTCTCGTCTTTGTCCCATTGAAGGAGGGGATTGTCGAGCTCATCCAGGTGACGCTCGCCATAGCCAAAGTTGTGGTGCCCCCTCGGCACGAGCTTGTTTTCGGATGCCTGCTCTCTCAGTTTGGAGGTGTCGGCCACCTCGGCAGGAGGCCCGCCGGTCGAAGCACCCGGGGTGGCGACCGCTTCAGGTTATTGGCTCTCCGAATCTTTGCCCTTTTCCCGGGATGCGGGAGGTGTGTCGTCTGCGGTCTTCAACTTTTTGAATGGTGGCGGCGGAGGAGGCTATTCGCGGGTGACCCGCTTTTGGGAGGCAAGGGTCCGGACCTCACGGTATACAGCAGCTTCCTCCTCGGCGCGACCGAGCTCGCTAAAAATGACTCGTGCACTCTCATAAGGAGGGTATAGTAGGAGGTCCCACTCACCTACAGGAAGAGAGTTAGAACAACAAAGAAAAGGGGTTAAGTAAAAGAGGATCGAGCGCGAGTATATTACCTCCCCAAGGCGTGACGGGGGAAAGGGAATCAATGTTCCTTTGGAGGAACGCGACCTCGAAGCTCTTCCCCTGAAAGAACTCATAGAGCTCGGCTTAATGGCCCCCAGGTTACGGGGAGGTAGCTCGCCTCGCTGAGTTGGACATATGAGAAGGGGACATTGCTGAATTTGCCCTTGACAAAGACTGTAACACCTCCCATGTAATGACCATATAATATGGGTCTGGCCGGGGCCCCACAACATATAGACAAAATAGCTTTAGCATTATAAAGTGATATAAAAGAGAAAAGCATCTCAAAGCTCAGAACAACAACAGCGGAAACCCACAAATACCAGAAGTTATCCACTATCACAGGAGTATCAAAACGGCCTTAAGGCCTTACAATAATCATGAGTCAAAAAATTGAAACATCAACAAACCTGTTTCTAGGTTTAGAATTTAATAAAAAGGATCCTACAATGTAGCTTTTATGCAAACCTGGGTTTCACCCAAGGCACCCTATAATGAATGAATTCAACATATCATCACACATCATCACATCACATCACACGGGTACTTCCATGTTCCCCTAACAACATTCAAGTCGCCTCACAAAACTCTCGCCTAGGCTCCACCCACTTGTGGGTCTCAAAACCCGAGCTTGCCTGCAAGCTCTAACTTCTCACGTCAAGATTCTGTCATACAAACAAACCGATGCTAAGAAACCTTACTTGACCCCACCTGCTCATGGGCTTCATCGCCCGGGCTTGTCAAAAGCTTGGCATTCTCGTCAATTTCTCAGAAGGGGACTTGTCTCGCTGGGAAACTCTCCACACATGACTTGAACGTCACGGGCTAGCCAGCCGACCACAAAGACAAAGTCGCACCTTCGCACATCAATCAACAAACATAACCTTTCCCACCCTAATCCATCCACCATTCGTTATTGCACGAAGTAAAGGGGGACAAACATCATAAATGGCTTCTTGCTGCAAAAAGATTTCTATCAAAATCCTTAAGGCTCGTTATGCAACATCACCAAGTCGAACTAACAGTCGTGACTACAGCTTCACCCACAATGCCTAATCCACTAGCTGAGCGGATTTCTAATGCAACATCATGCCGGGGATGGACACAATCGACCTGGTGGCTCCTCTTGAACCATGGCAACCTAAACCCCTCTCATTTGAAAGATCCGGTGCCTAAATGCTTGAGAGAAAAGCAAGATAAAATAGATGTTATGCACGTATCCTAAAGACCAAGAGGAAAAATTTCTTTACCTTACGATTCCTCTTCATAGCCATGTAGATCTTGCTTTGCATGGATGAGAAAGTGCGCCTTTAAGTCCTCTCCATGGATCTTGCCTCGGTTAGACAAATGGAGGCTCGGAGCTTCGCTAATGGCGGAGAAAGTCATTCTTCTACCTCCAAATCCTCTCTCCCAAACCCTAAATCCTACTCAAAATGAGAAGAATGAGGGAAAACAACCATTCAGCCCTACTTAAGTCTCTTGGACGGAGTGTCCTGGGCCATAGGATTTCATCCCAAGAAGGATCGGACGGCCTAAACTTAGCCTTTATGAAACTGCCCCTGCATGCTACAGCCGAGCGGTAGCTACCTACCGTGTCACGATAACTTCCTGAGCCGTCGGTCAGAAAGAATGCAGTGCTATCACCGGCGGTAGAAATACTGCTGTACGGTAGCTCACTCAACGCTTACCACTCAATGCTTGAAGGCTACCGCCGAGCAATAATTAGCTAATGTCGCGCGCTACCAATCAACTCACTCGATGCCTACTACTCAACGCAGTTAACGCCAACCACTCAGCGCCTCTACTCAATGCAAGAAGGCTACCATCGGGCGATAACGACCTACCGCCGCGCGGTAACAGCCAAAACCTCAAGTCCAGAAAACTGGAGTGTTACAACTCCTTCCCTCTTAAAAAAATTTCATCCTCGAAATTTATCTTGCAAACAAACAACAAAGTATACCTGATGTAAAGAGATCCGAAAAGTTTTCTCGCATGCTTGCTCATGCTCCCAAGAGAATTTGTCTTGCCCATAGTTATCCCAGTGCACTTTTACGAACTTTACCTCTTTATTCCGCAACTATCGAACTTCTAAATCCTCGATGCCGACTGGACAGATTTTCGTCCATAAGTCCTCTTCTACCAGCACCGCCGCCGGCTCGACCACAACACTTGTCTATATCAAAGCTTTCCTTAAAACGGAAACATGGAAGACATCGTATAATCCACTCAACTCTGGGGTCAATGCTAACCGATAGGTTGTTTCTCCAATGCGTTCTATAACTTCGAACGGCCCCAAAAACCTCGGACTCAACTTCTAGAGTCAGTGAATCCTCGAAACACCTTTGACCGGCTTAATATTTAGATACACTCAGTCTCCTATCGCGAACTCTACGTTCCTATGGCGCGCATTAAAATACTTTGCCTGCCAATCCTGAGTAACATTCATGTACTCCTGAATTGTTCGCACCACCTCGCAAACATAGGCCACAACCTCTTTTCCCAAAAGTTTGGTGTCTCCCGCCTCTATCTATGACATCAGTGTTCAACACCGCCTTCCATAAAAAGTCTCGTATGGCGCCATCTTGATACTTTCCTGGAAACTTTTATTGTAGGCAAACTCCACCATGAAAATATGATCTTCCTACCTCTTTCCAAAATCAAGGGTACACGTTCTCAGCATATCCTCCATTGTGCGATTCGTCCTTTCCATTTGACCATCGGTTTGAGGATGGAACATCATACTAAACTTGAGCATTGTGCCCAGACTTTTTTGTACCAATCTCTAGTCCTTGGACGTGAACTGTCCATCACGATCACTAACAATACTCTTTGGAATTCCGTGCAACCACACAATATTGCGAACATATAGTTTTACTAGCTTTTCAACGTTGTCCTCCTTCCGATTTGGGATGAAGTGAGCCACTTTGGTCAAGCGATCCACGATCACCCAAATCACATCATTATCCTACTGCGATCGTGATAAGCCATGCACAAAATCCATCGAGATGTTATCAAATTTCCACTCAGGGATAGGAAGAGACTTCAAGAACCCGCCCGACTTTTGACACTCAGCCTTCACTAAGGCACAAGTTTGGCACCGACTCATATACAAAGCTACATCCTGATTCAAACCAGACCACCAAAAGGATTTCTTCATATCCAAGTACATCTTTGTACTGCCCGGGTGAATGGAGTACTTCGTGAAATGAGACTCAAACATTAACTCCTAACGGAGCTTGCCAAACTACGGTACACATACCCTTCCATCCTTCTTTTAGATTCAACCAACCATCTCCCAGGTAATACCCTCGCCTTTTTGAGCTTCCACCACAAATGGCTGGAACTCTACATCCACACTGGTCGCTTCCCGGATACGATCAGAAAGGTCATTTTATAACTCTATCTAGTTCAACCGAGCCATGCTAGACTCTCCTCTTGCTATAAATTCGATTCCAAAGGACTCAAAATCCTACACCAACCGCTCATCATGAGCTTTAATCCAATTCCCTTGTCCATAATACTTCCTACTCAAGGCATCATCCACTACGTTTGCCTTACCCGGTGTATACTAAATCGCCACGTTGTAGTCTCCAAGGAATTTGACCCACCTGTGTTCCTGCATATTCAAGTATTTTTGATCTAGAATATACTTCATGCTTTTATGGTCCGTAAAGATCTCCACCTTCGCACCGTACATGTACTGCCTCCATAACTTTAACCCAAAAATTACCTCCACCAACTTTAAATAATGGATGGGATAATTCCTCTCATGAGGTTTCAACTGTCTAGACCCAAAGGCTATCACATTGCTATGTTACACTAGCACGCAACCCAAATCGTAACCTGACGCGTCACTGAAAATCTGAAATCCTTCAGTCCCTTTAGGTAGACTTAGGATTGGAGCTGACATCAACCTTTCTGTTGGGTATTGTATCCACAATAACCTAGATTTGTGTGAAGTCACCCTTGAACTAAGATGAATTAACTATGTATTTGATGTTATTTTCTAGTTGAGTGATTACATGTCATTATTGCTAAGTGTAGACCAATGTTAGTTTATAATGAGTCACTAAACACTGGACCATGCAATGTAATCCCACATTGTGTGATCCATGGTGTTTGCTCATGTGTTTCCTCTCTATTGGGATACACTTCATTTTCAAGTACTAAAGAAATGGAAGAAAGGAAGAGTTGCTGATCTTTTAATAAAGAAGAAAAGAAATTTTTCTTAAAAATTCCCTAAGTACATTTTTCGAAAAGATGAAGATTTTTCGAAAAGTCTAAGTAAGTTTTTTGATAAAGCAAAACTGCTGTCGAGAAACATCAAGACTTCTCGGAAAACTCTCAAGATATTTTTCTAAGTTTTTCTTTCAAAAAATGAATTGAAGTTTTCGAAAAGTCTAAGTATAGTTTTCGAGAAAGTATTGTTCTTCTTGAAAAACATAAAAACATCTCGAAAAACTCTGTGAAGTTATAATTCTTTTTCTCGAAATAGCCATGAAAAGTTTTTGAAAAGGCAAGTGTTGTTCTCGAAAAAGCATTGCAGTTTTCGAAAGATCGTAGTTAGTTTTCGGAAAGTCAAATACTTCTTTTCTAGAAATCAATCCATTTCGGAAAATAAGTTCCAGAGTTCAAAGGATTCTACGTAAAGTCTTTTTCGAAAAAGGCTATGCCATTTTTCGAGAAAGCTAGTTCTTTTCAAAAAACTATAGTCCTTTCAAAGAACGCAGTTGCAGAAAACTTAAAACTCAATTTCATCTAATGGAATTTAAAATTAACCTAAGTTCTTCATGATTGGTCAACGTGGATCATTCCTTAATGATTTCAGACCGTTAGAAGAAGTTCTATATAAAGTCTTGTGCAAGATTTCTCTAACCCTAATCTTAATAGAAATTAGAATTGCCACAAGTGCAAAATCGGGAAAAGCTGCACGCCATCATCGTCATTCTTCTCTGAAGCTTCTTCCTCGATCCAGCAATTCAATAGAAGAATAGATTCGACAAGATCACAGTTTCTAGATTCTCTAATCATTCATTTGATCGTGTCAAATCTCAAGAATTTCATATCGTGTTCTCTCAAGATTTATTCCTCAACATCTTCTTCAAGAATTTCAGTTTTCAAGAGGGAAGAAGTTAAGAGATTTCAGATCTGGAATAGTAATTTTTTTATAGTTATTGTAAAAATTTATTTCAACTCTTATAGGAGCTTTGTCTCCGAGCTTGTAGGAAGATTTATTTTCCGAGTGTAGATCCCATTTTGGAGGATCGAGTTTGTAGGAGTGTTTGATCTCCGAGATGTAGGAGCGTTGCTCCGAGTTGTAGGATTGTTTTCAATCTGAGATATAGTGAAGTAGCCAAGACTAGCGTGGTGCTAGATTGGTGAGGTAGAGAGTGGACATACCCAAGGTTGGGGAACAACTATTACTCCTTCTATCGTCTGGTGTATGCTTGATTGCTCTGTGTTACTCTCTAAATTTTTTATTCTGCAAAAGACGCAGAACTTACATATTCACCCCCTCTAGATGATTTAGGTAGACAACTAGATACTTTCAAAGTGTATCAGGGGGAGGTTGTTCATAAAAAGGTTCACACCTTGAACAAATCTACTTCTAGTTGTCGTGGAGATTACCAAGCATGGACAGATCCAAGGACTCTGCAAAGCTTCTGTTGTATAAAAAGGCTAACTTTCCCATGTAGAAAGAAAGAGTCAAATTCTCCATGGAAGTTGTTGATCCCTGAATATTCATGATAGTGGAAGAAGGCCCTCATGTTCCGATGATAGCCTCCACTATTGATCCAACCAAAAAGGTACCAAATAAACTGATGGATCTCGACAAAGATGAGATTGCCCTTATCTCTCTGGAAAAGAAAGCAAAAAATGTCATCGCAAGTGCAGTCGATGATTCAATGTTGCAGAACCTTATTTACTGTCAATCTGCGAAGGAAATGTGGCAGTCACTAATCATCCTGATGGAAGGGATAGAAGAAGTAAGGGATGACAGAAGATCCCTTCTGAATTAAAAGTATGAGGCCTTCTGATAAGTAAAGTTTGTTTTAAAGAAGATAGATTTGGTTTTATATAATCTTTTACGTATATAAGTCTATCTCTTTTTTTTCTTACTTATATCCTGTGGATTAAGGCAAGAGTACCTATCGCATAGGAGTATAGTATTTTATAGAAAATATCAAGGTCGTATTTTTCCTGGGATCGGTGTCAATTATTCTACTTTTTAGAACGGACTATTATTTTATCGAAAGAACGGAGTTGGGTTTATGTTAAAAACTAAAGATAGAAAAATATATATACGTGATTTTATTAAGAGAGGGACTTAGAGGTTAGTCCTCGATTTCAGAATAACTTTGAGAGAATATTAATTCAGCTATTAAAGAACAACTTTATTTCTTAATTATCTAACTTCACGAGAGGGTTCCTATGGTAGCATCACTGACTCGAAAGTACGACCGGGAAGGCTTGCGTTTAAACGGGTTAACGTAAACGTAGTGTCTCGTCACCTGGTATATGATCAATTAAGAAAACCCTAGTTAGAATAACTAGAAAGTAGAGTTGAAATAGTTGAAAATAGTATCCAGCCCAGAGCTCATCTTGACCAAGTGCTAAGGGTTCTTAGCCTCTTCTCAGGATGGGGGCGGTATAAAGTACAGAAAATAATATCTACCTATCTATCTCAATCCAGGATTTAAGCTTTCGCTTCACCTTTGTTGTTGAGATAGGGTAGTAAAATTTTGCAGCGCTTCCGCACTATCTGAATTCAGGACTTAGGCTTTCGCCTCGCCTTTCATTCGGAATAGTATGAAAGAATAGGGTTTTGAAAATAGATTTGAAAGCAGTTTTACACTATCTTAATCCAGGACATAAGCAGAGCTTCGCCTTTCATTCGGGATAGTATAAAGAAAATAAAATAAAAGAAAGCAGTAAAGTACTCAGAATTGAAATTGAAAGAGCCTATTTTATAAAGTCCGAAAATATTACAACTTTCTAAAAAGCTGAAAATAAAGCTGAAAAAATTACAACTTACAGAACTTTAGAATACTTGAAAGCTACTACCAGTTCCTTGTCAGAGAGCTGGGGAGTCCTAACAGTTCTTAAGGAAGCTGTTGGAGTTCAATTGAATTTACAAATCCCTGCCGGCCTATTTATAGAAAAAAATTTCAGGTGACACGCCCCCTGACACGGGCGTGTCGGGTAGGGCGTGTCAGGGTCACGGGCGTGACATACAGGCTGTCGGGACAGGTGGCAAGCCAGCTGGAGATTTGGATAAACTTGAACTGGTCACGGGCGTGTCGAAACGGGTCACGGGCGTGTCATGCATGTAATTCAACAGGCGGCACGGGGCGTGGCGACAGCGCGGCAGTTTGCTGGACTTCTGGATAGAACTTGGTTAGGTCACGGGCGTGTCGCCTTTGGCACGGGCGTGTTCAGCAGGCGTGACCAACGATTTCCTGAGTTTGAGCTGTCCAGCAAAATAGCAGAAAACGGAATTAAAAAGAGCTGTCACGCCCTAGGTCACGGGCGTGACCTAGGGGCGTGACCTAAGAAAAATTACAAAATTTCAGAAAAAAACTTAAAATTTAATTTTAAAACAAAAAATACAATATAATAAAAAAATAGTTAGTTTTCTATAATAAAAACTAAGGTTTTTATTTATAAATATGTATATTTAATATGAAATAAAATTGTATATTTTTATACTCATCACCTTCAAGCAAGGCCCCAAGGAAACAATAGCTAACACTTATGAGAATTTCTTTAAGATTGTCAGCGACCTAAAGAACTACGACCGAAAATTCACAAATGGTGAACTAAACGACAAGCTCCTTGTATCCTTGACTAATAAATGGGACAATAAAATTTGTGCAATCAGGTAGTTCGGGAGACTAGCTGAAACTTATCCCAAAACTTCTTCAGAAAGCTTATGTCATACGAACTTCAAATTAACAAATGAAAAGCTGAAGAAGAGGGCAGCAGATCTTCATCAAAAGAGAAGTCTGTTGAACTGAAGGCAGATAGCTCAAGAAAGTCTAACACTGCATCTCCTGCTCCCACTCAGGAAGAAAGTGAGGAAGAAGACTCAGAGCCAAGCTCCTCGAAATCAGAATTAACTGATGGAGAGTTCTCCCTTCTCTCCAGGCAGTTCAAGAAGTTTCACAGTAAGAAGAAACAAATGAGAGGCAATGACTCCTCTTACAGAAGATCACGTCACGCTGGTGATCATCAAAAGAAAAGGCATACAACTGAGAGGTATAAATCGAAACAGAACAAACATTATTCTACTGACATTGTGTGCTACTATTATAATAAGCCAGCTCACGTGATCGTCGACTGCCCTCACAAGAAAGAGGAGGGTGGAAGAAGAGAAGAGCACAAGTCCACCCATAGCAAAAAGAAGGAGAAGAGCCTCATAGCAAATAAGCATAAGACCTTCAGTGACACTGACTCATCCGAGTCAAGTGATGATGAAGAAGCCTACTTCGGGCTTATAGCTCACTCTGATAATGAAGAAGCTATCCCCCAATTTAATTGGGAGGTAAATTCTCACACTATTCATTCTGAATCTGATGTTCCTGACAATGACATAAGGAATGTTCCTCTGATGATGAATCAGAACTCATGGGTCAGTAAAAAGAGGGTCAGTATAAAAAGTTGATCAAGGTCTATGACCGATGCAGAAAAGTTGTTAGAACTCGGGCCAATGAGATCAAATCTCTTAAGGCTGAGGAGATCCCTCTGAGGGAGGAAGTCGCAAGAATGGACTCACTCAGAAAGGAACTCGATGCCCTTGTCGAAGAATACAACAATACACTCGAGCACCTTAATCTGAAAGAGAAAATCATCAAGAACGTGGAAGAACAGCTTGCCGCTAAAAAGAAACTCGTTGAAAGTTTCTCCAAGCCCAAGACAATCCTTCCACTGGTTGTTGAATTCTCTGCTCAGGCTAAAGGAGCTGTCTTAGGCCATGTAGCTGCTTTTAGTAAATCCTCTAAGAAGAAAAAGGCTAAAATAAAAAATAAGGCTGCTAAGAAAGCCTTAGCCAAAGAGAAAGGGAAGGCCCCTCTGAATCAAACTACGTTTAAGAAGGTAATCTCCCAACGAACCAGTTTGATTTTGTGTCATCCTATGGTCATTTCACCAGACCTAAATATATATAGCCTAAGTCACACTACCAAGGATGGACCCGTCCCCGAAACTATGGTGAAAGTGCGTTCAAGGCACCTTATGAAGAGATTACTCTACAGAACTATGGTCCATATGTTCATGGCCATAATATTAAGAAGGTATTGAAAGCCAAGCCTGTTGTACCTAAAGAAAAGAAGGTGCAGAAACCTTGTGAGCACCATTATCATAAGGGTTCTACCTCTAAGTCAGCCGCTCCTGCTAGACCACACGTTCAAAAAGTCAAGCAGGAGACTTGGAAAAGATACAGTAGGCTTGACTGTTGGTGTTGCGGCAAAGTTGGTCACTTTGTTGTGGATTGTTGGTTCAATCATAGAAAGCTTGAAACTCCTCGAGTTAGCCAAGCGAGACTGACCACTCGCAAGGTTAATGGTCCTAGGGGGAGCATGCTGACCAAGAACCAAGGACCCAAATAGTTTGGGCTCCTAAGGTAAACTGATCTATTTTTGCAGGTATATCCAAAGGCCAACAAAACACCTATCTGGTATTTGGATAGTGGATGCTCTCGGCATATGACCGGGACAAGAAGTCTAATTCAAAATTATACTCCAGTCAATGATGGTCCAAAGGTTATCTTTGGTCTGACCGGGGAATTACAAAAGGCTACGGCATAATTTCTAAAAGTATAGTCTCATTCACTGATGTGACTTATGTGAAAAAATTAGAACATAATCTTATTAGCATAAGTCAATTATGTAATAAAGGCTTTATTATTATATTCTCTAAAGATCAGTGACTGATACAATCGTCCTCTACTATGAAGACAATATTAACAGGCACTAGGAGTAGAAATATTTTTTATCTTAATTTTCTCTACTGAGACACTTCTACCCCAGTATGTTTTGTTGGAAAAAAATTATGCATCTCTTTGTGACCAATGACACAAGAGACTAACACATATTAATTTCAAAACTATTAATATGCTATTTTCTCAAGACCTAGTACGTGATGCACTAACTATTAAGTGCATTAAAGAGAGTCCATGTCATGTATGCTAAATGGGCAAGCAGACAAGGGCTATCTTTAAGGGAATTGTTGATAAAGATTCCTCAAGGTGCTTATATTTACTGCACATGGACTTATTCGGTCCAATGCAAGTTTGTAGCTTAAGAGGTAAGTCATATACGCTGGTAATTGTCGATGATCACTCACATTTTACTTGGTTGTTCTTTCTGAAACGAAAGTCAGATAACTTTGATGTGTTCACGAATTTTGTCAGGAAAATCCAGAATGAATTAAACTACTTTGTGGTCAGAATTAGAAGTGACCATGGAATTGAATTCGAATCTTGTGTTATGACAGAATTCTGTGGAAGTCTAGGTATCTTTCATGAGTTTTCCTCACCGCGTACTCCACAACAAAATGAAGTTACAGAGAGAAGGAATAGAACACTCATTGAAGCATGTACTACAATGCTGACTGACTCCTCTCTACTAGAGTACTTCTGGGCTGAGGCCATCAATACTGCTTGTGACATGCAAAACAGAGCGTTGATCAACAAGAATCATCATAAGACTCCCTATGAGCTACTGAAAGACAGGAGACCAACTGTGTCCTACTTTAAGATCTTTGGCTACAAATGCTATGTGCTTAATAATGGGAAATATCATCATACAAAGTTTAGAGATAAATGTTTTGAAGGTATTTTCGTAGGTTATAGTAGCCATAGTAATGCTTATAGAATTTTTAACAAGAAAACTCTAGTGGTAAAAGAGTCGATTAATGCTGTATTTGATGAGACGAGCTTGCTACATAACAACTCTTCCAGTTTTTTGTTGAAGATGTAGGTTCAAGGCTGAAAGAGTTAAGCTTGGATGAGATAGTTGAAGAAAGTGCTCAAAAGTTCATCAAGATCACTCCTCCAAACTCAATTAGAGAAGAAGATCACCAAGTTGATGAATTTATCCAAGTGGAAGAAGTAACTCCAGAAATAGTGAAAGCTCCTGATGCAAGGACTCTAGAGCTCAGACACTTGAGGGATCACCCGATTGATCGAATCATAGGTGATCCTCATGATGGTGTAAGAACTTAAAGAGGTACTACAAATGAAAATTTGCATTTGAGTTTCCTCTCGCAGGTTGAACCAAAGAAATACGAAGAAGCAAACCAAGACGAATCTTGGATAGTTGCAATGGAAGAAGAACTAAATAAGTTCAAACACTGCCAAGTCTGGAAGCTTGTACCAAGACCCAAGGGCAAGAATTTAATTGGAATAAAATGGGTCTACAGGAACAAGATGGATGAAGACGGAACCATCATCAAAAACAAAGCCAGACTCATAGATAAGGGATATAGATAGGAAGAAGGGATTGACTTTAATCAAACCTATGTTCATATGGCAAGACTCGAAGCCATCACGTTGTTCCTCGCATATGCTGCATTAATGGGCTTCATTGTCTATCAAATGGACGTGAATTCAGCTTTCCTAAATGGTAATATAAAGGAAGAAATATATGTGGACCAACCCCCAGGTTTTGTTGATCCTAACCATCCTGACTATGTTTATTTATTATTTAAAGCTTTTTATGGTTTAAAACAAGCTCCACGAGCTTGGTATGAAATGTTGTCTAACTTTCTTCTTGAGAATAAGTTCACAAGAGGAAAGATAGATAATTCATTATTTTTTAGGGAAGTAAAAGACAAGATTTTGCTAGTGCAAATCTATGTCGATGACATTATCTTTGGCTCTACTGACGAAAACCTTTGCAAGAAGTTTTCCAAACTTATGCAAGGGAAGTTCAAAATGAGCAGTATAGGTGAGTTGAAGTATTTCATAGGACTTCAGGTGAAACAATCTGAAGATGGAATTTTCATCTCTCAAACGAAGTTCACTAAGGAGTTGATTAAGAAATTTGGAATGGAGAATACAACCTCTATGAGGACTCTAATGGGTTCAGTTATGTCTCTGGACAAGGATAAGAAAGAGAAACCTTTCGATGAAACCAAGTACATAAGCATAATTGGATCTTTGCTTTATTTTACTGCTAGCAGGCCTGACATAATGTTTTCAACACATGTGTATGCTAGTTATAAGGTGAACTCTAAGGAATCTCACTACTCAGCTGTAAAGCGGATTTTGAAATACCTTAAAGGAACACCCAATCTTGGCTTATAGTATCCAAGGAATAATGATAGAGAACTAATTGGATTTTCAGATGCAGATTTTGCAAGTAGCAAAGATGATAGAAAGAGCACTTCTGGGACTTACTAATTCCTTGGAAGAAGGCTCATATCTTGGAGTAGCAAGAAGTAGAATTGTGTTGCCATGTCAACAGACGAGTCAGAATACCTTTCTGCAGGAAGTTGTTGCGCACAACTTCTCTCGATAAAGAATCAGTTTGAAGATTACAATTTGAAATTTCAGGAGATTCCTATGTTTTGTGAATCCTCCAGCTATAGCAATCGCCAACAATCCAGTCTCTCACAGCCGTACGAAGCATATAGAATTGAGATACCACTTCATTCAAGATCATGTGGAGAATGGAGACATCAACCTTCAGTATGTTCCAACAGATAGGCAGATTGTAGATATTTTCACAAAGCCGCTGGACAAGGGCAAGTTCTCGTTCTTCAAGACAGAACTTGACATGCTCAACATGGAGTTCTGAAAAGCTCAATCAAAGTCAAAGAGAATGTTCAGCTTCAGCCACTTAGAAAAGGCTAAAGGAATTCTCACTTAGCTAATATTCAGAAAAATTCATGTTTAGAAATGCATTTCTCGGAAAAGGACTTGTGTTTTTCGAAAAGATCTTGGATTTCTCGAAAGGACTTCAGGATTTTTCGAAAAGGACTTGAATTTCTCAAAAAGCCTTATGGAGTTTTCGAAAAATAAGTTGTATTTTTCGAAAAATGACTGGTTTCTCAAAACATGTCTTGGATTTCTCAAAAAACTATAGGACTTCTTGAGAAAATCTTTATTCTTTTCAAAAAATCCCATTCTTTTCGAGAAATATTGTCTACTTTTCGAAAAACGTCGAAATGTCCTTAACAAAAATTTTTAAGAAGTCGAACCACCTTTCCAGGTGCGCCTGTCCTTATTTTCAAAATTCTCAATTTAATATATATAGGAAAGTCCAACACCCGACATTTCGAAAAAGAGCTTCTGGAGAACGACGCTTCATTTCCGCCGACGATTTCATTTCGTTTCCGCCGCTCTTCCCTGAGAACTCCACTGCTCCTCACCGACCAGTCAGAAATCCTTCAACCTATGTAATCAATGGCTCCTACAATGAAGATAGGGTTTGGAAGTGAGTTTTTCCGCACTGGCATCACTGAACTTTCCTACAATTTCCGCAACGACCTCCTTGAAGCCGCCGACCTTACCTTCATTCTCGAGCAACTGTGCAAAGTATTCATTCCAGATATTGAATAATTCTTCCGTAATGCCAAGATCAAGCGAAGTGGGAAGTTATTGAAGACTTCATTCAGAGATGTAAAGATCAAGATCAAGTCATCCTCTATAACAGAGCTTCTGAAATTGCCTGCAATCGACGAGGAAGATTACATGGAAGAACCCGACTACACTAGGGCCATGTCCTTCTGTGGTCTCTCCCAGTCCATAACCTCCATTTGATGACCAAGCATGAATACTGAAAGCAAGCTCCTTGCAGACATTCTAGGCAAGGTTCTACTTTGGAAAACTCACTCTCTTCAATATATATCCTCAGAGTTCTTTGACATGATGACTGATGTAGTACGTCGCAAGAAGTTTCCCTGGGGATAAATGGTTTTTTATAAAATTAAGGAAAGCATAATGGCTCCCAATTATGCAAGAATCATCACTCTGTATCTCCATCAACTCCACCCAAAAATCTTCGACTTATCTAAAGGTGTGTCTGTTCATAACCTGAAGAAAGTCACCCTCGCCTCCATAAGCAGATGGGAATCAGGATTTCAAAATCAGGACAAGCTCCAGAAGTTTAGAGACCAGTTGTTGATTAGGACAGGACCCCATCTCCTCCTCACACTGATACAGCTGGCACATCTGGTGCAGCTGTTGAGGGGGAGCCTGCTCCTTCAGTTCTTGAAGAGGTCCAGCCAGCTATGGTTACATACATAGTTCTACAGTCGGATGACCCAACAAATAAGGTTCTAGAGAAAGTACCTATAGATGATGACACTACTAAAAAGAGCAGCTCCATGCATGAAGATGGCTCAAGTGTAGATGGTGAATCTTCCTCTGATTCGAAAGATTTAACTGATGATCAGGTGAATACTAGAGTAACTTCCACTGATGCTGACATTGATAAGATGATAGAAGAGCTAACATCCAATAATCCCCTATTCTAGTCTAGGTAAAAGTCTCCTAAAAATCCCCTTGAAGAGATTCTAGAAGATATTCCTGAAGAAACTCCAGACCATTCTCAGCCCCAGGAACATGTTGAGGGGGAGAATGAATCTATACTCTCTGATGTTGAAGAGATTATCCCAGAATCAATTGAACCCCCTCTAAGGAACTTAGACTTCTCTCTCCCCATCATTCTTGGACATGAAGGAGATGAGATGACTTCTTTCAACATAGTCAAAAGTTCAGTTGTGATTGAAGAAATTCCTATCTGGTCTGCCCCAGCACTTCCTCCTCCACCTCCTCCAACTGAAATTATCACAGATAATACCCTTTTAGGCAAAATTGAATCTATGCTTACAACGCAAAGAGAGTACTTTGATTAGTCTCTCAAAGAGATTATTGATAAAGTATCTGCTCTAGAGAAAGAGATGAGCAGAGGCTTTGCTGAAATTCAATGTAATACAGATGAACTAAAATGACTATTCAAGATTGGTGGTAAGGCCTTGGACCATACTATCACTAGTATTGGTGAAGTCATGGACCAATCAGTCACTCACTCCAATAATCAGATTCAATTGGAGAAGAAAGCTCAAGAGAACAACTTCAAAACTTAGGGAGAGGTTGGAAAATTTAAAGAGGATGCTATAGCAACCATATCTGTAGAAGTCAGAAAGGGAGAGGAACTAGTCAAAGAATATCTCACTAAATCTGATAAAGGCATGAAGGCTCAACGGGAAGCTAAACTAAAAGAGATCAGTACAGATGTACAGGCACAGATTCATGGTGTAAAGTTTCACACATATGATACTACTGTATGGATGCATAATTAGATCTTCCCAGACTTTCAAGTCAATCCAAATGAGGCTCCACCTCCTAATCTCAATCCAACTGTCTGCAAGCCTACATTCTCTCCTAGAACAGAACTTTTTGAAGCCCCTCCTGAAGACTACTCTCATGTCTGTACCTCTGATCAATGAGAGTAATCTCAAGATCTTCCTCCTGAAGGGCAAGTGCCAAAAAGAAGGAAGTATGGTGAGGGTGCCTCTGCCAGCCGATCTATTCCAAGTCCAAGAGTTGAGAAAAGAAAAGAACAAGAATTTGCTGAGGTGTGGAGCCCAACCTCCAAGTCTCTCATTCTAGCCACTCTAAAGTTGGTTGTGGATTACAATGAAAATAGAAATGATCATTACTGTCACCAAGAATGGGAGCTTTATGAAAAATCCTTGACAAAAAGAAGACTGTATGATCGTGAATATGGATGAAATAATCCCAGTGCCCCTCAAAAACCTTCAAAGTACTATCCTAAGCCATACTATTATCAGAAGAGACAGCAAGAGAAGAAAGAAAGATTGCACCAACAATAATTCAAATGATTCTATGTTCATCAGTCTTATTGAATTTTGTGGGCTAAGATATCTCTGTGGACAAACTCTATATATATATAAAATTTTGAATTTTATTGAACTTGTTATTTCTTATCTGTCTTTACATACATTATCTTGCTTGTTTGTTATTTCTCTATTTATCTTGATGTAATTCACCTTAGTGTAGAGGGTTCTGAGTTCTATAAATAAGGGGAGATTGTTGGGTATTGTATCCATAATAACCTAGATTTGTGTGAAGTCACCCTTGAACTAAGATGAATTAACTATGTATTTGATGCTATTTTCTAGTTGAGTGCTTGCAATTCATTATTGTTAAGTGTAGACCAATGTCAGTTTACAATGAGTCACTAAACACGGGACCATGCAATGTAATCCCTTATTGAGTGATCCATGGTGTTGGCTCACGTGTAACCTCACTATTGGGATACACTTCATTTTCAAGTACTAAAGAAATGGAAGAAAGGAAGAGTTGATGATCTTTGAACAAAGAAGAAAAGAAATTTTTCTTAAAAATTTTCAAAGTAAATTTTTTGAAAAGAAGAAGATTTTTCGAAAAGCCTAAGTAAGTTTTTCGAGAAAGCAAAACTACTCTCAAGAAACATCAAGACTTCTCGGAAAACTCTCAAGATATTTTCTAAGTTTTTCTTTCGAAAAATGAAGTGAAGTTTTCGAAAATTCCAAGTATAGTTTTCGATAAAGCAATGTTCTTCTCGAAAAACATAAACACTTATCGAAAAACTCTGTGAAATAAGTTATAATTCTTTTTCTCGAAAAAGCCATGAAAAGTTTTCGAAAAGGCAAGTGTTGTTCTCGAAAAAGCATTGCAGTTTTCGAAAGGTCGTAGTTAGTTTTCGGAAAGTCAAATACTTCTTTTCGAGAAATCAATCCATTTCGGAAAATAAGTTCCAGAGTTCAAAGGATTCTACGTAAAATCTTTTTCGAAAAAGGTTATGCCATTTTTCGAGAAAGCTAGTTCTTTTCGAAAAACTATAGTCCGTTCGAAGAATGCAGTTGCAGAAAACTTAGAACTCAATTTCTTCTAACGAGATTTCAAATTAACCTAAGTTCTTCATGATTGGTCCACGTGGATCATTCCTTAATGATTTTAGACCGTTAGAAGAAGTTATATATAAAGGCTTTGTTTGGCACGGCGTTTTGAGAGCAGTGGAGCGCGAATTTTTCAAACACCGCGCCAAATAGAATTTGGAGGCTACCACGGTGGCATCAGCCACCGTGGTTTTCAGCGGGGGGCCGCTGTTTTTGAGTCGCAGAAATTTTTCGCGACTCAAAAATAGCAGCAGCGCTGCAGCCAAGACTTCAGCGCTGCTGCCCCCTTTTTAAAATAATATTTTTTATATTATATTGTTAATTATATTAACATTTATATTATAATTTATATTATAATTTATAAATATTATAATAATTTATATTATAATTTATAAATGTTATAATAATTTATAAATGTTAAAATAATATAAGTTATATAAATTATTGTAAAAAATTATTTTGGTTCATGTGATTGTGTCTTATATGTTGAAAAAACACTGCAAAAAACTGTTCTTCCAAACAGTTTCACAGATTCTGCCACCACTCTGCAAAACAGCTGATTATTCCACCACTGCTTCCCACCATTATTTCTCCAGTCGCTACAGCCACACCAAACAGAGCCAAAGTCTCGTCAAAGATTTTACTAACCCTAATCTTAATAAAAATCAGAATCGCCGCAAGTGCAATATCGGGAAAAGTCGCATGCCATCATCGTCGTTCTTCTCTGAAGCTTCTTCCTTGATCCAGCATTTCAACAGAATAATAGATTCGACAAGATCACAGTTTTTAGATTTTCCAATCATTCATTTGATCGTATCGGATCTCAAGAATTTCATATCGTGTTCTCTTAAGATTTCTTCCTCAACATCTTCTTCAAGAATTTCAGTTTTTAAGAGGGAAGAAGTTAGGAGATTTCAGATCTGGAATAGTTATTTTTGTATAGTTGTTGTAAAAATTTATTTCAACTCTTATAGGAGCATTGTCTCCGAGCTTGTAGGAAGATTTTTCTTCCAAGTGTAGATCCCATTTTGGGGGATCGAGTTTTTAGAAGTGTTTGATCCCCAAGTTGTAGGAGTGTTGCTCCAAGTTGTAGGATTGTTTTCAATCTGAGATATAGTAAAGTAGCTAAGGCTAGCGTGGATCTAGATTGGTGAGGTAGAGAGTGGGCATACCCAAGGTTGGGGAACCACTATAACTCCTTGTGTCGTGTGGTGTATGCTTGATTGCTCTGTGTAACTCTCTAAATTTTTTTATTCTGCAAAAGATGCAGAACTCACCTATTCATCCCCCTCTAGGTGATTTAGGTGGACAACTAGATACTTTCACTTTCCTTCAAGGTATCAAATGCTTGATTGCACTCATGAGTCCACACAAACTTCTGGTCCTTATGAGTCTGAGAAGTGAGGGGCAGAGCTATCCACAAAAAGTTTTCCACAAATCTTCTATAGTACCCGGCTAGTCCAAGGGAACTCCTGACTTCCTCTACGGTGCTCAGAATTGGCAAATCCCTGATGGCCTCAACTTTTGCCAGATCCACTGCCACCCCATCGCCACTAATCACATGGCCCAAAAATACCACCCTCTCCAACCAGAACTCGCACTTCGAGAAATTTGCATAAAGTTGGTTCTCTCTCAGAGTCTGCAAGGCTACTCTCAAATGAGCCTTATGATCTGCCTCTAATTTGGAGTATACCAAAACATCATCATTGAAGACCACCACAAATGAGTCTAAGTACTCCTGAAACACTTGGTACATCAAATCCATGAATACTGATGGCGCATTTTTCAACCCGAACGACATCACCGAGAACTCGAAGTGGCCATACCTCGTACTAAAAGCTGTCTTGGGTATGTCCTCATCTCAAATCAGCAACTGATAGTACCATGACTTCAAGTCCAACTTAGAGTACACCACTGACCCCACCAACTGGTCGAACAGGTAATCTATCAGTGGAATCGGATACTTATTCTTGACTATCAGTTTATTCAGTTCATGGTAGTCTATGCACAACCGCATACTACCATCTTTCTTCTTCATAAACAACACCGGCGCACTCCATGGCGATGTGCTGGGTTGGATATACCCCTGCTCCAATAGTTCCTGCAACTGTACCTTAATCTCGGTCAACTCCTTCGGTGTCATCCTAAAAGGAGGATGTGAAACTGGTCTAGCTTCTGGACTAACTCAATCAATAAATCAATCTCCCGCCGAGGAGGTGCTCCAGGAAGTTCCTCAAGAAACACATCCTCAAATTCTGCCATTACCGGCACTTCTCCAATTAATAGCTTGGGAAGTTTAACTTTTTACAACGCTATGAAAGCTACTCCTCCCTGGTTAACTGCCCGCACCAATTTCATGGACGGAATCAGGGAGCAGGCCACTCCACTGAGGCCCTCAAACTTGACTTCTGCCTTTTCTTCGCTCATTAGGGTCACCACCTTTGATAGACAGTAAATGCTAGCCTGCTGCTCTGCAAGCAAGTACATCCCCAAGATTATTACATCGAACTCGGCTAACGGTAAGACCACTGCTACCAACACGAAGTCAACTCTGTTTAAAATCCATCCATTACGCCCTTTTGTCCCGGTAGTTAAAAGACCCATTGGGTATGCGCACTATAAGCTCTGCGTTCGTTGAAAAATGCCCGACCCTAATTCTCCGGATAAAGATCTCCACAAGAAAGGAGTGCGACGCTCCTGTGTCAAACAATACCCTAGCGGGGTACTCGGAAACTAGCATGTTACACCAAGTGCAAGACTGTCTCTGAAGGGCTAACCTCATCGACGAAGGGATATTCTTCTTTAAGAAGGAATTTTTGAACTCTTCCATGGATGGGGTGCATCCAGGAGACTGACGGCCGCTATGGCTCACCCACCATAGCTTGGCGTCACCTTCCAACATGAAGGTAGTGAATTGAGATTGCTTCTTCTGGCATCTCTGCCACCCTCGGATGTTCCTAAATCCTTGCTAACAAGTCCTCTGCATCAGTCGGAGTGCAAACTCCCTTGAATGTTGGAGGATGGAAACTTAGAAAGTACTTCATCTGTCGGTCTCTCTGCCCAATAACCACTCACTCAGCCAACGGCTATGCCGGCCTTGTTCCTCCACCCAGTATTACCGGTGTCACATCTGGGGTAACATGAGTCGTTACCTGTGCAATAGGGGTCACAACTTGTGCTGCAGCTGCAGCTTGGGCCACTAATATTGCCTCTGTAGGCATGCGACATAAATCGGCCAGGGTCACACCCATGCCTATGGGACCCGGAGCAGTAACAATACTCGCTGAAGGCTCCTCTTATTGCCTCGACATCCCCGCCTCGTCACTTGCACCCATAACAAAAGCAAGGTAAAACAAGAATCAACTTCTATTCGTAAAACTTAGACACTAGGACACTCAAGGTCCCGCGATACTCCTATGTGGATAACTTTTTTTTACGCGATCCGATTATGCCAAATCGACCACTAAACCTTACCCTAGACACTAAACTCCCTTTGATACCAAATTATAACACCTCCCCTGTAATGACCATATAATATAGGTCCAGCCGGGGCCCCATAACATAAAGATGTCACAACTTTAGCATTAGAAAGTGATATAAAAGAGCAACGCATCTCAAAACTCAGAACAACAACAGCAAAAACCCACAAATACCAGAAGTTATCCACTATCACAGGAGTATCAAAACAGCCTTACGGATTTACAACAGTCATGAGTCAAAAAACTGAAACATCAACAAATAGAGTAACATGCTTTAGCACTCCTAAGCTACCTCGGTGTGCAAATCGGATTACAGTTTATGGAGCAAAGCATTCAACAAAACATGAGTAAATAAAAGAGAAACCACTTCATGAGGCTTAAGCATTTTTGGCCGGCGAGCTTGCTCCCGCTTGCTATCCTTACCCTGTAAAAATTTTTTGTAACGTGGGTCAGCAAAGGCTGACCTCAATTGTGTAACCAACACATCTCCTCCTGGTCATCCCTAGCGGACCCCGGGGCACTCCATCACACTGCAGGTCAGCACTTTGCATGCAAATATATTTATACAAAGAGAGTAACAAAATAGGTTGGGATGTCACAAACTCAAACACATTTCTAGGTTGAGCATTTAATAAAAAGGGGCCTACAATACAGCATGTATACAAACCTAGGTTTCACCCAATGCACCCTATAACGCATGAATCTAATATATCATCATGCATCATCACATCCCATCACATAGGTACTTCCATTTTCCCCTAATGGCATTCAAGCTGCCACACAGAACTCTTGTCTAGGCCCCACCTTCTCGTGGGTCTCAAAACCCGGGCTTGCTTGTAAGCTCTGACTTCTCACATCAGGATTCTATCATACAAACAAACTGATGCTAAGAACCCTTGCTTGACAACACCCACTCATGGGCTTCATCGCCCGGGCTTGTCAAAAGCTTGGCATTCTCGTCAGTTTCTCAGAAGGGGACTTGTCTTGCCGGGACACTCTCCACACATGACTTGCATGTCACAGGATAGCCATCCGACTACAGAGACAAAGCCACACCTTCGCACATCAATCAACGAACATAGCCTTTCACACCCTAATCCACCATTCGTTCTCGCATGAAGTAAAGGGGGACAAACATCACAAACGTCTTCTTACCGCAAATGGATTCCTAATAAAATCCTTAACGATCGTTATGCAACATCACCGAGTCAGACTAACGGTCGTGACTACGGCTTCACCCACAATGCCTAATCCACTAGTAGAGTGGATTTCTAATGCAACATCATGTCGGGGATAAACATAATCGACACGGTAGCTCCTCTTGAACCCTGGCAACCCGAACCCCTCTCGTTTGAGAGATTCGGTGCCTAAATGCTTGAGAGAAAAGCAAGATAAAATAGATGATATGCATGCATACTAAAAACTGAGAGGAGAAATGTCGTTACCTTAAGACTCCTCTTCCTAGCCATGGAGATCTTGCTTTGCACAGATGAGAATGTATGCCTTCAAGTACTCTCCACGGATCTGGCCTCAGTTCGACGAACAGAGGCTCGGAGCTTCGCTAATGGTGAAGAAAGTCCTTCTTATTCCTCCTCCAAATACTCTCTCCCAAACCCTAACTCCCACTCAAATGAGAAGAATGAGGGAAAACAACCTTTCAGCCCTACTTAAGTCTCTTGGACGGAATGTCCTGGGACATAGGATTGCATCCCAAGAAGGATCAGACGGCCTAAACTTAGCTTTACAAAACTGCTCCCGCATGCTATTGGCAGGCAGTAGCTACCTAACATGTCACGATAACTTCCCGAGACTTAGGTCAGAAAGAATGCAGTGCTATCGCCAGCGGTAGCAATACCGCTATGCGGTAGCTCACTCAACGCTTGAAGGCTACTGTCGAGCGGTAATTAGCTAACATCGCGCACTACCATTTGACGCACTCGACACATAATACTCAGCGCACTCAACGCCTACAACGCAGTGCATCTACTCAATGCAAAAAGGCTACCACCGAGCGATAAAGACCTACCGCCGTGCGGTAACTTTCAGAGCCTCAAGTCCAGAAAACTAGAGTGTTACAAAGACAAACTTCTAGAGCTAGTTATGGCTCTTAATTACTGTCTCCCACACCTTGACGTGGTTGTTGGAGAAGTAAGTAGTGTCGTCCTTGTTCGCTCGGAAGGGGAACAACATGCGAAAGACTGCGAGGCTGAACTCGATCCACCCTTCCCGCAGGAAGTAGTCAAATGCGACCACGATAGCTACCGTGGTTGGGGTCAGCTGGCCGAGGATGACCCATAGTACTTCAATATTTTTTGTACCTCGGTCCATAAGGTAAGTCGGAGGATCGCATCAAAGTGAGTGATGGGTATGGCGAGCTCCAAGTCAGAAAGGTCGTTGACCTTCTCCTCCTCTCCGGGTCATCTCACCTCAAACCTGATGAAGTCGTCGACCTCTGTGATGAACTCGCTCTCGATGAGGGTGGCAAAGAATAAAGGGTAGTTGGAAAAGTTTCATGCGCACTTGCCCCTCCCCCCAGCATCTCCACCGCTGCCTCCCATCTCGCAATCTATTAAGCGGGCGGGACGCTGAAGTTCTCACGAGAAAAGGCGGGCTGATAATCTCATGGAAGGAAGAAGACAAAGGGTTTTAAATATGGTAGGTGGGAAGAAGGGTCGTGGCCTATTTATAGAAAGAGAAAGGGTGGAAAAACATCCCATCATCAGGAAATGTGCAGATAACAAAAATGTTCCCTTAAGCTTCGACTTCCGAGCCCGTGTGGCCCTACAAAAACTATGCGGCAGTAGGGAAGTGGTGAGCGAGCCATGCTTGCTCGCATCCACCCAAGTGGCGCGCGAGCCATGCTGACTCGCGTCTGTCTAAGAAAGGCTAAAAAGTAACGAGCAACAGAGGAAAAGAATTGATATACAAAGCATTGGCCCATTACCGGGCGAGCAGTCCCATAATTACAAAATCAAGATAAATAACAGTCCATAGTTATGTCGTACAAGCTGATCCCGAGACAGGTACAACCCAGACCTGCAGGCCGACAATGAGGAAGGGGCGGGTGGGTCAGTATTGAATCCACTTCCACCTACCCCGCCCTCGCACTTTGGAACAGGGCGGTAGGTGAGGGTAGTAATACTCGCAAACCGTCAGCAGCTCCTGCTGGGCCAGGTCGACCTATTCTGTGGCATGCCTGAGCCGCTCCTCAACTCGCATAATGTGCACTCAAGGAGAAGTCATACCGTAACCATCCTCTGAGTGTCTCACGCCCTATAGGACCGTGAATAGCTCCTCCGCCTCAGCCTTGTCCTCGTCCACCCTATCGCAAACCTCTCGCAACATAAGGGAGTGCCTCTGGAATAGCCGGGTCACCCGCCTCTTCATCTCCTCGGCATCCTATGAGTCGCCCAGGTATTTTGAGATGCGGTCCACAGAAGGGGGAGGCAAATACCCCCCACTGATGTCTACGTCGTAGTATGAGATCGCATTGAAGCCTGTAAAAATAGGAAAGGTCAGAAAAAGAAAATGGACGGTCATAAGCAAGCGAACGCACAAACTCACCAGAGGTCATCACGTCCCCCGCACTGGTATGCACCCTGGAAGAGCTCGCTTTCAAGAGCCGCAAAGGATTTTCCTAGCCCGGGGTGGGTTGGCAATGGAGGAATCTACGGAGGCAAGTCGGCGACCCCTGGGATAGAAGCAACAACAAGGAATCAAGTAAGGAATGAACAAATAAGAAAGCGGGAAAAGAGTCGACTCACCAGTAGTCTCTAGAGGAGCGGTTAGGCTCGCGAGAAGGGCATGTACCGTAGCCGAGGTACAGGTGACCCGCTTAGACACACGCGGGGAATAATAACTTGGCTCCAGTCCACCTCCTCTGTCCTCGCGAGGCGCCTCCTGCGAAGGAGAAGTCAAAATCGGAATGATGACGATAAAGAAACCGGCCCGAGTACCTCATGGATGGCCTCGACACTGACCACTAGACTAGATGTTGGGGCATCGTTTGGGGTAGATCGTCTGATCATCTTCGCCTTCTTCGGATTGAAGGCGGGACTTAGCAACCCTTTCGTCAGCCAGGGGGCGGCATCGATGAACTACACCCTCGTTTCCTCCCTCGTGTCCACAATGCGAGCATGGATCTCTTCGGATATGGGAATCACTCAACTACAATAGTTCGCAAGGAAATAAGAGTAGATGAACGAGAGGGTTTTTTTGTAACACCCCAAAAATGAGAAAACAAGACTTTTTGTGGCTATTGCTGGGCGATAGTGGGTATCCCTGGCGATAGCACTCGATGCTTTCAGCGAAGCGATGAGTGGACTCGACGCTTTTAAAAAAGCATTGAGTAGGCTCAACAAATACTATCACGCGGCAATAATGAGTATCGTTGGCAATAGCAATAGCACTCGACGCACTCAATGCCTTCAGCAAAGCGTTGAGTAGACTCAACGCATTCGATGAAGCATTGAGTGATCTATCAGAGTAGCGATAGTGGGTATCGTTGTGCGATACTACCACATATGGTTGGACACGTGTCGGATGGCCGAAAGGCGGCCGATGAGCGGTGGTTTACTGGGGTCAAAGAGGCTACCGACGATATCGCTTAGGCGATAGCGGATATCACTAGACGATAACATTAATTTTGATTTGTCAACAAAAATTATGGCCTTTGCTTTCTTTTGATGAGAGGATCATGTGGCTTAGTTTATTCCCAAGGCATCTTTATCAGGGAAGAGGTGGAGAGAAGATTTATTTCTCTTCTCTCACACTCTCTCATCCTTCTTATTAAGTGCTTGGGAGAAAGGAAAAAGAAGGCTGCGGCTGAGCTTTGATAGCTTAGTGGAGGAGATCCTATAGTCAGAATCGAGAACAAAGGCAAGATCCGTGAAGAGGAAAGTGAGGTGCTCCTTCCCATCTGGATAGAAAGCTCGTTCATGGCTTCGAAATGAACTATGAGGGTAACAATCTTCCTTCCTAGACAAGTGAAGTCCTCTTTTTTGCATATGTATGGAATCCCCCACCAAAAGGTGGAGAGTCAAGGGAATTCCGATGGGTTGATACGTGATATCCCCGTGTGGTTTTGCATATAAAATCCGAAAATCGCAGTACAGAATAGGCATGCTGTGTGAAGCCCATCCGGATGGGTTGGTCTAAATTGGTGATGTTTTATTTTGCATGTCGGAGAAGACTCTGAGTATAAACTAGTAGTTTACCGGGTCTGTGGGTTGTACCTGTGAAATGAGAGTAGCAGGAAATACTGGGGGTGAGCTCTAGGAAAATACCCAGAAAATACCACAGTTTGCATAACTATTGGATATCGCCGGGCGACAGCGAGTATCGCTAGAAATAGCTCTTGGTGAGCTGTGATTGCTATGAAAGACCAGTTTTCTTGAACTGCAGGATGTTGCAGGGTGCTGGCTGGACAGATGTTCAAGTTGTGGCTGAGTATGGAGACAGAAGAGAGTTCTGCCGCTAACACCAGGCGATAGTGATTATCGCTGGCGATAGCTTCCATATAGCTTATGACTTGTAGGACCTGTATCGTAGATACTGCAGGGCTAGTAGATGAGTTGTGAGCCTAGGTGCCCAGCTATAGCCGTAAGTGCCATTGTGTATCGATTATAGGCTCTGGTCCTGGGGACCTGATGGGTGGCAGTCGAAGCTGAGAGCTTGAAGATCCCAGCTAAAGAAAGGCCAGTGAGCCAAACAAGAAAGGGGAGGCTGACCCGCGTCTTGCCATGGGGCTTAATTTCTTCGGCTTTCGTCAATGATATGGAGATTTGAGCAACGGGAAGAATGTTGAACCGTACCTGCGTTATATCAGTCCAGGCTGGATTGCCTAAAGTAATTAGCTTTCATCATTGGCATAATGAGAATCTTAGGCCTCGTGCTAGAAAGACTGAAATGTTCAAAGTTGACCATTTAGTCTGGGACCTCTGAATGTTGGTGGGACCCGGGGAAATCCGGTACACCGAGAATGTGCCCTGAGTGCACGAAACTTTTGGTCATTGAGGAACTCGTTTGTGATATATTTAATGCTGCTTAAGTGTGCCTTCTTGTGATATATTTGTTGTATTAATGATATGATTGCAGGGAGGAATACCACTACCCCGGGAATGGGGCAGGGTCGTAATAAATTGGTCGGCTGAAAGCTGACTGTTTCTTTATTTGCCTCCCTTGTGTTGGATTGTTCCCGTGCAGGTGCTGGAGAGCCGAGCAGGAAATAGTGGGTTGCTTCCCTTGTTGTTATGCCGGCCCTCGAAGGCCAAGCAAAGAATTTTTAGTGTTTTCATGTGTGGCCAGCCTGCGTGCCAATGTATGAAAATACTTGTATACAAAGGAAACCGTTATAAGTTCTTAAGGCCATTTTGTCTTTGGTGTATTTTTTGTAAACATTCATATTTTGTTTTTATTATGGGACATGTGTACTTATTGAGTTCAAAGTGCAACCCATGAAGCTTCCGCTAGAACGCTTTGAGTTAGGATGCGTGTAGTTTTGATATTAACATGTAACTCTGTCGTCTGTCTGTGGGATATGGCATGGGGCCCCGGCCAGACCCATTGTTATATTTCAGTGATGGATGAAGGTGTTAAAATTTTGGTATCAACTTGTCTTGGTTTTCCTTCTTCTAATTCGTGGTTGAATTCTTTTGACGGGTGGTGAGCACGTGTTTATGCTTACTGTTATAACACAAATGAACTCAAGAATGTCCACTTAGGAATGAAAATACATATGTTTAAGGAACCTACACGTTCCTAATTGTCATTGTTTGTCTTTTTCGTAGTCACTAAATTGTGTATTTTACATGTATAGGTGACTAAAAGTGGTGCGGGGCAGTCTGAACCCCAGCATTCTGTTATGAGTGTGACACCAACTGATGTGCCCACACCTCTTGCGGAAATAGTACGCTTAGTTGCTGAAGCAGTGTTCGCAATGATGAATGAACAACCGACTGGGCAGGTGCGAACTGCAATGGTGTCAGTATTAAGTTGGTGTCGTCGAGCCTATAGCTGCTAGGCAAGTGCATGCTGAGGCTTTGGTTGAGAAGAGAGTGATGAGTACAATTATATAAGTCATTTTTACTATCATATTTGTCATCATGTCCACTATTATCTACCTCCATTCATTATAATTGCACGAAAATAGTTAAGAATTTGAATTATCATTAATAGAATAGCACAATATAGATTTTCCTTTATTTCCTTTATTAAGTTATTTATTTATTTATTCATTAATCTTCTTAATGCAGGTATTGCAAGTCCTTGAAACTAAAAGTCTTTGAGCAAACAGAGGTGTTCACGGATCCAACATGACTGATGGCAAAGGTCTTGGATTAGGCACGCATGGGTAGGGACACACCCATATCACTACCCATGTCCTTCTCTAGAAAGATCACAAAGCTTGGAAGAAAAGGCGTAAAAATTTACAAGAGCACCACACGGGTAGGGACACGCCCGTGTCACTACCCGAGTCCTTATCGGGAAGAATCAAAGGTCTGATGCCAAACCAACCCATGTGTGGAGCCATGAAGAACACACGGCCGTGTTACTAGCTGTATCAAATGATACGGCTCACGACCTGGCGCACCTTCTCATACCAAACTTCCCAAACGCACCATTTCATACCCTACACGGCCTGTGACATGGCTGTGTTGGAACCCGTGTTCAACTTCTGTTTGCAAGAAGACTATAAAAACCTGCACAAATAATAGAAAGGGGACTTTTGGATTGAAGGACTTGGAGAATTTATGGAGGACGAAAGTAGAGCACTCAAGCGAAGGGGAAGTCGAAGGAGATAATCCATATGGTTTTAATTTTTAGTTATCTCTCTTAATTTCCCCCTTCTCTTAGTGGATCTAAACTTTATTTTACATTTCACATGAGACTTATTTTTCTGAACTGATTCAATAATCATGTATGTTGGTTTTCATTTCAGATTTGTGTTATTTTATTCGTATGTGTGGTTTCAAACAAAGAGATTGATCGTATATTTGAAGTTAGTATTTGTTTTATATGAATCCCAAACTTCTAGATTGAGAAATTGTATGTTTCTGATGATGGTTTATAATTCCATTCTTTAGTGTTCTTTCTCTTTGTATTTCAAATTCCATGATCGAGAGATATGTTGTTTGGATAATGATAATACGAATAATGGATTCATGGTATCTTAGAGATAGGATTTTATGAATTTATGTATTAGACATGGTTACTTTATATTAATGCAAACTTGAGTGTTTTGAATTTTTCGAGAGAAAATTTACTCAACTTAAGTTTAGATATTGAATTGCTCGAGAGTGAATTCGATAAAGATTGAACTCTTACAATATAATGAATTTGATAATATTGTTAATACGTGGTTACATAGAATCGAATTAATAAGTGAATATTCTCGTGCGATTACTCTTAGACTATCTGTTTTTTACCACCCTTAATCCTCCAATGTAACTTTATCTAATTAGTCATAGTAATGTCAATTTAGAGTAACAACCAATTTTAAATATAGGTACGATAATAAAGTGAGAGTGAGTACAAGTACTTGAAAAGACCCTGAGGAATACAATATGAGATGTAGATTTCTCCTATACTATGATTGATAGGTGCACTTGCCAGAGATTAAAATCAATTTAGCTTATACATATCTACATAGTTTATATTAGAGTAGAAATTATCACATCAAGTTTTTGGCGTCGTTGTCGGGGACTCATTTTCAATATTTTGAAAGCTTAAACTCTATTAATCTACCAATTTTTGATTACTAACATATAATTGTAAATTCATTTATTGCATAATTATATCACTTAATCTATGTTTTATAGTCTGTTAGTCTATGACCAGGGGGAGAATTTCTGGGATAACACCATTTCATCCTCATTTAGAAAATCCACAATGAATAATGTTAGATGAGTCTAAGATTAGTGATACATTTCCGGAGGAATCGCTGTTTGCATTATCTACAAATATAAATACTGATTATCTGTGGTTTGCCGACTATGCAAATTATATTATGGCTAAGGTCCTTCCAAAAGATTTTTCATATTAGCAGAAAAAGAAATTTTTCTCTGACTTGAAATATTACTTTTGGGAGGACCCCTATCTTTTTCGAATATGTGCAGATTCCATTATACGTAGATGTGTATCAGTAGAGGAGGGCTGCAAAATCTTGGAGCAGTGTCATTCAGGCCATATAGGTGGTCACTTTTGAGCAAACCGCTCAGATAAAAAGGTTCTTGATTCCGATTTTTATTGGCTCTTTCTATTCAGGGATGCAGAAAGGTATGTACTTTCATGTGATTCTTGTCAAAAATCAGGTAATATCTCTAAATTACATGAAATGCCATAAAAATTTATTCTTGAATGTGAAGTGTTTGATGTGTGGGGGATTGACTTTATGGGACCATTTCCAATTTCTTATGAGAATAAATATATTTTGGTAGTTGTAGATTATGTATCGAAGTGGGTAGAGGTGCAAGCTTTCCCTACTAATGATAGTAGAGTAGTAATTCAATTTCTTAAATCCTTATTTGCACGATTTGGCACACCACGTGCGCTTATTACCGATAGGGTACAAATTTTTGTAATCTACAGTTATATAAAGTCTTACAAAAATATGGGGTCACACATAGGATAGACACTCCTTATCATCCACAAACTAGTGGTCAGGTTGAAGTTTCAAATAGAGAACTTAAGAGAATCATATAAAAATCTATAGAAGGGAATAGGAAACAATGTTATAAGAAACTAAACGATTGTTTGTGGGCATATAGGACCGCCTACAAAACACCCATAGGGACCACTCCCTTTAGACTAGTCTATGGTAAATCATGTCACTTGTCTATAGAATTAGAACATAAATCGTATTGGGCAATACGCTCTTTTAATTTTGACACCAATTCTATAGGGGAGAAATGAAAACATCAAATTAATGAATTAGATGAGTGGAGAACCATGCCTTATGAAAATTCTCAGATATATAAGGAGAAGACTAAATTATTCCATGACCGTCACCTTTGAAAACCTAAGACATTCCAAAAAGGTGGCTGAGTCCTCCTTTACAATTCCCGTCTTAGTTTATTCCCAGAGAAGTTAAGGTCTAAGTGGTCCGGACCTTTCCAAGTCAAAGAGGTTTTTATATATTGCACCATTGAACTAACCCACCCTGAGAAGGGAGATTTTAAAGTCAACGGGCACCGATTAAAACTTTATTATGGAGAGTTTCCTCAAGATTTCACTCGCCAAGAATCATGACTCCGACTAGACATGGATTAAGTGTAATTTATTAAATTTTCTAAGTTTTTATTACCTTTGGTAAAATTTTAGTATAAAAACATTGTAAAATCACTTAGAAAGTAATTCCATTTTAGAGGAGAACACGGGTTTGCACTCGCTCGTATGCCAAGCCGCGTTAATGAAAAAATTTTAACCCAGCCGTGTTCAATTTAAATCCTGTGTAGGAATTATTTTTCCCAAGCACCACACGGGTGGACACCCACCTGTGTGCTTTGACATATCGGATTAGCTCCATTTCTCTCGTTCTCATCCTGAGCACCACACGGGTGGACATACACCCGTGTGTGTGCAGCCGTGTCAAATGGCCCCGAGCACCACATGGATAGCTACCCAGCTGTATGTGTACCCGTGTGTAGAGTAATGAGTTTGATGATGCAATGTTCCCGAGCAGGACACGGGTCCACACGCGTGCATGTTGTTGACCGTGTTCGCCTGGCGCGCTGATTTCCCAACAGTTTGACCTCACTTCATTACAAGACCCATGTACTGCGCGGTTATTGATAAGTGAACACGGGTCCACACACGCCTGTGTCGCAATCCGTGTTTGAAATATTATATAAGGTCATGTATGCTGCCGACAGCTCCCTGCTCCCCTCACCTCCCCGACGATCCTTCAGATCCTGCCAACCTAACAGTTTATTTTTGATTTCTCTCTAGTATCTTAAATTTGGATATATATTATCAGATATTTTATGCTATCACTTTTGCTCTTGTTGTACTTTTTATGCTCTTCTATTTTATTAATGCTCAGTTCTTTACATATTATTTTATTTGCTTTATAAGTTCTTTACGTTGCACTAAGGACACTATGAATTTTAAGTCTGGGGGTGGATATTCTTAAATTCTAATATTTAACTACTGGATATGATTACAATTTGTTAAGAAACAGACCAAAATAAAAAAAATTCTAATATTTTTTTACTCAATATTATTAAAACCCCCCTCATAAAATTGTTTTTGCTTCTTTTTAAGCTTTCATTAATTCACTCACTTGGGATTATAACTAGTTAAATTTTTTTGGCAAGCTGATTAAAATGAATTAAAGTAGACTCATTGAGTGTACAAATTTTTTGTTAGTAATTATGTATAGAAATTCATTAGCTTAATTTTCCCTATATAACTTATTTTTAAGAGTAGTCCTCTATATTATTAACTAACAATCACTCTATTTTAGAAAATATAATTATCTATAATAAAGTGAGTCGAAGAGTGTAACATTTTGATAGTTTTGTATTAGGGAATCAAAATAAAGAATACTCTTTATTGGTGTCTAGAAATTGCCCCTAGCGATCCTCAAAACATTCGCATAAGTTAATTAGTTAGGGCGGAAATGACTTAGGCCTCCCATTGGATAGCTTGAGCCTTGCAATCCCAAAACCCTAAACATTATACCCTTGCACACCCAATTTGGACCTAATCCCTATTTCTTTTGATACACCACAACTAAAATTCACCAAGGCAAATAATCCTTACCTATTAGCACATTTATCATTGAGTTTACACCTTTTGCTATGTGAATTACAAAATTTAAACAGATAGTGTAAAGTACTTTGATAAGCTATTTATTGGTGAAGAAAAAAAAGAAAAATATGAGTATGTATCAAAAGAAAGAAGAAGAAAACAAATGATTGAAGAAAGAAAAAATAATACAAAAAGGGGGAAGTATAATAATTGTGAAGCCTGGTGGTGCTTTTATAATATTGATGTATGTTAGGGTAATCATATAGCAAAAGGCTCAATCGTGATCTAGGTGTGATAAGAACCATCAAATTTATCTTTGATTACCCCACCTATAATCTTTTATCCTAAGCCAAAAAGTTACATCCTAATACAAGTCCTAAGGATCCAACCTTGCTAATCCTAACTAGTGTCGTGGAGAGGGTGTGAAAAGGCAAGCTTAGTGCTATCAATATTGATACTTATAAGTTTTGAAACGCTAATGCCTACCTTATTAAGATTGTTATTTTCTCCTCACATTTTTTATAGATGATTGTAATTTTATTTCTAGGAAAGAGTGAAAGATAGTAAAGAGATATATGGGAGGAATTTTAAGATAAAGTTATATTTAGAAAAGTCTATTATACTATTTCCTATGCAATTACATCAAATTTCTCTTTGAATTCATAGCAACCATCTTGCAGAAGAAAAATTAATTATTGGTAATCCAAATGCTTGAATTAGTTTGCTTAGGGACAAGCAAACACTTAAGCCTGGGGGTATTTGATGAGTACAATTATATAAGTCCTTTTTACTATCATATTTATAATCATGTCCACTATTATCTACCTCCATTCGTTATAATTGCACGAAAAATAGTTAAGAATTTGAATTATCATGAATAGAAGAGCATAATATAGATTTTTCTTTATTAAGTTATTTATTTATTTATTCATTAATCTTCTTAATGCAGGTATTGCAAGTCTTTGGAACTAAAAGTCTTTAAGCAAACAGAGGTGTTCACGGATCCAACATGACTGATGGCAAAGGTCTTGGATTAGGCACGCACGGGTAGGGACACGCCCATGTCACTACCCATGTCCTTCTCTGGAAATATCACAAAGCTTGGAAGAAAAGGCGTAAAAAATTACAAGAGCAATACACGGGTAGGGACACGCCTGTGTCACTACCTGTGTCCTTTTCAGGAAGAATCAAAGGTCTGATGACAAACTAACATGTATGTGGAGTCATGAAGAACACACGGTCGTGTTACTAGCCGTATCAAATTACACGGCTCACGACCAAGCGTACCTTTTCATACCAAACCGCCTAGACGCACCATTTCATACCCTACATGGTGGCCTGTGACACGGCCGTGTTGGAACCCGTGTTCAACTTCTGTTTGCAAGAAGACTATAAAAACCTGCAAAAAAATAGAAAGGGAACTTTTGGATTGAAGGACTTGGAGAATTTCTGTAGGACGAAAGTAGAGAACTCAGGCGAAGGGGAAGTCGAAGGATATAATCCGTATGGTTTTAATTTTTATGTATCTCTCTTAATTTCCCCCTTCTTTTAGTGGATTTAAACTTTATTTTACATTTTGCATGAGACTTGTTTTTCTAAACCGATTCAGTAATCATGTATATTGGTTTTCATTTCGGATTTGTAATATTTTATTCGTATGTGTGGTTTCAAACAAAGAGATTGATCATAGATTTGAAGTTAGTATTTATTTTATATGAATCCCAAACTTCTAGATTGAGAAATTGGATGTTTGTGATGATAGTTTATAATTTCATTCTCTGGTGTTCTTTCTCTTTGTATTTCAAATTTCATGATCGAGAGATATGTTTTTTGAATAATGACAATACGAATAATGGATTCATGGTATCTTAGAGATAGGATTTCTTGAATTTATGTATCAGACATTGCTACTTTATATTAATGCAAACTTGAGTGTTGTGAATTATTCGAGAGAAAATTTACTCAACTTAAGTTTAGGTATTGAATTGCTCGAGAGAGAATTCGATAAAGATTGAACTCTTACAATACAACGGATTTGATAATATTATTAATACGTGGTTACGTAGAATTGAATTAATGAGTGAAAATTCTCATGTGATTACTCTTAGACTATCTGCTTGTTACCATCCTTAATCCTCTAATGTCACTTTATCCAATTAGTCCTAGTAATGTTAATTTAGAGTAACAATCAATTTTAAATATAGGTATGATAATAGAGTGAGAGTGAGTACGAGTGATTGAAAAGACCATGAGGAATACGACATGAGATGCAGATTATTTCTCCTATACTATGCTTGATAGGTGCACTTTCCTGAGATTAAAATCAATTTAGCTTATACCTATCTACATAGTTTATACTAGATTAGAAATTATCGCATCAGCGAGCAACTGAATGACAGCTGAAGCACTTCACGAGCTTTAGTCCGCCTATATTTACGGGTGCAGGATCCCCAACGTAGGTAGAGGACTGGCTTTCGCGCATCATGAGGATATTGACGGTGATTAAGACAAAGGAGGTACAGCAGGTCATCTTGAACACTTTCCTATTGGAAGGAGAGGCTCGGCTTTGGTGGAATGATTTGGAGTTACACCACTTTGTGGGAAGGCGACTATCAGAGGTCTCGATGAAGGAGTTTTCGAGACTGTTCCTGGCAAAGCATCTGCCATCATCGCAATGAATTGCCATGAAAAATGAGTTCTAGTGTTTGACTCAGGGCAAGGGTAGTGTGGATGACTGCCTGCATGAGTTTACCAGGTTGGGGCGTTATGAGGGGTCTAATTTTGCTGACAAAGAGTGTAAGGCCAATAGGTTCTACAAGGGACTGAGAGATGAGCTGAGGGTATTGCACTCGGGTCCGATGAACCAAGGTTTCCAAGTGTTGGTAAATACGGCTCATTCGTTAGAGAAAGAGATAAAGAGGGTGCAGGGCAAGAGGGACTTAGCTGTGATAAAGACTGAGTTAAAAGTGCCGCGTCCGGGAAAGTCTGACTCCCGCAAGTGGTGGAGAACAAAGTCTAGGTCGTCTGGACAAGCTCCTTCTATTGTTGCTTCTGGAGCAACGTCAGGGCAAGGTCCATTCACATGTTACACTTGTGGCAAGCCACGACATTTTGCCCGTAAGTGCACCAGTGGCCTTCCAAAGAAGGACAATAAGGCAGGAGTATCGTATGCTGAAAAGGGAAAGGCGGTAGAGTCCACTACGTCCCAATATACTTCAGCTCAGCCAAGGGTGTACAATCTTGGCCAACAGAAGGCCATCAAATAGACTGATGTCGTCATAGGTATGAGTAGTATTTAGTTTTCATGCTTTATATAGTTTATTCCTTGTGAATTGCTTGGGTATAACTTAATAAGTATAGGCTTTGTTCTTATTCGGGACCATCCGATGAGGGCACTTTTCGATACAGGTGTTTCGCATTCGTTTCTATTTGAGGACTTCGTATCGTGGATCGGAGTGCCTACTCTTATGTCGATAGATAGAGTAAAGTTGATATTACCTAACAGATGCATGATGCGTGAGGATAAGTCTTGTTGTATTGAGGTACGAATTGGATGTCGGGATTTCGTATTGGAGGCATATGTGCTGCTGATATCTGAGTTTGATGTAATCTTTGGTATGGACTGGCTTCACGGAGCAGTGTGCCTATATAGATTTCAAATCTAATGAAGTCACACTGGGACAGAACATCGAACGAGAGACTATGTTCTCTAATATACGAGGATCAAGCAAGATATTGATGTCTGCTCTCCAGGTAGTCAAAGCTATTCGAAAGGGCGCAGAGTTGTTCTTCGCATTGTTGGAGGCTATTGAGCTGAAGTCCAGTTTGAGTGACGTTCCTATTGTATTGGAGTATGCAGATGTGTTTCCTAAGGATATCCTTGGGTTATCTCCCTGATGGTAGATTGACTTCATTATAGAGTTGGTGCCAGGTGTGAAACCTGTTGTCTGCTCACCGTACCGTGTTGCGCCAAAGGAGATGCAGAATTAAAAGTTTATTTGCAATAATTGTTAAAGCAAGGTTATATACATCCAAGTATGTCACCTTGGAGTTCCCCGGTTCTTTTGTCAAAAAGAAGGATGGAAGCTTGCGTCTATGTATTGATTATCGAGAGCTTAATAAGCTGACGGAGAAGGACAAGTATCTGATACCACAGATTGATAACTTGTTCGATCAGCTGGTGGGATCAACTGTCTACTCGAAGATGGATCTAAAGTTTGGCTATTATTAGTTACGGATTCGGGAAGATGATATTCCCAAGACAACATTTGGTACAAGCTACGACCACTATGAGTTCACTGTAATGTCGTTTGGGCTAACAAATGTTCCATCAGTATTCATGGACTTAATGCATCGAATGTTTAGAGAGTACTTGAACCTATTTGTGAACGTCTTTATTGACGATATATTGGTGTACTCTCAGTCCGAAGAAGATCATGCAAATCATTTGTGGATGGTTTTGCACACCCTAGGGAGAAACAAGCTCTATGCTAAGTTCTCAAAGTGCGAGTTTTGGCTATTGTCAGTGGCTTTTTCTTGGACATCTGGATAGTGGAGAATGTATTGCAGTGGATCCGCTGAAGATTGTTGCGATATAGGAGTGGCCTGTCTTGTATACTGTAGCTAAAGTCAGGAGTTTCCTTGGACTTGCGGGCTACTACAGGCGCTTTGTAGAGAACTTTTCGCGGATATCCTTACCTCTCACCACACTGACGAGGAAAGATCAGAAGTTCGTTTGGACGCTTGAGTGAGCGCAGGCTTTTGAGGAGTTAAAGAGTCGTTTGGCTACGATGCCTATTTTGAGTTCGCCATGTGGTACAGACGTCTATAAGATCTATAGTGATGCTTTAGGGAGTGGCTTAGGCTACGTTCTCCTTCAGTTCGGAAAGGTTATTGCTTATGGCTCACGCTAGTTGAAAGTGCACGAGCGAAATTATCCAGACCATGACTTGAAGTTAGCGGTTGTGATTTTTGCACTTAAACTGTGGCATAATATTAAGGCGTGAAAGTTGACATTTTCATGGACCATAAGATCCTTAAGTACTCAATAGATCAGAAGGATCTGAATATGCGGCAGCAGAAGTGGATGGAGTTCCTTGTAGACTACACCTTCCAGATACACTATACTCCAGGAAAGGGAAATGTGGTTGCAGATGCCTTGAGTTGGCGGACTCCGGTAAGGGAAAGTTGGTTGCAGATGCATGATGAGCGTCTGATCCAGGAATTGGAGGCCTTAGAGATTTCTTGTGTCGACAAGAATTTTACTGTTAATGCATGCCTGAACTGGACGGAGGTACAGTATGACCTTGCGGATAGGGTTCGACGAGCAACGAAACTCGATGAGAGTGTGAAATTCTATGCAGTGGATGGGTCCAATTCCCAATTCTCCTTGGATGATGGTCTTTTAAGAAAGGACAGTCGTTTGTGCATCCCGAATATGGAAAAATTACGGGAGGAATTGATGTATGAGGCATATTTTATGAAGTACTCAATTCACCCAGGTAGCACAAATATGTACAAGGACATGAAAAATTTGTTCTGGTGGCCGGGTCTGAAGAGAGACATAGCTCTTTACGTGGCAAAGTGTCAAACTTGTTCCCTAGTTAAAACAGAATGTCAGAAGCCTGCCGGTTTCCTGAATTCATTACCAATTCTGGTATGGAAGTTCAGTGATATCTCTCTAGATTTCGTACACGGACTGCCGAGATCACAGAGCATAAACGATGTCATGTGGGTGATTGTTGACCGATTGACAAAGGTATCGCACTTCATACTGAACAAGAATGATGATTCAGTGGAAAAGTTGGCTAAGTTGTACGTGGACAACATTGTACAATTGTACGGTGTACCCCGTAGCATCGTTAGTGACCGAGATGGGCGCTTTTCTTCGAATGATTGGAGGCTATCCACCAGTTGTTAGGTACTCAATTGAAGTTCAGTACGACCTTTCATTCGCAGACGGATGGTCAGACTGAGAGGACCAATTGAATAATGGAGGATATGCTCTGGATGTGCACCTTGATTTCAGGAAGAGGTGGGAGGACCATCTCTATATGATCGAGTTCGCCTATAATAATAGCTATCAAGCTATTATTCAGATGATGCCCTTTGAAGCTTTATACGGTAGGAAGTGTCGTACCCCTTTAGCTTTGGCGGAAATAGGTGAATCAAAGTTCTATAAGCGTAAGGAGGTCGAAGATGCAAATTCGACTATATGCACCATTCGAGAAAGGCTATTAGTAGCCTAAGATAGGCAAGCAAAATACGATAACGCCAAGCACTGAAACGTGGAGTTTGCGGTTGGCGATTGGGTATATTTAAAGATCAAACAATTCAAAGGCGTGTCCAGGATTCAGCGCTTGAAAAAGTTGTGTCTGAGGTATCTTGGTCCATTTGAATTGGTTGAACGAGTTGGAGAAGCTTCCTACCGGTTAGCTCTTTTGGCCAAGCTAAGTGGCTTGCACGATGTGTTTCACATATCTGTATTGCGGAAAGCTGTGAAAGATCCAGCTCAAGTGATTGCGGATGATCGAGTTCCATTCGATCATGGGATGACGATGAAGATTAGGCCCATTCGGATCGAGGATACAGATATCAAGCTGCTACGGAACAAGGCAATCAGAATGGTTAAAGTCCGTTGGGACAATTATGGCCGAGAAGAAGTGACATGGGAGCGTGAGCAAACCATGCACGATGAGTTTCCTGAGTTGTTTGTAAATTGATGTTGGAACATTTTTATTGAATTTTGTAACTTATTTGTTGTTGTTTTTATATACCTACAGATAAATAAAATTTCGGGATGAAACTTTTGTAAGGAGGGAAGGTTAGTAACACCCCAAAAATGAGAAAACAAAACTTTTGGTGGCTATCGCCGGACGATAGTGGGTATCGCTGGCGATAACACTCGACGCTTTCAACGAAGCGATGAGTGGACTCGACGCACTCGACGCTTTTAACAAAGAGTTGAGTAGGCTAAACGAATACTGTCGCACGGCAATAATTAGTATCGCTCGCGATAGCGATAACACTCGATGCACTCAACGCCTTCAGCAAAGCGTTGAGTAGACTCAACACACTCGACGCTCTCAATGCACTCAATGAAGCGTTGAGTGAGCTATCGGAGTGGCGATTGTGGGTATCGCTGGGCAATACTGCCGCGTATGGTTGGACACATGTCGGATGGCCGGAAGGCAGCAGATGAGCGGTGGTTTACTAGGGTAAATGTGGCTACCGACGATATCGCCCAGGCGATAGCGGATATCGCTAGGAGATAATGTTAATTTTGACTTGTCAACTAAAATTGTGTTCTTTGCTTTCTTTTGATGAGAGGATCATGTGGCTGGGTATACTCCCAAGTCTGCTTAATCAGGGAAGAGGTGGAGAGAAGATTTATTTCTCTTCTATCACTCTCTATCATCCTTCTCATCAAGTGCTTGGGAGAAAGGAAGAAAAAAACTGAGGATGAGCTTTGCTTGCTTAGATCCCGTGGCCGGAATCGAGAACTAAGGCAAGATCCGTGAAGAAAAAAGTGAGGCGCTCCATCCCATCTGGATAGAAAGCTCGTTCATGGCTCTGAAATGAACTACGAGGGTAACGATCTTCCTTCTTGGATAAGTGAAGTCCTCCTTTTTGCATATGCATGGAATCCCCCACCAAAAGGTGGAGAGTCGAGGGAATTTCCTTGGGTTGATACGTGATATCCCCGGGGTGTTTTGCATATAGAATCCGGAAATCACAGTATGAAATAGGCATGATGTGTGAAGCCCATCCGGTTGGGTTGGTCTGGATTGGTGATGTTTTATTTTACATGCCTGAGAAGTCTTCGAGTATAAATGAGTAGTTTACAGGGTCTGTGGGTTGAACCTGTGAAATGAGAGTAGCAGGAAGTACTGAGGGTGAGCTCCAAAACAATACCCAGAAAATATCACAATTTTCATAACTGTTGGATATCGTCAGGCGATAGCGAGTATCGCTGGTGATAACTCTTGGTGAGCTTTGATTGTTGTGAAAGACCAGTTTTCTAGCACTACAGGATGCTGCAGGGTGTTGGCTGGACAAATGTTCTAGTTGTGGCTGAGTCTGGAGTGAAAATAGAGTTCTGTCGCTAATGCAAGGCGATAGTGACTATCGCTGGTGATAGCTTATTGCTTGTAGGGACTATCTCATGGAGAATGAAGGGCTAGAAGGTGAGCTATGATCCTGGGTGCCCAACTATGGCAGTGAGTTCCATTGTGTATCGATTACAAGCTCTGGTCTTGGGGACCTGGTGGGTGGCAGTCGAAGATGAGAGCTTGAAGAGCCTAGCTAAAGAAAGGCTAGTGAGCCGAATGGGAAAGGAGAGGCTTACTTGCGTCTTATCATGGGGCTTGATTTCTTCAGCTTTCGTTAATGACATGACGATTTGAGCAACGGGAAGAATGTTAAACCGTACTTGCGTTATGTCAGTCTAGGCTGGATTTCCTAAAGTAATTGACTTTCCTCGTTGGAATGATGAGAGTCTTAGGCCCCGTGCTGGAAAGACTAAAATGCTCAAAGTTGACCATTAAGTCTGGGACCTCTTAACGGTGGTGGGACCTGGGAAAATTCGGTACACCAAGAATGTGCCCTGAGTCCACGAAACGTTTGGCCGCTGAGGCACTCGTTTGTGATATATTGAATGGTGCTTAAGTGTGCCTTCTTATGATATATCTATTGTATTAATACTATGCCTGCAGGGAAGGAATACCGCTGCCCCGGGAATGGTGTAGGGTCGTTATAAATTGGTCGGCTGAAAGCTGACCATTACCTTATTTGCCACCCTTATTTTGGATTGTTCCTGTATAAGTGCTGGAGAGCCGAGCGGGAAATAGAGGGTTATTGCCCTTATTGCTATGCCGGTGTAACACCCCGGTTTTCTGGTCCTTGAATCTCTGGAAGCTACCGCACGGTGATAGTAGCTATCGCCCGACGGTAGCCTTTTTTTTGTCGGGTGTAGATGGCTCGACAAAAGCCCATTCGTAGAGTGTTGAGAGGGTTATCGCTCGGCGGTAGTTAGCTACCGCGTGGCAGTAACTCCAGGGTTTGCGTCGAGAGCATTAAGTTCTCGAGAAAGGAGTTACCGCCTTAATCCATAATTCGTACTGTACCGTCCCCGCGCCCCAGCGTGTACTCTAATTTCCACCCGGTCCGGTTTTGGTTACACGTACTCACACGTAGGAGGGGGAAAAGTACATCACAAATGGCATCTTGCAGCTAATAGTTTCTAACAAAATCCTTAAGGCTCTCTATGCAACATCATTGAGTCGAAATAACGGTCATGACTACGGCTTCACCCACAATGCCTAATCTACTAACAAATCAGATTTCTAGTGCAATATCTTGTCGGGGACGGTCACAATCGACCCGGTGGCTCCTCTTGAACTATGGCAACCCAAATCCCTCTCATTTGAGAATCTGTGCCTAGAATGCTTGAAAGAAAGCAAGAAAAGAATAGATGTCATGCACACATCCTAAAACCAAGAGGAGAAATGTCGTTAGATTACGACCCCTCTTCCTCGCCATGAAATCCTTGCCTTGCACGGATGAAAATGAGCGTCTCCAAGTCCTCTCCACGGATCTAGACTCGGATCAACGATTGGGGCTCCGAAGCTCCGTCAATGGCGGAAGAAAGCTCTCTTCTTCCTCCTCCCACTCTCTTCCAAACCTTAAGTCAACTCCAAAAAGAGAAGAAATGAGGGAGAAATCCCGCTCAGCCCTATATAAGTACTCTGGAGGGAGATTCTTAGGCCTTAAGATCAAATCCTAAGTGAAATCGTGCGGCTAAAAAGCCAAACGCCGAAACTGCTTCTGCGCACTATCGTCGGGCGGTAACTACCTACCGCAGGGCGATAGCTTACCGAGAGTTCGGCCAAGAAAATAAGGCCACACTAACGCCAGCGGTAGTACTAACGTTGCGCGGTAGCTCACTCAACGCCTACCACTCAACGCCTCCATTCAACGCCTGCCTCTCAACACAGACAGCGCCAAGCTACCGCTGAGTGGTAGCTAGCTAACACCGAGCGATAGCTTCTTGATTCGCAGGACAAAAAATAAAGTCGCGCTAACGCCGACAGTAAGGCTAACGCGGCACGGTAACTCCTTTCTCGAGAACTCAACGCTCTCGACGCAAACCCTGGAGTTACCGTCGTACGGTAACTAACTACCACTAAGCAATAGTCCTCTCAACACTCGACAAACGGGAGTTTGTCAAGCCATATACACCCGATGAAAAAATACTACCGTCGGGCGATAGCTACTATCGCCGTGCGGTAGCTTCCAGAGATTCAAGGTCTGGAAAACCGGGGTGTTACAACTTATCCCCCCTTAGAATAATTTCGTCCTCGAAATTTAGTACGCACACAAACAAAAAGAATATCTAAAGCAAAGACATTTGGGAAGTCCTCCCTCATTGCTTGCTCATGGTCCAAAGAGAACTCGTCTTGCCCGCAATTGTCCCAACGTACCTTTATGAGCTTAACCTCTTTGTTCCGCAACTACCGAACTTCTGAATCCTCTATGCTCACTGGGTGGATTTTCATCCCCAAGTCCTCTTCTATTGGCACTGCCACCGACTAGACCACAACACTTTCCTCCACCAAGGCTTTCCTCAAGACGGAGACATAGAAGGCATCGTGTAATCCACTTATATCTGTAGATAATGCCAACCGGTAAGCTGATGTTGGGTTTTGGGGGATGGCACAACACTCGTGCACGCAACAGAAATAAAAGAATAAGAAAAACCCAAATGAGTTCGGATCTAACAATATTAATGAATCAAGAAGTAAATTATGTTGTAAACAAATTACCTTTGAGGGATTTAGTCTAAACTCAACCTAGATGCTCTAGAAATATCCAACCGGTCACTTAGAGGATTGAGTCTTGAGCGCAGAAAGTATATCCGCGCCTCTATAGTAATCCACACGATCGGGAGAACGCGTAGCAACATGTCACACAAGTTCTAGGTCGGGAGAAGACACTCAATGCCTCCACAGAATTCTAGATCTGTTGTAGGAGAAACGGTGGCGACACTCGCCGGGATCGGGATCGGAATCGGCAATGGGATCGGCGGAATGCTTCCGTCGGCTTTTAGGGCTTCCATCTTATCGCACAGTGACGGCTCATGTGCTTAGACAGAAAAAGAAAATCGTGAACAGTAAACCCTAAAACTTCCTATTTATACTCCAAGAGATAAATAGAACAACTTCATGTCGTTATTCGCAGACCATAGATTTAGACAAAATAGACCTTCGGCCGGGCAACAGTTTGTCTAGACGAATCGTCGAATATCTACAGGATATACGATGAATCGTCGAGTATCAATTTATACTCGTCGAAACATTGAGTATCTTATAGCACATACGACGAACTCAACGCCATAATCAGCTGAGTCAACACTTGACTCAACGCTGTCAATGCCTTCTGCATCAAAGGCTAGATTCATCAAACGACATTTGACGATTGCGCCAAAGGCCATATTCGTCGAATGGAATTCTTCGAACTGCATTTGTCGAATGGCGTTCATCGAACGGAGCATGACTTTTACGCCAAAGGCCAGATTCTTCGAACGAAATTCATCGAACGGCATTCGTCGAACTACATTCGCTGAACTGTATTCGACTTCTACACCAAAGGCCAGATTCGTCGAACGGCGTTCGACTTCTGCGCCTTGGCATTGAGTGATCTCAACGCTGTCAATGCTTCTACGCCATGGCATTGAGTGAACTATACACACTCAATGCCAAAGGCCAGATGCATCGAATGGCATTGAGTGAACTCAACGCACTCAACGCTTTTGCCTTAGAATATTTTAAGCCTTTTTTAATTTCTTTCAACTCATCATATGAGCTATACCATACAGATCCAATCTCCTAATTTCTCCACAATCTTATGTGTGACCCTGATAGGCTAATACATATTTGGCAGTGAGGATACATGCTTGATCACTTCCAGATCACTATGGTAACACCAACAGTCTCCCACTTTGTCTAGAAAGTATCAAACAAAAGCTTCATAAACAATGAGCGACATCTAGCAATACATCATTGCTCCCCAAATAGTAAGAGTTTATAAACTCATAAGCCATTGTGACCAATGTTACAGTGTTGGCATGTCCCTTCGTCCCTTACATCTGGCAAGAACTAGAGGTATAAACCGTGTCACCCTCATAATTATTCAATCCCAGTTTCCTGACCTAGAATGGACTTTAAAAATTAGCGAGTCCAATATCATATATTAACTCAACCAAGCATGGCCATGTATTTCTCAGTCCCATTCCATCAAGGGGCCCATGGATGCAACTCATGTCATATAGGAGGTCAAATCCCATCTCTGCTCATACGCAAACACTCAAATGATTCGTAATGTACCCAATAACCACCTTTATCATCCAACTTTCTCAAGACTGGACTTTTGATGGAATCAAAGCACGCTCTTCCTCACTCAATGAAAGTTGTGACTTCAGGTCATTGGACCTCAAACACCATTGTCACTTGAGACATACTTGTGACACGTTCATATAACTATTAACAAAGTATTCTCACGGTGGGTCTGTCCAGTACAACTTGGTCATAACAAGTACCCATGTGATGACTTGATATCATAATATCATGACCTGTGAGGATGGTTCATCAGTCAACACACATGCTAGTCTTAAAGGCATCATCATCGCCCTTAGCTTCTAAGATGATACAACGACTAGGGACTTTTAAGAATGAAGCTTCTAGGATCATAGGTTCTCACATCAAGTCACTACTTGACCTATAGAAGAAAACATTCTAAGGGCATTTATTTTAGTTAACTATTCTATCACAATAGAAATTATAACACAATAAAAGAACTTGCCAAAATGTATAAATGAAATGCATATAGTACTTTTATTCATCAAATGAAAAATTACAGCCAACAAATATACAATCCACAAGACTCAAACTAGAGTTGATCATTCAGGTATCATATACGCATTGATCTAACTTGACCATCATGCTTTCTCTGTGTGAGAGACTTTGTTAGTGGATCCACAATGTTTTCTTCAGTCGATATTCTGCATATAGTCACATCTCCTCGATCGACAATCTCTCGAATTAGATGGAAGTGCCGGAGTTTGTGCTTGGAGCACTGATGAGATCTAGGTTCTGAAGCAAGTGCAATTGTACCGTTGTTGTCACAGTAGAGAACTACGAGACGAATAATGCTAGGAACTACATCTAACTTGCCGATGAATTTCCTAATCTATACAACTTCCTTCACTGCATTTGCAACGACAATATACTTGGCCTCAGTTCTAGAATCAGCAACTGTATCCTACTTGGAAATCTTCCAGCTAACAGTACCTCCATTCAGGAAAAACACAAAACCTGGCTGAGACTTTGAATCGTCCCTATCATTTTGGAAGCTAGCATTCGTGTAACCACTTACAACGAGCTCTTCCTCTCCGTCGAATACCAAGAACGTATCCTTAGTACTTCTCAAGTACTTGAGGATATTCTTGACGGTAATCTAATGACTTTCACCAGGATCAGACTTGTACCTGCTAGTCATGCTCAAAGCATAAGAGACATCGGGTCTAGTACATATCATTGCATACATGATTGACCCAATTGTTGAAGCATATAGAATCAACTTCATGCGATCCTTATCTTCACAAGACTTAGGAAACTGGTCCTTAAAGAGACTCACACCATGAGACATGGGAAAAAATCTTTTCTTGGACTCAAGCATGCTGAACCGTTTCAACACCTTGTTAATGTACGTACTTTGGGTCAAACCCAATAACTTCTTCGATCTATCTCTGTAGATCTTATTACCGAGTATATAAGTCACTTCCCCAAAGTCCTTCATCGAAAAGCAGTCCCCTAGGTTGTTCTTAACAACTTGCATAGTCGGTTTGTCATTCCCGATCAATAGTATGTCATCTATATATAAAATCAGGAAGACAACTATGCTCCCACTAATCCGTTTATAAACACACGGTTCATCCTCATTTTTGATAAAACCAAACTCTTTGATCTTTTCATCAAAACAAAGATTCCAACTTCGAGAAGCTTGTTTCAATCCATAAATGGATCTCTATAGCTTGTATATTTTAGTGGCTTCATCTGAAGATACAAAACCCTCGGGTTATGTCATGTACACTTCCTCAAGGAGGTTCCCATTAAAGAAAGCCGTTTTGACATCCACCTACCAGATCTCGCAGTCATAATACGCAACAATAGCAAGCAGAATTCTGATGTACTTGACCATGACAATAGGGGAAAAGGTCTCATCATAGTCAATACAATGAATTTGCTTGAAACCATTAGCCACTAGTCGCCCTTTGAATGTATGTACATTCCCATCCATGTCGTTTTTCTTCTTAAAGACCAACTTGCACCCTATGTGTCTTACCCCTTTAGGTGGTTCCACAAAAGTCCATACTTGGTTTTCATACATGGAGTCCATTTCAAATTTCATGGCCTCAAGCTACTTCTTGGAGTTTGATCCACTCATAGACACTTGGTAGGTTGCAGGCTCATCACTGTGATCCATAAGCAACATATTACCTATTTGAGACACGAGAAATCCATATCTATCAGGCTTAAACCTTGGTTTACTAGATCTACGTGGAACTTGTCTTTCCTGAGTAGGTCCTCCATCTACAACTACTTGTAGTCCTGACTTAGGTTCCAACTCCGGTTCATTCACTATTTGTGGTTCTTGAACTTCTTCAAGTTCTATCTTAACAGTCTTTCTACTTAAGAACTCTTTCTCAAGAAAGACACCAGTCATCACGACAAACACTTTGCCCTCATACGGTAGGTAGAAGTAGTACCATTTGGTTTCCCTAGGATACCCCCACAAGATAACACTTATCTGATTTGGGTTCCAGCTTATTAGGAATTTGACGTCTCACGTATGCCTCACATCCCCAAACCTTAATGAACGACATATTGGGACGCTTCCCAGTCCATATCTCATATGGTGTCTTTAGAACCGCTTTCGTTGGAGCATGATCTAATGTGAAAGCAACATATTCTATAGCAAATCCCCAAAAGGAAACAGGCAGATCTGCATGACACATCATCGATCGCACCATGTCTAACAAAGTACGATTCCTCCTCTCAGACACACCATTATGATGTAGTGTTCTAGGTGGAGTGAGCTATATTACAATACCACACTCTTTCAGATGATCACAAAACTCATGACTTAGTTATTTCTCACCTCAATTAGATCGGAGTGCTTTAACCTTCTTACTCAATTGATTCTCTACTTCGTTCTTAAACTCTTTGAACTTTTCAAAGGTTTCAAATTTGCACTTCATAAGACACACATATCTGTATCTACTGAAATCATCAGTAAATATAACAAAGTAGAAGTACGCACCTCTAGCCATAAAACCCATGGGTCCACATACATCACTATGTACTATACCCAAGAGATCATCAGCCCTCTAATTGAAGCCAGTGAAAGGGACTTTAGTCATCTTTCCTAACAAATAAGATTCGCATCTCTCAAATGATTCATAATCAAATGAGCCAAGAATTCCATCTTTATGGATCTTGCATGTGTGTTTCTCATTTATATGACCCAAACGACAATGCCAAAGGTACGTAGGGTTCGAGCATTCGTTCTTAGCCTTTTGGTATTTTCAATATTATAGATCGGATGATCTAAGTTCAAAACATACAGACCATTAAACATTTGGGCTACATCATAACAAACATCATTCTTAAATATTGAACAACAATTGTTCTTAATAATAAAATAAAAACCCACCATGTCCAAACATGAAATGGATATAATGTTTCTAGTTATGGAGGAAACAAAATAACAATTATCTAATTCTATTACAAGCCCACTGGGCAAAGCAAGACGATAAACTCCCACGGCAATAACAACAACTCTTGCTCCATTTCCAACACGCAGATCCACCTCTCCTTTACTCAGTAATCTTCTCCTTCTCAGTTCCTACACATTTATAGAAATGTGAGAACCACATTCGGTATCTAATACTCAGGATGAAGGAGCAGAAAGGTTTATCTCTATAACATATATACCTGAAGCGGAAGTCATACCTCCCCTCATCTTTTGCAGACCCTCAATGTATGAAGGATAATTTCTCCTCCAATGACCAGTCTTGCTATAGTGGTGCCACTTTCCTTCTTTCCCTGAGCCTTTCTTATTCAGTGTATAAGACTTGGGCTCCAGTCCAGACTTAGGTCCTACCTTCGTCTTCTTGAAGCCATTGCCCTTGCCTTTATGCACCATCAATATGGGGCTAGCAGGCTTGGCATTCTTCATGTTTATCCCGGCAGTTCGTAACATACCTAGGAGCTCGGGCAGTGTCTTGTCTATTTCATTCATGTTATTGTTCATGACGAACTGCTCATAACTGTCCGGCAATGATTGCAGGATTAGGTCTGTGTCCAACTCTTGGCCCAGAGGGAACTCTAGTCTTTCAAGGTTCTCGATATACCCAATCATCTTGAGTATGTGAGTCCCTATTAGGTCCCGAGCTCCCATCTTGCACTGGAACCATGCCTTAGTGACATCGAATCTCTCTTGACGAGCTTGCCCTTGAAACATTTTCTTGAGATGCTCATCAATTTCCTTGCAACCCATGCTCTCGTGTTGCTTTTGGAGCTTAGAGTTCATGGTCGCAAGCATGAGACATTCGACATCTAAGGAGTCATCAAGATACTTCTTGTAAGCTTCTTTATCAGCACGGGATGCATTCCCGATAGGCTCATCAGGGAATACCTCTTCCAAAACATAAGGCTTGCGCTCTTGCCTGAGAAAAATTCTCAGGTTCCTGTACCAGTCCAAATAATTTGTTCCACTCAGCTTTTCCTTCTCAAGGATCGCTCTGAGGGACAGGGTGGAGTGTGAACCACTTGCCATGGAAATTCTACAAGAATACATGCAAAGTAAATCAGTACTACATTTCAAAATACAATTTATCTTTCAATTAGGACTTTAATCAAAATAACTCCCACTATTTTTATCAAACTGATAACCCTCGATATCAATTCGAAGAGTTTATGCGAGTAACTCTCTTAGTGGACAAGATCCATATTTCACGAACACTATGAGTCAGCTTTGGCTTTTCTCTCACAATGCAGCTATTTAGGTAGGCAATGCTTGCCAATTGCATCACTATGCAATTCTTGTATGGCTGGTGAATAACTCTTTATTCGCATCCATCATATGGTGCATGCCAACCTCATGCCTCTGGGCACTCAACCTTTGAGGTCACCCAGTTAAGCTTGACCCGATGTCGATAGTGGGATATCACAATTATCCGCTCGCACCCTTACCAAGATAGATTAATGCACCTTGCTTTGGCAAGCCCACACTTCATCGATCGAGGCAGGAAGAGTGTCATCCATCGGAAGGAATCCGAATACTTAATACTTTAATCACGGTTAACACTTAACCAGTGTGCACATCAAGCAAAATAAAATTCAGCAACATAATCCAATTACATCCCAGATGTGCACAAGAAGATCATCAATACTTAATGAACTGGGCTAAGTCTGAACATCTAGAACATTTCAAAATCTTCATACCTACATGAACTGGACATGAGCAACATCAACTCCACTTACACATTATACAAGCTCGTCACTTCATGTGAGATTCAAAATCTAACACATACTTAGTTTCACAAACCAACAAAGTGACAGTTACTATTAAGGAGTAAATTACAAAGAAATCGCATGCGTTCTTGGGAAGATCCAAGACTAGATTTGGGCATTTAGAACACTTCTAAATCTCCAAATCTAGACGTCATGGATTTAACAACCTCTAAAACAATGAATATTGTCAGAAACCTTGCTCTGATACCACTATTGGGTTTTGGGGGATGGCACAACACTTGTGCATGAAGCAGAAATAAAAGAACAAGAAAAACCCAAACGAGTTCGGATTTGACAATATTCATGAATCAAGAAGTAATGCATGTTGTAAATAAATTACCTTTGAGGGATTGAGTCTAAACTCAACCTAGATACTCCAAGAATTTCCAGCCGGTAACTTAGAGGCTTGAGTCTTGAGCACAGAAAGTATATCCGCACCTCTATAGTAATCCAAACGATCGGGAGAACCCGTAGTAACTTGTCGCAAAAGTTCTAGGTCGGGGGAGGACACTCAACGTCTCCACAGACTGCTAGATCTGTTGTAGGAGAAGCGGCGATGACACTCGCCGGGATCGGGATCAAAATCGGCGATGGGATCGGCAGACTGCTTCCGTCATCTTGTAGGGCTTCCATCTTATCGCACAGTGACAGCTTGTGTGCTTAGACAGAAAAAGAAAACCGTAAACAGTAAAACCTAAAACTTCATATTTATACTCTAGGAGATAAATAGAACAACTTCATGTCGCTATCCACAGACCAAAGATTTATACAAAATAGACCTTCTGCCAGACAACAGTTTGTCTGGACGAATCGTCAAATATCTATAGGATATACGATGAATCGTCGAGTATCAATTTATACTCGTCGAATCGTTGAGTATCTTATAACACATACGACGAACTCAACGCAATAATCAGCAGAGTCAACACTTGACTCAATGTTGTCAATGCCTTCTGTGTCAAAGGCCAGATTCATCGAATGACATTCGACGATTACGCCAAAGGCCAGATTCTTCGAACGGCATTCGTCTAACTACCTTTGTCGAACGGCGCACGACTTCTGCCCCAAAGGCCAGATTCGTCGAACTGCATTCGACTTCTGCTCCACAGGCCAGATTCGTCGAATGGCGTTCGAATTCTGTGCCTTGGCGTTGAGTGATCTCAATGTTGTCAACGCTTCTACGCCATGGCGTTGAGTGAACTCAACATGCTCAATGCCAAAGGCCAGATGCGTCGAATGGCGTTGAGTGAACTCAACATAGTCAATGCTTTTTCCTTAGAATATTTTAAGCCTTTTTCAATTTCTTTCAACTCATCATATGAGCTATACCATACAGATCCAATCTCCCAATTTCTCCATAATCTTATGTGCGACCCTGATAGGCTCATACTGAGTTGGCAGTGAGGTTACATGCTTGATCACTTCCAGATCACTATGGTAGCACCAACAGCTGCTTCTTCAATGTTTTCTGTAATTTTGAATGGCCCCTAAAACCTCGGACTAAACTTCTTGAGTCGGCGAATTCGTGAAACGCCTTTGAACGTCTTAATCTTTAGGTATACCAAGTCACCTACCGCAAACTCCAAATTCCTGTGGTGAGCATTGAAATACTTCGCTTGTCGTTCCTGAGCAACCTTCATACACTATTGAATTATCCGCACCAACTCACAAGCATCAGTCACCACCTCTTTTCCCAAAAGTTTGTTGTCTCCCTCCTCTGCCCAAGACATCGGTGTTCGACACCACCTTCCATACAAAGCTTCGTATGGCGCCATCTTTATAATTGCTTGGTAATTGTTATTATAGGCAAACTCCACTATGAAGAGATGATCTTCCCACTTCTTTCCAAAATCGAGGGTACACATCCTAAACATGTCCTCCATTGTACGATTCGTTCTTTCTGTTTGTCCATCGGCTTGAGGATGGAACATCGTATTGAACTTGAGCTTCGTGCCCAGACTCTATAGTACCAACCTCCAGTCTTTGGACATGAATTGTCCATTGCGATCACTAACAATACTCTTAGGAAACCCATGCAGTCACATAATGTTGCGAACATACAACTCTACCAACTTCTCCACGCCATCCTCTTTCCGATTTGGGATGAAATAGGCCACTTTGGTTAAGCGATCCATGATCACCCAAATCGCGTCATTACCCTGCTGCGATCGAGGTAACCCATGCACAATGTCCATGCAGATGTCATCGAATTTCCAATCGTGGATAGGAAGAGGCTTTAGGAACCCGCTCGACTTCTAACACTCGGCCTTCACTAAGGCACAAGTTTGGCACCGACTCACGTACAAAGCTACATCCCGCTTCAAACCAAGCCACCAAAAAGATTTCTTCATATCCAAGTACATCATTGTACTGCCCAGGTAAATGGAGTACTTCGTAAAATGAGCCTCAAACATCATCTCCTCGCAGAGCTTGTCAAACTGCGGTACACATATCCTTCTATCCTTCCTCAGGATCTCATCAATCATCTCCCAGGCGCTACCTTTGCCATTTTGAGCTTCCACCACAAATGGTTGGAACTCTACATCCAAACAAGTCGTTTCCCGAACACGTTCAGATAAGTCATTTTGCAACTCAATCCAGTTCAACCGATCCATGCTAGACTCGCTTCTTGCTACACACTCAATGCCAAGGGACTCCCAGTCCCGCACCAACCGCTCATCATGAGCTTCGATCCAACTCCCTTGTCCAGTGTATTTTCTACTCAAGGCATCTGCCACCACGTTGGCTTTGCCTGGCGCATACTGAATCGCCACGTCGTAGTCCCCAAAGAATTCGACCCATCTGCGATACCGCATTTTCAAATCTTTTTGATCTATAAGATACTTCAGGCTTTTATGGTCCGTGAAGATTTCCACCTTCGCACCATACAAATAGTGCCACCATAATTTCAATGCAAAAATTATCGCCGCCAATACTAAGTCATGGATGGGGTAATTCCTCTCGTGAGGTTTCAACTTCCTAGACCCAAAGGCTATCACACTGCCATATTGCACTAACACGCAACCTAAACCGCATCCTGATGCGCTTGACTGCACTCTTGAGTCCATACGAACTTCTGGTCCTTACGAATCAGGGAAGTGATGGGTAGAGCTATCCGCGAAAAGTTTTCCTCGAACCTTCTATAGTATCCGAACAGTCCAAAGAAACTTCAGACTTCTGCCAAGGTTCTTAAAATCGGCCAATCCCTGATGGCTTCAACTTTCACCGGATCCACAGCCACCACATCACCACTAATCACATGGCCCAAAAATACCACCTTTTCTAACCAAAACTCGCATTTTGAGAACTTGCATAAAGCGGTTCTCTCTCAAAGCCTGCAATACCACTCTCAGATGAGCCGCATGCTCTGCCTCTGTCTTGGAGTATACCAAAATATAGCCAATGAAGACCACTAAAAATGAGTCTAAATACTCCTGAAATACTCGGTTTATCAAATCCATGAATACGGATGGCGCGTTCGTCAACCCGAACGGCATCACTGAGAACTCTAAGTGACCATACCTCATTCCAAACACTGTCTTGGGTATGTCCTCATCTCGAATCTGTAACTGGTAGTACCCTAACTTCAGGTCCAATTTAGAGTACACCACTGACCCCACCAACTGGTCAAATAGGTCATCTATCCGTGGAATCAGATACTTATTCTTGACGGTCAGTTTATTCAACTCTCGGTAGTCAATGCATAGCCGCATACTACCATCTTTCTTCTTAACAAATAGCACTGGCGCTCTCCATGGCGAAGAAATGGGTCTAATATACCTCTGCTCCAATAGTTCCTGCAGCTGTATCTTGAGTTCATCCAACTCCTTTGGTGCCATCCTAAAAGTAAGACGTGACACCGGCCTAGCCTTTGGTACTAAATCAATCGATAAATCAATCTCCCGTCGAGGAGGTGCTCCAGGAAGCTCCTCAGGAAACACATCCTCGAATTCTGCCGCTATCGACACTTCTCCAAGTGAAACTTGGAAAGGAGAACTTCCAAAAATGCTACAAGAGCTACTCCTCCCTGGTTAATTGCCCGCACCAACTACATGGCCAAAATTAGGGAATAGGCCACTCGACTAAGGCTCTCAAACTTAACTTCTTCCTGCCCTTCGCTCCTCAGGGTCACAACCTTAGATAGGCAGTCAATATTGGCATGCTACTCTACAAGCTAGTCCATCCCCAATATCGCATCGAACTCAGCTAACGGTAGAACTGATGCTACCAACATGAAGTCAACTCCACCTAGACTCCAACAAATATGCCCCTTCGCCCCGGTGGTCATGGAAGACCTTTTAGGCATGCACACCTTCAGCTCTGCGTCCGCCGAGAATGACTCAACTCCAATTCTCTGTATAAAGCTTTTAACAAGAAAGGAGTGCGACGCTCCCGTATCAAACAATACCCTAGCGGGGTAACCAAAAACTAGCACAAAGCCTAAAATACAGACAACACTCATAAATTAGTTTGAAAGTCTAAAGAAAAAGATTTAACTTAAACTTTCCCATATCTTTCACCACATCGGGTTGGCGGATCGCTTTCTACTGCCCAAGGTTATAAGCCCTTGGCTGCACTGGTTGGAAACGTGAAGCACTTGACTCCTCCATCTTTCCCTTCTCCGCCGTGTTGGGCCCGAAGCGCACCGACTACTCTTGCCTTGGCTCCTTCTCAGCGCCACCTTCAGTGCAAAAACGAGCTATGTGGCCCGGCTTTCCACACTTGTAGCACAATGGTGGTCCCTTCAAACGAGACCACCCGATGTTTTACTACTCTTCTCCTAAGTATTGTAGGGATGAGGCTTCTTTTTCCACTTACTCCCTTCTGACTTCCCTTACGATTAAGAAGGCTTTCCTTCTCCTTATTTTACTGTAAACCCCTTACGTTGTTGTGTTCGTTCTATGTCATTTTCCAACGTCCTGGCCGCTTCAATCAACTCGTTGAAGCCCGCATTCTTCATAGCTATGAGAGGTTGTCTCAGATCTCCTACAATCCATGATAAAAGAGGTTATCCCTCTCCTCATCATCTTCCATGGCCGTCCCAGCATATTGACCCAAGCGAGTGAACTCCTGGACGTACTCATCCACTGTCTTGTCCCGCTGCACCAAGTGCATAAATTGTCTCTGAAGGGCCAACCACGTCGACGAAGGGATATACTTCTTCAAGAAGGCATTCCCGAACTCCTCTATGGACGGGGTGCGTCCAGGAAACTGGCGGCCTCTATGGCTTACCCACCATAACTTGGTGTCTCCTTCTTACATGAAGGCCGAAAACTCCGATTGTTTCTCCTCTAGCGTCTCTGCCGCCCTTAGCAATTCTTAAATCCTCGCCTACCAGTCCTCCGCATTGGTCGGCGTGCCGACTCACTTGAACGTTGGAGGATGGGAACTCTGAAAATTCTTCATCTGTCGATCTCCTTGCCCGACAACCCCTCTCTCAACCAGGGCTCTGCTGGCCTGGCACCTCCGTTCGGTACAACTGGTGCCACATCTGGGGTAGCAGGAGTCGCTACCTATGCAACATGGGTCATAACTTGTGATGTCGCTTGAGCCGCTACCATTGCCTCTGCTAGCATACGATAGAATTCGGCTGGGGTTACACCCATGCCCATCGGACCTGGAGCAGTAGCACTGCTTGCCGAAGGCTCCTCTTACGGTCTCGACATCTCTGCATCGTTGCTTACACCCTTAGCAAAATCAAGGTAAAATAAGAATCAGCCTCTAATCACAAAACTTAGAAACTAGGACACTCATGGTCCCGCAATACTCCTATGTGGGTAACTTCTTAACGTGATCCGATTATGACATTCGACCATGAATACTTACCTTGGACACAAACCTCCCTCTGATACCAAATTATAACACCTCCCCTGTAATGATCGTATAATATGGGTCTGGTCGGGGCCCCACAACATAAAGACGCCACAGCTTAAGCATTATAAGATGATATAAACTAACCAAATCAAAACTCAGACTAATCACAACAAAACAAAGAAACAAGACTAGAAGTTATCCACTAACATTTAAGTATCAACACGGCCTTAAGGCCTTACAATAATTAAGAGTTCCAAAACTGAAACAAAAATCATCAAACATCAACGTGCATAAGCACTCATGGGCTACCTCGGCATGCAAGAAGGAAATATAGTGCATTGAGCATAATAATCAACAAAACAGAGCTACTGCACCAAATGAAACACTTCATGAGGCTTAGGCCATTTTGGTCGATGAGCTCGCTCTTACTTGTGATCCTTGCCCTATAAAATTGTGGTAACGTGGGTCAGCAAAGGCTGACCTCTATTGTGTAACCAACATATCTTCTCCCAGCCATCCTAGCGGACCCCAGGGCACTCCATCACCCTGCAAGTCAGCACTTCATATGCAAATATAAAAGTACTGTGAAAGTAGTACAATAGGTTTGGATGTCTCATACAAAAAACATGTTTCTATGTTAAGCTTATAATAAAAAGGGGCTTACTATGCAGCATGTATGCACACCTGGGTTTTACCCAAGGCACCCTAGAGCGTATGTTTCTAACACATCATCAAATCGGGTACTTCCAATTTCCTCATAGACGTTCATGCCGCAAACACATGGGTACTTACAATTTACCCTAACGGCATACAAGCCGCCACACGGAACTCTTGCCTAACCCACTCGTGGGTATCAATGCGGGCTTGCCTGCAAGTTCTGACTTCTCACGTCAAGATTCCATCTCACACACAAACCGATTCTAAGAACCCTTGCTGGACCCCACCCGCTCGTGGGCTTCATCGCCCGGGCTTGTCCTAAGCTTGGCATTCTCGTCAGTTTCACAGAAGGGGACTTGTCTCGTCGGGTCACTCTCCACACATGACTTGCACGTCACGGGATAGCCAGCCGACAACAGAGACAAACCACACCTTAGCACATCACAATCCATAGTCTTACCCTCCCTAATCCACCTTTCGTACCGTACCGTCCCTGCGCCCCAGCGTGTACTCTAATTTCCACCCGGTCCGGTTCTGGTTACACATACTAACACATAGGAGGGGTAAAACAACATCACAAACGGTGTCTTGCCGCTAACGGATTTATAACAAAATCCTTAAGGCTCGCTATGCAACATCACCGAGTCGGACTAATGGTCGTGACTACGGCTTCACCCGCAATGCCTAATCAACTAACGAAGCGAATTTACAATGCAATATCATGTCGGGGACGGACACAATGAACCCGGTGGCTCCTCTTGAACCATGGCAACCCGAATCCCTCTCATTTGAGAGATTTGATGCCTAGAATGCTTGAAAGAAAGCAAGAAAAGAATAGATGTCATGCACACATCCTAAAACCGAGAGGAGAAATGTCGTTACCTTATGACCCCTCTTCCTCGCCATGAAATCCTTGCCTTACACGGATGAAAACGAGCGCCTGCAAGTCCTCTCCACGGATCTTGACTCGAATCAACGATCGGGGCTTCGAAGCTCCGCCAATTGCGGAAGAAAGCTCTCTTCTTCCTCCTCCCACTCTCTCTTCCAAACCCTAAATCAACTCCAAAAAGAGAAGAAATGAGGGAGAAATCCCGCTCAGCCCTATATAAGCACTCTGGAGGGAGAGTCTTGGGCCCTGTCTGGAGGGAGGGTCTTGGGCCTTAGGATCATATCCTAAGTGAAATCGGACGGCTAAAAAGCCAAACGATGCTACTGCTTCCGCGCGCTATCATCGGGCGGTAGCTTCCCGAGAGTTTGACCAAGAAAATAAGGCCACGCTAACACCAGTGGTAGTACTAATGTTGCGTGGTAGCTCACTCAATGCCTACCACTCAACGCCTCCACTCAACGGCTGCCTCTCAACACACTCAATGTCAAGCTACCGCCGAGCGGTAGCTAGCTAACACCGAGCGATAGCTTCCCGAGCTGCATGGCAAAAAATAAAGTCGTGCTAACAGCGGTGGTAAGGCTAATACGGTGCGGTTACTCTTAGGAATCCCATACAGTCGCACAATGTTACGAACAAACAACTCTACCAGTTTATTCACGTTGTGCTCTTTCCGATTTGGGATAAAATGAGCCACTTTGGTCAAGCGATCCACGATCACCCAAATCGCATCATTACCCTACTGCGATCGAGGTAACCCATGCATAAAGTCCATGGAGATGTCATCAAATTTCCACTCGTGGATAGGAAGAGGCTCCAGGAACCCTCCCGACTTCTGACACTCGGCCTTCACTAAGGCACAAGTTTGGCACCGACTCACATACAAAGCTACATCCCGCTTCAAACCAAGCCACCAAAAGGATTTTTTTCATATCCAAGTACATCTTTGTACTGGCCGGGTGAATGGAGTACTTCATAAAATGAGCCTCAAACATCAACTCCTCATGAAGCTTGCCAAACTGCGGTACACATATCCTTCTATCCTTCCTCAGAATCCCATCAATCATCTCTCAGGTGCTACCTTCTCCCTTTTGAGCTTCCACCATTTGCTCTACATCCAAACTAGTCGCTTCCCGAACACGATCAGTTAAGTCATTTTGCAACTCAATCCAGTTCAATCGAGCCATGCTAGACTCGCCTCTTGCTACACACTCAATGCCAAGGGACTCCCAGTCCCGCACCAATCGCTCATCATGAGCTTCGATCCAACTCCCTTGTCCGGAGTATTTTCTACTCAAGGCATCCGCCACCACATTGTCTTTGCTTGGCATATACTGAATTTCCACGTCGTAGTCCCCAAGGAATTCGACCCATCTGCGCTGCCACATATTCAAATCTTTTTGATCTAGAAGATACATCAGGCTTTTATGGTCAGTGAAGATTTCCACCTTCGCACCATACACATAGTATCGCCATAATTTAAAAGAAAAATTACCACCACCAATTCTAAATCATGGATGGGGTAATTACTCTTATGAGGTTTCAACTGCCTAGACCTAAAGGTTATCACACTTTCATGTGTTGGGTATTGCATCCACAATAGCCTGGATTTGAAGAAGCACCTGATCAAACTAAGGTGAACTGAGATGTATTTGATATGTCTTTTCAAGTTGTGCTTGCAGCTATTCCATGTCAAGTACACACCAATGTCAGGGTACAGTGGTTCAATATACACGGGCTTACGCAATGTAATCCCTCGTTGTGTGGGAAAGTGTGTTGACTCACATGTGCTCTTTCCATTGGAGTGTACTTATTTTCAAGTACAGGCTCAAGGAAGACCAAGAGCAGAAGAAGGAGAAAGAAAGGTCAAAGCCTAAGGCTCAAGAAAGTAGAAGGAAGAACTGGGAAATTTTCCCAAGTAAGAATCGACGGGAATCGTGAGTCATACCCGACGACATCGTCGGGTATCGTCACTGATACTCGTCGACTTCGTTGGGCATGTTCATCAATAGCCGTCGATCGGCACTAGCTGTCTTGATCCAGAATTCTCCATGGTCCGAAATTATCCCAAGTCAAAATCGAAGGGCATCACCAGCGATTCCCGCCGATGTCGACGGGTATCGTTGGTGATACCCTCCGATTCTGACTTAGCAGATTTCCGCCGCTTCACTAGACCGAACCGGGCTGCCATGCACAGTATGAATCGAAGCTTCGTTCCTTCCTTCGTGGGTCCCGCAACGGCTACTTAGGGTTTGCTTTGGGGTATATATACCTAAGTTTAAATCATATTCAACACGGATCCAGAAATACGAAAAGAAATTTTTCGGTCGTGACCTAGCTTTTGCCGCCGTCGATCGTCGCCTGTCACACGCAGATCGCTGCTTGCCGCCGATCGCTCGAAGGCAGAACCGAGGCAAGCCGCTGGTCCCTCGCTTCTCTCTTGAGATCCTTTGTCTTCCGATTCGTCGACCGAGACTTGTTCTCCATTCCGAATCGGTAGAGACGCTTTATCCAACTGAGATCGATTGGTGACCTAGCTTGCTTCATCAAGAAGTTCAGATCTACAACTCATCGTCGCTGCACTCGCTTGCCGCCGCCGATCGAGTCAAGATCTGATCCGAGAGAGAAAAACCAAGTGTTGATTCTTCGTCATTTTCGTGCAAGCTCTCAACGAACGAAGAAGGACCTTGGGTTCTCCAAATTGCATTGTTTGTATTTCTTATTTACATTCAATTTTTGCAAGGAATTTTATTCCTAGTTGTAAGGGTTGGGTGCAACCCGCTTTGGTGGAGTGTTGACTCCTTGTTGTAGGAAGGGTTCCTTCCGAGTTATAGGAGCGTGGCTCTGAGTGGAGAGATTGGATTTCAATCTCATTTTGGAGGAGTTGCCGAGTCGTCCCCGTGTGGGAGATAGGCGAAGAGGAGAGTGGACGTACCCAAGGTTGGGGAACCACTGTAAATTAATGTGTTTTCTGTGCTTGGTTTGTTTAATTGTGCAGGTAATTTTTAATTACGCAAAAGACGTCACTGCACCTATTCTCCCCCCCCCCCTATAGGTGAATTAGGCTGACACTAGACACTTTCAAGTGGTATCAGAGGGAGGTTACTCGTCAATAAGTTTAACACCTTGAGTAAAATCCTTCGTATACTATCAAAAGATTCAAGCATGGATGGGTTCAAGAACACCGAAAAGATTCCCGTTTGCACTAAGGCAAACTTTCCTATCTGGAAAGAAAGGATCAGGTACTACATGGAAGCAGTCGACCCCCAACTTTTCATGATAGTGGAGGAGGGACCCCAAATTCCTATGACAACTCTACAATTGATCCTACAAGGAAGGTACCTAAGAAGATCATGGATCTGGAAAAATATGAGATGGCTCTCTACGGTATGGACAAGAAATCCACAAACATTATAGTCAGTGTCGTTGATGATTCTATGCTTCAGAACTTCATCCACTGTAGAACTGTCAAAGACATTTGGCAATCCTTGATAGTGCTGATGGAAGGCACTGATGAAGTAAGGGACGATCGAAGATCCCTTCTGAACCAGAAGTATTAGGCCTTCAGACAAGGGCCGAAGGAAGAGATCACAGACACATTCGAGAACTTCCTCAAGATTGTCAATGGCCTGAAGAATTATGACAGGATTTTCACTGATGGCGAGCTTAACGACAAGTTCCTGAGATACTTAACTAAGGAATGGGACAACAACATTTGCGCCATCAGGGAGTTTGGCAGACTTGCTGAAACCGATCCTCAGATCCTCTTTGGGAAGCTCCTATCCTATGAGCTTCAACTCAATACCAGAAAAGATGAAGAAGAGTCCAACAGACCTTCCTCGAAAGAGAAGACTGTTGCGTTGAAGGAAAACCACTCAAGGAAAGGCAAGGCGGCTGCATCAGCCCGTTCTCAGGGAAAGGCTGAAGAAGAAGATACTGAGCCTAGCTCGTCAGGCTCAGAGCTATCTGAAGAGGAGTTCTCTCTTATTACCCGAGAGTTCAGGAAGTTCCTCAGGATGAGAAATCAGAAAAAAGGAGACGGCTCCTCCTCCAGAAGAACACATCAGTCAGATGATCGTCAAAAGAAGAAGAATTATTCTTCGGACAGGTATGATTCTAAACCGAACAAATATCATTCTGCTGATATTATTTGCTTTGGTTGCAAAGAGCCAGGGCATGTTATTGTTGATTGCCCTCAAAAGAGAAAGGACAAGAAAAAGGAGAAAAGGAGAGGAGCTACATTGCCAAGAGGCCCAAGACCCTCAGTGAATCTGACTCGTCAGAATAAAGTGAGGATGAGGAAGCCTTCTTCGGGCTCATGGCTCGCTCCGACTCAGAAGGAGAATGTCCCCCATTTAATGGGAAGGTAAAAGATCACACCCCTCTCTCTGATTCTGATTCTGGCTCTGAGTCTCCTGAAGATGATCACGAGGACATCCCATCTGCTCGTGAAGCTGAACTCCTTGAACAGTATGAGCTTTTGCTTAATACTTTTGATCGATGTCGAAAGGAGTTGAGGGTTCAGAAGAAGGAGGTCAAATCCCTTAAGGCTGAGGGAGTTTCCTTAAGAGAAGAAATCACTAGCCTGATATCTCTCAGACAGGAACACCTCGACTTAACCTCTGAGCACTCAGACTCTCTGAAAGTCAATCTAGTGTCAACTACCTTCACCTATGGGGGGATAGGTGATTTGCAGTCTTTTTGCGGAATTAAAAATAAACCTGCACAAGAAAACAAGACAAGCACAACACAGAAACACACAGGCAGTTATAGTGGTTCCCCGATTTGGGTACGTCCACTCTCCCCCTTCGACCTATCTCCCAACAAGGGACGACTCGGTCACTTCACCAACAAGATTGAAATCCAATCCACTCACTATGGAAGAAACTCTTCCACCGGAAGGAGTCACTACTCCTCCACCACGGGTTGCACCCAACCCTTACAATGAGGAAACAAAGTTCCTTTATAACAAAGTTAAAATAGAATGTACAAGAAATACAAAATACGTTTGGAGAACCCGATGTCCCTCTTCGTTCAATGAAGCATTCTTGATGACGACGAAGAGTCCATGATCGGCGCACTCTCTTGGAAAGGATCTTCCCGAGATCGGCGGCGGCAAGTGAATGCGGCAGCGATGCTTTGTTGATCCAAACTTCTTGACGAAGCTAACAAGGTCTACCAACGATCTTACTTGGATTGATCGTCTCAATCGATTCGGAGGGGAGAAATATTCTCGCTCAACAAATCAAGAGACAAAGGATCTCAAGATAGAAACGTGAGGCGCTAAGCTTAGCCTCAGTGCTGTGGCCGGACGATCAAAGATGACCTCTAAGATCAGCGGCGGCGACTATCTTGGCGAGCAGCGACAGCGAGCAAGCGGCGACGGTGACGGGAGGAAGTCCGCGATCAGCTAGGTCACGCGCGGCGGCCATCCTTTCTCGTTTTTTTTCTCCCTTTTGTAATTTCAAAATTGGAGAGTATATATACTGTAGAATACCCCCTTATGACCGTTGTGGGCCCCACAAGACAAAACCCTAAGCTCGGTTCAAACAACGCCTAAAATCTTGGTTCGGTTCAGCAAGCAGGTAGAAATTGCCTAAGGCAAATTCGGCGGGAATCATTGGTGATTCACGACGAATCGGCGAGAATCACTTATGATTCCCGTCGAGTTCTACTTAGAAGAATTCCTGCTGAAAAGCTTGCCATCCGGAGTGAATCGGTGAGAATCACAACTATTCTCGACGAATCGGCGAGAATGCAGAGTCATTCTCGACGGTTCGTCGAGAATCACTAAGTGATTCTCGGCGATTCTGACTTAGCAGAATTCTTGAATGCTTTTGAGTCAGCCGGATACAGTCGGCGAGAATAGGCGAGTGATTCTCGACGATTCGATGAGACTCACTAGTGATTCTCGTCGAATCGGCGAGAATCACTTGGTGATTCTCATCGAATATAACTTAGACGATTTTTCGTCTTTCTTCCCGTGAGTTGGTCTTTGACCCATCCTTGCTCCTTGTCTGCTCTTGATCTATCTTAGCCCTGTACTTGAACATAAGTACACTCCAATAGTGAGAGTGCACATGAGCCAACACACTGATCTGCTCAACGAGGGATTACATTGCGCAGACCCGTGTATATTGACCCACTGCACCCTGACATTGGTTTGTACTTAGCGAGGAATAACTGCAAGCACAACTTGAAGATATATCATCAAATACATTGTGAATTCATCTTAGCTTGACAGGAGGCTTCTTCAAATCAAGGTAATTGTGGATACAATACCCAACAATCTCCCCCTATTTGAAGAAGCCAAAATCCTACTACCTAAGATGAATTTCACCAACCAGAGTAATATACAAAACAAATTGAGAGAGACAAGACACAGAGAATTAAAAGCATACAGAACAATACTTGAGTCAATCATGAAATCATATATATACATATATACAAAGGAATTGTTCATACAAAAATATGAAGAGATAGGCAAACATGAAGAAAAAGACAAGTCAAAGACTTAGGCCTATTTCTCCTTAGCTAGATCATCCTTCATTTGTTGAGCCAAGTACTTCTTGCTTTGTCTCTCAAAATATTCCTTTCGCTTCGGATAGTATCTGGGGGGAGGATCTTTATGTTCCACTTTGTTAGTCCTGAAAACTATATTTCGTTTAGCTTCATATTCTTTGTGCAGCTCCCACTCATATTAATTATATACATCATTTCGATTAATTTCCCCCGCTGGTGTAGCATAAAGGTGTCCAATATAATGCTCCTCGAGATAGGACTCCATCATTCATTCCGCACTTCACTCTCCTTCAATCTCACTTTCTTCTCAGTTGGAGTCTCTTTGGACGTCCCTTCTTGAAGTTTTCTTTTTCCTTTCGCTATGGCTTCCTGGTCAAACATGGCCCTGAGAGTAGCTTTGTCAGCAGCCCTGGAAGCCTTCTTAGCATCAGCTTCACTAAGCGGAACCTCCTCAACACTTACAATCTCATCAGCAGCAGTGGTAACCTCATCTGGAGAAGGAACTGGAATTGGATTTTGAATACCTGATGTCTGCTGAACGAGCCAGTGACAGCTATAAAAAACATTCTTATTTGACTGTTTGAAGTTGTCGATCATAATCTGTTGTAGCCCTGCCATCTTAGCTTTATATTCTTCCTCCCCCTTTTTGGCTTCGAGGGCAATTGAGTTTGCATAAGTGTGAAGTGACTCATCGATGTGCTTCACAGTCTTTGTAAACTCAGTCAGCAGGGTTTTTTGATTTGTATTTAGAATCACCATGTTGGCATCGAATTTCTGGATGTTGTCGGCCACAACATGAGCATTCTTATTTACTACTGCCAGATCGGTCGTATTTTTCTGAAGCCCTTGCATGAGAAGTGTTACAGCAGTGCCGTCCTCTGTGTACTTAGCATCAAACTTTTGTTCCATCACATCAATTTTGTGATTGATTTCCACAACATTCTTCAGCATTAGCTCCTCAGATTGTTTAATTCTTTTTAATACCTTGTTGTGTGATTTCTCAAAAGAATCTTTGATTTAATCCACTATCCCTTGAATGATGTTCACGGTGTGATTTGCTAGATTTGGTCGTAGTGGATAACCCTGAGGCATGCCTTGGTCTTCTTCTTCAGTAGAATCACTGGGGGAGCTTGATACGTGCACAGTCTCCAATGGGGGGATAGGGGCAGCCTCCGTAGTTTTCTCAGGAATGCTTATCATCTTTTGCTTAGAGGACTCCCCCTCCATTATTGCACCAGATTTCTCATGAACTACCACTGGAGCCCGTTCCTCAGATGGAACTTCAACTTCATCCTGTGGCTCCACCATCTCCACCATCTCCCTCAAGGTTGTTTCATTTTCAACCACATCATCCCCTTCTTTAGTAGCCTCATCTTCCATATCCTCATCGTCAATTGCAGCATCGTCCATGTCCTTCTCGGCTTCCTCCTCATCACCCTGATCAGTGGCAAGGGTATCAACTGCATCTTTTGCAATCTGAGAGATGTCAGAAACTACATCAGCATGATCTGGGACTGAGATATCTGTCCTGTGAGTTTCAGTAGGAACGGATAGAGACTCCCCCTCAGTTCCTGCATGCAGCAAGTCAGGAACGTCACTGGGTATATCCAAGGGATCTCGGTTTTCTGAAGCTCTGTTTTCTTCCTCCTCTTGGGCCTCAGCCACAGGTTCACCATGTGCTTCAGCTACAGCTGCTTGACCAATCCTTCTTTCCCATCTGTCAAATACACTTGAATCCATTTTCTTTAAGTAATGGAGAGGAACTCCCTTACTCATGTCGAACCTGTCTCCATCCAGCTGGTTGAGATACAGACTAATGATTCTTCCAAAATTTGGGGTTCGGAGAGTATCTTTAATTTTCTCAAATAGCATAGCCCCCCAGTTGTATCTTTTTCGACACACAATAGCCACCAAGATCTTGAACATATCACCAGAGATATGATCGTGGGAGCCTGGTTTGTAGATCAGTACTGTTGGAACCTTAGGTTCTGATTTGGGTTAGGATCACTATTAGGGTGATTAGTTTGACCCAAAATGTATAGTCTAAGGGTCATAGGTCTTTCCAGGTATTCCTCAGAAAGAATCCCAGAAGAAGTGCAGAAGAATTCCAGAGAAAATCAGTTTTGAAGTTCAGAAATTTTAGCTCACAGAAATAGTCGAACGGAGTTCAACTATTGCAGTCCAGAAATAGTCGAACGGAGTTCAACTATTGCAGTCCAGAAATAGTCGAACGGAGTTCAACTATTGCAGTCCAGAAATAGTCAAACGGAGTTCAACTATTGCAGTCCAGAGTTCAACTATTGCAGTCCAGAAATAGTCGAACGGAGTTCAACTATTGCAGTCCAGAGTTCAACTATTGCAGTCCAGAAACAGTCGAACGGAGTTCAACTATTGCAGTCCAGAGTTCAACTATTGCAGTCCAGAAATAGTCGAACGGAGTTCAACTATTGCAGTCCAGAAATAGTCGAACGGAGTTCAACTATTGCAGTCCGGAGTTCAACTATTGCAGTCCAAAAATAGTCGAACGGAGTTCAACTATTTCTGTGCAGTTTTTCAGGAAGCTTTAAAAGATTCATTTTTGGTATTTTCCTGTGCAGTTTTTTTTCAGACAGAATTATTTACAGCTAGCAGATTTAATTAAGGCTATTGAGACAATTACAGCTAATATATTTAATGCTAAATATTCTTATGAATATAGCTGTTGGGAGGCTGCATTAAATATGAACCAATTCAGAGGTTTATTGTCAGTTACCTTTCCAAGACAGTTTCCTTTCTTGGAAATGTCACTACCGCATCAGACAAGAATTCAAATGACTTTCCTCAGCCCAGTGGATACATATATATATTTTATACAAAAAATAAAAGAGATAGCAAGATAGAAAAGATATATAGCAGAGAGGCTCAGAAATAACAACAAGTTATAGAGAGAGAAAAAGCAGGAAGACTTTTTCTCTCTACAAAAGAAGAACTCTGCAACAAGTTTTCCAATTAAGGAAATCAACTTCATCTTCTTCTTTCTGATCCAGGCTTTCAAGAGACAACATATTCAAATTTGTCTACAGAGCTTGCTGAAGATTTTCATCTAGTTAAAGGCCTACACCCTGAAGCAAAGCTTCCACTCCTGAACTATTCTACATCTCAGAGGGAGCTTTGACAGCAACAATCCACTTGTGCTTCTCTTTGCTTGTTGAACAGAGAAGACAACATCAACTCTTCCTTTCTCTTGTACAAAGGGTTCTTGAACTCCCTTCAAAAGTTCTGCTCGATTTCTGAGACCTTGTCAAAACTCAGTGGTGGCAAGACACCTGATCAAAAAATCCAGTTTGGTTTTTTGCACCTTATCAAAAGCTCATTGGTGCCTAGGACACCTGATCAACTCATCCTGCAGTGGATTCCTACCAGGGTGGTAGAAGAGTGGATGTACCCAGATTTGGGGAACCACAATAATCCTTGTGTTGTTTGAATTGCTTGCTCTGTTTTCTTCCTTATGTGCTGTGAATTTTATTTTGCATTTCATTTTCTAAAAACTCTTAAGCATATCAAATCTATCACCTTACTTTCAAGTACTTCCCAATGATATCCGACAGGAGCTTCCCTTCCTCATTCATTTCCCTTCGCTTGATCGATTTAGTTCCTCGAGCAAGTCCACAGAATATGAGAGTTCGGGCTCGATCCTCTTCCTCGAGGTAGTCCTCTTGTTCAGAACTGGTGAGCTGTAAATATTGGGACAGTTTTCCTGCAGTCATCTTGATCTGTAGACTGACAATCTTACTCTTAATCATTGTATCTTCACGTTGTAGCTTTGCCGTTGCAAATAATTCCAGCACTTCCTTATCCAGGATCTTGCAAGGATGCTCCAGGATGAAGGAAAGCCCGGCTTCTTCAAGCATGAGGATGATATTTCTGAACTCATCGGAGGCATGAGAGAAGCCCGTCCTAACTAGTTCACTTCCGATGAGGAGTCCTGCTGTGGTTCTAGGAGCCATTTAAAACCTAAACAGGAAATGTCCAAGTGTATAAACCCTATCAGAATTTCTAGTATAGGTGCTACACTAGACAAGAAACTTTAAGGATGAGGGAACGTTACCCTAGCGCCGAGCGATGAGAATGCTTCCGGCGGGACGATGGCAACTGGAAAGATCGTCGTCGGAAGAGGGAAACCTGACGGGGAGATGACGGAAGCACGGAGCCAATGGGTGCACGACACGGTCCTTGCGTCCTAAGGGTGTTGTCGACGGGAGTCCGGAGGAGAGACGGAGAGAACCAGGCGAAGCAGCTTTCGTACGACCAAGGGATTCGGCGAGAGTTCTTGGGGATTCGGCGAGATGCTCGCGGGATGTGGAATGTGAAGAGTCAACAGGGGTTTTATGCTATTTATATATACCGACGGGTAGCCTCTATTTCATACCCACTGAACGGGGCAGTTTATATTGTTTCGAATCTTAGCCCTCTTTTTCATTTGTTGATCACAAGACCTAGGTCGAGTTGAATGGTATATTAACCCTAGAAATAATTACTGAGTAATTCTAGGTAATTCAAAAGCGTAGAATTTTCGTTATAGCCCCTGGCGCACTCTCCTTGAAATTCAAGTGGACTGATTTACACCCATTGAAATACATTATCAATTATATATATATATGTAAATGCACGTAATTATTCAGATTTTAAATTGACATATTCGTGTGGATATAAATATATATATATGTAAGCATCTTTATAATACGACTCAAGTATTGAAACTGAACGCATGTACCCGGGATCATTAAATTGATCATTTAGATCCTCTATTTGAGGTACATCAGGTGCCAATTGGAGTAAGCCATTGTAGGTAGCATTGTTCTTATCCCATATACATGTCCCATGTCATTCTTGGAACATCTCATGTCTAGTTCCCATCATATTTACGGGAACCTAGACTATCCTGCGAAAAAGAATTACCTTACCTTAGGAACCCAATATGTATTGGGTCCTAGGTTCTTGTCAGCATAAAATATCGAATGACTTCCTACAGGAATCCTGTCAGGAAGTCTAGCTCTGCCAAAAGGAAGTGGACATACCCTGACCCTTAGCACAGAGGGATTGTGCCAACAATCTATGGCACAGTGACCCACCTTGCCACATCACCAACAATCATGAATGTTGTATCGCCGTTTTTGACCTGATCTACTGACTGAGGTAGTCATGATCTTGGGTCTAAACGGGACCGGGCAGGTTCTGCTCAAAAATTTGCCCTTTCCACCGAGACACGAGGGAGGGTGGATAGAGAGCATGTGGTGAGTGTCATGAGGCCTAGGAGGTGGTGCCTTCCTTTCAGTCAACACACATCCGGGGGCCCCATGGGTACTTACTACATGTTTCCCAACCCCCCCTTTCCTGTATCTTGGGGTGGTAAGAGATATAGTGAGAGCTGGTTCCTGCAGATTTATGACGAGTTGGGGCTGAGGCCGAGAATACAAAGGGTTCAGGATGAGCCTTGGGTATTCTCTCATGGGTAGCCATGACAGCTCTTGTACTGTGGGTATTTCCACCTGAGGGCCGATCACTCTTGCAGTGACCAAGGTTGTTCCTGTGGTCATACCTAAAAGCATGGTGTGTGCCCTTCCTACTCGGGGTGGGGGGTCTGAACACAGTTTCCCCATTTCTCCATGAATTAATGATTTGGGAGATCCACCCATTTTCTTCTTTTATTTTGATAGCATCTATCTTGGAAAAGTTAGAAACTATCCTCTTCTCGGTCTCTAGACGACTCTCTAGATCTGAGATCTTTGAGTCCTTTACCTTGATGGATTCCAATTGGAGATTAATCAAGGTCCTCAACTGAGCAATCTCCTTAGCTTGTTCCTCAACAAGTAAGTTTCTCATCTGAAGGGCACTCTCAAGGGAATCAAGACTTTCAATCATGTGATTGAAGTTATCCATTTCCCTTGCATCACTAGATGGACAACCCTCTGAACTATTCCTGTCTTCAGGAAATCCAAGGTGAGAGGAACATGATGAAGAAGTTACCTGATCCTGACTTTGATGTTCAAGGTCAGCGTTAAGATCGGCAGAGAATGTTGTGTCAGCTTCATAAGAACTATTTTCCTCAACCTCTTCTTCAGTCTCAGACAAGGACATGGGAGCTCTGATACTGAGAGATTGTTCTTTACCTTTATCTTCAGAAATGAGGACCCCCACATAGGCTTCATCCTCCTGCTGGCAACTAGTCTCTACTGTCTCTAATCCCTCCATGAGGTCAGAGATAGTTTGCCACATAGACTTGGCAGTCCTGCACTTGTCCAATCTTGAACGAGATAATACAGACCAGACGTCAGAGACGATCTGACGAATCAGCTTGTCCAAGTTGAAGAGAGAGAGCTCAGTCTCAGACATCTCTTCGGGACTCTTGGGGATTTGGAGATCTTTTCCTGAGCCAGACGCCTTCATGGGAATGAAGGGACCCTCATCCAAAATGAGTGACACTCGAGGATCGATGGCCTCCAGATGAAACAAAACTCTCATCTTCCAGACTGGATAATACTCCTTTGTGTATGCAGAGAGTCTCAAAGGAGAGACATCAGAATACAGCTCCATGCTTGAGTCTGATTTTCTTGTTGACACTAGAGGCGGGATTTTACTCAAGGTGTTAACCTTTTTGATGAGTAACCTCCCTCTGATACCACTTGAAAGTCAATCTAGTGTCAACTACCTTCACCTATGGGGGGGATAGGTGATTTGCAGTCTTTTTGTGGAATTAAAAATAAACCTGCACAAGAAAAAAAGACAAGCACAACACAGAAACACACAGGCAGTTATAGTGGTTCCCCGATTTTGGTACGTCCACTCTCCCCCTTCGACCTATCTCCCAATAAGGGACGACTCGGTCACTTCACCAACAGGATTGAAATCCAATCCACTCACTATGGAAGAAACCCTTCCACCCGAAGGAGTCACTACTCCTCCACCACGGGTTGCACCCAACCCTTACAACGAGGAAACAAAGTTCCTTTACAACAAAGTTAAAATAGAATGTACAAGAAATACAAACTACGTTTGGAGAACCAGATGTCCCTCTTCGTTCAATGAAGCTTTCTTGATGACGACGAAGAGTCCACGATCGGCGCACTCTCTTGGAGAGGATCTTCCCGAGATCGGCGGCGGCAAGTGAATGCGGCGGCGATGCTTTGTTGATCCAAACTTCTTGACGAAGCTAGCAAGGTCTACCAACGATCTTACTTGGATCGATCGTCTCAATCGATTCGGAGGGGAGAAATATTCCCGCTCAACAAATCAAGAGACAAAGGATCTCAAGATAGAAACGTGAGACGCTAAGCTTAGCCTCGGTGCTGTCGCCAGGCGATCAAAGATGACCTCTAAGATCAGCGGCGGCGACTATCTTGGCGAGCAGCGATGGCAAGCAAGCGGCGACGGTGACGGGAGGAAGTCCGCGATCAGCTAGGTCACGCACAGCGGCCGTACTTTCTCGTTTTTTCGCCCTTTTTGTAAGTTCAAAATAGGAGAGTATATATACTGTAGAATACCCCCTTATGACTGTTGTGGGCCCCACAAGACAAAACCCTAAGCTAGGTTCAAACAGTGCCTGAAATCTCGGTTCGGTTCAGCAAGCAGGTAGAAATTGCCTAAGGCAAATTCGGCGGGAATCATTGGTGATTCTCGACGAATCGGCGAGAATCACTTATGATTCCCGTCGAATTCTACTTAGAAGAATTCCTGTTGAAAAGCTTGCCATCCGGAGTGAATCGGCGAGAATCACAACTATTCTCGACGAATCGGCGAGAATGCAGAGTCATTCTCGACGGTTCATCGAGAATCACTAAGTGATTCTCGACGATTCTGACTTAGCAGAATTCTTGAATGCTTTTGAGTCAGCCGGATACAGTCGGCGAGAATCGGTGAGTGATTCTCGACGATTCGACGAGAATCACTAGTGATTCCCGTCGAATCGGCGAGAATCACTTGGTGATTCTCGTCGAATATTACTTAGATGATTTTTCATCTTTCTTCCCGTGAGTTGGTCTTTGACCCATCCTTGCTCCTTGTCTGCTCTTGATCTATCTCAGCCCTGTACTTGAACATAAGTACACTCCAATAGAGAGAGTACACATGAGCCAACACACATATCTGCTCAACGAGGGATTACGTTGCGCAGACCCGTGTATATTGACCCACTGCACCCTGACATTTATGTGTACTTAGCGAGGAATAACTGCAAGCACAACTTGAAGATATATCATCAAATACATTGTGAATTCATCTTAGCTTGGCAGGAGGCTTCTTCAAATCCAAGTAATTGTGGATAGAATACCCAACAATCTCTCCCTATTTGAAGAATCCAAAATCCTACTAGCTAAGATGAATTTCACCAACCAGAGTAATATACAAAACAAATTGAGAGAGACAAGACACAGAGAATTAAAAGCATACAGAACAATACTTGAGTCAATCATGAAATCATATATATATATATATCCAAAGGAATTGTTCATACAAAAACATGAAGAGATAGGCAAACATGAAGAAAAAGACAAGTCAAAGACCAAGGCCTATTTCTCCTTAGCTAGATCATCCTTCATTTGTTGAGCCAAGTACTTCTTGCTTTGTCTCTCAAAATATTCCTTGGGCTTCGGATAGTATCTGGGGGGAGGATCTTTATGTTCCACTTTGTTAGTCCTGAAAACAATATTTCGTTTAGCTTCATATTCTTTGTGCAATTGCCATAGCTAATAATCCAGTATCGTATAGCCGTACAAAACATATTGAAGTGCGCTACCACTTCATCCGGGAGCATGTGGAGAATAAGGGCATTGCACTCAGCTATGTCCCCGCTGATCAGCAGCTCACAGATATCTTCACAAAGCCGCTGGACGAGACTAAGTTCAACCTCTTCAAGACTGAATGTGGGATGTTGAACATGGACTGAAGAGGCTTGAGCTTCACATGGACCTTGGATCAAGGGGGAGCTACAGCTCAGAAATCAAGTCTATGCATGAATGCAAACTTTAAGGGGGAGCATGATGTCCCCAAGGGAGCTCCATATTTGCAGAAGCCAAAAAGGGGGAGAACACTCTCTCGGCTAAGGAATCTAAGGGGGAGATTACCCTCTCGGCTAAAGTGGCCCCAATGATGGAAATGGTAATGAATTCTAACACATTTTCTTTATGCTTTATGTTATCATTTCTGTTATACAGTTCACCTTAGCTTGTAGGGTTTAGGCTTCTTCAAATAGGGGGAGATTGTTGGGTATTGCATCCATAATAGCCCGGATTTGAAGAAGCACCTGATCAAGGTAAGGTGAATTGAGATGTATTTGATATGTCTTTTCAAGTTGTGCTTGCAGCTATTCCATGCCAAGTACACACCAATGTCAGGGTACAGTGGGTCAATATACACGGGCCTACGCAACGTAATCCCTCGTTGTGTGGGCAAGTGTGTTGACTCATGTGTGCTCTCTCTATTGGGGTGTACTTATTTTCAAGTACAGGCTCAAGGAAGACCAAGAGCAGAAGAAGGAGCAATAAAGGTCAAAGCCTAAGGCTCAAGAAAGTAGAAGGAAGAACTGGGAAATTTTCCCAAGTAAGAATCGACGGGAATCGTGAGTCATACCCGACGACATCGTCGGGTATCGTCACTGATACCCGTTGACTTCATTGGGCATGTTCATCGATAGCCGTCGATCGGCCCTAGCTGCCTTGATCCAGAATTCTCCAAGGTCAGAAATTATCCAAGTAAAAATCGAAGGGCACAACCAGCGATGCCCGCCGATGTCGACGGGTATCGTTGGTGATACCCGCCGATTCTGACTTAGCAGATTTCTGCCGCTTCACTGGACTGAACCAGGCCGCAATGCTCAGTATGAATCGAAGCTCCATTCCTTCCTTCGTGGGTCCCGCAACGGCTACTTAGGGTTTGCTTTGGGGTATATATACCTAAGTTTAAATCATATTCAACACGGATCCAGAAATACGAAAAGAAATTTTTCGGTCGTGACCTAGCTTTCGCCGCCGTCGATCGTCGCCTGTCGCACGCAGATCGCTGCTTGCCGTCGATCGCTCGAAGGCAGAACCGAGACAAGCCGCTAGTCCCTCGCTTCTTTCTTGAGATCCTTTGTCTTCTAATTCGTCAACCGAGACTTGTTCTCCATTCCGAATCGGTAAAGACGCTTGATCCAACTGAGATCGATTGGTGACCTAGCTTGCTTCATCAATAAGTTCAGATCTACAACGCATCGCCGCTGCACTCGCTTGCCGCCGCCGATCGAGTCAAGACCCGATCCAAGAGAGAAAAACCAAGTGTGGATTCTTCGTCATTTTCGTGCAAGCTCTCAACGAACGAAGAAGGACCTTGGGTTCTCCAAATTGCATTGTTTGTATTTCTTATTTACATTCAATTTTTGCAAGGAACTTTATTCCTAGTTGTAAGGGTTGGGTGCAATCCGCTTTGGTGGAGTGTTGACTCCTTATTGTAGGAAGGGTTCCTTCCGAGTTATAGGAGCGTGGCTCCGAGTGGAGAGATTGGATTTCAATCTCATTTTGGAGGAGTTGTCGAGTCGTCCCCGTGTGGGAGATAGGCGAAGGGGAGAGTGGACGTACCCAAGGTTGGGGAACCACTGTAAATTACTGTGTGTTTTTTGTGCTTGGTTTGTTAAATTGTGCAGGTAATTTTTAATTCCGCAAAAGACGTCACTGCACCTATTCCCACCCCCCCCCCCTATAGGTGAATTAGGCTAACACTAGACACTTTCACCATATTGCACTGATACGCAACCTAAACTGCATCCTAATGCGTCACTAAAAATCTGAAATCCTTCAGTCTCTTTTGGGAGACATAGGATTGGAGTTGTCATCAGTCTCTCCTTCAGGTTGTCAAACGCTTGACTTTACTCTTGAGTTCATACGAACTTCTGGTCCTTGCGAGTCAGGGAAGTGAGGGGTAGAGCTATCCGCGAAAAGTTTTCCACTAATCTTCTATTGTACCCGGCTAGTCCAAGGAAACTTCGGACTTCCGCCACGGTTCTAAAAATCGGCCAATCCCTGATGGCTACAACTTTCGCCGGATCTACCGTCACCCCATCACCACTAATCACATGACCCAAAAATACCACCTTTTCTAACCAGAACTCGCATTTTGAGAACTTTGCATAAAGCTGGTTCTCTCTCAAAGTATGCAATACCACTCCCAGATGAGCCTCATGCTCTGTCTCTGTTTTGGAGTATACAAAAATATCGTCAATGAATACCACTACAAATGAGTCTAAATACTCCTGAAATACTCGGTTCATCAAATCCATGAATACCGATGGCGCGTTCGTCAACCTGAACGACATCACTGAGAACTTGAAGTGACAATACCTCATTCCAAACGCTGTCTTGGGTATGTCCTCGTCTCGAATCTGCAACTTGTAGTACCCTGACTTCAGGTCCAATTTAGAGTACACCACTTACCCCACCAACTGGTCGAATAAGTCATCTATCCGTGGAATCAGATACTTATTCTTGACGGTCAGTTTATTCAACTCTCGGTAGTATACGCACAGCTACATATTACCATCTTTCTTCTTCACAAATAGCACCAGCGCGCTCCATGGAGAAGAACTGGGTCTAATATACCCCTGCTCCAACCGTTCCTGCAGCTATACCTTGAGTTCGAACAACTCCTTTGGTTCCATACTAAAAGGAGGACGTGACATTGGCCTAGCCTCTGGCACTAACTCAATCGAGAAATCAATCTCCCGTTGAGGAGGTGCTCCAGGAAGCTCTTCAGGAAACACATCCTCGAATTCTGCCACTACCGACACTTTTCAAAACATGTTGTACTACATTCAATGCACTTGTATATTTGCATACGAAGTGCTGACCTGCAGGGTGATGGAGTGCCCAAGGGTCCGCTAGGGACGGTCGGGAGGAGATGTGTTGGTTACACAGTAGAGGCCAGCCTTTGTTGACCCATATTACTACAATTTTTACAGGTCAAGGATCACAAGCAGGAGCGAGCTTGCCGGCCAAAAAGGCCTAAGCCTAATGAAGTGTTTCATTTGGTGTAGTAGCTCTGTTTTGTTGATTTTTATTCTCAATGCACTATGTTTCCGGCTTGCATGCCAAGGTAGCCTATGAGTGCTTATGCACGTTGATTTTTGATGATTATCTTTTCAGTTTTGGAACTCTTAATTGTTGTAAGGCCTTAAGGCTGTGTTGATACTCAAATGTTAGTGGATAACTTCTAGTCTTATTTCTTTGTTTTCGTTGTGATTAGTCTGAGTTTTGAGTTGGGTAGTTTATATCATCTTATAATGCTTAAGCTGTAGAGTTTGTATGTTATGGGGCCCCGGTCGGACCCATAATATGCAGTCATTATAGGGGAGGTGTTACAGCCGACCCTCGAAGGCCAAGCGAAGGCTTTTTAGTGTTTTCATGTATGGCCAGCCTGCGTGCCGATGTATGAAAATACTTATGTACAAAGGAAACCGTTGTAAGGCCTTAAGGCCATTTTGTCTTTGGTGTATTTGTTCTAAACATTCCTATTTGGTTTTTATCAGTGGACATTTGTACTGCTTGAGTTCAAAGTGCAACCCCTGAAGCTTTCGCTAGAATGCTCTGATTTAGAATGCGTGTAGTTTTGATATTAACATGTAACTTTGTCGACTGTCTGTGGGATATGGCGTGGGGCCCCGGCCGGATCCTCTGTTATATTTCATGTGATAGATGGAGGTGTTACATTTTCTTTGAGCATGGTGGTGTATTTATAGCACATTGGTTGAACCCACCAAAAGATTCCCTTCAGCTCAGCAAGCACTCACCGAACATGTGGGGTTCGATGATTCTTTCCGATCTTTGCAAAGCTCAAAAAGAGCGGGAATTGTGTACAATTCATTGTTCGCCAAGTGGGCCCAACAATGCCGAAGAGGGGACCTCAATGCAATCCGGCCCGCATCCGTCAAGCGGGCAAGCGAGCTAGAGGAACCCCACCCCACATCAGTTCAATAGTCGGGCGAGCCCAGAGGCAGCCTGCCCACCTCCACCATGCAGGCGGGCAGACTGCGCGAGCCGGATCGCAAGCCCGCCTAAGTGGCCGCTAAACCAATATCGTCGGCCCACCTCCGTGTAAGGGGCAGGCGAGCCGCAGGACCCCAGCTCGCGCTCGCCTAAAGAGAGAAGTGAGCAGCGAGAGCCAGGCCGCGTCAGCCCAGTTGAGTGACGAGCTGGTGTCGATCCCCCCCCCCCCCAAGGGTGGGGTGCAGATATCATGTGGTTAAAACAATTTGTTCTGGCAAATGTGATAAGGTATGCATTTAACTCCTCCGAACAACGGAGTTTCGCTGTTACCATACCTCCTTTTGGTTGCAAATAACTGTTTAAAACAGCGGAGTTGCGCTATTTGCAGTTCAGGCCTAGAAATCTATGAATAGACCCAAGGGGGGTACCTCAAAAGGCAAGCTTTTCAATTCTCTAATTCCCAGATCTTCTTGCGCTTTCTGAGGTGCCCTTAGCTCAGAACTGGCTAAGAAGGGAAAACACTATAAGATCTTCCAGGTGTGTGGTGAGACCTCCGTGCTGGAGCCTTGGGTCAGTTTTGAGCTCTAAATTTTCAGTCAGCCAAGCTTGCTAGGCGAAGTAAGTGTGCGGTCACCCCTTCCCCAATGGTTCGAACTCCACAGAAGCCGGTTCTCAGTTTCAACACACGCATTTTTGGCCCGAGTGCCCATTTTCCACCATGTCGCACAATTTTCACCTCAGTGCGCATTTTCCGCACGGGCGTGCATTTTTTCGCCCGGGCGCACATTTTTCGCCCAAACATGCATTTTTTGTTTGGGCGTGCATTTCCGCCCGGGTGCGCATTTTTTCACCCGAGAACGTATTTTTCGCCCAGACGCTCATTTTCCGCTCAGGCCCGCATTTTCATCTCGGGCAAACATTTTTCCTTCAAGGCGCACATTTTTCGCCCGGGCACGCATTTTTTCCAGACACGCATTTTTTGCCCTGACGCGCATTTTTCTCTCTGACGCACATTTTTCACCTGGGCACGCATTTTCCGCCTAAGTGCGAATTTTTTTGTCTGGGCGCGCATTAGCGTCAGGGCATGCATTTTCGGTCTGGGAGCACATTTTTCTGTCTTAGGGCGCACTTTCTACTCGGACGCGCATTTTCCGCTTCTACGCGAATTTTTCCCTCAGGCGTACATTTACCCCCCGACGTGCATTTTTCGCCCATGCGCATTTTCGCCACGACATGCATTATAAAAAAAAGGGAAAAAAACTATTATTAAAGAGTTGTTAATCCAAACATAGTATATAAAGAACATTTTTTAAAAGTACTTAAATGAAGATCTCCAAATAGTACGCAGCTTTATCAAAACAGATTTTTGGACAACTCCAATATCATCATTTGTTTCCCACCACTATTTTTTCCACTGCCAGCACCATCCCAAAGAGGCCCATAGTTTTGTTGTCTTGAAGAAAACAGCATTATATATTTCATCGCCTCAACGGTGAAGATGGAGTCCTGGTCTGATTCTATAATTTTATCTTGTTATGGTTTATAGTCCAGTATTTCCCACTAAAAATTGTATGGCAAATAATTCAACATATAAAATATACAAGCAAATGCAAATTCCCTTCTCGAATGAACACAAATTCTTACAAGATTCCTCTCCCTCAAAATTGTAGTAGCCACCCTTCCACCTTAGAGGAACGAAACTCCCTCACACTGCTACTACTACAACTACGCCCGCATCTATGTGACAGATTCCATTGATGCAACCACCGGCGTCGCAGCCTTCGGAGCTTTCCTCGCCTCACCAGCCCTAAGCTCCGCTTCCACCCGAGATTCTGCCAGTTTAGCTTGCATTGTGCAACTGGCTCAGGCTTTTCTAGTAAAGGCAATATGCATAACTTGTGTCAAGTCAGACTAAGTCCAGTGTCCTTCACTGCATTGTTCTCATCCAAAAATCTCCTCACAGTCTCAGCCTCTGCAAACCTGCCAACCTCTGTCAGCAAATTGGAAAGAACAACATAATCCCCTCCATATCCCCTCTCCAACTCCATTATCCTCCTCATCACCCTCCAAGCCATCTCCACCTCTCCATGCTTGCTGCAACAACCCAACAGTGTCCTCCACACTATTACATTCACCTCCACCGGCATCCTGCCAATCATCTCTTCCGCCTCTGCCAACCTCCCTGTCCTCCCAAGCATGTCTATCAAGCAGCTGTAATGCTTCGTCTCCGGCTCGACGCCGTGCTCATCCACCATGAGCCTGAAGAACCTAACTCCCTCCTCCACCAGCCCACTATGGCTACAAGCACTCAGCAGGCTCAGAAAGGTGACCCGATTCGGCTTCATGTTTTCCCTCCCCATCCTTTCAAAAATCAGAACTGCTTCCTTTGCCATACCGTGCATTCCAAAGCAAGTTAAGATTGATGTCCATGAAACCAAATTTCTTCTTTCACGCATTTCATCAAACTTCAGAACTGCGTTCTCAACCGAGCCGCATCTGGCATACATGTCAATCAATGAATTCTCCACACGGACGTCCAGCAAATCGAATCCGAGCTTCATGCAATAGGCGTGCAGCGTCTCTCCCATGTCGAGCGCCCCGAGGTGGAAAATCGCAGGGATGACGGCAAGAACGGTGATCTCCGACGGGGAAATGCCACGGGTCACCATGCCCCGGAAGAGACTCAATGCTTCCTCTGAATTCCGAACGCGCGTGTATCCGTCAATCAGTCCAGTCCAGGAGATGACGTTAGGGTTCGGCATTCTTACAAACAGCGATTTCGCCATTTGCATCTCCCCCAATTTGGCGAGACCAGTAACCATTGCATTCCAAGAAACTGAATTTTTGTCAGGAATTTCGTCGAACGCCTTGCACGCGTCTGATATAGCGCCCCGAGCTGAATACATGCCGAGCAGAGCAGTGTGGACATAGATGTGGAATGCGAAGCCGTTCTTGAGAACAAGAGAGTGGAGCTGCAGACCGGCGGGAGAGGGCGAGGAGGCTGAGGAGGAGCAGGCTTTGATGAGGAAGGAGAAGGTGAAAGAATCGGTGGGAAGATCAGAGGTGCAGAAAGAGAGCATATGTTGGTAAATTTGGAGGGATTCGAAGGGGAAGGAGCCCAGAGAGTATCTGTAGATGAGGGTGTTCCAAAGAAGGATGCCTCGGCGGCTAACATGATGGCGGTGAAGGCCTGAGGTGACTAAGTGAGAATGGAGTTGGAGAGAAGGTCGCCGGAGGGGATGGTGGCGGAGGAGGGAAATGAGGTAGCGTTCGTGGTCTGGCGTGCAGTGTGAACCGCGTTTGAGTAGGTAGAGGCGGAGAAGGTGGAACGGAACACTATACTGCTTATTGATAAGCCGTGGCATTGGTACAAAAAAATTGCTGGGGAATGAATAAATACGCAGTTATGCCATTAAAAAAGAGTAATGTTATAAGTAGGTCAATTTTTGTTATTAACAGTCACATTTTATTGACATATCAGATAATTTTATTTTCACATCAATATATTATTGTCACCCAGATTTTAAAATCGTTATTGACACACCAAAATAGACATAATTTTAATAATTTGCATAGTCCAAAATATAAAATATATATGATTAATAGTCCAATCAATCTTGTAGAGATGACAACATAAAATATATATAAATATATTGCATAGTCCAAAACGTCACTAGTTTTTCATAGAAAACTGCCTAGTCAATCTTGTAGAGATGACATCACAAATTCAAAAAAAAATCGATCATCCAAAACGCCACTAATATTTCATAGTCCTGCATATATTTGAAACAACTGCAAGTTAACAACATATAAAATATAGATTCATATTAAAAATAACATTTTATACTTTTGTTTTAAAATCATATGTAATAATGAAGATCTAATGCATAATCGACTTCAATACATACATGAGATTTTATGTTAGAAAAATAAATGTTAAAATGAGATATTATGTTGAAAAATTAATTATTTGTTGACTATGAATAACAATAGAAAACGTGCATACCTTAAGAATCAATTAAATTAACGATTTCCTCCTCTTGACTTTATATTGTTCGCATAATAGAAACATTGGAGGGATATCTCTTTTTCAAAGAGGCTAGTATTTTTTGAGGCTTCACACCGGAGGTGTACATCTCTTAACTACCCTTTTTTCTGCATCATCTAATCTACATGCATAATTGTGTGCCTCCAAATGAACAAACTGATAATTATGTGTGCCGCATTTAACATCAATTTTCACTCTTCAACACATGCATTTTTTGACCAAGTAGGAGAAATCGACATTCACATCTCTTCGAACTAGTTTTTCTTAACATACCTCTTTCTTTTTTTATTATCACAGGGAAAACTGAATCTATCACGTCCAATAAAAACCCTAGATTTAGGTCTCCCATCAATTTTGTCTGCTCTTTGGATAGTAGCAACGAATCTCAAACCTTTGGCAACATTACGAACCAACTCAACTAAGCTCTCTTTCATACGAAAAATTCAAGTCTGTAACAAAGTGCATTCCTACATCTATTTCAATGCATTTAGATGGATATTCATTTAATTTGGGAATAATTTCCATCTCACAAATAAGAAGATTCAAGAAATAATTTTTTTTATTTTTCCAAAAAATTTTAAAACAACATTCATCAAATTTACACCACTAAAAATGAAAAAAAAATCTGAACACCCAATACCACATTTGCATTGCATAAGAGAAAAAAAAATTATACCTTAATACTTGAGGATGTCTAATGTTCTCTTTGTTATCGATTCTACTGCCTCGTAGAATGCTCTATTAGGAAAAGATTGGATTCATTCGAATGGTGTAATTCCATCTTCACTTTAGAAAATCACCCTTTTCTGGAAATAAAATGGAGAGATTGAGATGATCATAGCCGATAATAAGCCATTCACAGTGACAGTTGGAAGAAAGGGAGGTGTGCTTCTCCTTTGCCGGCAAAATCCTTAGTACATTATATGGAAGGGGGTGTGAAGGTGACTTACATTGAACGGAGGCGTGCGGCTAGGTCTCACGAAAGGCGGAAGCTTCTCGGCGCTGGCGAACTCCTTTTATGCCGGCGAACTCCTCCTATGCGAGCAAGGTCACGATTTTTGGAAGAAAGGGAGGCGTGCGGGTAGGTCTCGCGAAAGGCGGAGCAGAAACAAGGAAAATAACCGGTGTGCGTTTAATGGAGGGGAGATTATGGTTTTTAAGTTCTTTTGAATTAAATTTAATGTGCTAATATTCTATATTCGTGTGTTTATAACATTGCTCTTAAAAAATCTTATGTATTTGAGATATCTACAATATATATATATATGAATACATATTATATGCGGGCTAGCTTAGGTGCGGGCGTACGGACATGGGGATTTGGGGGTCAAGGAGGCTTCAAATCAAAAAGTGATCAACATGAAAGTTGTTCGGGTCGCCGAGATCTACAACTTTCATGTTGATCACTTTTTGATTTGGAGCCTCCTTGACCCTCGATTTGGGACCCGAAAATTAGAAAATTTTAGGTTTACTGTAGCAGTTTCGCCGCCCAGATTTTTCGGGTCCCAAATCGAAGGTCACGGAGGCTCCAAATCAAAAAGTGTTCAACATGAAAGTTGTTCGGATCGTCAAGATCTATAACTTTCATGTTGATCACTTTTCGATTTGAAGTCGTTTTGACCCTTGCCCGTACGCCCGTTTGCCCGCACATGATATCTCCCCTATATCTCCCCTATATGAATACATATCATATCTCCCCTATATATATATATATATATATATTAAAATTTGCCATACCAAAATAAATAAATAATTTTAAGATTTGTTTCTTTGTCCTGCAACATAGGGCTGAGCATATTATTAGAAATTTGAAAATCGCTCGAAAATCGTTCGAAAATTGAGCCGAATCGGAATCGGTTAAAATTGATTCGACTCAATTTGAGTCGATTCAATTTGACTCGAATCTGATTTCGAGTCGATTTCGAGCCAGCCCTGAATCGCTCGAAATATGATTCGAATCAACTCGAATTAATTTAAAAAATTATGTATTTATTCTTATTTTAAGATTAAAAATAACAAAATTTAAACCTAAATAAAAAGAATGAATATTTTAAGTGTTTCATTTGCTAAATTTATAGGTTGCCAAATTTTATTTTGAGCAAACTAGAAATAAAACGAAAAATTGCTAAATTTCGAGCCGACTTGATTCGATTTCGAGCCGACTCGATTCGATTTTGAGCCGACTCGATTCAATTTTGAGCCGACTCGATTCGATTTCGAGCCAACTCGATTCAATTTCGAGCCGACTCGGAATCGAGCAATTTCGAGTCGAGCCGTTTCGAGTCGAGCCGACTCGACTCAAAATCAATTTCGATTTCGAGTCGATTTCGAGCTGAGTTCGAGTCGAAAATTTCGATTTCAAGCTGAGCCAAAATTGCTCGAACTCGACTCGATATCAGCCCTTCTGCAACATTTATATAATACACTTAAGCTTTGTTTGACACCGGTAATAACGGTCGTAAATCCATGGGTTAAAACATCATTTGTTAAGGATTGTTTAACAAATATCATTCAATTGAACAAAAAAGTGGATGAAGCTCTTTAGGTCAGCGTTAACAAATGACAATTTAATTCCCGGTGTTCTTGACCGCCACTACCGTGTTAAACAAAGCCCAGGAGTTAAATTGTCATTTTTTAACGCCCACCTAAGAAACTTCATCCAGTTTTATGTTTGATGCGGATGAAGCCCCATTTAAAGTCTTGGAGGTGCATTTAACCACTTCCCTCATGATTTCTCATATTTTGGAGATCATGGGTTTGACCGGTCAACCCACTCCCCATGATCTCCAGCACAATAGGAGAAATAATGGAAGCCTCCCATTCAACAACTACCGCCGGTGCCGGCCGCCGCCATCGTCGCCGTCGCCCGCCGTCGCCCGCCGCCCGCGCCCGCCGCCACCGCCCGCCGCCGACGACCGCCTCCGCCCGTCGCCGTCGCCGTCGGCCGTCACGCCTCCGCCGCTTGCAGGTTGGCCACCGTCCGATCACTACAGAGCATCCATCGCCATCCGATCTGCAGGTAACCACCCACTAACCACCAGGTTAGTGGGGGGGACCCACCATAACCACCTCCTGGAGGCTATAAAAGAACTCATAGGGCTCCTCATTTCTCACCTTTTTGCTCCACAGCCTTCTTCTTTCTCAGGCCAGAGCTCCGTCGAACCCCTCCCTCGGGTCATCTTCAAGCCGCCTACGAGCCAGGGGAACGCACAAATCCCCAAGTGCGCAGAGAAGGGAAGAAGACGACTATCACCAGCACTCAAGCACACCAGCCACCAAGCAGCATCCAGCACTCCCTCGGCCCAACCTGTTTCCCGTCTGAGTTAGGAATTCTCTCTCACCACCAAGTTGTAATGAGGAGCGGTCTGTCGCCCTCGATTCTCCAAACATATTGTAACTGCAAGCTGATAGTGGACTTTGACCGGCACAGATCCGGTCACGTTGTTTTTTACCCAGTTGAGGGGTTTTTTCACATTAAAACCTCTTGTGTCAACTTTCTATTTTCATTGACTGTGTGCGCGCTCGACCGTCCCGAGAGCTAAGGCGGTCCAGTTTATTCCGGTCCGACCGGGACGCCGAGTTAGTCAGCAACAGTTTGGCGCCGTCAGTGGGAAACGATCCCCAACATCCTTCAAAAACCAAGACCTTCATCCTCGCAACATTCAAGTTCTGCTTCAATGGCGAAAAGAAGCATCCGCACAGTTGAAGGATCGTCCCAGAAGGACGCACTGAAGCAGCACACTCCCACTCTCTGGTGGACGTGTCGTTGATCGTAGAGGCAGCTTTTGTGTCTATCACCTCCCTCGAGGGGAGAGTTCTACAAATGGAGGAGCAGCAAACTAAAATGCTTTCTCTGCTCAGGAATCTGGGAGCGCCTCCTGCTCCTCCTCTAGCACCAGTTTACCCGCCGCATCCAGATCATTGCAGGGCGCAAGAAGCCCATCAAGGCAAGAGGCACCCGAAGAATACTCTGACGCTGCCAGCCCCACTCACCAGCCTCGTGTAGAAGCTGAAACTGGGTGACACCGCCACAACTTTGGAGACGAGGCCCAACTTCCCCCGCTTGAGTGGTTCACACGGGAAGAAATTCGGGAGGTGATCGCAGAAGAATACCGACAAGCCGACCGATTGGATATTCATACTCGCCGACCACTCTACCAAGGCTCCCCCCTCTCACCACAAATCCTGGATCATCCAATTCCTCATGGTTTCAAGCTGCTGAATATCGAGACGTTCAATGGAACAGACGATCCGCTGGAACATATCAACCACTTCACTACCATTATGAGGATCTACAGCGCGTCAGATCAGTTACTCTGCCAAGTATTCCCAGCCACTCTCAAAGAAAAAACCCGCACATGGTTTCACTCCTTGAGGGCGGGCACCATTGCCAACTTCACAGAGCTAATGAGACAGTTCGTAGATCAGTTTATAGAAAATCGGAGGATCGTTCGCGACCCTTCCCACTTATCAGGTATCCGCCAGAACGAAGGGGAGTCTTTGAAGGACTTCTTCTGCAGGTTCTCTGCAGAAGCTCGCCAAATTTCAGGGGTCAACCCAGAGCTGTTAAAAGTAGTGTACCTTGGGGGTCTCCATCCTAGCGGCTTCTATATAGCATTAATGAGGAAAATCTTCCCTAGCTACCCCGACCTCGTGCACCGTGTAGAGGCGCAGATCGCAGCCGACGAGGCTATTAAAGCTCATTGTCAACAGTTCGACAGCAACCAGAAGCGAAAAAGGGAGAAGGAGCCGGCCCCTCAACACCAAGAAGGAATATTCCAAGAAGAACGTCGGAACGGGCAACGCCGACGTGACTATTAGAGAGATCAGCTGCCCCGGGATTACACACCCCTCAACACCTCCCTAACAAATGTATTTTATGTAATCTAAGGCAACGAGGCGCTCCATAAGCCCAAACCCCTCGCTAAAAATACAATGGACTATACAAAGTACTGCAAGTTCCACCAGGGATGAGGACATGACACAGAAGATTACTCAAAGCTTAAAGAGCAAATTGAGCATCTCGTCGAACAAGGCCTGATAGTTTTACTTTCAAGACAACCTAAACACCTAGAGGGGGGGTGAATAGGTTCTAATTGCTTGTTTATACTTCTAGGCAGAATTCAATAGCAGAAATAAAACATTCAGCACAGCAATCACAGAAATTGAAACATCACAGATTGCACAATGTTTTATAGTGGTTCCCCAAGGTTTGGGTACATCCACTTTCCCCCTTCACCTATCTAGCAGTATGCTAGATTCGGCCAAACTTCCACTATTCTCAGATCCACAGATCCTACAGCTCAAAACCTGGATAGGTTCCTACAACTCAGGCTCAATAGCCCTACCTCAGCCTTGCCTCAAGGCCTACCACTCAGAGAAGAACCTTCTCCTACACTCAGGCAAATAGCCCTACCACTCAGAGATCACCTCTCTTACACTCAGCCTTTATAACACAGGCTTACAACTCAGATCTGTGTAAACAGATCCTACAGAAATTTAGAAAAGATATTTTAATGTCTTGCCTTTGTTGAGAGAGAAGAGGACAAGACACTTCTTGATCAGCTGATGAAATCAACTGAATCTGAGCTTTCTTCAAAGCTTCTTGAATCTGAACTTAGCTGAGTTGATTTCCAAACAGCTTCTTGAGAAACCACTGATGGCTTCCTTCTTCTTCTTCAAGATGACTGGTTCCCTCTCTATCCAACACCTTTTCTGATACTTCAGACTTCTTCTTCTTAGATCTTCTGATGAAGATCTTCTTTAGAGCTTAGCACTTTCTTGAATTGAAACTTCAATAGGATCGTAATCCTTTTTTTCCTTCTTAGATCTTCTCCTTTTTTATTTCCTTCTGAATATGTCTATTTATAGACTTTCTTCATGGTAACCGGCTGATCCGGTTTCTAACTGTTTTCTGACAGGTCTGACAGCTTCAGTTAAACGGTGGCAACCCACAGCTGTCAAGTATTCAAACAGTTCATGTACATTAGCCTTGGACAGCAAAATGTCGAGACAGTCTGTCAGAAAGTGTCGAGACCAATCTGTCTATCTGTGTCGACACAAGTGACTTTGGTGTCGACACAGTCTTTGACGATGTCGACTAAGTTGCCTTTAAGTCGACACAACTTCTTCAGAAAATAACTTGGTCTTGACTCTGCAATGTGTCGACAAAAGTCCTGTGTGTCGACACAGTTGTTGTAGATTCAGAACTCAGTATGTGTCGACTCAGCCTTCAGGTGTCGACACAGCAATCTTCAATTCTGCCAAAATGTGTCGACTCAGTCTTCTGGTGTCGACACAAGCATAGTCGACTTCTGCCAATATGTGTCGACTCAATCTCAAGGTGTCGACACATCCTCCCAGTGTCGACACAGTTGAGGTCGACTATCTTCTTCTGTGAGTCGACTATCTTTCTCTGGTCGATTATCTTTCACTAGTCGACTATCTTTCACTGGTCGACTAACTTTCTCTGGGTGTCGACTATCTTTCACTGTGTCGACACTGCTTCCCAGTGCTGAGGTCGACGATCTTCTTTATGTGTCGACACTGCTTCCCAGTGACGACATAAATGTGATCGACTATTTTTCTCTGTGTCGACACTGATATTCTGAAGTGTCGACACAAATATTTTGAAGTGTCGACACAAATATTCTGAAGTGTCGACACAATTTCTTCAGGTGTCGACACGTGGACTTAGAATATTTTTCTGCATTCTTTAATACTTCTTCACCTGCACATGTCAACTCAAAACAACATCAAATACATCTTGATGTATATCATTGAGCTAAGTTGGGCTTCTTCAAATCAGGTACACATTTTCCAATGTACCCAACAATCTCCCCCTATTTGGAGAAGTCATAACCCTTATAGCCAATGATATACACCATTTATAAAAAGTATAATATGATGATATATAACATAACAGGAATACTTAATATAAACAAAATATAAACAATCCATCACAGAATGAACATTATATGATATCAAACAACATTTTGTTTATAACTTGGTAATGATTGATTACAGAGTTTTACATTTAATGATCAAAACATAACAAAACACTTTGAAAGAACTAAAAATTAAGACTGATCAGGCTCTTTTATGACAATCCCTTTGCCAGATTGAATTTGAGCCTTCACAGGAGCTTCAGAATCTTCAGCTGGTTTCTTGCCTTTTAGCTCAGCTTTCTTCAGAGCTTTTTCCTTGAGCCTTTGCCTTTCAAAATAATGAAAGGGCTTTAGAAAGTACTTGCTCGGCTCCTGAGCATCTGGTGGCAGCCTACCCAGCATGGCTTTTCTTCTAAACTGTACTATTGCCTCTTGCCTGGCTTCATACTTCTGCCATTCCATCTCATTGAACCACTTGCCTCTTTCATGTTGTTGGTCTTTGACAGCCTTCCATGCAGTGAGTATAATATTTCTGGAAGTAGGACTCCACTGCTCAAAGTCTGGCTTAAGTTCAGCCTGCTCTCTAAATCTTTTCTTAGATAGTAGAGCATCTTGCTGTTCTTTCAAAGTAGCCTCAGGCTTATCTACTTTCCTAATAACAACCCTGTGAACCTCCTTTGGAGGACTATACATTCCTTGAACTTGCTGATCAATCATATCAAAATCTGGAGGAGGGTAAATGACTTGGGCAACCTCAGGTTGATTGCCTTCAAGTAGACCTGTTTGTATTCCTGACTCAGCCACCATAACATCATCACACAAAGGTGGATATCCCAATGTGGCTCGAATACTATTGGTCACCCATTTAGTGTGCTCTGAGCCTGCATGAACTAACAACCTCTCCCCATTTATGGCTTCTCTAGTAATATGATCTCTTAGATTTTCCTTCTGAAATCTGATTTGTCCATCCAGATAATTCACACCCTCTTTAAAAAATGGTTTTAACTTTAGAAGCTTGTCAGATATGTCCTTTTGAGAGGTAGTGATAGCAGTTTTAACAGAATCAATAGCAGCTTGAAAGTTCTTATCAAATTCTTCCATTTCCTTTGCTCTAGCTGCAGGCAGACCTGAAATAGTCTTTTTCAATTCATTAATGATCTCATGATGAGATTCAGTTAAATTGTCATTCATCCTTATCTGATTTTCCAAAACATAGCTTTGCTTTAAAGCAATATCATCCACTTTAGGGATGATGGACTGCTGTTGTTTTGCCAAATATACCACAACATTACCTCTCTTATGGAAGCAATCTGTCATCTCCTTCTTATGCATATTGACTTCAAATCGAATAGACTTTATATCCTGAGCCAGGTCAAATTGCAGGACTTGTTGTTCTCATCAACATATTTTTCAATAGCCACTCTGTGTTCATCTAATTTCATGACTTGTAAATCGACCATAAACTTGTTATAATCAAATTTAGAAGGAGTGTGATGTGTTGTAGGCTGTAGAGCCTTCTTATAGCTCTTGCTCCTTCTCTTGAAGACCATAAGTTTTCTCTTCTTAGCCATCCTGGCTTCTTCATTCTCAGAATCAGAAGTACTATCAATTTGAACTCTCTCTTTGGGAGGAGGAGGAACATCTGCTTCAGTGTCATGTTGTTCAGCCTCAACATGCACAGGCTCCCCCTCAATTGCTTGCTCCACTTCCATTCTATCAGTAACTATTTCATCATTTGGAAATAACTCATCTAGAGTATATTCCTTCTGGGCTGGAACATCTGCAGTATTCAAATCTTGAGATAAATCAATTTGAGCTTCCTCTTGCACTTGCTCAGACAGCTTCTCCCCCTGTACTTGTTCAGTATTGGTGATGTCCTGGGCAGGTGAGGACACTTGCTTCCCCTGGACCTGTGCAGAAATAGAAATATTAGAAACGTCTTGTGTAGGAAAATACACCAGCTCCCCCTGCACCTGTACCTGGTCATGAGTAGATACAACTTGTGTAGGTGAATAAACTTGCTGAGCTGGTATTCTTACTTGTTCTCCTTGAATTGCAGGTACAGTGGCATCCTGAACTTGTGTAGAAGCAGGCTGATCTTCAACCTCTTGTCTTACTTGCTCTTCTTGTGGGTGCTCAGTACTGGTAGCATGACCTGGGGATTTTTCAGGTGAATCCTGCCTTTCCACTTCAGGCATCTCTTTGGTCAGGACCCTATCCCATCTGGAAAACAATCTCATGTCCATCCTTCTCATGTGATTAATTTTTGTTCCAGGTAGTTGTTGCATAATATCAGGAATCTCCTTAGTTAGGTATATACTCATTATTCTAGCCAGATTTGGCTTCTTGATTCCTTCCTTAATCTTTTCAAAGATTACAGTTGACCAATCTGTTGGAATTGTAAACACAATCCTGGTCATGAGGCTGGACATATAGGAGGAAATCCTATCATGTCCACCTGGCTTGCACAGAATTACTTTGCCAACCACCTCAGACAGGAACTTGCCCTGTTGATTCATTCCTTTCCTGTTGAAAGCAGCTCCAATTTTCATGGTGGAATCCAATCCACACCATTGAAGAGTTCCCTTGATTTAGAAGCAGGGACGTCCTCTTCGTTCTCAATTATAGGTAATTGTAGAATTGTTCTTAACTTACTTGGAGTAATTTCCACTGTTGACCCATGAACTGTGAATTTTATCTCGTGACTTTCAGAATCTACAGATGCAGAAGTAAAGAACTCATTCACCTCCTTCTTCCATATCTTAGATGGTTCTGAGACCAGAAATTCTAATCCCGAGTCGGAGAGGAGAGAGATAACCCTGTGAACATCTGGTGGGGCATCAGCAAAGGCCTGGCGCACCAACTCATATCCTTCATTTACGTTATCTTCAATTTTTGGCGCCATAGATCAGTCGAGAAAGCTTGAAAGATGAGAGAAAGAGAGAGAGAGGGAGAATGTCGACACAGGGATTCAGTCTCGAAAACCTTGTAAGCGTGTCAACAGAATGAGATTTTGACCTATTTATACCTTCTGTTTAAAGAAGATCAAAAGTCGCCAAAAACAGACTATAAGTGTCGACACAGATGGAATGTGTCGACACAAGCTTCTATTGTCTCGACTTCAAGTCCGTCTATTATGTGTCGACACCAATTTGTGGATATGTCGACACCTGAGATATATAGTAGAGCATCAGAAATTCTGTGTCGACTCTTAGTATAAGTGTCGACACAAAATCTGTAAGTGTCGACACCACTATCCTGGTGAAGTCGACACTACATTCCTGGATAAGTCGACAATAAGATTCTTAAGTGTCGACACATATTTTCTGTGTCAACACAATATCTCTGACTTGTCGACATTACTACCCTGAGTCGACACATTATTACTGAATATGTCGACACCATCTTACTTAGCCAATTTCTGTTTGTTCAACACAACTTATAAGTACTACAAAGTACTTGATACTACTTCAATGTGTCTTTATATCACTTGAATGTTTTGTTACCACTTCAACTTCATTGTTGATGATTTTGTGATTACACTAATCAATGGTTAACATACCTAATTCAATTTTAAATTTATTGAATTTGGTCTCATCTAGGGGCTTAGTAAACACATCTGCTATTTGATAATCTGTTTTGACAAATTCCAATGAGATGTCTTCTTTTTCTACATGTTCTCTAAGAAAATGGTATTTAATTTCTATATGCTTAGTTCTACTATGAGAAACAGGATTATTAGCAATAGAAATTGCACTCTTAGAATCACACAAAAGAGGTGTTCTACTTACTTGAATACCATAATCCTTAAGTTGATGTTGCATCCATAATAGCCGTGCACAGCAGCTTCCAGCAGCAACATACTCAGACTCAGCTGTGGAAATTGCCACACTGGTCTGCTTCTTACTACTCCATGATATTAGTCTTCCTCCCAGGAATTGACAAGTACCTGTAGTACTCTTCCTATCCTCTCTACATCCTGCAAAATCTGCATCTGAATAGCCTGTTAGTAGAAAATCTCTATTCCTAGGGTACCAAAGACCTAGATTAGGTGTGCCCTTAAGATATCTCAGAATCCTTTTGACTGCAGTATAATGAGACTCTTTAGGGCAGGCTTGGTACCTAGCACAGACACATGTAGCATACATAATATCTGGTCTACTAGCTGTGAGATATAGTAGAAAACCAACTATTCCTCTATACAAAGTCTCATCAACAGGTTTACCTGCATCATCTTTGCATATAGGCATACTTGTCCCCATAGGAGTTTTCATGATGGAGGATGACTCCATACCATACTTCTTGATTAATTCTTTAGTAAACTTTGACTGGGATATGGATAAGCCATCATCAGTCTGTCTTACTTGGAGTCCCAAGAAGAACTTCAGTTCCACCATACTGCTCATCTCAAACTTCCCTTGCATAAGTTTGGCAAACTTTTTACAAATGTTGTTTTCAGTAGATCCAAAGATTATGTCATCAACATAGATCTGAACTAAGATGATCTTGCCTTTGGATTCCCTAAGGAATAGAGTTTTGTCAATTTTTCCTCTTGAGAATTTATTCTCAATAAGGAAAGTAGACAGGGTTTCATACCAAGCTCTTGGGGCTTGCTTTAACCCATACAAAGATTTTTTAAGCTTATAAACATAATCAGGTTTGAGAGGATCTACAAAACCTGATGGCTGCTCTACATATACTTCTTCTTTAAGATCACCATTCAGAAATGCTGACTTCACATCCATCTGGTATACCTTGAAGTCTTGATAGACTACATAGGCAAGGAATATTCTGATTGCCTCCAGCCTTGCTACTGGAGCAAAGGTTTGATCAAAGTCAATCCCTTTTTCCTGTCTGTATCCTTTTGCAACCAATCTTGCTTTATTCTTCACTATTATTCCACTTTCATCTAGCTTGTTCCTATAGATCCATTTTGTGCCAATTATATTGTGACCTCTTGGTTTAGGAACAATCTCCCAGACATTGCACCTTCTGAATTGATTCAGCTCCTCTTGCATAGCATCAATCCAGTGCTGGTCTTGGATAGCTTCTTCAAACTTCTTAGGCTCCATTTGTGACAGGAAACTTGAATGTAGAACTGTGTTTTGATTTCTGCTTCTAGTTTGCACCCCCTGTCTTGGATCACCTATTATCTGATCAGCTGGATGATCTCTTAAATGTCTTGTAGCTGGAGGAAGATTCCCTTCTGGTTGAACATCTCCAGCTCCTTCATTTAGCTGAATCTCTTGGTTTTCATCAGCTTCTATAGTGTCTTGTTCTCCCCCTGGACAGAAGCCTTCATTTTCCAATGCTCCATCTTCCTTTGATACTTCAGTAATGGAGAGATTGTCCATACTTTTGTTTATACCTGTTGAGTCATTTGATCTACAAGACAACTCACAGTTGATTAATCTTGTTTCATCAAACACAACATGCACAGATTCTTCAACAACTTGAGTAGTCAAGTTGAAGACTCTATAGGCCTTACTATTTGTGCTATACCCAACAAATATCCCATCCTGGGATTTGGCAGCAAACTTAGTCAAATATGACTTGCCATTGTTAAGTATATAACACTTGCAACCAAAGATCCTAAAGCAAGATAGATTTGATTTTCTGCCTTTCACAATCTCATAGGGAGTCATTTTGTGGCTTTTGGTGATAGTAGCCCTATTGATTACATGACAAGCTGTGTTAACTACCTCAGCCCAAAAATATTCTGGGAGAGAGGTGTCACTCAACAGAGTTCTACCTGCTTCAATTAATGTTCTATTCTTTCTTTCAGCAATTCCATTTTGCTGAGGTGTTCTAGGTGAGGAGAACTCTTGGAAAATCCCAAAGTCTTTACACAATTTTGTTATGCTTTCAGATTGAAACTCAGTACCATGGTCACTTCTGATTTTGACCACTGTACTATTCAATTCATTCTGAATTTGCTTTACAAAATTAAGTAATACACTTGGGGTTTCAGATTTCTGTCTCAGAAAGAACACCCATGTAAATCTAGAATAGTCATCTACAACCACAAGAGTGTAGACTTTCCTACCTAGACTGTGAACTGGTATAGGACCAAAAAGATCCATATGCAAGAGGTATAAGCACCTCACAGAATCCTTGTTTTCAAGTCTTTGAAAGGAGGATTTTGTCTGCTTGCCCTTTTGACAAGCTGAGCATATCCCTTCCTTTATACACTTAACTTGAGGTTCATTCCTCTCTAACTCTTTGCTAAAGAGTTGGCCAATTGTCTTGTAGTTTAGATGAGCCAATCTCTTGTGCCACTTAACACAATGAGAAGCATTGTCATCGGCTACAAGACAGATGGAAGAAGCCTTATTCTTACATTCAAAATTAAGATAATATACATTTCTCTTCCTATACCCAGTCAATATGATCTTTTGATCACTTGACCTTTTGATATGACATCCATCTTTAACAAATGAAATGTCATATCCTAAATCACTTAGCTGGCTTATGCTTATTAGATTATGTTTCAAACCTTTTACATAAGCCACTTGAGTGATAGTAATTAGGTTAGAAGAAATGTTACCAAACCCTTTGATGACTCCTTTTTCAGATCCACCAAAGATCACTTTAGGTCCATCTTTGACAGATGAATACTCCTTCAGCAGCCCCTTTGTTCCAGTCATGTGCCTGGAACAACCACTATCCAAGTACCATATAGGGGCATGGTTACTTGGATTCACCTACAACACAGATTTACTTACCCTTAGAACCCAAGCAAGTCTTGGGTCCTTGGTTCAAGTTAGCATAAACAAAGCTACCATTATTTCTTCTAACAAGTAGACTATTGTTCTTTCTAACACTTGTGTTATACCAGCAGTCTAGTGCAAAATGGCCTCTCTTGCCACAGCACCAACATTCAAACTTATTGTATCTAGATCTAGATACATCCTTGTCAGAAGAATTTCTGTTCATTGCTGGTGCTGCAGCAACTTCACCTACTGATTTCTTAAAACCATTGGGTTTATGACCATAGGTAGGCCTGCTTGCATTTACACCCTTGTTCTTCAGAACATTAGTCTTAATATGACCTTGAATATCTTCATGATCATATTTGTTAGAAGGCACTTCCACCTTACTAAACTTTATGGGGACTGAAAGGTTTAGTGACTGAACAGGAGCTTTGCCTTTCCTCTTGAATCTGCCAGCCCTGGAGTTACCTTTAAATCCTAATCCAGCCTTACCCTTTTGAGTGACAAATTCATCTATCAAGGGTAAGACAGATTTTGGCTTAGAGTAACTAGCCACTAAATCCCTTTCAATTCTGAGTCTGGCCTCCAGACTCTTCACTTGATCATTAGTATAATTAATTGTGCCCATCTGAATAATAGTTATATTCTTCAGCTTGGCAATTTCATTTAATTTTTGATCAATAACTTTCTCTAACTCAGTTGTAGCAACCCTTAGTTCAGCAATTTCCTGAGCCTGAGATTTAACCAAGTTCTTGCTTTTCTTAAGGGCCTGCAACAAGTCCTCATACTTGTCTATCAATTGATAGACATCTCCTTCAGATTCAGATGCATCTACATCACTTGATGCAGATGTAGCTGCTTCTTCACTTGTACTACAAACAGATGTAATAGAAGGACATTGTACCTTATTAGGACCAGACTGATTCTGGCATATGTCCTCTTCTGATCCTGCCATCAGCCCCATATACTGATGATCCTTTTGTTCATTGATGGAGTCTAGCAACTGCAGAAACTCCTCTTCTTCAGATGCAGCATATAGTCCAATATATGCTTCAGCTTCAGATTCTGACTCTGAAGTTGACTGGTCTGTTAGACTCTTATCTTTCTTTGCAACAAAGGATTTCTCCTTCTTGCCTTTCTGATGAGTCTTCTTCTTGTCTGAAGACTCCTTTCTCTTATCAGGACAGTCAGCCACTACATGTCCAGGCCTATTGCAACAATAGCAGACAATCTTTGAAGTAGTGGCTTTGCTGGGCTTTGATCTGCTCTTCTCTTTCCTTGATGACCTTTTCTTCTGATAATAGTCATCAACTTGCTGTGATGTGGAAGGCCTAGACTTCCATTGCTTTTTTTTAAAGAATCTCTGGAATTGCCTTGTGAATGCAGCAAAGTCTGCATCTGAATCACAGCTTTCTGAACCCTTATCTGAATTTTCAGAACTATCTTCTGCAACTTCCTTAGGAGGAGATGGTGATTTCCTCCTATTCTTTCTAGTGGCTTCTGCATTGAATGCCACAGTCTTTTCTCTATGCTCTCCTCTTGAATTCTTTTCCTCCTCCTTCCTCACCATAAGTTGCATTTCATAGGATAGCAACTTTCCAAACAAGGTGGGAGGAGAGATCTCTGCCAATTTAGCCACTTCTCTTATGGCACAGATCTTTGTGTCCCAATCCTTTGTTAAGGATCTCAAGAATTTGTCATTTAGTTCATAAGTACTGAAGACTCTTCCATAGGACATAAGCTCATTCACAATTCTATAGAATTTCTTGTAGCACTCAGTTATGCTATCAGATTTTCCTTGTCTAAAACTTTCATACTCCTGATTGAGCATAGATTTCCTGTCCTGCCTTACTTCTTCAGATCCCTTCATATAGACAATCAATGTGTCCCACATCTCTTTGGAGGTCTTGCAGTGAATCAGATTCTGAAATGTTGAATCATCTATGGCACAAACAATAATGTTCTGAGCTCTTTTATCCATGGTTGCCAAGATGATTTCATCCTTGGTCATTTCTGAATAACTCTTTGGAGTTTGGATATTTGCATCAACAACTGATACCTTCATTGGAATGAAGGGGCCTTCCTATACTGTGATGTAAATCCTTGGGTCAGATGCCTCCATAAACAATCTGACTCTTTCTTTCCAAATTCCAAAAATTTCTTTCTTGCATATGGGTAATTTCATAGACCCTAGCTCCTTATGATTCTCACCAGAACCCATCTTTTTGAATCTTGATTCTACCTTTCAGATCTACCTCAGACTGTTAAGTCCTTTTTGAGGAACCTCCCTCTGATACCACTTGATAGTTTTACTTTCAAGACAACCTAAACACCTAGAGGGGGGGTGAATAGGTTCTAATTGCTTGTTTATACTTCTAGGCAGAATTCAATAGCAGAAATAAAACATTCAGCACAGCAATCACAGAAATTGAAACATCACAGATTGCATAATGTTTTATAGTGGTTCCCCAAGGTTTGGGTACATCCACTTTCCCCCTTCACCTATCTAGTAGTATGCTAGATTCGGCCAAACTTCCACTATTCTCAGATCCACAGATCCTACAGCTCAGAACCTGGATAGGTTCCTACAACTCAGGCTCAACAGCCCTACCTCAGCCTTGCCTCAAAGCCTACCACTCAGAGAAGAACCTTCTCCTACACTTAGGCAAATAGCCCTACCACTCAGAGATCACCTCTCTTACACTCAGCCTTTATAACACAGGCTTACAACTCAGATCTGTGTAAACAGATCCTACAGAAATTTAGAAAAGATATTTTAATGTCTTGCCTTTGTTGAGAGAGAAGAGGACAAGACACTTCTTGATCAGCTGATGAAATCAACTGAATCTGAGCTTTCTTCAAAGCTTCTTGAATCTGAACTTAACTGAGTTGATTTCCAAAAAGCTTCTTGAGAAACCACTGATGGCTTCCTTCTTCTTCTTCAAGATGACTGGATCCCTCTCTATCTAACACCTTTTCTGATACTTCAGACTTCTTCTTCTTAGATCTTCTGATGAAGATCTTCTTTAGAGCTTAGCACTTTCTTGAATTGAAACTTCAATAGGATCGTAATCCTTTTTTTCCTTCTTAGATCTTCTCCTTTTTTATTTCCTTCTGAATATGTCTATTTATAGACTTTCTTCATGGTAACCGGCTGATCCGGTTTCTAACTGTTTTCTGACAGGTCTGACAGCTTCAGTTAAACGGTGGCAACCCACAGCTGTCAAGTCTTCAAACAGTTCCTGTACCTTAGCCTTGGACAGCAAAATGTCGAGACAGTCTGTCAGAAAGTGTCGAGACCAATCTGTCTATCTGTGTCGACACAAGTGACTTTGGTGTCGACACAGTCTTTGACGATGTCGACTAAGTTGCCTTTAAGTCGACACAGCTTCTTCAGAAAATAACTTGGTCTTGACTCTGCAATGTGTCGACAAAAGTCCTGTGTGTTGACACAGTTGTTGTAGATTCAGAACTCAGTATGTGTCGACTCAACCTTCAGGTGTCGACACAGCAATCTTCAATTCTGCCAAAATATGTCGACTCAGTCTTCTGGTGTCGACACAAGCATAGTCGACTTCTGCCAATATGTGTCGACTCAATCTCAAGGTGTCGACACATCCTCCCAGTGTCGACACAGTTGAGGTCGACTATCTTCTTCTGTGAGTCGACTATCTTTCTCTGGTCGACTATCTTTCACTAGTCGACTATCTTTCACTGGTCGACTAACTTTCTCTGGGTGTCAACTATCTTTCACTGTGTCGACACTGCTTCCCAGTGCTGAGGTCGACGATCTTCTTTATGTGTCGACACTGCTTCCCAGTGACGACATAAATGTGATCGACTATTTTTCTCTGTGTCGACACTGATATTCTGAAGTGTCGACACAAATATTCTGAAGTGTCGACACAAATATTCTGAAGTGTCGACACAATTTCTTCAGGTGTCGACACGTGGACTTAGAATATTTTTTTTGCATTCTTTAATACTTCTTCACCTGCACATGTCAACTCAAAACAACATCAAATACACCTTGATGTATATCATTGAGCTAAGTTGGGCTTCTTCAAATCAGGTACACATTTTCCAATGTACCCAACAAAGCACCTTGAGGAGATTCTTACGGGGATAAGCACTGAGTCCACTGACTAAAAATCGACCAACTGCTTGCTAGAACGGATTGGGGGGCAACCCCTTGGTCGACTGGCCCAAAAAAGGGCTTCGTACCTATCAGCGAGGCTCTGCCCATTGTAGTGTTTATCAATTTTACATCCCTATGAATTCTTCATATACATTTCCACAAGAGCAGTCTCACGACTGTAATTATAAAAATGTTAAAGTTTTCCCATTTCAGGCCTATAGATGGAGAGCATCATCCGTGTAGTTTGAAATGCGCACTTACTTCGCCCAAGTGCGAAGGCGTCCATTTACCCTTAAAGAAACTACCTACAGGCAGCACGCTCCTCACAACAACTACCTCCGGGCAGCGCGCTCCACACAATAACTACCTCCGGGCAGTGCGCTCCCCACAGCAACTGCCTCCGGGAAGCGTGTTCCTCACAGCAACAGCCTCCGAGCAGCGAGCTCCTCACAGCAACAGCCTCCGGGCAGCGCGCTCCTCACAGCAACTGCCTCCGGGCAGCATGCTCCTCACATCAACAACCTCCGTGCAGCGCGCTCCTCACAGCAATTGCCTCCGGGCATCGCGCTCCTCACAGCAACTGCCTCCGGGCAGCGCGCTCCTCACAGCAACTGCCTCTAGACAACACGCTCTTTACCACATCTGCCTCCGGGCAGTGCGTTCCTTGTTATGCCTCGATCGAGTATTAACAATCTCCAGCAATTGGTCCATAGCCAACTAATCCGCGAGCCCGACTTGTGCAAAACTCCCCGTGGGGGCTTGCCCCCCTCACTACAAGTCGTGATTACAACCTGCGCAAACCAAACCATGAGTCAGCCTCACGCAAACTAAGCTGCGACTACAACCCACGCAAAAGTAATGCCACAAGTCAAACTTACAAACATAAAAGCACTTACCACTTCATTCATCGCCTTCAAAGAAGAAGATATAATCGAAGATGCTGCCTCTGCAGGGAAAGACTGGAGGGAAGATGAACCAAGCACCTACACCTCGGGAAGCGAACTGCCATGGCCACCGGAAGGGGAATCATCACTCGGAGAAGACGAATAAGGCACCGTACTCCCGCCACCTTGGGAAACTATAATGGCCTTCCGTTCCCGGCTACCACACAAAGACATCGCAGCGATCCGCCCAGAGACTGAAGAAATGTCGCATTGCAGCAAGCGCTTCTCCTCCACAAGCGAGAAGATGCTGAACAAGCGATTGAACAATTCACGGGGCTCAAAAAACCCCAACACCGGGGAAAATTCCCGCTCCTTCCCCTTCTAGCAGCGACAATAATTCGGGAGCGAATTCCAAACCTCTGGTAAGCCCCAAAGGTTACTGTTGTATCCGAAAAGGGTGTTCCCGTGACGACGGTCTATCCGAGCCTCGAGCGCGAGCCAACTCTTGTTGCTATGAATCTCAAGACGCTCCCCACCATCAGAGCGTACATCACACTAATCTCGAAAGCACTCCAAAGAAAGTCTCCCGCCATGCTCACAGAAGAAAACAACCATGCCCTTAAGGCGCACTATTCCCAACAAGGTAAACTTGGAGATCGGCACCCCGCAAAATTTCAAGATCTCGATCACCTCCTCGCAAGGTGGGAATCAGAAGCCAGACCTCAAAGTACTCTCACAGACCGTTAGCCAGCCTGGGGGGGGGGATTTTGCACTCTCTCCTCGACATGTGGAATTTTCACCTCCAAATCAGCAGGAAGCCCGAGGGGGGGGGGGGATTTTGCACTCTCTCCTCGACATGTGGAATTTTCACCTCCAAATCAGCAGGAAGCCCGAACCTCTTTCTCCAAATGAATATTTGGTCCTCGGTAAGAGAGGAGCGCAGACACAGCGGTCTTGTTGATGACGATGATGTTGATGCGGCCGTTGATCCCCGTCATAGAGAGTTCATGGATTGGGACGATTGATGTCGCAAGCTCGAAGATGGGAGTCTACCACGACGATTCATCGCCAACGCCGCCGCCACTGCATGTTTTGCTCGACGTCCATCGCCGCCAATAAAAAAAATATATAATTATAAATTACATAATTATTATTATATATTTTATCATTTATATTTTAAGCAATTCTGTTTTTAGTATTTCATTTTATGTATGATGGGTGCTTATAACCATCAATTGTTATTTTTATTTCATGTTATTAATTATTGTATTTGTTATGTCATGATGGATGCATATAACCATCATGAGTTGTTTAATTTTCAAGGGTGGAGATTGAGTGGTGTAGCCTATATATAGGTCATGTCATGAAGGATTTTATAGAGAATGAATGAAAAATTAAAACCCTAATCTTGCTTTGAGAATTCCGTCCTCCTCTCCTCTCCTCCTCTCCAAAATTTTGGCCATCCTTCTTTCTCCCCTCTCTTGGTCGCCAGCCACCCCTCCTCCTCCCTCTCCCTCCTCTCTTGTATTCGGCCCCCTTGTATTTCTTCCCCTCCCAAAACCCTAGCCGACCACCTCCTCCCTAGCCGCCATCCTCTCCTCCTCCTTGCCTCTCTCTCGGCCACCCACTTCCACTACAAAACTCGAGCCACCATACCTCCCTCCAACCCGAGTCACCCCACCCTAAGGGGGAACCTCCTTCATCTCCCCAAATCCGGCCACCTTCACAAATACCAAAACCCGTCGGCCACCCTCACATCTCCCCTAGCCGCCACCTCTCCATCATTCTTGATGAGAAATATTCCACCACCTTTTCTCTCTCCAACTTTCCTTATATATTTTGGATTTCCATATTCTCCCCTTCTAGGGTTTTGCAAAAAGGAAAACGGAGAGCATCTTCATCGTCTGGTGCGGATCCGAGGAATTGCGTGGGAAATAGAAAATCACCCACCATCGTGAGCGCTTCCTCCACTCATCTTGTGGACGAATCTTTCTTGAGATTGGGTAACGATTTTCTTAAACCTCTTTGTGTGATTTCTTCTATAATATTTGTGAGATTGTGGTGGAATAGAAGGCTGGTAATTAGCCATGATTTATATTTAATATTGTGCGTAATTAAAATCTAAATTTCAAGCATTATTTTCCCGAATATTTTTCATAAAATTGGAGCGGGTAAATTTCGTGAACACTTGTAGAAATCGATTTCCTTAGCCTTGATTTCTTCGGTGTTCAAGTGATTTGGTAACCCTCATATTAATTAGTTTTTTGGGATTGATTTTTGACTTAATTTTAAATCACTAATTTAGCCCAGATTTTCTTTTATTGGAATTGTGAATTATTTGCGTATAATTTAATTTGAATAGCTAATTGTCCGGATTGTGTGGGTCCTTTTCGCTTGAGCGAACATTGGCCTATAGCCCTTGTTCAATCTATAAAGGGGGTAACAACCTTTTGCGTTGTGTGATGTTGAAAATAGTGTCATTAATTGCTTGACTTATCGATAGTGCTAAGTAGAGAAACCGCATGCTAGATATTTATTTTAATTGTCAAACCTAAGAGTGCATAGTTTAACCCGTCGAAACCATGAGCCTGCATCAATTTGGTATTAGAGGGAGGTTCACGTCAATTCCCTAATTTGCACTCTCTTCCTTTTATTAATTCGCCGACATGCACTTACACGTTTCCTTTGCCAAAACAATAAAAAAAAATTTTAATTGTTGGTCTGCAAATAGCGGTCTATATTTTTATTTTTTCAACAAAATTCAAAAATAAATTTATTTAATAATCCTCATAATTTTTCCAGCAAGAAAATCCAAAATTTTATTTATTACCTTAGTTATTAAGCAGGAATAAATCTATCTTTCCAATATTTATTTGGGTCAGAGTCTTTTATTCACTGCATGTGCACCAGATTCGAGTAGAATTTTCTGTCCCGTCGCCACTAGAAAATGGCCTATGACGTGTATGCTAGAAGACAAGCACCCACTTATGACGGTTATGACTATTTGTATGCTAAAGTCGTGGCTAAACATACCACAGTCTTGTCTTTATACCATAGGAATACCAACCGTCCTCACGCTTATCCTCCCACTAGAATTGAGGCACCTACTTATGATAGTTTAGGGTGTTCCCAAGTTTTCCTAGATTGGGTTAAGGAAATAGAGTGCTACTTTGAGTGGTACAAATGGACTGACGCGGATAAGGTGCGAGTGGCGAGAATAAAGTTGTTAGGTAAAGCTAAGATATTTTGGTTGAATGAGGAACGACGTCTGAGAGCCGAGAACGGTAAATTACTTATTGGTTGGGCAGACATGAAGGCCATGCTGATGGAACAGTACGTCCCGACGTACCATCGAACTCAAATGTTAGATGATTTGGCTACCATTAAATAAGGGAATAAGTCGGTCTCTGATGTTGATGTAGTATCTCTTGATTCTGAGGATGATCCCATAGGTGAGAGTATTCCGACATGTACGTTAGTGCCCGACAATTCTGATAAGTCAGAAATTGAGAGTGGATACCCTAGTGATTTATAAGACGATGTATGGGATGATTACATTCCGATCTGTGAGAGTATTACGTTGTCTATTACGTGCCCTACTAGCATTGTGTCTGTCCACCCTAATATTGAGGGCCCTCTCTTGGATATGATCCCCATCGTGTTAGAGCCTACGATTACACCTACTGAGATTATATCTGAGTTATCTTAGGAGCCTGAGAGTGAGGATGTTCCTATTATTACTGTGGATAAGTTACGATCTGAGGGAAGGGTAACTTTGGATGATACTGTTGTTGTATACCCGGATGAGAGTTCTTTGATGTCGATACCGTTAGGTGAAATTTTTACTAATTCGGATTTTATCCCGGGTTTGATCTTATCGACCATTCCCTCTATTTATTTACCCACATTAGTTGACTTGTTAGGACGTGGAACCGGTAGACTTAGTCCGAATTTTTGTGTCACGCCCACTTTATTAGTTCCTACATTGGCGTTGTATCAGCGTATAAATATTACTTTGTTGAGCGCACTAGTATTTGTACTTTTCACCGCACCTCATAAACATGATTACGCGTCACTTTTGACAGCTCATTTTTCTGTGTCCTACTACGGTTTTGTCCTCTACTGCGACTGATTCTGATTCTTTGGCAATAGTGCCTCTGGTTGTGGTGTCCCCTATACATACTTATATACCACATCCGGTTGCACGCATTTATTAGTGACTTTAGTTGGGTCTATTGAGTTGTATTGCTCGCACATCTTTTCACATCCGGGAGCGTCCAATTCAAGTGTTTATGATGAGCAGTTCACCTTGGCATATCTTTATGCCAAGCGTAAAAATATTAAGGGTAAAATTAAGACTGCGGTTTTAGAGCCCATTAAATTCATCTCTGATTATAAGGCTACCGTGCCACCTGACTTAACCCCCTTATCCTTCGCATTTGGGTCTAGTCATGTAGCACATGGATTCTCTCCTCATGTATCTTGGACGTTAGTGATTCATTTTAAGTTATGTCGTATGCATTTTCACTCCTTTCCGAGACCGTCCGACGCTAGAATTAGTGATTTGGGTTTAGTCTGGTCAGTCCTCGAGCGGATGCCTTCTGGCTCCTTTAATAAATTAATACGTAGGAACGCCGACCCATCCATGATTATGAAGAACGTCGGATTTCATGTTTTTATTTCAGATTTTTATACGACATAGGATGTTTCACTTTATTTCAAGTTTCTGTACTTTTTACTGTACGTCTCTATTCCACTTGAGTGCCTTTCTCCGTCGTTTCCTCCTACCACTAAATATTCTCTTGGGTTGGGGAATGTTAGTATTGTAGTATCTAATTTCCACATGGACTCCTTGGTTCTTGAACCGGATGGTAAGATTCAAGTTAATTTTCTTTTGCCTAACACCATATCGAGTTTTGCTATGTGATGTTCATGCTACTACGACACGGATTGTGGGGCCAGATTTGCCCCATGTTGCTGCTGCTTTCAACGGTTCCCCCCTCACGGGCCACTCATTGGTGATGAGTAATTTTGAGTGGGGGAGGATTGATGACGACGATGCTGATGCGGCTGTTGATCCCCATCATAGAGAGTTCGTGGATTCGGACGATCGATGCCGCAAGCTCGAAGATGAGAGTCTACCACGATGTTTCTTCGCCAACGCCGCCGCCACTGCATGTTTTGCTCGACGTCCTCCGCCGCCAATAAATAAAATATATAATTATAAATTACATATTTATAATTATATATTTTATCATTTTTATTTTAAGCAATTCTATTTTTAGTATTTCATTTCATGTATGATGGGTGCTTATAACTATCAATTGTTATTTTTATTTCATGTTATTAATTATTATATTTGTTATGTCATGATGGATGCATATAACCATCATGAGTGGTTTAATTTTCAAGGGCGGAGATTGAGTTGTGTAACCTATAGATAGACCATGTAAAGAAGGATTTTATAGAGAATGAATGAAAAATTAAAACCCTAATCTTACTTTGAGAATTCCTTCCTCCTCTCCTCTCCTCCTCTCCAAAATTTCGGCCATCCTTCTTTCTCCCCTCTCTTGGCCGCCGGCCACCCCTCCTCCTCCCTCTCCCTCCTCTCTTGTATTCGACCCCCTTGTATTTCTTCCCCTCCCAAAACCCTTGCCGACCACCTCCTCCCTAACCGTCATCCTCTCCTCCTCCTTGCCTCTCTCTCGGCCACCCACTTCCACCACAAAACCCGAGCCACCATACCTCCCTCCAACCCGAGCCACCCCACCTTAAGGGGGAACCTCCTTCATCTCCCCAAATCCGGCCACCTTCACAAACACCAAAACCCGCCGGCCACCATCACCTCTCCCCTAGCCGCCACCTCTCCATCAATCTTGAAGAGAAATATTCCACCACCTTTTCTCTCTCCAAATTTCCTTATATATTTTGGATTTTCATATTCTCCCCTTCTAGGGTTTTGCAAAAAGGAAAACGGCGAGCGTTTTCATCGTCTGTGCGGATCCAAGAAATTGCGTGGGAAATAGAAATTCACCCACCATCGTGAGCGCTTCCTCCACTAATCTTGTGGACAAATCTTTCTTGGGATTGGGTAACGATTTTCTTAAACATCTTTGTGTGATTTCTTCTATAATATTTGTGAGATTGTGGTGGAATAGAAGGTTGGTAATTAGCTCTGATTTATATTGAATGTTGTGCGTAATTAAAATCTAAATTTCAAGCATTATTTTCCCGAATATTTTTCATAAAATTGGAGCAGGTAAATTTCGTGAATACTAGTAGAAATCGGTTTCCTTAGCCTTGATTTCTTCGGTGTTCAAGTGATTTGGCAACCCTTATATTAATTAGTTTTTTGGGATTGATTTTGGACTTAATTTTAAATCTCTAATTTAGCCCGGATTTTCTTTTATTGAAATTGTGAATTGTTTGCGTATAATTTAATTCAAATAGCTAATTGTTCGGATCGTGTGGGTCCTTTTCGTTTGAGCGAACATTGGCCTATAGCCCTTGTTCAATCTATAAAAGGGGTAGCGTCCCTTTGCGTTTTGTGATGTTGAAAATTGTGTCATTGATTGCTTGAATTATTGATAGTGCTAAGTATAGAAACTGCACGCTAAGAATTTATTTTAATTGTCAAACCTAAGAGCGCGTAGTTTAACCCGTCGAAACCATGGGCCTGCATTACTTGCGGTACGCTTCGAGCCCTGGCACTAGAAAGGAAAAGTCAGATGCAGTATGAAAACACGCCTCGCACAGTAAAATTAATGGGTAGGCCCCCTTGAAGCAAGCCAAGGGGCGACCCAGCGCATGCGTACACGCAAAGTATAACACATACGGGCCCCGTGAAACAGAGCACGCCCACACAAGCACATTAGCACGCGCACAATCCGGCACGCATGCGCACCCGCTCGCGTACGGCCCGATGCACGCGCACACGCGCGCATCCAGGCACGTACATGCGGCCCGGTGCGCAGCGCGCGCTAACAGTGAGTGCAGCGTGTGCGCACAGTGCGCGCTGTGCGCGCGCATAGCGGGCACAGTGCGCGCGCACAATGCTCCATGTGCGTGCGCGAACAGTGCGCACACGAACAGTGTGGGCACACCCAAGTGCATGCGCGAACAGTGTGCGCGCACCCAGGTGCGTGCACAACCAGTGTGCGCGCACCCAGGTGCGTGCACAACCAGTGTGCGTGCTCCCAGGCGCACGCGCGCTTGTGCGCGTGCTTGCGCTACCTGGTGCGTGCACGTGGGCCCAACGCGCGTGCGGTCTGTAACACTCCATCCCAGTTTTACAAAAATCAGCCGTCCGACTGGGTCAGCGATATGAAGAAAACTAGAAAACAGTATTAAAACTAGTACACAGCAGGTAAAAAGAAAAGCACTGAGTATTTTAAACTTATATCGGAAGTTATGAAAGAAAACTAAGGGTAACATCACACCTTTTCAAGTTGGATTCACAGAGACACTAAACTTGAATTGAGATGAAAGAATTGAAAATTTGAATTAACAATATAAGTCTGATAAATAATATTTAAAACATTAACATTATACAGTATCCAAGGGTACCAATGTATACTGAAAGGAAAGAAAACTGAATGGAAACCCAACTACAAACTGACAGCACAAGGACGCTCACCCTATGCGTAGTTTCTCACCTGGGTCACCTGTAAAAACATTGCACACAAGGGGGTCAGAGTAAGGAAAAATAACTCCTCCTAGTCACTAAAACATTTTCTTAAATGATGAATGCATGCCTTTGAAAAATAGTTTTGTTCATTAAAAATATTTATGCTAGATGTTATGCATTCCTTCACAATATTTCTTGGTCAACACACATACTCGTTCTATATTCATGAACTTTCATTTTATTTACCCAAGTCCTGGCATTCACTAATAAGTGATTGTCTCACGTCAGATCTACACTTGAGTTCTAGGTGGCTTCTAATCTGCACTTCTACTTGAAAGGCTCTAGGCAGAGTAGCTCCTAACGCGCATCTGAAAAACTGACGACCCGAGACCATCTTGCGAACTCAATTGTCCTAGTGTTGCGCGGACACAGTCTCGAATCTACTAACTGTCTCAAAGAGGAGTCACTCCCAAGACTCTATTGCTCATAGGATACCATATGCCTTATGAGAAAGGTAGTGCGCCTCTACCTAGCACGAGAAGGCTTATATGTGCTTACTGACCCTTTTTTGGTCTGACACTACTCTGCTTGGGACATCTCTTTTGGTGTACTACTGAGCGAACCTTGATTTTCTTGTGGTTGGATAGAAGGGATGTTCACTCCCTTAATTAGACAAATTCTCAAACTTGCGTACACGTGTAAAGGTTTCGTACCTAACGTTAACATACATGATCTGATTATTCGGGTCTTGGAAAAGGGTGTTATCCTACAACTAATTCCGCGATCGTTTTCCTACCGCCACACCTTTCTATACATGGTTATGATGCTTGTACGAAACTTATACATGTGTACATAAAATAACTCCTTGATATGTCTAACTAAAAAGAATTAGAATTCCTTACCGTGGTGATGCGGCGCTCGTACACTCGGCGCGATGACTTTGCTTTTTCGAAGAAAATCTGACTACTGAGTATTCCTTCAAACACACGCTCCAACGGCCACCAAAAAAAATCTGAAATCCAATATTAATCCCTGAATTAACCGTTTTCCCCCTTAGGGTTTTCAATGGAAAATTATTCCCGATAGCGGCGTATGACTACATGGAGAAAAGAGCGTAAAACATAGCGTTATCTTGTTCCAATAGTGAAGGGTTTGCACGAGTTTCCCAAGCCCTATTAAAGCAGAAACACCAACCCCTACAACTTCTGAAATAGCAAGGCAAACAGGGGGTAAATCGCGCTTTTGGAGTGAAGAAAACCCTAGAGTAGAAGGAGGAATAACAAAACATACTCACCAATACTAATAACAGCGAAACAATGACCTTCATCCCAGGCTAGGGTTAGGGAAATCAACACAAGAAGAAGTTCGTCGGAGCTTGAAGAGGGGAGGGGGCCGACTGGGGCTTCTAGCGCTCCTTCGCGACGATATCGACAGCTGACGGCAGAAAAGGGCGGGCGAGGCTCCAATCAGCGGTCTAGGGCACGCTAGAGTGGGAAGATGGAGAGACCTGGAGGATCTAGGGCTCCGGCTTGCTGCGGCTGGAAGAGGTCGAAGGGAGAGCGGCGGCCGACTCTGGGTTCTAGGGCATTCGATAGAGAGAGAGAAAGTGCTGGAAATCGGGAGGAGCGAGGGGCAGTTTCTGTGAAGTAGGGTTACATGATTTAAGATTTACAGGGTTTGCGGGCTTTTAATACTCGGCTAGGCATGGTTATGATAACTGCTGGGATGATCCGACCCCTTTATCTACCCAAAGAAGTGAAAATTTCTATACGCACCCCACTTCTAAAGTGTCATTCCACATTAACTCCTTAAAAAAATTTGTGTTGCGCTTCCCTATTAAAATAAAATGCATCACACAAACTTTACGACTAATATAAATCAACTAATTAACGAACACGATTTTAACAATACTAACATTGTACCTCTACGACGCGCTGCCTCGATCAAAATCTTTCGCGATTTGACCCTACAATTTAATTAAATTTTTGTGTCAAAGATACAGATGTTACAAATCTTCCCTCCTAATAAAATTTTTCTCCTCGAAAATTATAACCATACCTGAAACAAAGAGGAACACATAATCTGCTTTGCCACGGACTTCGTCCTCTCTTTCCCAAGAATATTCTGGTCGACCACAATTCATCCAAAGGACCCTGACAATACGAATCTTTCTATTCCTGAGCTTCTGTATCCTTGAGTCCACAATTCTGACTAGTTTAACCCCAATGCTAAGATCTATCGTGATTGGTGCTTCCTCAGTACTGATGATCTGATTGGAATCTCTGACTGCTCTCCTCATATAAGAGACGTGGAATGCTTCATGTACACCACTCATTTCTTCAGGTAAGGCCAACTTATATGAAACCTCACCAACTCACTCCAGTATCTTAAAAGGACCAACGAATCTGGGACTCAGTTTCTTCATCCGCTTTATTCTAGAGACTCCTCTGACTGGTCTGACCTTCAGATAAACGTAGTCTCCAACACTGAACTCTACTGACATGTGCTTCTGATCATGATACTTGGCCTGACGATCCTGAGCTGTCTTCATATGCTCTTGAATGAGCTTGATTCTGTTAGTGGTCTTATCTATCCATGATTCCCTGATGGTAGACCTTTCTTCACTTTCAGCCCAACACAACGGTGTCTGACAACGTCTACAATATAGAGCCTCGAACGGTGTCATCCCAATTGTTAACCCTAAAATCGGCAATCCTCTCCAAGGTGCCCATTTTTTCTGCTTTTCTCCTACAGGTTCCCACCCGCAAGGAGCAGGCTACCCCTGATGTCCACCGTGTCCGCGCAAGACGGACTGCCGAGTCTAAAGTCGCTCAAGGACAGATGCTCCGCTAGCCGCCCGCCAGGGAAGGCCTCCGTCTGCCGGGCGAACTCCTCCTAGAGTGCGCCCAGGCCGGCCTCCGCTGGCCGCCCGCTAGGGGCGGCCTCCGCTTGCCGGGCGGACTCCCCCTGGAGTCTGCCTAGGCAGCCCTCTAGGGGCGCCTCCGCTGGCCGCCCGCCAGGGGCGACCTCCGCCTGCCAGACGGACTCCCCCTGGAGTCCGCCCAGGCCGCCCGCTAGGGGGCGGCCTTCGCTGGCCGCCCGCTAGGGGGCGGCCTCTACTGGCCGCTCGCCAGGGGCGGCCTCCGCCTGCCGGGCGGACTCCCCCTGGAGTCCTCCCAGGCCGCCCCCTAGGGGGCGGCCTCCGCTGGCCGCCCGCTAGGGGCGGGCTCCGCCTACCAGGCGGACTCCCCCTGGAGTCTGCCCAGGCCGCCCGCTAGGGGGAGGCCTCCGCTGGCCGCCCGCCAGGGCGGCCTCCGCCTGCCAGGCAGATTCCCCCGGAATCCGCCCAGGCCGCCCGCTAGGGGGCGGCCTCCGCCTGCCAGGCGGACTCCTCCCGGAGTCCGCCTAGGCCGCCCGCTAGGGGGCGGCCTCTGCCAGCCGGGCGGACTCCCCCCGGAGTCCGCCCAAGCCGCCCGCTAGGGGGCGGCCTCCTCCAGCCGGGCGGACTCCCCCCGGAGTCTGCCTAGGCCTCCCTCTAGGGGGCGGCCTCCGCCAGCCGGGCGGACTCCTCCCGGAGTCCGCCCACGCCGCCCGCTAGGGGGCGGCCTCTGCCAGCCGGGAAGACTCCCCCCGGAGTCCGCCCAGGCCGCCCGCTAGGGGGCAGCCTCCGCCAGCCGGGCGGACTCCCCCCGGAGTCTGCCCAGGCCGCCCGCTAGGGGGCGGCCTCCGCCTGCCGGGCGGACTCCCCCCGGAGTCCGCCCAGGCCGCCCGCTAGGGGGCGGCCTCCGCCTGCCGGGCGGACTCCCCCTGGAGTCCGCCCATGCCGCCCGCTAGGGGGCGACCTCCGCTACGGCAAGGGCAGACTCCTCCTGGAGTCTGCCCAATTAGCCTAGAGTTGTCTGCTCAGGATCCGTCTGCTTGCTCCTCAGGTCGCTCAGCCTGTCTGCCCTCTTTTAGCTGCCAACCGGAAGTCTGCCCCAGCAGAGAAAAGGCTAGTCCGCGGAGTCTGCCGAGGTCGTCGACCTCATTTTCTCAGTCCGCCGAGTCCGCCGAGGTCGTCGATGATGACGTCACTGGGCCCCCGCTTCTAGAAGATTCTCCTCAGGCCTATAAATAGCCCCCAAGGCCTCTCATTCTAGGCGCGCGAGAGGAGAACTGCCACCTTGGTCAAAGCATGCGGACTCAGTCTCCCAGTTTGTCAAAGTTGATCAAGCAAGATCTGCGGCCTCAAATCTCCAGTCCGCCCAGGTCGTCAAGGGCTGTGGACTTAGTTTTTCTATCAGCAGCAGGCAGCTTGAGCAGCCTCCGCAGCCTCCGATTTCCAGTTCTCCCAGGTCGTCAAGGGCTGTGGACTTAGTTTTTCTGTCAGCAGCAGGCAGCTTGAGCAGCCTCCGCAGCATCCGATTTCAAGTTCTCCCAAGTCGTCAAGGGCTGTGGACTTAGTTTTTTCTGCCCTCAGCAGGCAGCTTGAGCAGCATCTGCAGCCTCAGTTCTCCAGTCCTTTGCAACCTCTTTTACTTAGTCTCTGGCAACTCTCTTTCTCAGCCGCCAGCTTCCCCTTGTACCCTTTACTATTTTTACATGTAATGGTGCAATAGCAAGTTGTAACCCTACTTGATTAAAGGAAAAGCCCGTCGCAAGAGTGGCATTCAAGCCGCGGCGGGCGAAGTCTGCTGTTGCCGCTGCTAGCGGCCTCCTCTCTTCTTCTCTCCTCTCTCGGCACCAACCTGAAAATCTAACCATCAAAGTAGCTGTCCGCTCGACAGTACCTGATCAAGCTCCTTTTCTGCTTGAGCAAGCTTCTCCTCTGCTCAAGCAAGCTTATCCTCCGCTCAAGCAAGTTTCTTCTTTACTCGAGCAAGCTTCTTCTCTATCCCCGCAACCCTTCTTCCTTCATTCTTAGCTTGTGAGAACGAACAACCCGTTAACTGGTCGGTGTCGCATTTCGCGCATCAACACCAATACTTGTCTGAAAACTGTTATTGTAGAAGAACTCCACAAGAGTGACATATTTCTCTCATTTCCCTCCAAAGTCCAATATGCACATCCGTAGCAAATCTTCCAAAGTTCTATTAGTACACTCAATCAGTCCATCTATCTGGGGATGGAAAGCGGTACTGAAATGTAACTTGGCTCTCAACCGCTCCTGAACGTATCTCCACTCCTTGGAGGTAAACCTATCATCTCGGTCTGAAACAATAGTCTTGGGAACACCGTGAATTCGAACTATCTCGTCTATGTATAACTGTGCCAGTTTCAGACCTTGATCCGTCTTCTTAAGAGGAATGAAGTGGGCGACCTTAGAGAGCCAATCCACTATAACCCATAAGGAATCGTTCTCACTCTGCGATATCAGAAGACCGTGGATGAAATCCATGGATATATCCTCAAAAGTCCACTCAGGAATGAGAAGTGGCTGCAACTTGCCTCCAGGCCTTTGGCACTCGGCCTTAACTAACTTGCACGTCTCGCACTTCCCTTCATATTCAGCAACATCACCTTTCAAGCCTGGCCACCAGACTACCATCTTGAGATCAGCATATATCTTCGTGCTGCCTGGATGTATAGAATATCTGGAGTTATGTGCCTCAAATAGAATGTCCTCGCAAAGGTGGCTAACATCGGGAATACACACCCTGCCATCATGCAATAATAAATCTTCCTGAATAGTGAACCTCTCCTTCTGACCTGTCTGCGCTGAGATCCGAAACTCTGCCATCATTGGATCCAAAGGTAGAGCTGTTCTGATTTTATCATTGATGTCACATGTAATCTCCATCCAACTCACCCTTGCAGAACCAAAACTAGAGCGTAGCACAATGATGATGTCCAGTCTCTCTAGTTCCCGCACCAACTCCTTCTGCTGAGTGAGAAGGGAAAGACACAAATCTCTATGGCTAAGGGCATCAGCTACAACGTTCGCCTTTCCTGGGTGGTACTGAAAGTTTACATCGTAATCTGATAGGAACTCTAACCATCTACGCTGCCACATATTGAGCTCCCGCTGATCAAAGATATACTTGAGGCTCTTATGATCAGTGAATATCTCGCAACGCACTCCATAGAGATAGTGCCTCCACATCTCTAGTGTCTGGATGACCGCTGCAAGCTCCAAGTCATGCACGGGATAGTTCCACTCATGCACCTTTAACTATCTCGAGGCGTGGGCTATGACCTTTCCATACTGCGTGAGGACACAACCCAAACCCTGACCTGATGCATCGCTATAAATCTGAAATCCATCGGGCCCTGATGGTAAACTCAAGATCGGTGCGGTCATCAACCTGCCCTTCAAGTCCTCAAATGCCAACTCGAACTCAACTGTCCAATTGGGAACACCAATATATCATTTATAAAGACGATAATGAAACGGTCCAAGTACTCCTGAAATACCTTGTTCATCAGGTCCATAAACAATGAAGGGGCATTGGTCAGCCCAAACGGCATGATCACGAATTCGGAGTGCCCATATTTGGTACTGAAAGCCGTCTTCTAAATATCCATGTCCCGAATCCTTAACTGATGGTAGCCCAACCTCAGGTATAACTTGGAGAAAGTGCACGATCCCACCAACTAGTCAAACAAATCATCAATCCTGGGAATCAGATACTTATTCTTTATTATCAGTTTGTTCAGCTCACGGAAGTCTATGCACAGTCTCAGACTACCATCTTTATTCTTCACAAATAGTGTTGGAGCACTCCAAGGTGAAGTATTGGGGCGTATAAAACCCAAGTTAAGCAACTCCTGCAACTGACTCTTCAACTCCACTAATTCTCTTGGAGCCATCTGATAGGGGGATTTGGGCACCGGTGTGGCCCCAGTCTATAGGTCTATCGAAAACTCAATCTCTCTATTTGGAGGTGCACAAGGGAGCTCCTCCGGGAATATATCAGGGAATTCTTGCACCACTAGTACCTCTAACTAGTCAGACTTAGCCTCCACATGCATTCATCAGCACTAATAAGGATTCACAACCCTTCCTGATGCACCTTTTTGCTTGGACTGAGGAGATGGTCATCTTCACTACTGCCTTCATGCCCTGAAAGGTAATCGAAGTCTGGTTGGGGCCCTCAAATTGTATTTGCTTCTCCCTACAGTCAATCCTGGCGTTGACTGCCAAAATTCAGTCCATTCCCAAGATCAGGTCGAAACCTTTAATAGGAAGCTGCAAGGCTTCTATAATCATCTCGGCTTCACCAAACTGCGCCGGTACCCTGCACTTATCTCTGGTCTGCAGAAGGGATCCATTTGGCATCATGAACTCCAATGGTACTATCTCTGGAAAGACTTCTAAACTCAGCCTATACACTAGATATTTTACGACGAATGAGTGCGAGGCGCCCGTATCAAACATAATCTTGGAGGGTAAATTATGAATCATAAGGATGCCTACATGAATGATTTATAAAAGATGATGAGAGTGTCACTACGGAGGATTAAATAAAATTATTAGTAAGTTACACACTTACCCATCACTACATCCTCCTAATCCTTTGCCTACTGCTGGCCAAGCCCATACGCTCTGGGCTACACTAAATCTCGACCCTATGATGGCCTCCTGTTAGTGGTAACCAATGCTTTGCCCTTATCTACTCTGCTTGAGCCACCAACCTTGAACTTTGACTGTAGGAACGAGTTACATTTGTCATCTATAGTAATAAAAAAATACAAAGAATACAACTAGGCTTCGGTTTACCTGATTGACACCAACTTCCTAACAGTAGCGAGCTATATGTCCAGGTTGTCGGCACTTGTAACACACGTCTGCGTTGTCCAAGCACTCTCCCGGATTGCGACGCTGATACCTAGGGCAAGGGGGTAGTCCTTGCACCTGTCTCTAGACTGACCACTCTTCTTTGCATCAGGCTTCTGTTTCTTATTCCAGTTCTTACCCTGGTCATTCCTGCTCTGCTGCGGCTGATGCGAATCCTGTGACCGCTTCGAGCGAAAACTATTTTGCTTCTGCACCTTCTACTGATCAGTCTCTAACCTGCGAGCCATATCCACTAAGCTCATGTAGTCAGTGTTGACCATGGTCATATACGACCATCTCAACGAGCCACGCAAGCCATATACAAAGCGACTGCACTTCTCAACCTGATCTCCCTGCATCACGCCCGCATTACGAGCCAAATGTGTAAGCTCTCGCTCGTACTCAGTAACGGTCTGGTCCCCCTTGTAGTGTCTAAGATCTCTCTCCTAAAGACCTCGTCATGCGAAAGGAGGCACGAACTAATTTGCAAGGGCTCTAGAAAATTCGCCCCACGTAAACATATCTGTTGTACGACCTGGCCAAAGAGCATGGTCATACCATTTATAATGAACGTATCACTTTCTAAAATAAGAGAAATTTTCTTGATGATTTACCTGTAGGGTCATCTACCCGGTACTTGTCCCACCAGATCTTTGCCTCACCCCGGAGGAGGAAAACTATCAGAGGAACCTTCTTGTTCTCCGGACACTCCATAATGTTCAACAAATCTCTAGTGTTTGCTATCTAGTCGTTTGTGCCCATCGGGGTTTCAACCCAACTATAGTTTGACGGTTGGAGATCTCTAAAGTTCCTCAGATAGCGATCCAGGGTCATCTCCACGGGTACTGGTGCAGGAACTGGTGCAGGGGCTGGTACTTGCACTGGAGCTGGAATCCCTACAGCTAGTACTCTCTAAAACTCCATCAAGGCTACAGTGTCCGCCTTGACAATCTGGGACGCTATGTTAGTAACTTCTGGGGCTGCTAGAACTAGTGGCACCTGTGGCATATCAACATCTCCCATGACAGCATTAGGAACAGGGTCCTGACGTGAAGATTCACCCGGCTCACTAACTCGTGATGCCTGATAAAACATATAAAATAAATATGATTATTTATCATTGCATCTGAGAAATCTGGCATAACAAGTAATTTCCTACCCTTGCGAAAACTAGGGTTTAGACGCAACTTAAATACTCTACTAACAAGTGTTTACTCTTACACACTCCTATGGCTCTGTGAATCTTTCTAGGGTCCAGGGATCCTAAACCTGCCTCTGATACCTATTTGTAACACTTCATCCCAGTTTTACAAAAATAAGTCGTCTGGCCGGGTCAGCGATGTGAAGAAAACTAGGAAACAGTATTAAAACTAGTACACATCAGGTAAAAAGAAAAGCACTGAGTATTTTAAACTTGCGATAGAAGCTATGAAAGAAAACTAAGGGTAACATCATACCTTTTCAAGTTGGATTCACAGATCAACTAAACATGAATTGAGATGAAAGAACTGAAAATCTAAAGTAACAATATAAGTCTGATACATGATATTTAAAACATTAACATGATACAGTATCCAAGGCTACCAGTGTATACTGAAAGGAAAGAAAACTGAATGGGAAACCAACTACAAACTGACAGCACAAAGACGCTCATCCTAGGCGTAGTTTCCCACCTGGGTCACCTGTAGAAACATTGTCCACAAGGGGGTCAGAGTAAGGAAAAATAACTCCTCCTAGTGACACTAAAACATTTTCTTAAATGATGAATGCATGTATTTGAAAAATAGTTTTGTTCATTAAAAATCTTTATGCTAGATGTTATGCATGCCTTCACAATTTTTCCTGGTCAACACACATACTCGTTTTATGTTCATGAACTTTCATTTTATTTACCCAAGTCCCATCATTCGCTACCTAGTGTACTGTCTCACGTTCGGTCTGCACTTGAGTTCTAGGTGGCTTCTAATCTGCACTTCTACTTGAAAGACTCTAGGCAGAGTAGCTCCTAACGCGCATCTGAAAAACTGACGACCCGAGACCATCTTAAGAACTCAATTTTCCTAGTGTCGCACGGACACGGTCTCGAATCTACTAACTGTCTCAAAGGGGAGTCAACTCCCAAGACTCTACTGCTTATAGGATACCATATGCTTTATGAGAAAGGTAGTGCACCTCTACCTAGCATGAGAAAACTTATGTGTGCTTACTGACCCTTTTTGGTCTGACGCTACTTTGCTTGAGACATCTCTTTTGGTGTACTACTGAACGACCCTTGATTTCCTTGTGGTCGGCTAGAAGGGACGTTCACGCCCTTAATTAGACAAATTCTCAAACTTGCGTACTCGTGTAAAGGTTTCGTACCTAACATTAGCATACATGATCTGACTATTCGGGTCTTGGAAAAGGGTGTTATCCTACAACTAATTCCGCGACCGTTTTCCTACCGCAACACCTTTCTATACATGGTTATGATGCTTGTACGAAACTTACACATGTGTACATAAAATAACTCCTCGATATGTCTAACTAAAAAGAATTAGAATTCCTTACCGTGGTGATGCGACAGTCGTACACTCGGCGTGGTGACATTGCTTTTTCGAAGAAAATCTGACTACTGAGTATTCCTCCAAACACACACTCCAATAGCCACCAAAAAAATCTGAAATCCAATAGTAATCCCTGAATTAACTGTTTTCCCCTTAGGGTTTTCGATGGAAAATTATTCCCATTAGCGACGTATGACTACATTGAGAAAAGAGTGAAAAACATAGTGTTACCTTGTTCCAATAGTGAAGGGTCTGCATGAGTTTCCCAAGCCCTATCAAAGCAGAAACACCAACCCCTACAACTTCAGAAATAGCATGGCAAAAAGGGGTAAATCGCGCTATAAGAGTGAAGAAAACCCTTGAGTAGAAGGAGGAATAACAAAACATACTCACCAATACTAATAACAACGAAACAATGACCTTCATCTCGGGCTAGGGTTAGGGAAATCAGCACAAGAAGAAGTTCGCCAGAGCTTGAAGAGGTGAGGGGGCCGACTAGGGCTTCTTGCGCTCCTTCGCGACGATGTCGACAACAAACGACAGAAAATGGCGTGCGGGGCTCCAATCAGCGGTCTAGGGCATGCCAGAGGGGGAAGATGGAAAGACCTGGAGGATCTAGGGCTCCGTCTTGCTGCGGATGGAAGAGGTTGAAGGGAGAGCAGCGGCTGGCTCCGGGTTCTAGGGCATTCGATTGCGAGAGAGCGCTGGAAATCGGGAGGAGCGAGCGGAAGTTTCCGTGAAGTACGGTTACGAGATTTAGGATTTACGGGGTTTGCGGGCTTTTAATACTCGGCTAGGCACGGTTATGATAACCGCGGAGATGATCCGTCCCCTTTCTCTACCCAAATAAGTGAAAATTTCTATACGCACCCCACTTCTAAAGTGTCATTCCACATTAACTTCTTAAAAAAAATTGTGTAGTGCTTCCCTATTAAAATAAAATGCGTCACACAAACATTACGATTGATATAAATCAATCAATTGACGCACGCGATTTTAAACATACTAACATTATACCTCGACGACGCGCTGCCTCGATCAAAATCATTCGCGATTTGACCCTGCAATTTAATTAAATTTTTTCGTCAAAGATTCGGATGTTACACGGTCAGGGACGCGCACGCGACCAACTGTGCGCACTCGCATGACTTTGTCCGCGCGCCTCCTCGCGTGGCCGCACACTGGCTGCCGCCGCGCCGCCCTTTTTTGGGCGCGCTGGCGCTTCCTCTTGTCATCCCCCCTCTCTCCCCTAGAAATCTTTTAACATGTCATTATCTGGGCTCGTTGGGCGCCGCTCTCTTGGTCGCCGTCATAGTAGAAGAGAATGGGGGAAAACCCGTGTTCTCTCGCTTGTGCCAACCTCCGACAACAAAGAATTTGTGGGACAATTGATGAGGATGAAACCTCATTCAAAGCCTTGAGGGTGCATTTAACCACTTCCCACATGATTTCTCCTATTGTGAAGATCATGATTTTGACCGTCATCATCGTGCCAAACGAAGCCAAATTGTGTAATATAAATGTTGTAGTACAAAAATACAAATATTAACATTATTAATCAACCAAACCAAATAATTTTTATATAATAAACACAACTTTATAATATATATAAATATATATAAATATAGAAATATATATATCTACACACACGAGTGATAGTGCATAGGGAGCCCCTGTGCGACAGTACCCGGCCTGTGGCGGCGGGCTCTGCCAGCCCCTAGCGGTTTTTCATATTTTTTGTATAATTTTTTTGTAATTATTTAAAATTTAAAAATATTTTATTTAAATATATATTATTATATTTATATATATATATATACTTTTTTATTTATTAATATATTTTTTCTCATATAATTTAATTTTTAAATTTATGTACATTAGTATATTTGTTTTTCTAATATTGAATAAAATCAAAATAATTAAAAAAGGGTGTTGTTACTACTTACTAGCAAATCTAGTTTGATTTCTAGCAAATCATTACTATTTGCAAACCCTCATTTTTCAAAATGGTTATTTGAAAACCATTTTGTTACTAACAAACCAACATAATTTTTTTAAAAAATAATTAAATTTTGTTAAAAGCATTCATTCTTTCAAAATAACCTGATGCATATAATGACATTACAAATGATTTAAAATGTATTCATTCAACCACTTATGTTAGCATTATAGATGAGTCAAAATGCCGCTAATATTTAGCATATCCAAAACTGTTTTTTTCAATAAAATATCATTATCTGCAACAAAATTTTTAAACAAAATATCGGTCGGTTTAGAAATATAATTGATTTCTAATTCCTATAAGGATGTGTTGTATATACGACTTAAGTGTATATATGAATATATACGTGCTTTTGAACTGCGTCTTATACGTACAATTTCATGAGAAATGTTCAACATGAAAGTTGTAGATCTCGACGAGATCTACAATTTTCTTGTTAAACACTTTTTGATTTGAAGCACTTTAGACCTCCGATTTGATCCCTGAAAAAAGCTACGCCGTACATATATACGGACGCCCGGGATCGGCGTGACTTTTTTCGGGGCTCAAATCGGGGGTCTAAACTCCTTCAAATCAAAAAGTGTTCAACATGAAAGTTGTAGATCTCGTCGAGATCTACAACTTTCATGTTGAACACTTTTTGATTTGAAGGAGTTTAGACCCCCGATTTGAGCTCCAAAAAAGTCACACCGAAATTCTGTACGTTCCGTGCATGCCTTTTTTAGGGCCCAAATTGGAAGTCTAAACGGCTTCAAATCAAAAAATGATCAGCATGAAAGTTGCAGATCTACAACTTTCATGTTGATTACTTTTTCAAATGAGAAATATTTGGGACTCAAAATTCAAAAATGTAAAAATTACCAAAAAGTAAGATTGATTTGCTAGCAGTAATTTTTAGGAAGAGAAAAAAATGCAAAAAAATGACTGAATCTGTTTTTAGAAATGAAAGTGAATTTGCTAATAACAGTACCCTTAAAAAAACATGAAATTTTAAAAAAAACTTAGGTGCGCTCTCGGGGAAGGCTCTGCCGCCGACCGAGGCAGTGCAAAATAAAAAAAATCCAATCGGAGAGGTGGATCGAGAGAGGCTCGACGGGGCTTAATTTTTAATTAACTACTGTGTTAGAACTAACCACCCCATCACTGTGCGTTTTCAATAGTCTTGCATTGTAGAATCTGTTTGCTTTCTTGTTTTATATAAGCATGATACAGAGTGAGTTTCCACATGTTTTGCTCTTGTTGGGATTGCTTAATCACAAGCGCTGGCGGACCTTCTGTTGGGCCATATGAGCTTCTTTTTCTTGTGTATTAGGGAATTGACGGTTAAGATTGATTTGGCGTGTCTCAGGTGGTTATACCATGCAATTGCAATGGCCGATAATAAATTTTTGTATATATAGTATATAATATATAGTATGTATCTATATTATATTAAAAAGTGTTAAAAATTGTGAAGTGAAAGTGACAGATTGCGTGACCTGGGAGTTCTATCCGCGCGGCCTGTGCGTTTTGAATAGACGGATAGGCAGGTCGGCAATAAGGCAGCGGTTAGCTGATGGTCAGGCAACCTGGGCGATCTGTCCGCGTGGACTGCGCGGACAGGACTGGCAGTTAATCAAGTCAGCGGGTGTGCTGGAAGTGGCGGCCTTGACGGTCTGTTCGCGCGGTCTGTGCGAACAGAGGAGGCGTCCAGGCAGACCGGCTTTTGCTCAGATAGCAGGATGTTCCCAGATGGTAACCGAGCGGATAGTTCCTCTATCCGCGGAGTCCGGCAAGGTGCGGACTGGACTGGAGCTCGGCAGACCGGCATGGCAGATTCCTTGGTCTACTCTTGTGGTGCGGCTGGTGGTAGCCGTAGGGTTCGCCGGTTAGAGCGGATTGATGCTGGAGTTCGCCGATCTTGGAGGACTGGTACCAGTGTCCGTCAGTAAGTGCGGACTGGCCCTGGTGGCCAGTGGTGTGGACTTTGTTGATTCTGAACCAAGTCCATTGTCGGCTCAGTCCGGGGAGATCGCACAGTGATGTGCGGACTGCTTCTCAATCCGCCAAGCTCGGCAGGTGTTGCCTTTTGGGTTGGTTGCATGCTTGGCGAATATACACTGGAGAAGTGTCCGCCTCGGCGCGCGGATTTGAGCCTTGTCCGCTGAGTCTGACAGTTGTCAGCTTGATGTCTAGCTGCAGACGACTCGGAGTTATGCAGACTGATGCTGTGTTCGCAAGGCGGGCGAACTGCTTTCATTGTCCGTCGAGTTCGGCAGTTGGCTTGGTGCCTTGACTGCGAACTTGGGGGGAGCGGACTGTGCGGTCTCCGCGGGATGGCGGACAGGCGATGTTGATGCAGAGTCTTGCGGGATGCCGACCAAGTCTGACAGCCCTTTGGCGACAAGGCGGACTGGGAAGTCAGTCCGGCCTTGGTGATGCTGAGGCAGGCTGACTATCGCACAAGGTCGCGACGGACTAAGCGGACTGCTTGGTGTTCGTCGCGGGATGGTGGCGGTGATCCTATCGGCTAGGGCGGTGACCACACTCCTCATCGTGCCTATAAATAGGACCCCTCCGTCACGTCAAGTGAGAGAGAATGAACAGTAAGTGAGCCCGCAAACAATTGCTGCGGACTGGATTTTGGAATCCACCCGGGTTAATGGAGTTGACCGGTTTGTGCTGTGCAGGTTGTGCGGATAGCGCTGGAAAGCCAGGACTTGTCTTGCGGTCAGGGACAGTGCGGACTCTGTGGTTAAGCAACAGGCAGTTAACAGCAGGTCGCAGACAGCGATCAGGCGGTTTTCTCTTTGGCAACTTGTTTCAGGGTTCAATAAGTCGTTTGCTTCAAGCGGACTGTTCAGTCGGTAGCAGCAGATCGCACAGTCAGGCAGCTAGGCGGCTTGCTGATCGGAGAGTAGAGCTTGCATTGGAATAACGGTCTGTCCGCTCGCCTTGTTCACGGTTTGGCGGACTAGGCGGTCTGTGCGGACTCCGTAGTGAAGTAGTAGAATCGGCGGCTACTCTTTGAGTCAGCGCGGTTAGATTTGCCATGTATTTTGTTCTGCTTGGTATATTGGCGAAATCATGTCTCGTCATATATGTCTCGCCTTGTAAGAAGATTGTTGTGATCAATAAATTTTCTTGTTACTGCATGTGTCTCTTGTTGTGTTTAGCATTCTAAGTTTAGATAACCCCTTCTCATTCCAAGATCCGGAAAATTAACATGGTATTAGAGGAAGGTTGGAATGGATAAGCAGTGATCAACTAGATGTTATTATTGCTCTTGTGAAGAGGAAACCAGTGTTGGACCAAGGAAGCAGGACTATCAAGAGATCTTGGTATTGATCTCCTAACTCAGACAAACTTCAAGAAGTGTATGTCTTGTGTGGAGAGCTTTCTTCTGGGTGAGGACCTCTGGGAGGTGGTTTGCCGAGCAGAAAGGCAAAGTATTATTACTGTCACTGACAATGCTGAAGTGATGAGAGCTTGGGAGGAGAGAAACACGAAAGCGGAAGGGATCCTCAAGCAGGTTATCCCATCGGAGCTCTTGGACCACATCGACGGATGTCGGTCATCTGCGGAGATGTGGACTTCTCTTGTTGGTTTGTTCAACAAGAAAGGGAAGGTGGCTGCAGAGGTTGATTCTTCTACTTTAGATGAGCAAACGAGGAGTGTTTCTCCTAGGTGTGACTCAAAGAGAAAGGAAGGATCAAGATGCTATAAGTAAAAGCAGCTAGGCCACATCAGGAAGGAGTGTAAGGTTAGCCTTCACTCTGCGAATGTTGCTCATTTTGGGTGTAAGGGGGAGAACTTAGTTGAGACGTCAACAAGTTCTGATCGGATAAAGACCATTGATAGTGCAGCTATTTGGCATGAAAGACTTGCGCATGTGGGGATGGACAAGCTGAACGCAATGGCGGTGAAAAGTCTTGTAGGAGGCTTGCCTAACTTGTTATCCTTCGGGGACGGTCGTGGTTGAATGGAATGTCAACACGGAGAAGCTGATCGCTTCAAGGTTGATAAGGCACAGACAAGGTGCAAAAGAATATTGGAGATTATCCATGGGAGGTTGCTGGGACCGACCGTCACTGCCAGTCTTGGAGGCAGCAGGTATATGATGTTATTGGTTGATGACTACTCAAGGTATGCTTGGGTATACTTCATGAAGGAGAAGTCGAACATGTTTTGCTTGTTTGTCGAGTTCAAGAAGCTTGTGGAGGGTCAGCTTGGCCTGCGGATCAAGAAGTTGAGAGCAAAAATCAGTGGTGATTTCGGCTCTGCCGAGTTCTTTAACTTCTGCAGAAAGCATGACATCCGGAGAGAGCTATCTTGTGGAGATACTTCGCAACAAGGTTGTGTTGCAGATCAGATGATCAGTTTGTTGACGGAGACCTGCAAGTGTTGGCTTCGATGCAAAGGCATTCCTAAGACCTTTTGGGCGGAAGGGATGGCCTGCGCGGTACATATCATCACTCGGATGCCTCTAGATCAGATCAACGTGAAGACTCAGTATGAGCTGATGTTCGGGGTAAAGCCCAGTGTGAAGCACTTTCGAGTGTTTGGGTCTACCTGCTATGTACAATCTCCTTGTGCTCTCAAGACGAAGTTAGTCTTCGTTAGGTATGATGAGTGGAAGAGGAGATGGAGGTGCATGGATCCAGTAATGAAGAAGCTCATCGTGTCAAGAGACATTGTATTCGATGAGCTAACGTCATACTGGGATAACTCACATGTTGAGCTAGAGGTGAGTAGGTTAGATAATGGGCATGAGGAGGCTGCTGCAAAGGTATAGTTGAAGCTGCCTGAGTCACCAGGAGCTCCAGGATGCTCTAGCTTCAGGGCAGAGTCGTCAGGTTCAGGAAGCAGGGGGAGCGATGCTCCAGGTGCTTATGGTTCGAAGACGGTGTCTTCTGGTTCAGGAAGCAAGGGGAGTTGTACTCCAGGTGCATGTGGTTCAGGAAGCAGGGGGAGCGATGCTCCAGGTGCTTCTAGTTCCAAGGCGGTGGCTTCTTATTCAGATAGCAAGGGGAGCGATGCTCCAGGTTTGCCCGGGCTTGGAGCTGGTTCAGGAGTTACAGCGGAGGTGTTTAGCCGTGATCAAGGTCTTCGGAGATCGAAGAGGATCACCAACCCACCAGCTCGATACAGTGAAGGAAACTCGGTGTGCTTCATCTCATGTTTTCTTGAAGGCCCTCAGATCAAGCAAGGATCTTCTAGCTGTGAGGATTCCACTAGAGTCAAGGAGGTGGTTTACACCAAGGTTGAGGAGGTGACTATTCTCAAGGGAGATGAGGCTTGGGACCTTGTGCCCAAGGTTGTTGGTGATACTCCTAAGACATATAAGTGGAGGTCAAAGCTAAAAAAGGCAGAGGGAAGCATGACTCCTTTTGGGATATACTGGAGGGATCCCTTATGATCCAGGATAGGCAGGGCGAGGACTATGTCTTGGACATCTTCTTAGAGGCCGTATCGGAGGGACCAGGTGCAAGGTTACGGGAACTGCTGGGGTTACTTACCACTTCTAACTTCAAGGGGGAGTGTTGAAAATTGTGAAGGAAAAGTGGCAGATTGCGCGACCTGGGAGTTCTATCCGCGTGGCCCGTGCGTTTTGGATAGGAGGATATGCAGGTCGGCAATAAGGCAGCAATTAGCTGATGGTCAGGCAACCGGGGTGATCTGTCCGCGTGGACAGAGCGGACAGGACTGGCAATTAATCAAGTCAGCGGGTGTGCTGGAAGTGGCGGCCTTGACGGTCTGTTCGCACAGTTTGTGAGAACAGAGGAGGCGGCCAGCCAGACCGGCTTTTGCTCAGACAACAGGATGTTCCCAGATGGTAACAGAGCGGATAGTTCCTCTATCCGCGGAGTCCGGCAAGGTGCGGACTGGACTGGAGCTCGGCAGACCAATATGACAGATGCCTTGGTTTAGCTCTTGTGGTGCGGCTGGTGGTAGCCGCAAGGTTTGCCGGTTAGAGCGGATTGATGCTGGAGTTCGCCGAGCTTGGCGGACTGGTACTAGTGTCCATCAGTAAGTGCGGACTGGCCCTGGTGGCCAGTGGTGTGGACTTGGTTGATTCTGAACCAAGTCCATGGTTGGCTCAGTCCGGGGAGATCGCGCAGTGATGTGCGGACTGCTTCTCAGTCCGCCAAGCTCGATAGGTGTTGCCTTTTGGGTTGGCTGCATGCTTAGCGAATATTCACTAGAGAAGTGTCTGCCTCGGCGCGCGGACTGGAGCCTTGTCTGCTGAGTCCGACAGTTGTCAGCTTGATGCCTAGCTGCAGACTCGGAGTTATGCAGATTGATGCTGTGTTCGCAAGGCGGGCGGATTGCTTTCATTGTCCGCCGAGTTTGGCTGTTGGCTTGGTGCCTTGACTGCGAACTTGGGGGGAGAGGACTATGCGGTCTCCGCGGGATGGCGGACAGGCGATGTTGATGCAAAGTCTTGCGGGATGCCGACCAAGTCTGACGGCCTTTTGGCGACAAGGCGGACTGGGACGTCAGTCTGACCTTGATGATGCTGAGGCGGGCTGACTATCGCACAAGGTCGCGGCGGACTAAGCGGACTGCTTGGTGTTCGTCGCGGGATGGTTGCGGTGATCTTATCGGCTAGGGAGGTGACCACACTACTCATTGTGCCTATAAATAGGACCCCTCCGTCACGTCAAGTGAGAGAGAATGAACAGTAAGTGAGCCCGCAAACAATTGCTGCGGGCTGGATTTTGGAATCCGCCCGGGTTAATGGAGTTTACCGGTTTGTTTTTTGCAGGTTGTACGGATAGCGCTGGAAAGCTAGGACTTGGCTCTGATTGCGGTCAGGGATAGTGCGGACTCTGCGGTTAAGCAACAAGCGGTTAACAGGAGGTCGCAGACAGTGATAAGGCAGTTTTCTCTTTGGCAACTTGTTTTGGGATTCAATTAGTCGTCTGCTTTAGGCGGCCTGTTCAGTTCGGCAGCAGCAGATCGCGCGGTCAGGAAGCTAGGCGGCTTGCTGATCGGCGAGTAGAGCTTGCATTGGAATAACGGTCTGTTTGCTCGCCTTGTTCGCGGTTTGGCGGACTAGCCGGTCTGTGCGGACTCCGTAGTGAAGTAGTAGAATCGGCGGCTACTCTTTGAGTCCGCGTGGTTAGATTTGCCTTGTATTTTATTCTACTTGGTACATTGGCGAAATCATGTTTCACCATGTATGTCTCGCCTTGTAAGAAGATTGTTGTGATCAATAAAGTTTCTTGTTACTGCATGTGTCTCTGATTGTGTTTAATACTCTAAGTTGAGATAACCCCTTGCTCATTCCAAGATCCGAAAAATTCAACAAAAAGAACTATCAAATACATGTTCGTGGCAAGGTAAAAAAGACATCTGCATAATCACAACCGTCAATCATGAAACAATCAAAATATTCCTCCGCCCTGTCAAATACATGTCCGTGGCAAGGTAAAAAGATATCTACATAATCACAACCATCCATCATGAAACAATCAAAATATTCCTTTGCCCCTAAACCGTGGATCGCAAAACAAAAAAAAAAGATAAAAACTCGCCGCCCCTCCCGTGCCCTAGATCTCTTGCTCCCTCGCTCCCTCGCACCCGCACCGTTGCACGCTCATTCTTCTTCTCACCCGCGTTCGTAACCTTCGGAATCCACACCACTTGCCGCCGTCGTTCTCCGGCATTCCACCACTCTCCGACGTCGAAGCCCGCAACCACCCCTTTGCTTCTTCTCACCTGCAGTCGCCGCCTTCGGAATCCACACCACCCACCGCCGTCAATCTCCGGTGTTCCACCACTCTTCGGCGTGGTAGCCACGCCTCTGCTTCTTCTGCGAGGTTCTGATGTGTAAATCTATGAGGTTCTGATTCTCCACACCGCAACCACGCCTTCATTATCTTCCCGAGGTTCTGATGTGTACTTCAATTTAAATTGTTTTTTTAGATGTTTTTCAGGTTTTTGTTTAGTTCTCTTTTAAAAAAGTATCCTGCTTTATGTTCTATCCAAATGTTCAAAAAATCTTTTTGCTATAACTCTCACAATGTTTGTATAAATGACTCAATTAGTTTTATATAGAAGATTTATTTTTATGCATTCTCAGTGTTTGAACAAATGACCCAATTAGTTTTTTTCCATAGAAAATATATGAGTTCTGAATGAATTTTTGAACATTTCTTAAAGCATACCTGGAGCAATGACACTATCATTTCGTTTTACCATTAAAATATATAATTTTTTATTGCAATACAATATTATTTTGGACAAGTTCTTGAGTACAACGTCAATCTTTTGACATGTCAACACACTGTGCTTTTAATTGGGTGGCCCTGATACTCTATTATTTTATATAATATTTAGTGTTTTCTCCATCATAATAGTGTGTACACAAGGCAATTTGTTAGCATTAAAATTACGAGGATGTTAACTATGGCTCTGTTAGGGGGGACTTATTTTCACTAGCCAAGCGGTTACGACCGCATGAATCAGACTGTAAGAAAATAAGTCCTCCCAAACAGAGCCTATATCTAACGACCATTTAAGGGTCAAGATAACAACTACAACATAGCATTGGATTCGTCTGTACATTTTTATCTATCACCTATGTGCATATACACTAATTTTTCAGGTAATAACTAGAAGATTCCACGAGGATATAAAATATCGAATATGCATTTTCATTAATCTGTACATGTAGTGCTCTTTTTTAGCATTTAATATTTTATTCATTATTATTATTTTTTCTTCGATGATTGCCTAAAAGGTGAAAAAATAATAACTGGATATATTTTAATTTCTGCTTAATGATTTAAATAAATTAGATTTGGACACATTAATCTTAGCTTTTTACAAAGGATCATGTTAGCTGACCTCATTACTTTTATTTACCAAAAAAAAATGTGTTTGAAGAAAATGATTTACCAAGTTTAAAGAGGATGAAGAGCATAACCTAAGGTGTAATTTTAATACTTAGGTGTAATTTTTCTTCATTAAAAAAATGTCTCATAAGTGTACTTAGTTTCTGATTTCTCAGGATTGCACAACATTGAAAACTGTTTCCCAAAACAGATATTGCATTGCAAAAATCGCCAAATTGCTTGGCCATCGACGTTTTCCTGCTACGCCATCCACGTTCACTGCTTTTGATGTGTTATGAAATTTATTTATTGCATTCTCTCACTTTTGGTGTTTACATGCTCATATCTCAAGCAACATGATTTCTTATAATTATGATGCCAAACATGCATTCTATCAATAGCTCAGTTTGAGAACTCAATGGATGATTTTATAACTGTTGTTCAAATATTGGCAGGATATGATGATGCAGTTATGAGTTATGACGAATTTGAATAGTGCCAGACATACACATTGGCGACAATAACTTTTATGGCTAATGTAGTTCACAAAATATCAGGTTTGATTCTTTTCTTTTTCTACCACACCTACATGATTAGGTATAAAATGAAATTAGTTAGTTGAGGAATTTGATTACATGTCTTTGCACATATATTTCATTCCTAATATGATCATATACAATATTTTTTTCATCATATTCTCCCTTTCCATTGCTTAATATAGTCTTTTGTAGTTAAATTGTATACTACCAACTCAAATATATGGATCAAAATATCATGCATCGCAGTAAATATTGTTGGGTGTGGTTCTCATCCGAGTCGGTAAAACCACATGGCGCGCTAGTTGCGGCTCGTGATTTCACTCTTGTGTTTTACACACACACACACACAAATATATATATATATATATATATATATATATATATATATATATATATATATATATATATATATATATGTTGAAATTGGTGAAGTGAAAGTGGGGGTGATCGGCAGTCCGCGCGACCTGGGCGGACTGACCGCGCGGACTGGCTCTTGTCCGGCGGGTAGTTGGGTGGCGACCTGGGTAGTGAGCTGCGGTTTGGCTTTGCGGACTGCGCGGACTGGTTGAGTCCGGCAGTGGGCCGAGCTCTGCAAGGAAGTGTGCGCGGCCTGTGCGGACTGGGCTTGGAGTCCGCACTTCTTCTTTGAAGTTGTGGTAGCCGCGGTCTGGGCCTGGAGCTGGCGGACTGGACTTTGTATCCGCCAAGCTCGCGCCTTCTTGTCTTGCGCTTGTGGAGTTAGTTTCCGCAGTTTCCGCTGTGACTGGGCTTGTGCCACTGGTCGCGGACTGCGCGAGATGAATTCGGTTTCCGGAGTATCCGCTGTGACCGGGCGGGTTGCCTGTGGATGCGGTCTGGTGCTTGCGGGTTGGCGGGTTGGTTGACCTTTAGCGGGCGGACTCGGCGAGATGGCATTGCTAGTTGCGACCAAGGGGCGGTGTCTCTATCTCATAGGGTGGTGACCACACTCCTCACCCGGTCTATAAATAAGACCCCCCGACACCTCATTTGGTAGCAGAGTGAACAGTAAGTTGGGCTTGAGTGTTGGCTGCGGACTCGATTTTCTGTATCCGCGCGGGCTATTTGCTTAACCGGTTTTTGTGTGCAGGTGGCGCGGCTAGCAGTGTCAAACCAGGAGTTTGGTTCTGACCGCTGGAGTTAGCGGGCTGCATTGGCGGGTTACCAGCATCAGCTTTATCTCAAGTTTCTTCTCTGTCCGCGCGACCTCGCGGTCTCGGCGGATAGGCGGCTTGTTCCTCTGTTCAGCAGTAGTTAGGCGAATAACGGGTTGTCCGCGCGACCTCGCGGTCTTCGCGGACTCCTTGTTGTTGTTCGGCTTCAGCAGTTTGGCGGGGTGTGAACTGGGCGAGCTCGACGGTCTCGGCGGTCTCGGCGGTCTCAGTGTTCTATCCGCCTGGCTTGTTTTTCTGTTTTTTCATACTTGCGAAATCATGTCTCGCCACGTATGCCTCGCCTTGTAAAGAAGTTGAATAAAATTTTGATCTGCTTGCTTCTATCTGTGTGTTTGGTTATCTAAGTTGCTTCCTACTTTCCGCGGTTCAAGTTGTGATCTGGGTAGTGCCGAAGATATTAATTTGGTGTTTGGGCTACCTTGTTGATCAACTTGAGAAAATTCAACATGGTATCAGAGGAAGGTTCAGTTGCTTGAGCGGTGATCAACAGGCTTTGTTGTTGCTCTGTGTGCTTCTGAAGGATAACCAAGTTAGCTCCATGGACGGTGGTTTGGCAAGAGGTCTTCGTATTGAGCTTCTGACGCCGACTAACTTCAAGAAGTGGAAGTCGTGCATGAAGAGCAATCTTCTGGGTGAGGAGTTATGGGAGGTCGTCGGTGGAGATGATCAAGTAGAAATAACTGCTGAGTTTGGTACAGCCGAGCAGGTGAGAGTGTGGAGGAAGACAAATGCCAAGGCTGAGTTTGCTCTTAAGCGGGCGGTGTCACCTGAACTCTTTGATCACATCTTAGGATGTGAGTCTGCTGCTGAGATATGGACTTCCCTTGACGGGTTGTTCAATAGGAAGAATGTAGCAAGGCTACAGTTCTTGGAGAATGAGTTGGCTAAGGCAACTCAGGGAGATCTTTCTATCTCCAAATTCTTCCTAAAGATGAAGAGCTTGTGTGCTGAGCTCTCTGCTCTTGATCCTGATGAGCCGATTTCCGAGGCTAAGCTGAAGAGGCACATAATCCGCGGTCTGCGGAAGGAGTATGTGGCCTTCGTTACTTCTGTTCAAGGCTGGGCTACTCAGCCCTCTCTTCTGGAGCTGGAAAATCTGCTTGCCTCGCAGGAGAGCTTGGCAAGACAGATGGCCGGGGTGACGGTCTCTGAAGGAGCTAGTGATGCTCTCTTCACTGAGAAGAAGAAGAAGAAGAAGAGATGGGAAGGGAAGAAGAAGCAGACTGCGGCTGGAGATAAATCTTCATCTTCTAAACAGTAGGAGGGGAGCCTTGCTCCTAAGAAGGATTGGAAGAAGAACCTGAAGTGCTTCAGGTGTCATCAACCAGGCCACTTCAAGCGAGACTGCAAGGTCAAGCTGTAGCCTGGGCATGCTGCAGGCAAGGAGGAAGCCTCCTCAAGCAAGGAGGAAGCTGGCTGGGGTGGAGCGTTCATGACGGGCACTTGTGTCTGTGCTTTGTCCACCAGTGACATGGAGGACGACTGGATCGTTGACTCCGGGTGTGGTCATCACCTCACCGGAGATTTGTCAAAGTTCTCTTCGCTGCAGGCATACTCAGGTAACGAAGCTATCATAACTGCTGATAATACTATTCATACAGTAGAGAAGAAGGGTATAGTAATGGTGGGCAGTGATAAGGGGCCACTCACGTTAAGGAGTGTTTATCACGTACCGGGTATGAAGAAAAACCTCTTCTCTGTGACCAATGCGGTTGATGCTGGTTATCACGTTCTGTTTGGGCCAACAGAAGTGAAGTTCCTTCGCAATGTATCAACGGTTAAGGCTGATGTTGCTCATGTAGGAAGGAGAGTGAAGGACTTGTTTGTCATATCAACAAGCTCCTATGTTGATCGGATGAGGGCAAATGATAGCGCTGCTATGTGGCATGAGAGGCTGGGGCATGTCGGGATGGATAAGCTGAAGGCTATGTCAAGTAAGAGCCTGGTGAGAGGCTTGCCTAAGCTATCATCTTTCGGTGAGGGTCATGTTTGTGCTGGATGTCAGTATGGGAAGTCTCATCGTCTTCCATTTGATAAGTCACAAACAAGAAGCAAAGCATCATTGGAGGTTATCCATGGTGATCTGATGGGACCAACCGCGACTACTAGCCTTGGTGGAAGCAGGTATATGCTAGTCTTGATTGATGACTACTCAAGATACACTTGGGTGTATTTCTTGAAGGAGAAGTCTGAAGCCTTCCGATTGTTTGTGGAGTTCAAGGAGCTGGTGGAGGGAAGTCTTAACCTGAAGATCAAAAAACTTAGAACTGATAACGGCGTAGAGTTTATCTCCTCCGAGTTTTCTAACTTTTGCAGGAAGCATGGAATCCAGAGGGAGCTCACTTGTGCTCATACTCCACAACAAAACGGAGTAGCGGAGCGGAAGATCCGTCATCTGACGGAGACTTGCAAATGTTGGCTTCATGCCAAGAGTATCCCAAGGTCCTTCTGGGCGGAGGGAATGTCTTGTGCTGCCTATGTCATCAATCGGATGCCTCTGAGTCCGATCAACATGAAGTCTCCCTTCGAGATGTTGCTGAAAGAGAAGCCTAGTGTGGAACACCTTCGGGTGTTTGGATCAACTTGCTATGTGCATATCACTGATGCGCTAAGGACTAAGCTTGATGCAAAGGCAAGGAAGCTTGTCTTTGTTGGCTATGATGAGCGGAAGAAGGGATGGAGATGCATGGATCCGGTGACGAAGAAGTTCGTGATGTCAAGAGACGTTGTCTTTGACGAACTGACATCATATGGAGGAAGCTCGGTTGAGCTGCCAGAAAGCAAGGTTGATGAAGGTCAGGAGGTGGCTGAGGTAGCTGATCAAGTGGAGCTGGCTGTGTCACCAGCAGCTCCAGTTGCTTCAAGTTCTGGAGGAGAAGCTTCTGGGTCAGGAAGCAGGGGGAGCATTCCTCCAAGCTTGCCAGAGAGCAGAGGTGAACCAGAAGAAGCAGCGGAGGTGATTAGCAAGGAGCAGCCTCTTCGGAGGTCAAAGAGGGTTATCAAGCCTCCAGCTCGCTACTGCGAAGGAAACACTGTGAGCTATGTCTCATGCTTCTTTTCAGGTCCTCTGGATGAGCGAGAACCTGCTAGCTTCAATGAGGCCACTGGTGTCAAGGAGTGGGAAGATGCCATGAGAGAGGAGATGGATGCTCTCAAGAAAAATGAAACTTGGGATCTTGTGCCCAAAGTTGATGGCATTACTCCGGTGACATGCAAGTGGGTGTTTTAGTTGAAGAAGAAGGTAGATGGGAGCATTGAGAGATTCAAGGCTCGCCTGGTTGCTCGAGGGTTCTCTCAACAGTATGGAGAAGACTATGAGGAGACGTTCAGCCCTGTTGCAAAGATGACTTCAGTTCGGATGGTGATTGCTTTGGCTGCTTGCCAAGGATGGAGGATGTGGCAGCTTGATGTAAAGAATGCTTTTCTTTACGGAGAGATTGACAAAGATATCTTCATGAATCAGCCACTTGGTTTCGTTTCTGAAGTTCATCCTGACTACGTCTGCAAGCTCAGGAAGGCTCTCTACGGGTTGAAGCAAGCTCCTAGAGCTTGGTATGGGAAGATAGCAGAATATCTGCAATTGTGTGGATACCTTGCTTCAAAATCAGACTCTAGCTTGTTCATCAAGAAGAAGAGGGAGCTTTCTGTCTTGGTCCTGCTCTATGTTGATGATATGATCATCACTGGGAATTCTGAAGAGGAGGTTGCTAGGCTCAGAGCTGAGCTAGCCATTCGCTTCGAGATGAAAGACCTGGGAGAGCTTCATCACTTTCTTGGTCTCGAAGTGGAGAGGAAGGAGAGCGGGATCCTTATCTGCCAGAAGGGATATGCTGAGCGCATTGTGAACCGGTTTGGCTTGATTGAAGGAAAGACTTGCTCTACTCCTATGGATCAAGGGCTGAAGCTTCGACGAGATGAAGGGAGAGTTCTTTCTGATCCTTTGGTGTTCAGGGCTCTTGTTGGAAGCTTGATCTACCTGACGATTACTAGACCAGATATAGCTTATGTTGTTGGTCGAGTAAGTCGGTTTATGGCAGAGCCAAGGACGTCTCATCTTGTAGCAGCAAAGAACATTCTGAAGTATGTCAAGGCAACTTCTGACATGGGACTTCTTTACAGAAGGGATGCGAGTTTCTCTCTGCTAGGTTACACAGATGCTGACTATGGTGGTGATTCGGATGACCGAAGGTCAACTTCTGGTTATGTGTTCACTTGTGGATCAGCGGGCATTTCGTGGTGTAGCAAGAAGCAGGACTCGGTATCTGTCTCTACTACGGAAGCTGAGTACAAGGCGTCTGCCTTGGCTGCTCGGGAAGCCATTTGGCTAAGGCGGCTAGTAGATGATGTCCATGAGGAAGTGCAAGGCCCTACTTTGCTCCGAGGGGATAATGAGAGTGCTCTCAAGCTGGTGAACAATCCAGTTTGTCATGCCAGGACTAAGCATATTGAGATCGATCACCACTTCATAAGGGAGAAGGTGTTGGAAGGATCTCTTGTGGTTGGTCATGTTTGGAGTGAAGATAACCTTGCTGACATCTTCACCAAGTCGCTGTCGAAGGGGCCTTTTCAGCGGCTTCGAGGTCTGTTTGGTTTAATCACCACTTCTCACTTCAAGGGGGAGTGTTGAAATTGGTGAAGTGAAAGTGGGGGTGATCCGCAGTCCGCGCGACCTGGGCAGACTGACCGCGCGGACTGGCTCTTGTCCGGCGGGTAGTTGGGTGGCGACCTGGGTAGTGAGCTACGGTTTGGCTTTGCGGACTGCACGGACTGGTTGAGTCCGGCAGTGGGCCGAGCTCTGCAAGGAAGTGTGTGTGGCCTGTGCGGACTGGGCTTGGAGTCCGCACTTCTTCTTTGAAGTTGTGGTAGCCGCGGTCTGGGCCTGGAGCTGGCAGACTGGACTTTGTATCCACCAAGCTCGCGCCTTCTTGTCTTGCGCTTGTGGAGTTAGTTTCCGCAGTTTCCGCTGTGACTGGGCTTGTGCCAGTGGTCGCGTACTGCACGAGATGAATTCGGTTTCCGCAGTATCCGCTGTGACCGGGCGGGTTGCCTGTGGATGCGGTCTGGTGCTTGCGGGTTGGCGGGTTGGTTGACCTTTAGCGGGCGGACTCGGCGAGATGGCATTGCTAGTTGCGACCAAGGGGCGGTGTCTCTATCTCATAGGGTGGTGACCACACTCCTCACCCGGCCTATAAATAGGACCACCCGACACCTCATTTGGTAGCAGAGTGAACAGTAAGTTGGGCTTGAGTGTTGGCTGCGGACTCGATTTTCTGTATCCGCGCGGGCTGTTTGCTTAACCGGTTTTTGTGTGCAGGTGGCGCGGCTAGCAGTGTCAAACCAGGAGTTTGGTTCTGACCGCTGGAGTTAGCGGGCTGCATTGGCGGTTACCAGCATCAGCTTTATCTCAAGTTTCTTCTCTGTCCGCGCGACCTCGCGGTCTCGGCGGATAGGCGACTTGTTCCTCTGTTCAGCAGCAGTTAGGCGAATAACGGGTTGTCCGCGCGACCTCGCGGTCTTCGCGGACTCCTTGTTGTTGTTCGGCTTCAGCAGTTTGGCGGGGTGTGAACTGGGCGAGCTCGGCGGTCTCGGCGGTCTCAGTGTTCTATCCGCCCGGCTTGTTTTTCTGTTTTTTCATACTGGCGAAATCATGTCTCACCACGTATGCCTCACCTTGTAAAGAAGTTGAATAAAATTTTGATCTGCTTGCTTCTGTCTGTGTGTTTGGTTATCTAAGTTGCTTCCTACTTTCCGCGGTTCAAGTTGTGATCTGGGTAGTGCCGAAGATATTAATTTGGTGTTTGGGCTACCTTGTTGATCAACTTGAGAAAATTCAACAATATATATATATATATATCTTAAAACAGGGCCACACACCCATATACCTATATATATATAACCATCCAAAGGGTGTTGTAGCCATTTTTCCGGTTCAGTTATTAGAAAAAAAGGAGGGCAGGCGGGCTTTACTCCACTGGATAAGGAAATCGAGAGATAGGGTTTTGAAAAGAGCTGCCAGGAAAACCGTCGCCCTCTTCGTTTGCTGGAGCCGTGTAGGGCCTCCACTCGTTTCTGGTTTGCTGAAACCGCCAGAGGCCGCTGCTCTTCCTGTGTGCTGGAGTCGCAAGAGCCAAAGCAGGCCGCCCCTTCTTCTCTCTCGCTGGTTTGCTGGAGCCGCAGAAACCGCCGACATTCCTCGTTTGGTGGAGCTGAAGCAGATCGACCACCCGTTTTTCTCTGTTTTTGTTGGAGCCGCAAGGAGTCGGTCGCCCGTCTTCTTCGTGTTTGCTGGAACAGCAAGGAGCCGCCACCCTCTCTCTCGGGTTTGCTGGAACCGCAAGGAGGCCGCCGCTCTTGATCTGAGTTTGGAAGGGTTGTGCATAGCCACCTTGTTCGTGGCTTTGGAGGAACGTCATCCTTGACGTTTGGGACGGATTGTTCAATCCGTCCGGGTAATGACTTCTCTACTTTTATTGTATTTCTCTTTTATTGTGCCTGTGTGGTTGTTGGAAGAGAATTGTTGTGGTGGTGTAGATCCTTTGTGGATCGTGCTTGTGTTGGAGGAGTGGAGATCCTTTGTGGATCGGTGGAGGGAAAGCCTGTAATCCGTGCGTGTGAATTTTTCACACACTTTTAGTGGAGGCTTTGCGGGTTGGACTCCGATCGTCCAGTGATTTTTCACCCATTTGGGTTTTCCACGTTAAAATTGTCTGTGTGCTTTTATTTGTTTTTTGCATTGCGTTTTTGTTTCTCTTTTGCATACCGCTCAACGCGGTCGCACAAGTTGCTCTCTCAAAAATTAAAACATGTGCTCTGGTCGGGATTGGTTGCTCGCATTCCTAACAAGTGGTATCAGAGGGAGTTCCGAGACAGAGCTGTTTCAGTGACAGAGCAGATACCGGGCTGACCTTTGGGGTTTCAGGACGAGTCGATTGTGATCTCGGGTGTGCAATTGGGAGTGATAGTTTACGACCATTGGCCCGCTGGCTATCCTCTCTTGTTGCATACTTTGATATAGTCGGCTCAAAGATCAGTGGTCGGTCCGGCCAGTTGGCAGAGCATAATGGAGTCCACATCAGGTTCGGAGCAGATGGTAAAGTTGAATGGTGCCAATTATCACCAGTTGCATCTACTGATGGAGGATCTGATATATGTGAAGGGTTGACATGTTCCCGTCTTTGAGGAGATGCCAAAGGACACAGATCCTGTGAAATGGAAGGTGGAGCATCGAAAGCTGTGTGAGTTTATTAGATGGTTCGTGGAGCCGAACGTCTATAACCATGTGGCTAGCATCAATGATGCAAAGGATCCGTGGAAGACTCTCGAAACCTTGTATGCCAAAAGCACGGACATCAACAAGTTGTATTTGCTGAAGAAGCTTGGAGAGTTCAGATACCGGGAGGGCTCTCCTATTTTGGATCATGTCAACGAGTTCCAGGGGATTATTGATCGTCTGACTGCTATGAAGGTGACATTCGAAGATGAGGTGAATGCATTGTGGCTACTCAAGTCACTTTCAGACTCCTGGGAGATGGTCAGAGTTTCTCTGATAAATTCTTCCCCCCAGGGGATTGTTTCCATAAAGATCGCCAAGAGTGGGATCTTGAATGAGGAGGTGAGACGAAAGTCTCAGGGGACTTCAGGCTCTTCTTCACGAGCTGACGTTCTCTTTACTGAGTCTAGGGGGAGAGGAAGGAGTAAGAGCCGAGGAAGGAAGGAGGACAGGAGTCAGAGTAGGGGCAAATTGAAGTCACGATATTAGAACGTGGAATACCACTACTGCCATAAGAAGGGCCACATCAAGAAAATTTATTATTTGTGGAAGAACGATCAGAAGAAGAAGGAGATTGTCACTGAGGGCAAAGATGAGGGTCACACGGCAGCCACCGTTTTGACTGAGGAGGACGATGTCATTATTGTTGGCGACGACGTCACGGTTGAACTCTCGTGTGACGATCGATGCTGGATCGTTGACTCTGGAGCCTCTGCGTATGTATCCCACAACAGGGAGCTATTTGCCACTTACACCACTCATGATTGTGGGGTGTTAAGTATGATCAATGGGGATACGTCCAAGGTTCTTGGGCGTGGAGACATGCACTTGAAGACAAGCACTGAAGGCTTACTAGTTTTGAGGGATGTGCGACATGTGCCTGACATTCGCTTCAATTTCATATCTGTTGGAAGACTGGGAGACGAAGGACACCTGAGTGTCTTTGGAGGAGACTTCTGAAAGCTCATCAGGAAATCACTTGTGATGGCCAGGGGATATAGAGATTCTAGACTGTACTGTATGGAGGGGAGGCCTGAAGTTGCTCAGGCCAACTCCGTCAGGGATGAGGCATCCACTTCCTTATGACACAGAAGCCTATCACACATTAACCAGAAGGGATTGGGATGCCTGGCGAAGAAGAAGCTGATTAGTGATATTTTTGATGTTCACTTGGAGAGGTGCGACCATTGTATGACTGGGAAACATAATAGGGTTTCATTCCACAGTCACACGTCCACTAGGAGAACAGAGCCATTGGAGCTAGTTCACACTAATGTTTGCGGACCTCTGAAGGTCCAGACTAGAGGAGGAGCTTTGTACTTCGTCACTTTCATCGAAGATCATTCGAGGAAGCTTTGGGTCTATGTTATCAAGACCAAAGATCAGGTCCTTGATATTTTCAGGAGATTCCACGCTGAGGTGGAGAGACAGTCTGGGAAGAGGCTGAGATGCATCAGGTCCGACAACGGGAGAGAGTACATTGGTCCGTTTGACGAGTACTGTAGGGACAATGACATCAGACATGAGAAGACCCCGCCGAAGACGCCGCAGCTGAATTGCATAGCTGAGATGATGAATCGGACACTGTTGGAGTGGATTCAGTGCATGCTATCTGAGTCGAAGCTATCAGGGATGTTCTGGGGCGAGGCTCTTCTTACTGCAGCGCATGTCATCAACCTCTCGCCGAGTTCAGCATTGCAGGAGGATGTCCCAGATAGGGTCTGGTATGGGAAAGACCCCTCTTACAGTCACTTACGGGTATTTGGCTGCAAAGCCTTTGTGCACGTCCCCAGGGACGAAAAATCGAAGTTGGATTCGAAGACCCCGTGCATTTTCTTGGGGTACGACTACAACGGAGAGTTTGGGTACATGTTCTTTGATCCAGTTGAGAAGAAGCTTGTACGTAGCCGTGGTGCTATTTTCTGTGAGAATCAGACTGTTGGTGATGTTGAGGAGACTAGTGAGGTTGAGGCAGACTCTCGCACTACTGTAGAGTCGTCTATAGTTAGAGATGACAAGACTGAGGAGGCTGCTGAGCCTGTGCCAGCACAGGGTACTAATACCCCTTCGGATCATGATATCACCACAGATGGTGAACCAGGAGCTATTGAGGACATTACTGATGATGTGCCTGCACCGACCCCTGAGTTGGCCCTACGGAGGTCAGATCGGGCTAGACACCCACCCGCTAGATATTCTGTATCAGAGTTCATACTGCTGACTGATGCGAGGGAGCCTGAGAGTTATGACGAGGCTGTGGAGAGCACGAAGAAGCATTTGTGGATGGCTGCTATGCAGGAGGAGATGCAGTCGCTGGAGAAGAACCACACATATGACTTGGTGAGACTGCCTAAGGGAAAGAAGGCCCTGAAGAATCGGTGGATTTTCATGGTGAAACAGGGAGACTCTTCCACACCTCCCAGATACAAGGCCAGGCTGGTGGTGAAGGGTTTTGAACACCGATAGGGTGTGGAATTCGATGAGATCTTCTCACCTGTGGTAAAGATGTCATCCATTCGTACTGTACTTGGCCTTGCTGGGAGGCTCAACTTGGAGATAGAGTAGATGGACGTCAAGGCCGCCTTTTAGCATGGTGATCTTGAAGAGGAGCTATATATGGAGCCACCTTAGGGTTTCAGTGTCAGAGGGAAGAAAGGTCTTGTGTGCCGTTTGCAGAAGAGTCTATATGGCGTGAAGCAGGCCCCGCGACAATGATATAAGAAGTTCGATTCATTCATGGGGAGATCGACTTCACGAGGACCACCCTTGACCACTGTGTATTTTTCAAGCAGTATGATCCAGAAGACTTCATCATTCTGCTATTGTACGCGGACGATATGTTGATTGTCGGGAGGAATACTGCTTGCATTTCTGTGTTGAAGCGGCAGTTGAGTTCTACCTTTGAGATGAAGAATTTGGGTGCTGCGAAAACTATTTTGGGGATGCACATTCGCAGGGACAGGGGAGCCAGATTACTTTGGTTATCACAGGAGCGGTACATCCGCAAAGTTTTTCAGAGATTTGATATGGATCAGGCGAAGAAGGTGAGCACGCCTCCTGCACCTCACTTCAGGCTTACGGCTGATCAGTGCCCCAGCACACCCGAGGAGATCGAGGCTATGCAGAACATTCCGTATGCATCTGCAGTTGGGAGACTCATGTATGGGATGGTGTGTACACGTCCAGACATTGCGCATGCCGTTGGGACAGTCAGTAGATTTCTATCCAATACTGGGAGAGAGCATTGGAGCGCGGTGAAGTGGATTCTGAGATACCTGTAGGGGACTTCAGACTTGACGTTGAGATTTAGAGACAGTGAGCTAGAGCCATTGGGCTACACTGATGCAGACATGGCTGGAGATGTATATTCTAGGAGGTCGACGTCAGGGTACATGATTCGGTTTTCAAGGGGATCTGTCTCGTGTGCGTCGAGACTGCAGAAGTGCGTTGCACTGTCCACCACGGAGGCTGAGTTCATTGCGATTACTGAGGCTGGGAAGGAGTTGCTTTGGATGAAGAGATTCATCAAAGAGCTTAGATTCACTCAGGACCGATACCCACTCCTCTGTGGCAGTAAGAGCGCCATTCACCTGGAGAAGAACCCCATGTTTCACTCGAGGTCGAAGCACATCGACACGCGGTATCATTGGATACGCGATGTTCTGGAGCAGAAGGAGCTTGATCTTTAGAAGGTGCACACTGATGATAATGGGGCAGATATGCTGACAAAGACCGTGCCAAGGGGGAAGTTCGAGCATTGCGTTAGAATCGTCGGGATGGCGGTTTCTTCCGCCTCAATGTGAAGGGGGAGATTTGTTGGGTGTGGTTCCCATCCGAGTCGGTAAAACCACCGGGCGCACTAATTGCGGCTTGTGATTTCATTCTTGTGTTTTACACACACACACACATACATATATATATATATATATATCTTTACCCATTATAAAGAAATATGAAATGGTTTTTAAAACCATGCTTTTAAAAGTCATTTGAGTGATCTCAGCCGTCGGATCATGGATGCGAAATTCAGATGCCGTCCGATCAAATCAACCCTCTCTCCAGCTTTTTTTGTAGGGCTCCTAAACCTATTATAAGACAGCCCTAAACCTACTCTAGGAGAGTCCTAAAGCTAGGCGAATTAATTTAAAAATAGGCGGACCCGCAAGCCGGCCAGTCCGCGAACAACCCGCAAGCCCATCCCGCGAAAACCTGCAAGCAAGCCCGCCTGCAAGTCAGCCAGCCCACATTACTTCAAATACTAAATGCGGAATATTGAATATATACCCGCAAAAATCCTAAGAACGGACGGTGTGGGACTAAAATAGGCGGGTGAATTGTTCACCCGCCTGTTTAGGCACGGAAATCAGATTTTTCGGGGCCCAATATGAGGGTCAAGATGGCTCCAAAATGAAAAGTGGTCAACATGAAAGTTGTAGATATCGGCGATCCAAACATCTTTTATGTTAATCACTTTTTGATTTGGAGCATTCTTGACCTTCGATTTGGGACCCGAAAAGTCTGGGCGGCGAGACTGCTACAGTAAAGGCACGGAAATCAGGTTTTTCGGGCCCAATATGAGGGTCGAGATGGTTTCAAAACGAAAAGTGGTCAACATGAAAATTGTAGATCTCAGCGATCCGAACAACTTTCATGTTTATCACGTTTTGATTTGAAGTCTCCTTGACCTTCGATTTGGGACCCGAAAAATCTGGGCGGCGGGACTGCTACAGTAAAGGCACTGAAATCAGGTAATATAATAATATATTTTAAAAAAACAGCCCGGGTGCGGGCGAAGCCCGCCGTCGCCGGCTGGGTACTGTGACGCGTGGCCATCGGGCCGGAGGCCCGTGCCTGTCACTCGTATGTATATATATATATATATATATATATATATATATATATATATATATATATATATATATATATATATATATATATATATATATGGGGCACTGAAAAAACGCGTAGCTCGTTTTTGACAAATATACGCGCTCTTCAGAAAAACGAAAAAAACACCCACTAGACAGCATTTTTAGAAAAAGTGGTCAACATGAAAGTTGTAGATCTCATCATGTTGACTACGTTTTTAAAAAATGCTGTTTAAGGGGTCTATTTTCAAAAGGCGCGAAGGGGGTTCCACCCGGTAAATATTAAGATTTATATTTATTGCGCGGACCCCCCTTCGCGTCTTTTGAAAATAGACCTCTTAAACAGCATTTTTAGAAAACGTGGTCAACATGAAAGTTGTAGATCTCGACGAGATCTACAACTTTCATGTTGACCACTTTTTATAAAAATGCTGTCTAAGGGGTGTTTCTTTCATTTTTTTCGGGGAGCGTGTTTTTTAGTCAAAAACGAGCTGCACGTTTTTACATATATCTCTATATATATATATTCTCAAAACAAGACTTTACTCCACTGGACAAGGAAATCGAGAGATAGGGTTTTGAAAAGAGCTGCCAGGAAAACCGTCGCCCTCTTCGTTTGCTGGAGCGCGCCGTGTAGGGCCTCCACTCGTTTCTGGTTTGCTGAAACCGCCAGAGGCCGCCGCTCTTCCTGTGTGCTGGAGTCGGAAGAGCCAAAGCAGGCCGCCCCCTTCTTCTCTCTCGTTGGTTTCCTGGAGCCGCAAAAACCGCCAGCCTTCCTCGTTTGCTGGAGCCAAAGCAGATCGACCGCCCGTTTTTCTCTATTTTTGCTGGAGCCGCAAGGAGTCGGTCGCCCGTCTTCTTCATGTTTGCTGGAATAGCAAGGAGACGCCGCCCTCTCTCGGGTTTGCTGGAACCGCAAGGAGGCCGCCGCTCTTGATCTGAGTTTGGAAGGGCTGTACATAGCCGCCTTGTTCGTGGCTTTGGAGGAACGTCATCCTTGACGTTTGGGACGGATTGTTCAATCCGTCCGGGTAACGACTTCTCTACTTTTATTGTATTTCTCTTTTGTTGTGCCTGTGTGGTTGTTGGAAGAGAATTGTTGTGGTGGTGTAGATCCTTTGTGGATCGTGCTTGTGTTGGAGTTGAGATCCTTAGTGGATCGATGGAGAGAAACTCTGTAATCCGTGCGTGTGAATTTTTCACACATTTTTAGTGGAGGCTTTCCGGGTTAGACTCCGATCGTCCCGTGATTTTTCACCCATTTGGGTTTTCCACGTTAAAATTGTCTGTGTGCTTTTATTTATTTTTGCATTACATTTTTGTTTCTCTTTTGCATACCGCTCAACGCGGTCACACAGGTTGCTCGCTCAAAAATTAAAACAGGTGCTCTGGTCGGGATTAGTTGCTTGCATTCCCAACAAATATCGCCGCAACTGCAAATGTCTCCCCCACGATAAATGTCACCCCCTATGACAAATGTCATCTCACGACACTCCGCCTCTTCCCTGACCGCTTCAAGATCCGCAATTACCTCGGTCGGCCATGGAAGAAGTATTCAACCATGGTCGTCGAGTCCACCATCAACGATCTCATCAGGCCTGAGGGGTGGATGACAAGCCTGTTGCTACTGTCGAGCAAGAAAACGAAAGGGCGGAAGGATCGCCGAGTAAAAATCTCAAACAACCAGAAGGAACAAGATTGATTTGATATTAGTATTTTTTGGGAAGAGAAAAAATGCTACAAAAATGTTGAAACTGTTTTTTCTGGTTTGATAGTAACAGAAATGGGTTTGTTGATAACAACACCCCAAAATTTTAAGTTGCAATTAATTTAATTTTATAAGATTGTGAGTGACACTATATAGGGGAACACTGTGCCGCTGCGACAGTACCTCAATCGCGACGGTGTCGCAGGGAGGCTTCACTCGCACCCCCAAAGTTCGGTACACTGTCTGTCGGTCAATCTTCTAATGCACTCCATGAGTGTGAGTGGAGGAAGCATCGTCACGCCACGACACCATTGTGATCGGGTACTATCATGGTGGCCCGGAATTCCCCGTGCACGGTCACTCGTTCTCATAAACCTAAAAAAAAAATTAGATTTACAAAATTTGACGTATCATTAAAAAAGAACACTGTTGTTGTCAAACATCTCCAACAAAATGAAAATGAAACTACTAAATTCAGGTCTACTGCAACAGAGCTTGGTTTGGGATTGCGGATGAATCTTAAAAACTCAAATGTTAAGTTATTTATGTTGGCTACCTACAAGGCTACAACCCAAACTCTAATCCGGAGATGGAAATATGACAAAATAAGATGTATTTGAAATATTGGTGTCATGCCCGAGGCTTTGGCTATGTTTGGGGGAGCTCATTTAAGGTGTGGTTCATGCGCTCGTAGCCGTTTGACCGGTGAAAATAATTTCCCCCCAAATAGAATCTTTGTTTGAAAGAACTATTGCGGATTGAAAATCTGCTCTTGGAATAGAGCTAATTTAAGAGAGCTCTTTGAGAAGCTTTTTTGAATGTTTGGATCTCAACTTGCACTTTCTCCCACCTTTGGATTCCCGCAACCGAGAACCACTGCTACAACTAGGGCTGATATCGAGTCGAGTTCGAGCGATTTTGGCTCGGCTCGAAATCGAAATTTTCGACTCGAACTCGGCTTGAAATCGAAATTGATTTCGAGTCGAGTCGGCTCAACTCGAAATGGCTCGATTCCGAGTCGGCTCGAAATCGAATCGAGTCGGCTCGAAGTCGAATCGAGTCGGCTCAAAATCGAATCGAGTCGTCTCGAAATCGAATCAAGTCGGCTCGAAATTTAGCAATTTTTCGTTTTATTCCTAGTTTGTTCAAAATAAAATAGGGCAACCTATAAATTTAGTAAATGAAACACTTAAACTCTTCGTTCTTTTTAATTATATTTAAATTTTATTATTTTTAATCTTAAAAAAAGAATACATTAATAAATACATAATTTTTTTAATTAATTCGAGTTGATTTGAATCATATTTCGAGCGATTCAGGGCTGGCTCGAAATCGACTCGAAATCAGATTCGAGTCAAATTGAATCGACTCAAATTGTGTCGAATCAATTTTAACCTATTTCAATTTTCGAACGATTTTCGAGTGATTTTCCAGTTTCGAATAACATGCTCAGCCCTAGCTACAACTATTCGCCACTACCTGATTCCTAAGCCTGACATTCAATCCAAGGCGAATCTTGCTCGCCGACGGTGGAGACGTCGGCGCCGCCGCCGCTCCAGATGCAATGACGTCCTTTTCCTGCCCTTCATCAACATCATCCCTTTGCACTTTTTGATTGTGTTGCTCGAAAAATCCGAGTGGTGATCAAAGTGGAATCCCCTACCCGTTGACCCTAGGTGAGTATAAATAGGCAAACCCTAGGAGTAACTACAGGTATCAGATATCCGTGTATCCGAACTGACCCGTTAAGCCCCCGAACCCGATATTTGTCCAAATATATATTAACAATCTCCTCTTATATTTGTGACAAATATCATGTACGTCTCAGAGTGCAGAAAGGACTCAAAGAAAAAAATTCGACTTTACACATTTTCATAAGAGTTAGCACAATTGAATATAAGTAGGAGTTTACCAAAAAACAGTAATGTGAACATCCAAACATACAATGCTACTCAGAAATAAATAAGTCTGAAAACATAATAACAATAGATCAAAAACGTATAACAATTCTACTTAGAGAGTAGATCATCATCATCATTCATGTCAAAGTTTAATTTCTCTCCTGCATCTTCACCAGTGCCTGCAAGGAATTTCATGAGTTAGACTCTATGAATTCATAAATATATGCAGTGACATATCAAATAAGCTAGCTCTACCTAAGTGAGCTTAGTACTTGTAGTAGTAGTGAAGTAACACTGTCAGCATCTTTATCCAGTCTCAGAAGAACCATTCAAGTTATGATTTTAATAAATCACACATTGTTATTTTACTCATTACTGACCACTATGTATCTTATCATATGACTTGACACACCGTCATTTACAATATTATCAAATGTGGAATAATGTGTTATAAACACTAATGTTAGATTAACTCGTACAACGACTTTCTATTCACAGTTGAATAATTCTCAAATCAACTTATAATGAGAAACATGTTTAAGTCATCAAATGTGGAATGACTAGCATCCAACCATCTTGAGTTTCATCAAGAAATTATTTGGGGTTTTCAGTCTGTTATTAGATGCTTGAATGTTATAGTTATATGCTCTTACCATTAAAACATAAACATAAGAGGAAAGTTTCATATTTCTATGAACTTTAATCTCATCTCCCTCAATGTTTTAATTGTGAGAGCTTTATTTAAGCCTTTTGTCAAGACGTATGCAACATTATATTTTGACCTCACATCAAGTAGGGTCATAATCCCTTGACACGTGAGGGAGGTCATCCAGGCTTGTTTCATCCTTAGTTGCCTTCTTTTGCTATTGAACAAAGTGTTTGTAACAACCGTTTTAGTAGCCTGATTGTCGCAGTAAACTGCACCAGAACTCAATTTCAGGCTCGATAGTGGAATGTCCATCACCAAATCTCTTATCCACTCTGATTCTTCTCCCGCTGAAGCTAGAGCGTAGAATTTGGATTCCATAGTAGATAGTGCAATACATGATTGCTTCTTGGACTTCCATGCTACAGCTGCTCCTCCTAGTGCGAATATAAATCCACTAGTGGACTTGCTGTCGTTTATTTCTAAGCACCATAATGTATCCGAATATTTTTCCTGGACTGGAGGATGACTATGGTAACATAAAGCATACTTTTCTGTGTGTTTTAGGTATCACATTATCCTATCGAGGGCATCCCTATGGTCTTGGTTAGGATTACTAGTGAATATACTTAACATGCTGACCGTAATGGCTATGTTAGGTCTAGTGCATACCATAGCATACATGAGACTACCAATCAGTTTAACATAATCTAACTGTCTAACCACAGCTCCTTCATTGGGCTTTAAGCGGTTGTTATAATCATATGGTGTCATTAATGCTCTACTTTCACTGTATTCCCACGTATCCAACATGGATTTTATGTAGTGGCTTTGACTTAGGGAAATGCCATTTTTCCCAAAGCTCACTTGCATGCCTAATATAGTCTCAGCTACACCGAGGTCTTTAATGCTAAACTTTTTCATTAGTCTTGACTCAACGTCATCCACTTCAGATTGATCAGAACCAAGAATCATCATATCATTCAAATACAAGCATATTATAACAACTTTATTTGTTTTATGACGTATGTAAAGGCATTTATTAGAGAGACTCGATATGAATCTCATGTTCTTTACAATATAGTCAAACTTCTCATGCCATAATTTTGGTGCTTGTTTTAGTCCGTATAGTATCTTGATTAACTTACAGACCTTACTTTTGTGACCTTCTACTATGAAGTCTTCAAGTTGGCTCATGTATATCTCTTCGGTCAAATCTCCATTCAAGAACGCAGTCATAACATCCATTTGATGAACAATAAAGTTCTTAATAGATGCAATAGCAAGGAGGATCCTAATGGTTGCTAAGTAATATACTAGTGAATATACATCAAAGTAGTCCAACCCACTAACTTGTGTGAAATATTTAGCCACCAGGCGTGCTTTATACTTAGCTACGCTACCATCTAGTTTAAGCTTCTTTTTCAGAACCCACTTACACTCTATAGTTTTAGCCCCTTTTGGCTTATTAACTAAATGTCCAGGTGTTGTTCTAAAGTAGAGAGTTCATCTTTTCATCTATGACTTCTTTACAGAGTAGTGAATCCCTTGATCTCATCGCTTACTTATAGGTAGATGGATCAGCCTCGACATGGTAAGTGACAAAATAACTACCGAAGGTTCTGGGAGTCCTCTCTCTCACCGAAGTCCTTCTAGATTCTAGACCACTATTGTCTACTAGAACTGAATAAGAGATGCTCGGTACTGATTCAGGATCTTCCTAAGTAATAGTTGTTTGCATACCTGGGAGTGATAAGTTCTTGTCTTTATGGAATTTATTCTCAAAGAACACCGTATCCCTAGATTATATAATGATGTTATTAGAAATGTCTAAGAATCTATATGTAACACTATCATCAGCATAACCTAAGTAGATATAAGTGTTGGTCCTAGTTCCAAGCTTAGACCTTCTAAGGTTAGAAACCATAACATAGGCTATACAACCCCAGATCTTAAGTATAATTATATACGAGGGTCTCTTAAAGCAAAGCTCGTAGGGTGTGACCTCTAACTTAGCATGAGAGACTTTGTTCAAAATGTGGTTTGTAGTTAAAACTACTTCTCCCCAATAAGCAGTAGGCATGCCAGTAGTAAGGAGCATAGAATTCATCATCTCTGTTAACGTTCTATTTTTTCTCTCAGCTATACCATTCGATTGGGGTGAGTAAGGAGAAGTGATTTCTACAATGATTCCTTGAGCGGCAAGAAAACATCTAAACTCACTAGATACGTATTCTCCTCCTCTATCACTTTTAAACCTTTTTATCTTCATGTCTAGTAGGTTTTCTACCCTGGTTTTGAAAAGCCAGAATTTTTCAAACGCTTCATCTTTAGTTTTAAGAAGGTAAATGTGACAGAACTTAGAGTAGTCATCTATAAATGTGATCATATACTTCCTTTCTCCTCTAGTGATAAAACTTTTAAAGTCACAAATGTCCGAATGTATAAGCTTTAGGGGTATTGTGCTCCTAGTAACCACACTAAAAGATTTCCTAGTGATCCTAGTCTGAGCACACACTTCATATTTCTCAAGTTAGTTTTTAGTGTCTAATGCGATCTGGTGAGTTTTAGTTATTTGGAACATTTTCCTATAGTTCACGTGTCCTAGTCTCTCATGTAGAGTCTTAGGGCTAACTAAGTTTGATTGTACTTGTTGAACAATCTCATTTGCTATACATAGTAGGTACATTCTATTTTGGACGTATACACATCCAAAATAGTGAGAGTTAACTGATAGTGTTACTCTACCGCTACAAAAAGTAAAAGATATGTCAACATCACATAACAAACTTATAGACACTAAATTAGCAGCTAATGAATGAATTTAACGTTATTTAAAGTTAAAGTCTTACCTGAGGATATCAGCAGAGTTGCGTTCCCCATCTTTAGCACGTTAGCTGTCTCGTCATTTGCCACTGTCATAGACTCTCTTCCCGCAGTGAGGTCTATCTTCAGATTAGCATTGTTGCAAACGTGGCACATTGCCCCCGAATCCAGGTACCACTCAATGCTGGCCTTCACATTTCTAACCATAGAACAAAGTTGGATGGCTCAGCGAGGCTAACCATATTGGCCTGGTTGCCTTCTTGTGGTGCTCTAGTCCTTTCTTTTTTTGGGAACCTGCAATCAGATGTACTGTGTCTCCACTTATTGCAATTGAAACACTTGCCCTTAAACTTTTTAATCTTTTTATTCGGGTCTGCAACCTGGGACGTTTTGGTCTTTTTAGGATTGGATGCACGCTTAGAGCTAGTAATCATGTTAGCCGCAGCTTTTTGCTTGCTAATAGCTTCTAATGCGTGTCTGGTCCTATTTTAATCCTCAATGCATATGAATCGCTTGAGGTCATTCAGACCAACCTACATCTTTTTGCGGTACATTTCAGTTTTGAAATTATACCATGTGGAGGGCAATTTGTAAACAATCGTGCCCGCAACAAAAATATCTGGTAAACTAATGTTTTTACTGTGTAAGGAATCACCTAAGTTTTCAAATTCCGATACTTGAGAGAGAATGACTTTCTCTTCGTCGAACGTGAAGGAATGAAACTTGTCCACCAGATGTGCTTTTGACAGGTCCTCTTCCTGTCTGAAGTGCTCCTCCAGTGCCTCCCAGATCTCCTTGGCAGTCTTCATCTTGAGGTACGTCTTTGCTAGGCTAGAGCACAGGAAATTTAGCAAATAATCTCTGCAAAAGTCCTCGTCAGCGATCCACTGTGCCTCATCGTCAGTCCCCATAACGTCAATACGATCAGACTTAACTGTGTAGAACACATTTAGGTACTTAATCCCAAACTGGGTATTCAACTTTCAGTCGTTGAACTCTGTTGCTGTAAACTTTTCCATCTTGATCATTGGCACTGGAGACGAGAAATTGTTCCCTTTCATCATCTAAAATTTCTTTCCAAATCACAGGATCTACAGGTGAAGAGAAAAAAAGCCTCTTTTCCAAGTGCTTGGAAATGCCAGAACTTGCACAATTGTCCTCAAGAACACCACATAGGTATAAACAACAGTAGAGGTGGTCGGATCTCCTTTGGAGAAAATCTGAGTGTAATACAGAGCGAAAAATTCTCCTTGTTCCTTGATCCAACCAGGTGTGGCTGTTTTGAGTCAAAAAACTGAATGGAAGAGTAACCAGCAATCCCTCTAAACAAAATTGGTATGAGATCACAGTTGGCAACATCGATGAAGACTGGTCGACGACAAAGTAATCAGAGATGAAGAGAATGGCTCCAACCCTAGATCCGACGGCTTCCTTTGTTGAGCGGTGCAGGAAAAACAATTTCTCGATTCCTAATCCAGCGGCTTCCTCACAGGCGTCAGAGCCTTTGTCTCCACCAACACGATAGAGAGCAATAGACTGATTTTCCATGTCGGTGGAGGAACAGTGCAGTGACGACGCTATACAAGCGGCGAACTTTTCCACCAACGAAATTTTCTCTATTTCTCCTTGTCCCGATTCCTTCAACTGATCAAAATAGCGGCGGCTTGTCCTTGTAGTCGGTGACGGAAATTTTTTTCCCTATTACCGATCGAAAACTGCAGCCCACAGGAGATGAAATCCAGGCAACAATTTTCCTTCTTCCTTCCCTATCCAATCACCGGCGGCCACAATCAGAAGAAATAAAATAACGAGAATGGGAAGAAGACAGTTACGGGATTTTTTCAGAGTGACGAGACAGTTGCTTCGATAATGATGGTGTCTCTCGAAGCATTCGAGTGGTGATCAAAGTGGAATCCCCTACCCATTTCCCCTAAGTGGGTATAAATAGGCAAATCCTAGGAGTAACTACGGGTATCGGATATCCGTGTATCCGAACCGACCCGTTAAGTCTCCGAACCTGATATTTGTCCAAATATATATTAACACTTTTTTCCTTTTCCTCCTCTTCTTCATCCTCCTTTAATTTTCTTCCAGTATGTTGCTTCAGTTCCGGTATTGGTGTTTTCTCTTCAGGCTCTGACACAGGCATTGCCTTCGGTTCAGGTTCTGGCGTCGTGGCCGGCATTGGATCCAGAGCCAGCTTCTGTGGCGCCGTTGTAAGCTACATAGGGGTTGGTGGTGCCAGCATTGGTGGCAAGGGCTTTGTAGGTTCCTCTGTTATAATTGATTTTCTGGATTTGCAGATCCCAACGGACTATTCTTTCCATTCTCTTGTTTTTATTTCCAGTCAAAAACCAGAGATCCGGAAGAAGACGTGTGCGGGATCTTGAAGAAAACTTATAGGTCGACAGAGATTAGAAACAAGATAGAGTAGTCGTTGCTGTCGCCGTAGATCTGGTAGAAGTCAGTGCTGTTGCCGGAGATCTGGAAGAAGTCGCTGCTGTCGCTAGGGATCTGGAAGAAATAGCCACTATCGTCAGAGTTCTGGAAGAAGTTGCCAGATAACAGAAGAAATTCTTCGATGTTGAAGACACGTGCTGGATCAGGGATCGGGTATGAAGAGGGGAAACAAAAAAAATAAAAACTGCTATTTAGGGCCCCAAAACGGGCGTCTTGGCAGCTTCCGATATATAGGAAAAAAGTGGTTTTAAGATCCATGCTTTTTAAAGAGCAGTTCAGCCAAACAGTTAAAAAATAGCACCAGCAATTGGAAAATAGTTTTTCCATCCGTTGGAGTTGTTCCAAACAGAGCCTAAATATCAGCCCCACTATGTCACATTTAACTACCTAGCTACCGAGCTACCAAGCTCTACTTATTAATTGACCAACAGGTTTCGTTGGCGAGAAGAGATAAATATGTATATCAGAGTTAAAATCCATCATAGTCCTTTATGTGGCGGCTTTGATTTGTCACCTCTAACAACAAACAAAATAGCTCAGATTTTTTTTATTATTAGTGTTGCAGGTCATCCAGCTTTTTCCTCGGTCCGGAGAATCGGACCGCCTTAGTTTAGAGTGGAGCTGAGCGTGCAATCAGTTAAAAAAACCACAACAACGGACAAGAGAAATTTTTAACATGGAAAACCTGGTAAGGTTGAAAAACCACGTGGCTGGAACTGTGCTGAGCCAAAATCGACTAGCTTCTTGGAGTGTTACAAAGATTGGTTTGATCTCGGAGGGAGACATGCCACAACTTTATTACAAGTATGGTAAATGAGGAAAAACAACTGAGTCTTCGGATCCTCAATATAAGCACTCCAGCCTTGAGATGACACGGAGCTCGTGGAACCTTGGTGGAAGCGTTCCAGCTGGAAAATATTCTAAGTACAAGGAGCTTCTGAAGCTTGCACTCTCGTTGACGCGGTGCCTAGATGGGAGCGTTCTCGCGGAGGCAGTTGACGTCACTTGACGAGTGAGGGAACCGTAGCGCAAGAAAAAGTCTGGGGGTAGCGCTCTCGTTGATGCAGAGCTTAGATGGGAGGGCTCTTGTGGAGGCGGTTGACGTCACTTGAGCCGAGATGAGTCTGTGGCACAAGGAGAAGAGTAGAGCGAGTTCCTAAGCGGAGAATCGGCATAAATCCATGATCTTGCCGGAAAACCTTAGAGCTTTCTCTTGCCTCTGAAATTGCTTGGCTTGAAAAGAAGGTGTGTGAGCCTATTTATAGTTTTTTGGAGGGACACATCAGTAATTGCGTCGGGGAGTGATTTGGTCTGGCGAATGATCGCTTTGTTTCGATCATGCGGATCACCATTTTTCGAAATGACTGTAGTGTCCCCTTCCCCCCGGGCAGTTTGGACATCCCAGGCTAGGCGGCGGGGCCCGCCGCCGGTGCATGCAACATGCGATCGTGAGGGGCGCAGTCACTCGGGGCGCGACCAGGGGGTCATGCGGGCTGGCCGTGCTCTGGCTGCGCGTGCGCAGGCCGAGTGAGTGCGAGGACTAGTCACGCGTTAGCCGCGCCGGCACGTGCGCTGGCCGTGCATGCCCGGGCTCGGACCTGGTGCGTTCGCTTGGTCTTCCCGAATTCTTACGGTTCTCTACGTGCCGCTAGACCGGTTGGGTTCACTTTTACTTGAACCGTCTCAGCTTGAAAATTTCACGGGGACCCTATCGCCCCCAAATTTTCGCGTGTTATGGTCCGCGAAGTGATGAGCGCGGAAATTTCTAACATCTCTCGGAACATTCAAGTCATCAGAAGATCTCCTGACATTTCTACAAGATGTTGGTCAGAGATTGAGACTTATTCGCTGCATGTTTTGAGATAGGAAAATACGGCAAAAAATATCCTTCAAATTCGAACGCCTTCCATTATAAGGCTCGTTCTGAAGACTATAAATTAAAGAGGGTCACTTAGTTGTTTTTCATGCTGTTCTAGAGATTTTTGGGTTTTCGGATTTCAGCTTGGAGTTAGCGGATTTTAGTGGTCGTCATGTCTCCCTCAAAGAAGGACAATGTTTTTGAAAGTGAGGGATAGATCTAACTTTACTCTAGAGGGGGGTGAATAGAGTATTTTAAAACTTTGATTTATTTTTATAGAGGATCTTATATATATATATATATATATATATATATATATATATATATATATATATAAACACACGAGCATCTTCACACGGGCTACGCCCATGCTTGATGCTCTCGGGCGGGCTTCTCCCGCCTGCGCACGGGCTTCGCCCGCCTACGCACAGGCTTCGCCCGTGCTCGATGCGTCGTTGCGGGATGCGCCCGCCTATGAGCGTGTTGCGCACGCACCCGATTTTTTTTTTCAAAATATATACATATGAGTACTTAAAATGACCGCAAAAAAACACGAAGTACTATTCCTAATTTTATTTTATACAATTTACAAATTTTAATTTATAAAAATTAATTAATCTTTCCCTCTCTCTCTCTCTCTCTTTATCACTCCTCCCTCTATCTCTCTCTCGCCCCCTCTCTCTCCCTCTCCCTCCACTCTCTCTCTCTCTCCCAAATCTCTCTCCTCTCACGCTATCTCTCATGATTCAATGGTCAATATTAAATCTATGGTGTGCCTCCAAATATCTATATTCTCTTATATATATAAGATATATATATAGAAAGAAAGAAAAATCAAAACACACAAATAAAGAAAACAATCAATCACAGACGACACAAAGATTTATAGTAGTTCCCCAATAAACCTGAGTACGTCTACTCTTCTACCACCCTGATAGGAATCCACTATAGGTTTTTGATCAGGTGCCCTGCCACTAGAAGATATATTTTTTAAGGGAGATCTTGCAACCCTTTGAGATTTTGATCAGGTCCCCAAAAACCAAGCTTAAGTCTTTTGATCAAGCGACTTATGAACCAAGAGATAACTTTTAAAGAGAGTTAAAAATCCTGTACACAGTTTAAGAAATAAACTAAGAGAGTTAATGATGTCTTCTCTTTCAAATATCTCTGAGAAGACTTTAGTGGATGAAGATGCAAAAAGCTCCCCCTAATTTGAGTAGAGATTTGAGATTAGGAGGGGATACTTTTCTTCAGGGTGTAGGCCTTCTTCTATTTTACTGGTTGAAGATTTTTCACTTGCAGAGACCTGAAAGTCTAACTCTGTAAACTTATAAGATCTATAAGAGTGTGTATGCGTGTAACCCTTTGAAGCAGCAACAATCTGAATGTATAATCTCTGAGAAGAATTCAAATATTTGAATTAAAACCATTCTGAAATGCCTGAAGAATCTCTGAGAATTTTAACTGCGCTGGGTAATAAATTAGCATTAAACTTTTTGATAAATCCATATTTAATGCTGCCTGAAATGACTATATTCATTAAGAATATTTAGCATTAAATATCATAGTGTAACTGACTGAAATTAAGCCTTTCAAAATTATTCTGCCTTTAGAATATAAAACTGCCTGAACATTGAACATTATAAGAAATTCATCGAACTTAGCCTGGAGATTGTCAAACTGAGCCTGGAGTTCATCAAACTAAGCCTGAAGTTTGTCAAACTGAGCCTGGAGTTCGTCGAGCCGAGCTTCTGAGTTGTGATCATCGTTCGTCGAACGGAGCCCAGAGTTCATCGAGCTAAACTTAGAGTTAGAACTCTGAGTTCGTTGAACTAAGCTCGGCGTTCGTCGAACTGAGCTCAGCTTTCGTCGATTTGAATTCTGCGTTCGTCGAACAACACGTCTCTGGAATTCTTCTGAAGGAGCAACCCTGAAATAAACCTATGACCCTAGACTATACACATTGGGACAAACTAATCATCCTAAATGAATAATAGTGATCCTAGCCCAAATCAGTAATAGGGTTCCAATAATTTCCCCCTATTTGGGTGAGGATACTATCAAAAATAGAAAACACAAAGAAAAAATAATCTGACAGAATTATAAAATTTTCAGCAGAGATAAAGAAAGTGCTTTGAGAGTTCATAGTCATCAACAAAGTTTAAAACTTATAAACAAAATTAAGAGTCTTTCTGAGGAGTTGCTGATGGAGAATCTGAAGATGATTTGGTGAAAATCTGCTTTCTGGTAGGATCTTCAGCTTCCCTTTTACTCATTGTTAGGTCTTGAGAACCTATGATTTTAAGGGAGGTGGTTCTTGGAACAACTGCCTCTGGTTGCAGAATCATGTACTTATCAACATTGAATAAGCTCTTCTTTGAATATTTTTCTAGTTCCTTTTGTCTGTATGAGGACATAGTGGTGAATTTTGAGGGGTCATTACCCTCTGTCCTGGCTTTCTTAATATGAGATAGAGCAACTTGCTCATTAAACCTTGCCATTCTAAACACTGGGTCTAGTTCTGGATCATATACAGGAGAAGGTGGCCTTTCTTGGCTTGACTACTGTTGCTGGCTGCTTTGAGTATCAGACCTTGCTGGCTGCCTGTATTGAGTAGATTTAGAGTGATGATGAGAGGAAAGCCTCTGAGAAGAAGAAACATAACCAGCTGACCCTGCTGCTACTAGAGGAGGAAGAGGAGGTTCTCTCCAAGACTTTTGAGGTGGAGAATGATATCTCCTCATCTTCTTCCTATTTTTCTACTCATTTTTGGAGAATCTCATCCAGTGTGGAAGGTCTGAAGTGAGAGGAATTCCATGCAGAATGTAATATGGAATATCTGCTGTTGATGAAGGTTGAGTAGCAACCATAGCTGGAGCCTTCTTATTGAACTTTCTTTTCTTAGACCCAGAGTCTTCTAAATCATCTGACTTTGAGTTATCATCAGATTCTTCTACTGGCTAATCGTATAAATCATCTATCTATTTATATAAATTAGTATAATCCTCTGATTGTTTATACATACTATATGTATTAGTTGTTTCTTCCATATCTTCATTAAGAAGATCATCAAAATTTGGCATTGAATTTTCATCCCACATAGGAGGGGAGAAATCCTGCTTTATAACATCTACTAAATTAACAATAGTTATTGGCTGAGGGACTGAAGTAATACTAGTAGAAACAGCTTTAAAACTATATCTAAATTGTTCTAGAGTAATGGGATCAACATAAGCAGTATAGCAAACTACTATTTTAGAAAGATTTTCTTCAAAAACTGGTAAACTAGAAATAGAACAATGCAGAATGTCAAAATCTGATAATAAAGACTATAAATTGACTGTGGGATGGATAAACACATCACCAACAGTAACAACTTCTTATTCTGCTAACAACTCATCTTCAACTGAAACTTCAATCATTTCTGAATCTGAAACTACTGCTTGTGCTGCACTGGCTGTGACTACTCTTGCAATTGAAACTTCTTCATAAAGTATCTCCCCCTACCTAGATCAAGGGAGACCTGAATCTAGGCCCCCAGAAGAAGGGACAGTTTGGGAAGAGGCTAGTTTGGAAGAAAAATCTGAGATAGAAGAACCAAGAGGAGCCAAGGCTTCATCTATTAGTTTCCTGAGAGTAGGAGTGATGAATTTCAAAAGATTATTGGCAATGGATGAAAAATCCAAATACATAAACTCAGGTGGAGCCTGAGTAGATGCAGAGGATGGAATGGAAGATGAGGGATTAGAAGTGGATGGAATAGAACTGTTAGCATAGTTTGGACATAGGGAAGATGACTGTGGTATAGAAGTAAGATTGATGATAGGGGGAATGACATCAGGAACTATCTCCTGGATAGATGAGTGAGGTGGAGATAATTGCTATGGAGATAATTGTTGTGGAGATGAATGAGGTGGAGATGAATCAAGCAGAGAGAAGTGAAGAGGAGATGAAAGAAGTGGAGATGAAGGTTACTAATGAGGTGAAACTAATTGATTTAAAGATGAATGAGGTGGAGATAGCTATTGAGTGGAGGAATCTGTATGGAAGGAAGTGGATGGAACTTCTACTAATAAAGCATGTAGTTGAGAAGGTGGAGATGTCTGCCTAGGTGAATGGTGTGGAGATGGTCGAGGATAAGAAATAAGAGGAACATAAACCTCTTCTGGAGTTGAGAGTGTGGCTGGAACAGCCCTGGTGCTTTCAGAATCAACCCTAGAGGGAGTATCCCTTGGAGGCTTAGGGATTACCCTCTCCCATCTTCCAAAAAAGACAGAGGTCAGCCTCTTGGAAGCATTAATATGAATGGTCTGAGAGACCAAAAGTTCTGGAAACTTTGCCTGTAGGAAAATTTCTAAGATCCTTCCATAACCTCCAGACTTGCTGGTGATCTTCTTCTTAATAGAATAAAAAAGAATTGATCCCTAGTTTATGTTCTTCTGATCAACCAGAGCACACATCAAAAGGAATTGATGCCTGGTAAAATAGTAGTGGGCTGAATGCTTGCCTAGAAGTACTTTACCTACTATATCAGCTAAGAATTTGTATTCAATAGAAAAATTCTTTTTCAAAAGGTGATTAGGGTTTCCTTGGGAGTGACCCAATCTATCTAACATTATCTAAAGTTCAGAACTAGATAACTCTATATCATCATTTCTATTGATAAAACCAAAAATTTTAGATAAAATTTCTGGGGTAAGAGGAACATGTTTCCCTGAGATAGATCCAATAATGACTGGGTTATCCTGAAATTTGGCAGTATGAATCCATTCTTTGATTTCTGCCACTGGAAGCTTGATCCTGGTAGACATAAACTGTCATAGATTCTGAGCCTCAAAGAGTTTCAGAATATCCTGAAAAACTTGATCAAAATGACTAAATGATTCCATGTCACTATCGAAGCATGCATCAAATTTCATTGCTGAGAGAATCAGATGAGAAATCGCCATTATCCTGCAAAACAGAGAGATCAAGTGCAAGGGAAATGGGAAATGCGTGGGGTAGAGTTCGTTAAAAACCTAATTATAAGTTTTGCAAAAGAAATACATTTCATCGATCTTCATTCGACGAAAGTTTTGCGAAAGGAATACATTTCGTCGAGCTCTGTTCGACAAAAAGTACTAAAAACTAATCCGTCGATCTCCGTTCGACGAAAGTTTCTTAAAGAAAGTTTGTCGATCTCCAGTCGACGAACATTTCACAAAAAGTTCACAGTTCGTCGATCTCCATTCGACAAAAGGTGTCCAATTCGTCGCTCTTAGAACAAAAATCAAATTAATGATTCTCCATTTATCATTCCTAACTGATTTAATAAGAATATACGTTTCTTTTCATCTAAAGGTTTAGTGAAAATATCAGCTTTTTGAAAATCAGTAGAAATAAAAAACAAGATTAATTTTATTTTTGTCTACATTATCTCTTAGAAAATGATGCCTAATTTCTATATGCTTAGCCCTACTATGAGGGACTAGATTATGTGCAATTGATATTGCACTAGTACTATCACAGAAAATAGTTGAATTATTTAAGTTATAACAATAATCTAGTAACTGATTTTGAATCCACAAAATATGTGAACAACAATTACCAGCTGCAATATATTCAGCTTTTGCAGTTGAAGTAGACACAGATGTTTGTTTTTTACAAAACCATGACACAAGCCTATCACCGAGAAACTGACAAGTTCCTGATGTACTTTTTCTATCAACTCTGCATCCAGCATAATCAGCATATGTGAATCCAGTTAATTCAAATCCTGACTCAATTGGATACCAGAGTCCTAGATTTGGACAACCTTTTATATATCTTAAAATCCTTTTTACTAAAATTAGATGAGATTCTTTAGGATTAACTTGGAACCTAGCATAAATATATGTGGCAAACATAATGTATTGTCTACTGGCTATTAAATATAATAAGGACCCAATGATTATCCTATATATTTTCTGATCACAAGGTTTGCCCTGTTCATCATTATCAACTACAGCATTAGAGGGCATGGATGTTTTCATAGAGGAGAAATCTGACATCCCAAATCTTTGAATTAGCTCTTTAGCATATTTAGATTGAGATATGAAAATGCCATTATGTGTTTGCTTCACTTGTAAACCAAGGAAGTAGGATAATTCACCCATGCTACTCATTTCAAACTTTGAATGCATTAGGTAAGAAAATATTTTGCAAAGTTTGGAATCAGTAGAACCAAAAATTATATCGTCAACATATATTTGAACTAGTAAAATTTTAGATTTATGATGTCTAAATAATAATATTTTATCTACCATGCCTCTACAAAATTTATTTTCTAAAAGAAAACTAGCAAGAGTCTCATACCAAGCTCTTGGAGCTTATTTAAGACCATACAAAGCTTTGTTAAGTTTAAAAACATAAGAAGAGTGAATTGGAGAGATAAAACCTAGTGGTTGTTCTACATAAACTTCCTCTTTGAGTTCTCCATTTAGAAATGTACTCTTCACATCCATCTGATATACCTTTAATTTCTTTAATGCTGCAAATACAAGAAATATCATGTAGCCTCTAATCTTGCAAAGGGAGCAAATGTCTGATCATAATCTATGCCTTCCTCCTATAAGTATCCTTGAGCTACCAATCTAGCTTTATTTCTTACAATAACTCCTTGACCATCCAACTTATTCCTGAAGACCCATTTGGTTCCAATGACTGGATGGTCTTTGGGTCTTAGAACTAAGTCTCAAACTCTATATCTCTCAAATGGATTGAGTTCCTCTTACATTACAATGATCCAGTGAGGATCTTATTCTGCATCTTTGATGGATTGAGGTTCAATCTGTGAAATAAAACAAGCATGCATATGATCTTGATTCAATTGATGCCTTGTTTAAACACCAGCTGATATGTATCCAATCACTTGAGATCTAGGGTGATCTCTAAGTGTGATAAAGTCAACAGGTGGAGTTGGTTATTCAACTATTTGTAGTGCTAATTCCTCTGGTGGAATTTCATTAGCCATAATATTTTCAACATAGATTTCTGAATTTTCTTCATCACTGACATCATTAGCAATATATTTAGAAGGATTTAATGTATCCTCTTGTGTTAGGATTAATTCATCTAGTTTCTCACACAGATTTGGTACCTGAAAAGAATCTATAGTAGATGTATCTCTCTCCTTGTAAAACATGTTAGTTTTATCAAAAGATACATGTATGGATTCTTCTATCTTAAGGGTAGATTTATTAAATACCCTATAAACCTTGCTGACATGAGAATATCTAAGAAATATTCCTTCTGCAGCTTTGGCTTCAAATTTTCTTAAGTATTTCTTATCATTATTATGTATGTAACATCTGTATCCAAAAACTTTAAAATAGTTTACTTTAGGTTTCTTATTTTTAAGTAATTCATAGGGAGTCTTACCCTTCAGTTTATGAATGAGACTTCTGTTAAGAACATAATTTGATGTGCTTACTGCCTCTGCCTAAAAGGATAGAGGTAAATAAGCATCTGCAAGCAATGTTCCAGCAGATTGAATTAGAGTTCTATTTTTCTTTTCAGCTACCCCATTTTATTGAGTAGTTCTAGGAGCAGAAAATAATGCCTGTTACCTTATTTCTCATAGAATTCTTTCATCAGAAGAGATTCAAACTCAGTGTCATGATCACTTCTGATCAATGCAATCTGAGTAGAGTACTCAATCTTGATGTTCCTAAGAAAGTCTATAAGAACTTTAAAGTTATCTGACTTATCTCTAAGAAAGAACACCCAAGTGAATCTTGAGAAATCAACAATAATAACTAAGGTATATGATTTTCATCCCAAACTTTGTACTGCAATAGGTCCAAAAAGGTCCATATGTAGCAAATACAAAATTCTGGGTGAATCACTCTTAGATATGGATTTAAAACTACTTTTGGTTTGGTTTCCTAATTGACAAGCACTGCAAAGTCCTTCCTTCTTGTAAGAACCAGAAGGTAGTTCTCTGATAAGATTGTCCTTAGATAATTTATCAATAGTTCTAAGATTTATATGTCCTAATCTTTTATGCCAAAGATCATTAGTTTTACTTATCTGATTAAATAAATAGATTTTTGATTTTGCAGAGTTAAAATTAAATAAGTAAATATTACCCTGTCTAATCCCAATTAAACAATTTTGTTTAAACTAGATGTACTAAAACATAATGACTTGTTAAAAGATACCTGATATCCTTCATCACATAATTGACTGATGGAAATAAGGTTATGCTTGAGACCTTTTATATAAGCTATCTTCCTGAAGGTAACTGCTCTAACCTTGACATTGTCATAGCCTTCTGTTTGTCCATAGTTGGAGTCTCCAAAAATGACTTTTGGTCCAAGCTTTGCTTTGAAGTCTTTTAAATTAGCCTTTCTTCCTCTCATATGTTTTGAAAGCAATACTTGGACCTAGATTACCTTGGGTCCAGGTTTTCTTTCATAATAATTAGAAATGTAAGAACATTCAGGTTGATCTTTATAACCAAGTGCATGATATCTCCTAGGAGGGATAATCCACTGAGTAAAAGGATTTATAAATTTTTGTGTTTGATTATACTTTTGAAAAGAATTAAAATTTCTATTTTGAAAATTTGGGTTCGACGAAGTATAATGATTTCGTCAAGCTGCGTTCGATGAATGGTGGTGAGTTTGTCGAGCTCCATTCACAGAATAATAATATTCACTTTCTGTGTTCCACATTCGTCGATCTCTGTTCGACGAATTATATTGATTTCGTCGAGCACCATTTATTGAATCGTTATACTCAAATCCTGTGTTCAGAGTTTGTTAAGCACTATTCGACGAATAATATTTATCTCGTCGATCTCGGTTCGACGAATTTTGTTGAACATAGTTTTTATGAAAAAATTTATTTTGATTTGGTTTATTCTTTTGTAAAACTTCAGTAATTTTATCTAAATCTTCTAATTTTTCTTTACCTTTAGAAGAAGTGAATTTATAGGTGTTGATAAAATATTTTTCTGTAAAAGATGTGGTTGTCTTGATGAACCCCCAAGCCTCATTTGCCATTTATCCTGACATTAACTGTGCTTATGATATTCATCAGTTTGATGCTTCTTTCATTGAGATATTCTTCAAACTTCTTTGCCTCTAATAATGTGTTTTCTAAAGATACTATCTGTTCAAAAGCAATTTTCAAATCATTTTTAAGTTTTATGTTATCAGAAGACAAATTATTTGATTCAGTTAATTTTCTCTAAGAAGTTTTATTTCCTTCTCAGATTGTATCAAATCTTTACATAGTAATTTAAAATCTATTTTAAACTGATCTAAAGTAAAATCAAATGTAGAGATTACCTGGTCTTCTTCAGACTCAGATTCATTATCAGAATTGCTGCATGATGCATTTATTGCCATCAGACAGACTTATTTAGCTCTTGACTCTTCTTCATCTTCACTTGAATTGGATGAAGATTCAGAGTCTGATTAACTCTAAGTTTCAGCTACAAAGCTTCTCTCCTTCTTTTTGTGTTTACTGGAAGAGGATTTGTGTGTGTGCTTCTTAGAGTCTTTCTCCTTCTTCTTATCCTTATTTTGATTTTCAGGACACTCTAGAAGAATGTGTCCTGGTTTCCTTCAACCAAAACAAACAATTTCTTTAGTTGGAGTTTTGTGATACCTTGGTTTGTCTTGGTTCCTGGATGATCTTCTCCTGAAGTATTTTCTAGCTATCTTGTAGAATCTTTTAGCTAGGAGACCCATAAGATCTTCATTATGTGGAACTTGTTCTTCTTCAGTTGCTTGGAAAGCAATGTTCTTTTACATATTCACTGAGAGTAGAGTCTTTTGTTCAACTTCCCTTGTTTTGATGAGCTGCTCATAAGATTTGAGCTTGCCCAACAAAGTATCAGTTGTGATTTCATTTACACTTCTGGCTTCTCTAATTGGCCATATTCTTGAATCCCATGTGCTAGGGAATCACATGAGAATTTTATCATTGACCTCTGTCAATGTAATGTCTTTTTCCAAAGATTCCAGCTCTTTAATTATGCGACTGAGTCTTGTGTACATATATGCAACTGATTCACTTTCACCCTTTTTGAAATTCTCATATTGAGAAATCAAGTGAGATCTTCTGTCCTTTCTATCATCAGTTGATCCAGCTGCCATTGCATTAAGGGAGTCCCAGATAGCTTTTGCTGAGGGACATTCAGTAACCTTCTGAAAAATGTCATCAGACATTGTTTGGGCTAGAATGTTCATAGTCTTTACATCAATAATTTTCAGCTTTTTCTGAGCTTCTGTCCATCCTGGTGGAGGTACAATACTGGTGCTTGTTGTTGCTAGTGGTAGAGGGTGACCTATCAAAATGAAATTGTAGATATCTTCATCAATAGAGTTCATGTATAACCTAATCCTTGCCTACCATAATGCAAACTTATTAAGGTTGCAAACAGGAGGTCTAGTGTTTGAATACTCTTTATTTTGTGCCATGATAAGAAAAACAAACTAGAGAAAATAAGATCTATCAGATTTATTGGTTCAGGTGTTAGCCTGTAAAACCAAAGAACCAACTGTTGGAACCCTACTTGTGATTTGGGCTAGGTTCACTATTAGGATTGATTAGATGACCCAACATGTATAGTCTAGGGTCATATGTTATTTCAAGGGTCAAGGTCAGCAACACATACTTAGATTGTCAATACCCTCCTTCAGAAGACTTTAGAGATAGAAGAATTCAGAGGAAAAGCAGTTAAAAAGAATTCAGAAAAGTCGTTCGATGATAGCTGAACTCAGCTCGATGATCGTTGATCTCAGATTGATGAACTCAGAGTTCCTTTTCTGAGTTGAGCTCCACAAAAGTCTAGCTGAGATCGACGAACTATGAACTCACATCAAAAGTTCAGCTCGACGAAAGACTATCTCAGTTCGACGAACTTGGAGCTCATATTGAAGAAGTAATTTTTCAGTTCAACGATCTTGGAGCTCAGCTCGATGAAAGAGAATGTTTCAGCTCGACGAACTTGGAGCTCAGGTCGATGAAATCCTTGCTGAGTTCGACTAACTCCTTCCAGGTTCTGTTTGACTAATCTTCTCTATAGTTTCTCAGTTTGATAATAGTAGTTTGATTTTAAATTATATTATATTAAGACAGTAATACTCTGATAATTAATGCTCAATATTCTTAAGAATATAACCGTTACCTGACAGCATTAATTATGGATTTCACAGAGTTATTACTCTACCAAAATTACTGGGACAGTTAGAGAAATGCATTCAAGAGTAAACTAGCCGTTCTAACTCCCAAAAATTATGCAGAGGATTTCAAGGAAAGAATTTAAAATTCAAATGTTTTTAAATCTGCAATCAATATATAAAGTGATTTTCAGAAGATTGCAAGGATTGGAAAATCAGTAAATTAAAAAATCAGTAATCAGTCAACAAGATAGAACAGTGTATATAAAAGTAAAGAACACAACACAACTCTCATATACACAGAGTTCTTCTTCATCTACTTCAGGCTTTCAAGAGACAACGAATCAAAATCAGTCTAAAAGCTTGTTGAAGAGCAACATCACTTTGAAGGCCTACACCCTGAAGCAAAGCTTCCACTCCTGATCAGATCCATACAACTCAGGGGGATCTTTGACATCAATAAATCCACTAGTCTTCTCAGAGATTTGAGACAGAGAAGACAACATCATTTTACATTTTCCTTTCACTGTGTACAGGGTTTTAACTCCCTTCAAAAGTTAGCCTTTTTGGTTCACAAGTCACCTGATCAAAAGACTAGGGATTGGTTTTTGGGCACCTGATCAAAGCTCAAAGGGTTACTAGATCTCTCTTAGAAAAATAGATCTTGTGGTGACAAGGCACCTGAGAAAAAACCTATGGTGGCAGGGCACCTATGCAAAAACCTGTAGTGGATTCCTACTAGGGTGGTAGAAGAGTGGATGTACCCAGGTTTATTGGGGAACCACTATAAATTCCTTGTGTCATCTGGTTGTGCCTTTACATATTTTTTTTCTGTGCCATGATATTTCTCTTTATATATATATCACCTATTTTAATCTGCTATAAAAATAACTTAAAGTTTTTAAAATACTCTATTCACCCCCCTCAAGAGTTAAGTTAGATCTATCCCTCACTTTCAATTGGTATCAGAGGGTGGTTGTTTGGTTTCACAGGCTAACACCTGAACCAAAAGATCTTTGATAGATCTTATTTACTTTAGTTTGTTCTTTTTATGAAAGATTTGATTTCAAGAGCCTAGACACCTTGAGAGGGGGGGGGGGTGAATAAGTTCTAATCTTTTTGACTATTTAGGCAATTAACAAGTTCTAACACAGCATATAAAATCACAGTTCTCAGAAAAAATAAACATAACACAATACAACAAGATTTATAGTGGTTCCCCAATTTATGGGTACATCCACTTTCCCCCTTCGCCTATCAAGTAGAGAACTTGATTTAGCCAAACTATCTTCCACTATCTCAGATCCACAGATCTTACAACTTAGAACCTGATAGGTTCCTACAACTCAGACTTCTTTAAGTCCTACCTCAGATTCTTCCCAAGAACCCTATCTCAGGCAACAACCCTACCTCAGCCTTTATCTCCAGGCCTATAACTCAGACTTTAACAAGTCCTATACCTGAGGCACTTAGCCTTTATAAATACAGGCTTACAACTCAGATCTATATAAGATCTTACAAGAAAAAGTTTATTTAAAGAAATAGAAATTTCACCCAGATTGAAATCTAAATGGGTGAGAGCTTCTTGATCAGTTCTTGAATAACTGAATACTTCAGATCCAACCTAACTTAGCTTCTTCAAAGCTTCTTGAATTTGAACAAAATAAGGTTTATCTTTACTTGGTGTTGAAGTTGATCTTTAATCAGCTTTCTTCTTAAATTCAAAATCAGATCTGAATCTTTCTTGTAGACTTGTTCAGGATCTGCCTTCTTCTGGGTTAGCCTCTTGCTCTCCAATACTTATTATTAAATCTATATAATTTGTTCTGTTGGATTCCCTTTTGGTTGTTATGGATCAGCCCTTTATATAGAGTTCATCCATGATTATCGGCTGATCCGGTTTATAATGGCCTTCTGACAGCACTGACAGATGTGTTAGTCTTGTTACTTATGACAGTTGTCAAGTCTTCAGTCGTGATAACTGATGCTTCATTGGAATTCTTTCTCAGCAGGACACTGTTAGCAAACTACTTCAAATATGTCGGCACAAATAGACCAAGTGTCGACATAATTATTGATGATGTCTACATAGCTTCCAATGTGTAAGCTGTGTTGACACAGTCATTCTTTATCTTCTCGACACAGCTTTTATTGTATGTGTCGACACAAGTCCTGTGTGTCGACATAACTGCTCTTAGTCTCCACATAGCTGATGCTGATAGATGGCATTGAGTGTATGTCAGATGTTGTTTAGTGTGTGTCGACACAAGTCCTGTGTATCAACACAAGCCTTTCAGACTCATTATAGCTGTTGTTGATAGATGGCATGGAGTGTGTATCGACACAAGTACTGTGTGTCGACACAAGCCTTTCAGACTCAGTATAACTGTTGATGATAGATGGCGTTGAGTGTGTGTCGACACAAGTCCTGTGTGTCGACACAAGCCTTTCAGACTCAGTATAGCTGTTGTTGATAGATGGCGTTGAGTGTGTGTCGACACAAGTCCTGTGTGTCGACACAAGCCTTTTTCAGGTGTCGACACAATTCCTGGGTGTCGACACATGCCTTGCTTTTGGTGTCGACATAACTCCTGGGTTTCGACAGATTTCCTGCTTTAGGTGTCGACATAATTCCTGGGTGTCGACACAGCTCCTGCTTCAGGTGTCGTTACAATTCCTTATAAGTGTCGACACTTGTACTTAGAAATTTTCCTGCATTTCTTAAACCTGCACACTGAAACTCAACATCCCATCAAATATAAATTGATGTATATCATTAAGAAAATAGAGGCTTTTCCAAATCTGGTACACAATTTCCAGTGTACCCAACAATCTCCCCCTATTTGGAGAAGTCATAACCCTTAGTCAATGATATACACCACACATGATAAAATAAAGAAAAAATATGTGTACATCCATTACACAGTAGGGTAACATATAAACACAAATAAAACATAATCTCAACACTGAAAATGATATCATTCATTAAACCAAAAATTGTTTAGCTTTACAGATTTCTTAATAGAACAAAAAGATTACATTGTTCTACATACTAGCCTATCTATCCTAAGATTGACTAGGATCCTTGATTACTATTCCTTTGCCAGACTTGATTTTAGCTTGCACATTGGCTTCAGTATCTTCAGCTCATTTCTTCCCTTTCAGATCATTCTTTTTGAGTTTTCAGCCTTAATCTTCTGCCTTTCAAAGTAATGATAAGGCTTTGGAAAGTACTTGCTAGGCTCCACAGAATTAGCATGTAACTTTCCAGCTTTGATATCCCTTCTGAACTAATGTAAGGCATCTTGCCTTTTCTGATATTTATCCCATTCTTGTTCAGAGTACCATTTACCTCTATCATGCATATTGTCTTTTACAGCTTTCCAGGCAGTAAGAATAATATTTCTGGAGGTTGGACTCCATTGCTCAAAATCAGGCTTTAATTCTGCCTGTTCTCTGAATCTTTTCTTAGAAAGTTGAGCCTCTTTATAAGCATCCTTAGCAGCATCAAACATTTCAACTTTTTCAATAATAACATTACGAACCTCCTGTGGAGGGCTATACATATGCTGTACTGCTTGCTATACTTCTTTAAAATCAGCTGGAGGATATATGACTTATGCAACTTCCTGCTGAACCCCTTCAAAGTGAGCAGGTTGAATACCAGATTCAACAATTTCATTATCATCACAGAGGGGTGGATATCCAAGAGTAGTTCGGATAGTATTAGATACCCATTTAGCATGCTCAGAGCTAGCTTTGACTTATATTCTCTACCCCTTTATGGCTTCTCTGGCCACATGATCTCTCGGATCATTCTTTTGAAACCTTACTTAATCAGCCAGATATTCTGTACCTTCTTTGTAGTAGGCTCTAAATTTGTTCAGATGATCAGAAATAGCCTTTTGAGATTCCTTAATGGCTATTTGGACATCGGCTAGATCTGCTTGTATTTGTTTGGATACTTCAGTTTTCAAATCAGTAGCAATACTTCCCAGTTTTTTGAGAATTTCATCATGTGAGTCCTTGAGATTTTCATTTGATATGAATTGATTTTCTAAAATATATCCTTGCTTGACTGTAATGTCCTCAACTTCATTCTTTATCAGCTGTTGTTGCTCAGCCAAATATACTACAACATTATCTCCCTTATGAAAGCAATCTGTCATCTCTTTCTTATTCAAATTGACTTCAAATTTGATGGATTTAATATCTTGAGCTAGCTGGAACTGCAGTTCTTTATGTGACTCATCCACATACTTCTCCAAAGATTGTCTTTGCTCATCTAACTTTACTTGCAGTTGAACCATTAGTGAACAGAAGTCCATCCCTTGAGCAGATGGTTGAGAGACTGTTTGTAAGGCTTTCCTATAGCCTGTGCTCCTTTTCCTAATAGTAACCAGCTTCCTTTTCTTAGCCATGGAGGCTTCTTCATCATCAGAAGATTGTGATGTGCTTTGTATATTCACAGTGTCCATATCAGTAGGGGCATGCTGAGACATCTCCCCCTCAGTTCCTTGTATCTCTTTCTCAATCCTTTGCTGCTCCCCCTCAGTCCATGTTTTATTGATGTCAGGGAACAGTTCTACCAAAGTGAACTCCTGCTGCATCTGAATAGGAGGAATAAGGTTGTCTTTTTGAACTAATGATTCCTTCTAGACATCTAGATCTTTATCCAGGGTCTTCTCAACACTAAAGCAGTGGACTTGCTCATCTTGAGCTTGATCTATCATTTGCACATCTTGTGCTTCATTCTCAGTATTGACCTGTGCTTCCTTGTTTATTTCTGATACAAAATCCATGATAGTATCAATAACATACTCACTTTCTAGAGAAGCTTCAGCAATACCTCCCCCTTGGGCAGGCAGCTGTGATTGTTCAGTGTTTTGGAAATTTATTTCAGTATTCTCTCCCCCTGGAGTGGAGACTATCTGATTCTCTAGTTTCTGACTGCTCTCTACTTGAGCTTGAGCTTCTTTTTCCTGTTGGTCTTCATCTGAGATGAAGACCACTTCTTCTTCAGAATCACTGGAGGATTCTGCTTCTTAGACAATGGTTTTCTTCTTTCTATCCTTCTTTACCTGTTTCTGTGGAGTAGAAACTTCCTTTGTCAAGACTCTATTCCATCTGGATAGAATCCTCACATCCATCCTACTCATGTGATTGATCTTAGAACCGGGCAGTTGATTCATAACATCTGGGATAGTGGAATTTAGATACAAGCTTAGTATTCTACCCAGATTTTGCTTCTTAATACCTTCTTGAATCTTGTCAAAAACTACTGATGACCAGTCTGTTTTTACACTGAATATGACTATTGCCATAAGGTTGAACATGTAAGTAGAAATTCTATCATGTCCACCTGTCTTGTAGAGAATTACCTTTCCTATGATCTCTGAGAGAAATTTACCTTAGGAATTCATTCCTTTCCTGGTAATATAAGATCCTACTTTGGTATTTGGATTAAGTCCACACTAACTGAGTGCATACTTCTTCATTGATGGAACAATATCATCATCTTCTTTAACTCTAGGGAGTTTAAGCAACTTCCTGATCGTCTTCTGTGAGAGTTTCACTCTTGTACCATGAATAGTGGCTTTCATCTTCTTTCCTTCAGAATCCACAGTTGCAGATGAGTAGAATTCAAGAACTTCCTTCTTCCAAATTTTTGTAGGTTCAGAGACTAAATACTCTAACCCATTCTTTGAGATTAGGGTAAGCACACCCTTGATTTCTTGTGGAGCTGTCTCGAATCCCCTGCGAACTATCTCATATCCTTCATTGATCTTGTCTTCCTAGTGTGGCGCCATTGACGAGAGAGAGAAGGTAAGAGAATAGAATATCTTAGTCGACACAAAGTCTAGAGTCGAGAATTCTGAAAGCGTAGTCGACCAGATTTTGTCTTCTTCTATTTATAGACTACTGGTAAAGGGTAGGCAAAAGACATGCCTTACTTAGTAATAATACTAGTTGAAAAAAATATACATGTGTCGATAGTAATGACTTAAGTCACGACAAAACTTTATTTTAGTCGACACGTCTATGTGTCGACGTACTTGTGCCAGTGTCGACACAGACTATCAAAGTCTCGACAGAGAGTGTCGACACCAACTTTTCTGTCGACACAGATACTATTTCTGTGTCGACATAATTCTTTTCTTTATCGACACAACTAAATGATAGTGTCGACACAGTTAGCATGTGCCGACACAATTTTCTAACTTAGACAAAATTTCTTGAGAAATTTTGGACTTATAGATACTACTTGAAAAATTTTATGTTGACCTATCACCTTATTCTTGGTCCAACATACCTAATTCAATTTTAAAATAATTGAACTTACTTTCATCCAGAGGTTTTGTAAATATAACAGCAATTTGGTTGTTAGTGTTTAGAAATTCTAGATTTATGTCTTCCTTTTCAACATGTTCTCTGATGAAATGAAATCTAATTTCTATATGCTTAGTTCTACTGTGTGAAATAGAATTTTTAGCAATAGAAATAGCACTAGTAGAATCACAAAACAATGGAATTCTACTTACCTTGATGTCAAAGTCTACAAGTTGATGTTTTATCTATAACAACTGAGCACAGCAGCTGCCTGCAGCTACATATTCTAATTCAACAGTGGAAATAGCCACACTTATTTACTTCTTGCTGCTCCATGACACCAGCCTACCACCTAGGAATTGACATGTTCCAGTGGTACTTTTTCTATCTTCTCTGTAGCCTGCAAAGTCTGCATCTGAAAAACCTGTTAGTAAGAAATCTCTATTCTTAGGGTACCAAAGACCTAGATTACGTGTGCCCTTAAGATATCTCAAAATTCTCTTGATAGCAGTATAATGAGATTCCTTTGGGCAAGCTTGGTACCTAACACAAACACATATAACATACATGATATCAGGTCTACTAGCAGTCAAGTAAAGTAGGGAGCCAATTATCCCTCTATACAAAGACTCATCAACAGGTTTTCCTGCTTCATCTTTTCCTATAGGCATACTTGTTCCCATATGAGTTTTCATGGTGGAGGCTGTCTCTATACCATATTTCTTAATTAACTCCTTGGTGAACTTAGACTGAGATATGGACAATCCATCATCAGTCTGTCTAACTTGGAGTCCCAAGAAAAATTTCAGTTTACTCATGCTGCTCATTTCAAACTTCCCTTACATAAGTTTGGCAAACTTACAACAAAGGTTGTTTTTAGTAGAACCAAAGATAATGTCATCAACATAAATCTTGACTAGGATGATCTTTCCTTTTGATTCCCTAAAGAATAGAGTTTTTTCTATTTTCACTCTTGAGAATTTATTCTCAATAAGGAAGACAGACAAAGTTTCATACCAAGCCCTAGGGGGTTGTTTTAAACTATATAGATCTTTCTTAAGCCTATATACATAGTTGGGATAATTAGAATCAACAAAACCTGATGGCTGTTTTACATATACTTCTTCCTTCAAGTCTCCATTCAGAAAAGCTGACTTGATATCCATTTGGATTACTTTGAATCCTTGAAAAGCTACATAAGCTAGGAACAGTCTTATAGCTTCCAACCTTGCCACTGGGGCAAAAGTTTGATCAATGTCTATCCCTTCTTCCTATCTGTAGCCCTTTGCTACCAGTCTGGCTTTGTTCTTGACTATGGTGCCATTCTCATCTAGTTTATTCCTATAGATCCACTTAGTTCCTATAACATTGTGATCCCTTGGTTTAGGAACCAACTCCCAGATTTTACATCTTCTGAATTGATTCAGCTCTTCCTATATGGCATCAATCAAGTTTGTGTCTAGCATGGCTTCTTCAAACTTCTTAGGTTCTATCTGTGATAGGAAACTTGTACATAGAACTGTGTTCATGCTTTTTCTCCTGGTTAGAACTCCCTGGCTTGCATCACCAATGATTTGGTGTGCAGGATGATCCTTCAAGTGTCTTCTAGCTAGAGGAAATCTGTCAACCTCTTGGTCTTCTTCTCTTTCCTCATTCTGATGCACTTCATTGTCTTCATCTTCATCCAGAGAGTCTTGTACTCCCCCTGGATAGTTTCTATCCTTTTCTTCATCCAGTCTTGCAGGTTGGTCCTCATTAATAGTCAGCTTGTCCATCCTTTCCTTTAAACTTGTAGAGCTAGATAGTTCACTGTAAATTAACTTAGACTCATCAAATACTACATGGACTGATTCTTCTACAACATGTGCAGTCAAGTTGTAGATCCTGTATGCCCTACTGTTATTACTGTACCCAACAAATATCCCATCTAGAGATTTGATAGCAAACTTAGTTTGGTAGTGCTTACCATTAACTAGGACATAACATTTGCTACCAAAGATTCTAAGGTAGGAAATATTTGGTTTTCTACCTTTCATAATCTCATAGGGAGTCTTCATATATCTTTTATTGATGGAAGCTCTATTGAGTACATGACATGCAGTATTTACTACCTCAGCCCAGAAGTATTCAGGGAGAGAAGTGTCACTTGGTAGTGTTCTACTTGCCTCAATTAGAGTCCCATTCTTTCTCTCAGCAACTCCATTTTATTGGGGAGTTCTAGGTGAGGAGAACTCCTGATGAATCCCAAGTTCTTCACAGAACTTTGTCATACACTCAGACTGAAATTAAGTTCCATGATCACTTCTGATTTTGACCACTGAATTGTTAAATTCATTCTGAATTTGTCTAACAAAAGTCTGGAAGACAGTAGGGGTTTCAGATTTCTGCCTCAAGAAGAAAACCCATGTAAATCTAGAATAGTCATCCACAATAACTAATGTGTATGCTTTCCTACCTAGACTATGAACTGGCATTGGACCAAATAAATCCATATGCAGGAGATATAGACATCTCACTGAATCTTTGGTAACAAGTCCATGGAAAGAGGTCTTGGTCTGTTTGCTCTTCTAGCAAGCTGAACAAACACCCTCTTTAATGCACTTAACCTGAGGAACATTCCTCACTAGCCCCATACTAAATAATTGTCCTATTGACCTATAGTTAAGATGAGCTAGCCTCTTGTGTCATTGGACACACTGTGATGCTTTCTCATATGCAACTAGACAGATAGGTGAGTTTTTATACTCACAATCAAGGTTAAGACAATATATATTCCCTTTCCTAGTTCCAGTCAGAATGATCTCTTGATCACTTGACCTCTTTATTTGGCACTCACCCTTGAGGAAAGAGATGTCATACCCAATATCATTTAGTTGACTTATAATAATTAGGCTCCATTTGGTTCGGCGGTGGCGGGTCGATCCGGCGGGTGGAAATGGAGTGTTCGAACCGGAGGGGGTAGATGGCTACTCTAAACGGAGCTTTTTGGGGCGTTTCTCAAGGCGGGCGGGTGGAAACGGAGCAAACGCTGCCGGAGGTTCATTTGTTTACCCTCCTTCCGGCGGCATTTGCCCAAAACGGAGCAGCGAAACGCCCAAAAAAATAGAGCCTTAGTTTATGTTTCAGACCTTTCACATAAGCCACTTGAGTGATACAGATAGAGTTACTAGAAATGTTACCAAACCCTTTGATGACACCTTTTTCTGATCCATCAAAGATTACTTTGGGTCCATTCTCTATGAGAGAATAGTCATTCAATATCCTTCTTGTTCCAGTCATGTGCCTGGAACATCCACTATCCAAGTACCATATAGGGGAATGACCACTTGGACTCACCTGCATCAAATAAAGATTTACTCATCCTTATAACCCAAATTGTTATTGGGTCATAGGTTCAAGTTAGCTTGAAATCTGACATGCTTACTTGCAGGCTTTCTGACAGATAAACTGGCCTTATTCTGAATACTAGAATTGAACCAACAATCAATGGCAAAGTGTCTCACCTTGCCACAACACCAGCACTCAAATCTATTGTACCTTTTCTTAAGTACAGGCTTATCAATATTATTGTCAGCATTCCTTTTAAGTGTAGGTGCTGGAGCAGCATAACCTAAGGATTCCTTAAGAACATGATGGGTTTGCTTATACGGTACCCTATTAGTATGTACACCCTTACCATTGATATCACCATACTCACAGTGACCATGTGTGAGGTCATGATCATACCTGTTAGTAGGTTGCATCACTTTTCTAAAAGAAATAGGGGGTTTCATAGCTAGTGGCTGAACTGGGCCTTTGCTTTTTTCCTTAAGAATTGGCTGCCCTTGTTCTTTCCTTGAAGCCTAGTCCTGTCTTTCCTTTCTAAGATATGAAGTTATCAATTAAAGGAAAGACAGACTTTGGCTTTGAAAATTTAGCCACTAGATCCCTTTCTTTCTGGAGTCTTGCTTCCAGATTATTGATGTGATTTTATTTGAAGGAGATTGTGTCCATCTGAATAATAGTTATGTTTTTCAGTTTGGCAACCTCCTTCAATTTCAAATCTATCAGATTGGCTGAATCTGTTACAGTCTGTTTGAAAGATTCAAATTCTTTTGCCTGCTTCTTAACAAGGAATTTGCTCCTCTTAAAGACTTGCAACAAACCACCATACTCATCAATTAATTGATGTACATCCCCCTCAGATTCAGAACCATCCACTTCTCTTGAAGTTGATGCTACTGATTCTGATCCAGTAAAATAATCAGATGCTAAGGATGGATTGTATACCTAACTTGGACCAGGCTTATTCAGGCACTGATCTTCTTCTCAAAGAGCCATCAACCCTTTGCAACAATAGTCTTCACCTCCATTTATGGAATCCAGCATTTGCAAGAATTTTGATTCCATAGAATCCTCTTCTGTAGTAAACAACCCAATATAAGCTTCTGCATTATCTTCTTCTTCAGATTCTGAGGATGAAGAGTCAGTCCAACTCTTCTACTTCTGGTCAACCAAGGATTTCTCCTTCTTTTCCTTATTTTGAGGCTTCTTCTTATCCTTAGTCACCTTTATCTTATCAGGACAGTAAGCTATGACATGTCCAGGCCTGTTGCAGCAATAACAAACAATTTTAGAGGTAGTTTGCTTACTAGGATTAGAGGCATACCTGTCCTCCTTAGAAATCTTCTTCTTCTTGTAATAATCATCCTTGAAGGAGGATGAAGATGGCTTGGTTCTCCATTTCTTCTTCTTCATAAACCTCTTAAATTGCCTTGTAAAGGCAGCAAAGTCTTCATCAGAATGATGGTTGTCTGATGTACTGATGTTAGGATTTTCTGCTTCAGCCTCAACACTTCTTCTGGGTGGAGAAGGAGACTTTCTCCTACCCTTTCTTATGGCTTCAGCTTTGAAGGCTACTGACTTGTCTTTATACTCAAACCTACTACTTTTATCCTCTCCCTTTCTAGCAGTTAGCTGTATCTCATAAGATAGCAGTTTTTCAAACAAGGTTGGTGGAGGTGTATCAGCAAGCCTGGCCACCTCTCTGATGACACATATTTTTGTATCCCAGTCCTTGGTCAGTGACCTGAGAAACTTATCATTCAATTCATATATGCTAAAGACTCTTCCATAGGTCATCAGCTCATTTACAATTCTAAAGAACTTCTTGTAACATTCTGCTATGTTATCTTACTTAGCTTGTCTAAAGCTTTCATATTCTTGATTAAACATAGATTTCCTATCCTCTCTTACTTCTTCAGTTCCCTCCATGTAGACAATCAAGGTGTCCCACATCTCCTTGGAGGTTTTGCAATGTACCAAATTCTGAAATGTGGCATCATCTATAACACTCACAATTATGTTTTGTGCTCTCTTGTCTAAAGTTGCTAGAATGATCTCATCCATAGTCATTTCAGAATAGCTCTTAGGGGTTTTGAGATTAGCATCAAGAGCTGATATATTCATTGGAATGAAAGGACCTTATTGTACTGTGATGTATATTCTAGGATTAGATGCTTCCATGAACAATCTGACCCTTTCTTTCCATATCCCAAAGTTTTCTTTCTTTCAGATGGGCAGTTTCATGGATCCAAATTCCTTCTGATTCTCATTTGAACCCATTTTGGCTAATTGTTAATTGCCTTGGAGATTTACTCAGATTGTTAGGTCTATTTTTGAGCAACCTCCCTCTGATACCACTTGAAAGATTTGATTTCAAGAGCCTAGACACCTAGGGGGGGGGGGGGTGAATAGGTTCTAATCTTTTTGACTATTTAGGAAATTAACAAGTTCTAACACAACATATAAAATCACAGTTCTTAGAAAAAATAAACACAACACAACACAACAAGATTTATAGTGGTTCCCCAATTTATGGGTACATCCACTTTCCCCCTTCGCCTATCCAGTAGAGAACTGGATTCAACCAAACTTCCTTCCACTATCTCAGATCCACAGATCTTACAACTCAAAACCTGATAGGTTCCTACAGCTCAGACTTCTTCAAGTCCTACCTCAGATTCTTCCCAATAACCCTACCTCAGGCAACAGCCCTACCTCAGCCTTTATCTCCAGGCCTACAACTCAGACTTTAACAAGTCCTATACCTCAGGCACTCAGCCCTACCTCAGCCTTTATAAATACAGGCTTACAACTCAGATCTATATAAGATCTTACAAGAAAAAGTTTATTTAAAGAAATAGAAATTTCACCCAGATTGAAATCTAAATGGGTGAGAGCTTCTTGACCAGTTCTTGAATGACTGAATACTTTAGATCCAACCTGACTTAGTGATGAGTCCTCTTTATATTGTGTCTTTCGGACTCATTTGGGCTAGTTTTCCTTTGTTTGTACTTCACTTTTAGTTCGTTATCATATATATTTCTTATTATCCTTTTTTTCCATAGGAAGTGCACTGTCTTGTCCCTTGGGTGTGCAATTGCGCATTCTATTGTCGGGGGTATGCACATGGTGCTCCTCGTTATCTTTCTATTTAGTTTTGTTAGCCTTTTTGGTGCTGGGAGTTTGTGCTCCACTTTTGGTTTCATTGCCGTGCAGGTTGTTGGGTTGGCAAGAAGTCCATTTCTTGTTTCTGTGTAAAACGCACAGTCGTGCGAATTTCTTCTTGCACGGTTTCAGTGCAACCGTGCGTTTCACACAGCTTTCCAAAGGACTTCTGTCGTTACCCGTACGATTTATGTAAAACCGTGCGAGAAGGAAACGCACGGCCTACACCTCTTGCCTAGCTCTCCATCTTTCTGTGGTTAATCGTGCGTTTTACTTCACGCACGGGCGGAATTTCCCGTGCGCGAGTTAAACGCACAGTTCCTCTGTTTTCTCCTGTATTTCTGTGTTCTGTCGTTACCCGTGCGATTTCCTTCACGCAAGGGCGGAATCAACCGTGCGCGAGTAAAACACATGGGTCAGTGCTTCTTTTTCCGTGATCAAGATCTGTAAGTTAATAACGCACGGTTAGCGTACGGTCGTGCGCGGGACCGTGTGTGACCATTTTTCTTATCTTTTCTATTTAAGCGAAAATTTTCGGCCATTACCAAGACCTTCATTCCCAGCCATCTCTCCCGCAATTTTGGGGTTAAACTTTGCCATTCCACCATGGAGAGGAGATCCGGGCAAGCATTCAATGCCAAATCCAAGCCGGAGCTTCCTCTCGGCCTCCTCCTTCATCCTTGAGCTTCAAGGAGAGTTTTGATCTAGATTTCTCCATCAAGCTAGGAGAATTTGTGCCTTCCTCCAACGGCTCATGACACGAAGAAGATGGGTCCATTAGGAGTGAGTGACAACCTCCTCTACTCCGGACGCAGTTGAGTACCGAGCTTGGATGCGGATTGACAACCTAGCGATTCCAACCGTGAACCCTTGGAGTGACTTCGGATCCGGTCGATTTCGCACACTTTTCCTCTCTTGTTGTTGTAGCTTAGTTAAACTCTTTGTATGTGATGAAGTATTCTTATTGTAAAATACGTTTATGTTTAATCATGTCTATATGATTGTATGTTTGCATTATTTACTTGAGGTGCGCCATTTTCCATCCATCACCCATCCACCCTTGCCGCACTAGCAATTACTAGTGGCATGCGTAGCAAAGAGGTGCTCTCGACCCTCATTCCGCAAGCCTACTCGGCCATCCGCCCTGCGATTCGGTGCATAGCGGCCCGACTAGTCTTCCATCCTGCCCAGCGAAGCATCGCATAGCGGCGTTGCATAGGAGTAGTTGTTAGGTTTTTACTTTATTTTTCCGCAACCATCAAAACCCAACTTAGTTAACTCCGACCTAAGGACTTCAATCTCAAGTCGTCCTCGAAATTAACTCCACCTTACTGTGTTCCTTGAGAGATCAATACTTGGGGAAATTCGCCCATTTTATATTACTTGTGCGACCGTTACACTTGCCGTCACAACGCATAAAGTTTTTGGCGCCGTTGCCGGGGAGCACAGTCGTGTGAGTTGCTGGAGAGGGAGATAATAGATTGAAGCCCTTTCCATTTGTGCATATCATTTTCTTATTTTCTTTTGTTGTCAGAATTTTTATTTTTCTTATTTCTTTTTGCCCTCCTCTGATTTTTGATTTCGATAGCATATCCGTGTTATTTTTTTATTCTAGTTGTGTAGCGCTCTTTTGGTAATTATTTTTGTTCGCGATGTCTTCTGTTGCTGAGTGTCGTTTTATTGACACTTTGCGCCGATGCATTGACGCCATGGCTGCTCAGAATGCCGAGCATTATTTGAGATGCTTGCTATGTCAAGGTGTAGGCCACATGGTGAAGGATTTCCCTTGCTTGTGCGAGCCTTCTCCCTCTGTGGGCGTACCTGCAGTAACCTCCCGTTCACGCAAGATTGCTGTAGATGGGCCTACCAAGTTATTGCCTGGCCTATACACTAACACAGCGCACCTTGCTCATTCTTTTCCCGCAGGGATTATTCCTATTAACGGGGTGGCGTTTGCGGATGATGTTGCGTTGGGGCCTGCTCATTCAATGCTTGATTTTGAGAGCAGCCTTTCCCCTCCACAATTTTTGCCGGATTGTGCTACACCTTTTTTTTGTGAGTCGGCTGATGATGCCGTATTTGTGGATGAATCTGGGCCCGAGGTTGCGCCGAAGTGGGATGATGATTGCTCCCTATTCGATGGAGAATGTGGATCTTCAGAGCACTTTTTTGCACCCCGGTGGGATGAGGAATATTCCTTATCCGATACAGAGGTTTGCACCTCTTTATTGGACGAGGATGTTCCCCTTACCACCGCGGACCTCGACTTCTCAGATTCCCCACCTTACGACTCGTATGATACCGACGATGATCTATGTTTGGATCTCACTGAGAGTGAAGCTGGAGTCACTCTCCCATTTTCTGATTATTTTAGTTCTTCATCTCTTTTATTACTTGATCCCCCTTCTTTTTCTGAGCCTGTGCAGGATGAGTCTCCACGGGTATGGTGGGATGACGATGAGCCTGGTGCTCATGCTGTTGCCATCGCTTCCTACACATCTGTGGTTGACGATACCTTGCTAGGCAAGGATATATTTTGTGGTGAGATGAGTGAGGATCAGTGCTCCTCCTCTCCTTACTTCCTATTTCATCTGCCTGCGAGGAGCAGGTATGATTATCTAGGCAGAGGGGTAACTATTTTATCTCCGTATCGGTACCCGTTACCACAACGGATATTAGGCCAGTTACCTGTGCATTTCTTATTTCATAGACCCATTAGCTAGAACTGTATAGAATCAAATAAGTCGTGCTGGGATGACAATAACCCCAATACTTATCTTTCATTTTCTGTATTTTTATTTTCATGTATATTTTATTTTTAGCATTTCTTTTTGTATATTTTTCTTTTGCTTTTGTGGAGCTCACCCCTGCAGGTATTCATGACAACTTCGTATTGGCGGGGTTGTGATTCTTCGTATGGCGGGCCTGCATCTAGTTTTTCAAGCGTCTTCTGGTATGCTCACTAGCTGAGTATTGGGTAACCTATTCCCTTAGCTCTATTTGAGTTAAATTTCCATATCATATGATGTGTTGTTTAGTTTAAGTCTAGGAGAGAGCCATTTTGGTTACCTTTTGCACGCGCACCTTTCACGTGCATACTAGAAGTTTTTATATTATTATTTTGATTAGTTCATTGCATCGCACACCACTGCACCCACATGAGCGCGTGCTTAGCTTTTTGCGTGCTGCGAGTTAAACTCATTTCTTTGTACGATTTGGGAAAATTATGGTGCTGGCTTAGAATTGTGAGATGAAGTAAAATGTTGACCTTGCTGTGATTCTAGTCAACTTCTCTCGTCTCGTGTAGAAATTTGAATAGAATACATTTTTCTATATGCTTATAGTTTTATATTTTTCTATTTGCGTAAATATTTTTTATTCTACTCAAAAATTGGTGAATCCAGTGTGAATCGAACGATAGTGTAGGAATGTGTGTAGATGTCACTAGACTCGTTTTGCTCTTGTTGGGAGGATGGATCATCTTTCTCGGTGGCTAAGAACTTGCCCTAAACAACTCTCGAAGCATTGGTGCATGGTTAGTCAAGCGCGAGTGTGATGTAGGCCGTCATTTGTTTAGTTTGAGCCTTGTACCATTCCCGACGTCTATCCGTTGCTATCCCCGTTGAGCCTATCCCTTCCTTTGTCAACCCTACACCTCGCTACCAAAGCCTTATAGCCTTACCTTCTCGCACATCCGGATGTGAACGCTCGGTTAGTTTATTTTATTGTTTATTGTCATTTGTATTCATTCTGTTAGTGCAGCTTGTGGTGTTGCCGTATTTTGTATTTGGTATCGGCTATTTAGATAAAAAGAAAAGAAAAGAAAGTAAATGAAATGAAATTTCCTAATTGGGAATAAAAGAAAAAAATATGTATTGCTGTTAAGTTGTGAAATATTTGTGTTGTGTTCGTGGTGGGTGTGCACGCACCGTAAAAATTCCAAGTCTGGTGGTGCACCGCGCATGTTTGTCATGTTTATAGCTGTGAGTGTTTTCGGGCGGTCTCATTTTGGATGTGCATGTCCGTCTTGTTTACCTCTATTTTTCTCAACGTTACCCAAGCCCCATCATTTTTCTAAAGTCCTACGGATTCATGCTTGAGTCGAACTAGTGCCGTGGAGAGAGTGTGAACAGGAAAGCGTTTGGTCCCCGACATTGGTGGATTCCTTTAAAGGTGATCCTGAGCCCGGGTCTTTGGCAAAGATCACCTTAGTGGCCTGCCTACTTTCTTCCTATGCATGACCGGTTGATTATCCGTGATTCGTTTTTTGAGTAATAATAAATTTTTGATACGCATTGTGAAAAATATAAACTATTCTGCATGCTTAGAAATTTTCTCTATTGTATTTTTATGCACGCGAGCATGCGACTTCGCATGGTACTCTATTTTTCAATTTCTTTATTAGCTCGTAATTTTCCCAATCTGGTTAGATTTTGTTTGCTCGGGACGTGAAAACAGTTAAGTCTGGGGGTGTGATGAGTCCTCTTTATATTGTGTCTTTCGAACTCATCTGGGGTAGTTTTCCTTTGTTTGCACTTCACTTTTAGTTCGTTATCATATATATTTCTTATTATCCTTATTTCCATAGGAAGTGCACTGTCTTGGCCCTTGGGTGTGCAATTGCGCATTCTATTATCGGGGGTATGCACATGGTGATCCTCGTTATCTTTCTATTTAGTTTTGTTAGCCTTTTTGGTGCTGGGAGCTTGTGCTCCACTTTTGGTTTCATTGCCATGCAGGTTGTTGGGTTGGAAAGAAGTCCATTTCTAGTTTCTATGTAGAACGCACGGTCGTGCGAATTTCTTCTCGCACGGTTTCAGTACAACCGTGCGTTTCACATAGCTTTCTAGGGGACTTCTGTCATTACCCGTGCGTTTTGTTCTCGCACGATTTATGCCAAACCGTGCGAGAAGGAAACACACAGCCTGCACCTCTTGCCTAGCTTTCCAGCTTTCTGTAGTTAATTGTGCGTTTTCCTTCACGCACTGGCGGAATTGCCCGTGCGCGAGTTAAACACACGGTTCCTCTATTTTCTCCTATATTTCTGCATTCTGTCGTTACCCGTGCGATTTCCTTCACACAAGGCGGAATCGCCCGTGCGTGAGTAAAACGCACGGGTCAACGCTTCTTCTTCCGCGATCAAGATTTGTAAGTTAATAACACACGGTTAGCGCACGGTCGTTCACGGGACCGTGCGTGACCATTTTTTTGATCTTTTTCTATTTAAGCGCAGATTTTCGGCCATTACCAAGACCTTCGTTCCCAGCCATCTCTCCCGTGATTTTGGGGTGAAACTTCGCCGTTCCACCAAGGAGAGGAGATCCGGGAAAGCATTCAATGCCAAATACAAGCCGGAGCTTCCTCTCGGCCTCCTCCTTCATCCTTGAGCTTCAAGGAGAGTTTTGATCTAGCTTTCTCCATCAAGCTAGGAGAAGTTGTGCCTTCCTCCACCGGCTCGTGACACGAAGAAGACGAGTCCATTGGTAGTGAGTGACAACCTCCTCTACCCCGGACGCAGTTGAGGACCGAGCTTGGATGCAGATTGACAACCCGGCGATTCCAACCGTGAACCCTTGGCGAGACTTCAGATCTGGTCGATTTCGCACACTTTTCCTCTCTTGTTGTTGTAGCTTAGTTAAACTCTTTGTATGTGATGAAGTATTCTTATTGTAAAATACATTTATGTGTAATCATGTCTATGTGATTGTATGTTTGCGTTATTTACTTGAGGTGCGCCATTTTCCATCCATCACCCATCCACCCTTGTCGCACTAGCAATTGCTAGTGGCATGCGTTGCGAAGAGGTGCTATCGACTCTCATTCCGCAAGCCTACTCGGCCATCCGCCCTGCGATTCGGTGCATAACGACCCGACTAGTCTTCCATCCTGCCTGGCGAAGCATCGCATAGCGGCATTGCATAGGAGTAGTTGTTAGCTTTTTACTTTATTTTTCTGCAACCATCAAAACCACCCTTAGTTAACTCCGACCTAAGGACTTCAATCTCAAGTCCTCCTCGAAATTAACTCCACCTTACTGTGTTCCTTGATAGATTGATACTTGGAGACATTCACTCATTTTATATTACTTGTGAGACCGGTACACTTGTCGTCACAATGCTTGTGATGAATCCTCTTTATATAGTGTCTTTCAGACTCATCTGGGCTAGTTTTCCTTTGTTTGCACTTCACTTTTAGTTCGTTATCATATATATTTCTTATTATCCTTATTTCCATAGGAAGTGCACTGTCTTGGCCCTTGGGTGTGCAATTGCGCATTCTATTGTCGGGGGTATGCACATGGTGCTCCTCGTTATCTTTCTATTTATTTTTGTTGGCCTTTTTGGTGCTGGGAGCTTGTGCTCCACTTTTGGTTTCATTACCGTGCAGGTTGTTGGGTTGGCAAGAAGTCCATTTCTAGTTTCTGTGTAAAAGGAACGGTCGTGCAAATTTCTTCTCGCACGGTTTCAGTGCAACCGTGCGTTTCACACAACTTTCCAGGGGACTTCTGTCGTCACCCGTGCGTTTTGTTCTCGCACGATTTATGCCAAACCGAGCGAGAAGGAAACTCACGGCCTCCACCTCTTGCCTAGATTTCAAGCTTTCTGTGGTTAATCGTGCGTTTTCCTTCATACATGGGCGGAATTGCCCATGCGGGAGTTAAACGCACGGTTCCTCTATTTTCTCCTGTATTTCTGCGTTCTGTTGTTACCCGTACAATTTCTTTCACGTACGGCCAGAATCTCCCATGCGCGAGTAAAATGCATGGGTCAACGCTTGTTCTTCCGCGATCAAGATCTGTAAGTTAATAACGCACGGTGAGCGAACGGTCGTGCGCGGGACCGTGCGTGACCACTTTTCTGATCTTTTTCTATTTAAGCGCAGATTTTCGGCCATTACCAAGACCTTCGTTCCCAGCCATCTCTCCCGCGATTTTGGGGTGAAACTTCGCCGTTCCACCAAGGAGAGGAGATCCGGGCAAGCATTCAATGCCAAATCCAAGCCGGAGCTTCCTCTCGGCCTCCTCCTTCATCCTTGAGCTTTAAGGAGATTTTGATCTAGCTTTCTCCATCAATCTAGGAGAAGTTGTGCCTTCCTCCACCGGCTCGTGACACGAAGAAGATGGGTCCATTGGGAGTGAGTGGCAACCTCCTCTACCCCAGATACAGTTGAGGACCGAGGTTGGATGCGGATTGACAACCCGACGATTCAAACCGTGAACCCTTGGCGAGACTTCGAATACGGTCGATTTCGCACACTTTTCCTCTCTTGTTGTTGTAGCTTAGTTAAACTCTTTGTTTGTGATGAAGTATTCTTATTGTAAAATACGTTTATGTGTAATCATGTCTATGTGATTGTATGTTTGCGTTATTTACTTAAGGTGCGCCATTTTCCATCCATCACCAATCCACCCTTGCTGCACTAGCAATTTCTAGTGGCGTGCATAGCGATGAGGTGCTCTCGAACCTCATTCCGCAAGCCTACTTGGCCATCTACCCTACCATTCGGTGCATAGCGGCCTGACTAGTCTTCCATCCCGCCTGGCGAAGCATCGCATAGCGGCGTTGCATAGGAGTAGTTGTTAGCTTTTTACTTTATTTTTCCGCAACCATCAAAACCCCCCCTTAGTTAACTCTGACCTAAGGACTTTAATCTCAAGTCCTCCTCGAAATTAACTCAACCTTACTGTGTTCCTTGAGAGATCGATACTTGGGGAAATTCGCCCATTTTATATTACTTGTTCGAGTGGTACACTTGCCGTCACAACGCATCACTTAGCTTCTTCAAAGCTTCTTGAATTTGAACAAAATAAGGTTGATCTTTACTTGGTGTTGAAGTTGATATTTAATCAGCTTTTTTCTTAAATTCAGAATCAGATCTGAATCTTTCTTGCAGAGTTGTTCAGGATTTGCCTTCTTCTGGGTCAGCCTCTTGCTCTCCAATACTTGTTGTTAGTTCTATATAATTTGTTCTGTTTGATTCCCTTTTGGTTGTTATGGATCAGCACTTTATATAAAGTTCATCCATGATTACCGGTTGATCCGGTTTATAACGGCTTTCTGACACCATTGACAGATGTGTCAGTCTTGTTACTTATGACAGCTGTAAAGTATTCAGTCGTGACAACTGAACCTTCATTGAAATTCTTTCTCAGCAAGACACTGTCAGCAAACTACTTCAAATGTGTAGATACAAATAGACCAAGTGTCGACACAATTCTTGATGATGTCAACACAGCTTCCAATGTGTTGACACAGCCATTCTTTATCTTCTCGACTCAGCTTCTGTTGTATGTGTCGACACAAGTCCTGTGTGTCGACACAACTGCTCCTGGTCTCCACATAAATGATGCTGACAGATGGCGTTGAGTGTATGTCAGACATCATTGAGTGTGTGTCGATACAAGTCCTATGTGTCAACACAAGCCTTTCAGACTCAGTATTACTATTTTTGATAGATGACATTGAGTGTGTGTTAACACAAGTCCCGTGTGTCGACACAAGCCTTTCAGACTCAGTATAGTTGTTGATGATAGATGGCATTGAGTGTGTGTCGACACGAGTCCTGTGTGTCGACACAAGCCTTTCAGACTCAGTATAGCTGTTGTTGATAAATGATGTTAAGTGTGTGTCGACACAAGTCCCGTGTGTCGATACAAGCCTTCTTCAGGCGTCGACACAATTCTTGGGTGTCGACACATGCCTTGATTCTGGTGTCGACATAACTCCTGGGTGTCGACACAGCTCCTGCTTCAGGTGTCGACACAATTCCTGGGTTTCGATACAGCTCCTGCTTCAGGTGTCGACACAATTCCTTACAAGTGTCGACACATGTACTTAGAAATTTTCCTGCATTTCTTAAACCTGCACACTGAAACTCAACATCCCATCAAATACAAATTGATGTATATCATTGAGTACAGAGAGGCTTCTCCAAATCTGGTACATAATTTCCAATGTACCCAACATTTTATCATGGCACAAAATAAGGAGTATTCAAGCACCAGACCTCTAGTGTGCAATCTTAATAAGTTTGCACTTTGAAAGGCAAGGATTTGGCTTTACATGAATTCCTTTGATGAAGATATATATAATTCCAATTTGACAGGTCCCCCACTACTAGTAGCAACTACAACCACAAATGAAGTTCCACCACCTGAGTGGACTGATGCTCAGAAGAAGGCCAAGATTGCTGATGCTAAAGCAATGAACATTCTGGCCCAAACTATGTCTGATGACGTATTCTAGAAGGTTGCTGAATGTACTTCAGCAAATTCCCCTTGAGACTCCCTAAATGATATAGTAGCAGGATCTGCTGATGAAAGGAAAGATAGGAGATCACACTTGATCTCTCAGTATGAGAATTTCAAGAAGGAAGAGTCAGAATCAATTGCAGACATGTATAACAGACTCAGTTTCATAATAAATGAGTTGAAAACTCTGGACAAGAACATCTCATTGACAGAGATAAATGACAAGATCCTTATGTGCTTCCCTAACACATGTGACTCTAGGATCTGGCCAATCAAGGAAGCCCGAAGCCTAAATGAAATTTCTACTGAAACTTTGTTGGGCAAGCTCAAGTATTATGAGCAGCTCATCAAGACCAGAGAAGCTGAGCAAAGGACTTCATCATCAGGAAGGAAAGAGCAAAGCATTGCTTTTAAAGCAACTGAAGAAGCAGAAGCCATTCTAGACAATGAAGATTTATTGAGTCTCTTGGCTAAGAAATTTTACAAGATGGCAAGGAAGGATTTCAGGAGAAGATCTTCCAGAAAAGAAGATAAGCCAAGGTATGACAAGACTCCAACTAAAGAAATAGTTTGCTATGGATGCAGGAAACCTTGGCACATATTACCAGAGTGTCCAGAAACTCATAAGAAAGACAAAAGAAAGGAGAAAGTCTCCAAAAAACATTCCAGCAAGCCCTCCTCCAGCAAATACAAAAAGAAGGAGAGATGATTTGTTGCTGAAACCTGGAGTGACTCAGAGGAAGAGTCTTCATCCAGCTCCAGTGTGGATAAAGAAGACGCCAAGGCCAGAGAGGTCTACTTGATGGCAATCAATGCATCTTACAGCAACTCTGAAGCTGCTAATTCAAAAGCTGACAACTCAAAAGATGAATTTGTATCAGAAGAAGATCAGGTAATTTCTTCTTTTGATTTTACTTCAGATCAATTTAAAACTAAATTTAAATTGGTATGCAATGATTTAATTAAATCTGAGATGGAAATAAAACTCCTCAGAGAAAAGCTAATTGAATTTGATAACCTATTTTCAAAAAATATTAAACTCAAAGATGATCTAGATAACGCTTCAGAACAGATAATGTCATTGAAAACTAAATTATCTGAGGCTAAGGAATATGAAGAATCTCTTAATGGGAGAAGTATCAAATTGATGAATATCACAAGTACAGTCAATGTCAGGCTTAATGGCAAACTAGGATTGGGAGCTTCATCTATTCAGCCTCCCATATTATAGAAAAACATACTATCTACTCCTGTTAAATTCATTTCTGAAAAAGGACAAAAAAAGGTAGAAGACACTAATAAAGAAACAGAGGTTTTATATAAGACTAAACAAAATAAAAAGAAATTTTTTAATAAAAATTATGTTCAACATGTTTCGTCGAACCAAGCTCGACGAAATGAATATGGTTCGTCGAACTCAGATTGACGAACTATGAACGTAGACTTTTAGTATAATTATTCGTTTAACTGTGCTCGATGAACTCAATATGCTTCGTCGAACTGCAATCGACGAACATGGGATGCAGAGAATGAATACTTTCATTCTGTGAATGGAGTTCGATGAACTCATCCCTATTCGTCGAATGCAGATCGACGAACTTATTACAATTCATCGAACCCAGTTTCTTATAATAGAAACTTTAATTCTTTTCAAAACTATAATCAAAATCAAACCTTTATTAATCCTTTTACTCAGTGGATTATTCCTCCTAGGAGATATCATCCACTAGGTTATAAGGACCAAATCTGAATTTTCTTATATCTCTAGCTATAAATATGAAAGAAATCAAGGACCCAAGGTTACCTAGGTTAAGAATACCTAACCTATTTTTATGCATGTGAAGAACTATCCTACCACAGAGGAACAGTTGTATCTGGACAGTGGTTGTTCAAAATACATGACAAGAAGTAAAGACAACCTAACTGATTTCAAAGCAAAGCTTGGACCAAAGGTGATATTTGGAGACTCCAACTGTGGACAAACATAAGGATATGGAAATGCCAAAGTTGGAGTAGTTTCCTTCAGAAAGGTATCCTATGTAAGTGTTCTCAAGCATAAACTAATATCCATATGCCAATTATGTGATGAAGGTTATCAGGTATCATTCAATCAGTCTTCTTGTATTATTACTTCTGATAAAATCAAAACTATTTTAACTGGAATTAGACAAGGAAATATATATGTAGTTAATTTCAAATCCGCTAATTCAGAAATTTGTTTATTTAACCAAATCAGTAACACTAATGATTTATAGTATAAGAGACTAGGTCATGTAAAACTTAGGAATATTGCTAAATTATCTAGGCATAACCTTGTTAGAGGACTGCCATCTGGTTTTACAAGAAGGAAGGACTCTTCAGGGCTTGTCAATTAAGCAAGCAAACTAAAAATAGTTTCAAATCCATTAATAAAAGTGATTCACCCAGGATTTTATACTTGCTACATATGGGACTTTTTGGCCTTATAACTGTACAAAGTTTGGGAGGAAAGTCAAACACTCTAGTTATTGTTGATGACTTCTCCAGATTCACTTGGGTGTTCTTTCTGAGAAATAAGTCAGATAACTTTAAGATTCTTACAGACTTTCTTAGGAACATCAAGATTAAGTACTCTACTCAGGTTGCATTGATCAGAATTGATCATGACACCGAGTTTGAATCTCTTCTGATTAAAGAATTCTATGAGAAGGAAGGTATTAGACACATTTTTTCTGCTCCTAGAACTCCTCAAAAAAATGGGGTAGCTGAAAGGAAAAAATAGAACCCTTATTGAATCTGTTGGGAAATTGCTTGGAGATGCTTATTTGCTTTTATCCTTTTGGGCAGAGACTGTAAGCATAACAAATTATGTTCTTAACAGAAGTTTGATTCATAAACTTAAGGGTAAGACTCCCTATGAATTACTTAAGGGAAAGCAACCTAAAGTAGATTATTTTAAAGTATTTGGCTGTAAATGCTATATTCATAATAATAATAAGAAACACTTAAAAATTTTGAAGCAAAAGCTGTAAAGGGAATTTTCCTTGGATATTACCAAGTCAGCAAGGCTTATAGGGTATTTAACAAATCAACATTAAAAATGGAAGAATCTGTACATGTATCCTTTGATGAAGCTAACATGTTTTACAAGGAGAAGGATTCTTCTACCAGAGACACTTTGCAGGTACCCTATCTATGTGATAAGTTGGATGATTTAAACCTTACCCAAGAGGTTACATTGCATCCTTCTCTTTAGATTGATGAAGACAGTGAAGAAGAAATTGTTGAAGCAATTGAACCCACAACAACAAATATAATTCCACAAGAGGAATTAATTCCACAAGCTGTTGATGAACCAACTCCACCTGCTGATCTTGTCATACTTAGAGATCATACCATATCTTAAGTGATTGGAGACATATCAGTTGGTGTGCAAACAAGGCATCAACTTAACCAAGATCTGATGTATGCTTGCTTCATTTCTCAAATTAAGCCTCAATCTATAAAGGATACAGAGCAAGATCCCCACTGGATTATTGCAATGCAAGAGGAACTCAATTAATTTGAGAGGTGTAGAGTTTGGGATTTAGTTCTAAGACCCAAAGAATACCCAGTCATTGGAACCAGATGGGTCTTTAGGAACAAATTTGATGCTCAAGGATTAATTGTAAGGAACAAAGCAAGATTGGTAGCCCAATGATATTACCAGGAGGAAGGCATAGATTATGACCAGACTTTTGCCCCTATTGCAAGATTAGAGGCTATTAGGATATTTCTTGCATATGCAACATTCAAGAAGTTCAAGGTATATCAAATGGATGTCAAAAGTGCATTTCTAAATAGAGAACTAAAAGAGGAAGTATATGTTGAACAACCACCAGGTCTTATCTCTTCAACTCATCCCTCTTATGTTTTTAAGCTTCATAAAGCTCTCTATGGTCTAAAGCAAGCTCCAAGAGCTTGGTATGAGACCTTAACTAGCTTTCTTTTAGAGCATAAGTACATTAGAGGCATTGTAGATAGGACTTTATTTATTAGACATCATAAGTCAAAAATTTTGCTAGTCCAAATATATGTAGATGACATAATATTTGGCTCTACTGATTCCAAACTTTACAAAAGGTTTTCTGACCTGATGCATTCAAAGTTTGAAATGAGTAGCATGGGTGAACTATCTTACTTCATTGGTCTTTAAGTGAAGCAAAACCCTGATGGTATCTTTATATCCCAGTCTAAATATGCTAAAGAGCTCATCAAAAGATTTGGGATGTCAGATGCCTCAGCCATGAAAACACCCATGCCATCCAATACTGTTGTTGATTCTTATGAACAAGGCAAGCCAGTTGATTAGAAAACATATAGGGCTATTGTTTGGTCCTTATTGTATCTTATAGTTAGTAGGCCAGACATTATGTTTGCTACTTGTATTTGTGCTAGATTTCAAGTCAACCTTAAAGAATCACTCCTTATTTTACTAAAAAGGATTTTATGATATATAAAGGGTTGCCCTAATCTAAGACTCTAGTATCCTTCTGAGTTAGGATTTGAATTATCTGGATTCTCAGATGCTGACTTTGCTGGATGCAGAGTTAACAGGAAAAGCACATAAGGAACTTGTCAGTACCTTGGTGATAGGCTTGTGTCCTGGTTTTGCAAAAAGCAAACTTCCGTGTCCACATCAACTGCTGAAGCTGAATACAAAGCAGCAGGTAGTTGATGTTCACAGATTTTGGGGATTCAAAACCAACTCCTGGATTATGGTTTTAACTTAAATAATTCAACTATCTTTTGTAATAATACCAGTGCAATTTCTATTGCACAAAATCCAGTGCATCATAGTAGAACCAAACATATAGAGATTAGACATCATTTCATTAGAGATTGTGTGTACAAAAATAAAATTAATCTTGTCTTTATCTCTATTGATTTACAAAGAGCAGACATTTTCACCAAACCATTAGATGAAAAGAAACATCTGTTCTTCCTAAATCAACTTGGTATGATTAATTGAGAAGCCTTAATTTGATTTTTGTCTGTGGTCGACGAATTGTCCATTTTCGTTGAACGGAGATCGACGAACTGTGAACTCTTCGTAGAGTGTTCGTCGAACGGAGATCAATGAACCCTTCTTTGCGAAACTTTTGGTCAAATGGAGATCGACGAATTTGTTTCAGAAAATTTTTTCTCCGAATGGATAATGACGAATTGTTTTCCCCCTCTTCAAACTTAGATCGATGCTTTTATTTCTTTATGAGATTTTTCGTCGAACTGAGTTCAAAGCTTTTCTTTTTTGTTGGACGGAGTTCGCAGCTTCATCTTCTGAAAACTTATAATTATGTTTTCATCAAACTCCATCCCGCTCTTTCCAGTTCTTTTGCACTTGATCTCTTATTTTTACAGGAAATGACGATTTTAGCGGCGACACTTTACGGAATGAAATTTGATGCAAGCTTCAACATCAATATGGATTCATTCAACCATTCTGATCAAGTTTTCAAGAACATCTTACAGTTGTTTGAGGCTCAACAGTTAAGGAAGTTCATGACCATAAGGATTAAACTTTCGGTGCAGGAGATGAAGGAATCGGTATTTTCATCATCGTCTCCAGATTCCACAACTCTCATTGTCTCCATATCTGGAAAACAGGTTCCTCTCACACCTGCTATTTTAACTGAAGTTTTTGGTTTTATTAATGGGGAAGATGATATAGAATTCTCTAGTGCTGAGTTTAATGATATGCTAGTTAGAATGGGTAACTCCCAGGGAAACCCTAACACAATGTTGAAAAAGAACTTGTCTGTTAAATACAAGTTCTTAGTAGATGTTATTGGAAAAGTAATATTGGGCAAGCACTCTGCCCATGACTACATAACTAGGGACCAATTTCTTCTGATGAGTGCCCTGGTAAATAAAAAATCAGTGAACTGGGGTGTTATCTTATTTGATTCTATTAAGAAGAAGGTAAATAAGAAGGATGTTGGGTATGGGAGAATTCTTGGGCTTTTCTTGCAAGCCAAGTGCCCAGAACTTTTGGTATCACAAACCAAATTTATTAATGCTTCTAAGAGGCTCACATCATCCCTCTTTGGAAGATGGGAGAGGGTTATCACCAAGCCCTCTAGGGCCTCCTCCTCCAAATTTTCTGAGGACACAAGGACTGATACAGTCACTCCTCCAAAACCAGGAGAAGTTTCTGCTCCACCTCCACCTCCTTCACCCAGACTACTATCTCCTCCTCTTCAACAACCATCCACTGTTATTGTAGACACACCTTCTACTCCCATCCCTCTTGCATCACCATCTCGACTACCATCTCCTCCACACTCACCAATCCATATCTCTGAGGATACACCATCTCCACCTCCTCAATCAGCTCTACCATCACATCTTGATGACATACCATCCACTTCTCTTCATACAGATCCACTACTGTCATCTCCAAATTTTGATCTACTATCATCTCCATCTCCACAACACACTCCATAACATTCACCTATACATGATATCTTCCCTGATATTATCTCTCCATCAAATATTCTGCCAACATTTCTAACCATCCCACATTCAGACATCCCTCAAGCCTTCTCAATCTGTTCCACATGAGGTAACAGATCCACCTCTTCTCCCTCTACTTCTGATTCAATGTCTTTGGATTTCTCTGACATTGCCAATGACCTTCTAAAATTCATTACACCCACACTGAAGAAGCTCATAGATTAGGCTATTGCCCCTCTTGCTGCTTCTATTTCCATTCTTTTTTGCTTAGCTAGCTTCCTCCTCCTCTGTCCCTTCTTCTGGGGGTCTGGGTTCAGGTCTCTCTGAATCCAGGCAGGGGGAGATGTCCTATGAAGAAGCTCCAGCAGCAGTAGTAGCAACTCCAGCAGTAACAATTCCAGCAGCAGCAGTAGTTGAAATTTTTGATGATACTGAAATGTTTTATATAGCAAAAAGGCAGTAGTAGAAATCATCACAATTGGTGATTTTATACTTTATCCTACAGTTGATATTCCTTCATTACTACTTTCATTTGATACAGTTTATAGCATCAATTTACCAGTTTTTACATATGATTCTTCTAAAGAAATTGTTTGTTATACTGCTCTAGTAGATTATTTAGTTTTATAAGAGATTAGAGCTAGTTTCTGTAATATTTATTCTAATATCTCTTCAGGCTTTGAGACTATAATAGTTGAGATTATGATAACTGTCATAGAGCCAGACTGTTCCCCTCCAACTTATGTTTGGGCTGAATCCCCAATGCCCAATTTAGATGATAATCTTTTTGAAGACATGGAACAAGATGTTAGCGTACATTTGCAAGCTGATACAGATTTTGTGCATACACAATAAGAAGTACAAGTTCATGATAAGTCTGAGTTGATTAAGCAGATTGATGATCTATATGATCAACCAGCTGAAGATTATTCTGATGATGATGATACAGATGAGTCAGAAGACTCCAGTTCTAAGAAGAGAAAGTTTAAGAAGAAGGTTCCCTTCAGGGCTGCTCCTAAACCTTCTCCTACAGCAGATACCCCTTAATATATTCTGCACAATATTACTCTTACTTGAGACTTTTCTTTATTTTTATAGTGACCTCACCCAAATAGGGGGAGATTGTTGGAACCCTAGTTGTGATTTGGGCTAGGTTCACTATTAGGATTGATTAGATGACCCAACATATATAGTCTAGGGTCATAGGTTATTTCCAGGGTCAAGGTCAGCAGCACATACTTAGATTGTAAGTACCCTCCTTCAGAATACTTTAGAGATAGAAGACTTCAGAGGAAAAACAGTTAAAAGAATGCAGAAAATTCGTTCAACGATAGCTGAACTCAGCTTGATGTTCGTCGATCTCAGATCGACGAACTCAGAGTTCCTTCTCTGAGTTGAGCTTAACGAAAGTCTAGCTGAGATCGACGAACTATGATTTCATATCAGAAGTTCAGTTCAACGAAGGACTATCTAAGTTCGACGAAATTGGAGCTCAGGTTGAAGAAGTAATTGTTCAGTTCAACAATCTTGGAGCTCAGCTTGGCGAAAGAGAATGTTTCAGCTCAATGAACTTGGAGCTCAGGTCGACGAAATCCTTGCTGAGTTCGACTAACTCCTTTCAGGTTCTGTTCGACTAATCTTCTCTGTAGTCTCTCAGTTTGACTATAACAGTTTGATTTCAAATTATATTATATTAAGACAGTAATACTCTGATAATTAATGCTCAATATTCTCAAGAATATAGTTGTTACCTGATAGCATTAATTATGGATTTCATAGAGTTATTACTCTACCAAAATTACTGGGACAGTTAGAGAAATGCATTCAAGACTAAATTAGCCGTTCCAACTCCAAAAAATTATGCAGAGGATTTCAAGGAAAGAATTTAAAATTCAAATGTTTTTAAATCTGCAATCAATATATAATGTGATTTTCAGAAGATTGCAAGGATTAGAAAATCAGTAAATTAGAAAATCAGTAATTAGTCAACAAGTTAGAATAGTGTACAAAAAAGTGAAGAACATAACACAGCTCTCATATACACAGAGTTCTTCATCATCTTCTTCAGGCTTTCAAGAGACAACAAATCAAAATCAGTCTAAAAGTTTGCTGAAGAGCAACATCACTTTGAAGGCCTACACCCTGATGCAAAGCTTCCACTCCTGATCAGATCCATACAACTCAGGGGAAGCTTTGAAATCAAAAAATCCACTAGTCTTCTCAGAGATTTGAGACAGAGAAGACAACATCTTTTTACATTTTCCTTTCACTGTGTACATGGTTTTAACTCCCTTCAAAAGTTAGCCTTTTTGGTTCACAAGTCACCTAATCAAAAGACTTGGGATTTGTTTTTGGGCACCCGATCAAAAGTTCAAAGGGTTGCTAGATCTCCCTTAGAAAAATAGATCTTGTGGTGACAGGGCACCTGAGCAAAAACCTATGGTGGCAGGGCACCTGAGCCAAAACCTGTAGTTGATTACTACCAGGGTGGTAGAAGAGTGGATGTACCCAGGTTTATTTGGGAACCACTATAAATTCCTTATGTTGTCTGGATGTGACTTTACTTGTTTATTTTCTGTGCTGTGATATTTCTCTTTATATATATATATCACCTATTTTAATCCGTTATAAAAATAACTTAAAGTTTTTAAAATACTCTATTCACCCCCCTCTAGAGTTAAGTTAGATCTATCCCTCACTTTCACCAACCTTTGATACCATTTGAAAGTGAGGGATAGATCTAACTTTACTCTAAAGGGGGTGAATAGAGTATTTTAAAACTTTAATTTATTTTTATAGCGGATTTTAAATTAAGTGATAAATATATATATATAGAAAGAAAAATCACAACACACAGATAAAGAAAACAATCAATCACAGACAACACAAGGATTTATAGTTGTTCCCCAATAAACCTGGGTACGTCTACTCTTCTACCACCCTGGTAGGAATCCACTATAGGTTTTGATCAGGTGCCATGCCACCAGAAGATCTATTTTCTAAGGGAGATATTGCAACCCTTTGATATTTTGATCAGGTTCCCAAAAACCAAGCTTAAGTCCTTTGATCAGGTGACTTATGAACCAAGAAATAACTTTTGCAGGGAGTTAAAAACCCTGTACACAGTTTAAGAAATAAACTAAGAGAGTTGATGATGTCTTCTCTATCAAATATCTCTGAGAAGACTTTAGTGGATGTAGATACAAAAAGCTCCCCCATATTTGAGTAGAGAGTTCAGATCAGGAGGGGATGCTTTTCTTCAGGGTGTAGGCCTTCTTCTATTTGACTGGTTAAAGACTTTTCACTTGCTAAGACCTGAAAGTCAAACTCTGTAAACTTATGAGATCTGTAAGAGTGTATATGTGTATAACCCTTTGAAGCAGCAATAGTCTGAATATATAATCTCTAAGAAGAATTCAAATATTTGAATTAAAACCATTCTGAAACGCCTGAAGAATCTCTGAGAATTGTAACTGCTCTGGGTAATAAATTAGTATTAAACTCTGTGATAAATCCATATTTAATGCTGCCTGAAAAAGCTATATTCATTAAGAATATTTAGCATTAAATATCAGAGTGTAACTAACTGAAATTAAGCCTTTCAAAATTATTCTTCCTTCAGAATTTAAAACTGTAAATTTGCCGAACTAAGCTTGGAGATTGTCAAACTGAGCCTGGAGTTTGTCGAACTGAGCCTGAAGTTCGGCGAACTGAGCTTGGAGTTTGTCGAGCTGAGCTTCTGAGTTGTGATCATTATTCGTCGAACGAAGTCCAGAGTTTGTCAAGCTAAAATCAGATTTAGAACTCTGAGTTCGTTGAACTGAGCTTGGTGTTCGTCGAACTGAGCTCAGCTTTCGTCGATCTAAATTCTGCATTCGTCGAACAATACTTCTCTAGAATTCTTCTGAAGGAGAAACTTTAGAAATAAACCTATGACCCTAGACTATATACATTGGGTTAAACTAATCATCATAAATGAATAAAAGTGATCCTAACCCAAATCAGTAATAGGGTTCCAACATTTTTTCATCTCTTGGCAACGATGAACGAAGCGAGCGGGATAGCATGCTGAAGGGAGCGCTGCCAGAAGAGGTTTTGCTACAGAGAACGACGGAAGAGGCGGTCGATGCGTAAGGGGATTCCCTTGCACGCGGTACGCCGTATGTGTGGGGCTGCTTCCGCAAGCTTGCGAGAGGATGGTGGATAGCATGCAGGCGCGGGCATATGCGTGGGGCAATCCGCGCGAGCATGCGGGCGCGAGTGCTGGGCATCCCGCGCCCGAGTGTGGCCACATGCGGGGGGGGGGGGGGGGGGAGTTGTTCGCGTTCGTGCCCGAGGGTTTTTTTGTGCCCGCACCACTCTCCTTGCATATTGATCAAATTTCTTGGCTTGATCTAGTGTTGACTCCCGCTTTTCCTCGCAGTTCCCAATGTAAGACCCCTTTTTTTTCTCTTTGCCTCCGGGGTCTTATGCCCAAAATCGCCGTTTTACGATGAAACCAATACTTAGGAAGGTCGCCACTACAAAATGCCGATCATATCGGCAATAACGATCACCAAAGAAGTAAAAGTACATAGTTTAGAACAATTAAGTATAAGTCCACAATCACATATAATATAAGGAAAGCTAAATCACAGCATAGTCAACATAGAAATGAAACAAAAAACAGAAGCAGTAAATCAATAGATATAAATGAGATCTTGCCTGGTACATCATGTCCTCATTACAACACTCTCGCAGAAGCAAAATATAATAATCACTCACGGATCTTGAAGATGGTGCTTCTGTGCTACACTAACCCACCTCCATGTGCACCGCACTCCGCTGGTGCTGCATCTCCTGTTCCTGATCCCTGTCTCCCATCCGGAGCCCCTGAAATGTTTGGTCCACCGACCGTTAGTCAAAAATACTATGCCAACTATCATCCCCACCTACCCCTGTGACTCCTAGGAACCGTACATAAGGGGAGAGAGGGAAGATACTTAAGGTGGAGAGTAAATAAGATCAAGAGACGGCAGACCTAATCTAGTAGTTATATCGTAATATTCACAGTGCTATAAAAATGCAAGCTAACAATACTAAAGTAATAGAGCTATAATGAGTAGAAAGTAAAGTGCACCATAAAAGATATGCAATAGTTAACAACATAGAAAGTAACATTAGCTTATAAGCATGCCTACACAAGCTTATAAAATAAGGGGTCGTTTTGAAAGACCTAACCTATAAAAAGTCCCATACTAATTTATACGTTAGGGGTAAGGGTTGAAATGTGATGATGACATGCTATGCTATGTTATGTGGGTTAATGTTATGTTCATACAAGTGCAACACACACACACACAACTCTATGCGCACAGACCTTTAGTTCCCCCATTTGGAGTTAGCTAAACTCTCAGGTACCTGCCGTCGTGGTAAACAGAGGTAGTGGGTTGGGCCACCCCACCTCTAGGTTGAAATACACACCATCTAACCTAGAACTTCGTACGCCTCAACGCGAAGAACACACAGCGGAGCCTCTGCTTACTCTACTGGCAAATCAACCAGTATTTTCCTTGGCTAAGTGTAAACCACACCCGCCGAGTCATCGTATCGACGTCAGTGTGAATGAATATCAAATACCGAAGACCCACCACCTTATGCACATGCAGTCATGAATTCTCGAGCCATCGACTCCCCTGACTAACCTGTCCATTATAACTACCTTCCGAGCCTTCGGCTCGTCGGGCTAACTTGCCACTTTCCACATCCACCGAGCCTACCGCTCGGGTAACCAAACCAAGCCAGTCTCTCGAGCCATCAGGGTGAGTGAAAGTGAATTACTAGTATTTAATAGTTGCTCTTTAATTATTTTAGTCTTAAAATTTAAGGTTAATCTTGGACTGCCCAGGGCATTCCCTATGAAGGGCTCTCGAGGGCACTAGGAACTATGATGGGCTGAAGCCCAAAGCTCCCTTTCGCAAGGTACTTATTATTGTTGGTGTCTACCCATGTCCCAACTCTCCTGATCTTACACTTGATCTAACCCTAAGTGTATTTAGACTTCCTCCAAGGGAAAAACGATTCATCGTCGATCTCGAGAACAACCCTGCATCCTAGTCAACCAGACTATCATGAGTTGACTCCTACTTATGACCTCTTTCTTATCCAACTAGACCAAATACACCAACTACCTCACCTTCCCCTGCCAAGGCTTACATGTTATCTTATTTCTACAACATAATTATGTGCAGACCTAATGAGCTACATGACGTGCATGAATGATGAGTCCCTCCAAATATTCATACAAATGACCTAAGATTATTACTGGGGGTTTAACATGATATTTTAAAGATAAATCCAGAATATAATATATTTCCTAATTTATTTGGCATTTATTTAATTTTTTGCAAAATCAGGCCAACTGTGCTTTTGAACACCAAGTACAATTTTTTGACATGATATGATCTTAACAAAATTATGACAAGAGTATATCATCAAAATAACTGTAATTACTGAATTTCAAAATTTTCCAAGAAATGTGTTAACTTCAAAACTAATTTTCGGTTAAATAACCGCAATGATAAGGCAAACCAGGAAATAATAAAATTAATCATCCAAAAATTATAGAACAATTACCAAATCTCAAAAGTGACCAGAAAGATCTATTGACCAAAATCATAATTTTCTAAGCATATCTGGTCACCTAAATAAATCATTTAATATTATTCTACAAAAGACACTTTGTGAAACAACCTGTATAACAAGACTTTCAATAATTTTATAAAAATTCCCAGAGTTTAGTGATGCCGTAAAAAGTCCTCTGCCCAAGTTTTATAACTTTTCAGTGAGTAAATAATATATAATAAATTCCTTGATGAATAGGGTAGATGCTAGGTTTGTGAATGAAATATCAAAAATAATGCTCCAAAATTCATAACAAAATTCCCAGAGCTTAGTGACAACTATTTAAGGTCACTGCATAAATTTCATGGACATCCAAGATCATATAACTAGGTAATAAAATCATGAGTAAAAGTCCCTAATTGGTCCTGAACTATTTTAGGGGGGATGTAAGTTTCTTAAGGTCCCAAAGTCACTCACTAGGGCTTAATTCCACCCTAGGAACTCTCCTACCAAGTTTCAAAACATTCCAAGGACATATGGTCCCATGTCCCTCATTGAGCTCAAAACTCAACCCTAGGGTTCACAATAGGGTTCTAGGGTATACCAACCCTAAACAACCCAAAATCTCTTATGAGGGTATTTTGTATGACAATAATTCAATGACCAAAGATCCATCCCTTTTGGGTGAGGATTGCCCACACAACCCTTCAAACACCACTTGCCCTAGTTTGCCCCTTAGGGACCAAACTTTTGTCACACCAATAACTACTCAAATCAAACCTAAAGGGGCTGATATTTTTACCAGTGACCTATCACGACCCTAAGGGTCATCCACCAGAATTTTGGGGAATTGTGAGGTAATTAGATCCTCTAATTAACCCATACATGGATTATTAAATATTTATAAAAACTATAGAAAAACGTTTTTAAAAAATTCCCATTTTTGGATATGTCAAAGGTATAGGTAAATGTGATCCCCAATCCAAATCTCAAGTCTTTTGGATGGTTGGATTGATGGGGGCATCCAATTTAGTCTCTGGCTAACCCTATGTATAGACTGCACCATTGTGAGTGCTGTGGTCAGACCACTGACCCAAATGAGTTTAAACAAATTTTAAAATAAAGTAGATTTCAAGGGAGACAAATGTTGGCCACTTTTGCTATAAAGGATTCTAAGTATTTTTAATATTTAAAACCAAATAATGCATAAAATGTGATAGAATCATTAAATAAGATACTATTTAATCTATAGTATACAATCTGATTCAATACGGATCTTAAAGCCAAACATACGAAATCCGTGCATCTTCACCCTCTGGCCGACGGTCACGATTCCTCCATCCTGGAGCTACTTCCATGACCATTTCCCGGCCACCCAGCCACCTACCTGGTCTACCACCACCACAACCATCGTCGTTAAGGTGGTGGCTATCTCTGGGCGTTGGTACGGCCGCCGGAGGGGCTGTTTCTAGCGAACCCGTAACTTCAAACTTTCATGGAATTTCTTTAAATCTTCTCACTGGATCGGGCTCAATTGAGCCCGATTTCTCTCCTAGTCGAATTAAGATGCAAGCACAGAGGGAGAGGGGGATAAGTTGACATGTAGCCGCATTTGGCGGCGAGTACGGTGGTGGTGAGCCATGGCTGACAACTTCTCTTGCTATCTCCTTTCTCTAGCTATTGATTTCCACGTCTCTAGACTCAATGAAGACGATGGTGGCCTTGGTTTTTGGCTGGGAGTGATGGCTAGTGTTTCTTGTCTCTTCCTTTTTATTGGAAGAATTAGTGCTTAAGTTGTTTGCCATGTGTCAGTCTAATATTGGACCACTAATTAGTTTGAGTTGCTTTGCCACGTGTCACCTTAGTATTGGACCGCCAATAATTTCTTTAAATAAGTATTCTTGAGAAGATCAATGTATTAAATATGTTGTTGAAGAGATCGGGTTCAAACGTGCTGTCAGCATATATCCCGAAAACCCGGTTCAGTCATACAGGTGAACCAGACCAAAAACACTCTATAAGTACAAAAGCGTTGAGTGGCGTCGAGACCACTCAATGCCGTGTTGAGTGGTGTTGAGACCACTCAACGCCACATTGAGTGGCTTTGAGACCAGTCAATGCCGCGTTGAGTGGCGTTGAGACCAGTCAATGCCGCGTTGAGTGGCGTTGAGACCACTCAATGCCGTGTTGAGTCCACTCAATGCCTTCGCATCCAGAATGTTTCTAAGTAAAAAGCATTGAGTGATGATGAGACCACTCAACGCCGTGTTGAGTGGCGTTGAGACCACGCAACACCGTGTTGAGAGGCATTGAGTGGTGTTGAGACCACTCAATGCCGCGTTGAGTCCACTTAACGTCTCAGCATCCTGAATTTTCCTAAGTCAAAAGTGTTGAGTGGTGTTGAGTCCACTCAACACTGTGTTGAGTCCACTCAATGCTACGTTGATTCCACTCAACGCTGCGTTGAGTCCACTCAACGCTGTCTTGAGTCCACTCAACGCTGCGTTGAGTCCACTCAACGCTGCATTGAGTCCACTCAACGCTGCATTGAGTCCACTCAACGCCTTGTTGAATGGCATTGATTCCACTCAATGCCTCGTTGAATAGCGTCGAGTGCACTCAATGCCTCATTTAATGGCGTCGAGTTCACTCAACGCACTGACGCTTCGTCAAATGGCGTCGAGTGCACTCAACGCACTCGACGCCTATTGACTCTAGAACAATCTTTTCCTAAGTTAGAGTTGATTGAACCCCATAATGGGTCTTATGTGAATCCACCCTAACCCTTGGGTCAAAACTAGTCTATCCCCATTCATCCACCACATGTCCTACCCTAATCTTAGTTAAGGGGTCTAGTTGTTTGAGGGATGTTACACCTGAAGGGTGCCATTCCACGGCAGTCGATGCGTCTTCCGTAAACTTTGAACTTTGCCAACGTAAGCTGTTGGAGGAAGCGCTTTGGCATTTTGGAGGATGTGGAGATTGTTATCCCATCCTTGATAGAGCACGTTCAATGCACTCCTTTGGGCTATCTCAAGATTACAGAGGGGGTACTAGAAGGCGGGCTTCCAGATCCCTCCAAAAAGGAGGCGATTGCCATTTTTCGATTCTGCGGCGTTCCTGTGACGCAATTTTCCCATGTAGGGCTTACGAGGATCATAAGGTTTCTTTGCTTTTTCTGGGAACATGGTTTTCGGATGTCGGTCCTCCACTTCATGAGTAGTGTGAGGTCTGCCTTGGCCCAAATGACCGTGTTGAAGTCCGGAGAAACAAAAGGTGATTGTCTTTCGAGGACAAGACTGATCAATGCCATGGTGGGACGTTGTATGGGTTTGTCAGGAACAATTGAGAGCTGACTGAGGTCTGGAATGACCCTCCCGACTAATGTCTCTGCTTGAAGGGGGAATAGAATGTCCTTACTCTGTTATTTGGCTTTGAGGATCTGCGTGAGCTTGATCAGGTTATTTTAAAGATCAGCGCGTTCGTTGTCGAGAAGAGACTTGTTCTAGCGGGCCTTTCCACAGACATAGAGTGGATCTATATTGTGTCCCTAGGATGAATTAAGAAAAGGAAGCTTTACTTTTTGTAGTGGCGGGGAGAAGGTGAATCGCCTTTGGCTGCCCCCGAGGTCGTCATTGAAGTTGTCGACGACTTCCTAGATGGCCTGATGGCTGATATGCCGCTAGTGTAGACTGAGGAGGTACCAGATGTTCTTTCGGTCGCGTCGGCTTCTCGAGCGGCCCCAGAGCCGCCATTAGAGATGGAGAGGGGGAAGGAGCAAGAGTGCTCCGCTTACTAGGAAATTTTCCGGAAGGTATGTCGGTTGCCCCCAGTATTTTCCCTCTTTTGCCTTGCGATGTGCATGACAAAAGTTTGTGTTCTACTCTTGCAACTTGATGAGGCTCTTGATATCGCTCTCTCATGGAATGACACCCACGTGTACACGAAGGATGATTTTATTTCTCCACGAGCGAAGATGGCCGCATTCGAGGAGTCGTTGGAGGAGGCCCGAAGGAAGAAGAAGGAAGTTACTTCTTGGTTGGTTAGTGCCGAGTCTCAGTTGTATTCTTCTCAGTCTGAGGTGGAGTCTCTTCAGGCCAAGTTGAGCGCCACCAATTTTGAGATCGGGACTTTTTGCGGGTGGTTGTATTCTATGGAGATGACTCTCACGGAGGCGATTTGTCGTACAAACACAATCGATGTCGTGATATGCCAGCAGGAGGCAGAGATCGAGCTATTGAAAAAAGAGAATGCTCAACTGATTTCTAAGTGGGAGGAGGTTGAGGCCATGTGTGTGACTGTGGTGGCCGAATACAAAGGTTCTTATGACTCTGAGGTGGAGAGGGAGGAGGCATATAATGCCCCTGAATTTTTCTATAATTATTTTAATCTCTTTAGTGACGTAAGGGCGTTACGTTGGCGTGTAATTAACAGTGCATCATCGTTAGTGGGTGGTTGCGTCCGTTAGGCCGAGTTGGCTAGACTTTAGACTCATTGGAATTGGGGTTTTAAGCTTTAAAGAATTAAAGTATTTTATCCTAGTCATGCATGTAAAGTTTTGTGGCAATCCGAGCCAATTTGAAGTCTCGATGAATTTTATAAGGATTATTGTTGTTTTAACTACGAGAATTTTTAACCTGAGTTTTTTTTTGTCGGATCCTGATTTCAACTTCGCCGTTGGATTCGTAGCACCGCCATTTAGCTTTGGTGCGAATTTCATCGAATACCGAGATGATTTGGTCACCCTCATCATTTGAGTTTTTCTAGTTATTATATTAATAATATAATATTATATATATACTTATAAAAAGAAAACCCTATTCATCCTTATTCCCCAAAAGGGTCTGTTCGAGAGGATCGTGAGAGAGGCGAAAAGTTTGTCACCGTGAACCTTTCGAAAGACATTTCGGGAGCTTCGGTGGACGGAATTATCAGCGGAGCATAGATCCGAAAAGCTCTCACCAAGCTCTTCTAGTGTATGGTAAGTATTCTGGATTTTGTGGATTGTTGGGGTTTGAGGTAGTAGCCTAACCCTTGTTTTTGCCCCGAAAGTTTCAGAGATCGTAGATGAGGAGTTCTTTTGGCCAAATCTTGAAGTTGAGAGCTTGGGAGTTATAGTTTAGGGAGATTTTAAGGCAAGTGGTAGTTCCTCCCCCTCTTGCTTGTTCTTTTGTTCCTGTTATCTTTTTTCTTCTTATTTCTTTCCTGCATAGAACTTAGGAATAAGGTAGGGATTAGAGTTTGCTGAATCTATGTAGGGTAGGAATCGGTACAAGTTAATTCATCGAGTATCGTTGGATTTATTGAGTGTCTCAGTTTGTTGAGTCTGACTTAAATTCGTTGAGTATCTTTTGAATTTGCCAAGCTCAATTCGTTGAGTATCTTTGGATTCGTCGAGTGTCTCTGAATCCCTTAAGTTAAAATCATCGAGTATCCTTCAATTCATCGAGTGTCCTGTTATTCTCCAAGTGTAATTCATCGAGTGAAGAAGAAAGGCATCGAGTAGGTCTTGGCATTGAGTGCATCGAGTGAGGTCTTGGCATCGAGTGTGTCGAGTGAGGTCTTGGCGTCGAGTGAAGCAGTCTTGGCGTCGAGTGCGTCGAGTGAAGCAGTCTTGGCATCGAGTGCGTCGAGTGAAGCAGTCTTGGCGTCGAGTGATTTCAGAGTTGGCGTTGAGTAATTTTATTGTATTTGTCAAGTCAATTCGATAAGTCTGACTCCAATTCGTGAAGTATTCTTGACAAATCGGTGTGTACTCAGAACTTTTCGTCGGGTGGACTCCAATTCGTCGAGTATACCTGAGGAAATTTTTGGTTTTTCTTCCCTTTGCGTTGTTGTGGAGATTTGATGCTGAGTCTTGGGTTTTTCTTTCGTTATTAGTACTTTTGGAAGTTTATTTATGGATTTGAGTTGGCAGTGGAAACAGGACTACCACCTCAATGCCGGTTTGTGAGTCATTACACCTTGTTGGTTTTCTCCTCTTCTTATGGGCTGTTGGTTTGTGTTTGACAATATGGCCACCACCATAGTGCCTTTTTGAGTTGTTTGGTATGATGGTTTGTGCTGGACAATGTGGCCACCACAACAATGCTTTTTTGAGTTATTTGGTCTGATTGTTTGTGTTGGACAAGTGGCCACCGCCTCAGTACCGTATTTATTTCACCAGTGATAATGATTCACTCTTTTTAACAGATCAGTCTCTTCTTATATATATACATATATTTACATGCATACTCTTGTATATGTTAATAAAACATAGATCTAAAGCGCACTTGGTGAAACTTCACATATTTAAACTTCTTTGAACTCTTCAATGCTTACTATTTTATTATTTAGATACTGTGGTTTGACAGTTATTCTGTCTTTGGTTAGTAACCCTTTGACTTCTCTTGTTTATTTACTTTTGGTCTTTTACTACAACTTGTTCATTCTTGTTGAGGCATTCTTTCTTTTGAATACCTCAGGCCTGGGGCAGTAGTGGTCTGAGCAGCTAGAGTCGGTGGTCTCAGGCATTCTGTAATAGTAGTAGTGGTTCTTCCCTCACCTCCATGAGGTAATTTTGTTGTTCTTATTTTAGTTCAGACATACACTTGTTCTGTGGGTTCATGTCAGGTTGTTGACGCCCATAGTGAATTATTGTAGATGTTAGACTATTTGGTAGCTATTATGTTATTTTCTAGCTCGTTTGTGGTACCAACTTGCTCTCTGGGAAGGATTTATGATAGGATTGCATGTTAGTTATTTTCAATGTATAAAAGGATCAATATTCTTATCTCATACTCATAGAATCTCTTTAAATCAAATGCCACTATATTTAAACAAACGTAAAAGCTCTTTTAGTACTTATATTAAATCTAGAGGTGTGCATATCATGAATTATCCTATTGGATCTTCATACTCATATGAGATAATAAATAAAATAAACCAAGTATTTTCCACTGCGTATTTGTATATTTTTACCCGTGGACTAGTTGATCTATTGAGTCGAGGGACACGAACATCAAAACTTAAACTCAAACTATATTTTTATCATAACGAACTTGAGGATTTCATGAAAAGTATTAAGAGTAGGTTCTTGCCTGAGCGTCTGCAGTTGTCCCCTGCATGGTGTGGCATCACAACGCGTATTTTATCTCACTTATATATATATATATTATTTAATGCTGAGAAAATGTGGGTTGTGACAGTTGGTATTAGAGGGAGTTTAGTTTGACAAGTTGGTCGAACGGCTATCTCTGGTAAAGTTTTAGTTGTCTTATTTCATTGCATACATACACCAATGTGTCATCAGTACATCTTGGTTGAAGCATGAACATTACACTCATAAGCACGACAAGAAGTATACGGGGCATATTATGTAGTATGAGATGCATAATATGTGTTTGTATATGGATTCTCATAGGAAGCAATATGTGACTGTTATGTAGTATGGGATGCATACTATTTCATGTGTATACCGCTCATGACATGTATTAATGCCTTTAATAAATTCATAGCACTGCACGCATAATATAATATAGCATGAGCACACGTGCCAAGTTAAGATTTACATGATGACACACGTACACAAATGGTTTTAAAGCAAAGAAATAAGAATTAATGCACTCACATTATATGCACATGAGTCAGTAGGATGATGGTGTATCATCCTAAGTTAAACATAACATCATTTATGAAAACCTCAGAGCAAGGTAGCAACAAGAGCAAGTATCTGTATACATATGGTCTGGACTAAGTTTAGTAGTTCTAGTATTAAGCTAGGTTTTGGTGAGTTGTTCATTGTATTATTAGGAATGCCACCAAAGCATATTATGATGAGTTCGACTCCCTAGTCTGAGGGTGAGTCATCAGGCGCGTAGAGTGAGGCCGTGATTGAAGGGCTGCAACAGAGCAATGAGGCTCTGTCAAGGCAAATGGTTGTAATGCAATCACAGATTCAGGCATTGATAACTGCCGCCTTAGGGCGGAAACCTGGAGTGCATGACCCTATAGTGGGACAAACTCTACCTATTCCTCCTACACCTCTTGTGCCTCCGGTTCTGTTGCCACCAGAGATGAATTTCATTCCGCACTTCCAGCGATTAGGACCTCCTACCTACGATGGGAGAGCCGATTTCATGGCTTTAGTTGATTGGATCATTTCCATTGAGGAGATGTTTTCATATTCAGGAATTTCTGTTGGCCAGAAGGTAACGGTCACCACTTACCAGTTGAAGGGCCTTGCTAAGAGCTGGGGGATCCAAGAGAAAGAGAGCCTCGATGAGGGATGTTGCTCAAGAAGTTTCTGTCATTCGTCGAGCAAGAACGTCTGATGAACAACTTTTTACACTTGCAGCAAAGACAACTAACGGTTAGTGAGTATGAGATAGAATTCAGTAAGTTGGGAAGGTTTTCTCTATATTTAGTAGCCTCTGAGGCAGGTAGAGTGAAGCGATTTCTGGGAGGTCTTTGTAGCGACATCCAGTAGTTGGCTAGTGCGTACAGATCAGAGACTTATGTTGAAGCAGTATAAGCTACTATGAAAGTTGTGACTATCAACAATGCAAAGAATCGTGGGCTGCAGTCAAGGAAGGATAAGAGAAGGTCTGATGATAATAGGAGCTCTCAGGCATCTGGCCCTGCTTCGAAGAAAGGAAGCAAGGAAGCGTGTAGTTTCTGTGGTCGGCCAGGGCATCCCTTCGAGAAGTGTTTCAAGTGGTTGGGGGATCAGAAGCAACAACAAGTTCTTGTAATTCAGAGCACACCCAAAGGAGTCCTGGTTTGTGCTTTGTGTAAGCAGAAGGGGCATGATGTTGCCCATTATTGGGCAAAAGATAAGGTCTGCTTTCAGTGTGGGCAGATAAGGCATTTGAAGTCTAGGTGCCCGCGGTCTCAGCCCTTGCTGCATCCAGTTCCACTTCAAGCCTTGCCACCGCTGCTGCAGCATCCGGATAAAGGGAAGGGTAAGTTGAATGTGGTGACCATGGAAGAAGCACAAACTTCTACCCAAGTGATCTCAGGTTTGATTCTAAACTAGTTCTTAGACTTCAATTATAGCTTCGATAATGATTTAGCTAGTTACGTATATGATTTTATAATGGAGTTTAAAGTAAAGAACTGTTGGACGCACGTTATTTTTGATTCTGGTGTTACCCACTCGTTCGTGACTAGGACTTTCATAGAACGTCACCGTATGAATCTCGATCAAGTCGACGATTCATTTCGTGTTAAGTTTCCCTCTTGTTACTTGGTTGTGTCGAACCAGGGAATTCAGAGTTGTCCTTTCCTTTTAGGTGACTTCCTACCTTTTTTCGATCAGAAGGTGCTAGACCTGGAGGACTTCGGTGTGATTTTGGGCATGAACTGGTTGTCTAGATATGATGTTGTTATCCAATGCAAGGTAAAGCGTTTGGAATTCAAGATGGAAAACAACCACCCCATGAGTGTGTATGGTTTTTTGCGCTAGGAATCCCAGATTATTTCTGTGATATGTGCTCGGAAACTCTTAGATTCCAGTTATTTTGCTTACCTGGTTTCTATTTTGGAAGCAGTTAGTAGTTTGCCGCGCATTGAAGATATTTCTATGGTGCGATAGTTCCCCGATGTTTTCCCAGTTAGTCTTCCTGGTCTTCCGCCCAAGAGAGATGTGGAATTTGTTATTGATCTTGAGCCAGGTACTCGCCCTATTGCTGAGGAACCGTACCGTATGGCCCCGCATAAGCGGGAAGAGTTGCATTCCCAGCTAGATGAACTACTACATTGTGGATTTATTAGGCCAAGTTCTTCATCTTGGGGTGCTCCTGTCCTGTTTATGAAAAATAAGGATTGTTCTATGAGGTTGTGCATTGATTATAAGGAATTGAATAAGGTAACCATCAAGAATAGGTATCCATTACCACATATAGATGATTTGTTTGATCAATTATGTTATAGTATAGTGTTCTCAAAGATTGGTCTTCGTCCAGGCTACCATTAGCTGAGAATCCGTGAGTCGGATGTTCCACGAATCGCTTTTTGTTCTCGGCATGGATATTTTGAGTTCTTGGTGATGTCCTTTGGACTGACAATTGCACCCTCTGCTTTCATGGACATGATGAATAGAGTGTTTATTTATTTCCTGGATCATTTTGTGGTCGTTTTCATTGATGATATTCTGGTATATTCCCGGAGTATTTAGGAGCATTCCCAATACTTGCGATTAGTTTTATCTACTTTAAGAGAACATAAATTGTGTGCGAAGTTGAGTAAGTGCGAGTTTTAGCTTCCTCAAGTGTCCTTTTTGGGTCATGATGTGAATAAAGATGGAATTTTTGTTGACCTAGAAAAGATAGCTACTGTGATGGATTGGAAAAGACCTAGCACACCCAATAAGATAAGAAGCTTCTTAGGATTGACAGGCTATTATAGAAGGTTTGTGGAAGGATTTTCTGTTTTGACCGCATCTCTGACTAAGCTTACGCAGAAGAATGCAACATTTGTGTGGAGCAATAAGTGCGAAGGAGCTTTTCAGGAATTGAAAAAGAGATTGTGCACGGCTCTTGTGTTGACTTTACGTACCGAAGGAGTGAAGTATGTTGTTTATGTGGATGCATCACACATCAGGCTTGGATGTGTCTTGATGTAAGAAGGAAAAGTGATTGCGTATAGGTCCTGGAAATTGAAGGTTCATGAAAATAATTAACCTACACATGATATGGAGTTTGCAGCAGGAATTTATGCTCTGAAGCATTGGAGACATTTGTTATATGACGCACTGTGCAAGATTTATACAGACCATAAGAGCTTGAAGTATGTCTTCACTCAGAATGAGCTGAATTTGCGCCAGCATAGATGGTTGGAGTATGTCGTAGATTATGAAATCGATATCCTTTACCATCCAGGCAAAGCTAACGTGGTAGCCGATTCTTTGAGTAGAAAATCTGTGCAAATCTTTAACCTTTCAGTGCAATCCTTGGTGGAGGAGTTCTTATTAATGAACATAACTGTTGGGAGTAGCGACTTGCTGAGCAGCTTGGAAGTGGCAGAGTCTTCATGGATTACGCTTACAAGACTGCATCAGAAGGACGATCCTAATTTGCAGCATATCCGGAGTAGGACTGAAAAAGAGGAATTACCAGACTTTTCGATTGATGATGTAGGTACCTTGAAGTACCGCGACAAATATTGCATTCTCGCTGTTGAGGATATCCGAACAAAGATATGTCATAAAGCGCATGGTTCTAGTGTTTCCTACCACCCTGACTCTAGAAAGATGTATAGAGACCTGAAGCAGATCATTTGGTGGTATGGGATGAAGAATGATATAGCTAAGTTTGTGTCTGAGTGCTTCACCTGCAAGCGTGTTAAGGCAGATCATAGAAGGTCTGGTGGCAAGCTAACGCCTTTGGATATTCCAAGTTGGAAGTGGGAGAGCATCTCTATGGACTTTATTATCCGTTAACCGAGGTCTCCCCGAGGGCATGATTCTGTGTGGGTCATAGTTGATAGATTGACTTAGTGTGCTCACTTCGTGCCCTTTAAGATTAGTTATTTCATGAAGAAGATAGTGGAATTGTCCGAGCGCAGGTTTTTTGCCTGCACACATGTTATTCGCTCGCGCGCATGTTTGAAACTATACGTGTACTCAATATTCATAATTTGAAGAAGCCCTTAAGTCAATGATAAATACATTTTGTATTAGATGCTCATCTTATTTGATATGTGTAAGATTATTATAACATCATATAAATAACTTTCAGCAGGTTAAGAGAACAACAGATGGTAAAGGGTCACTTAACTGAATCACAAATTTAATTTAAGTAATATATCATTGTGATAAGACATAAATATCGTCAAGACAATCCCAACATCATTGTGAAGACACAATCTTGGTTACACCCTCTTAACAAGGAAAAGCAAAGATATTGTCATGATAATAGTCTGATTAAGATGATATCATTGTGACACAGATCAACTATACAAATATTGTAATGAAACCCTTCACTGAAGAAGAAATTGCATTAAGTTAATTATCGTCAAAATCAACTAAAATGTCGTCGTGATGCTTCAGTGACATTTCAGGAGAATATTGAGTTGTGAATGATCAAGTGTAAGACCCTCCTCCCAAACAAGAAAGCAAGCCAGGTCGGGTTGAAAGAGTCTCACTACCCATGGCGGCCACCCTACGCTTTCTAAGTGGCAATGACCCACTCTCCAAGTGCATGATGATCGCCTTATCAGGCTTTGAAACACATCACATAACATCAGGATATATATTACGGAAGCAATACAGAAAAACCAACCAGATATATATAATGAGGCCAAAACCAACTGTTTATTCAAACGGCTCAGCGGGCACAAAACAAACTACGAATATAACTACTACTATTGCATCCTCCAGGCTTGGTGCTACATGCTAAGGAGTCACGTCTCCGAAGTCGGGAGACAAAACTAGAGCATCAGCTCGCGCACTTTAAGGAAAGTACACTCGCGCAGTGATTGGGCCTCTCGCTCATCCATATCCTAAAAATGGTATACAACAGCATGTTACCTAACAACTATTTGGATACACACCACCTCCCCTAGGACCCTGGCCTTGGACGAGAGTGAGCATTACATACCCAAAAAATAAAATAGATGAAGCAATAAAGTTGGTTAGCAGCAATATATATATAGGCAGGTAATAAACTAGGAGCATACTGAGCAGATGTAATATTAATAAATGGAATTGTAGCAATTATATAAGCAGTTAATAAAACAAGCTTTACTAGCTAGTGTGCAATCAAGCAGGTGTTCAAAACCTGCAACAACTCTTTATGTCGACATAGTTTGAACTTCTTCTCTTCCAACATGGTAGCGAGCCCCACAGGCCTCACGGATTTGGTCGTCGTGACAGTGGCCGGTCCCGTCACGTTTGGGTGTGGTCGTACCGCACTACCCAGGCCCTAATCTATATCCTAGTGTACACTTGGATATGAGCGACATTCAACAATATCTGAAATTTGATCGAGGGACCCAATGAGGCATAAAATGGTGAAGCTCTCGGGGTACATACCTCCTTGTTGCCGAGAGTCGTCAACCTTCCTACACCAGTACGAATGGTCTATGGGCATGACCGCCCCGCCACCATTTTGCTACAAGTAATTAATAAAACAGATCGATGGAACCTTCAGGTCTGTGATGGACTTCCTAACTTGACATAAAATTATTCGGGTAGGTGACCGTATCGCTCAACTTTAGTCAAGGAGCGTAATGATCATGAGAGACTATTATTTAAGGTTAGACTCGGAAGAATAACTCAACTCTAAGTTATCTGTAACTAATTCTCAACCAAATAACTGCCCGCATAGCAGGGCGGGACCTGAAATAGAGGTGCAAAATGAAATAATTGTAATGATTAAGTGTGGTAAGAAAATGTTATTATAATAAATTACAGAATAGAAATGTTGAATTAACTGTAGTAAATAAGGTACTGAACTATACAGAAATTGTACTGAAATAAAGTCTATTTTGAATAAAGATAGGAACCGAAAAGAAATGCGGGAACTGAAAAATAAATTATTTAGTTTTTCAGTTCCATCTTTATTTAAGGAGACAAATTTTCACTCTATTTTTAGGAGGCTTCTCAGTTAATAGGAGACGAGTTCTGTTCTTTACTCTGTTTATAGGAGGCTTCTCCGATCTCCGTTCATAGGAGGTGAGTTCTGTTCTTTCAATATGGGTTCTTTAATTATATTTAACCATTTTAGGACCCGCCTACTAAATTGAGTCCAATAATTATTTTAGTTATACTACTTAGGTTAACTTATCCATTAAGACCTCATTATAATTTCTAGCTTTACGTCATAGTCACCCGATTTTATTGCCGAGAATTTAAATACTCACAAGAGGTCTATCATGATATCTAATAACCTCAATTGCTCGTGTTATGGTGGCTCCAACTTATTTATTTAAGTAGGGTCTGATTATCCTCGATTTTCAAACTTATGATTTATTTAAAACACCGAAACTATCCAAACTTTGATCGAGGTTGGAAATTGCCCTAATATTAACTTCTAGATATAAGCTTGGTGAAAACCAAATTAATTTCTAATTTAAACCTCTGTTATTTATTAGTTTTCAAAAGAGTCGGGTATTGATGAAATTAGCATCACTGGTTGCAATCATCCTAATATATATCTCATAAATTCCTGAAGTCATTTTAAGCTTTGATTGATCTTTGATACTTTATTTTGCCTCGATTAAGACCTTATTTTATATTTTAAAATAAGTCGTATTTCCAAATCAGACAGTGAATTTAAAATGTAAATAATATAAATTTCTCAAAATATTTAACTTTGTTTCGAGATCTTATATAGCCTCTAGCATCTTTAAAATAAACTCCAGTTATTTTAAATTATTAATATACCGAGAATGCCTCAAAATTTCCCAAATATTTCTCAATCATGGATTTAGCCAATATAAGTCAATCATAAGATCTTGAGAGGCTTTAATTAGGGAAATTTGCTTCTATTAATTCCCAAAAACGTAAACCATCATTTTAATTGTTTGAAAAACATCAGGCTTTAAACAAAATCTTCAAAACACTATAGAGTATGTATGAGGGCTCTAAAAATCATTGCAAACTTTATTAGATTTTTAAGAACCTTTTAGGGCCCTCAAATTAGCAAAATAAACATTATTTTAATTATTTAAAACACCAAACAACATCAGAAAAATCCCAATTTTTTATGAAGGATTGCTATCATACAGAGAAACATTTTTCATGCTCAATCCCCTAGATCCCTAGATTATTCTTAAAAATTCAGAGAAGTTTCTGGTTAGGCTTGGGGTATAGATATCAGATCCTAACTGTGTTTAGACAGCTGAGATTGAGCCGTTTCTTTGGGCTGATAGGTCTTCCCTACAGCGGATTTGGCGCGAATCCACTACGGGGCCTCTTGATTACATGGGAGGGAAATAAGAATTCCCTGGCTGTCTGATCTCTTGATGGAGATCGGTCAGAAACTATACATTTAGTGCAACATAAGCCTATGGGCATTCTACCGCCATTGGCCGGTCGCGACCCAGTCCCCCACCGACTTGCCGGGGGCCGGAGTACTCTTTGGCGGTGATCCATCGGCCTGACATCACAGGCCTCCGTCGGAAAATGCTCAACTGAAAGATAGGGGTTAGATCTGATTTACTCTAGAGGGGGGGGGGGGAATAGAGTAATTAAAACTTTTGATGTTTTTAAATTTATCAGAGTAAAATAGGTGATACCAATTAGTAGTTTAAAAGGAAATAGCAACAGGCTAAACTAAACTATCACAGCACAGCAAGAACACGAAAGAAAATGATCACACACATACAACACAAAAATTTTATAGTGGTTCCCCAAACCCTAAACCCTACTCTTCTACCAAACCCTGGTAGGAATCCACTATCAGACCAAATAGCACTGATCAGGTGACTGCCACCACAAGATCTATTTCTAGGGAGATCTCACAACCCTTTAGGCTTTTGATCAGTGCCCAAAAACCAAGAATAACCTTTTGAAGGGAGTTAATAAACCCTTTTATAGGAGGTGAGAGAGGTGATGATGTCTTCTCTTTTCTCTATACAACAGAGAAGACTTGTGAATTTCTGTTGTCAAAGCTCCTTCTGAAATATAGAGATCGTTCAGAATACTAGGAGCCTTGCTCAGGGTGTATGTCTTCAGCCTTGTCTTGAGAAATCCTGAAACTTTCTAACTAATTCAGAGTTGTTGTCCTTGAATGTTCCTGGAGGAGAAGTTGAAGAAGACTCTTGATATTGATGGTTGTTCTTCTTCAGTCTTCAGAAAGATCAAGAGAGAAAACAGAATGTTTTCTGTACACAGAAAAAGTTTTGTATGTTGTTGTTCTGTATCTCTTCTCTATATTCTTAGTACTGTTTGGTCTGTGTGTGCTTACAGTGATTTTTGCCGTCTGAAAAGAGAAAATCTCTTTTATATTCTGCTATTCAAATTCTCCTTTGAAATTTGAAATCCAAGCATTAATTGCTGACTCATCTGGAGAATCATGAAATGGCTGAAATATTTCTTTAAATGAGTTTCCCCAACTATCCCATTAAAATAAGCAAGTAATTAATCCTGATGAAAACCATAATTATTGCTGCCAATAACAGATATATTCAGGAGAATATAAGCATTAATTACTCAGGAAATTACTACTAAATAATATAATAAATAAGGGACAGAAGTAAGGAAAACTTCTCATTCTGGCTCAGGGCGAAGAAATTGTTGACCTCAGAATAGAATTCGTCGACTGGAGTTCCAAGTTATTCGACCTGAGAATTCTTGTTCGTCGACCTGAGCTCTGCGAACTGCATACTGAGAATAACTTGCTAATTTTGCTCTCTAAGTTCAACGAGCTAAGAATCTGTCTGAATGAAGAGATCGTCGACCTGAGCTCGAAGATCATCGAGCTCAACTCAGAGAAGGATTTCTGAGTTCGTCGATCTGAGATCAACGAATCATCAAACTGAGTTCGAAGAATTTCGAACTGATAATTTTGATCTCTGAATTCTTCTAAGTCTGAGTCTACTGAGGTCCTCTGCTGGCTTGTCCATGAAGGTTGAACCTAAAGACTAGCCTAAACTCTAGGACTCATAGACTTGACCCTGGCTATACAATGTGGGTCAAACTCAACCTAATTAGTGAGCCTAGCCCAAATCCAAACTAAGGATCCAACAATCTCCCCCTATTTGGGTGAGGTCACTAATATAAATAAAAGAAAACAATCATAGAGCATAAAAACATATATCTGGCAGAAAAAAACACATTCAGCAGATATTTACAATAAGTGCTTCATGATTAAATAAATATAGTTCAGAAAATAAGAGTTAAACACAAACAGTCACTTATGCTTCTTTGGCTTCTCCTTTTTAGCTTTATCAGAAGACTGTTTTAACATAATCTCTCTTTTTGGATTAGCAACTTCTCTTTTTGTCATGGTCATGTCTGATTCTCCAATTATATTGCAAGATGGTGGCTCTTGGAACTACTGCTTCTGGATGTAAGCTCATATAATCATCAATAATGAAAAACTTATTAGCTTTAGGATACCTCTTGAGTTCCTCTTTTCTATATGATGACATAGTTTAGTATTGGGAAGGATCTTTTCCTTCAGCTTTAGCTTTATTGATCTGAGAAAGTCCTACCAGCTCATGAAACCTGGCCATTTTTACAGATGTTTCCTAGTCTTAGATCTACAAAAGGAATAGGTGCAGATTCTGGCCTTATAGGACTGGAGTCCTTCTGTGAATCATAAATAGAAACTGAAGTACTTCTCTTATCTGTAGCCGGAGAAGGCTTGCTTTGAGAGGACTGTTTGTTGTTGCCTGGCTTGGAGTGTCTCTGATAGGTTTTAGTAATAGGTGCTGATCTTTGAGATACACTTCCAGAGGCCTCAGAAGATGGAGGAGGAGGAGGGTCTTTCCTGAATTGCTTAGGAGGAGACCTGTACCATCTCCTCTTCTTCCTTTCTTTTTGCTCATTCATTGATAGCCACATCCACTATGGCATCCCAGGGTATGGAGTAATTTTTTGCAAAATGTAGTATGGAGTATCTTGTGTAGGATTTGGTTTAGGAGCAGCCTTTGGAACAACTTTCCTTTTCTTTGCAATCTTCTTCTTGGCTTTTGGATCATCAGATTAATTAGAATCTTCTTCATCATCATTAGAGGATTCTGGAGGGTTATCATATAAAGCATCTATTTCCTTCAAGACTTCCTTTGAGATTTTCTTCTCAGCTTGAGGAGGCACTTGAGGTTCAGTAACTTCAGGAGCATCAATTTCAGTAGCCATCTGAAAATCTTCTACTTCTATGCCAGCCAATAGAAATTCATCCAAATCAGGATCCTTCTGAACATTCTCTTGATCTTGAGCAATGTCTTGTGCAATTAGATCATCCAGATTAGGGATTGGGCTATCATCCAAAATATAGGTTGGACCAGAAGAGCTTGGCTCAACTTTATCAGTTGTAACATCTGATGGTTCCCAAATCATTTGAGCAGCAAAACTTTCCTTCAGTTAATTAACAACTTCAGGCTTATTGGTGAAGTATAACATACTATGGTCATGGATTGCTCTTGAAAAACTTTTGGAAAAGAATATAAATAGGCATAAAAAGACTTTAATAACTCAAATAAATCTACTGTGGGATTGACAAAACAATCACCAACAGTCAAAACTACTGGCAGATCAACTGGTTCATCTGTACACAACATATCAAAATCAACTGTCTCACTTTCTATAATCATATATACATCGCATCTGCATCTGCAAGCTCAACTATCTACAAAACTGCTAGCTCATCTATCTGTACAACTTTTGCTGCTGTTGAAGTGGAGACTAGAGCTTCTTCACTAGATATCTCCCTCTGCCTGGCTTTAGAGGGTCCTGAAGCTAGGCCCCCAGAAGAAGGGTGAAAGTGAAGGGATAGATACGATTGCGGAATTAAAGATTATAGATATTGAATAATCCTAAAAGCCTAACACAAGTGTTGTGCACAAACTCAAGCTAACTGTATTTACAGTTAAGGCTTGGATCCTAATCAGCAACTAGCAATCCTAGTTAAAACTAATCAAAGCCACAATGCAAATATTAAATCAAGCAACCAGACGACACAAGATATTATAGTGGTTCCCCAAACACTGGGTACATCCACTCTTCTACCCACACGGTAGGAATCCACTACAAGTTTTTGCTCAGGTGCCCTGCCACCAACAAGATCTGCTGCAGGTAGATCTAGAGACCCTTTAGACTTTTGATCAGGTGTCTAAAAACCAAGCTTTACTTTTGAAGGGAGTAAACAACCCTTTACAGGAGGGGGAAGAGGATTAGAATGTCTTCTCTATTTTAAATAGATTAGAGAAGCACAAGGCCTCTTCAGAATTCAAGATAGAATACTGTCTTGAAGTTCTGAAGGAAAAGCTTGAAGAAGACTAGAGATTGTTCTTCTTCAGCTTCCTTCTTCTTCTTCTTCTTCTTCAATATCTCTGAGTGTATCTTCCTGGAACAGGAGCACTCAGGTTGAAGAAGAGTGAAGAAATATCTTCTCAGATGAATGGATGATTGCTGAGAGCAGCTGTATCTTCTCAGTTGAATCCTGAGAGCAGCTGTTTGATTTCTTCCTTCTACTGCTGTATATTGCTGGTAGTAGAGAGCTGGTTCTTTATCAAAAGAACTCTCTTAAATAGGAGCAGCCGCAACGGCTCTAATATTTGAGTTGAGCTTTGTCTTCTTCTCAGATCTTGAATCTGGGCTGCAATTAACATAAAGACAAAACGTATCTTGCAGATATATATTTCTATATAAAGCATAAAGCTACTGCAGCTGCAATCTGATAGAGGATATTAGATAAAGTTACATCAGATAACTCTTTACAGCCAACAGCTATAAAGGACAGCTGCATTAAAAGTAAGACAGATAATAAGACAAAATATATTGTCAGAAAGAATTGACTTATGCATAAAGGATAGAAGCAGGTAATGCTTTGGGATATATGCATAAGGTCAATTAAATAAACTATAATAAAATATGCTATAAATACAGGAAATAAAACAAGGAATAAAACGCATATAATATTATAAAAGCAGGAAAGAGATAGTCGAACGATCCTCGGTGATCGTCGACCAACCCACTGAGATCGTCGACCTATTAGATAGATAGTCGACCGACTCAGAAAGTCGAACTATCCAGGCAGATAGTCGACCGACTCAGAAAGCGTCGAGCGAAGCTGACAGAGAACGTCGAGCTTAGTTGACAGAAAACGTCGAGCTTTAGCTCAAAGCTAAAGCGTCGACCGGAGCTCAAAGCAAGAGCGGATAGTCGAACTATCAATAGATAGTCGACCTATCACACAGCAGATGGTCGAACTATCTAGACAGATAGTCGACCAGAGCTCGACGATCTAGCAGAACGTCGAGCTGACAGAAGACAGACGATCGTCGACCGGCTGATCGACGATAGTCGATCGGCGTTCGACGATAGTCGAACCCGAAAATCCCTTAGCCAGAATTTTACTGGAAAAGAGAATACTCTACAACTAGACTTTGACCATAGATAAATCTTGGGTCAAGAGACTAAAAGGGAAGACTTAACTCAAATCCAAACTAGGGTACCAACAAAGGGATAGTAGGGAAATGAGAGATTAGGGCAGATAGGGATGAAATAGATTCAGCAAGAGGTTTAATGGCCTCTACTATTAAATTTCTGATTAGGGGAGTGATGAGTTGCAGAAGAGAGGGAATTGAAGGGGAATCCATTTGCATAAACTCAGAGGGTGTCTAAGTTTATATAGAAGGATGGAGGGAGGATGATTAGTGGAAAGGTGTGGTGTCTATCATGGGATCATCATGAGGTGATGTAGATCTGATGGGAGATGATAGCAAAAGGTCAAAATATGGAGTGGATAAGAGGTTATGTAGGGTAATGCCAGTAAGATGATGGGGAAGTGGAGATTGAGGAGGTGTAGGGTGATGTACTGGAGATTGAAGTGGAGTGGGTCGATGTTCAGGAGATTGAATTGGTGTTGGTTGATGTACTGGAGATGAAGGTGGTGTTGGAATGTGATCTTGAAAGTTGTATGGTTGTTGGATAGTTGATGAAGGAGTTTGAACTTGTGGAGGTGTAGGTTGTTGAGATGGAGGTGTTGGAATATGAGTGGATGGAATGCTGATGGAGGGGACATATTCAGGGGGTGGGGGATCAACTGTGATAGCTCTGGTATTCTCAGATGCTCTGGATGAGGTGCAAGCCTTGTATGGCTTTGAGATAGTCCTCTCCCACCTTCCAAATAAGGAACATGTTTGCCTTTTGGAGGCATTAATGAATATGATCTGTGAGACTAAGGATTCAACAGCCTTTTCCTGTAGGAAGATTCCAAGGATCCTTCCAAAGCACACTTCCTTCTTACTGTTCTTCTTCTTAATCAAATCAAACAGTATCTTAGCCCAATTTACTGGCTTCTTATTTACCACTGCACACATTACTAGAAATTGTTGCCTGGTGATATAATCATGGGCAGTTTGCTTGCCCAACAATACCTTACCCACCACATCGGCTAAAAACTTATATTCAGAAGATAAATGTTTCTTTAAGAGCTTTTTAGGTTTTTCTCAAGTGTGTCCCATTATACTCAACATCTCATCATATTCAGAGTTATCTATTTCTAACTCTTCTTCACCATTAAGCAATCCAAAAATTTCAGTCAAAATGGCGGGGGTTAAGGAAACTTGATTACTAGATATTGTTCCTGTCATTGTGTCGGCATCTATAGTGGAGGAGGTGAATACCCATTCTCTTATTTCAGTAGCAACAATCTTAATCCTGGTTGTCATGAAGTTCCTTAACTGTTGTTCTTCATTTAAACCTCAGTATATCTAAGAAGATCTGGTCAGAATGCTGGAATGACTCGAAGTCGATGTTGAATCCCATGTCGAATTTCATTGCAGCAAGAGAGCGCGCCGGAATTGCCATTGATCGCCTGCAAAAGAAAACAGAGAGATCAAGTGCAAGGGAAATAAAAAGCGCGGGATGGATCTCGAAGAAAACCTAGTTATAAGACTTTTAGAATATGAAGCGTCAAGCTCCATCCTGCGAAATAAACAAAGTTTTTCGATCTAAGGTCGACGAAATATTTTATCGATAAAAGAGTTCGTCGATCTCAGTCTGAAGAAGGGAAAAATTTTCGTCATTCTCAGGTCGTCGAAAATTTTCTGAAGCGGTATCTTCGTTCTCCGATCGACGAATAAAACTTCACACAGAGAGTTTATCGATCTCAGGTCGACGAAAAATCTCAAGAACTGTCCTCAGATCGTCGATCTATGTTCGATGAACTTTGACAAATTCGTCGACCGTAGACAGAAAGTTAAATTAAAGCTTCTCCATTGATCATACCAAGTTAATTCAGAAAGAACAGATGGTTCCTTTCATCCAAGGGTTTGGTGAAGATGTCTGCTCTTTGCAAATTAGTGTAGATGTAGACAAGATTAATTTTCTTTTTGTCAACACAATCTCTAATGAAATGATGCATTATTTCTATATGCTTTGTTCTACTATGATGCACTTGATTCTGTGCAATAGAAATTGCACTTGTATTATCATAAAGTAGAGTTGAATTATTTAAGTTGAACCCATAATCTAGGAGTTGGTTTTGAATCCACAACATCTATGAACAACAACTGCCAGCTGCTATGTACTCAACTTCTGTTGTTGAAGTAGACACATATGTTTGTTTCTTGCAAAACCAAGACACTAGCCTAGCACCAAGGAACTGACATGTCCCTGAGGTACTTTTTTCTGTCCACTCTACATCCAGTAAAGTCAGCATTTGAGTATCCATTCAACTCAAATTCTGACTCAGTTGGATACTAGAGTCCTAAATTTGGGCAACTCTTTATATATCTCAAAATTCTTTTTAAGAAAATAAGGTGAGATTCTTTAGGGTTCATCTGGAACCTAGCACAAAGACAAGTAGCAAACATAATGTCTGGCCTACTTGGTGCGAGATATAATAGGGACCCAACAATGTCCCTATATAGTTTCTGATCAACAAATTTCCCATGTTCATCAGAATCAACCACAACATTAGCAGCCATATGTGTTTTCTTAGCTAAAGCATCAACCATCCCAAACCTCTTTATCAGCTCCTTAGCATACTTGGATTGGGATATGAAGATGCCATTAGGGGACTGCTTCACTTGGAGACCAAGGAAGTAGGAGAGCTCACCCATGCTACTCATTTCAAACTTAGAATGCATAAGGTCAGAGAACCTTTTGCATAGTTTGGAATCAGTAGAACCAAATATAATGTCATCTACATATATTTGTACTAACAAGATTTTATCATGATGATGCTTAGTAAATAAAGTCATATCTACTATGCCTCTAGAAAAGTTATGCTCTAAGAGAAAGCTAGCTAAGGTTTCATACCAAGCTCTTGGAGCTTGCTTTAGACCATAGATAGGTTTATGCAGTTTAAAAACATAAGATGGATGAGATGAAGAGATAAAACCTAGTGGTTGTTACACATAGACCTCTTCTTTAAGTTCACCATTAAGGAATGCACTCTTGACATCCATTTTGTATACTTTGAACTTCTTGTAGGTTGCATAAGCTAGAAATATCCTTATTGTTTCTAACCTTGCAATAGGAGCAAATGTTTGGTCATAATCTATGCCTTCCTCTTGTTTGTATCCTTGAGCAACTAATCTAGCTTTTTTCCTGATGATAGTACCTTGAGCATCTAGTTTATTTCTAAATACCCATTTAGTTCCAATGACCGGGTAGTCTTTGGGTCTTGGAACTAAATCCCAAACTCTATATCTCTCAAACTGGTTGAGCTTCTCTTGCATTGCAATAATCCAATATGGATCTACCTCAACATCTTTAATGGATTGGGGCTCAGTTTGAGATATGAAGCAGGCATGCATCATGTCCTGGTGGAGTTGATGCCTTGTCTGCACACCCACTGAGATATCTCCAATCACTTGAGATACAGGGTGATCTCTAAGTATGATTATCTCAATAGGAGGAGTTGGTTGAGCAACAGCTTGGGGAATTAATTCCTTTTGTGGAATTATGGCTGTTGTTGGCTCTTCACTGAGTTCAGTGACATCATCTTCACTTTCTTCAGCAACTTGTGGAGAGGGATGTGTAACAGCCTCATTGGTGAGGGTTAATTCATCCAACTTCTCATATAGGTGAGGTTCCTGCAAATTCTCACTGGTAGAAGCTATCTTCTCCTTGTAAAACATATTAGTCTTCCATTTTCATAGATGATTTATGATATACCCTATAAGCCTTGCTTACTTGGGAATAACCAAGAAAAATTCCTATTTTTGCCTTGGCTTCAAATTTTCTAATGTATTTCTTATTGTTATTATGAATGTAACAAATACAACCAAAGAATCTAAAATAAAATACTTTAGGTTTCTTCCCTTCAAGTAGTTAATAGGGCGTCTTTCCCTTAAGCTTATGAATCAGACTTCTGTTCAATACGTAGTTTGCTGTGCTCACAGACTCTTCCCAAAAGGATAGAGGAAAGTGAGCATCTGCAAGTAATGTGTCTGCAGCTTCAATGAGTGTTCTGTTTTTCCTTTCAGCTACCCCATTTTGTTGAGGAGTTCTAGGAGTAAAGAAATAGTGCCTGAGACCTTCCTTCTCACAGAATTCTTGCATGGGAAGAGACTCAAACTCAGTACCATGATCACTTCTGATCAATGTAACTAGAGTAGAGTACTCAATCCTTATGCTCTTAAGAAAATCTGTAAGAACTTTCAAGTTATCTGATTTGTTTCTCAAGAACACCCAAGTGAACCTTGAGAAGTCATCAATAATTACTAAGGTATAAGACTTCCCTCCCAGGCTCTATACAACAATGGGTCCAAAAAGATCCATATGGATCAAGTACAGTATCCTAGGTGAATCACTCTTATTAAGTGACTTAAAGCAATTTTTAGTTTGCTTGCCTAATTGACAAGCCCTGTAAAGGCTTTTCTTCTTGTAGGGGAAAGAAGGCAATCCTCTAACAAGGTTATCCCTAGAGAGTTTAGCAATATTTTTTAGGTTTACATGACCTAATCTCCTATGCCAAGTTTATTATTATTGATAGTTTTATTAAACATGCATATTTCAGTTTTAGACGACTTAAAATTAACTACATAGATATTACCTACTCTAGTACCAGTTAACACTACTTGGTTATTTATAGAAGTAATAATACATGAAGTTTTATTAAATGATACCTGAAACCTTTCATCACATAACTGACTTATGGATATAAGGTTATGCTTCAGTCCACTTACATAAGCTACCTTCCTGAAGATGACTGCTCCAATTTTGACCTTTCTATATCCTTCAGTCTGGCCACAATTGGAATCACCAAATATTACTTTGGGTCCTAGCTTTGACTTATAGTTGATTAAGTTGTCCTTGTTTCCAGTCATATGCTTTGAACATCCACTATCCAGTTACCACTGTTGCTCTGTGGTGGGATAATCTTTCACCTGCAATAAAATAGATTAGCTATTCTTGACCCAGGTCACCTTGGGTCCTTGTTTATTTACATAATTAAAACTGGAAATGTATGAGTATTCAGGTTAACTTTTATAACCTAAGGGATGAAATCTTCTAGGTGGAATTATCCACTGATTAAATGGATTAACATATTGTCTTGGCTGATTAAATGTTCTGTTAGAATTAAAGTTTCTGTTATTATAAACCGGGGTCGACGAATTCTTGTAAGTTCGTCGATCTGAGGTCGATGAATGGGGATGAGTTCGTCGAACTCCACTCAGAGAATGAAAATATTCATTTTCTGGGCCCCAATATCATCGATCTCGGGTCGACGAACCATACTGGTTTCGTCGATCGCAGTTTAGAGAATAATCATAATAAAAATTTGTGTTCCGAGTTCTTCGACTTGAGTTCGACGAACTGTACATATTTCGTCGATCTGAGTTCGACAAAATCTGCTGAACATTGTTATAGCTAGGCTTTTTCTTTTTCTTTCTCTTTTTCTTATTATTTTGTTTTAATTTTGTTTGGTTAACATTATTATCATCTATCTTTTTCTTACCTTTTTCAGAAACAAATTTAATTGGAATTGTTAGTATGTCTCTTGAATCAATGGGGGTTGGCTTGATGAAGCACTTAAGCCCAGCTTGCCATTAAGCCTGACATTCACTATGCTTGTGATGTCCATCAGCTTGATACTTCTCCCATTTAGGGATTCTTAAAGTTGCCTAGCCTCAGCTAATTCAATTTTTAATGATATAATATGTTCATTAGCTAAAGTTATTTCATCTTTTAACTTAATATTTTCTAAAATGAAATTATCTTGTTCAGTCAATTTCTCTCTAAGTTGTTTAATCTCTTTTTCAGAATTAATTAAATCAATACATAAAGATTTGAATTCAGTTCTAAATTCATCTGAATCAAAATCAAAAGAAGACAGTATCTGATCTTCCTCAGATTCAGAGTCTTTACCCTCTGACTTGTCATCTCCTGCTTCTGAACAGTTGCCTGACGCATTGATGGCCATCAGACACACTTCTTTTTGCCTTTTCTTCCTCTTCATCTTCACTGGAGCTGGAAGATGAAGATTCATCTTCAGTTTCACTCAAGGTTTCAGCCACAAAGCCTTTCTCCTTTCTTTTGTGCTTGCTGGAGGAGGGCTTATTGTAGTGCTGCTTCCTGATTTCTTTTTCTCTTCTTCGATCCTTCTTTTGGTTCTCTGCACACTCTGAGATGAAGTGTCCTGGCTTCTTACAACCAAAGCAGACAACTTCTTTAGTTGGTGTCTTATCATACCTTGGCTTTTCATCTTGCCTAGATGACTTTCTTCTAAAATCCCTCTTGCCCATCTTGTAAAATCTCTTGGATAAGAGACTCAGAAATTCTTCATTAACTGTTGGAGCTTCTGATTCTTCAGATGCTTTGAATGCAAAGCTTTACTCCTTTCTTGTTGATGCAGGAGTCTTCTGCTCTGCAGCTTCTCTAGTATTTATCAATTGTTCATAGGACTTGAGCTTCCCAAGTAGAGATTCAGTGGAAATCTCATTCAGACTTCTAGCTTCCTTGATTGGCTATATTCTTGAATCCCATGAGCTGGGGAAGCACATGAGGATTTTATCATTGACTTCTGTGAGAGTTATGTCCTTGTCCAGAGTCTTTAGCTCATCAATGATTGAGCTTAGTCTGTTGTACATATCACTGACAGACTCTAACTCATCTTTCTTGAAGTTTCATATTGAGAAATGAGATTGGATCTCCTATCCTTTCTCTCATCTGCTGAACCAGCAACCATCTGGTTAAGAGAATCGCAGATATCCTTGGTTGATGTGCACTCTGCCACTTATTGGAAGATGTCATCAGACATTATCTGAGCCAGAATATTCATGGCCTTGGCATCAACTATTTTGGCCTTCTTTTGAGCATCTGTCCACTCAGGTGGTGGAACAACATGAGTGCTGTAACTAGCAGTAGTTGTAGCCACTGTAGTTGGTGGTTCTGTCAAAATAGAGTTGAAGATATCTTCATCAATAAAGTTTATATATAACTTGATTCTTTCCTTCCAGATAGCAAACTTATTTAAGTTGCAAACTGGAGGTTTAGTGCTTTCATAATCTTTGTTCTGTGCCATGATATAAAACAGAAAGAACTAGGAAAAGAAAATCAGATCTAACAAGAATCTTGGTTCAAGTGTTAACTTGTACAACTAAAGGAACCTCCCTCTGATACCAATTAAAAGATAGGGGTTAGATCTGATTTACTCTAGGGCGGGTGAATAGAGTAATTAAAACTTTTGCTGTTTTTAAATTTATCAGAGTAAAATAGGTGATACCAATTAGTAGTTTAAAAGGAAATAACAACATGCTAAATTAAACTATCACAACATAGCAAGAATAAGAAAGAAAATGATCACACACAGACAACACAAGAATTTCATAGTGGTTCCCCAAACTCAGTACATCCACTCTTCTGCCACCCTGGTAGGAATCCACTATCAGGTTTTTGATCAGGTGACTGTCACCACAAGATCTATTTCCAGGGAGATCTCACAACCCTTTAATATTTTGATCAGGTGCCCAAAAACCAAGAATAAACTTTTGAAGGGAGTTAATAAACCCTTTTACAGGAGGTGAGAGAGGTGATGATGTCTTCTCTTTTCTCTATACAACAGAGAATACTTGTGGATTTCTATTGTCAAAGCTCCTTTTGAAATGTAGAGATGGTTTAGAAGACTAGGAGACTTACTCAAGGTGTAGGTCTTCAGCCTTGTCTTAAGAAATCCTGGAACTTTATAACTAATTCAGAGTTGTTGTCCTAGAATGTTCTTGGAGGAGAAGTTGAAAAAGACTCTTGATATTGATGGTTGTTCTTCTCCAGTCTTCAGAAAGATCAAGGGAGAAAACAAAATATTTTCTATACACAGAGAAAAAGTTCTGTATGTTGTTATTCTGTATCTCTTCTCTGTATTCTCAGTACTGTTTGGTCTGTGTGTGCTTACAGTGATTATTGCCGTCTGAAACGAAAAAATCTCTTTTATATTCTACTGTTCAAATTCTCCTTTGAAATTTGAAATCCAAGCATTAATTGTTGACTCATCTGGAGAATGAAATGGCTGGAATATTTGCTTTAAATGAGTTTCCACAACTGTCCCATTATAATAAGCAAGTAATTAACCCTGATGAAGATCATAATTAATGCTGCCAATAGCGGTTATATTCAGGAGAATATAAGCATTAATTACTCAGGAAATTACTGCTAAATAATATAATAAATAAGGGATAGAAGTAAGGAAAACTTCTCATTCTAGCACGGGGTAGAAATCATCGACCTCAGAACAGAATTCGTCGACTGGAGTTCCAAGTTCGTCAACCTGAGAATTCCTGTTCGTCGACCTGAGCTCTGCGAACTACATACTGAGAATAACTTGCCAATTCTGCGCTCTAAGTTCGTCAAGCTGAGAATCTGTATTAATGAAGAGATCGTCGACCTGAGCTCGAATATCATCGATCTTAACTCAGAGAAGGATTTCTGAGTTCGTCGATATGAGATCGACGATCGTCGAGCTGAGTTCGAAGAATTTCGAACTGATAATTTTTTTCTCTGAATTCTTCTAAGTATGAGTGTACTGAGGTCCTCTGCTGGCTGGTCCATGAAGGTTGAACCTAAAGACTAGCCTAAACTCTAGGACTCCTAGACTTGACCCTGGCTATACAATGTGGGTCAAACTCAACCTAATTAGTGAACCTAGCCCAAATCAAAACTAGGGATCCAACATCAACAAAGAGTTAAAAAAGTACCGGGCATAGCCAAATCTATTTCCAATAGTGCCTCCACCTACGGGCATCCCAGGGAGGGTCAAGAACCTCCTCCGGTGAGGCCCTTCCTCCTCCCACTAATCCAAAGGGTATGGGAAGGGGCTCACTTCCCGCACAGCTCACCACCCGAGCCCCAAACAACCTCAGGTGGGGATGCGGTGGCGCTCCGACGGTGTGAGTCGCATGCAAGATATCCACGGGTTGGGGAAGAAGAGGAGCGACAGATCCACCTAATGGTTGGGGTCTCAGGAACCTTTAGTAAGAGAAGTCATGGAAGGGTGGTGGAGGTGGAAAACTTGGGATTGGCAGCTTCTAGCGGTGTAGGGCTCGGTGATAGGGTGGTCTGGGTTCGAGTGGGAGGTGTTAGTCTGATGGGATGGGGCTGGGTCCTTGTAAAGCCAGAGAGAATCCCCTCCTCCCATTGCTTGTGTGGGAATAATGGTCCCATGAGGAGGAGTTGGCTGCCTCCTCCAGCTATCCAAAATAGATGGCATGCCTCAGGCCATATAAGTACATCCACATGGTAATCTTCAAGAGGGAGCATGTCTTGGAGTGGATGAGTTGGGCTTGGATTTGGGAAAAGAAAAGGAATAGATGGGATTTTACTAAGACTCATCCCTCTATGAGTGTTTGATGGTTTTAGTGGCCCTCATAGGGCTGAGGGAGGGTCCAAGTGAAGATTAAGTGAATTGGCTTGAGTGGGTGGAGTCTTCCGTTAAAATATTCCATTTTTTTGAGGGTTTTCACCAAAGTCAACCATATGGTGGGTCCCTCCATGGGGTCAAGGTCAAAGTAGGTCCATTTCATTACGTGACTAGTCAATGATGGGGTATTGGAGTAATATTGGTGTGTGCATATTTTTCGGTAAACCATAAAGATTGATTTGATCGATGTTGACCAAATAATGTCAGAATTGATCACAAAAAACTCTGTTGGTCTTGTATTGACCACACGAGTCAAATGCAGCCGACTGTGATCAAATTCAACTTTATTTGCCCAATATTTTAAAAATTACATCGTCATGACCCGCAATGGTGCTCAAAATGGTTATATTAACTCTACTACCTCGATTTGGAATATGATGAGTTCTGTTACACTTGTATTGACTATATAAGTCCATAAAATCTGTCAGAACTTGATTCAGAGTTTGTATGCTTAATTTGCAAAAAATGACTTAATATGTAAAATTTATGTAGTCGTGGCCGCACAACTCAAAATGGTCATATTCCATATATGACCTCGGGTCGGAATGAAACGAGTTTTGTTGCATTTGTATCGATTGCACGAGTCTACTGGAACTGATAGAACTCAATTTGGATTTCGTATGTTTAATATTCAAAATTTGGGTCAGCTCCTAACTTTTAGGTCATCTTATAGGTGATCGAGTTACATTTATTGGGTCAGCTAGAATTTCAATGGCCTAACAAAAGTTTGAATGTTACAATTCAACAAACATAAGAGGATTTTCATTCTCAAAAATTTGCTTAAAATAGAGGTTTTAAGAAGTGATCATACCGGGGATAAAAGTTCAGGGTGATTTTCTCAGACAAGTGTCTCTGGTTCCTATGTGTACTCATTTCGGCCACAATTCGGCCATAGAATTTTCACAATCGTGATGGTCTTGTTCAACAAGTTCTTGACCTTGGAGTTAACAATTAGCACCGATTCTAACTATATATATCTATTGTACTAGTGCTGGTGGCGTAGGGGGCATTGTTCTGGTTGTCAAAGGATGCGTTTGAGTGAAGATATGTGGAAGACGTCACGAAGATTCCCTAGTTTTGGGGGAAGAGCCAATCGGTAGGCAATTGGGCCAATTCGCTCTACAATCAGGTATGAACCCAAAAAGTGGGGGTCCAGCTTCTTTAGCTTCTTTAACAGGGAGATTTCATGCATGAGATGATCTTCAGGAATACAATATCTCCCACCTTAAACTCTACTTGTCGATGTCAGGCATCTTAATACTTGGCTATCCTACTTTGTGACATCCAACAACTGATCTTGAATTAATCTTTTTTGCAACGGTGGTGTCATCGATGTACGTGACTCCCAAGGCTTCAGGGTCCTCATGCAGAGTCTAAGATAGAGGCGTCTTGCAGTGTCTCCCATAAAGGGCTTCGTACGGTGCCATCTTGAAGTTAACCTGGAATTTGTTGTTGTAAAAAAATTCCTCAAGCGGTAGAAGCTACTCTCAAGGCTAATTATGCTCCACTATACATAGTTGAAGTTGGGTATTCCATAGTTCGATTCGTCCTCTCAGTCTGCCCATCGGTCCTGGGGTGGAAGGCTGCTCTAAAGGCTAACTTAATCTCAAGATAAACTTGCACCCTTCTCTACTCCTTTGAAGTGAAGCATTCTTCGTGGTCAGATATGATTGTTTTAGGCACTCTATGAAATCGAACTACCTGATCAATAAAGAGTTTAGCCAGGACGTTGACACCACCACCTTGTCAATTTGGTATAAATCGGGCTACCTTTGTAAGGAAGTCTACCACGACCCATATATAGTCATTCCTTGCACATGATCGAGATAGACCATGTACAAAGTTCATTGAGATATCCTCAAACTTCCACTCTAATATTGACATCTATTGAAGTAATCCTCATGGATTTTGGCACTCAGCCCTGACCATCTGATAGGTCTGGCAGTGTGCCATATAATCAGTGACATCTGTCTTCCTACTAGACCAATACAGAGTATGACGTAAGTCAATATACATTTTGACTATACTGAGGTGGATACAATGCCTGGACTGGTGCACTTCTCAAAGAATTTCTTATCAGATTCCCCCAGTGGAGGGGATGAATACTCAATGTTTGAATTGTAGAATACCATCATACATGACCTTCACACTCTCTCATCAACATCCCCCACATAGAAGAAGCAGAAAATGTGCCCATAACCTTCATGACAGGGCCCAAATGGAAGAGCAATATGCCAAAATGTTGGCCCTATTGAGGGACCGTGGAATGCCTCAGGCTCCCACAACACCCCCAACTCCTATCAGTATGCCACCATCACAAGTTCGCGATAAGAAAGTTGATCAGGAAGAGGACTTTGATTCCTTGAAAGAAGCAATACAGGACACCCTGCCCGCCAGGCTACATCAACCGAAACCAGTCCCCTTCTGTAGCACTAGCGGGTGGGTGACCCTGAGAACACGGTAAGAGGAATGACTAGGGAGGGGATTAGGGAACTGTTTGAAGAGGAGTATGGCCAGGTCAGCTGACGTGCCACCCATATCCACCGCCCCGTTAGAAATAGATTGTCATTTGTGCCAGAGGTCTTGGCACACATGGTCCCAGTAGGATTCAAGCTTTCAAGTATCGAGTCTTATGACAGGACCGAAGATCCCCTTGATCATGTGAATTACTTATCCACAATCCTTTGAATCTACAACGCTTTTGACAAGCTGTTCTGCCAGGTTTTCCCAGCCACTTTGAAGGTCCAAACAAGAATCTGGTTCCAAACAAGAATGTGGTTCCACTCACTTAGGGAAGGAACAGTCCAAACTTCACCTAGCTAACCCAGCAGTTCTTTGACCAATTTATCGCCAATTGCAGGATCATTAATGATTCGTCCTATCTCTCCTAAATTCGTCAGAATAAGGGGGAAACCCTCAAAGAGTTTTTTTGTTGGTTCATAGCAGAGGAAAGTTAGATCCTCGGGGTGGATCCTAAAATCCGTCGTGGAATCTTCCTTGAGGGACTCCGGTCGGGGGGGGGGGGGTCTACTCAGCCCTGATGAGGGAAATAGTCCCCATTTACCTAGACATAGTACATAGAGTCGAGGCTCAGATTTTGGCCGATGAAGCAATCGAGGTGCACCGTCGACAATTCGAGGGTGACATAAAGAGTAAGTGATATGAAGTAGCATCGAGGCGCTAGAAGGAGCGCCAAGTGAATGCCCGCCGACAAGAGCAACACAGTGACAAATTCCCCCCAGTCGTTTCATGAATACACCCCGCTCAATACTTCGTTTACTAATGTACTCTATTCCATCCGAGATGACCCGATGCTACGAATGCCACGAGAGATCTATATGGGCAAGGGTTATCGAGTAAAATATTGTGAGTTCTACAGAGGGACGAGCTACTCCACTAAGGAGTGTATCAAGTTGAAAGACGAAATTGAACGACTCATTCATCAAGTAATTCTTAAAAAAATTCTTTAGGACTAGACAAGGTACCTGCAAGTTTAACAGAGGGGGGAACAACCACCCACTTGCTATGAAGCGCGGGGGGGGGGGGGGGAGACAAGTTGTCAGAATAGTTGAGACCATTGTTGGGTCCCCGTTCGCCACCATAAATTCAATCGCACAACCTAAGAAGGACCGAAACACATCAATGAATGAAAATATCAACTTCAGGGATAAGGATTTAGAAGGACTGCATATACCCCCATCAGGACCACTAGTTATAACTATCAAAATCAGGGACCCGAGATTCTGCGTCAAGTGGATACTAGTGGATAATGGTAGCTCAGTCAATGTATTGTACATGCTAGATCTCAGGGGAATGCAAATTTCAAAGGAAAATCTCTAGCCAGTAGCAGTCCGATGTACGATTTTTATGGAGGATCAGTCATAATCAAAGGAACAATCACCCTCCTTGTCACTTTAAGAGAATTTCCAACCAGTCGATGCACCAGGTCTAATTCATAGTAGTGAATCAGAGTCACCACACAACATGATCTCTGGTTGTCTGCTCCAGACAGTATTTGGAGCCATTCCTTCAATCCCCTATATCACCATGAAGTTTGTCACGCCAGCAGGAATTGGAATCGCCTTAGGCAACAAGGAGGCGGAACGAACGTGCTACCTACAACAAATGCAGCCTAGGCAGGGAGTGACCTCACACACCAGCACGATCAGGGAATAAATGGCACCAGTATTGCTCGAACATGTAAGACAAGGGGAACAACCTGAAGCAAAGATAAGAATAGGGAAACAAAGCCAAACTATGTTTCGGCTTCTTTAACTTATTTTTACCCAGCTAATGTTTAACTATGTTAGAACTATCGACACTATAAAGTCACCAGTATATGTTTGTACAAGACCTATCACAATTTTTTGAATGACAAATATTATGTTTGCATCTAACATTGCTATCACAAGAATGAGTTAGGAACAAGCCCCAAAACCTCATACTTACGCAAATAAAAGAGTCCAACATTATATGAGTTTAACCCTTAACATCATACTCAGGGACGAGCCCTCGCGAACTCCCCATCACCGCATATATAAGGTCCACCCCTCTCCCCTGTAGTGGGTCGAAGCCTACACCAGGTTTTGCCCCTCATTGTCGCACTCAGGGATGGCTCCTCGCAAACTCCACACTGCTGTGGATCGAAGGTCTACCCTTCTCCCCCTCAATGGGTAGAATCCTATATCAATATTCCCCCCTGGGACCTTTTCGAGGCTCCCAGCCCTAGGGATCTCCCATTGTCGCCGTTCAAGGTCTGCCCTTATCCGCTGTAGTAGGTCGTAGCGTCATTTGGGCCTGCCCCCTTGCGCTTGCCAATGGTTCGAAACATCTAAACTTCACCATCTTTCTGGGGACCATGTTCCAGCAACCTCCCACTGCCACTGATCAAAGTTCCTCACTTATCCACTATAGTAGGTCATAACTTTTCCAGGGCCTGCCCCCTCACGCTTGCCAGCAGTTTGAAGTTCTGCCCTTCACCATTCCTTCGAGACCACATCCCAGGGACCTCCTGGTGCCACTGATCAAAGGTCCGCCCTTATCCACTACAGTAGGTCATGACATCACCAATGCCTATCCCCTCGTGCTCGCAAGTAGTTTGAAGGTCTGCCCTCCACCGTTCCTTCGGAGCCACACCCCTATGACCTCCCATTGTTATTGATCAAAGGTCAGCCCTTCTCTATCGTAGTAGGTCACAACACCATTAGGGCCTGTCCCCCTCACAGACAGCCTGGTTAAAAGGTTCACCCTTCACCGCCAACAATTAGTGACATCCTCCAACTTGTTTACCCAAACCTCTCACTACCCGACTGAAAGTATCATCCCATTGCAATGGTAGTAAGCTGCAGAACCAATTGGGTCTCATCCTCCATCTACAATCTTTGAAGAAGTTAAAGTAGTTTTCTCAAAACGTCAATGACAACGCCAAAAATTTCACATGCAAGTGCTTAAAGCTATAATCATCAACAAACCATGAAGGGAAACAAAGCACATAAACGAACTATAAAAGTATAAAGTACAAATACAGAGACACCACAAAAATCAACAAAGATCCAATCAATACAAAGTATGACAAATCACGAGTCTACTCCTCATCATCAAACTCAACACACTCATCCTGAGAAAGTTCGTCAAAGACAAGATCAACTACATCACACCTGCACTTATGAGCTACCATCCGGAGGGTCTTCACCATCCTGTGCCAGAATGCAACCTCACGCACATCGTCTAACTTGGGATCCACCTCCCTTTTCCAGACTTCTTAATGGATCTACTAAAAAAGAGAATAATGATCCTACAAAATGTCTATAAAGCTCATGTACTCGACCACCCCAACAACCTTTAGCTCAGCAAGCCACTCCTGTGATGAGAGGCACTTCACCTTGGTCTCTAAGCGGGTAACATCCCCCTACACACTCTACAGAAGTCGTATCGTCTTCTCCACCAAATAATTCTCCACCTGGAGCTCCTCCCGCAGTTGTGCCACATCAGCCTTCAACTCTGACTCAAACTGTCAAAAGAAAGATATATCACAATCCCTGTACACCCCAGGTTTCCCACAGTTGAAAAAAAACAAAATGCATTTTGGAGCTATTGCTCGCGATGGCGACATCGCCTGATCATAGTGTTCAGAACAATGCAGTCGATTATGACAATTTGCTTTTGTTGGCAATAGCGATATCGCGTGGCGATAGTGATCAAGTCGATAAAGATGATATTATATTGCCTGGCAATAACGTGATATCACTAGTGATAGTGTGCAACGTGGAAGGCTACTGCATGTAAGTTTGCTATGAAGCGGCCATTGAGCGGCGCTGATTTAGTCAAGCGGCCACCACTAGAGTTATTGCCCCGCGATTGCGTGATATCACTCGACGATAACATTGCATTAGAATTCTCATTTGAAATCACAACCATCCATTTGTTTTGGCCAAACGATCAGATGGCTGGGTTTAATCCTGTGGGTGATAAGGTGTCTAATGAGAAATTATATGTCATTTTTGCTTTCACACACTCTCTCTCTTTCTCTTTTAACTTGGAGAAATTAAGAGAAGGAAAGGAGTGGAAGAAGAAGACGGCTGTTCTCAAACTTTGGAAGAGCTTTGGAGGAATTCTTATAGTAGGAATTGCGAGTCAAGGCTAGATCCGTGAAGAGGAAAGCACTGCAAGTGATTCCATCCAGATCAAGTACACGTTAATGGCTCCAAAACGTGCTTCGATGGTAATGACTCTCCTTCTGAATACTAGGACAAGCTAGTCCTTTTGTTTGACATGTTTTCATGAAAACGTCTCCACTAATTAGTGGGAGGTGAAGATTTCAATGGGATGATTTGGTTGATCCCCATTATGTTTTGTATATAAAGCTCGAAAGTATAATGGAGGTGTATGCACATAAGCTGGTACACTACTATCAGTAGAGTGCTGGAGTTGAGACTGCCCCACACCATTCTTAGTCACCTATATGTGAAACACATAACTAAGCAACCATCAGCTGGTGCACATTAACTAAAAGCGGTAACGATCACAGCACATAATTAAGCCATGTTTCACCTATAATTGTAAAACACACAATTATAGGTGACGTGCCTTTACCTATAATCGTGAAACACATAATTAAGCTTATGCCGAGAATACTCGCTTAATTAATGAAGATATCTTTGTGATGATCAATACATAGCCAGAAAGGCTAGTACAGCCTCCTACTCTTGCAGTGGCCCCGACATCGGTTGGCGTAGTTGAGCTTGTGATGGTGAGAAAAGTGGCTAAAGAGCCATTAACAGCAAGACGAGCGACGGATAAGCAACTGAAGCACTTTCTGAGCTTTAATCCTCCTACGTTTATGGTTACTGGAACCTCAACTCAAGTCAAAGATTATCTCTCTCGAATAAAGAGAACCTTGACGACAATGGAGATGGAGGAAGGGAAGAAAGTCGCCTTAGCAACTTTCCTTTTTGATGGAGAGGTGAGGCTTTGGTGGGATGAGTTAGAGCTGTATCAGTTTACGGGCAGACAACTGATCTTGAGATTTTTTCTAGCTAGGTATCTCCTTTTTGCGCAACTGATTGCGATGGAGAACCAGTTCAAGTAGTTGACTCAAGGTGATAGTTTGTTAGATGACTATCTGCACGAGTTTGCCAAACTTGGTCAATATACATGCTCCACATTTGCTGATGAGGAGCGTAAGACCAACAGTTTTATGATGGTCTGTGTAATGATCTAAGATTACTTCTGTAAGGTCTGATGATGCAGGGCTTTCTGATCTTGGTGAACAATTCCAAATCCCTAGAGCAGGATATGAAGCGGGTCCAAAATAAGAATGAATTAGTAGTGAAGAAGCCGGTGTTCAAAGTGTCAACCTCTGCGAAGTTTGGGCAGAGCAAGTGTGGGAAGAAGCCTAGGTCTTTGGGGCCAACTTCTTCTGATATTTATGGAGCGACTACTGGGCGAGGTCCACCCACTTTCTATAAGTACGGCATGCCAGGACATTTTGCTCGAGACTGTCGAGTTGGTCCTCTAAGGATGGAGAAAAAGGTAGGTGCTTCTTATGTAGAGAAAGGGAAGGAAGAAGAGTCAACTACATCCCATTATGCTCCAGCGCAGCCCAGAGTTTACAATCTTGGCCAATAGGAGGCCATTAAACAAAGCGATGTGGTGACATATACTATTTAGTATACAACATTTATTGCTTTATATGTGATACTTATGCATTGCTTGTTTAACTTGTTCGTATTAGGCTTTGTCCTGATTTTGGACTATCTGGCAAGAGCACTATTCAATACAGGGCATTCTCATTCCTTTCTGTCTGAGGACTTCGTATTGTGAATCAGAGTGTATTTGTTTATTTTGACAGATAGGCAAGATGTGTTGCTGCCTAACGGGTGCTTGATGCATGCAAATAGAGTTTGTTGTATTAAGGTACGATAGGAAGTCATGAGTTTGGATTAGAAGAGTCCGTGCTACCAATATAAGAGTTTGATGCGATCTTTGACATGAATTAACTTTCGGAGCAGTGCACATGCATTGATTGTAACTCTAAGGAAGTCACATTAGGGAAAAACACCAAACGCGAGACTAAGTTTGTTAGTATTCAATGATCAAGTAAGATATTGATGTTTGCACTCAAAGTGGTCAAGATAGTTAAGAAGGGTGCAGAGTTACTCTTCACGCTATTGGAGGATTCATAGTTGATTCCTATTGTGTCAGAGTTTGCGGCTGTGTTTACTAAAGATCTCCATGGAGTTCTACCTCAGCAAGAGATCGACTTCACTATTGAGTTTGTGCTAGGTGCGAAACTTGTATCACACTCACTGTATCGGGCAATGCCAAAAGAGATGGCGGAATTTAAGGTTCATTTACATGACTTAATAGAGTAAGGCTATATACGTCCAAGTAAATCTCCTTGGAGTACAACCTATTGTTCGTCGAGTGGGTTCAACAAGGTAGAAGAGGGGATCTCAATTCAACCCAGCCCGCATCCACCAGGCGGGCGAATGAGCGAAGATAGCCAACCCGTATCGACTCAAAAGGAGGGCGATCCCAGGGGGTAGATGTAACGCCCCCGATTTTTCCGCGACTATTTTATTCTCGTTTGGCGTTACGGTGACGCATTTTTGTGGCTTGTGCCATTTGTGGAGTGTGGTTTAGCTCCTTAGAACTGAGTGGCCTATTTTGTAGCCTATGGGTAAGGTCTCCCTAGCAAGCCGAGTCGTTTTGGGTGACCCGGTGTGGCCTCTTGGGGGATGCTTGTGTTTTGGCTTTAGGTGGGTATAACTCGAGTTATGTTCGTCGAAAGTTAATTTCGACTTCGCCAATGTGTTCGTAGCGTGGGTATTTATCTACGGTGCGAATTTCGTCGAATTCCGAGGTAATTCGATTTTCGTGTCGTTTTGGGTGTGCCATTTGTAAAGACTATTAGAAAATTCTCTTATTTTATTAAGAGAACCGGCGGCTAGGCTTCAGTTATGCTGAACCGACGTGTTTAAAGCTTATATAAAAGCTTTACTTGGAGTGGCGGGCCCACTCTTTCCTCCTTCTTCCCGAGACCTATAATCGCTGCTCCAGTTCGCGAAAAGCAGAGGCGAAAACGGCGGACTGCCCTAGCCTTCGACCGATGATTTCGGGAGCTTTCGTGGACGGAATTCGTTTCCGAAAGCAGCGTTGGCTTGCTCTCGCTCATACCTACGTTTCGACGGTAAGAGATTCGATTTTCGTGGAGTTTTAGGAGACTTGGATTTTCGGGTCTTGTGGATTTCCGCCATTTAAGTGCGGGTTGCTTGTTAGGTGCTTTTAGGTGCTGCTGCTGCTAGTGCCGAGTGAAGAGGAGGGAAAGTCATCCAAGCATCGCCGGAAATCGAGGCAAGTGGTATTCTTTCCCTTGCCATTTTTATTCTCTTGCTGAATTGAAAAATCCCAGTTAGCCCTAGGGTAGAGGCCAAGCTGTTCTTTTATCTTGCTGAATTTTAGGGCTTAGTTTCTCCTAATGAGCCCCCCTTCTTTGTGTTGTTGGTTCCCAACCCGCCGGCGTAATGCCGCTAATATAAACTCCAGATTTCAGTCTGGTTGCTGCTTGCGGGTGAAGCCGAGAGAGAGAGTAGGAGGGGGGGTGCCTGCTGTGTATGTGGGAAAGAGCCAGATTTTGACTCTCTGTCTGGCCGGCGTTGAGTGTGGTGCACACACTCAAAGCCTTTGTGGGTTTGGCGTTGAGTGTGATGCATACACTCAAAGCCATAGCTGTAGCTAGTTTGAAATTTTTGCTAAGTACTGGTGCGTTGAGTGAGGTGGACTCACTCAATATCGTAGCACCTGCTAGCGGCTAAGTACTTTTGCGTTGAGTGAGTCGACCTCACTCAACGCAATTTCCGTTTTGGCGTTGAGTGAGGCAAGCTCACTCAACGCCGTGGTTTTTCTAAGAAGCTAAGTACTTTGGCGTTGAGTGAGGTGTGCTCACTCAACGCCATAGCCTTTTCTAAGGCTAAGTACATTGGAGTTGAGTGAGTCGACCTCACTCAACGCCATTTCGGTTTTGGCGTTGAGTGAGGTGGGCTCACTCAACGTCGTCGCTTTCTGTGCAGCCAAGTACTTTGGCGTTGAGTGAGGTGTGCTCACTCAATGCCATAACCTTTTCTGAGGCTAAGTACTTTGGCATTGAGTGAGTCAACCTCACTCAACGCCATTTCCGGTTTGGCATTGAGTGAGGTGACTTCACTCAACGCCGTAAGCAAATTTGCGGCCAAGTCCCGTGGCGTTGAGTGAGTGAACCTCACTCAACGCCATTTCTGCTTTGGCGTTGAGTGAGGTAGACTCACTCAATGCCACAACCCTTCTTCGTGGCAAGAACTTCTAGCATTGAGTGAGACGACCTCACTTAACGCCATTGTTGTTTTGGCGTTGAGTGAGGTGTACTCACTCAACGCTGCAGTTTTCTTTTGCGGCTAAGTGTAAGGGCGTTGAGTGAGTGAGCTTCACTCAACGCCATTGTTGTTTTGGCGGTGAGTGAGGCCAGCTCACTCAACGCCACTTTCTCTGATTGTGGTTAAGTACCAGGGCGTTGAGTGAGTGTGTCTCACTCAACGCCATGGCTGTTTTGGCGTTGAGTGAGGTTAGCTCACTCAACGCCAGAGTATTCTTGCGGTAGGCATTAAGTGAGTTAACCTCACTCAACGCCATGCCTGTTTTGGCGTTGAGTGAGGCTAGCTCACTCAACGCTAGAGTTGTTCTTCTGGAGGGCGTTGAATGAGTGAACTTCACTCAACGCCATGCTTGTTCTGGCGTTAAGTGAGGCTAACTCACTTAACGCCAAGGTCTAGTTAGGCGTTGAGTGGGTCCCACTCAACGCCAAGCCGTGTTGAGTCATTTCAACACTTTTTTCCTACCTCGATTTTCGTTCCCGAGTGAATTCCTTGTTTATGTTTTGAGTTTCCTTGTCGGCCATTTTTTTCTTTCCTAAAGGCCGAATCGTGGGTCATGGTTAGTAGTGGTGGTTTGAAGCTCTTCATGGGGGAGGTGTTGTGTAATTTAGTCGTGTCCACCCTTTTTCTTCTATCTTGCTCCAGGTACGGGCTGGGCAAAGTGGTGGGAGGTCCCTAGTGCTTTCGCATGTAGACCCTTGAGCTTGTTGGCTTGGAAATGGTGGTTGGGGGACTGAGTTTTCCTTCAACCCGGATCCATGTTGTTTATTTTGTTACTACCATCTCCCACATCTTAGGGTGTTTGACGTTTCTTCCTTTGTAGATTGCAGCATTTTGGGCTCTTAGTAGCTTAGTAGACTCTGCAGGAGGTAGTTTCTGGGCAGGGTTGATGTTGTTTCCTCGCACCTTGTGCATTTCTTTTTGTCTTGCCTTGGGGCAATTGTGACTTTTACTGCTGTGTTTTTCCTCTTTCATTTATCATCTGGTAGACACTTTCGTGTAGTTTTTCCTTGTTTTGCTTGCTGAGGTATTCTTTTTTTTTTCTTTCTTTTGAATGCCTTAGGTTCTGAGCAGTAGCCAGTTTGGTGGCTAGGTTGCTGTGGTCTCTTGGACTTTGGAGATCCTTCGGGATTTGTTTAGTGAGGTAGTTTTCTGCACTTTTCTTACAAACATACATATTTGCCAGTGGGTTCGTATCAGGTTGTTGGCGCCCACTGGTAGTTTTTACCTTTGTACTAGATATACTACTTTTGCTGCTACCATTTTCTGGAAATTGTCTACTTGCTCTGAGGAGGATTTATGTTAGGTTGCTAGTTATTTTTAAAACTACAATTATTATTATAAGTATAGCTCATGATCAACATGTTTTATAAAACTCAATCACTATTTTCCAAACAACGTATAAAGATCATTTTCTTATATATAATATAAATTAAATGTAGAGTCTTGCATAGCATAAGTGGTCCTCTTGGGACACTTATGCACTCCTTAGGATGTTAATCCTGAATAAAGTATTTTCCACAACGTGTAAGTATAGTTTTTAACTGTGGACTAGGTGATCCACCGAGCCAAGGGATACGGCCCTAAAAAATATAACTGATTTTCTAATCATCAAACTTATGAAATTCTTTCATAAAGTAAAGTAGTTGGTTTTACCTGAGCGTCAGCAGTTATCCCCTGCTCGACATGGCATCATGACGCGTGTTTTCTCATACTTTGATAATTCCTAAATTCAGAGAAAATGCGAGTTGTGATAGTTGGTATCAGAGGGAGGTTGCTTGACAAGTCAGTCAGGCAACCTTCCTTTGATTGCATTAGTAGTTCAGCATCATGTCAATCACACACCGATATGTCATCAGCACGTCTTGGCAAAAGCACGAACACTACACTCATAGCATAACATGAAGTATACGAGGCATATTATGTAGTATGGGATGCATAATATGTGTTCGTATATGGATACACCATAGGGGAAACATGTGAGGGTTATGTAGTATGGGATGCATAACCTCACCACATGGCTGCGGCTAGCTTGTTTTCTTTTTCGTTGCATGAGAATGTTATGTAGTATGGGATGCATAACATTTTCATGTGTACGCCGCTCATAACATGCATTAGGGCCTTTTTTTAGAATGCATAGCACAAACATGCATAACATAACATTGCATAAGCACAACGTGCCAAGCTAAAGACTGGCAGGATAACATATGTACACACATAAGCTTTCAAGTCAAAAGTAATATAAAGTCATGCATTCCCGATCTAGGCACATGAATTAGTATGGTGGTGGTTAACAATCCTAGGTTAGGGCATAACATCAATTTTTGTAAAAAGATAAATTCCCAGAGCAAGTTTAGCAGCTTTAAGTTTATATTTATGTATGTATTGTCTGTACATGTAGTTGGTTATAGCCGTTGTATTAGGATCTAACTAGTGTTATTATGATTTTAGGATGGCGAGGCGTCCTACGACTCGATCGACTCCCCTATCTAAGGGTGAGTCATCTGGAGCTCAGAATGATGCGGTGATCGAGAGCCTGCGGTAGAGTAGTGATGCCATGAGCAGGCAAATGGTAGAGATGCAGGCCCAGATTCAGTCCTTGGTGGCAGTTGTGGCAGGTCAGACTCAAGGAGTGCAACGTCCTGCAGGGGGGTTCGCTGTCCCTCCTCCTCCTGCACCCTTAAGACCTCCAGTGGTGGTGCCAGCAGAGATGGCCTTCATCTCGCAGTTTCAGAGGCTGAGCCATCCAACTTATGATGGGAAGGCAGACTTTATGGTCATAGACGATTGGCTGATCTCCATGGAGGAGATGTTCTCGTACTCCGGGATTGCAGATGACCAGAGGGTGATGATAGCCTCCTATCAGCTTAAAGGTTTGGCTAAGAGTTGGTGGTTGAGAGAAAAGGAGAGCTTGGTAGCTGGATGCTCTTGGGAAATGTTCAAGGAGATGCTATTGAGGAAGTTCTTACCCTCGGTCGAGCGTGACCACCTCATGAACGACTTTCTCTATCTGAAGTAAAGACAACTCACGGTGGGTGAGTATGAGATAGAGTTTAGCAAGTTGAGCCATTTTGCCCCTGGATTGGTCAGCATTGAGGCTGATCGAGTTAAGCGATTTCTCGGTGTCTTGAGGAGCGAGGTGTAGCAGTTGACTTATGTAGGAGTAGTGGAGGCTACTCTGAAGGTAGAGGCTATTGAGACCGCAAAAAGCAGAGGCCAACAAATAAGGAAGGACAAGAGGAAGTCTGTGGAGGAGAAGAAACCCCAGATACCCGGTGCGGCTCCGGGAAAGAAGAGCAAAGTGGTGTGCAGCTTCTGTGGCCGGTCAGGCCACCCTGTCGAGAGATGTTTCAAGAAGGAAGCAGCTCAGAGGAAGGAGCAGGTTCATGCGATTCAGGGTGCTCCTAGGAGAGATGTCTCCTGTTCTGTTTGCAAGCGACCAGGGCATGATGCGGCCCAGTGCTGGTCCAAGGATAAAGTCTGCTTTCAGTGTGGGCAGAAGGGTCACATCAAGTCTAGGTGTCCTCAGGTCCAGCCTGCTCTTCATGACGTTCCACTACAGGCATTACCTCCACCTCAGCATGTGGACAAGGGAAAGGGAAAGCTGAACGTGATCTCTTTCGAGGAGGCTCAAGCTTCGACTCAGGTCATCTCAGGTTAGTTGTCTTTCCAGCCTTAAGGTTTTGTTCTTGTTTTACTAGAATGTTTGCAGTATTGTTGTGGTAGTTCCTTAGTTATATATGCTCCTATAGGGAAATTTAAGGTGAAGAACCGCTGGGCGCGTGTTCTGTTTGACTCCGGCGCTACCCACTCGTTCGTGACTAGAGACTTTGTAGAGCGACATCGGTTGACTTTAGATCGAGTTCAGGATACCTTCCGTATCAAGTTCCCCTATGGTGAATCTGTATTGTCAGATTTGGGCATGTTAGATTGCCCTGTTTTGTTGGGGGACTTCCTTGCGAAGGCAGACCTGAAGATGATTGATCTGGAGGACTTCGATGTTATTCTAGGCATGGACTGGCTGTCTAGGTATGATGCAGTCATTCAGTGTAAAGGGAAGCGCTTGGACTTCATCAGGGATGACGGTCAGCCCGGAAGCGTGTATGCTGATCTGTGCCAGGATTCTCCTGTCATCTCTGCGGTATGTTCTCAGAAACTGTTTCTTTAGGATTGTTTTGCTTGTTTGGTCTCGGTGGTTGGGACTGCTGTTAGTGTACCACGTTGGAGGAGATTCCAGTTGTTCATGATTTCGCCGATGTTTTTCCGGATGATCTTCCTGGTCTTCCTCCCGAGCAGGATGTGGAGTTTGTGATTGATTTGGAGCCGGGTACGCGTCCTATTGCTAAGGAGCCGTACCGGATGGCCCCTCGTGAGTTAGAGGAGTTGCGAGTTCAGTTGGATGAGCTGTTGGCAAAGGGATTTACCAGGCAGAGTTCGTCGCCTTGGGGTGCTCCTGTGCTGTTTGTGAAGAAGAAAGATGGGTCAATGCGGCTTTGCATTGACTATAGGGAGTTGAAAAAAGTCAACATTAAGAACAGGTACCCTCTGCCGAGGATCGATGATTTATTTGACAAGTTGCGTGGTAGCACGGTGTTCTCCAAGATCGATCTTCGTTCTGGCTATCATCAGCTCAGGATCCGTGAGGCAGATATTCCACGGACTGTGTTTAGATCGAGGCATGGACACTTTGAGTTCTTGGTGATGTCATTTGGTTTGACCAACGCACCATCAGCCTTCATGGATATGATGAATCGGGTGTTCAAGGATTTCTTAGACAAGTTCGTGGTGGTCTTCATCGATGACGTGTTGGTTTATTCTCGCAGCGCTGAGGAGCATGAGCAACATCTGCGCTTGGTTCTATCGGAGTTGAGGAATCACAAGTTATTCGCCAAGTTGAGCAAGTGCGAATTTTGGTTGCCTAAGGTTTCATTTCTAGGCGACGTGGTGAACAGGGAGGGGATCTCGGTCGACCCAGAAAAGATCGCAGTAGTGATGGATTGGAGTAGGCCGAATACGCCTAAGGAGATCAGGAGCTTCCTAGGGTTGGCTGGCTACTACAGGAGGTTCGTGGAGGGTTTCTCTTCCCTAGCTGCACCTTTGACCAAGCTGACTCAGAAGAACATGGCTTTTGTTTGGAGCGAGAAGTGCGAAGAAGCCTTTCTGGAGTTAAAGAAGAGATTGTGCACTGCTCCCGTTCATACCCTGCCTACTGAGGGTGTGGATTATGATATATACGTGGATGCTTCGCATGTAGGTCTGGGATGCGTATTAATGCAGGTTGGAAAGGTGATTGCCTATGGGTCAAGGCAACTGAAGACTCATGAGAAGAATTATCCTACGCATGACCTTGAGTTTGCAGCGGTAATCTATGCGTTGAAGTTGTTGAGGCATCTACTTTATGGGGCTCAGTGCAAGATCTTCACTGACCATAAGAGCCTGAAGTACGTGTTCACGCAGAAGGAGTTGAATCTGCGCCAGCGGCGGTAGCTAGAGTATGTGGCTGATTATGATGTAGAGATCCAGTATCATCCAGGCAAGGCCAATGTGGTGGACGACGCCCTGAGCCGAAAGATGGGAAAGATCTTTAACCTCTCCGCCGATCGTTTAGTGGAGGAGTTCCTCCTTATGGATATATCAATGGGATGCTGTGGCTTGCAGAGTAGTTTATCAGTGGCAGAGCCGTCTTTGATTTCTTTGACTAGACTGCACCAGAAGGATGATCCGGATCTTCTGCACTTATTCACCAGGACCGAGAAGGGGGAGTTGCCAGACTTTGCTATCGATGATGCGGGTACTTTGAAGTACCGCGGTAGATTTTGCATCCCCGCTGTTGGGGATATAAGAGGTATGATTTGCAGAGAGGCTCATGGATCCAGCGTTACCTACCATCAAGGATCTACGAAGATGTATCGTGACTTAAAGCAAATTGCCTGGTGGTATGGCATGAAAGGTGATATAGCCCGATTTGTTACTAAGTGCCACACTTGCAAGCATGTGAAGGCCGATCATGGAAGGCCTGGTGGCAAGTTGACTTCATTTGAGATCCCGACTTGGAAGTGGGAAAGTATATCTATGGATTTCATCACGGGCTTACCAAAATCCTCAAGGGGATTTGATTCTGTTTGGGTTATAGTGGATAGACTGACGAAGTGTGCTCACTTTGTGACATATAAGATTGATTACCCGATGAAGAAGATAGCGGAGTTGTACTTGAATGAAGTAACCCGACTGCACGGTGTGCCGGTTAGCATCATTTCTGATCGAGACTCCCGGTTTACTTCTCATTTTTGGCAGTCTGCAGGAGGGTTTGGGTACAGATCTGAGGTATTTTACTGCTTACCACCCACAGACCAATGGGCAGACGGAGCGGGTGAACCAGATAGTTGAGGATATGATCCGATGCTATATTTTAGACCACGGTGGAGCGTGGGATGAGCGGCTGCGACTTATGGAATTGGCATACAACAACAGTTATCAGGAGAGCTTGCAGATGGCTCCATTCGAAGCCATGTATGGGAGGCGCTACAGAACTTCATTTTTTTGGGCAGAGGCTGGTGAGAGGCCTTTGTTGGGTCCTGATGCGCTTGAAGAATGGAAGTCGCAGTGAAGCTTATTCGAGAGAAGCTTCGTATAGCTCTGGAGAGGTACGAGAAGAACGCCAATCGGCATAGGTATGCCTTGGAGTTTTCTATAGGAGACCTTGTATTTCTTAAGGTTTCCCCGATGGTGGGTGTAAAGAGGTTTGGTAAGAATCAGAAATTGGACCCGAGGTATGTGGGCCCGTTTAAGATTATGGAGCGGATTGGCGTGTCAGCTTACAGGTTTGATTTGCCAGCAAACTTCCCAGGTGTTCATAATGTTTTCCATGTAAGCCAATTGCGGAAGTGTGTGCGCAGCAGTGGGCAAGTCTTGGACGTTGTGCCCAAGTTGGAGCCCAACCTCTCTTTTGTTGAAGTGCCGGTCCGTATTTTGGATACTCAGGAATGGTTGCTGCGAAAGAAGTCCATTCCGATGGTGAAAGTTCTATGGAAGAATCAGGATTTGGAGAGCGCGACTTGGGAGCTAGAGTCGGCCATGAGGAAGGCTTACCCTCACCTGTTTCACTGATTTGATCGGTATGTTTCCCTTCTTGTAACTCCTGTTTGTTACTTTTTCCTTCTATAGTAGAAGTGTTGTGCGTAAAGTTTCGGGACGAAACTTTCTTTTAGAGGGAGTGACTGTAACGCCCCCAATTTTTCTGCGACTATTTTATTCTCGTTTAGCGTTACGGTGACGCGTTTTCGTGGCTTGTGCCATTTGTGGAGTGTGGTTTAGCTCCTTAGAACTGAGTGGCCTATTTTGTATCCTATGGGCAAGGTCTCCCTAGCAAGCCGAGTCGTTTTGGGTGACCCGGTGTGGCCTCTTGGGGGATGCTTGTGTTTTGGCTTTAGGTGGGTATAACTCGAGTTCTGTTCGTCGAAAGTTAATTTCGACTTCGCCGATGTGTTCATAGCATGGGTATTTTTCTACGGTGCGAATTTCGTCGAATTCCGAGGTAATTCGGTTTTCATGTCGTTTTGGGTGTGCCATTAGTAAAGACTATTAGAAAATTCTCTTATTTTATTAAGAGAACCGGCGGCTAGGCTTCAGTTATGCTGAACCGACGTGTTTAAAGCTTATATAAAAGCTTTACTTGGAGTGGCGGGCCCACTCTTTCCTCCTTCTTCCCGAGACCTATAACCGCTGCTCCAGTTCGCGGAAAGCAGAGGCGGAAACGGCGGACTGCCCTAGCCTTCGGCCGACGATTTCGAGAGCTTTCGTGGACGGAATTCGTTTCCTAAAGCGGCGTTGGCTTGCTCTCACTCAGACCTACGTTTCGACGGTAAGAGATTCGATTTTCGTGGAGTTTTAGGAGACTTGGATTTTCGGGTCTTATGGATTTCCGCCATTTAAGTGCAGGTTGCTTGTTAGGTGCTTTTAGGTGCTGCTGCTGCTAGTGCCGAGTGAAGAGGAGGGAAAGTCGTCCAAGCTTTGCCGAAAATCGAGGCAAGTGGTATTCTTGCCCTTTCCATTTTTATTCTCTTACTGAATTGAAAAATCCCGGTTAGCCCTAGGGTAGCGGCCAAACTGTTCTTTTATCTTGCTGAATTTTAGGGCTTAGTTTTTCCTAATGAGCCCCCCTTCTTTGTGATGTTGGTTCCCAACCCGCCGACATAATGCCGCTAATATAAACTCCAGATTTCAGTTTGGTTGCTGCTTGCGGGTGAAGCCGAGAGAGAGAGTAGGAGGGGGTGCCTGCTGCGTGTCTAGGAAAGAGCCAGATTTGGACTCTCTGTCTGGCCGGTGTTGAGTGTGGTGCACACACTCAAAGCCTTTGCGTGTTTGGCGTTGAGTGTGGTGCATACACTCAACGCCACAGCTGTAGCTAGTTTGAAATTTTGGCTAAGTACTGGGGCGTTGAGTGAGGTGGACTCACTCAACGTCGTAGCCCCTGCTAGTGGCTAAGTACTTCGGCGTTTAGTGAGTCGACCTCACTCAACGCCATTTTTGTTTTGGCATTGCGTGAGGCAAGCTCACTCAATACCGCGGTTTTTCTGAGAAGCTAAGTACTTTGGTGTTGAGTGAGGTGTGCTCACTCAACGCCATAGCCTTTTCTGAGGCTAAGTACGTTGGCGTTGAGTGAGTCGACCTCACTCAACGCCATTTCGGTTTTGGCGTTGAGTGAGGTGGACTCACTCAACGCCGTCGCTTTCTGTGCAGCCAAGTACTTTGGCGTTGAGTGAGGTGTGATCACTCAACGCCACAGCCTTTTCTGAGGCTAAATACTTTGGCGTTGAGTGAGTCGACCTCACTCAACGCCATTTCTGGTTTGGCATTGAGTGAGGTGACTTCACTCAATGTCGTAAGCAAATTTGCGGCCAAGTCCCGTGGCGTTGAGTGAGTGAACCTCACTCAACGCCATTTTTGCTTTGGCATTGAGTGAGGTAGACTCACTCAACACCACAACCCTTCTTCACGGCCAGAACTTCTGGCGTTTAGTTAGACGACCTCACTCAACGCCATTGCTGTTTTGGCGTTGAGTGAGGTGTACTCACTCAACGTCGCAGTTTTATTTTGCGGCTAAGTGTAAGGGCATTGAGTGAGTGAGCTTCACTCAACGCCATTGCTGTTTTGGCGTTGAGTGAGGCCAGCTCACACAACGCCACTTTCTCTGATTATGGTTAAGTACCAGGGAATTGAGTGAGTGTGCCTCACTCAACGCCATGGCTGTTTTGGCGTTGAGTGAGGTTAGCTCACTCAACGCAAGAGTATTCTTGCGGAAGGCATTGAGTGAGTGAACCTCACTCAACTCCATGCCTATTTTGGCATTGAGTGAGGCTAGCTTACTCAACGCTAGAGTTGTTCTTCTGGAGGGCGTTGAACGAGTGAACTTCATTCAATGCCATGCTTGTTCTGGCGCTAAGTGAGGCTAACTCACTCAACGCCAAGGTCTAGTTAGGCGTTGAGTGGGTCCCACTCAACGCCAAGTCGTGTTGAGTCATTTCAACACTTTTTCCCTACCTCGATTTTGGTTCCCGAGTGAATTCCTTGTTTATGTTTTGAGTTTCCTTGTCGGCCATGTTTTTCTTTCCTAAAGGCCGAATCGTGGGTCGTGGTTAGTAGTGGTGGTTTGAAGCTCTTCATGGGGGAGGTGTTTTGTAATTTAGCTTTGGCAACCCTTTTTCTTCTATCTTGCTCTAGGTACGGGCTGAGCAAGGGGGTGGGAGGTCCCTAGTGCTTTCATATGTAGACCCTTGAGCTTGTTGGCTTGGAAATGGTGGTTGGGGGACTGAGTTTGCCTTCAACCCGGATCAATGTTGTTTATTTTGTTACTACCATCTCCCACAGCTTAGGGTGTTAGACGTTTCTTCCTTGGTAAATTGCAGCATTTTGGGCTCTTGGTAGCTTAGTAGACTCTGCAGGAGGTAGTTTCTGGGCAGGGTTGATGATGTTTCCTCGCACCTAGTGCATTTCTTTTTGTCTTGCCTTGGGGCAGTTTTTACTTTTACTACTGTGTTTTTCCTCTTTCATTTATCATCTGGTAGACACTTTCGTGCAGTTTTTCCTTGTTTTGCTTGCTGAGGTATTCTTTTTTTTCTTTCTTTTGAATGCCTCAGGTTCTGAGCAGTAGCCAGTTTGGTGGCTAGGTTGCTGTGGTGTTACTGGTGGTCTCTTGGATTTGGAGATCCTTCGGGATTTGTTTAGTGAGGTAGTTTTCTGCACTTTTCTTACAGACATACATATTTGTCAGTGGGTTCGTGTCAGGTTGTTGGCGCCCACTAGTAGTTTTTACCTTTGTACTAGATATATTACTATTGCTGCTACCATTTTCTGGAGATAGTCTACTTGCTCTGAGGAGGATTTATGCTAGGTTGCTTGTTATTTTTAAAACAACAATTATTATTATAAGTATAGCTCATGATCAGCATTTTTTATAAAACTCAATCACTATTTTCCAAACAACGTATAAAGATCATTTTCTTATATATAATATAAATTAAATGTAGAGTCTTGCATAACATTAGTGGTCCTCTTGGGACACTTATGCACTCCTTAGGATGTTAATCCTGAATAAAGTATTTTCTGCAGCGTATAAGTATAGTTTTTAACTGTGGACTAGGTGATCCACCGAGCCGAGGGATACGGCCTCTAAAATATAACTGATTTTCTAATAATCAAACTTATGAAATTCTTTCATAAAGTAAAGTAGTTGGTTTTGCCTGAGCATCAGCAGTTATCCCCTGCTCGACGTGGCATTATGACGCATGTTTTCTCATACTCTGATAATTCCTAAATTCAGAGAAAGTGCGGGTTGTAACAGTAGCTAGCTCGCCTCCGCCACATAGGCGAGCGGACCGTACAAGCAAGCTCGCCAACCCGCTTTTGCCTAAGTGGCCGCCAGACCAAGACCGACGGCCCACCTCCATGTAAGGGGCAGGCGAGCCGCAGGATCCTGACTCGCGCTCAACTAAAGAGAGAGAGAGACGAGCTGGGAGAGCCGGGCCACATCCTCCCAGTTGAGTGGCGAGTTGGTCCCGATTCCCCCCATAAGTGGGATGAAGATATCCTATTGTTAATATGATTTAGTATGCCAAATGTGATTAGGTTACATTTAACTCCTCAGAACAATGGAGTTTTGTTGTTGTCAGACCTCCTTTTGGCTGCATATAACCATTTATAATAGCGGAGTTGCAATATTTGTAGGCCAGTCCTAGAAATATATAAATAGATCCAAGGGGTACCTCAGAAGGCAAGCTTTCAAGTTTTTTAATTCCCAGATCTTGTTGCGCTTTCTAAGGTGCCCTTGGCTCAACACTATCTAAGGAGGGGAAGCACTCTAAGATCTTCCATGTGTGTGGTGGGATCTCCGTGTTGGAGCCTTGGGTCAGTTTTGAGCTCTAAGTTTTGTTCAGCCAAGCTTGCTAAGAGAAGTGTGCGCTCACCCCTTCCCCAAGGGTTCGAACTCCACAGAAGCTAGTTCTCGGTTTCAACAACACTCACTCTACGGGGTAGCGCCAAAAGAGATGGTAAAATTGAAGGTTCAGTTACATGAGTTACTAGAGCAAGGTTATATATGTCCAAGTAAATCTCCTTGGAGTGCACCAGTTCTTTTTGTGAAGAAGAAGGACGGAAGGTTGCATCTATGTGTTGACTACCGTGAACTAAATAAGCCAATAGAGAAGAACAAGTATCCGATTCCGAGAATCAATGATTTGTTTGATCAGCAGGTTAGATCAACTGTGTATTCAAAGCTGGATTTGAAGTCTGGTTATTATCAGTTAAGGATTCAGGAAAGCGATATTCCCAAGACAGCGTTTAGTACACCTTATGGACATTATGAGCTCACTGTGATGTCATTTTGGCTAACAAATGCGTCATCAATATTTATAGATCTAATGCATAGAACCTTTCAGGAGTACTTAGATCAGTTTGCGGTCATCTTTATAGATGATATCTTGGTGTGCTCTCAGTCGGAAGAAGATCATACGAACCATTTGTGGCTTGTTTTGCATGCCTTGAGGAGGAATCAACTCTATACCAAGTTCTCCAACTGTGAGTTTTGGCTATCATAAGTGGGATTTCTTGGTCATGTGGTTAGTGGAGAGGGTATTGTAGTGGATCTGACAAAGATAGTTGCAATATGAGAGTGGTCTATTTTGAATACTGTGTCAGAAGTCAGAAGTTTTCTTGGGCTTGTTGGCTTCTATATGCGCTTTGTAGAGAACTTTTTGTGGATAGATCTACCTCTCACTACGCTGACAAGGAAGGATCAAAAGTTTGTTGGACGCTAGAGTACGCGCGAGCTTTCGAAGAGTTAAAGAGTCGTCCGACCACAGCTCCTATTTTGTACTCCTCATGTGCAATAGATGGCTATGAGATCTATAACAATGCCTCAGGGAGCGGCTTAGACTTATTTTTGCTTCAGTTTTGAAAGGTTATAGCTTATAGCTCTCGCCAGCGGAAGGTGTACGAGAGAAACTATCTAGTCCGCAACTTGAAGTTGGCGGCTATGATATTCACACTGAAGCTGTGGCGACATTACTTATATGGCGTGAAGGTTGATATCTTTAAGAACTCTAAGAGTCTAAAGTATTTGTTGAATCAAAAGGATTTGAATATGCAATAAAGGAGGTGGATAAAGTTCCTTGGGGACTACACTTTTGAGATACATTATACTCTCCGGATTGGAAATATTATCGCGGATGCGTTAAGTCACAGGGCTCCAACATAGGTCAATTGGATACAAATGCATGATGAACATCTTATTCATGACTTGGATGCCTTGGAAATCTCTTGTGTGGACAGGAGATTTAGTGTGAATGCATGTTTAAACTGGACGGAGGTGTAATATGATCTCGCAGACAGGATCCGACAGGCATTGGAGTTTTATGACAACCTTAAATGCTACATGGTAGAGACTATGGATGGGTCAAATTCCCAGTTTTTATTGACAATGGTATCTATTACAAAGATAGTCGATTGTGCGTCATGAATGTTGGCAAATTACGGGAGAAATTGATGTACGAGGCACATTTAGGAAAGTATCCAACCGAGGAGCACAAATATGTTCAAGGATATGAAGAAGTTATTCTGGTGGATAGGTATGAAGAAAGACAGCTCTCTATGTGGTAAAGTGTCATACTTGCGCACTAGTGGAGGTTGAATGTCAGAAGCTTGGTAGTTTCCTGAAGTCATTACCAATTCTAGAATGGAAGTTTGATGATATATCGATGGATTTTATACATGCTTTGCTGAGATCGCAACATCTGAATGATGCCATATGGGTGATCGTATACCGATTGACAAAGGTATCACACTTTATTCAGAATAGAAGGGACGATTTAGTGGAAAAATTGGCAAAGCTCTATGTTAACAACATAATACGATTGTACTGTGTGCCCCATAGCTTCGTTAGTGACCTAGATGGGTGATTTACAACAAATGATTGAAAGCTGAAGTTCAACACAACCTTTCATCCTCAAACGGATTGTTAGATCGAGAGGGTAAACAGGACAATGGAGGATATTCTCTGAATGTGTGCCTTGGATTTCAGCAAGAGGTTTGACGACCATCTCTATATGATTGAATTCGCCTACAATAACAGTTACCAAGCAAGTATTCAAATGACGCCCTACGAGGCTTTATTTGGCAGGAAGTGTCGTACTTTACTAGCTTGAGCAGAAACGGGTGAAACAAAGTTGTTTAAGAGAAAAGATATCGATGAGGCAAACTCGACGATATGTTTAATCCAGGAGCGACTGCTGATTACTCAGTATAGATAAACTAAGTATTACAACACTAAGCACCGTGATGTTAAATTCGCTATTGCTGACAAGGTATATCTCAAAATCAAGCCATTTAAGGGAGTGTCAAGGATTTGACACTTGAAAAAGCTAAGTCCGCGATAACTTGGACCGTTTGAAATTGTGGAGTGTATTATTGAGGCTGTCGATCCACTTGCTCTTTCATCAGAGTTAAGCGAGTTGCATGATGTGTTCCACATATCGGTGATGAAGAAGGCTATTCAAGAGCCTACATAAGTGGTTATTGCAGACTAGGTGCCGGTCGAAGGTGGGTTAAAGATGAAAGTCAAGCCCATTCGTATCGAAGACACGGAGGTGAAACAATTGCGGAACAAGACGATCAAGATGGTTAAAGTCTGCTGGGACAATTGTGGTCGCGAATAAATTTCATGAGAGCGCGAGCAAACCATGAGAGAGGAGTTCCCCGAATTGTTCTTTTGAAATACATTTTATATAATTGTACTTGTGTTGTTTTTCTGTACTAAATAATTTCGGAACGAAATTTCTTAAAGTATGGGAGATTTGTAACACCCCAGGTTTCCCATAATTGAAAAACAACAAAATGCATTTTTGGATCTATCGGTGGCGATAATGTTCAGAATGATGCAGTCGACAAATCGATGAAGTCGATTTGCTACCCCTGGCAATAGCGATATCTCCTGGCGATGGTGATCAAGTTGATAAAGACGATATGATATCGCCTGATAATAGTGTGATATCGCTAGTGATAGTATGCTACGTGTCAGGCTGCTATGTGTCAGTTGGCTATGAAGCGGTCGTTGAGGGACACTTACTTAGTCAAGCGGCCACCACTAGAGCTATTGCCTCACGATAACGAGATATCGCCCGACAATAACATTAAATTAGAATTCTCATTTGAAATCGCGGCCATCCATTTGTTTTGGCGTGATGATCAGATGGTTAGATTTAATCCCACGGGTGATAAGGTGGCTAATGAGAAATTACTTTTAATTCTTGCTTTTACTCTCTCTCCCTCTTTCAACTTGAGATATTGAGAGAAGGAATAAGAGAGGAAGAATAAGAAGCCTGTTCTCAGCCTTTGGAAGAGCTTTGGAGGAGTTATTATGGTCGGAATCGCGAGTTAAGGCTCGATCCACAAAGAGGAAAGCACTACGAGTGATTCTATTTTTATCAAGTACACGTTCATGGCTCTGAAATGTGCTTCGAGGGTAATGAATCGCCTTCTGAATACTAGGATACGTTAGTCCTTTTATTTGGCATGTTTGCATGAAAACATCTCTACTAATTAGTGGGAGGTGAAGCTTTCACTGGGTTGATAGGGTTGATCTCCATTATGTTTTGCATAAAGAACTCGAATCATTGTACGGGCATAAACATGTTGTGTGAAGCCGATTTGGTCAAGTTAGTTTGGATTGGTGATGATTGATTTGCATTCTGGAGAAGACTCCGTGAAAATGAATAGATTTCAGAGTTTTTGGGGTGCTGAAGGTTGCAGTAGAAGTATTGGAGGGTGTCTCCAGAAAACACCCAAGTTTGCAATAAAAACAATATTTGGTTGCTATCTCCCGCTACAACGATATTGCTGGCGATAGAGCTACTATTAAAGACCAGTGAGCATAGATATGTTCTGGGTGTGAACCTAAACTTGAGACAGATCTATGGTAGGTGAAGAGGTCGCTCCTCGGTGCACCTTCTTATTTTGGGAGAGTCTGTAAGGCAAGGTGGCCTTGACCAAAAAAGCTCAATGACTGTCTGAGTGGTTAATACTTAGGACGAAGGTGAGACTTGAATTTCGGTACATTGATAATTTGCCTTATGTAACACCCCATCCGTTACATAGGATATAACAGAAGGTCCGGTCGGGGCCCCACACCATATTCTACGAACAGTTAGTGGAGCTACTTATTGAAACCATCATCCAAACCCGCATCATAACTCAGAGTGCATTCTAGCAGAAGTAAATTAAGATTGAAATAAGAACCCAACCATGTTAATGTCCACTAAGCTAAACAAGAGTGACAAAATAAATACACAAAAAGTTATGGCCTTAAGGCCTTACAAAGTTTCCCGCTTGGCTCAGCTGCACCTGCATGAAAACATTCCTCCCAAAGGATGGCAAACAAGGCAATGGTCAGCATTAGCTGACCAAATTATAACAACCCCACCACTCACTCGGGGTGGCAGTGCTCCTTCCCTACAGTCGTTAAAGTATTTATATATCGGCAGTCAGGACGTACAACTTAAGCACCATTCACCACAGACATTGGCACGACCGTCCAACACCCCTTGCTCTCAGGGCACATTCTCGGTGCACAGGATTTCAAAGGGTCACACCTCAGTTCTTTGTGACGGTCAGCAATACTTGAGCTTTCTAATCTTTCAGGGCCGAAGCCAAAGACTACTTCCCTATGCTACGACAAAGTCATGGTGATCCACAGGATACACATTTTGACTCACTCCAAGTCGAACACCATAGGTTTTGGTGCAGTTCAGTTATTTAACGTGCTCAAATTGTCAAGATCGCAAGCCACGACGTGGGTCAGCATTCACTTTCCTATCAGTACGATTCATAACTCTGTTATGATCCTCGGCTAGCACTCATGGCCGCCAAAGTTATGCCCCTCAGGCTCTCAGCTCCACGCAATGGCCCCTAGGTCTCCAAGAGATAAGCCTCACAAACAATGGCCCCTAGGTCTCTACAAGACAGGCCTCACAAATAATGTCCCCCCAGGTCTCCACGAGACAGGACTTACAGAACAAATGCTCACTGGGAGCTACCGCCGTGCGGTAGGGGACAGACTATCATTTATTCACCTGAATGGGTGTTTTCTAGGATACCTACTCCAGTACTCTCACTACAACCATCCACATCCCATGAATCCGAAAATTATACACTACCATAGAGTCTTCTCCGACATACAAACAATCATCACCAATCAAGACCAACCCGGCCGGATGGGCTTCACACAACATTCCTATTCCGTACTTCGCTTCCAGATTCGAAACACAAAACTAATGGGGATACATGGATCAACCCGTCGAGAGAATCACTTCCACGAGTTTGTGGAGCGTCTATCCTAACATGCCAAAATAATGGACGTAACTTGTTTAAGGAAGAGGATCGTTACCCTTGAAGTTCGTTTCAGCGCCATGGGAGAGATTCTAGCCGGATGGAAATGACTGCTACGACTTTGTATCTGTAGATCCAAACTAGGCTTGCGAATCGGAGCTCCGAAGCTCCAACAATGGCGAGATCTCCTTCGTCCGACTCTCCTCCTCCCCGCTCCAGCCGCTCAGAACAAAGCATCAAAAGAAATGAAGTGAAAACGCCACTTCCTAGGCTTTAAACCAAACTACCGCCGCACGGTAGCTAGCTACCACCGTGCAGTACCTAGCTACTGCTTCGAGGTACCTAGCTACCGCTACACGGTACCTCAAATGATGGCTTATTCCGCAAGCCACCGCCCAAAACCTCCAATCACAGGCTGACACATGGCCACGCCGTTACAGCCCTACTACCACTGCGCTATAACAACCTACTGCCACGTGGTAGACGATGTGTCGTATCACTACGATGCTCTTGACGCCTGACGCTAACGCTATGCGGTATCGCTACTGCCACGCAGTACCTCATAGAGAGGTATTCAGTCTTAAACAGCTTCGCTATCACCGACATTAACTCAACCTCCAGGCGGTATCTCAAAGAAACCATTTCCTGCTTTAGGAAACCTTGGGCGTTACAAATCTCCCCCACTTAAAGAATTTCATCCCGAAATTACGCCGTGTAGGAAATTATAGAAGTAACCACATTGCAATGTGTACCTCATATAAATAGCTCGGGGAACTCCTCCCTCATGGTTTGCTCCTGCTCCCAAGATAGTTCCTCACGACCACAGTTGTCCCAACGAACCTTGAACATCCTGATAGAGTTATTCCAAAGTGCTTAACTTCTATGTCCTCTATACGAATGGGCTTGATCTTTATTGTTAACCTATTATTAATCCTCACCAAATCCGCTGCAACCACCTGCGTACACTCTAGCAACGCCTTCTACAATACCGATATGTGGAATACGTCATGCAATCCACTTAGTTCTGTTGAAAGCTTCAACCGATAGGCGGCTTCACCAATGCGCTCCAATACCTCAAACAGCCCAAGGTATCTCAGACTTAGCTTTTTCAAGCGTCGAATCCTTGATACACCGTTGAATAGTTTGATCTTCAAATACACCCAATCGCCCACAACAAACTCGACATTTCTATGCTTGGCATTATAATACTTAGCATGCATATCCTGAGCGATCAACAACCGCTCCCGGATTGTATGTATAATCGAAGTCGCATCTTCAACTTCCTTCCACTTAAACAGCTTTGATTCACTCGTCTCCAACCATGATAAGGGAGTATGACACTTCCTACCATAAAGGGCCTCGAAGGGCATCATTTGAATACTTGTCTAATAACTGTTGTTGTAGGCGAACTTGATCATATACATGTGATCCTCCCACCTCTTCCCGAAATCTAGGGCGCACATGCGAAACATATTGTTGGAACACCCTAATTTGGATCTGGGTCAGGATCACTATGTCTTTAGGATTATTAGATTGACCCATCAATGTATAGCTAAGGGTTATAGGATGTGCTAAGTCAAAGGCTCTCAGAGTTTGAAGAAATCAGCCAAGAGAAATCAGTCAGAGAAGAATTCAGAATTAAACCTTGGTGTCGAGCTCAGATCGACGTTTTGAAGTTCAGGCGTAGAGCTGAGATCGACGATCTCTGAGCTCAGGTCCATGAGGCGTCGAACTCCGTTTGACGATCTCCGAGCTCAGATCGACGTTTTCTGTCCCAGACCAGCTCCAATATCTCCGAGCTTAGATCAACGATAGTTGAGCTCAGATCGACGATCATCTTGTGTAGATCGACGATTTCTGCCATCACTCTGAACGCAAGTTCCCAGACAGATTTTCAGGATATTCTTGGTCCAATCAAAGTGAGCTGTTCATATTCCAACACGGCTTTATTACAAGACAGTTATAAGAATGCTTTTATGGAGATTATAGCCGTTGGAGTAACTAAGAGGCAGCAGTAATAAATGCAAGAATTCAAATGACCATTGGCCTCCTATCAGAATATATACACAGAACAACAGAGAAGAAAAGAAGGTGAAAAAGAAGAGAATAACAAGAACATAGAGAATAAGAAGAATAGAGAGAATAGTGGAGAGAAGAAAGTAGTACAAGAATCAGAGTTCCAGGAAGAACTCAACATCACCTGTACAACCAGTGCTCTTCTCAGATCTACTGTTCTAGGAAGCCTGAAGAGACAACTACTCTACATCAGTCTGAAGGCTTACTGGAAGATCAACATCATCAAGGCTTCATCATTCACACTCCAAGACAACTCTCATTTCAGCCTTTGCTGAAATCATCATTTGCTTGAGCAGTCATTCATTGAAGACCTATCACCCTTTGCAAAGCTCTCCTTCCTAAACAATTGCAAATCTCAGGGGGAGCTTTGACAACACCATCAAAATCCACTCATGCTTCTCTTTGATTGTTGAACAGAGAAGACAACATCAACTCTCCATTCCCTCCTGTAAAAGGGTTCTTGAACTCCTTTCAAAAGTTCTGCTTGGTTTCTGAGACCTTATCAAAACTCAGTGGTGGCAAGACACCTGATCAAAAAATCTAGTTTGGTTTTTGAGCACCTTATCAAAAGCTCATTAGTGCCCAGGACACCTGATCAACTCATCCTGCAGTGGATTCCTACCTAGGGTGGTAGAAGAGTGGACTACCTAAGTTTAGGGGAACCACTATAAATTTCTTGTGTTGTCTGGTTTGCCTTTATTTCTTTTCTTTATTATTCTTGCTGTGTGTTTGCTCTAATCTCTAGGATAGATCTCACTTTCAATTGGTATCAGAGGGAGGTTGATTATTCAACTACTAGATCTTCACTAGTTTGGTTGTTTATATAGGCTAACACCTGAACCAAAAGATCTCTCTTTTGATCCATCCTAGTTAGATTAATTATTCTGTTTTTCACATAGCAAGAATATGGAATATTCTAGCACCAGACCTCCTAAGTGCAACATAAACAAATTTGCACTTTGGAAGACAAGAATTAAGTCATTTATGGACAATATTGATGAAGAAATATTTTATGCCATTATGACAGGTCTCCCAACCTCAGCAACAACAACTAAAAGGGCCAGACTAGCTGATGCCAGAGCCATGAATATCCTAGCACAGTCATTATCTGATGACTTGTTCCAGGAAGTTATTGAATGCTCAACAGCTAAGGAGATATAGGATTCTCTTTATTAAATGGCTTCTGAACCAGTGGATGGAACAACAGAAATAAGCTACAACATATTATTTGAAGAAGGAGAATCAGTATTCCTAGATGTCATTTGGGATGTATCAGATAATGAATCATCACTTGAAGATGAAGAGGAGGAAGCAAGGGCCAAACAATTCTGCTTAATGACCATCAATACTTCCTGCAATAGTTTAAAGTCTGAACAGATAGAAGTAAAATCAAAACCTGAAGAGGATCAGGTATTATCTAACTTTGTTCTCAGTTCAGTTAACTTAGAACTTCAATTTTGCTGCCAAGATTCAATAAAACCTGAGGAGGAAACAAAACCTCTCAGAGGAATGTTTTCAGAATATATTCAAAGGAAAAAAGAAACATTTTAATCAACGAAATAAGTTCAAATCGTCGAACTCAGATCGACGATCATATATAAAATCTTCGAACTCAGATCGACGATCCTATATAAAATCGTCGAACTCAGTCTGCTTTTTCATAAATTTGATTTATAATTATAAGGTAAACTATTTAAAATATTTTCAAATCCTTTTCCTATTTGGAACAAATTTATTAGGAAACATCTTTTCTTAAGGGCTGCTTCTATCCTTTTGATATCTTGTTCAAAATTATGTTTGAATTTCTGTATGAGAATTCTCTGTCAGATAACTTTATATTTCTTATAGATCCTTTTCTAAATTCATCTAAATTGAGTCCTCTACTCTAGTTGCATTGGTCAGCAGTGATCATGGCACTGAGTTTGAATCTCTTTTGATGAAAAGAAATTCTATAGGAAGAAAGATATCAGACTTTGTTTTTCAAATTCAGAATCCTAATAAAATGTGCTGGACAAATATCATTTTTTTTGCTAACATATCCTTTTCAAGGAGAGAGCAATCTCTACCATAGCCTTCCACAAGTACCATCTATAAGAATTAGCTGGATGACTCAATCAAAATCCAATTTTCAAAGTCATCCCAGCCTCCTCCAGTCACAGTTACTGCATCAACATTGGGGGAGTTTTGTAAAGCCAGCAGCAGTCAGTTTTAACAGCAACAGAAGTCAGCTATGCAAAGCTTCTCTTTTTATATCTTACGCTTTGTAATATAAATTATAATATTTTTATATAAATAGTAATCCTAACCCAAATAGGGGGAGATTGTTGGAACATCCTAATTTATATTTGGGTCAGGATCACTATGTCTTTAGGATTATTAGATTGACCCATCAATGTATAGCTAAGGGTCATAGGATGTGCTAAGTCAAAGGCTCTCAGAGTTTGAAGAAATCAGCCAAGAGAAATTAGTCAGAGAAGAATTCAGAATTCAACCTTGGCGTCGAGCTCAGATCGACGTTTTGAAGTTCAGGCGTTGACCTGAGATCGACAATCTCTGAGCTCAGGTCCATGAGGCGTCGAACTCCGTTCGACGATCTCCAAGCTCAGATCGAAGTTTTCTATCCCAGACCAGCTCCAATATCTCCGAGCTTAGATCGACGATAGTTGAGCTCAGATCGACGATCATCTTGTTGAGATCGATGATTTTTGCCATCACTCTGAACGCAAGTTCCCAGACAGATTTTCAGGATATTCTTGGTCCAATCAAAGTGAGCTGTTCATATTCCAACACAGCTTTATTACAGGACAGTTACAAGAATGCTTTTATGGAGATTATAGCCGTTGGAGTAACTAAGAGGCAGCAGTAATAAATGCAAGAATTCAAATGACCATTGGCCTCCTATCAGAATATATACACAGAACAATAGAGAAGAAAAGAAGGTGAAAAATAAGAGAATAACAAGAACATAGAGAATAAGAAGAAGAGAGAGAATAGTGGAGAGAAGAAAGTAGTACAGGAATTAGAGTTCCAGGAAGAACTCAACATCATCTGTATAGCCAATGCTCTTCTCAGATCTACTGTTCCAGGAAGCCTGAAGAGACAACTACTCTACATCAGTCTGAAGGCTTACTGGAAGATCAACATCATTAAGGCTTCATTATTCACACTCCAAGACAACTCTCATTTCAGCCTTTGCTGAAATCATCATTTGCTGGAGCAGTCATTCATTGAAGACCTATCACCCTTTGCAAAGCTCTCCTTCCTGAACAATTGCAAATCTCAGGGGGAGCTTTGACAACACCATCAAAATCCACTCATGATTCTCTTTGATTGTTGAACAGAGAAGACAACATCAACTCTCCCTTCCCTCCTGTAAAAGGGTTCTTGAACTCCCTTCAAAAGTTTTGCTTGGTTTCTGAGACCTTATCAAAACTCAGTGGTGGCAAGACACCTGATCAAAAAATCTAGTTTGGTTTTTGAGCACCTTATCAAAAGCTCATTGGTACCCAGGACACCAGATCAACTCATCCTGCAGTGGATTCCTACCTACGGTGGTAGAAGAGTGGACTACCCAAGTTTAGGGGAACCACTATAAATTTCTTGTGTTGTCTCATTTGCCTTTATTTCTTTTCTTTATTATTCTTGATGTGTGTTTGCTCTAATCTCTAGGATATATCTCACTTTCAATTGGTATCAGAGGGAGGATGGTTATTTAACAACTAGATCTTCACTAGTTTGGTTGTTTAAACAGGCTAACACCTGAACCAAAAGATCTCTCTTTTGATCCATCCTAGTTAGATTAATTATTCTGTTTTTCACATAGCAAGAATATGGAATATTCTAGCACCAGACCTCCTAAGTGCAACATAAACAAATTTGCACTTTGGAAGACAAGAATTAAGTCATTTATGGACAATATTGATGAAGAAATATTTTACGCCATTATGACAGGTCTCCCAACCTCAGCAACAACAACTAAAAGGGCCAGACTAGCTGATGCCAGAGCCATGAATATCCTAACACAGTAATTATCTGATGACTTGTTCCAGGAAGTTGTTGAATGCTCAACAGCTAAGGAGATATGGGATTCTCTTCATCAAATGGCTTCTGAGCCAGTGGATGGAACAACAGAAAGAAGCTACAACATCTTATTTGAAGAAGGAGAATCAGTATCCCTAGATTTCATTTGGGATGTATCAGATGATGAATCATCACTTGAAGATGAAGAGGAGGAAGCAAGGGCCAAACAATTCTGCTTAATGGCCATCAATACTTCCTGCAGTGGATTCCTACCTAGGGTGGTAGAAGAGTGGACTACCCTAGTTTAGGGGAACCACTTTTAATTTCTTGTGTTGTCTGGTTTGTCTTTATTTCTTTTCTTTATTATTCTTGCTGTGTGTTTGCTCTAATCTCTAGGATAGATCTCACTTTCACATGTCCTCCATCATCCTGTTTACCCTCTCGGTCTGACCATACATCTGTGGATGATAGACCGTACCAAACTTCAGTTTGGTGCCAAATAGTTGATGTACAAGCCTCCAATAATTAGACGTGAAGTGCCTATTTCGGTCACTAATTATGTTATGGGGCACACCGTGCAATCGTATAATATTATCCACGCAAAGCTTTGCCAGCTTTTCTAACGAATCGTCCTTCCTATTTGGAATTAAGTGTGATATCTTTATTAAACGATCAACGATCACCCAGATGGTATCATTCCCTTTCTATGATCTTGGCAAAACATGCACGAAATCCATAGATAAGTCGTCGAACTTCCATTCCGGTATAGGCAAAGACTTCAAAAATCCACTAGACTTCTGACATTTAGCCTTCACTAATGTTAACCCAGAAATCGACAATCCTCTCCAAGGTGTCTAGCTTGCAAGTCGTGGATTGCTCTGTCTCATCCGGAGGGTTCGCGGCCTATTTTTCAGCTAACATCATGGATAGACTTCTCTGTTCGTGCAGCTAGGCTAGCCGCCCGGTAGTATCCAGCTCTGCGGTGGTGCGAACTACTTCCCAGTCCGCACCATCAAGCTGCGTGGTTAGCCGGGCGGGTAGCGGTCTCTTCTCCAGTCCGCAACCAGTTTGCGAACTCTCCTTTAGGTCGCCGCAAGCAAGAACTGGCCTAGACAAGGCTCATCTTCAGTCCGCCTATGAAAGGCGGCCTCGCATCCCTGTCTGTGACAACCTTGCTAACAGACCGCTTGGTAGTGGACCGCCTAAGCATGGGGCGGATTCCACCTCAGTCCGCTAGCAGTAGGCAGACTCAATCCTAGCTCACCCAAAAGTGGCAGACTCGGTCTCAGTCCACCAACAAATTAAGGACGGTCAACCCTCTAGTAGGTGGCAGACTCGACTCTTCCCAGTAGTAGGCGACCTGCCTCTAGGTCTCCAAGCATAAGGCGTCCTGCCTCCAGGTCACCCAAGAGAGGGAGACCTGCCTCCTCAGCTCGCCTAGCAGGTGCGACCTGCTCCTTCTATTCGGCAGAATGTGGCGGACTCGGTCTCAGTCCGCCTAAGGAAGGTGTACTTGCTCCGCCCTTAAACACTCTTCATCAGGCCGCACAACATAGAGCAGACTCAATGCCAGTCCGCTAGAAGGTGGCGGACTCGACTCATCCATCAGCAGAGGCAGACTCTTTGTATAGTCCGCCAGAATTACTTCATCTTCCCAGCATTGGCTTCTCCCAGTCGTAAGCGAGGTACCCTTCAGTCCGCAACATGTCGCGTACTCGATCACAGCTCGCTCGTATCATCGGGGTGACGTGATCAAGCCTAGTTCTGGAAGATTCCTCCTCGAGCCTATAAATAGGCCCCCATACCTCTCATTATGGAGGACAAGCATCGAGGATCAACATTAGCAGCAAACCCTGTTGATACAAATTTCTATCCGCCAACCCTTCTCGTGGACTGACCGCATGTCCGCGCGGCCTCGACGATTAACCCTTGTGGCCTAGTCCTTGGACTTGGCTCTAGCAACCGCTTCACCAATCTGTCCGGGCAGATTTAGCATTCAGCCCGAACGGATAATCTTCCTGACTTTCCTCTGTCTCAGCGACCTCTGCGGTCTTCCCTGCCTGATCGCATAGTCCGCTCGACCTAAGGCATCGAGCTGCAGGATTAGTAGTCTGCGGGTCTGTCAACCTGTTTGATTAGTCTGCGCGGCTAGGTCATCAGGCCGGCAACTACCAGCTTGGCGACTCGCCAGTTCAGTCTGCACGGTCTCAGCTACCTCTCACTTCTAGCCGCAGGCTCCCCCTTGTAACCTTTATATTTTTTCCATGTAAAGGAGTGAACTCAAGCTGTAATATGTATTCATAATCAAAGGAAAGCCTGTCGCAGGAGTGACATTTAAGCCGCGGCGGGCGAACTCTGTTTTTGTTGCTGCAAGCGACCCCTCTCTTCCCTTTTCCCCTCTCTTAGCATCAACCGCTAACCTTAACTGTTAAAGTAACCGGTTGATCGACAATTCCTCATCAACCTCCTTTTACCCCCACATCCTTGGATCGAACGTGTTCACCTCTCTAGAGCGCGGAGATGCGTGTTTTGCGCATCAACAGTTAACATGTGACCTTCAAGTCTCAAACAGACAGTGAAAACCAGCAGTTAGCCATGTCAGACCATCAACCTACCGAGAACCTTGCTCCTTCGAGTCCTGGTGAAGATCCTCTCTGGGAATCCTTAGAGCAATCTCGTCAGGAAATTGCCCAGCAGTTTCAGGCAATCAACCATACTCTAACTGCTATCACGCAACTACTAGAGGTACAATCCACAATAGCACCAGTTCCTACAGTCAATACAACACCAGCATTGGAGAATCCACAAACTTATCCTCCGGCCTATCCGCCGGTCTATCCTCTTGTTTATCCACCAACCTATCCACCAGGGCAGGCCGCCGCTCCATTGTGATCTCAAAATGACGAGTTTATAACTCGTCAAAACTTCTTTCGGGAAGCTGCCCGAGTAAGTCCAGCAAGATTCTTGAATTTTCAAGGAAGTCATCCAAACCCTTCAGCTCCCGTAGAGAACAGGGAGAACCATCGCCGTTTACAGATAGTATCTGGCAAGAACCAACTCCAGCTTACTTGAGAGAGCCACGATTACCAACTTACACTAAGGAGTCTGACCCAGTTGCACACTTACAAGATTTTGAGTCAGTCGTCGCCCTCAAGACTCTTACCGATGATACCAGTTGCAAGCTCTTCGTAATGTCCTTTGATGGACCAGCAAGAGAGTGGTTCTACGGACTGCCCCTCAGTTCGTCGCCTCCTTTACTGATCTGCGAAGAGAGCTTCTACTCAGGTTTTCTACCTCTACCAAGAGGAAGAGCGGACCGGAAGCCCTATTTGAGATCAGGCAGCGAGAGAATGAGACTTGGGCACATTTTGACGATCGTTTTCAATTGCAGAGATTAGCAGATGCTTGCAAGTTCCCCTCAGGTACTTGCAAATCATTTTTTCTTTCATATCTGCTTCTTACTCTTATTTTTGTAGAGATTAGCAGATGCTTGCAAGTTCCCCTCATGTACTTGCAAATTATTTTTTCTTTCATATCTGCTTCTTACTCTTTTTTTTGCAGAGATTAGCAGTTGTTTGCAAGTTCCCCTCAGGTACTTGCAAATCATTTTTTCTTTCATATATTCTTCTTACTCTTCTTTTTGCAGAGATTAGCAGATGCTTGCAAGTTCCCCTCAGGTACTTGCAAATCATTTTTTCTTTCATATCTGCTTTTAACTCTTCTTAATTGCATAGATTAGCAGATGCTTGCAAGTTCCCCTCAGGTACTTGCAAATCATTTTTTCTTTCATATCTGCTTCTTACTCTTCTTTTTGTAGAGATTAGCAGATGCTTGCAAGTTCCCCATAGGTACTTCCAAATCATTTTTTCTTTCATATCTACTTCTTACTCTTCTTTTTGCAGAGATTAGCAGATGCTTGCAAGTTCCCCTCAGGTACTTGCAAATCATTTTTTCTTTCATATCTGCTTCTTACCCTTCTTTTTGTAGAGTTTAATAGATGCTTGCAAGTTCCTCTCAGGTACTTGCAAATAATTTTTTATTTCATATCTGCTTCTTACTCTTCTTTTTGCAGAGATTAGCAGATGCTTGCAAGTTCTCCTCAGGTACTTGCAAATCATTTTTTCTTTCATATCTATTTCTTACTCTTTTTTTGCAGAGATTAGTAGATGCTTGCAAGTTCCCCTCAGGTACTTGCAAATCATTTTTTCTTTCATATTTGTTTCTTACCCTTCTTAATTGCAGAGATTAGTAGCTGCTTAAAAGCTCCCTTCAGGTACTTGCAAGCTATTATTCTTCTATACTTCCTCTCACCTTTGTTTTATAGATCTCAGTAGAAGGCATTCACAAGTCTTCTTCACTTTGCAAGAACAATTCAGGTACACACAAGATACATCTTTTTTCACTTATAATATCTTCCTTTGTAGGAGAAAAATAAGTTTACAGACTTTTCTGAGGAGATATATCAGGTTCTATATCTCTCCCTCTGTCTTTTGTTTTCCTACTTGGGGCAAATTGCAATTTCAGAGGTTACCTCTACTTTTTCGAAGTTTCCTGTAAACTTAAAAAGTGCGGGGATTATGTTAACCCAGAAATCGGCAATTCTCTCTAAGGTGGCTAACTTGAAATCCGTGGACTATTCCGTCTCATCTAAAGGGTTCACGACTTATTTTCTAGCTAACTGCACGGATAGACTTATCTGTCCGCGCGACTAGGCTTGCTGCTCGGAAGATGCCAGCTCTGCAATGGCGCAGACTGCTTCCCAGTCCGCACCATCAGGTCGTGTGGTTAGCCGAGCAGGTAGTGGTCTCTTCTCTAGCCCTCCATCAGTTCGCGGACTCTCCTTCAGGTTGCCGTAAGCAAGAACAGGCCTAGACCAAGGCTCTTCTTTAGTCCGCCTGCGAAAGGCGGCCTCTCATCCCAGTCTGTGACAAACTTGTTAACAGACCGCTTGGTAGTGGACCGCCTAAGTACGGTGCGGATTCCACCTAATTCCACTAGCAGTAGGAGGACTCAATCATAGCTCACCCAAAAGTGGCAGACTCGATCTCAGTCCGCCAACAAATGAAGGACATTCAACCCGCCAGTAGGTGGCGGACTCGCCTCTTCCCAATAGTAGGCAACCTGCCTCTAGGTCGCCTAGAAGAAGGCGTCCTGCCTCCAGGTCACCCAGGAGAGGGCGACCTGCCTCCTCAACCCGCCTAGCAGGTGAGACCTGCTCCTTCTATTCGGCAGAACGTGGCAGACTCGGTCTCAGTCTGCCTAAGGAAGATGAACAAGCTCCGCCCTCCAACACTTTTCATCATGCCGCACAGCATAGAGCAGACTCAACGCTAGTCAACCAGAAGGCAACGGACTCGCCTCATTCAGCAATAGAGGCAGACTCTTTTTACAGTCCGCCAGAAGCACTTCATCTTCTCAGCATCGACTTCTACCAATAGTAAGCGAGCTACCCTTCAGTACGCAGCATGTCGCGGACTTGATCGCAGCTCGCCCATATCATCGGGGTGACGTCATCAAGCCTAGTTCTGGAAGATTCCTCCTTGAGCCTATAAATTGCCCCCCATACCTCTCACTGTAAAGGACAAGCATTGGGGAGCAACATTGGAAGAAAACCCTGCGATACAAATTTCTGTCCGCCAACCCTTCTCGCGGACTGACCGCCTGTCCGTGCGGCCTCAATGATTAACCCTTGCGGCCTAGTCCTTGGACTTGGATCCAGTAACCGCTTCACCAATATGTTCGGGCGGATTCAGTAGTCAGCCCGAGCGGATAATCTTCGCGGCTTTCCTCTGTCTCAGCGACCTCTGCGGTCTTCCCTGCCTAATCGCGCAGTCAGCTCGGCATAAGGCATCGAGCTGCGAGATCAGCAGTTCGCGCGGTCTATCGACCTGTTTGATCAGTCTGTGCGGCTAAGTCATCAGGCCGACAAATACCAGCTTGGCGACTCGCCAGTTCAGTCCGTACGGTCTCAGCCACCTCTCTCTTATAGCCGCCGGCTTCCCCTTGCACCCTTTATATTTTTCCATGTAAAGGAGAGAACTCAAGCTGTAATATTGATTCATAATAAAAGTAAAGCCTGTCGCAAGAGTGGCATTTAAGCCGCGGAGGGTGAACTCTGTTGTTGCCGCTGCAAGAGGCCCCTCTCTCGGCATCAACTGCTAACCCTAACCGTTAAAGTAACCGGCTACTAGACAGTTCATCATCAACCTCCTTTTACTCCCGCATCCTTGGATTGAATGTGTTCACCTCTCTAGAGCGCGGAGAGGCGCATTTTGCGCATCAACAACTAAGGCACATGTTTGACACATTGCCACATATAGTGCTACATCCTTTTTCAAACCTAGCCACCAGAACAGCTTTTTCATATCTTTAAACATTTTTGTGCTCCCCAGGTGAATCGAGTACTTGGTGAAATGTTCCTTGTACATCAACACTTCCCGTAACTTGCCCACCTTTGGGAAGCAAAATCGACTATTCTTCCATAATAGGCCATCATCAAAGGTAAACTGGGCATTTGACCCATCCAAAGACTCTGCCACGTAACATTTCATACTGTCATCTAGCTCCATCTCCTGCCAAATCCGATCAGTGAGGTCATACTGCACCTCTGTCCAGTTCAAACGTGCTTCAACACTAGACCTCCTATCAATATAAGAGATCGCCAAGGCCTCCAAATCTTGAATAAGATACTCATCATGCATCTGTATCTAATTGTCCTATGCGGGAACCCTGCGACTTAACGCATCCGCAATAGCATTACCCTTGCCCGGAACATAATGTATCTTGAAGGTGTAGTCCCCGAGAAACTCCATCCACCTTCGCTGACACATATTCAAGTCCTTCTGATCTAGTAGATATTTCAGGCTCTTATGGTCTGTATAAATATCGACCTTCACGCCATATAAGTAGTGTCTCTAAAGCTTTAGATAGAATATCACAGTCGCTAAATCAAATCATGGACCGGATAGTTCCTCTCGTGCACTTTCAATAGGGGAGAGCTGTAAGCTATCACCTTACCATGTTGTAGAAAACGCAACTTAAGCCACTCCTTGAGGCATCACTGTAGATCTTATAACCCTTCAAACCACATGGCGAGCACAAAATAGGCGTCGTGGTCAGACGAATTTTCAATTCTTCAAAAGTTTGCGCGCATGCTGGAAACTAAATGAACTTTTGGTCCTTCCTTGTCAGGGTAGTGAGGGGTAAAGTTATCTGCGAGAAGTTCTCCACGAAGTGCCTGTAGTAGACGGCAAGCCCAATAAACTCTGAACTTCCACCATAGAAGACAACACAAGCCACTCCTGTATCGCAACAATCTTCACCCGATCTACCGCGATTACCTCTCCACTAACAATATGACCAACGAATGTACTGAAGACAGCCAAAACTCATACTTAAAGAACTTTGCGTACAACTGATTTCTCCTCAGGATCTCCAAAACTATGCGTAAATGATCTGCATGATCTTCCTCAGACTGGGAGTACACCAGGATATCGTCGATAAATACTATCATGAACTGGTCCAAATACTCCCTGAACGTCTGATTTATTAAGCCCATAAATACGGATGGTGCATTCGTCAATCCAAATGGCATGAAAGTGAACTCATAGTGCCCATAGTGTGTACTAAATGCCATCTTGGGAATGTCACTTTCTATGATTCTCAGCTGATAATAACCAGATTTCAGATCTAGTTTTGAGTACACAGTTGATCCAACAAGCTAGTCGAACAGATCATCGATCCTCAGAATTGGGTACTTATTCTTCTCCGTCATCTTATTCCATTCCCGATAATCGATACACAATCGCAGACTACCATCCTTCTTCATGAAGAGGACCGGTGTGTTCCAAGGTGACGAACTTGGACGCACATACCCTTGCTATAACAGTTCTTGAATCTATACCTTCAACTCTACCATTTACCTCGGTGCTAAGCGGTACGGAGATCGCTGATAGATTTAACTTCAAGACAACCTAAACACCTAGAGGGGGGTGAATAAGTTCTTTTCCTTCTTTTAAATATAGGCAGAATATAGCTTCAGTTCTATGATATAAAGCTCAAATCTCTACAGCTAACACAACATATACAATCACAGAATCTAAAATAACATAAGAATCACATATTGCACATAGGTTTATAGTGGTTCGCCAAGGTCTGGGTACATCCACTTTCCCCCTTCACCTATCTAGCAGTATGTTAGATTCGGCCTAACTTCTTCCTTCTTCTCAGATCCACAGATCTTACAGCTCAGAACCCTGAAAGATTCCTACAACTCAGGCTTACAGCCCTACCTCAGCCTTTCCACAAGGCCTACACCTCAGAGAACAAATTCTCCTACACTCAGGCTCAATCAGCCTTACCACTCAGAGATAAAAATCTCCTACACTCAGGCTCAAACAGCCTTACCACTCAGAGAACTAAATCTCCTACACTCAGCCTTTATAACACAGGCTTACAACTCAGATCTTTGAAAAGATCCTACAGAAATTGATAAGTAATTTGATGGACTCTTACCCTTGTTGAGAGAGAAAGGATAAGAGAATTCTTGATCAGCTTCTTGATGAGACTGATGACAGAAACCAACCTGTTCTTAGCTTTCTTCAAAGCCTCTTGAATCTGAACTTAGTAGGGGTGATCTCCTTTGAAGGTTACTGACTGGTAGCTTCCTTCTTGGATACCATATATGGATCTGGATCTTCTAAGTAGATTAGTTCAGGATCTACTACTTAAGAGACTTGTGATTGTCTCCTTCTTGACCTCAAAACAACTGGAGCTCTCTCTCCCCAAATCTTCTTAAGTTCTTTCTAAATTCTGAATGAATTCACCTTAGACAATCAGATTGTCTTCTTAGATCTTCTTACGAAGATCTTCTTCTGTGTGACTTTCACTTTCTTGATCAACGATCAATCTCTCAATAGTTGTGTTAGTTATGTGTGTATGATCTGTTGTATATATTTCTTCTTCTGAATCCATCTATATATATACTTCATCCATGGTAACCGGCTTATCCGGTTTCTAACTAACTTCTGACAAGTCTGACAGCTTCAGTAAAGTTGTTGGAATGAACAGCTGTCAAGACCCTAGTCAGCTTTTGAACCTTTGTCTCTGTCAGCAAAGCGTCGAGATTGACTGTCATTATGTGTCGAGACAAACTGTCAATATGTGTCGATATATGTGACTTAAGTGTCGACACAGACTTGGGTGATGTCGACATAGCTGCCTTGATGTCGACACTGCTTCTTGACACTGCATCTTGAGAATGTGTCGACACTGATTATTTATGTCGACACAATCACTTCTTCACTCTACAGAAATTAACTATGTTGAAACTCTGTTGTGTGTTGACACAAGTCTTATGTGTCGACACAGTTGATGTAGACTTAAAAATTCTGTGTGTCGACACTGCCTCCAGGTGTCTACACATTTGTTGTAGACTGGCTATTTTTGTGTGTCGACACTGCCTCCCAGTGTCGACACAGTTGATGTTGACTAACTATTTCTGTGTGTCGACACAGTTGCTTCAGGTGTCGACACAGCTTTTCCAAGTGTCGACACAGACTTCCTTAAGTGTCGACACATTGACTTAGAAACTTTTTCTGCATTTTAGCCAATACTTAACCTGCACATATAAACTCAAAATAACATCAAATACACCTTGATGTATATCATTGAGCTAAGTGAGGCTTCTCCAAATCAGGTACACATTTTCTAATGTACCCAACAATCGCGATATAGGTTTGGCACCTAGAACCAACTCGATGGAGAAATCGATCTCTCTCTTAGGTGTAGCTCCAGGGAGATCTTTAGGGAAAATGTCTGCAAACTTCGACACCATGGGAATACTGACCAAACCTGACTTGGGCTTCTTAGCCTTTAGTAGAGTGAAGAACAACTCTGCACCCTCATGAACTTCTTTAATTACATGGAGAGCAGACATCAGCGTCTTGCTCGATCCCTTCATACCAGAGAAAATAGTTTCATGCCTTATTTTCAGACCAAATTTGACCGTCTTTAGACTACAGTCGACGCATGCACGTTGCTTTGAGAGCAAATCCATGCCAAAGATCACGTCAAACTCTACTATCGACAGTAGTGATACTACCAAGTCAAACTCTTGACTTCCTATCAGTACCTTAATGCAACAGATTCTATCAACGCGTATAGAACATCCTTTAGGAAGCAATAAATCCAGTCTATCCTTCACCACGGAGGAAGGCACTCTGATACGCATTGTGAAATCTTCAGACAGAAAGGAGTGTGATGCTCCCGTATCAAATAGTGCTCTTGCCGGACAGTCCAAGATCAAGACAAAGCCTAAAACACGATAATCATACGACTGATGCATAAGGCATAAGGTGTAGAAAGCATTAAAGCTAAAATTTAACTCATACTTGTAACCACATCACCTTGCTTGATGGCCTCCTGCTGGCCAAGTTTGTAGACTCTAGGTTGTACTGGAGCATGATGGGACGTGGTTGACTCCACCGCCTTCCCTTTCTCAGCATAGGATGCTCTTGCATTCTTCTCTGACTTGCCACTCCAACACTCACGTGCAATGTTTCCCGACTTGCCACAATTATAACAATGGATTCAGCCTCCCATACCAAACGATGCCCTAGATGTAACTGATGAAGAATTCGGTCCAGCTGACCTGGACTTCTTGTTCCACCTTTGATGCCCAGTATTTGATGAACTTGGCTTTTTAAATTCTGACCTCTTCGCAGCCAAGTCCTTCTTACTTTGGACCCTCTTTAGATCTTGCTCCAGAGATCGTGCTGTATTGACCAAGGTCAGAAAACCCTACGTCATCGGACCTGAGAGCAATAACCTCAGATCGTCACGCAGTCCTTCTTAGAATCGGTTGATCTTGCGCTCCTCATCAGTAAAGGTAGAGCCTGCATATCGCCCCAATCTCGTGAACTCATGCAGGTAGTCTTCATCACTACTCTCGCCTTGGGTTAGTCTCTGGAACTAATTTTCCATAGCAATTTTCTACGCTGACGGTATATATCGCGCCAGAAACAATCTCAAAAACTCATCCATCATGATATTGCTAAGTTTTCTTCCCACAAAGTGATGTAATTCTAGTTCATCGCACCACAACCTTGCTTCACCATCCAAAAGGAAAGTGACTATAGTAACCTTTTGCAACTCCTTCATCTCTGTTTCCTACATGACTCTCTTAACCCAAGAGATTCAGTCCTTAGCTTGTGTTGGGGTTCCGGTCCACAAAAACACTGGAGGGTTAAAGCTCATCACATGCTTGAGCTTCTTTTTAGTTGCTGAAAGTATTTAACGTCTACCTAAATACCCTAGAGGGGGGTGAATAGGTGATGTTTGCGTCTTTTTGCGTAATAAAAATTATCTTAAAGAACAAGCACACAAACACAAAGATTTTATAGTGGTTCCCCGAGTTGGGTACGTCCACTGTCCCACCTCTCCTAACTCACACGAAAGGAAGATTTTTCTACTGCACCAAACTCAGATTTCGTCAAATCTTACACCTCAGAGCCGCAACTCCTAAAACTCGAAGACGATGCTCCTACAATTCGGAGAACAAACTCTCCTATAACTCGATCCGCAAACCGGATCTACAACCTCGATCCACAGCCGTATCTACTCTCTCGATCCACAAACAGATCAACAAATCTCGGAGAAAAATCTCCTACACTATTCAAAATGATATTACAACAATAACACACAATTACAAGTCTTGATCCGACGTTATTGGAAGGGTTGATCTTGAATCTCGAAGAACTCGGAAACTTGAAATCTTTGGATCTTGAACCTTGATCTTCGACAACCAAGGACGTGAGTAGATTAGATCTTGAACGAAGACACGATCCAGTCGAAGAAGTCATTGAGAAAAAAGTTCTTGCGAAGTCGCGACCGAACGGAAGAATTTCGCAAATCACGTATGCGGCGGCCAACGGGATCTATTTCAGGAAGATCTTGAAATTCGAATAAGCATTTAGGTTTTGGATTCATATTAATTTCGAAATCACCCTAGGTATATGTAGAGGAAATTTAAAAACAATTGGCTATAAAATGTTTCCAAAAATAAACCCTAGAAAAACAATGTGCATGGCCGACGATTTCAAACCAGAGAAAAGACCGGAAAATCGACAAGTCATTTTCGGCAAGATTCGTCAAGTATCCAGTATGATACACGCCGAATATGATAGCGATATACGCCGAGCATGCCTTGGACAGAATTCCAGAAAGTTTGAAAATTTTCTTGAAATAATTCGGCGAGTATCGCCTTGGATACTCTTCGAATTCGGCGAGTATCGCCAGTGATACTCGGCGAGTATCGCCATTGATACTCGACGAGTATCGCCAGTGATACTCGGCGAGTATCGCCAGTGATACTCGGCGAGTATCGCCAGTGATACTCGGCGAGTATCGCCAGTGATACTCGGCGAATTTTACTTGGAGGATTTCGGGATTTCCAGAGAATATTCCCTAAGTATATACGACGAATTCGACGGGTATCGGTAAAATCTTCATTTCTAACTCCTGGTATTTGGCCTTCCTTGATCCTTCTCCTGTACTTGGGATAGAAGTACACCCCAATAGAGAGATTACAGGTGATTTAACACACTGGCCTACACAATGAAGAATTATATTGTATAGTCCTGTGTTTACTGACCCACTGTAACCTGATATTGGTGTGTACTTAGCATTGTAAACCTGCAAGTACATAACTAAAATGCAATATCAAATACAAACTCAATTCATCTTAGCTTGACTGGACCCTTCTTCAAATCAGGGTTATTGTGGATACAATACCCAATAATCTCCCCCTATTTGAATAAGCCAAAATCCTACAAGCTAAGGTGAATTGCACATACCAATTAAAATAACATAAAGACTTGAAAAGATAATAAAGAAGAAATGACATGCATTCTAGGACAATAGATAAATCATGTATATATATATCAAAAGTGTTTTAGATTAGGGAGGGCAGCCCACAACACACAACAATGAAATATATATAGGAATTTAGATCTTCATGTTCTTTCACTTCAACAGTTGTCTCTCAAAATATTCCATGGGCTTCGGATAGTACTTTGGAGGAGGAGGAGGCATAAGGTCAGCATCCTTATTCTTCTTGAAATGAATTTTCCTCCTGGTGCAAGCTTCTTTGTATCTGTTCCATTCTTCTGAACAATAGTGATCCTAATGCTTCTCCACTCCGAGCTCGTGCAAGATAGAGGTGTCCAAGATAATTCGTTTTGAAGTTGGGCTCCAAACTTCATCCATTTCATGGTTAGACCCTTCTCTGACTTGAGATGGCCTGGACGGTTCTGGTCTGACTTCAAAAGTACCTTCTCCAAATTTCCTTTTCTTGAGAACCTACGCCTCTAAGAACGCAGCAATAGCAACATCAGTAGTAGCTTGAACATCTTGAGACACAGCAGCAGCAACAACAACATGAGCCTGGGAGAAGTCATATGAGTCTGTCTAGTTTTGAGTGTAGTCCGGAGCCGGATGAACATCAACATGAACAGGCTCAGCAGGAACTTGAGACAGGAATAGCTGTCCATGTAACCATACGGTGTTGTCATAGATATAATCATTTGTTTGTTTGAATTGATCGAACAAAGACTTTTCAACATCGGCAATTTTAGTTGTAAGGGCTTCCTCCCCCTTTTTGACTTCGGCAACAATAGAATGGCATACTTTTGCAAAGAAGAATCATAGTGTTCCATAGATCTGTAGTACTCTTTAACTATGGTGCTAGTGTTTTTGTCAAGAGTTTCCAGATCATCTTTGTTGGTCTTAAGTCCACTCATCATAAGATTGACTGCAGTAGCAGCTTTGTCATACTTTTCATCAAACCTAGCCTCTAGCTTATCAAATTTAACTTTAACTTCAGCAATCCCTTCTAGCATAAACTTCTCTGATTGTTTAACTCTTTTAACCACTTTCTCCAATGAGGCATCGAACTGTGCCTATTGCTTTGCTAGCATAGCTTCAACAGCTTTCAGGATCTGATCACTGGAACTTGAGCATGGAACATATGGAAGCACTGGAATAGAAACATTTGGAACAGGAGCATGCTCCTCCGCATCTCCTTCCTCATCAGATAAGGTGACCACCTCCTCCTCAATAACTGGAGGGGCACCTGGCAACTTACCAATCCTTGTCTCCAGGTTGCGCATCAATCTGTCAACCTGAGTGGAAACTGATATTCGGGACTGAGTTTTCTCCCCTCAGACACTGTAGAGGTGATCATCTCAGGGAGATGAACTATAAGATTGTCCACTAACATCGGCACTGAAATAACTATGGCATCACTTACAACATCAGCGGCATCTGACTTATCAGGAACCAGCATATTCTCATCAGTAGCATTCACTAACTCAAAATCAGTAGTTGTTAGATTATCATCCTTAGCACCATCATCAAATACCTCAACATCCTCATCATGCTCCGAAGGAGCTGGATCTTTGGTATCAACAACGTCCTCTTGAACTGTATCAGCCTCGAACTCCTCATGCACCAACTCTTTAACAGCAGTCTGAGCAACCTCTGCCAACAGATTCTTTGGCTCTAAAACTAGAGTAACTGAACCTGGAACAGAAATCACGGTAGCTTTAACGGAATCTGAAATCACTGACTCCCCCTCAATTCTTGCACTTATGGTATCAGGAATCTCACAGGGGTGTGGGAAGGGATCCTGTCATCAGGAACTTGACCTTCCTCATCCACTGGGGTACTGGGGCTCCCCCTTTCTGGATGATCCTCTTATCCCATCGAGTGAATATTGTTGAGTAGATTTTCATCAAATGATGGATATGTACGTCTTTGGTCATATCGAACCTATCACCATCAAGTTGATTCAGGTATAGGCTGATAATCTTGCCAAAGTTGGGAGTGCGTAGGCTGTCTTTGATTTTGGTAAATAGCAAAGCATCCTAATCCAACCTCTTCCTACAGATAATAGCAACAAGCACTTTGAACATGTCTGTAGAAAGATAGTCATGCAAGCCTGTCTTGTAGATCAACACCTTGTCAATGATGTCGGAGAGTAGCTTGGCTTCCTCATTCATCCCTTTTCGATTGATGTGCTTGGTGCCTCAGGGCAATCCATAAAATAGCATGGCTCTAGAGAAATCGTCTTCGTCTAGGTAATTGGCCCCTTCACAGACTGGAAGCCGCAAATACCTGGATAGAAGAGAAGCTTTCACTTTGACCTTGTAATTCTGAACTTTGTTCTTTATCAATGAATCTTCATGTCTGAGCTTTGTATTCTGGAAAAATTAAAGAACTTCCATGTACAGCACCTTGCAGCGGTGTTCGAGGATGAAGGAGACTCCAGCTATCTCTAACATGAGAATGACATTTCTCAATTCATCAGAGGCATGAGCAAACCCGGTGCGGACCAACTCACCTCCCCCTAGTAAGCCACGGGTGCTTCTATGAGCCATTGAATATTAGGATGACTGAAATCTGGAGAGCAAGCTTCAGGAGAACGTGTTGAATCTCTGATGAACAAGATGTATGTTAACAGAGGCTTCTGAAAATGTCGACTACTGCACTACACTGAAGAAGTCGGGATCGGCAGAGCACTATACTGGACTGAGGAAGCGTCGACGGTCGGCGTTCGCGAAATTCTATTGTGCAGGATCGACAGGAGACTAGATGTGATTGTCGGCTAGGGCTTGGGGAAAACACACAACTCTAGTCGCGCACACTACAGGAATTCTTCGACGGGAACGAGGAAGTGAATTCAGCGATAGCCGGAAGCCGAAGAATCGGAATCGCAGCAGCATGGCGAGTCGGCATGTTTCAGCATGTACATTGAATGTACCCTCCCTTATATATATATATATTTGTATATACAATTTTTAAATTGAACTAAGAAGGCGCGTACCTCACATGTCGACGATTCTTCGAATCCAATTAAGTCAATTGAAATTTTGCCCTAAACAAATTTTGGCAAAATTTGTTGTTGGAGGAGTCCGATTCAGCGACTATCGCATGGTTATGCGACGAGTTTGCCAAAATTCACCGAATTTGACTTGCAAAAATTTTCACTTTGTTGAAATCAATCCTGGGACCATTTATGCTAATTTGATAGTCTTCATGGGTCCTTGTTCAGCATACCTAGCTCCATTTTGAAAAACGAGAACTTTGTCTCATCCAGCGGTTTCGTAAAAATATCTGCAACCTGCTTGTCCGTCGGGATGTAGCTGAGGGTTATGTCCTTGTTCTCCACATGCTCCCGGATGAAGTGGTAGCGCATCTCGATGTGTTTGGTTCAGCTGTGGGAAACTGGATTGCTGGCGATTCCAATTGCGCTGGAGGAGTCGCAATACATTAGAATCTCTCTGAACTTCAAGTTATAATATTCGAGTTGATTCCTTATCAAAAGAAGCTGTGCCTAACAACTACCCATAGAGATATACTCTGACTCGGTAGTAGAAGTTGCCACATAATTATGCTTCTTACTGCTCCAAGAGATATGCCGTCTTCCGAGGAATTGGCACGTCGTAAAAGTGCTTTTTTTGTCGTCCATGCTTCCTGCAAAATCAGCATCTGAAAAGCATATTAGCTCGACATCATTACTTCTTGGGTACCATAAGCCAATATTAGGTGTGCCCTTAAGGTATCTTAAGATCTGTTTTGCAACGACGTAATGAGATTCTTAGGAGTTTACCTGAAATCTAGCGTAGACACATGCTGAGAACATTATATCTGTTCTACTCGCAGTGATGTAGAGAAAGGATTCAATTATGCTTCTGTACTTGGTTTCATCAAAAGGTTTCCCTTTCTCATCCTTGTATAGAGACATAGTTGAACCCATTGGAGTCCTGATAGAGATTACATTCTCAATTCCGAATTTCTTAAGAAGCTCCTTTGTGAACTTCGTCTGAGAGATGAAAATTCCATCTTCAGATTGCTTAACCTGAAGTCCTAAGAAATACTTCAGCTCTCCCATACTGCTCATTTCAAACTTCCCTTGCATAAGTTTGAAAAAATTCTTTCAAATGTTGTCTTCTGTATAGCCAAATATGTTGGAACACCCTATTACTAATTTGGGCAAGGATCACTATGTTTTTAGGAATTTGGTTTGACCTAGATGTATAGTTGAAAAGTCCAAATTAGAATGAGTCTAGGGCTTAGAACTTAGGTTTGAAGCTGCCCCCAGGTCCATTCAAAGATAAAGACTTAGAGCTGAGACAAAGACAATTTTAATCGAACTCAGTTCGACGAAACGTCGAACTCTGTTTGACGCTCTCTGAGCTCAACTCTGCTGAGTCGTCGAACTCTGGTTGACAATCTTCGAGCTCAGATCGACGATCTGTCTTCAGTTATTTTCCCAGTCGTTGAGCTCAGTTCGACGATCGTAGAGCTCAGTTCGACGTTTTCTGTCTGCTGTATTAATCCAATCTCTGAGCTCAGTTCAATGATCGTAGAGCTCAGATCGACGATTTCTGTGAGAGATCGATGCCTTTAGAATTCAAATTCAAGGACAGTTATGGATTATAATCAGAATTAATTCCTGCATTGATTGCAAAGGATTTTCTAGCCGTTTCAATCAATCTGATGCAAGTTTCAAGGAAAGACTAAATGGAATATTGCTTAGGACTTTCCCCAGATACAGTTGTCTATTATGGAAGTCATTTATGACTGATAAAACGGTCGTCTAAGAGAATATCTGATATACTCCTTCAGTTTTCATTGTTCAGAGAATAGATACACAAGATACAGTGATCAACACAGACAATACAAGGAGATACAGAAGAATTAGATTATATTACAGAAGATTGAACAACACAATTTCTCTGATAAAGATTTCAACTTCTGTGATTTAAAAATCTACTAAATCTTCAAGTGTTCAAAGGCTTCAACATTAAGGACTCCAGACACCAAATATTTCAGCATCTGCTGGAATCATCTTCTGCTGGAGATCTGAAGCTTCTGAAGGCCTATCACCCTAACAAAGCTTTCACTCCTGAATCATTCTACATCTCAGGGGGAGCTTTGACAACATCAAAAATCCACTAGTCTTCTCTAATTTGATTTGAGATAGAGAAGACATCATCATCTCTTTCTTTTTCTTTTCCTGCTGTAAAAGGGTTATCAAAACTCCCTTCAAAAGTTCTGAATCTTGTTCTGAGAGCCTTGTCAAAACTCAGTGGTGGCAAGACACCTTATCAAAAAATCTAGATCTAGTTTTTGAGCACCTTATCAAAAGCTCATTGGTGCCCAGGACACCTGATCAACTCATCCTGCAGTGGATTCCTACCAAGGGTGGTAGAAGAGTGGATGTACCCAAGTTTTTGGGGAACCACTATAAATCCTTGTGTCTTCTGGTTGCTGTGTGTTTGTTATTGCTGTGTGCTGTGTGATTCTTATTTCTTGCTTTAACTCTATTTTTCTATAAGCATCTTACACATATAATTAAATTAAATCTTCCACTGCCTTACAATTTTTAATTGTAAACATTATTTTAAAATACTCTATTCACCCCCCCTCCCCCTCTAGAGTCAAGGTAGATCTTTCTCTCACTTTCAATTGGTATCAGAGGCAGGTTGATTGGTTCTTACAGGCTAACACCTGAACCAAAAGATCTCTGAAAAGATCAATCTTATATCGAGGGATATTATTTTCTGTATTATAGTTATTTTCAAAAACCATGGCACAAAATAAAGACTATGCTAGCACCAGACCTCCAGTGTGCAATCTTTCCAAGTTTGCACTTTGGAAGGCAAGGATTAGATTATACATGAATTCTATTGATGAGGACATTTTCAATTCTGTTTTGATAGTGTGTCCAAGACCTCCAGAGACCACAAGCACAAGTGTTATTCAACCTCCCTTAGGAACAGATGATGAAATAAAGAAGTGGAAAACTGCAGATGCAAATGCCATGAATATTCTTGCTCAGACTATGTCTTATGAGATATTCCAGAAGGTATCTGAATGCTGCTCAGCTAAAGACATATGGGATAAGCTTTCAGAAATTGTATCAAGATCTACTGATGAAAGAAAGGACAGGAGATCCCATCTCATATCCCAATATGAGAACTTCAAGAAAGGTGAAGCTGAATCAGTTGTAGACATGTACACCAGGCTCAGTCTGATAGTTAGTGAGTTAAAGTCATTGGACAAGGAAATCACACTCACTGAACTCAATGACAAGATCCTAGTGTGCTTCCCCAGCACTTGGGATTCAAGGATTTGGCCAATTAAAGATGCCAGAAGCCTAAGTGAAATTACCACAGAAACTCTTCTGGGCAAGCTCAAAACTTATGAGCTGCTCATCAAGAATAGGGAAGAAGAACAAAAGGCTACTTCTCCAGTCATCAGAAAGGAGAAGACCATAGCCTTCAAAGCTACAAAAGAGAAGCCTGAAGACAAAGCTACAGGAAATGATGAGCTCCTAAGTCTATTGGCCAAAAGATTCTATAAGATGGCCAGGAAGGACTTCAGAAAGAAGTCATTCAAATGGCATGAGAAGCCTAGATATGACAAGTCCAACATCAAAGAAATCATCTGCTTTGGATGCAAGAAGCCAGCCCACATTGTGCCTGACTGTCCAGAGAATAAAAATAAGGACAAGAAGGACAGAAATGAGAGAAGAAGAGACAAGGACTCCAGAAAGAACAATAGCAACAGATCCTCATCCAACAAAAATAAACATACAAGGAAGGGATTTGTAGCAGAAAGCTGGAGTGACACTGAAGAAGAATCAGAAGCCTCATCCAGCTCAAGTGATGATGAGGATGATGCTGAGGAAAAAGAATTTTGCATGATGGCAATCAATACCTCCCAGCAAAACTCTGATGCAGAACAAGAGTCTGATTCTGAAGCTGAAACTGGATCTGAAGAGGATGAGGTAATAAACTCTTTTGATTTTATTTTTGAGGACTTTAAAATTGAATTTAAGACACTGTGATTGGATTTGCTAAGGTCTGAGAAAGAGATAATCTCTCTCAGATATCAATTATCTTACTACAGTGTCCTAAAATCAAATAACCTCAAACTCTCTGAGGAGTTAGAGTGTTATAGGGAGGAGATAGCTGCACTGAAAAGTGAACTATCCAAGGCCAAGCAGTTTGAAGAATCCTTTAATGGGAGAAGCATCAGACTGATGGACATTACAAGCACAGTAAACTCAAGATTCAACAGTACACTGGGCTTGGGTGCTTCATCCAGCCAACCTATAGTATTAACAACCCCAATTAAATTTATTTCTGATAAAGGAAAAGGTGTTGTAGAGGTAGCTAGGAAGAATCCAGATTTACCTAAGGAAAATCAAGTTCAACAGAAAACGTCGAACAGAGCTCGACGATCGTCGAACAGAGCTCGACGATCGTCGAACAGAGCTCGGCGATCCAAAGCTGGATCGTCGAACTCAGATCGATGACTTCTGAACTCTAGTATAGTCGATCTTCAAACGGAGCTCGATGATCTGAACCAAGATCGTCGAACTCAGGTCGACGATCGTCGAACGGAGCTCAGAGCTTTGAACCTTCTTTCAGAGGTAAATCTCAAGTCAATCCTAAAAGTCCCTCATCCCAAAGCTTCAACCCTTATACTGAATGGATAGTACCTCCTAGGAGATACCATCTTGAAGGATATAAGAGTCAGCCAGGGATGTCTTTCATTTCTGAATTTAAAGGCTCAACCTAGACCCAAGGTAAACTGGGTCAAAAACATATAAGCAGTTTATATGCAGGTGAAGACCTATCAAGAGATGGCCCAACAATGGTATCTGGATAGTGGGTGCTCAAAGCACATGACAGGAAATAAGGAGAATCTATCATCCTTCATAACCAAACTTGGACCCAAAGTAATTTTTGGTGATTCAAATTTTGGTCAAACAAAAGGATATGGTGCTGTTCAGATAGGTTCAGTCACTTTGAAGAAGGTGGCATATGTAGAAGGACTGAAGCACAACCTGATCAGCATCAGTCAACTATGTGATGAAGGATATAAGGTGATTTTCAACAAATCCCTGTGCAAGATCAAGTCAGAGGATAACACAACTGTGTTAACAGGTAAAAGGAAAGGTAACATCTATCTTGTAGATTTTCTTTCAACCCATACATACATTTGCTTATTTAATTCAGTATGCAAACCAAATGATCTATGACATAAGAGACTAGGACACCTAAACCTTAAAACCATTGCTAGGCTATCCAAGGACAACCTTGTTAGAGGACTACCTTCTGGCCCCTATAAGAAGGAAGGACTCTGCAGGGCCTGTCAATTAGGCAAGCAAACTAAAAATAGTTTTAAGTCACTTAATAAGAGTGATTCACATAGGATTTTGTGTCTGTTACACATGGATCTTTTCGAACCCATTACAGTACAAAGCTTAGGAGGGAAATCTTATACTTTGGTGATTGTAGATGACTTCTCTAGATTCACTTGGGTAATCTTTCTGAGGTAGAAGTCTGATAACTTTAAGTGTCTGACAGAGTTTCTCAAATGTATACAGATTGAGTTCAATACTCATATTGCCCTAATCAGAAGTGATCATGGGACAGAGTTTGATTCTCTTCTTATGTAAGAGTTCTGTCAGAGTGAAGGTATCAGGCATACTTTCTCAGCTCCTAGAACTCCTCAACAAAATGGTATAGCTGAAAGGAAAAATAGAACCCTAATTTAATCTGCTACTACATTGTTGACAGATGCTCACCTACCTCTATCCTTTTGGGCTGAGGCAGTGAACACCTCCAACTATGTGTTGAATAGAAGCCTAATATATAAACTGAAGGGCAAGACTCCCTATGAATTGCTCAAAGGGAAGAAACCTAAAGTAGACTATTTCAGAATTTTTGGATGCATTTGTTATATACACAATAATGACAAGAAATATTTTGCAAAATTCCAAGCTAAAGCGGATGAAGGGGTATTTCTGGGATACTTCATGATCAGCAAGGCTTATTGGGTATATAATAAATCCACTCTTAAAATAGAAGAATCTATTCATGTTTCTTTTGATGAGACTAACATGTTTTATAAGGAGAAGTCTGTTTCTACCATAGAACAATTGCAGGTACACTCTCTTTCAGAAAGTATGGACAGATTACAGGTTAAAGAAAAGGATATAGCTTTTCCACCTATCCAGCAAAAGGATGAGAGCAGTGATGATGAAGAGGATGTACAACATCTAAAAGAGCCAATTGTTGTTCCACAAGAGGAAACAACAATAATGGTTGGTGAACAATCAACACCCCCTATTGATCTAGTAATAATAAGAGATCATCCAATTTCCCAAGTAATTGGAGACATCTCAACTGGTGTGCAAACCAGAAATCAGGTCAACCAGAACCTGATGCACACTTGCTTTCTATCTCAAGTTGAGCCTCAATCCATTTAAGATGCAGAACAAGATCCCCACTGGATCATTGCTATGCAAGAGGAATTGCATCAATTTGAGAGGAATAGAGTTTGGGAACTAGTGCCAAGGCCTAAGGATCACTCCATTGTTGGAACAAAATGGGTGTTCAAGAACAAGTTGGATGATCAGGGAGTCATTGTAAGGAACAAGGCAAGGCTAGTTGCTCAAGGCTACTCTTAAGAAGAAGGAATAGATTATGACCAGACCTTTGCATCAGTTGTAAGGTTAGAGACCATCAGAATATTCCTAGCTTATGCTGCTCACAAGGGATTCAAGGTCTACCAAATGGATGTGAAGAGTGCTTTTCTCAATGGAGACATCAAAGAGGAAGTCTATGTTAGACAACCTCCAGGTTGTATCTCTTCAACTTACCCTGATCATGTGTTCAAATTGCATAAAGCATTATATGGTCTCAAGCAAGATCCTAGAGCATGGTATGAGACCCTAACATGCTTTCTTCTGGAAAATGATTTTATTAGGGGTATAGTAGACCAAACTCATTTTATTAGAACCCATAAGTCCCATACCCTACTAGTATAAATATATGTAGATGATATTATCTTTGGTTCTACTGATTCAAATTTGTGCAAAAAGTTTTCCAAGCTTATGCACTCTAAATTTGAAATGAGTAGCATGGGTGAGCTTTCCTTCTTTCTAGGATTGCAAGTCAAACAACATGCTGAAGGCATATTCATTTCTCAAACTAAGTATGCAAAGGAACTGGTTAAGAAATTTGGTATGTCTGAAGCATCTTGTATGAAAACACCTATGCCTACTAATGTTGTATTAGATTCTGATGAACATGGAAAACATGTTGATCAGACAACATATAGAGCAATGATTGGCTCTCTATTGTACCTTACAGCTAGTAGACCTGATATAATGTTTGCTACATGCATATGTGCTAGGTTCCAAGTAAGCTTTAGAGAGTCACACTTAACCTTAGTAAAGAGGATTCTCAGGTATGTGAAAAGTTGTCCAAATCTAGGACTCTGGTATCCAAAAGACTCAGGATTTGAATTAACTGGATTTTCAGATGCTGATTATGCTAGATGCAGAGTAGACAGGAAAAGCACCAGTGGAACCTGTCAGTTCCTTGGTGACAGACTTGTCTCCTGGTTCTGTAAGAAACAGATATCTGTGTCTACTTCAACTGCTGAAGCTAAATACATGGCAGCAGGCAGTTGTTGCTCACAAATTTTGTGGATTCAAAACCAGCTTCTAGACTATGGCTACAACTTAGAAGGGTCAAAAATCTTTTGTGATAACACTAGTGCTATCTCCATAGCACAAAATCCAGTCCTCCATAGTAGGACAAAACATATAGAGATTAGGCATCACTTTCTAAGAGATAATGTTGAAAAGAATAAAATTGAACTACAATATATCCCAACTGATTTGCAAAGGGGAGATATTTTCACCAAGCCTTTGGATGAGAAGAAACATACCTTCTTCCTCAATCAGTTAGGAATGCTAAATGGAGGCTGTCTAAAATAAATTCCAAGATTTTGAAAATCTAAAAATAGACCAAGACTAGGCTAAAAACTTATATTTTTTATTGTTTGTAGGTTCTATTTTATCTCTGAACTGCGCTCGACGTTTTTCCAAAAATCATCGAACGGAGATCGACGCTTTCCAACAAGCGTCGATCGGAGTTCATCGTTTTCCAGGTAGCGCTAGGCTATCTTCCTCTGGTCAACGATCGTCAAACGGAGTTCGACCCTCTCCAGTATCGTCGAACGGAGATTGACGTTATTGAAGACTCTTCAGATTCCATTAGAAGCCCAGATCGTCGAACGAAGTTCAGCGATCCTTCCTTTCCGCCGTCGAACCCTAATATAAAAATCTTTTTTCGGCCGTCGTTCTCCTTTGCACTTTCATAGTTTCTGCAGAAAAACTCTTTTTCCCTCAAAACTTTTGCTGCACTTGTTCTTTGTTTGTTCATATTTGCAGGATCAAATGGCCGTTTCAGTTGCAGCTCTGTCGGCAATGAAATTCGACACCGGATTTGACATCGATATGGATTCTTTTGAAAGTAGTGATCAAATATTCAAAGACATACTTGAGCTCTTCAAAGAACAACAACTAGAGAACATCATGACAACAAGAATCAAGATAGCAGCAGGTGAAATTAAAGAATGGGTATATACAGCACAGAATCTGAATAACAACACCGTCGTCGGCACGATCTCGGGAAATCATGTATCACTTTCACCTGAGGTTTTATCAGAAGTTTTTCAGTTGAGTACAGGAGAAGATTGCATTGATTTGTCTGGAGAAGAATTCTCCAATATGCTTGAAAGGATGGGGCATACAGCAGCTAACCCCAACAAGCTTTTGAAGAAAGATCTGTCAGTGGAATACAGATATTTGGCAGATGTGGTAGGGAAAGTGCTATTGGCTAAGCACTCTGCTCATGATACAATTTCCAGGTATCAGCTCTGTTTGATGGGAGCTCTTGTGGATAAAAAGCACCTAAATTGGGGAGAACTCTTTTTTGATTTAATCAAAAAGAAAATAAACAAGAGTTTTGTTAATTTTGGTAGAATAATTGGGCTATTTCTTCATGCTAAGTGCCCTGAATTGTTAGTTTCAAGTGGAATGCATATCAATGCTTCCAAGAGGCTAACTTGTGCCTTATTTGGAAAATGGGATAGACAGATTGTCTAGCCCAACAGACCTACAACAATTCCATCTTATGGCACAAGGACTACTACAGTCACTTCCCCTCAGGTCTCTGCCCCAGCAGAAGATTTTCCTGCTTCCTCTCCACCTGTTTCTACAACCATCTCCACATCAACCACATCAACCACAACAATCACCTCAACCATATCTATCTCTTCCCCCATTGCCATTTCATCACCCTTATCTCCTCCAGCCACTTCAAAAACATTCCACCCTCTCCATTATTATCCACCTCTCACCATTCCATCATTCCACCTCCTGGAAGACTCCTTCATGGATGATTCTCCTTCCTCTCCTCCTGAGATTCCATCTACCTCCTCCTACCAACAACTCCTTCAGTATATACTCTCACAACCATCCTTTACTCCATCCATTTCCACACCCATATCATCCATCTCCACTCCAGTACCATCCATCTCCACAATCTCTACTCCTGAGCCAACCATCCCTATACCTCCTACCACCACACCATCAAACATTATGCCAGCAACATCAACTCCTACCTCTACTCAAGCCCATCTTGAGCATGTAGTTCTTCCTGCACTGGAAGACGGGCTGTATGAGCTGATAGCCCCCAGGCTATCCTCATTGCTGGAGACCACAATGGCCCCACTTCTGAAACATGTTTAGGAGCTGTCTGACTGGCTATCTTCATTCCTCTCTTCTCAGGCAATCCCTTCCTCTGGGTGCCTTGATCAAGTTCATACTGAATCCAGGCAGGGGGAGATGCCTAATGAAGTTCTGGAATTTCCTGCTGCTGCTGAAGCTTCAGTTGCTACTCCAGTTTTTGCAGTGGATCTCCAGAGCCTGCTCTCAGTTTTTGATGCTGTTTACTTCAACTATTTACCAGCTCAACAGTATGAAGATCTCTCCAAGGCAATTGTGCCTGTTCCAGTATGTGAGCCAATTTTACTAGCTTCTTTTATAGAATTTGTCCAAGCTGAGGACAAGGCCACTACTGCTGCTGCTGCTGCTAATGATAATGTTAATGACTTTTCAGTTGATTCTGTTATTAGTTCTGTAATTGCTTCTGAAGATATTATGATGACAGAGGCATGTATTGATGAGCCTGCTGATTCAGCTAGTTTTGTTTCTAAAAGTGTTATTCCTCCTGTTCAAGTTGCTGCTCCTATTGTTGCTGCTCCAGTACTCTCTCAAGCCAAAAATCTTCAACAAGAATACATTAAGAGAATAGATGCTCTATATGATGATCCCCAGAGCTCTGCCAGTGACCAGTTCAGAACAGACAGTGATGACTCCTCAGCTACCATAGCAAGGAAAAGAAAAGCTAGAAGCAAAGCCAGGAAAAGAGTTCCTCCAGAAAAAGTTACAGATGCAAATGATGTACCTTATTATATATTGCATAGTTGTGAAATCACTGAACCTTGGATGAATACTCTAGAAATCAGCTTAAGGCAACGAAAAAGAAAAGAAAGTTTGACAAAGGATCTTCCAAGTCTTATCTTCCCCCTTCTCCACCTCCTCCTGATGCAGGTGCAGGTGGCAGCTCTGCCTTCTCATCTACTCAAATAGGCCAAGGCTCTTATCAGTTCCAGGGCAGATCTCAGCCTAGGGGAGGCCACTCCAGAGTTTACCAACCTAGAAGAGTTCAATTCAGAGGTAATCAGAGAGACTTAAGGGTTTATTCAAGACAAAGGGAACAAGGCCCCAGAGATCCTTCTTCTGGCCCTTTTCCTTATAAACTCAAAGACATTGTGTCTACCAAAACCCATGCTGAAGTGACTTCTAACAGATATGAAGCTCCAGTGCCATTTGAAGATCCAGAGAATAATCCTAATTCCTTGACAGCCAGAATGAAAGAGTTGGCTGCACTAGAACAAATTAGGAAAGCAAGAGAACAAGCCAGAGATACTTCCAGCTTCACAACTCTCTCAGATAAAAGAAAGAAGGAACTAGAAAGGTATGCTTCAAGCAAGTTCTTTGATTCAGAAAGTTATATGAGACTGCATCCTGAGGCTATAGTTCCAAGAACAAAGCAGCAAACAACCTTAGGTGCAAATGATGCTAGAAGATCAAAGAAGGAAGCTTTAAATCCTAACAGAGATATCATCTTCAAGCAAAGCAAAGAGAAGGATTAATTCTGTAAGCAGGCAGTACATTCATCTTTAAACATTTGCTGATATTCTATCTGAATGCTGCTATGTTATATATTCTGCTCTGCTGTTTTAAATTTTTCTTTTCTGTATATGCTTTTGTATTTCTTACTGAGTCCTGTAAATAGTAATCCTAACCCAAATAGGGGGAGATTATTGGAACACCCTATTACTAATTTGGGCAAGGATCACTATATTTTTAGGAATTTTGTTTAACCTAGATGTATAGTTGAAAAGGTCAAACTAGAATGAGTCTAGGGATTAGAACTTAGGTTTGAAGCTGCCCCCAGGTCCATTCAAAGATCAAGACTTAGAGCTGAGACAAAGATAATTTTCGTCGAACTCGGTTCGACAAAACATCAAACTCCGTTCGACGCTCTCTGAGCTCAACTCTGCTGAGTCATCGAACTCCGGTTGACGATCTTCGAGCTCAGATCGACGATCTGTCTTCAGTTATTTTCCCAGTCGCTGAGCTCAGTTCGACGATCGTAGAGCTCAGTTCGACATTTTTTGTCTGCTGTATTAATCCAATCTTTGAGCTCAGTTCAACGATTGTAGAGCTCAGATCGACGATTTCTGTGAGAGATCGACGCCTTCAGAATTCAAATTCAAGGACAGTTATGGATTATAATCATAATTAATTCCTGTATTGATTGCAAAGGATTTTCTAGCCATTTCATTCAATCTGATGCAAGTTTCAAGGAAAGACTAAATGGAATATTGCTTAGGACTTTCCCCAGATATAGTTGTCTATTATGGAAGTCATTTATGACTGATAAAATGGTCGTCTAAGAGAATATCTGATATACTCCTTCAGTTTTCATTGTTCAGAGAACAGATACATAAGATACAGTGATCAACACAGACAATACAAGGAGATACAGAAGAATTAGATTACATTACAGAAGATTGAACAACACAATTTCCTTGATAAATATTTCAACTTCTGTGATTTACAAATCTACTGAATCTTCAAGTGTTCAAAGGCTTCAACATCAAGGACTCCAGACACCAAATATTTCAGCATCTGCTGGAATCATCTTCTGCTGGAGATCTGAAGCTTCTGAAGGCCTATCACCCTAGCAAAGCTTTCACTCCTGAACCATTCTACATCTCAGGGGGAGCTTTGACAACATCAACAATCCACTAGTCTTCTCTCATTTGATTTGAGACAGAGAAGACATCATCATCTCTTTCTTTTTCTTTTCCTGCTGTAAAAGGGTTAACAAAACTCCCTTCAAAAGTTCTAAATCTGGTTCTGAGAGCCTTGTCAAAACTCAGTGGTGGCAAGACACCTTATCAAAAAATCTAGATCTGGTTTTTTAGCACCTTATCAAAAGCTTATTGGTGTCCAGGACACCTGATCAACTCATCCTGCAGTGGATTCCTACCAAGGGTGGTAGAAGAGTGGATGTACCCAAGTTTTTGGGGAACCACTATAGATCCTTGTATCTTCTGGTTGCTGTGTGTTTGTTATTGTTGTGTGCTGTGTGATTCTTATTTCTTACTTTAACTTTCTTTTTCTACAAGCACCTTACACATATAATTAAATCAAATCTTCCACTACCTTATAATTTTTAATTGAAAACATTATTTTAAAATACTCTATTCACCTTCCCCCCCTCTAGAGTCAAGGTAGATCTTTCTCTCACTTACAAAATATGATGTCGTCGACATAAATTTGCACTAGCAAAATCTTGCCTTTAACTTCCCTAAGAAATAATGTCTTGTCTATCTTTCCCCTTGTGAACTTGTTCTCAAGAAGAAAGCTAGACAACGTCTCATACCAAGCTCGGGGGAGCTTGTTTTAACCCGTATAAAGCTTTATTTAAAAAATAAACATGTTTAGGGAATTGAGAATTGACAAAACCAAAACCTAAGGGTTGCGCTACGTATACTTCCTCTTTCAGATTCCCGTTGAGGAATGCTGACTTCACGTCCATTTGGTAGACAGTGAAGCCTTTGAGGACAGCATACGCAAGAAACAACCTGATCCCTCGAGCCGAGCCATTAGAGCAAATGTCTAGTCAAAGTCGATCCCCTCTTCTTATATGTAACCTTGTGCTATAAGTCCGGCTTTGTTCTTTATAATCACTCAGTTTTTGTCCAGCTTGTTTTTGAATATCCACTTAGTGCCAATCACGTTCTGTCCCTTTGGCTTGGGCACTAGCTCCCAGACTTTTCATCGCTCAAACTGGTTGAGCTCCTCTTGCATTGTCATGATCCAAGAGGCATCTTTGTTCACTTCCTCGAACTCCTTCGGTTCAACCTGAGATAGAAAGCTTAGATGCAAAATTTCATTAGCTGTACCTCTTTGGGTTCTCACACCGTCGCCTGGCTCTCCAATGATTTGATCAGCTAGATGATCTCCTAGGTGTCGGAACCCTAGATTCATTTCCCTCCCTATAGCAGGCTCTGCAACATTTTGTGTCGCCTCTATAGGTTGAGGCAATTATTCCTCTAGTGGTTCCTCATCCACTAGGCTTGGATCGATGATCTTGACTGAGTTTTGAGCTTCTTCCTTGACAGTTTCATCCAAGCTTAGATCCTTGAACCTGGTACCTGCATTTGCACCAATAATACTAGATGAGATGCTATAGAGCATGCTAGTATCATCAAATACAACATTTATTGACACTTCTATCACCAGAGTTTTCTTATTGAAAATCCTATATGCCTTATTATGGCTACTATATCCTACGAAAATACCTTCAAAACACTTTTCACTAAACATTGCGTGGTAATACTTCCCATTATTAAGTATGATGCATTTACTTCCAAGGATCCGAAATGAGGACACAGTCGGTTTTCTTTATTTCAATAGCTCATAGGGGGGGTCTTACGATAGCTTTTGTTGATCAGTGCTCTGTTTTGCACGTGACAAGCGGTGTTGACCGCTTCAACCCAGAAGTAGTTCAAATGTGAGACGCCATTCAACATTATTGTACAAGCTTCAATGAGGGTTCTATTCCTTCTCTATACAACTCCGTTTTGCTGTGGAGTTCACAGGGAGGAAAACTCATGAAAGATACCTTGAATTCCACAGAATTCTGTCATGGCACCAGACTCAAACTCTGTTCCGTGGTCACTTCTGATTTTGACCACTGAGCAACCAGTTCATTCTGAATTTACTGGACAAAATTTGTGAAAGACTCGAATGTGTCTTACTTGTGTTTCAGAAAGAACACCCAAGTAAAACGCGAGTAGTCATCAACAATTACTAACGTGTAGACCTTACCTTTTAACCTGTGAATTGGCATATGACTGAATAAGTCCATATGAAGCAAGTATAAGCTTCGTGATGAATCTTTTTCAGTAATACCCTTGAAGGTATCCCATGTCTGCTTACCCATTTTACAGGAGTGACATGGAATCTCTTTAAGACACTTAATGTTGGGGGCATCACGCACTAAGTTGTGAGAAAATAGCATATTTAAAGTTTTGAAATTAATATGTACTAATATCTTGTGTCATTGGTCACAAAGAGACGCACTATCTTTTGCAATCAAACATACTGGAGTAGAATTGTTTAAGCAAAGGAAACTTAAACAGAAAATATTTTTGCTCCGAGTACCTGTTAAAACTGTCTCCAGATTTGCAGACGACTTTATCAAACACTTGTCCTTGCAGAACTTAACGATGTAGCCTTTGTCACATAGTTGACTTTTCTTATGAGATTATGGTGTAATCCTTCAACATAAGCCACTTATGTGAAGGAGACTACGTCGTTGGGAATCATACCATAACCTTTTATTGTTCCCCTGTCTGAACCTACAAAGATGACTTTTGGTCCGTCTTTGGCTAGGGTGTAATCTCGTAAAAGGCTTCTTGTCCCGGTCATGTGCCGAGAGCAGCCATTATCCAAATACTAGATCGGAGTTCTATTGGCCTTTGGACATTCCTGCAAAAATAGATCATTTTACCTTAGGAACCCAAATGTATTTGGGTCCTTGGTTCCTGTTCAGCTTAACACCACTAGGAACATTAACTTTACGAGTGATCTGTCTCGCATAGCTAACCTGTGGGGTTACAAAGTTAGCGAGGTTATACCAACAATCTCTGCCAAAGTGACATACTTTGTCGCAGCACAAACAATCAAATCTGTTTTACCTCCTTTTGTACTCCTGCTTTACCTTTTAGATCTGAGGTCTAGCAGGGGCAGCATTCTTTGAGGTGGAAGCCTCCTGGTTGCAGCATACAAAGGAGCTCCCCATCTCTTTATCCTTTGGCACGTCAGGTTTTGGCTTTTGGCGCCTTCTTATTGTTATGTTCATGAACATATGGACCATAACTCTTCATCTGAATCTCTTCATAAGGTGCTTTGAACACGTTGGCACCAAAGTTACGGGGATGGGTCCATCCATGGTATCTATTCTTAGGCTCTACATGAGTAGGCTTAGCATGATGACCATAGGATGACTCAATGAAAGACTTGGTTTAAAGATCCTAAACACCTAGAGGGGGGTTAATAGGTTCTAATTAAATTTAACAACTTAGGCAATTAACAAAGTTATACACAACACAATTATCACAGTACAAAGAATAACAATCACAAAAAATTTACAGCACAGACACAATGGTTTATAGTGGTTTCCCTATTTGTGGGTACGTCCACTCTCCCCCTTCACCTATCCAGTAGAGAGTTGGATTTGGCCAAACTTCCTTCCACTATCTCAGATCTACAGATCTTACAAATCAGAACCCAACTGGTTCCTACAACACAGACTTCTTCAAGTCCTACACCTCAGATTCTTCCCAAGAATCCTACCTTAGGCAACAACCCTACCTCAGCCTTTATCACCAGGCCTACAACTCAGAATTCTTCAAGTCCTACACCTCAGATTTTTCCAAAGAATCCTACCTCAGGAAACAGCCCTACCTCAGCCTTTATCACAAGGCCTACAACTCATACTTCTTCAAGTCTTACCTCAGGCTCTCAGCCCTACCTAAACCTTAATAAATTTAGGCTTACAACTCAGATCTATATAAGATCTTACAAGAAAATTAATTGTTTAAAACAATAAAATCTTCACCCTGATAGAAAGAGAATAGGGTGAAAGCTTCTTGATCAGTTCTTGATTTGAACTGATTACTTTAGATCCAACCTTTCTTAGCTTCTTCAAAGCTTCTTGAATTTGTACCAAGTAAGGTTGATCTTCAATTGGAGTTGGAGTTGATCTTCAATCTAGCTTCCTTCTTGAATTCAGAATCTAATCTGAATTTTTCTTGCAGACTCTTCAGGATCTGCCTTCTTCTGGGTTTGTCTCTTGTTCCCCCTCTCTTGTTCATTTACCTCTGATTGTGATAGAATAGGTCTATATATAGAATCCATCCAAGGTTACCGGCTAATTCGGTTTATAACGACCTTCTGACAGCTCTGACAAATGTGTCAGCTTTGCTACTTATGACAGCTGTCAGGTCTTCCGTCTTGAAAACTGACTCCTCCTTGAACTTCTATCATAGCAGAGAACTGTCAGCATAACACTTCACATGGGTCGACACAAATAGACCATGTGTTGACATAAGTCTTGATGATGTCGACATAACTCCTAATATGTAGACACAGTCATTCTTTATCTTCTCGACACAGCTTCTGTTGGATGTGTCGACACAAGTCCTGTGTGTCGACACAACTGCTTCTGGTCTAGACATAGCTGGTGTTGACAGATTTCTTTGAGTGTGTGTTGACACAAGTCCTTTGTGTCGACACAAGCCTTCCAGTCTCAGTATAGCTGTTGTTGATAGATTTCTTTGAGTGTATGTCGACACAAGTCCTGTGTGTCGACACAACTACTTATGCTCTTCAACATAGCTGGTGTTGAGTGTGTGTCGACACAAGCCCTAGGTATCGATACAATTGCTACTGATAGAATTTCTGTGTGTCGACACAAGTCCTGTGTGTCGACACATGTCCTATGTGTCGACACAATCTTGCTTCTTGTGTCGACACATTTCTTTCACAAGTGTCGACACTTGTACTTATAAAATTATTCTGCATTTCTTTAACCTGCACATTGAAATTCAACATCCCATCAAATACACATTGATGTATATCATTGAGTTAAGTGAGGCTTCTCCAAATCTGGTACACAGTTTCCAGTGTACCAAACAATCTCCCCATATTTGCAGAAGTCATAACCCTTAGTCAATGATATACACCACTTATAATTAAACAAAGATTAAGATGTATAAAATCATTTCATAGGCAGGGTAACTTATAAACACGAATAAAATTTAATATCATCACAGAATATGATATAATTCATTAATCAGGAATAAGTGTTTGATTTACAAGATTGTTTAGAACAAAATTTACATAGTTCTAAGTCTAGTCTATCTATCCCTAAGATTGATCAGGCTCCTTGATAACTATTTCTTTGTCAGGTTGAATCTTAGCTTGTACTTTGGATTCTGTGTCATCAGCTGGCTTCTTCCCTTTCAGATCTTTCTTTTTGAGCTCTTATGCCTCAATCTTCTGTCTTTCAAAGTAATGATAAGGCATTGGTAAGTACTTGCTAGGCTCCACAGAGTTAGTAGGTAACTTCCCAGCTTTGATATCCCTTCTAAACTGATGTATGACATCTTGCCTTTTCTTATACTTGCACCATTATTGTTCAGAGTACCATTTGCCTCTATCATGCATATTATCCTTTACAGCTTTCCAAGCAGTAAGAATGATATTTCTGGAGGTTGGACTCCATTGCTCAAAATAAGGCTTTAATTCTGTCTGTTTTCTAAATCTTTTCTTAGAAAGTTGAGCCTCTTTCTGAGCATCCTTAGCAGCTTCAGACATTTCAAATTTTTCAATAATAACATTATGTGCCTCCTGTGGAGGGCTATACATTTTATGTACTTCCTGCTGTACTACTTCAAAATCTGATCGAGGATATATGACTTGTGCAACTTCCAGCTGAACCCCTTTCAATGTGAGCAGGTTGAATACCAGATTCAGCAGTGTTATCATCATCACAAAGGGGTGGATATGCAAGAGTAGCTCTGATGGTATTAGATACCCATTTAGCATGATCAAAGCTGGCTTTGACTAACACTCTCTCCCCCTTTATGACTTATCAGGCCACATGATCTATTAGATCATCTTTCTAAAACCTTACTTGATCAGCCAGATAATCTATTCCCTCTTTGTAGTAGAGTCTGAACTTCTCTAGTTGATCTGAAATAGTCTTTTGGGATGCCTGAAGTGTTGTTTGAACAGCAGCTAAATCTTCTTGTATTTGTCTGGATACTTCAGTTTTCAAATCAGTAGCAATACCTCCCAGTTTTGTGAGAATTTCATCATGTGAGTCCTAAAGATTTTCATTCGTTCTGAATTGATTTTCTAGAATATATCCTTATTTTTCTGCTTTGTCAGTTATTTGAGTTTTCATGTCTTGTTGTTGTGTGGCCAGATATACTACAACATTACCTCCCTTATGGAAGCAATCTATCATCTCTTTCTTATTCAAATTGACTTCAAATCTGATAGATTTAATATCTTGAGCTAGCTGGAACTGCACTTCTCTATGGGACTCATCCACATACTTTTCCAAAGCAAGTCTTTGCTCATCCAATTTCACTTACAGTTGCACCAATAGTGAACTGAAGTCAATTCCTGGAGCAGATGTTTGAGGGATAGTTTATAAGGCTTTCTTATAGCCTGTGCTCCATATCCTGAGAGCCACCAGCTTCCTTTTCTTAGCCTTGGAAGCTTCTTCATCAGAAGAAGAATTTGATGAACTTTGTATATCCACAGTTTCCTTAGTACTAGAGGCATGCAATGGCATCTCCCGCTCAGTCCTTTATAGCTCCCCCTCAGTCCTTGCATCTTGGGGGTCAGGGAATAACTCTTCAAAAGTTACCTCCTACTGCATTTGAACAGGAGGTATAATGTTCCCTTGTGAAATAATTGGTTCTCCCTTGACATTAAGATAATTATCCAGGGTTTTCTTTAAGCTGGAGGAGTGGAGGTGCTCATCTTGATCAGGATCTGGCATATGCACATCCTGTGCTTTTTTTCAGTGATGACTGTTGCTACATTATTGATTTCTGATACTATTTCCATAACAGTATCAGTTGTATTCTCACTTTCCAGTGTAACTTCAGCAATACCTCCTTGATGGTGATTTTCTATAGTTTTAAATATATTCCAAACTAATATCCCAAATAGGCAAGTGTACCTATCGAAATATAGTATAGAAATGTCGTATTCGACTCGGGGCCTGTTGAGTACTTGTACTCACAAGAAAAGCTATTATCTTATCGGACAGAAAAGTTGGTTTTTGTTTAAACACGGAAAAGGAAAAACTAAGCGTTAATCTAAGAAATAGAAATACGATTTTGAGGAAGCTAGCACTTGATTTCGAATTCCCTTGGGATAAACTAAACCTTCTTGTAAAATAAAGCAATGCGAGCTCTTATCTACTCACTCGACCGTGTAGGTTCCTAAAGTATAGTAGCGTCTCTCTCGAGCTCATGCTTCTAACTAACTTAGGTTGATCGATTAAGACATCTCGGCCAGTCGAAACCCCTAAGCTTGCTTTAGGCGGTGAACCCCTCTATTGGATTTGACTCCAATCCGGAAGATTTACGTCATCCTCTCTCGAGGAGTGCATTCAACTCCTTTTATCTTTGAGTGATCTCCTCGTATACGCAACCTCTCGGTCATTTAGGATACAGATCTTAAATCGAAGATCATATACGCGTAATATGAATTCGATGAAATAGAAATCAAAGATAAATCGTAGCGATGAAGATTATGAACAAGATATTCAAGAAAAAAGGAAAGTTTATTTTATTCCAAGCATCATCATAATCAAGTGCTAAATGAAAACTAGCTACTCATCATAATTAGAGAATTACAAGATAAGAAAAGGAGAAACATGATTAAAAGGAAAGGCAAAGTTGAATTAAAACTTACAAAGTGTAAAATTAGACTAAGAAATGAAAAGTACAGCAAAATAAAACAGCTAACTATAAGACTCCTACTCCTAAAATTCTCTTCGTGGACATCTGAAGCAGTCTGGAATTTATAGGAAAAATTTCTGTTTGGTCACGCCCTAGGTCACGCCCGTGACCTAGGGCGTGTCAGTCTCGGAACCGTCGTCTTGAAACCCCGGGAACGTTGGAGGAGAAACCGCCAAAATCTGTTAACTGACGGGTCACGCCCGTGACCTAGGGCGTGTCAAGGCTATTTCTGGAAAACAGCGGGAAGCTGAAACGGCGGGAAGTAATTCTGGCATTTCTGAAGTGGTCACGCCCTAGGTGACGCCCGTGACCAAGGGCGTGTCGGACTGGGTCAGCAAAACGGTCGAAACGGCGCAATCTGGGATTAATTTGGCAGTTTCTGGTAGGTCACGCCCTAGGTCACGCCCGTGACAGGGGGGCGTGTACCTCAAAAATGTTACATAATTGTCCCGAGAAGATTTCTGGAGAAAATTATTTTTTTGAACTAGACACGCCCATGTTCATGCCCTAGACACGCCCGTGACTCAGGGGTGTGTACTTTTGAAACTCTCCAGATTTGTAGAGGACGTCGTCCTCTTTCCGTTGACTAGTTGCACGTCCCGTAACTTTTCCTGGTTTGAAAGTTATGACCATTTGAAGTTCAGCTATCCGTGACCAAAAATGGTCATTTTCTCCATTTCAACTCCTGATCAGTCCAGCAAGCTCCAAATTGCTATTCGCAGCTCATATTGACCTGAAATATGAAAATTATACAATTAGAACCATAATTACTAAAATATAATTATAATCTTATTATTAATTAAATAAAAACTATATAAAAAGATCTATAATTAGTGACTTATCAAATACCCCCATACTTATCCGTTTGCTAGTCCCGAGCAAACAACTTCCTATAGGGAGTAGAAAAATTTTAAATGCTAGAAAAGAAAATTGAACCTAAGGAGTAAAATGCGAAGTCTTATGCCTATGCTTGTAGATATTTTTGTAGAAATACTTACTCAGCATACAAATTAGGTTTTTATTTTTCTTAAAATGCGTTTTCATTATTATTTTTACTTTTAAAAATGAAAATCCGGTAAATCCTAAAATTATCTTTAGGGAGAGTATAGCGTGCGTACTAAGATAACATTGCACAAACGAAGATTAAGATACCCTCCAAAGAAATCCATCAATGTCGATGGCCATAGGCTTGCCCTTTCACACTCTCGCCACGACACTAGTCTAACTCATAAGCGCAAATCAATAGGACTTAACTAGGTTGAAATGTAGGCTTAGGTTTTTGGTGAGGATGGTCAAAGATAAAAAATGGTGGCTAGGCACACCAAAACCTAGAGAGAGCTTGCACAAAAATAAATTGTCATGGCTTTAAAGAACGTAGCCAATTCATAAATTCCTTTGTTTCTTTTCTTATTTTTTAACTCTCTCATCATATTGATTTTTTTTTTCAACCTCTTCATTTTTTTTAATGATAATTTTTTTCTTTATTTTGAAGAGGAGAGAAAATAAATCAACTCTTTTCTAATTTTTAATTAACCACCGAAATAAAGTGGCTCCTAATCACTCCCAAAATATTTCTACATTTGTTCTTTCAAGCTCGGGTTTAGGTGTGTAATTAGGATGCTTTTTAGGCTTTGGTAAAGTTCTTGGTGGAGCTAAAACAAAGGAATAGGGAAATAGGCTCAAAATGGCTTAACAAAGATAAAAATTTTAGGTACGGGTACAAAAGCTCAAACTGGCCAAATAAAAAGCCTAAATCATATTTATGCTAATGAGTTTAACCTATGCAAAGTCTTGAGAATAGTTAGAGGGCAAGTTCTAGACATCGAGAAAGAATATCTCTTTCTTGGTCCGTGAAATATCTCTCTAGTAAACTTCTACTTACTCACCTAAAGTATTTTTAGATTTTACCGGTTTTCATAATTAAAGTAAAATAAAACATTTTCACGCATTTAGAAAAATGAAAATCTAAATATATGTTAAATATTTAAATCTACATAAAATTCTACTTACACGTGCACTTAACTAGAAACACAGCATGGCCAACAGTTTTACTCCAAAATTCAAAATTCAATTAAAGCATAAAAAAATTTCTAAACACTATGTAAAAGATGAATACTTGTGATTTTGCATGGGAATAAATATAGAAATAAAAGACTTCTCTAATTAAGATTTAAACTTAAATTATTTTTTTTTGATTTTCTAAATTTTTTCCGTTTTTTTTTAATAATAAAAAGAAAACAAAATTTTTCTAATTTATTTTTACTTTATATATATATATATTTTTTTTATTTTTAAATAAAAATAAAAACTAAGAATCCACCCCCATACTTAAAAATAAGCATTGTCCCCAATGTTTATAAGTCAAGTACAAAGAGGGGAAAGAAAAATAAATTGAAAAATTTTTAGAAGAAAAGTAAAGAAATGCATAAAAATTAAAGATAAGTAAGGGGTGTCTCCCAAGAGCACTTTTCTTTTTCCCATCTTTAAGCTAGACGGTATTAGTTAGGAAAAAGGGAAATAAAAATTGAAATGTAAGGGCAACTCCCTTAATTCCCGCTTGGGTAAGTATGCCGAAGACGCTCGCCAAGCTACTCCTCCGCTTGCTTCTTGATTTTTCTTCTTGAAATGGTGGTCTTGAGGATGTAAATTCAAATCACCTATACATACCTGAGGTGATGTGAATTTTTGTAGATGAGCGGCAAAGGGATCGTTGATGACATTGGATTGCAACGGCTCATCGTCTATATGCAAATCATTAGAGTAAGAAAAATCAACAATAAACGTGTTAGAAACAATTTCAAAGGGAGGAGGGTCGTGTGAAAGAAATTGATCAAGCTCCGATTGTTTATTTTCTAAAATTAAATTTTCTTCTGTAGTTTGAGTTAAAATTAAATCATCGGACGCATCAGGTTCATAAATTTTCGCTCCTAAATAATCATAAATTGTGTCTGCAAATTCATAAATAGGAGAACAATTGGTAGTAGTAGGAGGAGAAATATATTCTTCTTCTACTCACCCCAGCGCGTCCATACACTTAAAAAATTCTTGAAATAAAAGTTTTTCTTCTTCTTCGATATAAGAAACTAAAGGAGAACATGAAGAGTCATGTTCCACATTAGCAATATTATCCGAAGAAGGAGAAAAATCGCTAAAATTAATAGAAGTCTCATCCAAATTTTGGGGAGAAGAATCACATGAAATTTGAGAAAAATCCCCAAAATTAGGAAAGAAAGCTTGCGGTGCTGAAAAAGAAGAACAAGAAGTCGGATCTAAATAAAAATCCTCATTACTCGGGAGTCTTTCCGGGTGATCATGCCGGAAAGCAACATCCGAGGAAGAAGAAAAACTATTAAAATTAGAAAAATTGTTCTCATTGAAGCTTGAAAAAGTATTTTCATGAAAATTATTTTTACCAAAATTTGAAGAATTAATTTCATTAAAATTAGAAAAATTATTGGAAAAATTATTTTCATGAAAATTCGATAAAGGGTTCTCATTAAAGTAGGAATAATTATTTTCATAATTATTGTGAAAATTATAAGAATAATTTTGATGATAAAAATAATAACATTCCTCACTTCGATGAGGGGCACCGCAAAAATTACATAAAACTTGGCGCTGTCTTGCGGCTTGCAAAAGATTAATTTTATGTTGGAGCTCGGCAATTTGAGCAGCCAATTGTGATAACATATTTTTTTATTTTAAGAAGAAAAGAAAACAACCGGTACTTAATAGAATGGAATGAGAAATAAAATAAAAAAAAATGAATAGGGGTCAAGAAAGAGAATGATAAAATAAAAGTTTTACAATTAAAAATTTATAAAATAAAATTTCCCGGACTTCCCAAGGGCTACCCAATGACGGGTTCGCAAGGTGCTAGGCGGTATTGCGGGATGAAAACCCGGCACGGCCCTTTCGCAAGATACTTTAATTATAAAAAATTTAAGTTAAAACTTTTAAAGAAAACAAACAAAATAAAAAAAAATTGATAAGATTAATAGATTCTTGCTTTCAAAATATCGACAAAGAAATCCTCGGCAATGGCGCCAAAAACTTGATGGTGATTTTCTATAGTTTTAAATATATTCCAAACTAATATCCCAAATAGGCAAGTGTACCTATCGAAATATAGTATAGAAATATCGTATTCGACTCGGGGCCTGTTGAGTACTTGTACTCACAAGAAAAGCTATTATCTTATCGGACAGAAAAGTTGGTTTTTGTTTAAACACGAAAAAGGAAAAACTAAGCGTTAATCTAAGAAATAGAAATACGATTTTGAGGAAGCTAGCACTTGATTTCGAATTCCCTTGGGATAAACTAAACCTTCTTGTAAAATAAAGCAATGCGAGCTCTTATCTACTCACTCGACCGTGGAGGTTCCTAAAGTATAGTAGCGTCTCTCTCGAGCTCATGCTTCTAACTAACCTTAGGTTGATCGATTAAGACCTCTCGGCCAGTCGAAAACCCTAAGCTTGCTTTAGGCGGTGAACCCCTCTATTGGATTTGACTCCAATCCGGAAGATTTACGTCATCCTCTCTCGAGGAGTGCATTCAACTCCTTTTATCTTTGAGTGATCTCCTCGTATCCGCAATCTCTCGGTCATTTAGGATACGGATCTTAAATCGAAGATCATATACGCGTAATATGAATTCGATGAAATAGAAATCAAAGATAAATCGTAGCGATGAAGATTATGAACAAGATATTCAAGAAAAAAGAAAAGTTTATTTTATTCCAAGCATCATCATAATCAAGTGCTAAATGAAAACTAGTTACTCATCATAATTAGAGAATTACAAGATAAGAAAAGGAGAAACATGATTAAAAGGAAAGGTAAAGTTGAATTAAAACTTACAAAGTGTAAAATTAGACTAAGAAATGAAAAGTACAGCAAAATAAAACAGCTAACTATAAGACTCCTACTCCTAAAATTCTCTTCCTGGACATCTGAAGCAGTCTGGAATTTATAGGAAAAATTTCTATTCGGTCACGCCCTAGGTCACGCCCGTGACCTAGGGCGTGTCAGTCTCGGAACCGTCGTCTTGAAACCCCGGGAACGTTGGAGGAGAAACCGCCAAAATCTGTTAACTGACGGGTCACGCCCCTAGGTCACGCCCGTGACCTAGGGCGTGTCAAGGCTATTTCTGGAAAACGGCGGGAAGCTGAAACGGCGGGAAGTAATTCTGGCGTTTCTGAAGTGGTCACGCCCTAGGTGACGCCCGTGACCAAGGGCGTGTCGGACTGGGTCAGCAAAACGGTTGGAAACGGCGCAATCTGGGATTAATTTGGCAGTTTCTGGTAGGTCACGCCCGAGGTCACGCCCGTGACAGGGGGGGCGTGTACCTCAGAAATGTTACAGAATTGTCCCGGGAAGATTTCTGGAGAAAATTATTTTTTTTGAACTAGACACGCCCGTGTTCACGCCCTAGACACGCCTATGACTCAGGGGCGTGTACTTTTGAAACTCTCCAGATTTGTAGAGGACGTTGTCCTCTTTCCGTTGACTGGTTGCACGTCCCGTAACTCTTCCTGGTTTGAAAGTTATGACCATTTGAAGTTCAGTTATCCGTGACCAAAAATGGTCATTTTCTCCATTTCAACTCCTGATCAGTCCAGCAAGCTCCAAATTGCTATTCGCAGCTCATATTGACCTGAAATATGAAATTTATACAATTAGAACCATAATTACTAAAATATAATTATAATCTTATTATTAATTAAATAAAAACTATATAAAAAGATCTATAATTAGTGACTTATCACTCCCCCTTGGGCTGGCTGCTGTGATTTTTCAGGTTCTTGAATAATTGTAATCTCAGTGTTGTCTCCCCCTGGGTGGAGACCATCTGGTTTTCTGGTAATTGAATGCTCTCCCTTTGGGCTTGAGCCTCTTTATCTGGTTGTAGTGTAGGTGATTTTATTGGTTGTTCTTCATCTGAGCTGAAGACAACCTGCTCTTCAGAATCACTGGAAGATTTTGCTTCCTGGGTGGTAGTTTTCTTTTTCTTATCTTTCTTCACTGGTTTCTGTGGAGTAGAAACCACTTTGTTCAAAACTCTATCCCATCTGGATAGTATTCTCAAATCCATTCTTCTCATGTGATTTATCTTGGTTCCTAAAGTTTGATTCAACACTTCTGGGATGGTGGAAGCCAGATACAAGCTCAATATCCTGCCCAGATTAGGCTTCTTGGCACTTTCTTTGATCTTGTAAAAAATTTTAGTGGACAAGTATGTTTTCACTTTGAAGATAACTCTAGTTATGAATTTGAACATGTAGGCAGATATCCTATCATGTCCTCCTATTTTGCAGAGAATAACTTTGCCCATTATCTTGGATAGAAACTTACCCTAGGAATTCATTCCCTTCCTGGTTAGTGAAGATCCAATCTTGGTATTGGGATCCAGCCCACACCATTCGAGTGTATCACTTGTCATGAAGGATGCGATATCATCTTCTTCCGTAATCTTGGGTGGCTGAAGAGACTTTCGTATACTCTTTGGTGAGAGTTTTACTCGAGTACCATTAACAAGGGACTTTATCTTCTTTCCTTGAGAATCCATTATTGCGAAAGAGTAAAATTCAAGAACTTCTTTCTTCCATATCCTTGAAGGTGCAAAGACTAAGTATTCCAATCCATTTTCTATGATTAGGGTAATCACGCCCTTGATTTCTGGCGAGGCAGTCTCAAACGCCTTGCATACCAGTTCATATCCTTCATTGATCTTGTCTTCTTGTTGAGGCACTATTGGTGAAAGAGAGAGAAGAGAGTCGATGGGAGATTTTCTTATCGACACAAAGTCTAGATTCGAGAGTTCTAAAAGCACAGTCGGCCAGATTTTGTCTTCTCCTATTTATAGTATACTTGTAAAAGGAAGGTCAAAAGACGTGCCTAACTAGGGATTTACTTGTCGATAAAATTTTACATGAGTCGACATAGATGACCTAGGTCTTGACAAAACTTTGTTGAAGTCGACATGTCTATGTGTCGACATACTTTTGCCTGTGTAGACATTGATACCTTAAGTCTTGAAAGAGTATTGAGGGTGTTGATATGTCTATGTGTTGACAATGATTTTTTTTTATCGACACAAAAATCAACTAGTACATGGTCTCGACAGAGTGGTGTCGACACAATTTGCTGATAGTGTCGACATAATTTGCGTGTGTCGACACTAACTTTCTAACTTAGCCAAATTTCTTGAGAAATTTTGTGCTGACCTACCATCTAATTCTAGGTACAACATACCTAATTCAATTTTAAAATAATTGAATTTACTTTCATCCAGAGGTTTTGTAAATATATCAGCAATTTGATTATTAGTGTTGACAAATTCTAGACATATATCTTCTTTTTCAACATGTTCTCTGATGAAGTGAAACTTGATTTCTATATGCTTAGTTCTGCTATGTGAAACTGGATTTCTAGGAATAGATATATCACTAGTAGAATCACAATATAATGGAATTCTACTTACCTTGATGTCATAGTCTTCAAGTTGATGTTGTATCCACAACAACTGAGCACAGCAACTGCCTGCAGCTATATACTCTGATTCAGCAATGGAAATAGCAACACTTATTTGCTTTTTGCTGCTCCATGACACCAACCTTCCACCTAGGAACTGACATGTTCCGATGGTGCTTTTCCTATCTTCTTTGCAGCCTGCAAAGTCTGCATCTGAGAAATCTATTTGTAAGAAATCTCTATTCTTAGGGTACCAAAGACCTAGATTTGGTGTGCCCTTAAGATATCTCAAAATTCTCTTGACTGTAGTATAATGAGATTCCTTCTGGCAGGCTTGGTACTTAGCATAGACACATGTGGCATACATAATTTCAGGTATACTGGCAGTCAAGTAAAGTAGGGAGCCAATTATCCCTCTATACAAAGACTCATCTACAAGTTTTCATGCCTCATCTTTGCCTATAGGCATACTTGTCCCCATTGAAGTTTTCATGCTGGAGGTTGACTCCATGTCATATTTCTTAATTAACTCCTTGGTGAACTTAGACTGAGAAATGGACAATCCATCATCAGTTTGTCTAACTTGGAGTCCCAAAAATAATTTCAGCTCACCCATGTTGCTCATCTCAAACTTCCCTTGCATAAGTTTGGCAAACTTACTACAAATGTTGTTTTCAGTAGAACCAAAGATAATGTCATCAACATATATCTGGACTAGGATGATCTTACCTTTTTATTCCCTAAAGAATAGAGTCTTGCCAATTTTCTCTCTTGAGAATTTATTCTCAATAAGGAAGACAAACAAAGTTTCATACCAAGCCCTAGGGGCTTGTTTCAATCCATATAGAGCTTTCTTCAGCCTATATACATAGTTGGGATAAAGAGAATCTACAAAACCTGAAGGTTGATCAACATAAACTTCCTCTTTTAAGTCATTATTCAGAAATGCTGACTTCACATCCATTTGAAATACTTTGAACCCTTGATAGGCTGCATGAGCTAAGAACAGTCTTATAGCTTCCAGCCTTGCCACTGGGGCAAATGTCTGATCAAAGTCTATCCCTTCTTCATGTATATAGCCCTTTTTTACCAGTCTAGCTTTGTTCTTGATTATAGTGTCATTTTCATCTAACTTGTTCCTGTAGATCCACTTAGTTCCTATGACATTTTGGTTCTTTGGTTTAGGAACCAACTCCAAGACTTTACATCTTCTTAATTGATTCAACTATTTCTGCATGGCATCAATCCAATTTGTGTCTTGTATAGCCTCTTCAAACTTTTTAGGTTCCATCTGGGATAGGAAGCTTGAACATAGAACTGTGTTCATGCTCTTGCTTCTTGTAAAGACTCCATATCTTGCATCACCAATGATTTGGTGTACTGGATGATCCTTCAAATGTCTGCTTGCTAGAGGAAATATATCCACCTCTTAGTCTTCTTCATTGTCTTCATCTAGATGTACTTCATTGTCTTCATCTCAATCCAGTGAGACTTGTACTCCCCTAGACAGCATCCATCATTTTCTTCTTCCTGTCTTGCAGGTTGGTCTTCACTAATTGTTTGCTTGTCCATATTTTCCTTCAAACCTGTAGGACTAATAGAAGTGCTAGACAGCTCACAGTTAATTAGCTTAAACTCATCAAAGACTATATGGACAGATTCTTCTACCACTTGTGTAGTCAAGTTGTAGATCCTGTAAGCTCTACTGTTATTAATGTACCCAACAAATATCCCTTCTAGTGATTTGGCAGCAAACTTAGTTTGATAGTTCTTGCCATTATTTAGAACATAACACTTGCTACCAAAGATTCTAAAGTAGGATATGTTTGGTTTTTTGCCTTTCATAATCTCATAGGGTGTCTTCTTGTATCTTTTATTGATGGATGCTCTATTGAGAACATGACATGAAGTATTTACTGCCTCAGCCCAAAAATATTGTGGGAGAGAAGTGTCACTTAATAATGTTCTACTTGCCTCAATAAGAGTCCTATTCTTTCTTTCAGCAACCCCATTTTTCTGGGGAGTTCTAGGTGATGAGAACTCCTGATGAATCCCAAGTTCTTCACAGAACTTTATCATGCATTTAGAGTGAAATTCAGTCTCATAGTCACTTCTGATTTTGACCACTGAGTTGTTAAGTTCATTCTGAATTTGCCTAACAAAATTCTTGAAGACAGTTGGGGTTTCAGATTTCTGCCTCAAGAAGAAAACCCATGTAAATCTAGAATAGTCATCCACAATTACAAATGTGTAAGCTTTCCTACCTAGACTATGAACTGGTATAGGACAAAATAGATCCATATGTAGAAGATATAGACAACTTATAGAATCTTTGGTATCATGTCCATGGAAAGAGGTACTGGTCTGTTCGCCCTTTTGGCAAGCTGAACATACACCCTCTTTAATGCACTTGACCTGAGGACCATTCCTCAATAAGTCCATACTAAAGAGTTTGCCTATTGACTTGTAGTTCAGGTGAGCTAGCCTCTTATGCCATTGGACACAATGAGATGCTTTCTCATCTGCAACTAGACAAATAGGAGAGATCTTATTCTCACAATCAAAGTTAAGAGAGTAAGACATTTCCTTTCGTAGTGCTTGTCAGAATGATCTCTTGATCACTTGACCTTCTTATTTGGCACACACTCATGAGGAAAGAAGTGTCATAACCAAGATCACTTAGTTGGCTTATGCTAATTAGGTTATGTTTTAGACCTTTCACATAAGCCACTTGGGTTATAGTATAGAGTTATTGGAAATGTTACCAAACCCATTGATGACTCCCTTTTCAGATCCACCAAAGATCACTTTGGGTTCATTTTATATGGGAGAGTAATCCTTTAGCATCCTTCTTGTTCCAGTCATGTGTCTGGAACATCCACTTTCTGAGTACCATATAGGGGTATGACCACTTGGACTCACCTACATCAAATAAAATTACCTATCCTTAAAACCCCAATTGTTATTGGGTCCTAGGTCCAGGTCAGCTTGATATTTGTCATGCTTACATGTAGCCTTTCTGACAGGTAAGTTGGCCTTATGTTGAATACTAGCATTGATACAACAATCAATGGTGAAGTGGCCCACCTTGCAACAACACCAGAACTCAAATCTGTTGTACCTTTTCTTAAGTACAGGCTTAACAATATTGTTGTCAGCAGTCCTTTTCAGTGTAAGTGTTGGAGCAGCAAACACTAAGGATTCCTTAAGAACCTGATGGGTTTGCTCGTGGGGTGCCCTATTAACATTTGCACCCTTGTCATTCAGATCACCATACTTACAGTGACCATGAGTGATGTCATAATCATACCTGTTAGTAGGTTGCATCACTTTTCTAAAAGAAATAGGGGGCTTCAAAGCTAGTGGCTAAACTGGGGCTTTGCCTTTTCTTTGAGAATTGGATGCCCTTGTTCTTCCCTTAAAGCCTAATCCTGTCTTACCCTTTTGGGAGATGAAATTATCAATTATGGGTAAGACTAACTTTGGCTTAGAGAATTTAGCCACAAGATCCTTTTCTTTCTAAATTCTTACTTCCAAATTCTTGATGTGATTATTTTTGAAAGTGATTGTATCCATCTGAATAACAGTTTTGTTTTTCAGTTTAGCAACCTCTTTCAATTTTAAATCCAACATCTTTGCTAAATCTGATGCAGCCAGTTTGAGAGATTCAATTTCCTCAGCCTGCTTCTTGAAAAGGAATTTGCTTCTCTTAAGAGCTTGCAACAGACCACCATAATCATCAATTAATTGATGAACATCCCCTTCAGACTCAGAACCATCCACATCTCTTGATGCAGATGCTTCTAATTCAGATCTAGTATAATAATCAGAAACTAAGAATGGATTGTATACCTTACTAGTACAAGGCTGATCCTGGCACTGATCTTCCTCAGATAGAGCCATCATCCCTCTATAATAGTGATCTTCACTTCCATTTATGGAATCCAACATTTGCAAGAATTCTGTTTCCACAGAATCCTCTTATGTAGTGAACAATCCTATATAGGCTTCTGCTTTATCCTCTTCTCCTGATTCTGATGATGAAGAGTCAGTCCAACTCTTCTGCTTTTGGGCAATAAGGGACCTCTCCTTCTTTCCCCTATTTTGATGCTTTTCTTGTCCTTAGACTCCTTTCTCTTGTCCGGACAATCAGCTATGACATGTCCATACCTATTGTAGCAATAGCAAACAATTTTAGAAGTAGTTTGTTTACTAGGATTAAAGCCATACCTATCATCCTTGGAAGGTTTCTTCTTCTTATAATAGTCATCTTTGGAGAAGGATGTAGATGACTTTGTTCTCCATTTCTTCTTTTCATGAACCTCTGAAACTGCCTTGCAAAAGAAGCAAAATCATCATCAGAGTTGTGACTGTCTGAAGTGTTGATTTCAGGATCTTCTGATTCAGCCTCAACAATTCTCCTGGGTGGAGAAGGAGACTTTCTCCTACCCTTTCTTGTAGCTTTAGCCTTGAAGGCTACTGTCTTTTCTTTATATTCAGACCTATTGCTTTTCTCCTCCTCCTTTCTGGTAGTAAGCTGCATCTCATAAGATAACAGTTTTCCAAACAAGGTTGGTGGAGGTGTATCAGCAAGCCTGGCCACCTCTCTGATGGCACATATTTTGTAACGCCCCTAGCCGATCCAACGTGACGATGTCACGGCTCCGCTCTAGGCGACGCTACCGGGCTGCAGCCCAAGCACCCCAACCCCTCTCCCTCCACAGGCGGGTTGTTGGTGGCTACAGCCTCCCTTTGATGAGCGAACTCGACAGTTAAGTTGGGTCGTACGGGGACTTCCCAGGAGGTCACCCATCCCAGTACTACTCTCGCCCAAGCACGCTTAACTATGGAGTTCTTTCAACCTTCATCACCAATTGATCTGCAGCTCAATTGGTGATGAAGGTTGAAAGAACTCCATAGTTAAGCGTGCTTGGGCGAGAGTAGTACTGGGATGGGTGACCTCCTGGGAAGTCCCCGTACGGCCCAACTTAACTGTCGAGTTCGCTCATCAAAGGGAGGTTGTGGCCACCAACAATCCGCCTGTGGAGGGAGAGGGGTTGGGGTGCTTGGGCTGCAGCCCGGTAGCGTCGCCTAGAGCGGAGCCGTGACATCGTCACGTTGGATCGGCTAGGGGCGTTACAATAAAAAGTGCACCCATTGTAACGCCCCTAGCCGATCCAACGTGACGATGTCACGGCTCCGCTCTAGGCGACGCTACCGGGCTGCAGCCCAAGCACCCCAACCCCTCTCCCTCCACAGGCGGGTTGTTGGTGGCCACAGCCTCCCTTTGATGAGCGAACTCGACAGTTAAGTTGGGCCGTACGGGGACTTCCCAGGAGGTCACCCATCCCAGTACTACTCTCGCCCAAGCACGCTTAACTATGGAGTTCTTTCAACCTTCATCACCATTGTAACACCCCAAAAATCATAACAGGTCGATTTGAGATGCAGGTTGTTTGACACGGCCTGGGACACGGGCGTGTTGGGAGTACACGGCCTGGGACATGGGCGTGTCCCAAGGCGTGTCACTCAAGAAAATGCCGGATTGAGTCAGAAGATTACACGGCCCGGAACCAAGCCTTGAACACGGCCGTGTCAGATTTGACACAGGCGTGTCCGATGCCGTGTGCCTACCCGTGTACTGCTTGTTGGTTTTGGAGCTCGATGAGGCAGGGGTGACATGGGCGTGTCACATGACTGACACGGGCGTGTCAGGTTCGACACGGGCGTGTCGATGCCCGTGTTCTGGTAAAGATCAGTCGGTACGAGTACCGCGTGTGCCGCTTAATGGTACACGGCCTGTGACACGGGCGTGTCACAGGCCGTGTCAGCCAAAAAAGTGGAATTTTGGGAAAATCGTGGCCGTTCATTTTCTCTCTTTGGATCCAAAGGCTCAGGTGATTCCTTGCTAGCTTAAGTCACCAGAGGCTGATGAAGAGTTCATTCTTCACTTGGTTAAGTGAAGAGAGAAAGAGAGAGGAGGAAGAAGAAGGAGGAGGAGATCAAGCCACCGGCGGAGCTCCCGTGGTCCGATTCGAGATCCGAGGCCAGCGCTGTGAAGGCAAAGCTGCTGCGGTGCTTTCTCACCGGCTAGTTTTCGATGGCTCCCAAGAGATCGTCAAGGGTAATGATCTCCCTTCTTGGACATGTGAAGTCCTTCTTTTCTGCATTGCATAGGGAAAACCCTTCCCCGCGAGTGTGCGGTGGGTTGTGGTGTCCCTTGGGGGTAGATATGTGAAGTTCCCCTTGTTAGAGTCCGGAATTGGAGTACGGATCTAGGCATGCTGTGTGAAGCCCATCTGGACATGCTGGTCTGGATTGGTGATGCTTGTTTGCATATCGGAGAAGACTCTGTGGTTATGGCTTGTTTGCCTTGTGCCTACCTGTTGCTTGGTGCAGCAGGAAGTACTGGATGAAGTCCAGGAAATGAAGAGGGTTGGATGCAACTCTTGTGGTCGTGCGTTGCCACTTTATGTGCGGTTGAGCCGTTGGGCTGCAACTCGATGAAAAGGCAGATTGCCGAACAGGAAAGGTGAAACCGACCCGCGCCTATAAATTGCCATGGATACTTCCGTATTCGAGGTGGCACGGCGACTTGAGCAACGGGGGGTGGCTGATCCGTACCTGCGTTATGTCCGTCCGACTTGGAAGCCTAGTTATAGGTTGAGTTGGAGCGCATAATGAGAGTCTTAGGCCCGCGCGCCAAAAATACTAGAATGCTCAATACCGTATAAACGGTGGTGTTGACCCTGGTTTTCCGGTGCACCAAGAATGTGCCCTGAGTGCACGGACTGTCGGGCCGTGTGCCCGATGGTTGTGATGGCTTGAATGTGCCTGCGCGCACATAGTTGCTATTGTTGATACCATGCTATGCAGGGAAAGAATGCTACTGCCCCGAGAAAGGGGTAGGATTGTTATAATTGGGTCAGCTGAATGCTGATAGTTGCCGTGTTTGCCACCGTTTGGTGGATTGTCCCTATGCAGGTGCTGGAGAGCCAAGTGGTAAATGAAGGGCTGAAGCCCTACTGCTGTTGCTGCTGCTGCTGCGGCTAGCCCTTGAAGGCTGCGCGAATGGTTTTGTTTGTTTTGCGTTCACTCATGGATGGCCGGCCTGCGCGCCGATGTTTGTAATCCATGATGTGTGGAAAGAGGAACTGTAAGGCCTTAAGGCCAACCCTTTACCTTTGTTGTACATTCCGTGGCTGTATATATAACTGTAGTTTATATATTGGACATTCCTGGTTATAGTTCAATTTACAACTTAAAGCTTCCGCTAGCATGCTCTGAGTTAGGATACGTGTATGGTTTGGTATTATCCTGTGACCTCACCGTCTGTTTGTGGCATATAGTGTGGGGCCCCGGTCGGACCTTCTACTATACGTCATGTAACGGATGGGGTCGTTACATTTTGGTATCAGCTTCGTTCGGTCTTCCTCTTTCGAATTCGTGGTCGAATTCTTTTGTGGGGGTGGCGAGCGCGTGTTTGTGCGCCCTGCTGTAACACTAATGAACTCTGGAATGTCCACTAAGGAATGTACAAAATCTTGTTTGAGGAATCTGCGCGTTCCTTTTCTGTTGTTTTGCTTGCATGCGATCGCTAATGTGTGTCTTGTCCACCTATAGGTGACGCGTAGTGGTGCTGGGCAGTCTGAGCCCCAGCGCTCTGATGAGAGTGCGGCACCAGCTGAGGTGCCAACACCTCCTCCATCTGCGGAAACTGTTTGCTTAGTTGCTGAGGCTCTATTTGCCATGATTCAGCCGACCGGGCAAGCGCAGCCGGCAGTAGAACCAGTTCGTGTTATTGTAAGACCCGAGCCGGTTGAGGCTGTAGATCCACGAGCAGCTAACCGACAGTTGAAGCAATTCATGAGCTTTAGTCCACCTACGTTTACGGGACTGGGATCCCCAAAGCAGGCAGAGGATTGGTTATCGCGTGTCAAGCGGATAATGACAGCGATCAGGGCAGAGGAAACTCTAAAGGTCACCTTGGCCACCTTCATGCTTGAAGGAGAGGCGCGGTTGTGGTGGGACGAGGTTGAGGTACACCATTTAGCGGGCAGGCAATTAACGCAATTATCGATTGAGGAGTTCTCTAGAATATTTCTGGTGAAGCATGTCCCAGCGGCGCAACGCATTGCCATGGAAAATGAGTTCCAACGGTTAAAGCAAGGAGAAGATAGCGTGGATACCTATCTGCATGAGTTTACCAGGTTGGGGCGGTATACGGGAACAATCTTCGCGGATGACCAAAGGAAAACGAATAGGTTCTATGAAGGATTGCGGGATGAGTTGAGGTTCCTGATTTCGAGTTCAGTGAACCAAGGGTTTCAGGCATTGGTTGATACTGCATGTGCGTTGGAGAAGGACATGCGACTGGTGCAAGGCAATAAGGGCTTGGTTGTGTCAAAGCCCGAGGTTCAAGCACCTCGCCCTAGCAAATCGTTCTACCAGAAGAAAGGGGGCAAGAGGTCCTAGCCGTCTGGGCAAGTGACTACGACCGTTGTGTCGGGGGAGACATCAAGGCCGGAGTCTCGTACATGCTTTAACTGTGGCCGGGTGGGGCATATAGCCCGTGACTGTCGGGTTGTTCAGCCCAAAGGGGAAAAGAAGATGGGTGCGTCTTTTGCTGAGAAGGGAAAAGCGGTGGTTGATTCCTCTGCGTCCCAGGCACAGCCCCGAATTTATCACCTTGGCCAGCAGGAGGCGATTAGGCAAAGTGACGTCATTACAGGTACGAGTTAATATAGCTTACTTGCTTAAGTGCTAATGTATAGCTTGTGTATGATGTATGTGTGCTGCAGGCTTTGTCCTGATTCGGAATAATCTGGCGAGAGCTCTGTTTGATACGGGTGCTTCACATTCTTTTCTGTCTGAGGACTTCGTATCTCGAATTGGGGTGCCGAGTCATGTGACGGTTGATAGTACAAGGGTGTTATTGCCGAATGGCTGTGTGATGCTTGCGGTTAGGGCTTGCGATGTGGATGTTCAAATAGGAAGTCGGGATTTCGGTTTGAGTGCAGCTGTGCTATCGTTATCGGAGTTTGATGTGATCTTTGGCATGGACTGGCTCTCGGAGCAGCGTGCCTTTATTGATTGCAACTCCAAGGAGATCACACTGGGCCAGAATACCGGACTTGTGACGAAGTTCGCTGGTATGCGAGGAGTTGGCGGAACTCTGTTGTCTGTGCTCCAAGTCGTCAATGCTGTTCGGAAGGGCGCGGAGTTATTCTTCACGCTAATTCAGGCTGTTGAGCCAAAGGCCAGTGTCGATGAAGTTCTGGTTGTGTCAGAGTTTGCCGATGTGTTTCCTAAAGATCTTCCTGGGTTACCACCCCAGCGGGAGATTGACTTCTCTATTGAGTTGGTGTCAGGTGCTAAACCTGTGGCCCACTCACCATATCGCGTCGCGCCAAAAGAGATGGCTGAATTGAAAGTCCAATTGCAAGAGTTGTTGGAGCAAGGATACATACGCCCAAGTATGTCACCTTGGAGCGCGCCTGTTCTATTTGTGAAAAAGAAAGACGGTAGTTTGCGGTTATGTATTGACTACCGCGAATTGAATAAGCTGATGGAGAAAAACAAATATCCGATTCCACGGATTGATGACCTATTTGATCAGCTGGCAGGATCAACGGTTTATTCCAAGTTGGATTTGAAATCGGGATGTTATCAGTTGAGGATTCGGGAAGATGACATTCCCAAGACGGCGTTTGGAACACGCTACGATCATTATGAGTTCACGGTAATGCCGTTTGGCCTATGTAATGCGCCTTTGGTATTTATGGACCTAATGCATCGAACGTTCCGAGAGTACTTGGATTTGTTCGTCATTGTGTTTATCGATGACATCTTAGTATACTCTCAGTCGGAAGAGGATCATGCAAACCATTTGCGGTTGGTCTTACATACCCTGCGGAGGAATAAGCTTTATGCCAAGTTCTCAAAGTGTGAGTTCTGGCTCTCTTCAGTAGCCTTTTTAGGCCATGTGGTAAGTGGAGAAGGTATCGCGGTGGATCCGTTGAAGATAAGTGCCATTTGAGATTGGCCAGTGATGTCTTCGGTGGCCGAGGTCAGGAGCTTCCTTGGGCTTGCGGGCTACTATAGACGGTTTGTGGAAAACTTCTCACGGATTGCTTTACCTCTGACCACACTGACGAGAAAAGATCAAAGGTTCATTTGGACGCCGGAGTGCGCGCGAGCATTGGTATGGCACCATTTGAGGCTTTGTATGGTCGTAAATGCCGTACACCGTTAGCTTGGGCAGAAGCAGGCGAATCTAAGCTAAGTGGGAAAAAGGAAGTCGAAGAAGTTACCTCGCTTATACGCTCTATTCGGGAGAGGCTATTGATAGCCCAAGATCGTCAAGCAAAGTACTACAATGCCAAACACCGGAACGTGGAGTTCGCGGTGGGTGATTGGGTATATTTGAAGATCGAACCCTTCAAAGGCGTGTCCAGGATTCGGCGTTTGAAAAGGCTAAGTCCGAGGTATCTTGGTCCATTTGAGGTGGTGGAGCGAGTTGGGGAAGCTGCTTATCGACTAGCACTTTCAGCAGACTTGGGTGGATTACATGATTTATTTCACATCTCAGTACTTCGTAAGGCTGTTAAGGATCCAGCTCAAGTAGTAGAGAATGATCGGATACCGGTCGAGTATGGGCTAACGACGAGGGTTCGACCCATTCAGATCGAGGATCGAGCCGAGAAACAGTTGCGGAACAAAGTGATCAGGATGGTCAAAGTCCGGTGGGACAATTGTGGCCATGAAGAGCTAACATGGGAGCGAGAGCAGACCATGCGAGCTGAATTTCCCGAGCTGTTTGTATAAACTGTAGACCGTGTACTTTTGTTATAATAGAGTTATCAAGTTATAGCATTGTATTTGCTTGTTTCCTTACCGTGTCAAATTTCGGGACGAAATTTTGTTAAGGGGGGAGGATTGTAACACCCCAAAAATCATAACAGGTCGATTTGATATGCAGGTTGTTTGACACGGCCTGGGACACGGGCGTGTCCCAGGGCATGTCGGGAGTACACGGCCTGGGACACGGGCGTGACCCAGGGCGTGTCACTCAAGAAAATGCCGGATTGAGTCAGAAGATTACACGGCCCAGAACCAAGCCTTGAACACGGCCGTGTCAGATTTGACACGGGCGTGTCCGATGCCGTGTGCCTACCCGTGTACTGCTTGTTGGTTTTGGAGCTCGATGAGGCAGGGGTGACACGGGCATGTCACATGACTGAAATGGGCGTGTCAGGTTCGACACGGGCGTGTCGATGCCCGTGTTCTGGTAAAGATCAGTCGGTACGAGTACCGCGTGTGCCTCTTAAGGATACACGGCCTGTGACACGGGCGTGTCACAGGTCATGTCAGCCAAAAAAGTGGAATTTTGGGAAAATCGTGGCCGTTCATTTTCTCTCTTTGGATCCAAAGGCTCAGGTGATTCCTTGCTAGCTTAAGTCACCAGAGGCTGATGAAGAGTTCATTCTTCACTTGGTTAAGTGAAGAGAGAAAGAGAGAGGAGGAAGAAGAAGGAGGAGGAGATCAAGCCACCGGCGGAGCTCCCGTGGTCCGATTCGAGATCCGAGGCCAGCGCTGTGAAGGCAAAGCTGCTGCGGTGCTTTCTCACCGGCTAGTTTTCGATGGCTCCCAAGAGATCGTCAAGGGTAACGATCTCCCTTCTTGGACATGTGAAGTCCTTCTTTTCTGCATTGCATAGGGAAAACCCTTCCCCGCGAGTGTGCGGTGGGTTGTGGTGTCCCTTGGGGTAGATATGTGAAGTCTTCCTTGTTAGAGTCCGGAATTGGAGTACGGATCTAGGCATGCTGTGTGAAGCCCATCTGGACATGCTGGTCTGGATTGGTGATGCTTGTTTGCATATCAGAGAAGATTCCGTAGTTATGGCTTGTTTGCCTTGTGCCTACCTGTTGCTTGGTGCAGCAGGAAGTACTGGATGAAGTCCAGGAAATGAAGAGGGTTGGATGCAACTCTTGTGGCCGTGCGTTGCCACTTTGTGTGCGGTTGGGTCGTTGGGCTGCAACTCGATGAAAAGGCAGATTGCCGAACAGGAAAGGTGAAACCGACCTGCGCCTATAAATTTCCATGGATACTTCCGTATTCGAGGTGGCACGGCGACTTGAGCAACGGGGGGTGGCTGATCTGTACCTGCGTTATGTCCGTCCGACTTGGAAGCCTGGTTATAGGTTGAGTTAGAGCGCATAATAAGAGTCTTAGGCCCGCGCGCCAAAAAGACTAGAATGCTCAATACCGTGTAAACGGTGGTGTTGACCCTGGTTTTCCGGTGCACCAAGAATGTGCCCTGAGTGCACGGACTGTCGGGCCGTGTGGCCGACGGTTGTGATGGCTTGAATGTGCCTGCGCGCACATAGTTGCTATTGTTGATACCATGTTGTGCAGGGAAAGAATGCTACTGCCCCGAGAAAGGGGTAGGATTGTTATAATTGGGTCAGCTGAATGCTGACCGTTGCCGTGTTTGCCACCGTTTGGTGGATTGTCCCTATGCAGGTGCTAGAGAGCCAAGTGGTAAATGAAGGGATGAATCCCTACTGCTATTGCTGCTGCTGCGGCTAGCCCTTGAAGGTTGCGCGAATGGTTTTGTTTGTTTTGCTTTCACTCATAGATGGCCGGCCTGCGCGCCGATGTTTGTAATTCATGATGTGTGGAAAGAGGAACTGTAAGGCCTTAAGGCCAACCCTTTACCTTTGTTGTACATTCCGTGGCTGTATATATAACTGTGGTTTATATATTGGACATTCCTGGTTAGAGTTCAATTTACAACTTAAAGCTTCCGCTAGCATGCTCTGAGTTAGGATACGTGTATGGTTTGGTATTATCCTGTGACCTCACCGTCTGTTTGTGGTATATAGTGTGGGCCCCCGGCCGGACCTTCTACTATACGTCATGTAACGGATGGGGTCGTTACATATTTTTGTATCACAGTCCTTGGTTAATGACCTGAGAAACTTGTCCTTCAATTCATATGTGCTAAAGACTCTTCCATAGGTCATTAGCTCATTTATAATTCTAAAGAATTTCTTGTAATATTCAGCTATGTTGTCAGTCTTGTCTAGTTTAAAGCTCTCATATTCTTGATTTAACATGGACTTTCTATCCTCTCTTACTTCTTCAGTTCCCTCCATGTAGACAATCAAAGTGTCCCACATCTTCTTGGATATTTTGTAATGTACCAGATTCTGGAATATAGAATCATCTATAGCACTCACAATCATATTTTGTTCTCTCTTATCTAAGGTTGCTAGGATGATCTCTTTCTTATTCATTTCAAAATAGCTCTTTGGAGTTTTGAGATTTGCATCAAGAACTGATATGTTCATTGGAATGAAAGGACCTTCTTGAACTGTGATGTAAATTTTGGATCAGATGCCTCCAGGAACTATTTGAACCTCTCTTTCCATATGCCAAAGTTTTCTTTCCTACAGATAGGAAGTTTCATAGATCCAAGTTCCTTCTGATTCTCACTTGAACCCATTCTAGCTAACAGTTAATTGCCTTGGAGATCTACTCAGACTGTTAGGTCTATATTTGAGTAACATCCCTCTGATACCACTTGAAAGATTTGGTTTAAAGAGCTTAAACACCTAGAGGGGGGGCGAATAGGTTCTAATTCTTTTTAACAACTTAGGCAATTAACAAAGTTATACACAGCACAAAGAATAACAATCATAGAAAATTCACAGCATAGACACAATAGTTTATAGTGGTTCCCCAATTTGTAGGTACGTCCACTCTCTCCCTTCACCTATCCAATAGAGAGCTGGATTCGGCAAAACTTCCTTCCACTATCTCAGATCCACAGATCTTACAACTTAGAACCCAACTGGTTCCTACAACTCAGACTTCTTCAAGTCCTACACCTCAGATTCTTCCCAAGAATCCTACCTCAGGCAACAACCCTATATCAGCCTTTATCACCAGGCCTACAACTCAAACTTCTTCAAGTCCTACACCTCAGATTCTTCCCAAGAATCCTACCTCAGGCAACGGCCCTACCTCAGCCTTTATCACCAGGCCTACAACTCAGACTTCTTCATGTCCTACCTCAGGCTCTCAGCCCTACCTCAGCCTTTATAAATTTAGGCTTACAAATCAGATCTATGTAATATCTTACAAGGAAATTAATTGTTTAAAACAATAAAATCTTCACCCTGATAGAAAGAGAATAGGGTGAAAGCTTCTTGATGAGTTCCTGATTTGAACTGATTACTTTAGATCCAACCTGTCTTAGCTTCTTCAAAGCTTCTTTAATTTGTACCAAGTAAGGTTGATCTTCAATTAGAGTTGGAGTTGATCTTCAATCCAGCTTCCTTCTTGAATTCAGAATCAGATCTGAATTTTTCTTGCAGACTCTTCAGGATCTTCCTTCTTCTGGGTTTGTCCCTTGTTCCCCCTCTCTTGTTCATTTACCTCTGATTGTGATAGAATAGATCTATATATAGAATCCATCAGAGGTTATCGGCTGATCCGGTTTATAACGGCCTTCTGAAAGCTCTGACAGATGTGTCGGCTTTGTTACTTATGACAGTTGTAAGGTCTTCAGTCTTGACAACTGACTCCTCCTTGAACTTCTATCATAGCAGAGAACTGTCAGCATAATACTTCACATGTGTCGACACAAATAGACCATGTGTTGACAAAAGTCTTGATTATGTCGACACAGCTCCCAATGTGTCGACATAGTCATTCTTTATCTTCTCTACACAGCTTTTGTTGGATGTGTCGACACAAGTCCTGTGTGTCGACACAACTGCTTCTAGTCTCGACATAGCTGGTGTTGATAGATTTCTTTGAGTATGTGTTGACACAAATCCTGTGTGTCGACACAAGCCTTCCAGTCTCAGTATAGCTGTTGTTGACAGATTTCTTTGAGTGTGTGTCGACACAACTACTTATGGTCTTCAACATAGCTGGTGTTGAGTGTGTGTCAACACAAGTCCTAGGTGTCGACACAAGTGCTGGTAACAGAAATTCTATGTGTCGACACAAGTCCTGTGTGTCGACAAAATCTTGCTTCTGGTGTCGACACATTTCCCTCACCAGTGTTGACACTTGTACTTAGAAAATTATCCTGCATTTATTTAACCTGCACATTGAAACTCAACATCCCATCAAATACACATTGATGTATATCACCAACACTCAAGGTCAAACTTATTTGTTGGGAAGATTACCTTCCTAAATGAGGATTGACTCATGGGTGCCTTCCCCTTTTCTTTGGAGCTAGCCTTCTTGACAGCCTTACCCTTTCCACCGACATGGACAAGACCACTACCATTCTTTTGAGCTGAAAACTCATCAATGAGCGGGAGAACAGTCTTCGGCTTAGAGTTACTCTCAATGAGTTTTCTCTCCACCGCGAGCTTTTCTTCCAGCTCATCAAGATATTTTTGAATCAGACTCAACATCTCAGTGGAGCCCTTGAGTTCCTCTTTCAAGGAGTGGACTTCATCTCTGAGAGGAAGAAATTTTGCAATTTCCTCCTTCAGATTTGTTTCCACTGCCTTGAGAGAGGCAATCTCCTTTAATTGCTTTTTGACTCCCTTACGGTATTTGTCAAAAGCCTTTAAATGGTTCTCGTGTTGAGCCATCAACTCAGAAACACCTTCCACTTAAGAAGAGTAGCCATCATGACCATTCGAGGATGTTTCAGATTCAGAGAGTATCATATGCGAGTTTACCTTCCCGCGATACTCAGAGTCGCCAACTTCCTCGGCTGTATGAGCCATGAGCCCAAAGTAGGCTTCTTCGTTCTCAGAGCTCGACTCACTCGAGTCACTATCACTGAAAGTCTTTGGCTTTTTGGCGACGAAGCTCTTTTCTTCTTTCTTCTTCCCTATGAAAGATCTCTTCTCGTCCTTATTAGAGCTATTCATCTTCTTATATTGACACTCCGCATTCATGTGACCCGATTTATTACAGCAGTAGCAAACAACGTCAGAGGAAGAAAATTTATTAGGTTTTGATTTATACCTGTCCTCCTTGTTGTAGCTTTTCTTGGTACGATCATCGTCATGATGTGATCTCCTATAGTCAGAGAAGGATGATGGATTCCTCATTTGCCTTCTCTTGCTGAGTAGTTTCTTGAACTGCTTGGAGATAAGAGAGAACTCTCCGTTAGATAGCTCGGTGCCTGATGTGCTGGGCTCAGAGTCTTGAGGAGTGTCTTGAGCTCGTGTCCTTATGGGTGACACAGCTTTTGACTTCCTTGAACCTTCAGCCTTTAGGTCTGTAGACTTCTCATTGCTTGAAGATCGGTTGTCTTGCTCCTCCTTCTTTCTAGTGTTCATTTTGAGTTCGTAGGAGAGAAATTTGACGAAAAGATTCCGAGGCTCGATCTCCGGTAACTTTCCAAATTCTTTAATGGCGACGAAATTTGTGTCCCAAACCTTTATGAGGGATCTAAGGAACTTGTCATTCAGTACACCATGTCTGAAGACATGCCCGTAGTTTCTGAGTCTGTTAACGATCTTGAAGAATTTTTCAATGCTGTCTACAATGGTATCACTTGATGCTTGCTTGAAAGCTTCATATTCTTGATTCAATAGAGATATGTGATCGTCTCGCACTTCTTCTATACCTTCCATAAGTACAACCAGGCAGTCCCACATCTCCTTGACAGATTTGTAGTGAAATAAGTTCTGAAGCATTGAGTGGTCCACTGCACTTGCTATTATATTCTTTGCCTTCTTGTCCATGGAGACTAAGGCAATCTCATCCTTAGTGTGATCCATCATCTTCTTGGGGATCATAATCACTGGATTTATCGTTGAAGCCTGTATAGGGATATGTGGTCATTCTTCAACCATTTGAAAAATCCTCAGATCTGCAGCCTCCATGAAGAATCGTACATGTTCTTTCCACATGGGAAAGTTTTCCTTGGTGCACACCGGTAGCTCCATGGATGTCATGTCTTTTCTTCGATCCATGGTGAATATGTGGAATCTCTGAATGCTAGATCAGGGATCATGTTCAAGGTGTTAGCCTTATTTGACAAAATGCCCCCTGATACCAATTGAAAGTATCTAGCGTCAACCTAAATCACCTAGAGGGGGTGAATAGGTGATGTTTGCGTCTTTTTGCAGAATAAAAATTATCTTAAAGAACAAGCACACAAACGCAGAGATTTTATAGTGGTTCCCCGAGTTGGGTACGTCCACTGTCCCGCCTCGCCTAACTCACACGAAGGGCAGATTTGGCTACTTCACCAAACTCAGATTTCGTCAAATCTTACACCTCAGAGCCGCAACTCCTACAACTCGGAGACGATGCTCCTACAACTCAGAGAACAAACTCTCCTGCAACTCGATCCGCAAATCAGACCTAAAACCTCGATCCACAGCCGGATCTACTCTCTCGATCCACAAACGGATCTACAAATCTTGGAGAAAAATTTCCTGCACTATTCAAAATGATATTACAACAATAACACACGATTACAAGTCTTGATCCGACATTCTTGGAAGGGTTGATCTTGAATCTCAGAGAACTTGGAAACTTGAAATCTTTGGATCTTGAACCTTAATCTTCAACAACCAAGGACTTGAGTAGATTAGATCTTGAACAAAGACACGATCCAGTCGAAGAAGTCGTTGAGGAAAAAGATCTTGCGAAGTCCCAGCCGAACGGAATAATTTCGCGAATCACGTATGCGGCGGCCGACGGGATCTGTTTCGGGAAGATCTTTAAATTCGAATAAGCAATTAGGTTTTGGAATCATATTAATTTCGAAATCACCCTAGGTATATACATAGAGAAATTTGAAAACAAACGGCTATTAAATTTTTCCAAAAACAAACCCTAGAAAAAACAATATGCATGGCCGACGATTTCAAACTAGAGAAAAGATTGGAAAATCGACAAGTCATTTTCAGCGAGATTCGTTGAGTATCCAGTATGATACTCGCCGAATATGACAGCGATATACGCCGAACATGCCTTGGACAGAATTCCAGAAAGTTCAAAAATTTGCTTGAAATAATTCGGCGTGTATCGCCTGGGATACTCGTCGAATTCGGTGAGTATCGCTAGTGATACTCGGTGAGTATCACCAGTGATACTCGATGAATTTTACTTGGAGGATTTCTGTATTTCAAGAGAATTTTCCCTAAGTATATACGACGAATTCGACGGGTATCGGCAAGCATACACAACGAATTCAACTAGTATAAAGGGGATACTCGATGAATTCGACATGTATGGCTCACCATACTCGCCGAATTTTACTTTGGTAAAATTCTTCATTTCTGACTCCTGGTCTTTGGCCTTCCTTGATCCTTCTCCTATACTTGGGATAGAAGTATACCCCAATAGAGAGATAACACGTGAGTCAACATATTGGCCTACATAATGAAGAATTACATTGTATAGTTCTGTGTTTACTGACCCACTGTAACCTAACATTAGTGTGTACTTGGCATTGTAAACCTGCAAGTACATAACTAAAATGTAATATCAAATACAAACTCAATTCATCTTAGCTTGACTAGACCCTTCTTCAAATTAGGGTTATTGTGGATACAATACCCCACAGTTGCTTTTCTTTACCCTACAGGCTCTATCGCTACTTGATCCACCACTATAGGTTCGGCTACGCCAAATGGTACTTGACCCAATTTAGGAGCAGGGGGTTGAACTCTCCTCCCTAACTGAGCATTAATCATGACAAACTTCACTTCAGTAACCAAACATATGGTTTCGACAAAAGGAGGGGTCGTAGGCACGTCATTGGGCGCACTACTTTCTGTAGAGTGCTGATGTTGGGGCTGCTCTGTACCATTCCTAGTCACCTATAATCATGAAACGTTCAATTAGGTGATGAAATATATTGCCAAAAAGCAATTATATGAACACGCGGGTTCCTCAAACTCGTGTATTTTCATTCCTAAGTGGACATTCATGGGTTCTTTCATGTTATAATGGTAACACACATACATGTGCTCACCACCCCTTAAAAGAATTCACCCAAGAATTAAAATAAGAAATATCGAAACCAGAATCTGATACCAAATTGTAACACTCCATCTGTCACATAGGATATAACAGAAGGTCCGGACGGGGCCCCACGCCATATTCTACGGACAGTTATTGGAGTTACTTATTAAAACCATCATCCAAACTAGCATCCTAACTCAGAGTGCATTCTAGCGGTATTAAATTAAGATTGAAATAAGAACCCAACCATGTGAATGTCCACTAAGCCAAACAGGAATGACAAAAAAAATACACAAATAGTTATGGCCTTAAGGCCTTACAAAGTTTCCCCCATTAATAACATTTTACATACTTCAGCACGCAGGTCGGCCACACAAGAGTAGTAAAAGAAAACACTCTTCGCTTTGGCCTTCGAGGGCCGACTTAGCAACCATGGGCTTTAGCCTGCTATTTCCCACTCTGCTTAGATGCACCTACACGAAAACATTCCTCCCAAAGGATGGAAAACAAGGCAATGGTCAGCATAAGCTGAACAAATTATAATGACCCCACTCCTCACTCAGGGTGGCGATGCTCCTTCCATGCAGGCATTAAAATATTTATATATCGGCAGTCTGGACGTACAAATTAAGAACCATTCGCCACAGACGTTGGCACAACTGTCCAACACCCCGTGCTCTCAGGGCACATTCTCAGTGCACAGGACCTCAAAGGGTCACACCTCCATTCTTTGTGTTGGTCAACAATGCTTGATCTTTCTATCTTTCAGGGATGAAGCCAAAGACAACACCCCTATGCTACGACAAAGTCATGATGATCCACAGGATACACACTTTGAGTCAATCCAAGTTGAACGCCATAGGGTTGGGTGCAGTTTAGCTATTTCCCATGCTCAAATCGTCAGGCTTGCAAGCCACGATGCGGTCTAGCATCCCTTTTCCCATCTGTGCGAACACAAAAAGAGAAACCAAAAATTGGACAATAATAGAGTTTTTATTTCAAAAAATTGTATCTATTATAAAGGTATGACCTACCTTTTATAGAATGGAGGAGAAGGGAGAATACAAATAAGCAATGTGGGACTAAATACATTTATGGGACGAGCGGTTAGACAAACCCAGACTGTATAGGTCACACGATTAGACAAGGAGGTTTAACCGCTCGACCACACAGATAAGAGAAGATAAGCCGCCAGAGCAGACCGCCAGACCTCCCGATCACTAAGCTACTGGAGAGAAGTCGCCAGACTGCCCGGTCTCCAAGCCGCCTAGGTGAAGCCTCAAGACTGCCCGGTCTCCAAGCCGGCCAGGTGAAGCCGCCAGGCTGCCTGGTCTCCATATTGCAACACTCCCCCTCAAGTTGGAGCATATATATCAATCATGCCTAGCTTCGCAAATGTGAAAAAAGAAAGCTGACACAGGCTTGGTGAAGATATCTGTTAACTCGTTGTCTGAAGTAACGAATGGAGTACAAATCTGTTTCTTCAAGATCTCTTCTCTAATGAAATGGCAGTCAACTTCGATGTGCTTTATTCTCTCATGAAATACTGGATTTTTGGAGATATATATAGCGGTCTTGTTGTTGCAGAATATAGGTAGAGGATGATCGTAGATGTTGGGTATTGTATCCACAATAACTCAGATTTGTATGAAGTCACCCTTGAACTAAAATGAATTAAGGTTGTATTTGATGCCATCTTTTAGTTGAGTGCTTTCAGGTCAATATTGCTAAGTGTAGACCAATGTCAGTTTACAATGAGTCACCAAACACAGAACCATGCAATGTAATCCCTTATTATGTGATCCATGGTGTTGACTCATGTGTAACCTCTCTATTGGGATGCACTTCATTTTCAAGTACTAAGGAAATGAAAGAAAGGAAGGGTTGTTGGTTTCAACTAAGAAGAAAAAAAAAGTTCACTGAAAATTCCCTAAGTCATTTTCTCGAGAAATGGCATGTATTTCTCGAGAAGTCAAAGTTAATTTCTCGAGAAAGCATTGCTGTTCTCGAGAAACTATGAGAATTCATGGGAAATTACCTGAAATATATGCTAAGTCATTTTCTCGAGAAAAGCCTAGTTCATTTCTCGAGAAGGCAAGTTGTTCTCGAGAAAAGCACAAGTTCTCGAGAAAGCTAAGCCTTCTTCTCGAGAAATCCATCTTCAGATTCAGAAATTTCCGCTAAGTACATTTCTTGAGAAGCCTTATGATTTCTCGAGAAAGAAATTCTTTTCTCGAGAAAGCTTGTTCTTCTCGAGAAACAAGTTCTTCACTTCATGAACTTTGCGCTAAGTCAATTTCTCGAGAGGCCATATTATTTCTCGAGAAATCAAATTGTTTTCTCGAGAAATATTGTCCTTCTCGAGAAATCAATTGTTTACTTCACAGAAAATTTTCTTCAAGTTCTTTCTCGAGAAGCCAAGTATTTTTCTCGAGAAAGCTAGTCATTTCTCGAGAAATATACTTCTTCTCGAGAAATGGACTTACAGATTTTTTGTTTCAAGTTTTCTGACAGGAATTCAAATTAACCTAAGTTTAGTCCGTTTGATCTTTCCTTAATTACGTGGATCCTATCTTAATGACGATTGACTGTTGGTCGATGAAATATAAAAAGACATTTCAAGGATTCGCTGAAAAATAAGAAGAAGATTCATTCAATCAGAAGAATAATTTTCACGGAATTAGAATTGCTGAAGCACTTTCCATTTTCGGGAGAAAAGCCGATCATCTTCATCGTCAATCCTCTATGTCTATCTCTCTCCAGATCAAGCGATTCAAAGAAAGACAAGATTCGACCGATCCTAGATCTTCAGTTTCTTCAAATTCCATTCGATCGAGTCGGATCCTAGGTTTCAGGTCAGTCTTCTCGGATTTCTTCCTCAACCTTCTTCATCAAGTTGTTCTAGTTTCAAGAAGGAAGATTCAAGAAGATTTCAGATCTGAAGTGTAAAACATTTTCTTTACTGTTGTAGTTTGTTTTTACATTTGTAGGAGCTTTGTCTCCGAGTTTGTAGGAGTTTTATCTCCGAGGTTATAGATCTATTAGTGGATTGAGTTTGTAGATCCGGTTTGTGGATCGAGGTGTAGATTCGGCTTGTGGATCGAGTTTGTAGATCCGTTGTGGATCGAGGTGTAGGAGCATTGCTCTGAGGTGTAAGATAGTATAATCTAAGAAAGTTGAAGTAGCTGAATCTATCCCTTTGTGGTAGATAGGTGAGGCGGGACAGTGGAAGTACAAAATACAGGGAACCACTATAAAAATCTCTTTGTTTGTGTGCTTGTCTTTTAGATAATTTTTATTCCGCAAAAAGACGTAAACATCACCTATTCACCCCCCCCCCCTCTAGGTGATTTAGGTAGACGCTAGATACTTTCAATTAGTGTCAGAGGGGCGTTTTGGTCGATAATACTAACACCTTGATCAAGATCCCTAATCTAGCATTAAGAGATTTCGCACAGCCATAATGGATCGAAGCAAAGATATGTCTTCCATGAAGCTACCAGTGTGCACCAAAGAGAACTTTCCCATGTGGAAAGAAAGAGTACGGTTCTACATGGAAGCTGCAGATCCGAGAATTTTTCATATCGTGGAAGGAGCACACATCCCTACTCAGGCATCAACTATAAATCCAGCAATTTAGATTTCCAAGAAGATGATGGATCTCACTAAGGATGAGATTTCCCTAGTCTCCCTGGACAAGATGGAGAAGAATATAATAGCTAGTGCAGTGGACATCTCAATGCTCCAGAACTTATTCCACTACAAATCTGCCAAGGAGATGTGAGACTGTCTGGTTGTACTTATGGAAGGTACTAAAGAAGTGAGAGACGATCGCAGATCATTGTTGAATCAGGAGTATGAAGCCGTCAAACAAGGTGCCAATGAATCCATAGCTGACAGTTTTGAGAAGTGCTTCAAGATAGTCAACGGCCTCAGGAACTATGGCCGTGAATTCACTCATGGTGAACTGAACAACAAATTCCTCAGATCCTTGATAAAGGACTGGGATACAAAAGTTGTTGCCATCAGAGAATTCGGGAAGTTGCCAGAGATTGACCCTCAGAATCTTTTCGACAAATTGCTCTCCTATGAACTCCAAATGAACACCAGAAAGAAGGAGGAGAGGGTAAATTGATCTTCAAGCAAAGAGAAGTCTACAGCCCAACAGGCTGAAGGTTCAAGAAAGTCCAAAGCTGTGTCACCCAAAAGGATACAAGCTCCTAACACTCCTGAAGACTCTGAGCCCAGCACATCAGGCTCCGAGCTATCAGAGGGAGAGTTCTCCCTTATCTCCAAGCAGTTTAAGAAGATGTTGAGCAAGAGGAGACAAATGAAGAATAAGTCTTTCTCTTCAGATTCCAGAAGATCACATCGTGACGGTGATCGTATGAAGAAAAGCTACAATAAGGAGGGCAGGTATAAATCGAAACCTAATAAAATTTCTTTCTCTGACGTTGTTTGCTACTGTTGCAATAAGTCAGGTCACATGATCGCGGAGTGTCCATATAAGAAGAATGACAGCTCCAGGAAGGATGAGAAGAGATCCTTCAAAGGGAAGAAGAAAGAAGAAAAGAGTTTTGTCGCCAAGAAGTCGAAGACTCTCAGCAATAGTGACTCGAGCGAGTCAAGTTCTGAAAACGAAGAAGCTTACTTTGTCCTTATGGCTTAATCTGACGAAGAAGTGGGAAACTCAGAGTACCATGGGAAGGTAAACTCGCACACCATTCTCTCAGAATCTGAAACCTCCACCAATGGTCATGAAGACTATTCTTCGGATGATAACGAATCAAAATTGATGGCTCAGCATGAGCACCTCTTAAAGTCTTTCGATAAATGTTGTAAGGCAGTCCGAAATCAAGTTAAGGAGATTGACTCCCTCAAGGTAGTGGAAACTGAGATGAAGGAAGAAATTGCAAAATTGCTTCATCTCAGAGATGAATTCCACTCCCTGAAAGAGGAACTCAAGGGCTCTGTTGTGATATTAATTCTGAAAGAAAACTATCTTGATGAGCTGCAAGAAAATCTCGTGGCGGAGAGAAAACTCTTTGAGAGCTACTCCCAACCGAAGACTGTTCTGCCTATCATTGATGAGTTCTCTGCTCAGAAGAAGGGTAGGGGTCTTGGCCACATCGGTGGAAAAGGTAAGTCTGCCAAGAAGGCTAGAGCCAAAGAAAGGGGGAAGGCACCCATGGATCAACCCTCGTTCAGGAAAGTAATCTTTCCGACGAACAAGTTTGACCTTAAGTCGTCCTATGGTCATCATGTTAGGCCTACTCATATAGAGCCCAAGAATAGATACCAGGGATGGACCCTCCCCGTGACTTTGGTGCAAGCGTGTTCAAAGTACCATTTGAGGAAATCCAGATTAGGAGTTATTGTCCATATGTGCATGGCCATAACAAAAAGAAGGCACCAAAATCCATATCTGATGTGCCTAAGGCTAAGTAGATGGGAAGCCCCTGTGTATGTTGAAACCAGAAGGCCTCCACCTCTAAGAATGCTACCCCTACTAGACCCCACGTTCAAAGGGTAAAGCAGGAGTACAAACGAAGGTATAACAGATTCGACTGTTGGTGCTGCGACAAAATTGGTGATTTTGGCGCAGATTGTTGGTATAACCATGCATATCTTATAACTGCTAGAGTTAGCTATGCGAGACCGACCACTCATAAGGCTAATGTTCCTAAGGGGAGTATGCTGACCAGGAACTAAGTACCCAAATACGTTTGGGTTCCTAAGGTAAACTGATTTATTTTTGCAGGAATGTCCAAAGGCCAATAGAACTTTGATCTAGTATTTGGACAGTGGATGCTCCCAGCACATGATCTGGACAAGAAGCCTTTTGCGTGATTATACCCCAGTCGAAGACGGGCCAAAATTCATCTTTGGAGGTTCAGACCAGGGAACAACAAAAGGTTATGGTATGATTTCCAATGGCATAGTCTCTTTCACAGACGTTGCTTATATTGAAGGATTACACCATAATCTTATAAGCATAAGTCATCTATGTGACAAAGGCTACATCGTTGAGGTCTGTAAGGACAAGTGTTTGATTAAATCATCTGCAAATTTGGAGACGATCTTAATAGGCACTCGGAGCAGAAATATTTTCTGTTTAAATTTTCTTTGTTTAGACACTTCTACCTAGTGTGTTTTATGACAAAAAGTAGTGCGTCTCTCTGTGACCAATGGCACAGAGATTAGAACATATTAATTTTAAAACCTTAAATATGCTATTTTCTCACAACCTAGTGTGTGATGCCCCCAGCATTAAGTGCCTTAAAGAGAGTCCATGTCACTCCTATCAAATGGGTAAGCAGACACGGGCTACCTTCAAGGGTAGTGCTGAGAAAGATTTTTTGCGAAGCTTATACTTGCTTCATATGGACTTATTTGGTCCTATGCCTATTCACAGCTTAGGAGGTAAGGTCTATACATTAGTAATTGTTGATGACTACACACGCTTAACCTGGGTGTTCTTTCTGAAACAAAAGTTAGACACCTTGGATTCTTTCCCTAATTTTGTCCGGCAAATTCAGAATGAACTAGACTGCTCAATGGTCAAAATTAGAAGTGACCACGGAACAGAGTTCGAGTCTGGTGAAATAACAAAGATCTGTGAAAGCCAAGGTATCTTTCATGATTTTTCCTCCTCGCGCACTCCACAGCAAAATGGAGTTGCTAAGAGAAGGAATAGAACCATGATTGAAGCATGTATAACCATGTTGAACAATGCTTCACTCTCGAAGTACTTATGGGCTGAAGTAGTCGACACAGCTTGTCATGTGCAAAATAGAGCAATAATCAACAAAAACTACCGTAAGACCCCCTATGAGCTATTAAAGGGCAGAAAACTGACTCTGTCCTACTTTAGAATATTTAGAAGCAAAGGCTTTGTACTTAATAATGGGTAGCATTACCGAACTAAGTTTAGTGAAAAATGTTTCGAAGGTATTTTTATAAGATATAGTAGCCATAGTAATGCATATAGGATTTTCAACAAGAGAACTCTGGTGCTAGAAGAATCAATAAACATTGTATTTGATGAGACTATCTTACTCTAGAGCAGCTTGTCTAGTGTTATTGGTGCAGATGCAGGTACCAGGTTCAAGGAGGTAAGCTTGGGTAAAGCTGTCAAGGAAGATGGTCCAAGCTCAGTAAAGAACATCGATCCAGGCTTGGTGGATGAAGAACCTCTAGAGAAAGAAGTGCCTCAACCCATAGAGGCTACACAAGATGCTATAGAGCCCGCTGGAGAGAGGGAAAGGAATCTAGGGCTCCGACGCCAAAGATATCACCCAGCTGAGAGCTACGTGACGGTGTGATAACTAGAAGAGGTACGGCTAATGAAATTTTGCATCTGAGTTTTCTGTCTCAGGTTGAACCAAAGAAGTTCGAGGAAGCGAACAAAGATGCCTCTTGGATCATGGCAATACAAGAGGAGCTTAGCAAGTTTAAACGGTGTAAAGTCTGGGAGCTAGTGCCCAGGCCAAAGGGACAGAACGTAATTGGCACCAAGTGGATATTCAGAAACAAGCTAGACGAACACGGAGTAATTATAGAGAACAAAGCCCAGCTTGTTGCACAATGATATAGATAAGAAAAGTGGATCGACTTTGACCAGACATTTTCTCCAGTGGCTTGGCTCGAGGCGATCAGGTTGTTTTTAGCGTATGTTTCTCTCAAAGGCTTCACCGTCTACCAAATGGGCATAAAGTCAGCATTCCTCAATGAAAATCTAAAAGAGGAAGTATACGTAGCGTAACCGCAAGGTTTTGTCAATTCTCAATTCCCTGATCATGTTTTCTTTTTAAATAAAGCCCTATATTATTTAAAGCAAGCTCCCCGAGCTTGGTACGAGATGTTATCTAGCTTTCTTCTTAAGAGAAAGTTCACAAGGGGAAAGATAGACAAGATATTATTTCTTAGGGAAGTTAAAGGCAAGATTTTTCTAGTGCAAATCTATGTCGACGACATCATATTTGGCTCTATGGAAGACAGCCTGTGAAAAAACTTTTCTAAACTTATTCAAGGGAAGTTTGAAATGAGCAGTATGGGAGAGCTGAAGTATTTCTTAGGACTTAAGGTGAAACAATCTGAGGATGGAATTTTCATTTCTCAGACGATGTTCACCAAGGAGCTTCTTAAGAAATTCGGAATGGAGAATGCAATCTCTATGAGGACTCCAATGGGTTCAATGGTGTCTCTGGACAAGGATGAAAAAGGGAAACCTTTTGATGAAACAAAGTACATAAGCATTATTGGATCCTTGCTCTACCAATTGCTAGTACACCAGATATAATGTTCTCAACATGTGTCTGCGCTAGATATCAGGTGAACACTAAGGAATCTCATTATGTCGCTACAAAGTGAATTTTAAGAGACCTTAAGGGTGCACCCAATCTTGGCTTATAGTACCAAAGAAGTAATGACGTCGAGCTAATTGGTTTTTCAGATGTTGATTTTGTAGGAAGCAGGGACGATAGGAATAACACTTCCGGGATGTGCAAATTCCCGCAAGACGGCTTATCTCTTGGAGCAGTAAGAAGCAAAATTGTGTGGCAACATTTACTGCCAAGTTAGAGTATATCTCTGCAAGTAGTTGTTGTGCACAGCTTCTATGGATCAAAAACCAAATTGAAGACTAAAATTTGAAGTTCAGAGAAATTCCAATGTATTGCGACTCTTCCAGCGCAATAGCTATCGCCAACAATCCAGTTTCTCACAGCCAGACCAAGCACATTGAAGTACGGTACCATTTCATCTGAGAGTATGTGGAGAATAAGGACATAGCCCTCAACTATGTCCCGACGGACAAGCAGGTGGCAGATATTTTCATGAAACCTCTGGACAAGGCCAAGTTCTCCTTTTTCAAGGCAGAACTTGGCATGCTCAACATGGAATCCTGAAGTGATATTTTCTGAAATCAAGGACAAATTCTATGAAGATCTAGTGTTTCTCGAAAAATTATATAGATTTCTCAAAAAGGATTTAGATTTCTCGAAAGACTCTACATTTCTCAAGAAATTCTTTATGAACTACTCAGAATGAATTCTTTTTCTCGAGAAATGGAGTATGTTTTTCTCGAGAAATGCCTATGGATTTCTCGAGAAGCCTACTTTTCTCGAGAAATGCACTCTTTTGCCAGATTATTTCTCCTTTTGATGAAGAATTCGAACCGCCGCTCAGGTATGCATTTCTTTTAATTCTTCAAAATTTTTAATTTTATATAAATAAAAGATATGTCCATAGAAATTCCTGAACCCACAAATTCAAAATATCTTCCCGAGAAAGTCGGTTCCATTCCGCAAAGGCACCCGCCATTCATCTCACAAAACCCACTGCTTCTTCTCCCCCAAACAAGAAATTTCTCTGTCTCTGCATTCTATGGCTCCTTCCTCCAAGATTGGTGTGGGAAGTGAATTTGTTCGAGCCGATAAAGAAGAAAATTTTGACGATTTAAAAAAACGTTCTGATACTTCTGGATTCTGTCGGCCTCTCATTCATCCTAGAACATCCTTGCAAGGTCTTATTACCTGATGTTGAAGAGTTCATCCATCATGCAAAGATTAAGAGAAGCGGGAAGTTGTTGAAAACTTCCATCAGAGGTATGAAACTCAAAATCAAGCCATCTTCCATCACATAGTTTTTGCGATTTACATCCATAGATGAAGAATACTATCTGGAAGAAGTTGATTATTCAAGAGCCTTCTCCTTCTGTTGTCTTCCAGAAACCTCCTCTTTAGTTAAGAGATAGAACATCTCAGATGAGAGCAAACTTCTGGCTGATATTCTAGGAAAGGTTCTCCTATGCAAAACTGGGTCCATTGGATATATTTCTACAGAGTTCTTTGATATGATAACTGCAGTGGTGTGTAGAAAGAAGTTCTAGTGTGGATGCCTTATATTTGAAAAGATCAAGGAGAGTCTGAAGGCGCCAAATTTTGGTAGAATTATTTCTCTGTACTTGAATCAAGCTCACCCAGAAATCTTTGACATTTCTAAAGGTGTGGCAATTCACCACCTAAAGAAAATATCTATTTCCTCCATCCAGAGATGGGAGATTAGAATCCCAAGGCCAGGACAAGCTCCTCCAGCCCATAGAATCATTATTGATGATGAGGACATGATCTCATCTCCTCCTCCAACTGATACAGTTGGCACATCTAGTGTAGCTATTGAGCGGGAGCCTGCTCCTACAGTTCTTGTAGATGTACAACAAGATGAGATACCAGAGATAGTGATTCAATCAGATGTTCCTGCAGCCCAGGTTCCAGAGAAAGTGGTTGATGTTGATGTTATAGAGGAAGAGGAAAACATAGATCAGTCAGCTGATGAGCAGAGCACCCCTGCTCATGACAATGGCTCGGGTATGAATGTTCACTCCTCCCTTGACCAAGCCACTCTTCTAGCTTCTACAGAGGACATAAATAAGATGATAGAAGAACTCAACTAAGATGTCCCCCTATTCATATCTCCTGAGAAGACTACTACAAAGTCCCCTGAAGCTATCCCTGAAAATACCCCTGAAGAAAATCCTCCAGTAGTGATACCAGAAGACTCCCAGCCCAAGGCACATATTGAGGGGGAGACAATAGTTTTGCAAACTAATGAAGAAGAAATTATTCTAGAGCCTGTAAAACCTCCCCTGAGGAGTTTGGATTTCTCTCTCCCCCACTGTCCTAGGTAAGGAAGGGGATGAGATTATAACTTTTAAAAGAGCTCAAAGTTCAGTGGTCATTGAAGAAGTACCTATCTCGACCACTCCGGCTATTCCTCCTCCACCTCCTCCTACTACTATTATTCCTGATGATACCCTTTTGGGTAAGATAAAATCAATGCTGACACTACAACAAGAGTACTTTGATAAGTATCTCAAGGAAGTTACTGAAAAAGTCACTGCTCTAGAGAAAGAGATGAGCAGAGGCTTTGCTGAAGTACAACATAATACAAATGAGTTTAAGAGATTGATGAATATTGGTGGAAAATCTATAAGCCACACTATTACTAGTATTTGTTATGTCATGGATCAAGCTGTAATAGTTGCAAACAATCAGATTCTACAGCAGAATAAGGCTGAAGAACTAAATTTCAAAATATGTGAGGAAGTTGGGACATTCAAAGAAGATATCATAGCAACCCTTATTGTAGAAGTCAGAAAGGGGGAGGACAAAGTAAAAGAAGTTATTGACAAGAAAATTCTTTAGATGAAAAACCTATGGGATGCACAATTGAAAGAGATGAATGCAAATGTATAAACACATATTCATGAGGTAAAGCTTCACACTTATGTTACTGCTGTATGGATGCACAATCAGATATTTCCAGACCTTCAAATCAATCTAAAGGAAGCTCCACCTCCTTAACTTAATCCAACTGGCAGCAAGCCTACATTCTCTCCAAGACCAGAATTTTATGAAGCTCCTCCTGAATACTACACTAATATATGGACTTCTGATCAACAAGAGAATCCTCAAGAGTTTCCTCCTGAAGTGCAAATACCAAAAATAAGGAAGTAAGGTGAGGGTGCCTCTCCAAGCCGATCCTTTCCAAATCCTGAAGCTGAGAAAAGAAAAGCGCAAGAATTTGCTGAAGTGTGGAGCCAAACCTCCAAGTCACTCATTTTTGAGACTCTAAAGTTGGTTGTGGATTACAATGAAGACAGAAATTCTCATTACAGACCCTAGGATAGGGAGATGTGTGAAAAATCTTTGACTAAGAGGAGGATCTATGATAGAGAATATGGCAGGAACAATCCCAAAGCTCCTCCTAAACCTGCAAAGTACTACCCCAAGCCTTACAGTTATCAAAAGAGACAGCAAGAGAAGAAGGAAAGACAGCAAAAGTAAAAATTCAAATGATTCTATGTTCATTAGTCCTATTGAATTTTGTGGTCTAAGACATTTTTGTGGACAAATCTTATATATATATATATATATATATGTATATATATATATAATTTTGTAACTTATTGAACTTGTTATTTATTATCTGCCTTTACATACATATCCTGCTTTAATTGTCATTTATTTATTTATCTTAATGTAATTCACCTTAATGTAGAGGGTTCTGACTTCTAAAAATAGCTAAGGGGAGATTGTTGGGTATTGTATCCACAATAACCCAGATTTTTATGAAGTAACCCTTGAACTAAGAGGAATTAAGGTTGTATTTTATGCCATCTTTTATTTGAGTGCTTGCAGGTCAATATTGCTAAGTGTAGACTAATGTAAGTTTACAATGAGTCACCAAACATAGGACCATGCAATGTAATACCTCATTGTGTGATCCATGGTTTTGACATATGTGTAACCTCTCTATTGGGATGCACTTCATTTTCAAGTACTAAGGAAATGGAAGAAAGAAAGTGTTGGGTACATTGCCCATAATGTTCCCTATAGTGGATTTGAAGAGGCATCACCATTAATACTAAGAGCAAAGTTGTATTTGATGTGTGCTTAAGTTCATGCATGAAGGTTGTCCTTGATTGAACAGGTGAACAAAAAGAGTTAGCTGGAAGCTAGATAATTTGACTAAGGTAAAAGCATCGAGATAGCTGAGACAGCTGAGAAGAATATCTCAGCATAATCTCTTAGACAGCTTAGAAGGAAGCGTTGAGACAGTCAATGCAGGTTGTCCTTGATTGGACAGGTGAACACAAAGAGTAAGCTGGAAGTCAGATAATTTGACTAAAGGCAAAAGTATCAAGATAGCTGAGATAGCTGAGAAGAATGTCTCAGCATAACTGCTGAGACAGCTGAGAAAGAATTCGTCGAGCTCAGTTCAGAATTTGTCAAACTGAGTTCAGAGTTCGTTGAGCTCAACTCATCATTCGTCGAGCTAAATTCAGAGCCTTATATTTTGAGTTCGTCGAGCTCAGTTTAGAATTCATCGAACTGAGTTCAAAGTTCATCAAGCTCAGTTCACCATTCGTCAAACTCAGTTCAAAGTAAGGGAGGCTGAGTCAGTCAAAGCAAGTGTTTTTAAATACGAAAAATTGGCTAACGCAGAAAGCGTTGAGTGAGGCGTGCTCACTCAACGCTCTCAACTCCTAACATGTTGTAGAGGCAAAAATATGGTTAAGGCTGTTGGCTATTGTATCCATAATTACCTGGATTTGAAGAAGCCTCCTGTCAAGCTAAGATGAATTCACATTGTATTTGATGATATGTCTTCAAGTTGTGCTTGCAGTTATTCCACGCAAAGTACACACCAATGTCAGGGTGCAGTGGGTCAATATACATGGGTCTGCGCAACGTAATCCCTCGTTGAGCAGATCAGTGTGTTGGCTCACGTGTACTCTCTCTATTGGAGTGTACTTATTTTCAAGTACAGGGTTGAGATTGATCGAGAGCTGAAGAGGAGCAAGGATGGGTTAAAGACCAACTCATGGGAAGAAAGACAAAGATTCGTCTAAGTTAAATTCGACGGGAATCACTAAGTGATTCTCACCGATTCGACGGGAATCACTAGTGATTCTCGCCGAATCGTCGAGAATCACTCGTCGATTCCCGCCGACTGCATCCGGCTGACTCAACGCCTTCAAGAATTCTGCTAAGTCAGAATCGTCGAGAATCAATAAGTGATTCTCGTCAAATCGTCGAGAATGACTCTACATTCTCGTCGATTCGTCGAGAATGGTTTTGATTCTCGCCGATTCCCTCCGGATGTCATGGATTTCAACTGGAATCTTCCAAGGAAAATTCGATGGGAATCATGAGTGATTCTCGCCGACTTCGACGGGAATCACCAATGATTCCCGCCGAATTTGCCTTAGGAGAACTTTCTCTGCTCGCTGGACTGAACCATGATGCTGGGCGCTGATTAGACCGGGCTTGGGGTTTCTTCTTGTAGGGCCCACAACGGTCTTTTAGGGTTGATCTACAGTATAAATACCCATGAATTTGAACTAACAAGGCAGCGAAGAAAATGAGATAGGAACACGGCCGCCGAGCGTGACCTAGCCGATCGCGGACTTCCTCCCGTCGCCGTTGCAACTCGCAAGCCGTCGCCGCTCGCAAGATAGTCATCGCCGCTGATCTTAGAGGTCATCTTTGATCGTCCGGCGACAGGACCGGGGCTAAGCTTAGCGTCTCACGTTTCTATCTTGAGATCCTTTGTCTCTTGATTTGTTCAGCGAGAATATTTCTCCCCTCCGAATCGATTGAGACGATCGATCCATGTAAGATCATTGGTAGACCTTGCTAGCTTCATCAAGAAGTTTGGATCTATAAAGCATCGCCGCCGCAATCCTTTGGCGCCGCCAATCTCGGGAAGATCCTCTCCAAGTGAGTGCTCCGATTGTGGACTCTTCGTCTTCATCAAGAAAGCTTCATTGAACGAAGAGGGACATCGGGTTCTCCAAATGTAGTTTGTATTCTTATAGATTCTATTTTAACTTTGTTGTAAAGGAACTTTGATTCCTCGTTGTAAGGGTTGGGTGCAACCCGTGGTAGAGGAGTAGTGACTCCTTCGGGTGGAAGGGTTTCTTCCATAGTGTGAGGATTGGATTTCAATCCGTTTGGTGAAGTGACCGAGTCGTCCCTTGTTGGGAGATAGGTCGAAGGGGGAGAGTGGACGTACCCAAATCGGGGAACCACTATAACTGCTTATGTGTTTCTGTATTGTGGTTGTTTTTGTTTTCTTGTGCAGGTTAATTTTTAATTCCGCAAAAGACTACAGATCACCTATTCCACCCCCCCATAGGTGAAGATAGTTGACACTATATAACTTTCAAGTGGTATCAGTGGGAGATTACTCGTCAATAAGGTTAACACTTTGAGTAAGTTCCTGTCTCTAGTGTCAAGAAGAAAACCAGACTCAAGCATGGAGCTATATTCTTATGTCTCTCCTCTGAGACTCCCTGCCTGCACAACGGAGTATTACCCCATCTGGAAGATGAGAGTTATGTTTCATCTTGAGGCCATTCACCCGTGCACATCATTCATTATGGAAGAGGGTCCCTTCATTCCCATGAAGGCTTCTGTATCTGGAAAAGATCTCCAAATCCCCAAGAGTCCCGTAGAGATGTCTGAGATTGAGCTCTCACTTTTCAACCTAGACAAGCTGATTCGTCAGATCACACTGACGTTTTGTCTGGATCATCTCGTTCAAGATTGGACAAGTGTAGGACTGCAAAGTCTATGTTACAAACTATCTCAGATCTCATGGTGGGATCGGAGACAGCAGGGACTGGATGCCAGCAGGAGGATGAAGCATACGTGGGAATCCTCAATTCTGAAGATGAAGGTCAAGACCAATCTCTCAGTATCAGGGCTGCTGTTTCTTTATCTGAGACGGAAGAAGAGATTGAGGAAAGCAGTTCTAATGAAGCTGACACACCAGTCTAGGCTGATTCTAATGCTAACCCTGAACATCAAAGTCAGGATCAGGTAACTTCTTCATCATGCTCCTCTCCCCTTGAATTTCCTGAAGACAGGAATAGTTCAGAGGGTTGTCCATCTTGTGATGCAAGGGAGATGGATAGCATCAATCAAAGGATTGAAAATCTTGATTCCCTTGAGAGTGCCCTTCAGAAGAGCAACTTACTTGTTGAGGAACAAGCTAAGGAGATTGCTCAGTTGAGGACCATGATGGATCTCCAATTGGAATCCATCAAGGTGAAGGACTCAAAAATCTCAGATCTAGAGTTTTCTCTAGAAACCGAGAAGAGAATAGTACCTAACTTTTCCAAGGTAGATGCTATCAAGAGAAAGGGAGAAAACGGGTGGATCTCACGAATTATAAAATCGTGGAGAAATGGGAAAACTGTTTTCAACCCCCCCCCCCCCATCACACACACCGAGTAGGAAGGGCACACATTATGCTTTCAAGTATGACCATAAGAACAACTATGGTCACTGTAAGAGTAATCAGCCCTCATGTGGAGATACCCACAGTGCAAGAGCTGTTATAGCTACCCATGAGATAATACCCAAGGCTCATCATGTACCCTTTGTATTCTCGGCCTCAGCCCCAACTCGTCATGAAATTGCAGGAACCGGCTCTCACTGCATCTCTTACCACCCTAGGACACAGGAAAAAGAGGTTGGGAAACATGTAGCAAGTAACCATGGGGCCCCCGGATGTGTGCTGACTGAAAAGAAGGCACCACCTCCCAGGCCTCATGATACTCACCATATGTTTTCTATCCACCCTCCCTCGTGTCTCGGTGGAAAGGGCAAATCTGTGAGCAGAACCTGCTCTGTCCCAGTCAGACTAAAGATCATGACTACCTCAGTCAGTAGATCGGGTCAGAAACGGAGATACAACATTCATGATTGTTGGTGCTATGGCAAAGTGGGTCACTTTTCCATTGATTGTTGGCACAATCCCTCTGTGCCAAGGGCAAGGGTATGTCCACTTCCTTTGGGCAGAGTTAGCCTTCCTGATAGGAATCCTGTAGGAAGGCATTCGATATTTTATGCTGACAAGAACCTAGGACCCAATACATATTGGGTTCCTAATGTACGGTAATTCTTTTTCGCAGGATAGTCTAGGTTCCCGTAAATATGATGGGAACTAGACATGAGATGTTCCAAGAATGACATGGAACAAGTATATGGGATAAGAGATAGAGCTAACTATAATGGCCTACTCCAATTGGACACCTAGTGTACCTCAAATAGAAGATCTGAATGATCAATTTAATGATGCCAGGTACGCGCATTCAGTCACGATACATGAGTCGTATTATATAAATGCTTATATATATATATATCCTCACGAATATGTAGATTCTTCCTCTAAAAGTAAATGTATATATATATACACATATATGTTGGCACACCTGATGAAAGGACGCGAAAGCTAACAACTCAATGATCCTTAGTTAAAAATCTGATGAATTCTTTTTATATACATATACAATTGCTAATGTATATCAATGGGTGTCAATCAGTCCGTTGAAATTAAAGAAGTGTGTGCCAGTGGCTATAACGAAAATTCTACACTTTTGAATCACCTAGAATTACTCAGTAATTATTTCTAGGGTTAAAATCCCTTCAACTCGATCTAGGTAGTATGACCAAGAAATAAAAAGGAGCAAAGGTTCGACATTCAAATCGACAACTCAGAGTTCGAAAGGTTCGAAATTAACATGCCCTGTATAGAATTTGCTAAAATGCCGTTGACTTCCCACGGTTCGGAAGAAATAAATAGCGTAACCACTGTACGACTCTTCATATTCCAAAATCGTTGAAATCCCATCGACTTCCCAGATACCTCGCCGAATCCCGTCGATTGTGTGGAAGTTCCTCCCGTGCTTCAATCGCCCTTGTTCTCCGTCACTCCTCCGTGCTTCCGTCGACGACATCCTCTGGATGCAAGGATCGTGCCGACTCCCGTCGACTCCCAGAAATTTCGAAGTTTTCCCTCTCCCATCGAATCCCGTTACGGTCGCCAACAGTCCCGTCGCAAGCCACTCTCTCTGCTCTACGTTAGGGTAACGTCCATTCATTCCTTTAGTATCTTGCCTAGTGTAGCTCTTAAGCTAGAATTTCTGATAGGGTTTAGTCCCTTGGACATTACTTATTTAGGTTTGCAATGGCTCCTAGAACCACAGTTGGGCTCCTCACTGGGAGTGAACTAGTTAGGACGGGCTTCTCACATGCCTCTGATGAGTTCAGAAACATTATCCTGATGCTTGAAGAAGCCGGACTTTCCTTCATCCTAGAGCATCCGTGCAAGATCCTGGATAAAGAAGTGCTTGAATTCTTTGCAACGGTAAAGCTACGGCATGAGGATACGGTGATCAAGAGTAAGATTGATGGCCTACGGATCAAGATTTTTGCTGGAAAATGGTCACGATAGTTGCAGCTTACCAATTTTGAACAAGAAGACTACCTGGAGGAAGATGATCGTGCCAGGACTCTCCTGTTCTGTGGACTTGCTCGAGGGACTAAGTGTATCAAGCGCAAGGAAATGAATGAGGAAGGGAAGCTGCTATCTGATATCATTGGTAAAGTCCTGATCTGCAAACCAGGCTCCCATGATCATATATCTGGTGATATGTTCAAAATCTTGGTGGCCATAGTATGTACAAAAAGATACAACTGGGGGGCCATGCTGTTTGAGAAAATTAAAGATACTCTACGAACCCCCAATTTTGGAAGGATCATCAGCCTGTACCTCAATCAGCTGGATGGAGACAGGTTTGAAATGAGTAAGGGAGTTCCTCTCCATTACTTGAAGAAAATGGATTCCAGTGTATTTGACAGATGGGAAAGGAGGATTGGTCAAGCAGTTGTAGCTGAAGCCCATGATGAAACCTTTGTTGAGGCTCATAAGGATGAAGATAATAGAGCTCCTGAATACCGAGATCCCTTGGATGAACCCAGTGACGTTCTTGATCTGCATGCAGGAACTGAGGGGGAGTCGTCACCCGTTTCTACTGATATACTCAGGACAGATATCTCAGTTCTGGATCATGCTGAGGTAGTTTCTGACATCTCTCAGATTGCAAAAGATGTCGTTGATACCCTTTCCACTGATCAAGTTGATGAGGAGGAAGACGAGGAGGACATGGACAATGCTGTAATTGACAATGATGATATGGAAGATGAGGCTGCTGAAGAAGTGGATGATGTAGTTGAAAATGAAACGACCATGAGGGAGATGGTGGAGCTACGGGGTAATATTGAAGTACCCTCTGAGGAACAGGCTCCATTGAAAGTTCCTGAGGAATCTGGTGCCGCAATGGAGGGGGAGTCCTCTCAGCAGAGGATGATAAATATACAAGAGGAAACTACAGAGGCTGCCCAATCCCCCCACTGGAGACTATGAACTTATCAAGCTCTCTCAGTGACTCTGTAGAAGAACACGACCAAGGCATGCCTCAGGGTCATCCGCTAGGACCTAACCTGGCAAATCACACCGTGAATATCATTCAAGATATAGTGGATGAACTAAAAACTTCTTTTGAACAATCTCACAACAAAGTGTTAAAACGAATTAAACAATCTGAGGAGCTAATGCTTAAGAATGTTGTGGAAATAAATCATAAACTGGATCTGATGGAACAGAAGTTTGATGCCAAGTATGCAGAGGTCGGCACTGTAGTAAATCTTCTAATGCAAGGACTCCAGAAGAACACAACTGATCTAGCAGTGGTGAACCAAAATGCACATGTTGTGGCCGACAACATCAAGCTATTCGATGCCAACATGGTGACTCTCAACGTAAATCAGACTTCCCTTCTAACTGAGTTCACTAAGACTGCACAGCATATAGATATGTCACTGCATTCTTATGTAAACTCTATTGCCCTCGAAGCCAAAAAGGGGGAGAATTAATATACAGCTAAGATGGCAGGGCTAGAACAGATTATGGTCGACAACTTCAAACAATCAAATAAGTATGTTTTTAATAGCTGTCACTGGCTAGTTCAGCAAGCTTCCGGTATACAAATTCCAATTCCGGTTCCTTCTCCTGATGAGGTTACTACTGTTGCTGATAATGTTCCAAGTGCTGAGGAGGCTCCCCTGAGTGAAGTTGAGGTCAGGAAGGCTGCCAGGGCCGCTGGCAAGGCTACTCTCAGGGCCATGTTTGACCAGGAAGCTATAGCGAAAGTAAAAAAGAATACTCCAAGAAGGGACGTCCAAAGAGACTCCAACTGAGAAGAAAGTAAGATTGAAGGAGAGTGAAGTGCGAAATGAACAATGGAGCCCTACATCGAGAATCATCATATTGGACACTTTCACATTACAACAGCAGGGAGAACTGGATAGAAATGAAGTATATAATCAGTATGAGTGGGAGATGCACAAGGTGTATGAGGTGAAAAGAAGCATATTCTTCAGGTCCAACACTGTGCTACATAAAGCTCCTCCACCCAGATACTACTCGAAGCCCAAGGAATATTTTGAGAGACAAAGCAAGAAGTACTTTGCTCAACAACTGAAGGATGATATAGCTAAGGAGAAATAGGCTTAGGATTTTGGCTTGTCATTTCCTTCATGCATGTTTATCTCTTCATACTTTTATATGAACAATTCTTTTGGATATATATATATATATATGATCTCATGTTGACTCAAGTATTGTTCTGTATGCTTTTAACATTCTGTGTCTTGTCTCTCTTAATTTGTTATATATATTACTCTGGTTGGTGAAATTTATCTTAGCTAGTAGGATTTTGGCTTCTTCAAATAGGGGGAGATTGTTGGGTATTGTATCCACAATTACCTGGATTTGAAGAAGCCTCCTGTCAAGCTAAGATGAATTCACATTGTATTTGATGATATATCTTCAAGTTGTGCTTGCAGTTATTCCACGCTAAGTACACACCAATGTCAGGGTGCAGTGGGTCAATATACACGGGTCTGCGCAACGTAATCCCTCGTTGAGCAGATCAGTGTGTTGGCTCACGTGTACTCTCTCTATTGGAGTATACTTATTTTCAAGTACAGGGTTGAGATTGATCGAGAGCTGAAGAGGAGCAAGGATGGGTAAAAGAACAACTCATGGGAATAAAGACGAAGATTCGTCTAAGTTAAATTCGACGGGAATCACTAAGTGATTCTCGCCAATTCGACAGGAATCACTAGTGATTCTCGCCGAATCGTCGAGAATCACTCGCCGATTCCTGCCGACTGCATCTGGCTGACTCAACGCCTTCAAGAATTCTGCTAAGTCAGAATCATCGAGAATCAATAAGTGATTCTCGCCGAATTGTCGAGAATGACTCTGCATTCTCGCTGATTCGTCGAGAATGGTTTTGATTCTCGCTGATTCCCTCCGGATGTCATGGATTTAAACTGAATTCTTCCAAGGAAAATTCGACGGGAATCATGAGTGATTCCCGCCGACTTCGACGGGAATCACCAATGATTCCCGCCGAATTTGCCTTAGGCGAATTTTCTCTGCTCGCTGGACTGAACCATGATGTTGGGCGCTGATTAGACCGGGCTTGGGGTTTCTCCATGTAGGGCCCACAACGGTCTTTTAGGGTTGATCTACAGTATAAATACCCACGAATTTGAACTAACAAGGCAGCGAAGAAAACGAGAAAGGAACACGGTCGCCGAGCGTGACCTAGCCGATCGCGTACTTCCTCCCATCGTCGTCGCCGCTCGCAAGCTGTCGCTGCTCGCAAGATAGTCGCCACCGCTGATCTTAGAGGTCATATTTGATCGTCCGGCGATAGGACCGAGGCTAAGCTTAGCGTCTCGCGTTTCTATCTTGAGATCCTTTATCTCTTGATTTGTTGAGCGGGAATATTTCTCCGCTTCGAATCGATTGAGACGATCGATCCAAGTAAGATCGTTGGTTGACCTTGCTAGCTTCGTCAAGAAGTATGGATCTACAAAGCATCGCCGCCGCAATCCTTTGCCGCCGCCGATCTCGGTAAGATTCTCTGCAAGAGAGTGCTCCGATCGTGGACTCTTCGTCTTTATCAAGAAAGCTTCATTAAACGAAGAGGGACATCGGGTTCTCTAAACGTAGTTTGTATTTCTTGTACATTCTATTTTAACTTTGTTGTAAAGGAACTTTGATTCTTCCTTGTAAGGGTTGGGTGCAACCCGTGGTAGAGGAGTAGTGACTCTTTCGGGTGGAAGGGTTTCTTCCATAGTGTGAGGATTGGATTTCAATCCGTTTGGTGAAGTGACCGAGTTGTCCCTTGTTGGGAGATAGGTCGAAGGGGGAGAGTGGACGTACCCAAATCGGGGAACCACTATAACTGCTTGCGTATTTCTGTGTTGTGGTTGTTTTTGTTTTCTTGTGCAGGTTAATTTTTAATTCCGCAAAAGACTGCAGATCACCTATTCCCCCCCCCCATAGGTGAAGATAGTTGACACTAGATAACTTTCAAAGGCAAAAAGCGTTGAATGGAGGTTGCTCACTCAACGCTGTCAATGCCTAGTGGAGACAGAATTTCGTCTAAGGAGTTTTGCATTGAGTGAATCTCACTCACTCAACACCAAGCAGCAGAAAGCTGATAAAGCAAGTTGGCGTTGAGTGAAGATGAATCACTCAACGCCTAGAAATAGATTTATATTCTAAGTAGTTTGGCGTTGAGTGAAAGTTACTCACCCAATGCCAAGAGACAGTAAATCTGTCTAAGTATTTTGGCATTGAGTGATGCTTACTCACTCAACGTCTATGCTAATGTTGCTTGATTTTTGGCTAAGTCAACAACTGGTGATGTCAGCAAGTCAACAAGTAAACATATTTCAAATAAGTGGTGGGATGGCTACAGTACACGACAAATATTTCCACAGACCTACTATACGATAGTTGGCATTAAAGCAAGGTTACTGTTGGCCATTAATTATGTGGGGCCCATTTCTCAATAGTCGATGGGTCAAATTCAATAAAAAGGAAAAGGCTTTGATAGAGGAAGATAGCTTTTCGGAAAAAGCAATCAGGCAGTTCTTCTTCTCCGCCATTGTTATGGAGCTGAAGAACAGGAAGCTTAAGTCTACAAGACAAAGAACAAGTTAGCTATTGGTATCAACATCTTCAACAGTAAGATAGCTAGTGTGATCTTCATCTGCACCAGCAAGTTAGCTCAGAGGGATTCTCTGAGAAAAAGGTAGCAGCTTGGGTCGACCCTTACTGTAGGTACTTCACAGACCCAGCCAACAAATTCTATAGAACATTATCTTGGGGAGATGTGAAGAAGGAGATAGAGTTGAGCAGTTGGCTCATTTCAGAAAGAGGTAGAGAAGCCGATGTACAAGTTACTTCCAGCACAAAGCAAGATCTTCATCCTTATTACTGTGAAGAAATGAGTAGGGCTGGGATTCTCCCAGCTCAGGTTGTAGCTAGATCAGCTGCAGTTACTTCTCTAGTTCCAGCTGGATAAAATCCCTGGGGTTGAGAAGAGGAAGTTAGGTTTAAGTATTTACTTAGTCCAGATAAGTAGACTCAGGAAATATATTTCCTGGAGTCAAGGTTGGGCTAAGTTTATCTCAGTCCAGGTAGATTGGCACAATGAAATTTCACTTGTGGCCAATCATCACACCAACCCACATTTATCCTGTAGGATCCAAGTGTGGATCTGAGTTATAGGGCTTAACTGCTTGAGGTAGGAGAGTGTTGTTCTCTAAGGTAGGATCCAAGTGTATATCTGAGTTGTAGGGTTGTTTAGCCTAAGATGTAGGACTTTGTGTAAGGATGTGGTAAGTGACAAGTTTGTCACTGAGCTGTAGGTGCCTGGAAGGGCAGATAGGTAGGTACCTAGAAGGGTACTGAGCTGTAGGAGTGATGCAGCACTCTGAGAGTAGGGCCTTATGCCTGAAGTTATAGGGCTGAAAAGCCTGAGTTATAGACCTTAGAGATAAGGCTGAGGTAGGTGGCTTGAGGGTCACTGAGTGTAGGAGTACTACAGAGCTCTGAGGTAGGATCTCTAGTGGATCTGAGGTAGGGCTGTCCTCCCTGCCTGAGTGTAGTGCTTAACATCTTGAGGTAGGTGGTCTGCTGACCACTGAGTTATATGCCCTTGTGGCTGAGAAGTAAGTCTTGGAGGAGAATTAGAGATCCTGAGGGATCTGAGGTGTAAGCTCTTTGGAGAAAGTTTTAGAGAAGTGCCTAGTCCAACAAGATAGTTGGATAGGTGAGAGGGAAAGTGAATGTACCCTAGTTAGGGGAACCACTATAAATCACTGTGTGCTTTTCTGTGTTGTTTTCTTTATGTAGGTTGTGTACATCTTGAAAGCATAAAACAACTAAAAGACAAAGCTCTTTAAGAAGAAACATAAAAGAATTTGAAAAGAGACCAATAACCTATTTACCCCCCCCCCCTCTAGGTGATTTAGTTATCCTTGAATTAAAGACTTTTAAGTGGTATCAGTGGGAGATTACTCAAAAAAAGAACTTAACAGTCTGAGTAGACCTCAAAGGATAGCTAAAAGGTTTACATTTGTGGGTTCAAAAGAGAATCATATGGATTGGAGCTCAATGAAGTTTCAAGTTTGCAGTGAGAGTAAGAACCACATTGGATTGTTGGTAGCTCTTGAAGATAATGATGTCTATGCAGATGTAAGAATAGAGATTAGGGTCCTCTGTCACACTCAGATAGTGATTCAGAGGTGGATGAAGCTGAGGAAGGTGAATGCAGATTTTATGGGCTGATTGCTACACCATAAGAAGAAGAAGAATTCAGTCAGGATCAGCCTGGTCCAGATAAGGTACAATCTCTATCTAGTTCTTCTTATTGCTCAGGGTATGAGTCCAGCTCGGACTCTGATGCTTCCTCATCAAGTGATGATGAGAGTCCTCTATCAAAATATGATATCAATAAATTGATTGAGAATCATACTGCACTTCTGAAAGCTTTCAAGGAAAGCAAGTTGCTTGTTAAGAAACAAGCAGAGGAAATTGCCTCCCTCTAGTTAGCTGCTTCCCGACATGATGAGACTTCATCCTTGCTAACTCTGAAAGAGAGAGAAGTAGCTCATCTGAAGATCATGGTAGATATCCATGTTGAGTCCATAAAATATAAGGACTCTATTATCAAGGTTCTTGAAAAGAAACTTAAAAGGGAGAAGAGGATGGTGGCAAATTTCTCTAAGATAGATGCAATCAAGAGAAAATCTGAATCTGAGTGGATTTCTAAAGTTATCTAATCTCAAAGGAGAGGACAAGCTCCCTTTATGCCATAGTCAACCTTTCATAAGGTAATCCTCCCTTCTAACGGGTATGACTAGGACTACATGAATGTTCACTGTAAGAATGAGAATTCTTCTTGTAAGAATATAAGAGTATCTTCCAATGGAAGAAGAAAGGGTAGGGGAATGAGTGCCTTTAAGGCTCCCCATGAAAAAGTACAAATGGCCCATGCTGGATCATTTATATTTGGTGCCTCAGCTCCAACTCACAAGGGAAAGGCAGTGGCTTTCACTCAATCCCATCCAGCAAGGACTCAGACCAAGGGTTAGTCTACTGGTAAGCCTAACTTGGCTAGCTCTGATGATATAAACAGCTTGTCTTCTGCAAAGAAGACAGCTATAAATATCATTCAGGGCAAGCAAAGGAAGCCTGCTGGAAGAATAACCTTCAGTCAAATCCTTGCTGAAAGAAACCTGAAGGAAGTTGCTGCTCCTCTTCCTTCTATTCAGTCAGCAGTTAACCACACTACAAGATCTGCTCAGAAAAGAAGATATAATATTCATGAGTGTTGGTGTTATGGTAAGGTGGGGGCATTTTGCCCTAGATTGCTGGCACAATCCTTCTATGTCTAGAGTAAGAGTTAGCCTACCTGTCAGAAACTCTGCAGGTAGGCAAGTTAGATTTCAGTCTAATCAGAACATAGGACCTCTATACTTATTAGGGTCATAAGGTAAGATAATTCTGTTTTGCAGGTTAGTCTAAGTGCCCATCCCCCATGTGGTACTTAGATAGAAGATGTTCCAAAACTTGGACTGGAATAAGGAAGTTATCCTATGGATCATTCTCCAAGGATAAGGATGTTGTGTACATTCCTGAATAAGGGTATAAGTGGTATCAAGTGGCATGGGAGAGCTGGGTCAATTGTATCTACTCTCGAGATATGCTCTATAGTCAAGCGGTACAATCACTATAGGAGTGGTAACTAGCCCTGATCATGGATGAAGGCCAGCTAGATCCATCCAGCAGTAATGTCTTGTTCGACAAAGTCTTGCTGCCACACCAGCAAATCTGGAAAGGACAAGTAGGTTGTACTCATCTTTGAGAAAAGCACAAGTAGCTCCTCTATGAGCAGCAAGGAAGAGGCACATTGTGCTCAGCTAATAAAACTCACTATACAGAAGGGACAAATAGTCAAGTAGTATCATCAGCTAAAATGATGACTGACAATCATAAGGATAGGATCTGTGCAAATGTTGATGGGGAGCATGTTCAGTCAAGGTTACTGTACAAGCCTGAATCTTACCCAAAGTTCCCCAGCACAGAATAGATCAGCATTACTGCTGAGGATCAGCTTGCCCCCATGAACATTGCAAAAGCTGAGAGGTAAACTACCCAAGTTATGGCACCTAATGGAAGAAGGCAAGCCAATCTGTTTACTAGAACAACTGGATTGTTCTAGCTATTATTGATACAAGTCAGCTCATTCCTATTGGAATAGCATTATAAAGAAAGACTTGGTATCAAGATGAAAGGATGGCTCATGGAAAGATCATTCAAGGTTCAAGTGATCTTAAATTCCAGCAGCTGCATGAGAAAATTCAGCCTCATGAGAAGAGAAAGCTGACAGCTGCACCAATGGTATCATCTGCAATCAGCTAGGGGGAGAAGAGAATCACAGCAGACAAGCTCCTCCATGTTTATTCAGAAACCAAGAAGGGATTGATCAAGTGGTGATCAGGTGTGCAGATTAATGTGATGATCAAGATAGTACTCAGTGGGCTAAACACTCTTGTACTGCTAATCAGAAAGCTGAAGCCAAAGGCAAGTCTGTTGCTAAAGAATGGGAGAAGATCTGGCTCAACAAAAAGAGACTGTGCAAGGTGCAAGAGAGTTGCTAAGCATCAACATGGATAGAGCTCGACGAAATAACCATCATTCGTCGAATGGAGATTGACAAAATCACCTTCATTTGTCGAATGGAGATCGACGAAATCTGAATAATTCATTGTACTCAAAATTGTCAAAAAAATCATGGTATCAGAACTTCTTTATGGCATCAGAACCATAACCTCCTAATAAGTAGAATTTCTTTTATATTGATATTCTACTAGTGTAATCTAAGTTGCTAGGAATTTTGACTGTCATAGCAGGACTATGCATATGTAGATTAAGTATCAATTAGTTAGGGAGCATATGGAAAAGGAAAAACTCAGTCTTAAGTGTGTCCCCATAATCATGATAGTGGCTAAATATCTTTACTATGCCACTAGTAGATGTCAAGGTCAACACCCCCAAGGTTGAGTGGGTATGTTGAACTTGGTATAGCTTTTGTTGCTCCATGTGAATCTTCTGTTATAGAACTCATCCTTCTTGCGGGAAGATTAGTCTCAGATAAAGTATCAAGACTGTCAAGTCTACCACTTGATGTCAAGCCTCTAAAGTGATATCAAATGTCATCAAGACTGAGATGGACTCAAGTGTCCAGTAGAGAGAAGACAACAGTTGCTCCTGTTGAGGAGTAGCAAATCCAGACGATGCAGGAACAGTTCAACTTCCTGTTAAGTAGCAGCCAGCTGCTGCAGTGAATCATATATCATCACAGCAGTTCAGCAGGTTCTCAGGACTATGCACAGTCTGAGGGGGAGATCAACCCTATTGGATGACTGCTGCTGTGTAGTCATTGCTGTTGTTGGAGAAGGGGAACAGCCAGCATAAGTGGAACTATGTTTGCAGCTAGCTCAAATGTTGCAGTGTTGTGTTGTAATAATGTATCAACATAAAAGGTATGACTTCTAATCAAGTAGATTGATCACTATGATAATTTCCTTAGTGTTATCAACATAGGACTTTGACTAGGATCAAGAGATAATCTCTCTCATGATCCTTCTCCTCCCCCAATAGATATACCTATTGAAGAAGACAGAAAGGGGGAGATGTGTGACAATACATAAGGGGGAGATATAGAAGCAATACTTGACATGACTAGGTCATGTTGAGTCGGTTCATATTATTAGAAAAGATTCTAGTAGTATGAGAAATGCAATGACTGACCACATGTTGATTCATGATTGTGTCAGTGCATATTTTGAGATAAGTGTTTTTAGTGGTGCACCATTTAAATATTAAGTGGTATAAAGGAGAGTGCATATTACTTGAGCAATTGCTCAAGTAGTATGAGGATGCATTAACCTATTGAGTCAACACAATTAATGGAGCACATTGAATTAATGTAGCATAATCTAGCAGGTGTAGCAGATTATAATCTGCAACTCCATGAAATTATTCTGCCTATTATAGTAATGCCTCTTAGTACTACTTGGTGTTCTGCCTTCTTCAAATAGGGGAAGATTGTTGGGTTCATTGTCCATAATGTTCCCTAGAGTGGATTTGAAGAGACATCACCATAAATACTAACAGCAAAGTTGAATTTGATGTGTGCTTAAGTTCATGCATGCAGGGTATCCTTGATTGGACAGGTGAACAAAAAGAGTTAGCTGGAAGTTAAATAATTTGACTAAGGAAAAAGCGTTGAGACAGCTGAGACAGCTAAGAAGAATATCTCAGCATAATTGCTGAGACAGCTGAGAAGGAAGCATTGAGACAGTCAATGCAGGTTGTCCTTGATTGGAAAGGTGAACACAAAGAGTAAGCTGGAAGTCAGATAATTTGACTAAGCAAAAAGTGTTGTGACAGCTGAGAAGAATGTCTCAGCATAACCTCTGAGACAGCTGAGAAAGAATTCGTCGAGCTCAGTTCAGAATTCGTCGAACTGAGTTCAGAGTTCGTCGAGCTCAACTCACCATTCGACGAGCTAAATTAAGAGCTTGAGATTCTGAGTTCATCGAGCTCAATTAAGAATTCGTCGAACTGAGTTCAGAGTTTGTCGAGCTCAGTTCACCATTCGTCAAACTTAGTTCAAAGTAAGGCAGGCTGAGTCAGTCAAAGCCAGTGTTTTTAAACACGGAAAATTGGCTAAGGCAGAAAGCATTGAGTGATGCGTGCTCACTCAACGCACTCAATGCCTAAGATGCTGCATAGGCAAAAATATGGTTTAGGCAAAAAGCGTTGAGTGGAGGTTGCTCACTCAACGCTGTCAACGCCTAGTAGAGATAGAATTTTGTCTAAGGAGTTTGGCATTGAGTGATGCTCACTCACTCAACGTCAAGCAGCAGAAAGCTGATAAAGAAAGTTGGCATTGAGTGAAGCTGAATCACTCAACGCCTAGAAATAGATTTATATTCTAAGTAGTTCTGCATTGAGTGAAGGTTACTCACCCAATGCCAAGAGACAGTAAATCTGTCTAAGTGCTTTGGCATTGAGTGATACTTAATCACTCAATGCCTATGCTAATGTTGCTTGATTTTTGGTTAAGTCCACAGCTGGTGACATCTGCAAGTCAACAAGTCAACATATTTCAAATAAGTGGCGGGATAGATAAAGTACGCGACAAATGTTGTCGCAAACCTACTGTACGACAGTTGGCATTAAAGCAAGGTTACTATTGGCCATTAATTATGTGGGGCTCACTGCTAAAGAGCCATTGGGTCAAATTCAATAAAAAGGAAAAGGATTTGAAAGAGGAAGATAGATTTTCGGAGAAAGCGATCAGGCAGTCCTTCTTCTCCGTCATTGTTGTGGAGCTGAAGAACAGGAAGCTCAAGTCTACAAGACAAAGAGCAAGTTAGTTGTTGGTATCAACATCTTCAATAGCAAGATAGCTGGTGTGATATTCATCTGCACCAACAAGTTAGCTCAGATGGATTCTTTGAGAAAAATATAGTAGCTTGGGCCGACCCTTGCTGCAGGTGCTTCACAGACCCAGCCAACAAATCCTAAAGAACATTCTCTTGGGGAGCTATGAATAAGGAGATAGGGCTGAGCAGTTGGCTCAGTTCAGAAAGGGGCAGAGAAGCCGATCTGCAAGTTACTTCCAGCACAAAGCAAGATCTTCATCCGTGTTTTTGTGAAGAAAGGAGTAGGGCTGGGATTCTCCCAACTAAGGTTGCAGCTAGATCATCTGCAGTTACTTCTCTAGTTCTAGCTGGATAAAATCCCTGGGGCTGAGAAGAGGAAGTTAGGTCTAAGTATTTACTTAGTCCAGATATGTAGACTCGGGAAATATATTTCCTAGATTCAAGGTTGGGTTGAGTTTATCTCAGTCCAGGTAGATTGGCACAGTGAAATTTCACTTGTGTCCAATCATCACACCAACCCACATTCATCCTATAAGATCCAAGTGTGGATCATAGTTGTAGGGCTTAACTGCCTGAGGTAAGAGAGTGATGCTCTCTCAAGTAGGATCCAAGTGTGGATCTGAGTTATAGGGTTGTTTAGCCTGAGCTATAGGCTTTGGTGTAAGGCTTAGGTAGGTGACAAGTTTATCACTAAGTTGTAGGTGCTTGGAAAAGCATTTAGGTAGGTATTTGGAAGGGTACTGAGCTATAAGAGTGTTGCAGTACTCTGAGAGTAGGGCCTTATACCTGAAGTTGTAGGGCTGAAAAGCCTGAGCTGTAGACCTTAGAGATAATGCTGAGGTAGGTGGCTTGAGCGTCACTAAGTGTAAGAGCACTGCAGAGCTCTGAGGTAGGATCCCTAGTGGATCTGAGGTAGGGCTGTCCTCCCAGCCTGAGTGTAGGGCTTAACAGCTTGAGGTAGGTGGTCTGCTAACCACTGAGTTGTAGGCCTTTGTAGCTGAGAAGTAAGTCTTGGAGGAGACTTAGAGATCATGAGGGATTTGAGGTGTAAGCTCTTTGGAGCAAGTTTTGGAGAAGTACCTAGTCCAAAAAGATAGTTGGATAGGCGGGAGGGAAAGTGGATGTACCCTAGTTAGGGGAACCATTATAAATCACTGTGCGCTTTTCTATGTTATTTTCTTTATGCAGGTTGTGTACATCTTGAAAGCATAAAACAACTAAAAGTCAAAGCTCTTAAAGAAGAAACATAAAAGAACTTGAAAAAAGACCAATAACCTATTCACCCCCCCCCCTCTAGGTGATTTAACTATCCTTGAATTAAAGACTTTCAGAAAGGGTTGCTGGTTTCAACTAAGAAGAAAAGAAAAAGTTCACTGAAAATTCCCTAAGTCATTTTCTCGAGAATGGCAAGTATTTCTCAAGAAGTCGAAGTTAATTTCTCGAGAAAGCATTGTTGTTCTCGAGAAACTACAAGAATTCTCAGGAAATTACCTGAAAAATATGCCAAGTCATTTTCTCGAGAAAAGCCTAGTGCATTTCTCGAGAAGGCAAGTTGTTCTCGAGAAAAGCACAAGTTCTTAAGAAAGCTAAGCCTTCTTCTCGAGAAATCTGTCTTCAGATCCAGAAATTTTTGCTAAGTATATTTCACGAGAAGCCCTATGATTTCTCGAGGAAGAAATTCTTTTCTCGAGAAAGCTTGTTCTTCTCGAGAAACAAGTTCTTCACTTCATGAACTTTGCGCTAAGTCAATTTCTCGAGAGGCCGTATAATTTCTCTAGAAATCAAATTGTTTTCTCGAGAAATATTGTCCTTCTCGAGAAATCAGTGGTTTACTTCACAAAAAAATTTCTTCAAGTTCTTTCTCGAGAAGCCAAGTCTTTTTCTCGAGAAAGCTAGTCATTTCTCTAGAAATATACTTCTTCTCGAGAAATGGACTTACAGATTTTTCGTTTCAAGTTTTTTTACAGGAATTCAAATTAACCTAAGTTTAGTAAGTTTGATCTTTCCTTAATTACGTGTATCCTGTCTTAATGACAATTGACCGTTGGTCGATGACATATAAAAAGACATTTCAAGGATTCGCCGAAAAATAAGAAGATTGATTCAACCATAAGAATAATTTTCGCGGAATTAGAATCGTTGAAGCACTTTCCATTTTCGGGAGAAAAGTTGATCATCTTCATCGTCAACCCTCTCTGTCGCTCTCTTCAGATCTAGCTATTCAAAGCAAGACAAGATTCGACTGATCCTAGATCTTCAGTTTCTTCAACTTCCATTCGATTGGGTCGGATCCTAACTTTCAGATCAGTCTTCTCGGGTTTCTTTCTCAACCTTCTTCATCAAGTTATTCTAGTTTCAAGAAGGAAGATTCAATAAGATTTCAGATCTGAAGTATAAAACATTTTCTTTACTGTTGTAATTTTTTTACATTTGTAGGAGCTTTGCCTCCGAGTTTGTAGGAGTTTTATCTCCGAGGTTGTAGATTCGTTAGTGTATTGAGTTTGTAGATCCGGTTTGTGGTTCGAGGTGTAGATCCTTGTGGATCGAGTTTGTAGGTCCGTTGTGGATCGAGGTATAGGAGCGTTGCTCCGAGGTGTAAGATTAGTATAATCTGAGAACGGTGAAGTAGCTGAATCTATCCCTTTGTGGTAGATAGGCGAGACGGGACAGTGGACGTACCCAATACGGGGAACCACTATAAAAATCTTTGTGTTTGTGTGCTTGTCTTTTAGATAATTGTTATTCCGCAAAAAGACGCGAACATCATCTATTCACCCCCCCCCTCTAGGTGATTTAAGTAGACGCTAGATACTTTTAGTAGAATTCTCCTAAGTCCAGCATGAGAGTCCGTAACGACTTTAACTCATAAGTAGTTGACGCCATACTCTGATATTCAGCTTCTACACTTGACTTGGAGACAACAGATTGTTTCTTGCTCTTCCAGCTCACTAGGTTTCCTCCTACGAATGTGTAAAAGCCCGATGTGGACTTATGATCACCTTTATCGTCAGCATAGCTAGAATCTGAGTAGGCTTCAACCTTTAAATGACCATTTCTCTGAAATAGTAGTCCCTTACCAGGTGCCGCTTTAACATATTCCAATATCCTTAGGGCAGACTGTAGATGGCACTCTTTAGGATCTGTCATAAATTGGCTAACCTTACCTACAACATAGGAGATGTCGGGTCTTATTACAGTGAGATAAATGAGTTTGCCCACCAAACGCATGTACCTTGTAACATCTGACAGAAGAGGTGAGTCGTCTGTCCAGGTTTTTTCTTCTCTGGTATCCATGGGGCATCGAGCAAGTTTAGCCCCAGTCAACCCTGTCTCTTGCAGAAGATCAAGAGTATAATTAAATTGGGAGATAACAAAAGAGTTGGGCTATCGATAGATTTGTATCCCCAGGAAGTACTTTGGGGAGCCCATATCCTTAGTGAGAAGGTGTTGACGGAGATGTTTCTTTATCAGCGCTACCCCAGCCTGGTCATCACCCGTAAGAAGAATATCGTCCACATATGCGGCAAGAACCACCAAACCCAGGGCGATTTTACGAATAAATAATGAGTGATCGGCAGAGCTCCTTGTGAAACCAACTGCTGCCACAATGTCGCTGAACTTATCAAACCACGCCCGAGGGATTTTCTTTAGGCCATAGATAGCCTTCTTCAGCCTGCATACACTTGTCTCCCCCTGAGCAACATACCTAGGAGGTTGCTCCATATAGACATCCTATTGTAAATCACCATAGAGGAAGGCATTCTTGACATACAGTTGAGAAATGGGCCAATCCTTGTTAATCACTACTGATAAAAGAATGTAGATAGTGTTGAGACGAGCAACGGGAGAGAAAGTGTCAAAATAATTAACGCCATAGGTCTGAGTGAAACCTTTAGTGACCAGGCGTGCCTTGTATCGATCCGCACTGCCATCCGGACGAAATTTCACAACAAAGACCCAACGACAACCCACAACATTGGTGCCCAAAGGAGGAGGAACAAGGGTCCATGTACCCTGTTCAGTGAGGGCGGCGATTTCCTCATCCATGGCCGCCTTCAAGTGAGGAACAACAAGGGCATCCTGGTAGGTGCGGGGAGTGGTGGTGGTAGAGATAGCTAACACAAATTGCTTGTGAGAAGGGGTAAGTCCAGCATAAGAAATAACAACAATAAGTAAATGCTGGGTACACGCCCGCACACCTTTGCAAAGAGAAATGGGAAGATCTAGGTCATCGGGTCCAATAATAGCTGGTGCATCCGCGGAGGAGAGAGATGGCCATGGAGCAGAGAGAGACGATGAAGGAGAAGAGAGAGGAGGAGGAGATGGTGGACACCGTGTAGGAGGAGGGGACTCAGTGGGCGTAGAAGGGATGGAGGAGTCTGTCGGAGAAGAAGGAATATCAGGAAGAAGGGAGGAATTGTTAGAGAAATAGGATGCATTCTCAAAGAATGTAACATCTGCTGAGACGAACTGCTTCTGATGAACCGGATCAAAACAACAGTAAACCTTCTAAGTTGAAGAGTAACCTAAAAAGACACACTTGATGGCACGTGGAGAGAGTTTGTAACGAGTTGCGGAGGGAGCATGTACAAAGGTTGTACAGCTAAATATTCGGAGAGGTAGAAGGAAGGGATCCTTGCCCGGATAGAGAATGGAGAATGGTGTTTGGCCACGGAGAATTGTGGAGGGAATGTGATTGATGAGATAGCAGGCGATAAGAACGGTATAACCCCAATAGGAGCGAGGAACCTGCATTTGATTCATGAGCCTTCGAGCGATGTCAAGGAGGTGACGATTTTTACGTTCAGCCACGCCATTTTGCTGTGAGGTATAGACACAACTAATTTGATGAATTATGACATTTTGAACACAGAAAGAAGAAAAAACATGACTAATATATTCTTTAGCATTATCGGAACAAAGAATTTTAATAGACGCATCAAACTTCGTTTTAATCATATAATAAAAAGATGTACATACAGATAATAGTTCAGAGCGCTCTTTTAAGAGATACACCCACGTGCACTGAGAGAAATCATCAATAAAAGTTACAAAATATGAACTACCCCGACCTACAATTAGGGTAGGGGCAAGGACCCCAGATATCGGAGTCAATGAGATCAAAAGGACGGGAAGAGCCGCGACCTTGCTTCAGCGAGATGGAGGAACGGTGATGCTTGCCAAGCTGACAGGCATCATAGTTGAGAGGAGGACTGTGCAGAGGTAGATGGGGCAGAAGTTGAAGAAGAAGCCGTAGAGGTGGATGACCAAGGAGAAGGTGCCATTGTAGGAGACCCGTAGATGAAGGAGAAAAAATATACAGAGCAGTTATATTGTCGAGGAAGTAGAGGCCGCCGCTCTCGGTCCCAGTAGAAATCGTCATTTTGGAGCTCGGATCCTGAAAAGAATAAGAAGTAGGAGTGAATGTGACGGAGCACTACAGTTGCTTGCAAAGAGAAGTAACAGACAACAAATTGTATGGAAACTGGGGCATGTATAGGGTGTCCGCCAAGAGAAGAGGCGGATGACTTGAACCACTCCCGTCTCATTTATCGATAAGGGAGAGCCGTCCGTAATGAAGACCGGGGCAACCGATAATGTTTTTATAGGAGAGAAAAACACTAAGGATTGTCGGTCATATGATTGGTCGCACCAGAGTCAATTAGCCATTTACCTTGAGTCACCATATGGGCACTACCTGAAGACGTGACCATCGAGGCATACTGCTTCGAAGAGGAGATGGAAGTATCACAAGAAGGGCGAAGATGTGAATGCTTCATCCATCAACGATCAACCGTATAGTCGGTGCGGCCACAGTGAGAGTAAAGAAAGTGGGAAGGTCTACATCTGCTGGATTGATGGTTATGGCCACTAGAGCCACCCCTCTGAGTATGATGAGCATAGGTGTCAAGGAGCGGTGGGGAGGATAGCAGTGGATGCGGAAGCAGAGAGGTAATAGTAGCGATGCGGGCAGCAGTGGAATCCAAGGTGGGAGAATCTGCCTCGCCAAGGATTTGTTGACGGATCATGTCATAGGACTCCGAAAGACGTAGAAGATAGCACACAACAAGAAGCTCCTGGAAGTGCTTGTGTTGCTCGGCCAGATCCGCAGAGAATGGAAGGTTCTGAAGAATTTCGGCTCCAAGAGCCTAAACTTATTGGTAGGCAACAGCAGGAGACATGGAGGAATGATAAAAGAGGTCCGCATAGAGAGTATAGATGTTAGACATCTGATCCCCCTTAGAGTAAAGAATGGCAAGATGAAGCCAAGCAGCCTTGAACATTTTAGCATGGAGGATGACGGGAATGCATTCATCAGAAAGGTTGTTAGCCAGCCACGTGCGAACAAGAGCGTCGCTAGCATCCCAGTCATCAAAGAGATCAGACTCTGGAGGAGGTGGGTCATCGGTGAGATGATGGCATTTTCATTGTCAGCGAAGTAGAAAGGTGAAGGAAACACTCCAGTCTGGGTAGTTGGAATCGATAAGTTTTGAAATGATTCCAAGATTGCCCGACGGAGTAGGAGGAGGGTGGGACACGGGAGTAGTAGTAGTAGTAGTAGAGGTATCAGAGAGAGCCATAGAGAAGAACAGAGTGAACAGAAAGGAAGCCGTGCGAATAGGTAAAAAGAAGCCGCACGGACAGGCAAGAGGCCGCACGTATAACACCCACGGTATTTCTGTGATTGTTTAATCTTTGTTTGGCGTTACGTTGGCACATTTTCGGCCTTTTTCCATTATTAGAGCATGATCTTAGCTCTTTAGGCACTCTGAGTGGCTTGTTTTGCAACCTATTTGCAAGGTTCCCTAGCGAGCCGGAGTCTGTTTTGGTGACTCGGTGGAGCCTCTCCGGGAATACTTGTGTTTTGGATTCGGGAAGTGTTAGCCCGAGTTTTGTTTGTCGGATGACGATTCCGACTTCGCCACTAGATTCGTAGTGTGGGTATTTAGCTACGGTGTGAATTTTGTCAAATTCCGAGATCATTTGTTTTTCACGTCGTTTTGGCGTGTTATTTAATTAGCTGATATAATGATATGCTTGGCCGGTTTTCCGTGGCCGGTTTTAGTGTTCTTCATATATAAGATTATATTATAAGATTATATTATCATATATAATAGTATAGTATATATAATATTAGTTATATATATACAAGTGGCTGATTTATAATAGTATTATAATAGCTTAGTGGCTGATATTATATTATATGTATTTGCTATTGTGGCTGGATATATTATATTATAGCTTATTTTAGTATATCCCATTCATCTTCCCCAAAAAAAAAGGATGGAAAGCTTCCAGCGGAAGGCTTCGGGCGACGGAAGTGCTGGAGCTCCGGCCGGGTATTTCTTGCAATCTAGAGCTTTTTTTTCTCGGGTAAGGGCAGATCTGGACTGCTCTCACCTGGATCTTCCTCCCTAGGTAAGTATTTCTTGCTCTAGAGTTGTCTTAGTAAGCTTGGGGTTTTCGGGTTTGCTCTTCTTCCCTCTAAAAGCTTTAGGTTTGCCTTTTAGGTGGCCGATCCTTCCGCTGATGCCGGATTTTGGTAGGGCAGCTGTTGTTCCTGGAGGTAGAGGCAAGTGGCACTCTTTGCCCTTGCCAACCTTTATTTTTACTCCACTTATCTTATTTTAGTAGCTCATTCCTTTTTTTCTTAGAAGCTAGGGTTGTTGCAGTTTTCATCCTAGCTAGATCTGCTCAATTTTGTCCAATTTTAATTTATTTTCTCTCTTCTTATTCACTGATTTATGTCCAGGTAGTGGCTGGAGGTAGGATTTTAGTTTGCTAGTTTTAGCCCAGCTTGGTTGGTAGCTGTAGCCGGGTAGAAGGGGTAGGGGAGAGGAAATTAGAATTTTATTAGTTCGTTGGATAGCAGGCGTTGAGTGTTAGCATAAGGCAGAAGTCATTTTGTAGGCTAAGTGTAAAAGCGTTGAGTGTGGTGGACACACTCAACGCCTAGTTGTTTGGTCTGGAGACTAAGTCAAGAAGCGTTGACAACATTGAGTGAGGTGGGCTCACTCAACGTCGTCTACTTTTTGCGTTGAGTGAGTTGAGCTCACTCAATGCGGTCTGCTTTTGGCATTGAGTGAGTTGAGCTCACTCAACACCGTCTGCTTTTGGCATTGAGTGAGTTTAGCTCACTCAATGTCGTCTTGCCGAAGACTTTTTCTAAGTCTTTTGGCATTGAGTGAGTTGAGCTCACTCAATGCCGTCATCCTTGCCATTTTTCTAAGTCTTTTGGCGTTGAGTGAGTTGAGCTCACTCAACGCCGTCTGTCTTTTGGCATTGAGTGAGTTGAGCTCACTCAATACTGTTTGCATTTGGCATTGAGTGAGTTGTGTTTACTCAACGCAGTCTAGTCCTGTGATATTTTTTCTTCTAAGTCAAAAGCATTGAGTGTGGTGAAGTCACTCAATGCCTTCGGCTGTTAGCGTTGATAGTGTTGAGTGGGCTGAACTCACTCAACGTCGTCGTCCAGCGAGTTTTTGCGACTAAGTCTTTTTGGCATTGAGTGAATGGTACTCACTCAACGCGGCGTCGAGTGGACTCGATGCCTTCTCTGCTTAGTGTTTGGCGTTGAGTGAGTAGTACACACTCAACTCAACGTCAAGTGGATTAACCGCTTTTTCCTTAGGCTGGTGTTTTTCTCCCGAGTTGGTTAGTGTGGGTTTTATTTCGGTCTGGTGTTGTGTTTTCGGCTACTTTTTGGATGCCGAATCGTGGATTATGGCAGGTGGTTTTTTTGGTGGTTCTATAAGGGGTTGATTTGTGTGTGTTGAGCTATGGACACCACCTGTTAGGCCCCGGTTTGGGCTGGTTTGGTTAGGTGTGTGGATCCTGGAGCTGCCACTGGTTGTTTTCACCCTGGAGAATTTTTTAAGTCTGGTTGTTTGGAAGAGGGTTGCTTTTGGCTACCAACCCGGACTTAAGGTTTTACCACTGCTATTAATTCACAAGTTAGGACCGTTAGTTCCTTTCCTTTTCTAAATGGCTATGTTTTGGCATATGTTTGCCTTGTAGTTGCTGCAGGTTTTTAGCAGGGCTTGTTGCTAACTTCTCGCACTTGGTGCGCTTGATTTATTCTTTGTACAGTGTTTTACTTTTGTTGTCTCGTTTATTTCCTTTTGTTAAGTTTATAACATTCTACTGTAAGGGTATGGTAAACCCCTTCCTTTTTATTGCTTATGACCTAATGCTCCATTTCTATTTGATTATATTTTGGCTGAGGTATTCTTTCTTTGAATGCCTCAGGTTCAGAGCAGTAGCCGGTTGGGCGGCTAGTTTTCTTTTGGGGGCTTGCTAGTGATCTCATGGGCTGTTGGGATTCCCCTTCCTCAGTTTGTGAGGTAGATCTTTTCTTGTTTCCTTCTGTATAGACATGCATACTCACCAGTGGGTTCGTGTCAGGTTGTTGATGCCCACTGGTGGTTTTCCTTGTGATGCTAAGTATGTGACTTAAACTGCTATTTTTTCCTATTTGGAGGTTGTTTACTTCTCTCTGGGAACGATTTATGCTAGGATGCATATTAGTTATTTTAACTCGTAAAATCATTACTATATGTACTTCATACATGTCATATTTTTAAACCTAAAGTACTATTTTCCAAAGTAACGTAAAGACTCATTTCATATTATACTAAATTTAGAGTCCTGCATTTCATGAGTTGTCCTTTGAGGACGTTTACACTCATATAGGATGTCAAATCACCTTAACCAAGGTATTTTTCTGTAGCGTATAAATATATTTTTACTTATGGACTAGTTGATCCACTGTGCCTAGGGATATGGCCATCCATCTAATTTAAAAGATGTTTTTCATAATAACTTATGATTTCGGTTTAACTTGTTTAGGTTGGTGCCTTGCCTGAGCGTCTGCAGTTATCCCCTGCATGGCGTGGCATCATGGCACGTATTTTCTCTTACTCTGATTAAAGTTTGTTGCTGAGAAAATGTGGGTCGTGACAGTTGGTATCAGAGGGAGGTTTCTTGACAATTGGTCGGGCAACCTTCCCTTGTTAGCGTTAGTAGTTTAGTGTCATATTATACACACACCGATGTGTCATCAGTACATCTTGGCTGAAGTATGAACGCTACACTCATAAGCATGATTAGAAGTATACGGGGCATATTATGGAGTATGGGATGCATAATATGTGTTTGTATATGGATCCAGCATAGGTGGAAACATGTGAGTGTTATGTAGTATGAGATGCATAACCTCACCACATGAATTCCCATTAGCACGTTTTCTCTTTTCGTTTCATGCAATGTTATATAGTATGGGATGCATAACATTTCTATGTGTACGCCGCTCATAACATGCATTAAGGCCTTTTTAAAATGCATAGTACAATATGCATAGCATAACATAACATAAGCACAATGTGCCAAGTTAAAGATTTACATGATGACATATGTACACACATGGTTTTGAGTTAAAAGGAATATAAATTCATGCATTCATTTTCTAAGCACATGAGTTAGTGTGATGATGATGAATCATCCTAGGTTATACATAACATCATTATTGAAAAATCCCAGAGCAAGTTAGCAGTTGAAGCTAATACTTAAGTATGTTTTGTCTGTACTGTGTTGTGTGAGTTCTATCCATTAAGCTAGGTTTTGATTAGCAGTTTATTGTTTTATTAGAATGTCGCGTGAGCGTGATGCAACAAGGTCGACTCCCAGCTTGAGGGTGAGTTGTTAGGTGTGCAGGATGAGGCGGTTATTGTAGAACTACGCCAGAGCATGGAGACCCTATCAGGATTGATTGTAGTGATCCAAGCATAGTTGCAGGCATTGTTGGCTGCCACCTTAGGACGGAAGCCTAGTAAGAAAACCCCTACAGTGGGAGAGAATGAGAGCGAGATCAGCAAATTGAATAAGATTGCTTCTGGATTGTTAGCTGCTGAAGAGTGCAGAGTCAAAGGTTTCTTGGGTGGCCTCCCAATTGATATTAAGCAGTACGCTAATACCTACCAGTTCGAGACAAATGAGAGGACAGTGGAAGTTGCCCTTAAAGGTTAGACTATGGGATATGTTAAGGATCAATGCATGATACTGAGGAAGGACAAGAGGAAGTCCGACGGGGGTAAGAGTTATAAGGAATCTAGTTCTGCTTCGAGGAAGAGGAGCATAGAAGTTTGTAGTTTCTATGGCCGACCGGGCCATCCTTTTGAAAGATGTTACCAAAGGTTGGGAGCTCAGAAGAAAGAGCAAGTTCAAGCAATTCAAGGGATTTCTAAGAGAGAGTTGGTTTGTTCAGCATGTAAGCGGGCAGGGCATGATGTTGCCCATTACTGGGGAATGAAGAAGACAAGAAGCTATTTTTTGTGTGGATAAGGACATACCAAGTCTAAGTGCCCTCAGCTCCAGCCCGTTCGGCAGCCAATCCCACTTCAGGCATTGCCACCGCCACCGCGGTTGGTCAAAGGAAAAGGAAAGTTGAATGTGTTATCATCAGAAGAAGCTCAAACTTCTACCCAAGTAATCAGGAAAGGTCCTCATCTAGTCTTAATTGTTAGTGGTATTTATACTTTTAGTATTCGCTTCCTTGAATGCGTGAATGATTGTTTAGGAAGATTTCTGGTACTACCCACTCGTTTGTGTCTAGGACCCTCGTTTGGCCCTCGATCTTATGGCAACGCGCTTCGTGTCGAGTTTCCCTTTGGTGGTTGGGTATTGTGGGGCCAAAGTATTTAAGATTGTGCGAGTTTATATATGAATTCCTAGTTTTTGCCGATTCCATAGAGTAGAATTATCCGCGCCAGGTCTCCCCGATTATTTCTACGGTATGTGCTCGGAAGATTTTAGATTTCGGATGTTTTGTTTGTTGGTTCTAGTGTTGGAGATCAAGGTTAGTTAGTCGCGTTTAGAGGAGATCCTTGTGGTGCGCGAGCTTGAGGTTGTCTTTCCAGCCAATCTTCCTGGTCTTCCACCTGATAGGGATGTTGAGTTTATGATAGATTTGGAGTCGGACACGCATCCTATTATGAAGGCGCCGTACCGGATGGCCCCTCGAGAGCTGGAGGAGTTACGTATCCAGGTGGATGAGTTGTTAGAGAAGGATTTTTTAAGGCCGAGTTTGTCGCCTTGGGGTGCTACTGTTATGTTTGTTAAGAAGAAAGATGGATCGAGGAGGCTTTGTATCGATTATAGAGAGCTAAATAAGGTCACTATTAAGAACAGGTATCCCCTGCCGATGATTGACGATTTGTTCGATCAGTTGCACGGTAGCGCGGTGCTTTCTAAGATTGATCTTCGTTCTAGCTACCATCAACTCAGGATCCGTGAGTCAGATATTCCACGGACTGCTTTTCGATCGAGGCATGGGCATTTTGAATTTCTTGTAATGTCGTTTGGTTTAACCAACGTGCCCTCAGCCTTTATGGATATGATGAACCGTGTGTTCAAGGATTTTCTGGACAAATTCATAGTCGTGTTTATAGACGATATTCTGGTATATTCCCGAAATGCTGAGGATCATGACCAGCATCTGCAATTAGTCTTATCTGCTTTGAGGGACCATAAGTTGTTCGCCAAATTGAGCAAGTGAGAGTTTTGGTTGCCTCAGGTTTCATTTCTGGGTCATGTGGTTAATAGGAATGGGATTTCAATCGACCTAGAGAAATAGCTGCTGTGATGGAATGGGGTAGGCCAAGCACACCCAAAGAGATTAGGAGCTTCTTAGGGTTGGTCGGCTACTACAGGAGATTTGTGGAGGGTTTCTCTACCATGGCTGCACCTTTGACTAGATTGACTCAGAAGAATGCGGCTTTTGTTTGGAGCGAGAAGTGTGAGGAAGCCTTCCTAGAGCTCAAGAACAGATTGTGCACTACTCCCATTTTGACTCTGCCTACGGAGGGCATGGATTATGATGTTTATGTGGATGCATCGCATGTTGGGCTTGGTTGCGTGTTGATGCAAGAAGGGAAAGTTATTGTGTATGGGTCCAGGCAACTGAAGACTCATGAGAAGAACTACCATACACATGATTTAGAGTTTGCAGCCGTGATTTTTGCGTTGAAGTTGTGGAGACATCTGCTTTATGGCATAGTGTAAGATTTTTACCGATCATAAGAGTTTAAAGTACGTCTTCACCCAGAAGAAATTGAATCTGCTCCAGCGGCGATGGTTGGAGTATGTTGGTGACTACGATGTTGAGATCCAGTACTATCCGGGCAAGGCTAATGTGGTGGTCGATGCCCTTAGTCGGAAGACGGGAAAGATTTTTAATCTCTCCGTCGAGCGATTAGTGGAAGAATTTCTTTTGATGGATATTTCTGTGGGGAGCTACGACTTGCAGAGTAGTTTGGTAGTAGCAGAGCCTTCTTGGATTGCGCTTACGAGGTTACATCAGAAATATGATTCAGATCTGTTGCATTTATATCTTAGAGCTGAGAAAGGGGAGTTACCAGATTTCTCGATTGATGATGCGGGTACTTTGAAGTACCGTGACAGATTTTGTATCCCCGCCGTTATGGATATCCGAGTTATATTGTGCAGAGAAGCACATGGTTCTAGCATTGTCTACCATCCAGGATCTACCAAGATGTATCTTGACTTAAAGCAAATTGTCTGGTGAAATGGGATGAAGGGAGACATAGCCAGGTTTGTTTCTGAGTGTTATACTTACAAGCGTGTTAAGTCCGATCATGGAATGCCTGGTGACAAGTTGACTCCATTGGAGATTCCGACTTGGAAGTGGGAGAGCATTTTGATGGATTTCATCGCGGGTTTACCGAGATCTCCTAGAGGGTATGATTCAGTTTGGGTGATTATGGACAGATTAACGAAGTGTGCTCACTTCGTACCTTATAAGATCGAATATCCGATGAAGAAAATAGCTGAGCTGTATTTGAATGAAGTCATCCGATTGCATGGTGTTCTAGTCAGCATTATTTCAGACCGAGACTCCCGGTTTACATCTCGCTTCTGGAAGAGTTTGCAAGAAGGTTTGGGTACGGATTTGAGATATTCTACCACATACCACCCGCAGACCAATGGTCATACAGAGCGAGTTAATCAGATAGTGGATGGCATGATCAGATGCTATATTTTAAACCACGGAGGAGCATGGGATGAGCGTTTGAGGCTTATGGAGTTCGCTTATAATAATAGTTATCAAGAAAGCTTGCACATGGCTCCTTTCGAAGCTTTGTATGGGAGGCGCTGCAGGACTCCCTTATTTTGGACTGAGGTTAGCTAGAGATCTTCATTGGGTCCGGATGCGCTTGAAGAAATGGAAGTTATTGTGAAGCTTATTCGAGAGAAGCTTCAGATAGCTCAAGAACGATATGAGAAGAACGCCAACCGGCGTAGATCTGATTTGGAGTTTGCTGTAGGGGACTTGGTATTTCTTAAAGTTTCCCTGATGGTTGGAATTAAGAGGTTTGGTTAGAACCGAAAGCTGGACCCAAGGTTTGTGGGACCGTTTAAGATTATTAAGCGGATTGGTGTGTCAGCTTACAGGCTGGATTTGCCCGCATACCTTCCTGGTGTGCCTGATGTTTTTCACGTAAGCCAACTGCGGAAGTGTGTTCAAAGCGACAGGCAAGTTTTGAATTCTTTGCCTCAGATAGAGCCAAATCTTTCTTATGTGGAGATGCATGTCCGCATTTTTGATACGCAAGACCGGTGTTGCGGAGGAAGAGCATTCCAATGGTTAAATTTTTGTGGAGAAACCAGGACGTGGAAAGTGCAACTTGGGAACTGGAGTCGGCTATGAGGGAGGCTCACCCTCATCTGTTTCCCTAAGTTTGTTTGGTATGTATTCTTCTGTTTAACTCTTGGTTTGTTATGTTCCTTTTATGGTAGAAGTGTTGTGCGTAAAGTTTCGGGGCGTTACGTTGGCGCATTTTCGGCCTTTTGCTGTTGTTAAAGCATGGTCTTATCTCTTTAGGCTCTCTGAGTGGCTTGTTTTGTAGCCTATTTGTAAGGTTCCCTAGCGAGCCGGAGTCTGTTTTGGTGACTCGGTGGAGCCTCTCCAAGAATGCTTGTGTTTTAGCTTCGGAAAGTGTTAGCCCGAGTTTTGTTTGTCAGATGATGATTCCGACTTCGCCACTAGATTTGTAGCGTGGGTATTTAGCTATGGTGTGAATTTCGTCAAATTCTGAGATCAATTTTTTTCACGCCGTTTTGGCGTGTTATTTAATTAGCTGATATAATGATATGTTTGGCCGGTTTTAGTGATGTACATATATAAGATTATATTATAAGATTATATTATCAGATATAATAGTATTGTACATATAATATTACTTATATATATATACTAGTGGCTGATTTATAATAGTATTATAATAGCTTAGTGGCTGATATTATATTATATGTATTTGCTATAGTGGCTGGATATATTATATTATAGATTTTTTTAGTATATCCCCTTCATCTTCCCCAAAAAGAAAGGACAAAAAGCTTCCAGCGGAAGGCTTCGGGCGACGGAAGTGCTGGAGCTCCGGCCGGTGATTTCTTGCAATCTAGAGCTTGTTTTTCTCGGGAAAGGGCAGATCTGGACTGCTCTCACCCGAATCTTCCTCCCTAGTTAATTATTTCTTGCTCAATAGTTGTCTTAGTGATGCGTGTAAATACGGCAAGTGCACCGGTCGCATAAGTAATAAAGTTTGGGATGGATCCCCGAGTGTCAGTCTCTTGAGGAATGCAGTTGACGTGGAACGACGAACAATCCGAAATTATTGCTAATAGAGTTAGTAAAATGAAAGAAGAAACAAAAGGGGCTTTGAGGTTTGTGCTCTTACAAACAAAGAAATTAAAGCTAATAATGCGGGTCGCATTCACCGCTTCGCAAGGCGAGCTGGGTGTATCGGCCACTATGCCGTACTTCGGTAGGGCGAGTGGATGGTGAGCCAGTGGGTGAGGTGTTAAGTGCGGAGTGCAATCAAGTGGAACGGTGGGAGTGAGATGGGGCGAGGCGCATCACAACACAAATCCCACAAACAAGTTTAAACAACAAAAATCCATATACAAATAACTAGAAATTCGAAGTTCATAACAAGCTTGAGTCATTCATGCACTACAAGGAAGGTAGAGGAAGAGTAAACCAAGAGGGTAAAGATCCACCGCGGTTGTTGGCCGGAGGTGCGGGTTGTCAATCCGCTTCCACGCGCAGTCCGAGGAGGCTTCCGGTACCGACGAGCTGTCACCTCGAGGGCCTTTGAGTCCGTTCTCTAGGTCGTCTCCGTCATCTTTTTCTTTGGTGGAAAGCTCGGAGAAGAGGTCGTTAATGGCCGGGAGGGTCACCGGAGGATGTGGAATGCTTTAGAATCGCCAGAAATCCCCTTCCGATGGTAGGGATGAAGGTGGAGATGGATGGAGCATCTGAAATGCGGAAGGGCGAAGTGGCGGCCAAGTTCGATCAAGGTCCGTTGACCTAATTCGCGGAGCAGGCCAATTTATAGAAGCAGGATTAAATAGCGCGCACGACCACAGGCGCACGACCAGTGGTCGTGCGCGAACAATGTCAGCGCCCGTGCGGCAACAACCTGTAGAACCTGCACCAGGAAATTTAAGCATGCGCACGATCAGCAGCGCACGATCAGTGATCGTGCGCGGCAAGGGTGGTGATCGTGCGATATGGGACAGAAAAGTGGAAAAAGATGGCATGACTGCGCACGACCGACAGCGCACGAGCAGTGATCGTGCACGGTATGGCTGGTGATCGTGCGATATGGCGGGACAGGACAGTGAAATGAGTACTCAGGCTGCGCACGACCGATGGTCGTGCGCCAAAGAGGTCGATGGTCGTGCGCCAAAGAGGTCGATGGTCGTGCGTGGGTAAAAACGCACGACCATTGACTCCTTTGCCAAAAATGGTGAAAGTCCTATGCCGGACGCCCACACGATCCCCGAACCTGCAGGAAAACTACACGCGCTGTCGATCATGGCAGTCACAGAAAGAAATAAAAATGCATCACACGATGAGAATAAATACACGCACAGAAATAGGCCAAAAGAGTGCACACGACGTGGAATGTCGTAGCAAACCAAAAGGAGTGCTAATTGCGCTAAATGGTAGTGCAAATACATGCAAATGAGCCTAGATGAGTCCGGAATTCGGTATGAAATAGGGACTCATCAAACCCCGAGACTTAACTGTTTGCGCGTCCCGAGCAAACACAATCTAAGCAAGCCGGGAAAATAATCTAGCTGACATAGAGATTGAAATACAGGGTACCATGCGAAGTCGCACGCTCGCGTGCATAAAAATACAATAGAAGAAATTCCTAATTATGCAAAATAGTTTATATTCTTCACAATGCGTAAAGACATTTTATTACTACTCAAAAATAGAATCACGGTGAATCAACCGGTTATGCGTAGGAAGAAAGTAGGCTGGCCACTAAGGTGAGCTTTGCCGAAGACCGGGGCTTGGGATCACCTCCAAAGGAATCCACCAATGTCAGGGACCATACGCTTGCCCGTTCACACTCTCTCCACAGCACTAGTTTGACTCTAGCGTGAGTCCGTAGGACTTCGGGTAATGATGGGGCTTGGGTTACGGTGAGGTAAACAATGATAAAAAGAAAGGCTTAGCACCTAACCCAAATGAGCTCGCCTAAGAGAATCCCTCGACAAACCACCAAACGCGCGAGTGCACCACACCCCCAGACTTAACTTTTGCAACATGGGTGTGTGCACCGCCTACTCCAAATCAAAATCATTTTCAACAAGATTTTCAATCAAAAGTTTTTTTTTTCTTTTCACATTTCAATTTCTCTTTTTCTTTCTTTCTTTTCTTTTCTTTTTCATCTCTTTATTTTGAACAATTCAGCAGATTTACTTGTGCACACTTCCACTTTTTCACAATTAATACACCACATCACAACCCAAAATGAAAATATGAAGTACGAAAGCTCTATTTGGGTGTGCGACTAGGATAGGCTAAGAGGCTTTGGTGAAATAACGGTGCAGCTGAATCAAAAGGAAGGGTAGGCACAAAGGGGCTAGCGAGGGTGACGTTAGGAAGGGTACAAAGCTCAACAGGGCCAATATGATGGCCTACATCACTCTCACGCTAGACTAACCATGCACCAATGCTTCGAAAGTAGCTTGGGGCAAGTTCTTAGCCACCGAGAAAGATAATCCGTCCTCCCGACTCGAGTAAAACGAGTCTAGTGGCGGCTACACACATTCCTAAACTACCATTTGATTCACACCGGATTCACAATTTTTGAGTAGAATAAAAAGAATTTACGCAAATAGAAAATTGCAAAACTATAAGCATAAAGAAAAATTAATTCTACACGAATTTCTACACAAGACAAGAGCAGTTGACTAGAAACACAGCAAGGTCAACATTTTACTCTGTCTCCCAATCCTAAACCAGCACTAAAATTTTCCCAAATCTAACAAAGACACGAGTTTGACTCGCAATACGCAAAAGCTAAGCGCGCGCTCAAGTGGGTGCAGTGGTGCATGACAGGATTCTACAATAATGAACATAAAATAAACTACTGGCATGCTAACAGTGTGCTCATGGTGTGCATAAGCGGCTCTCCCCCCCCCCCCAGACTTGCATGAAAACAGGCAGAAATGAAAATAGTCATCTAAAATAAAAAGAGGCCTCAGGAGAAAGGGTACCTATGCTCCAAAGAAGGAGCATACCAGAAGGCGGAGGTTGCTGGATCGCACAAAAATATACTGTACCTGCGAATTAGGTTGAACAAACAAAAAAGACAAATAACAGAAAAATAAAATAGGCAAGCGAAATAAAAAAGCACAAAAAGAAGGACCACAGAGGTCAAAGCTTGGGTTGTCTCCCGAATAGCCCTTTTGTTTACCGTCCTTAAGGTGGACCAAATACCTGTATTAGCAGTTTATAAATTGTTCTTGCAGTAAATAAAAAGAAAAGAGTTGCAGGAAAATAAGAATAACAAAATGCCAGGACAACAGGATCGGAAGATAAAAATGTAGAGGTAGTAGCGGGGTGGAGGAATTGCCCTCATTCTTCGTCGCTGCTGTGGATCTCAATGGGTGGCGGGGGTGGAGCGGGAGTGAAACGAGCTTGTGGCGGAGGGATGTTCAGGCCACCACGTAAAGCCTGCTGATAGACCAGGTTCTGCATCCACAACTGGGAGGCCTCAATATACGCGAGCCGCTCATTTAAGAATGGAATGCTCTGACCCTGTGCAGCACTAGAGTGAGGGCCAGCCTGTCTCCCCGGCAACGGCGCCAAAAACTTGATGCGTGTAAATACGGCAAGCGCACCGGTCGCACAAGTAATAAAGTTTGGGAATGGATCCCCGAGTGTCGGTCTCTTGAGGAATGCAGTTGGCGTGGAATGACGAACAATCCGAAATTATTGCTAATAGAGTTAGTAAAATGAAAGAAGAAACAAAAGGGGCTTTGAGGTTTGTGCTCTTACAAACAAAGAAATTAAAGCTAACAATGCGGGTCGCATTCACCGCTTCGCAAGGCGAGCTAGGTGTATCGGTCGTTATGCCGTACTTCGGTAGGGCGAGTGGACGGTGAGCCAGTGGGTGAGGTGTTAAGTACGGAGTGCAATCAAGTGGAACGGTGGGAGTGAGATGGGGCGAGGCGCATCACAACACAAATCCCACAAACAAGTTTAAACAACAAAAATCCAATTACAAATAACTAGAAATTCGAAGTTCATAACAAGCTTGAGTCATTCATACACTACAAGGAAGGTAGAGGAAGAGTAAACCAAGAGGGTGAAGATCCACCGCGGTTGTTGGCCGGAGGTGCAGGTTGTCAATCCGCTTCCACGCGCAGTCCGAGGAGGCTTCCAGTACCGACGAGCTGTCACCTCGAGGGCCTTTGAGTCCGTTCTCTAGGTCGTCTCCGTCATCTTCTTCTTCGGTGGAAAGCTCGGAGAAGAGGTCGTTAATGGCCGGGAGGATCACCGGAGGATGTGGAATGCTTTAGAATCGCCGGAAATCACCTCCCGATGGTAGGGATGAAGGTGGAGATGGATGGAGCGTCTGAAATGCGGAAGGGCGAAGTGGCGGCCAAGTTCGATCAAGGTCCGTTGACCTAATTCGCGGAGCAGGCCAATTTATAGAAGCAGGATTAAATAGCGCGCACGACCACAGGCACACGACCAGTGGTCGTGCGCGAACAATGTCAGCGCCTGTGCGGAAACAACCTGTAGAACCTGCACCAGGAAATTTAAGCATGCGCACGATCAGTAGCACACGATCAGTGATCGTGCGCGGCAAGGGTGGTGATCGTGCGATATGGGACAAAAAAGTGGAAAAAGATGGCATGACTGCGCACGACCGACAGCGCACGAGCAGTGATCATGCGCGGTATGGCTGGTGATCGTGCGATATGGCGGGACAGGACAATGAAATGAGAGCTCAGGCTGCGCACGACCGATGGTCGTGCGCCAAAGAGGTCGATGGTCGTGCGCCAAAGAGGTCGATGGTCGTGCGTGGGTAAAAACGCACGACCATTGACTCCTTTGCCAAAAATGGTGAAAGTCCTATGTCGGACGCCCACACGATCCCCGAACCTGCAGGAAAACTACACGCACTGTCGATCATGGCAGTCACAGAAAGAAATAAAAATGCATCACACGATGAGAATAAATACACGCACAGAAAAAGGCCAAAAGAGTGCATACGACGTGGAATGTCGTAGCGAACCAAAAGGAGTGCTAATGGCGCTAAATGGTAGTGCAAATACATGCAAATGAGCCTAGATGAGTCCGGAATTCGGTATGAAATAGGGACTCATCACTTAGTAAGCTTGGGTTTTTCGGGTTTGCTCTTCTTCCCTCTAAAAGCTTCAGGTTTTCCTTTTAGGTGGCCGATCTTGCCGCCGGTGCCGGATTTTGGTAGGGCAGCTATTGTTCCTGGAGGTAGAGGCAAGTGGCGCTCTTTGCCCTTGCCAACCTTGATTTTTAATCCACTTATCTTGTTTTAGTAGCTCATTGTTTTTTTCCCTAGAAGCTAGGGTTGTTGCAGTTTTCATCCTAGCTAGATCTGCTCAATTTTGTCCAATTTTAATTTATTTTCTCTCTTCTTATTCACTAATTTATGTCCAGGTAGTGGCTGGAGGTAGGATTTTAGTTTGCCTAGCTTGGTTGGTAGCTGTAGCTAGGTAGAAGGGGTAGGGGAGAGGAAATTAGAATTTTTTTAGTTCTTTGGATAGCAGGCGTTGAGTGTTAACTTAGGACAGAAGTCATTTTGTAGGCTAAGTGTAAAAGCGTTGAGCGTGGTGAACACACTCAATGCCTAGCTGTTTGGTCTGGAGACTTAGTCCAGAAGCATTGACAGTGTTGAGTGAGGTGGGCTCACTCAACGCCATTTGCTTTTAGCATTGAGTGAGTTGAGCTCACTCAACGCCATCTGCTTTTGGCGTTGAGTGAGTTGAGCTCACTTAATGCCGTCTTGCCGAAGACTTTTTCTACGTCTTTTGGCATTGAGTGAGTTGAGCTTACTCAACGCCGTCAGCCTTGGCATTTTTCTAAGTCTTTTGGCGTTGAGTTAGTTGAGCTCACTCAACGCCGTCTGTCTTTTGGCATTGAGTGAGTTGAGCTCACTCAATGCCGTCTGCATTTGGCATTGAGTGAGTTGAGTTTACTCAACGCAGTCTAGTCCTGTGATATTTTTTCTTTTAATTCAAAAGCATTGAGTGTGGTGAAGTCACTCAACTCCTTCGGCTGTTAGCCTTAACAACGTTGAGTGGGCTGAACCCACTCAACGCCGTCATCCAGCGAGTTTTTACGACTAAGTCTTTTTGGCATTAAGTGAATGGTACTCACTCAACGCGGCGTCGAGTGACCTCGACGCCTTCTCTGCTTAGTGTTTGGCGTTGAGTGAGTAGTACACACTCAACTCGACGTCGAGTGGATTCAAAGCTTTTTCCTTAGGCTGGTGTTTTTCTCCCGAGTTGGTTAGTGTGGGTTTTATTTCGGTCTGGTGTTGTGTTTTCGGCTACTTTTTTGATGCCAAATAGTGGATTATGGCAGGTGGTTTTTCTGGTGGTTCTATAAGGGGTGATTTGTGTGTGCTGAGCTATGGCCACCACCTTTTAGGCCCCGGTTTTGGCTGGTTTGGTTAGGTGTGTGGACCCTGGAGCTGCCACTGGTTGTTTTCACCCTGGAGAATTTTTTAAGTTTGGTTGTTTGGAAGAGGGCTGCTTTTGGATACCAACCCGGACCCAAGGTTTTACCACTGCTATTAATTCACAAGTTAGGACTATTAGTTCCTTTCCTTTTCTAAATGGCTATGTTTTGGAATATGTTTGCCTTGTTTTTGCTGCAGGTTTTTAGCAGGGCATGTTGCTAACTTCTCGCACTTGGTGCGCTTGATTTATTCTTTGGACAGTGCTTTACTTTTGTTGTCTTGTTTATTTCCTTTTGCTAAGTTTGATAGCATTCTACTGTAAGGGTAGGGTAAACCCCTTCCTTTTTATTGCTTATGACCTAATGCTCCATTTCTATTTGATTATATTTTGGCTGAGGTATTCTTTCTTTAAATGCCTCAGGTTCAGAGCAGCAGCCGGTTGTGCGGCTAGTTTTCTTTTGGGGGCTTGCTAGTGATCTCATGGGCTGTTGAGATTCCCCTTCCTCAGTTTGTGAGGTAGATCTTTTCTTGTTTCCTTTTGTATAGACATGCATACTCACCAGTGGGTTCGTGTAAGGTTGTTGACGCCCACTGGTTGTTTTCCTTGTGATGCTAAGTATGTGAATTAAACTGCTATTTTTGCCTATTTGGAGGTTGTTTACTTCTCTCTGGGAACGATTTATGCTAGGATGCATGTTAGGTATTTTAACTCGTAAAAGCATTACTATATGTACTTCATACATGTCATATTTCTAAACCTAAAGTACTATTTTCCAAAGTAATGTAAAGACTAATTTCATATTATGCTAAATTTAGAGTCCTGCATTTCATGAGTTGTCCTTTGGGGACGTTTACACTCATGTAGGATTTCAAATCACCTTAACCAAGGTATTTTTTTGCAGCGTATAAATATATTTTTACTTATGGACTAGTTGATCCACTGTGCCGAGGGATACGGCCATCCATCTAATTTGAAAGATGTTTTTCATAATAACTTATGATTTTGGTTTAATTTATTTAGGTTGGTGCCTTGCCTGAGCGTCTGCAGTTATCCCCTGCATGGCGTGGCATCACGGCACGTGTTTTCTCTTACTCTGATTAAAGTTTGTTGCTGAGAAAATGCGGGTCGTGACTGCACGAAAGCAGGTCGCGCGGACAGGTCGCGAAGACAGATCGCGGGAAACAGTTCACGTGGACAGGCAAGAGGCCGCACATAAGCAGGTCACGAGCACAGGTCACGAAGATAGAGAGAAAACAGATCGTGAAAACAAACCGCAGAGCAAAAGGGAGCCCGCCAAAATAGGCCGCGAGCAGAAATTGAGAAGCCACGCGCACAAGGATGAGGTCACACTAAAGCAAAAGAGAGGTCGCGAAGACAGGTCTCAAACAGAGAGTTCAAGGCATGGAAGAGAAGGAAACCACGCAGACAGGGCGCAAGAGAGCGGGGACAAACAACGAAGGCAGAAGCGCTCATAGAATCAGGCGAAAAAAGATCGAGTCCTTTGATAGCATGTGCGAACAGAAAAACAGAAACTGAAAATTGGACAATAACAGAGTTTTTATTTCCAAAAAATTTATCTATTACAAACGTATGACCTCTCTTTTATAGAATGGAGGAGAAGGGAGAGAAAATGTAACACCCCAAAAATCCTTAAGTCCCAAAATGGGTTAGGCTGGGTGACACGGCCTGGAGCACGGGCGTGTCCCAGGGCGTGTCCAGTGCACACGGCCTGGGACACGGGCGTGTCCCAGGGCGTGTCCCGCTCGGGTGAATACCCGGGTGGCGTTGAGTAGAATGACGTTGAGTGACATTGAGTATAATGGCATTGAGTGTGGAACACGGCCTGTGACACGGGCGTGTCATAGGGGCATGTTTGGCACACGGCTAATGACACGGGTGTGTGCCTTAGCCGTGTCCTTCTCGGGTGATTTGGTCTTGTATTGAAAGGGTGACACGGCTAGTCACACGGTCGTGTGCTTTCTAACACAGGCGTATCAAGGGTTTGACACGGGCATGTCGAAGCCCGTGTTCTGGACTGAGTGAGCCGATTTTGTAGCCGCTTCAGGAACACGGCCTGTGACACGGGTGTGTCACAACCCGTGTTTAGTCCAGGAAATCAGTTTAAGGGCTGATTTGATCCGTTCATTTTCTTTAACCAAGATCCAATGGTCTAGGCTCATCCCTGGGGTGATAAGGCCGGCCTTGAGAAGGAGGAAGCTCATGTTTGAGTTGTGTCTTGCTTTTCTTAAGCAAGATAGAGAGGAGAGCTTGAGGAGGAAGAAGAAGAGGAAGCAAGCTGTCGGTGGTGATACGATGGTTTAAATCGCGAGCCGAGTTCGGATTTGCGAAGTCAAGGCTGCTGCGAGGATGTTCATCCATTTGCTTTTCTCCCCATGGCTCCAAAGTGTCTTCCAAGGGTAACGATTCCCTTCTTGGACAAGTGAAGTCCTTCTTTCCTGCATTTGCATAGGAATCCTCCACCAAAAGGTGGATGGCGAAGAGATTCCCTTGTGATTGGTGGTTCATCCCTTGTTGTAGTGCATTAGAGCCGGAAGTGTGAGTACGGTTAGGCATGTTGTGTGAAGCCCATCCGGACATGTTGGTCTGGGTTGGTGATGCTTGTTTGCACATCGAAGAAGACTCCGTGATTATTGTTAGTATGCATGAAATTTGTGATGGATGTCTGTGGCTTTGTGCCGCAGGAAGTACTGGAGAAAGTCTAGGAAATTGTGAGAGTTGGGTTCAACTCTTGTGGCCGTGAGTGCCATGTGGTATAAAGGACTTAGTGTCGAACAGGAAAGGTGTAACTGACCCGCGCCTGTAAGTTGACCATGAGTACTTCGGTATTCCTTTGTGGCAAGGCGATTTGAGCAACGGGGGGTGGCTGATCTATACCTGCGTTATGCCAGTTGTACAAGAGAGCGTCAAGGCATTGGGCTTTCGTTAGGGGCATAATGAGTGTCTTTGGCATGGGCGCCATAAAGACTAGGAATGCTCAAGTTTGACTGTCATGTCTGGGACCTCTGAACGGTGGTGGGATCCGGTGTTTCCGGTACACCTGAATGTGCCCTGAGTGCACGGAATGTCGGGTCATCGTGCCGGCATTTGTGATATGTATTGCCTTGGTGGCTGAAAATATATATGTGTGTGGTGTAAATTGCTATGCAGGGAAGGAATTTTGCTGCCCCGTGTCAGGGGCAGGGTCGTTATAATTGGTCAGCTGAATGCTGACTATTGCCCTCTTTGCCACCAGTTAGTGGATTGGTTCTTGCAGGTGCAGGTGGTGTTGGCCCAAGCGGGACTTAGCGGGCTGAAGCCCAAGCTGCGTTGCTGCCCTCAAAGGCCTTGTTTTGCTTAGTCTTGTTCATGTGTGGCCGTCCTGCGTGCCGATGTCTGTAAACAAAACCTTATGTTCAGAGAAACTTATAAACGCCATAAGGCTGTGTACCTATTGTGTATGGTTGTATACATTCCTATTTTGTTATAGAAGTGGACAATTCCTGTATTATTGAGTTCATATTTTCAACCCTGAAGCTTCCGCTAGAATGCTCTGTGTTAGGGTGTGGTGATTTGTCGTATTATTTCGTGATGTCTCCGCTTGTTTGTAGAATATGGTGTGGGGCCCCGGCCGGACCCTCTATTATATCCTACGTGATGGTTAGAGGTGTTACAATTTGGTATCATCTTGTTGGTCGATCTCTTCCAAATTCGCGGACGAATTCTTTTGAGGGGTGGCGAGCACGTGTCAGTGCTGCCATTATAAGCTTATATTGAACTCAATAATGTCCACTTAGGAATGTACATACACTTGTTTGGTGAACCTGTGTGTTCGTTTTTGGTTTGTTTGTCGTTTGTTTAGTCGTTAAATTGTGTTCTACACATATAGGTGACTAGAAGTGTTGCGGGTCAGTCGGAACCTCAGCACTCTGTTGAAAGTGCGGCACCGGCTGAGGTGCCCACACCTCCTCCATCTGCTAAAACTGTCCGTTTGATTACGGAGACAGTGATTGTGGTTATGAATGCTCAGCAAGCTGGGCAGGCTCGGCCTGCAGTTGTGCCAATTCATGTTGCGATAAGACAAGAACCAGTAGAGGCTGTAGTTGATCCGCGAACGAGAGATCAACAATTGAAGCTGTTCATGAGCTTCAATCCTCCTCAATTTACTGGGGCGGGTTCCCCAGCCCAAGCGGAGGACTGGATCTCAAGGATTAAGAGGCTCTTGATCGCTATTAGAGTAGAGGTGGAACAGAAAGTCACACTAACCACTTTCCTGCTTGAGGGAGAGGCTCGGTTGTGGTAGGACGAGGTCGAACTGCATCACTTGGCGGGTAGACGTTTGATGGGAGTCTCGATGGATGAGTTCTCTCGATTGTTTTTAGCAAAGCATCTCCCGATGCAGCAAAGAATTTCCTTGGAGTTGGAGTTCCAACGTTTAACTCAAGGGGAGCATAGTGTGGATGAGTATCTGCATGAATTTACACGTTTGGGATGGTACGCGGGCAATATCTTTGCCGAAGAGGAGCGTAAGACCAGTCAGTTTTATGGGGGACTACGAGATGAGCTTCGGTATTTGCTCTCGAGTTCTGTGAATCAGGGATTCCAAACGTTAGTCTGTACGGCTCGGTCTTTGGAAAAGGATATGAAAAGAGGACAAGCAAGGGGGGCCTTGGCTGTTACGAAACCGGAGTTTAAGCCGTCGCGTCCGGAGAAGTCTGGATACCGAAGGAGATGGAATAAGAAGTCCAAATCTACTGGACAAGCTCCTTCAGCGACTGTGACGGAAGCATCTTTTGGGTATGGATCTCACGCTTGTTTTACGTGTGGGAAGTTGGGACACTTTGCGCGTGATTGCCGAGTTGGCCCTCGGAAGGGTGAAAAGAAGACGGGAGCGTCTGATGCGGAAAAAGGGAAGACTGTGGTGGAGTCTTCTGCATCGCACGCGCAGCCCCGGGTCTTCAACCTTGGGCAATAGGAGGCCATTAAGCAGGCCGATGTCGTCATAGGTGCGTGCAGTTTTAAATGTTATTGTATGTTGTGTGTTGTGTTTGTTTTAATCTTGGTGTTATAGGTTTTTTCCTTATACGGTACTCTCCGGCACGAGCACTGTTTGATACAGGTGCTTCACATTTGTTTCTATCGGAAGATTTCATTTTGCGAATCAGGGTGCCTATACGGACCGCGACAGACAGTCTGAAGGTGTTACTACCAAACGGATGTTTTATGTGTGCGGATAAGTTTTGTTGTGTTGAGGTCAAGATAGGGAGTCGGGATTTCATGGTGGAAACTTAGTATTGCTGATATCAGAGTTTGATATAATCTTTGGTATGGACTGGCTATCAGAATAGCATGCTTGTATAGATTGCACCTCAAAAGAGGTTACACTGGGGAAAAATAACGAACAAGAGGCCAAGTTCAGTGGCATGCGAGGGATAAGTAGGGTATTGGTATCTGCTCTCCAAGTCGGTAAGGCAGTTCGGAAGGGTGCAAAGTTATTCTTCACACTCATTGAGGCGGTGGAGCCGAAGGCCAGTGTAAGTGAGGTGCCGATTGTATCGGAATATGCTGATGTGTTTCCAAAAGACCTTCCGGGGTTACCAACCCAAAGGGAAATCGACTTCACTATCGAGCTGGTGCCAAGTGCGAAACCTGTGGCCCTCTCGCCTTATCGAGTAGCGCCAAAGGAGATGGCAGAACTAAAGGTTCAGTTGCAAGAATTGCTAGAGCAAGGCTATATACGCCCAAGTCACTCACCTTGGTGCGCGCCGGTTCTCTTTGCGAAAAAGAAGGGCGGCAACTTGCGTCTATGCATTGATTATAGAGAACTGAACAAACTAACAGAAAAGAACAAGTATCCAATTCCACGGATCGGCGACTTGTTTGATCAGTTAGTTGGCTCGAATGTAGACTCCAAGTTGGATTTGAAGTCAGGCTACTATCAGTTGAGAGTTCGTGAAAGTGACATACCCAAAACAGCGTTTGGAACACGTTATGGTCACTATGAGTTCACGGTAATGTCGTTTGGGCTATCTAATGTACCATCGGTATTCATGGACTTGATGCATCGAACATTTAGGGAATACTCTGACCTCTTTATGATCGTCTTTATTGACGATATCCTCGTATATTCCCAATCCGAAGAAGATCATGTAAATCACTTGCGGATAGTGTTGCACACCCTGAGGAAGAATAAGATCTATGCCAAGTTCTCTAAGTGTGAGTTTTGGCTGTCGTCAGTAGCTTTCCTTGGCCATGTGGTTAGTGGAGAGGGCATTGCGGTGGATCCTTCCAAGATAGTTGATATATGGGAGTGGCCTATTCTCCATTCAGTAGCAGAAGTCATGAGTTTTCTTGGGCTTGCGGGCTACAACAGGCGCTTCGTAGAGAATTTATCGAGAATAGCTTTGCCTCTCACCATACTGACGAGAAAGGATCAGAAGTTCATTTGGACGCCGGAGTGCGCTCGAGCATTTGAAGAGTTAAAGAGTCGATTGACTGCGACGCCAATCTTAACATCGTCATGTGGTCAAGACAGCTTTGAGTTCTATAGTGATGCATCAGGGAGCTGCTTAGGCTGCGTTCTTTTGCAATTCGGAAAATTGATAGCTTATGGCTCACGCAAGTTGAAGGTGCATGAACGGAATTACCCCGTCCATGATTTGGAATTGGTGTCGGTAAAATTTGCACTCAAACTGTGGCATCATTATTTATATGGCGTGAAAGTGGATATATTCACGGACCATAAGAGCCTGAAATATCTGTTGGATCAGAAAGATCTTAATATGCGACAAAGAAGGTGGATGGAGTTTCTTTGTGACTACACCTTCCAAATTCATTATACTCCCGGTAAAGGGAATGTAGTTGCGGATGCCTTGAGTCGTTAGACTCCCGCAAGGGCAAGTTGGCTTTTAAGGCATGATGAAAGCCTAATTCGAGAACTAGAGGCATTAAATATTTCTTGTAATGAAAGGAATGCCACTGCAGACGCGTGCTTAAACTGGACGGAGGTACAGTGTGACCTGGCGGACAGAGTTCGGCAAGCAATAGAACTTGATGAAAGTCTACAACGCTGTGCAGCGGAAAGTGCGGACTCTAGATTTTCATTTAATGATGGTCTTTTTCGGAAGGACGGTCGTCTGTATGTCCCAAGTAGGGGTAAGCTTCATGAAGAGGTGATGTTTGAAGGCCACTTCACCAAATATTCAGTTCACCCCGGGAGCACGAAGATGTATAAAGATATGAAGAAGCTGTTCTGGTGGCCTGGAATGAAGAAGGACATAGCACACTATGTCGTTAAGTGTCAAACGTGTGCTTTGGTAAAGGCGGAATGCCAAAAACCGGGTTGTTTACTAAAGCCGTTACCTATTCCTGAATGGAAATTTGACGATATTTCCATGGATTTCGTGCATGGATTGCCGAGATCACAGCATGGAAATGATGCAGTATGGGTGATTGTGGACCGGTTAACCAAGGTGTCACACTTCATCCCGAACCATAAGGACGATCTAGTTGAGAAGTTTGCAAAGATGCACGTGGATACTATTGTATGATTGCACGGTGTGCCCCGTAGCATCGTTAGTGATCGAGATGGGCGTTTCACTTCGGGTGATTGGGGATTAGTCCACGAACTGTTGGGTATAAAATTACATTTTAGTACAGCCTTCCATTCTCAAATGGATGGTCAGACCGAGAGGACAAACAGGAAGTTGGAGGATATGCTCCGAATGTGTGCGTTGGATTTCGGGAAGAATTGGGAAGATCATCTCGGTGTGGTTGAGTTCGCCTACAACAACAACTACCAAGCAAGTATCCAGATGGCGCCCTTTGAGGCTTTATACGGTTGAAAATGTCGTACACCTTTGGCTTGGGCAGAGACTGGCGAAACGAAGTTGTATCGGCTAAAAGAGTTAGATGATGCCAACTCAATTATACGGTTGATACATGAAAGACTGATGGTGGCTCAAGACAGGCAAGCTAAGTATTACAATGCCAAGCACCGAAATGTGGAGTTTGCGGTGGGAGATTGGGTGTACTTGAAAATCAAACCATTCAAAGGTGTGTCCAGGATACGGCGTCTAAAAAAGTTGAGCCCGAGGTATCTAGGACCGTTTGAAGTGGTCGAGCATATTGGTGAAGCTGCCTATCAATTAGCACTTTCGCAAGAGCTGAGCGGTTTATATGATGTGTTTCATGTCTCGGTGTTGCGAAAGGTGCTAAGAGAGCCAGTCCAAGTGGTTGTTGCAGATCAAGTATCGGTCGACAGTGGGCTAACGACGAAAGTTAGGCCTATTCGAATCAAGGATCGAGCCGAAAAGCAGTTGTGGAACAAGATGATTGGGATGGTCAAAGTCCGGTGGGACAATTGTGGTCGAGAGGAGCTAATATGGGAGCGAGAGCAGACCATGCGAGCTGAGTTTCCCAAGATTTTTGTGTAAATTGTTGACCGTGTACGTTCTATTGTAACAAAACTGTTAGTGGCATAGCATTGTAATGGTTGTTCCCTTGCTGCGTACAAATTTCAGGATGAAATTTATTTTAAGGGGGGGATTTTAACACCCCAAAAATCCCTAAGTCCCAAAATGGGTCAGGATGGGTGACATGGCCTGGGACACGGGCATGTCCCAGGGTGTGTTTAGTGCACACGGCCTGGGACACAGGCGTGTCCCAGGGAATGTCCTGCTCGAATTAATACCGGGGTGGCATTGAGTGGCATTGAGTAGAATGGCATTGAGTGGTATTGAGTAGAATGGCGTTGATTGTGGAACACGGCCTGTGACACGGGCGTGTCACAGGGGCGTGTTTGGCATACGGCTAAGGACACGGGCATGTGCCTTAGTCGTGTCCTTCTCGGGTGATTTGGTCTTGTGTTGAAAGGGTGACACGGCTAGTCACACGGCCGTGTACTTTTTGACACGGGCATGTCAGGGGTTTGACACGGGCGTGTCGAAGCCCGTGTTCTGGACTGAGTGAGTTGGTTATGTAGCCGCTTCAGGAACATGGCTTGTGACACGGGCGTGTCACAACCCGTGTTCAGTCCAGGAAATCAGTTTAAGGGCTGATCTGATCCGTTCATTTTCTTTAACCAAGATCCAATGGTCTAAGCTCATCCCTGGGTGATAAGGTCGGCCTTGAGAAGGAGGAAGTTCATGTTTGAGTTGTGTCTTACTTTTCTTAAGTAAGAGAGAGAGGAGAGCTTGAGGAGGAAGAAGAAGAGGAAGCCGGCTGCCGGTGGTGCTACGGTGGTTCAAATCGCGAGCTAAGTTCGGATTTATGAAGGCAAGGCTGCTGTGAGGACGTTCATCCGTTTGCTTTTCTCCCCATGGCTCCAAAGCGTCTTCCAAGGGTAACGATTCCCTTCTTGGATAAGTGAAGTCCTTCTTTCCTGCATTTGCATAGGAATCCTCCACCAAAAGGTGGATGGAGAAGAGATTCCCTTAGGATTGGTGGTTCATCCCTTATTGTAGTGCATTAGAACCGGAAGTGTGAGTACGGTTAGGCATGCTGTGTGAAGCCCATCCGGACATGTTGGTCTGGGTTGGTGATGCTTGTTTTCACATCGGAGAAGACTCCGTGATTATTGCTAGTATGCATGAAATCTGTGATGGATTCCTGTGCCTTGGTGCAGCAGGAAGTACTGGAGGAAGTCCAGGAAATTGTGAGAGTTGGGTTCAACTCTTGTGCCCGTGAGTGTCATGTGGTATAAAGGACTTAGTGCCGAATAGGAAAGGTGAAACCGACCCGCACCTGTAAGTTGACCATGAGTACTTCGGTATTCCTTTGTGGCAAGGCGATTTGAGCAACGGGGGGTGGTTGATCTGTACCTGCGTTATGCCAGCTGTACAAGAGAGCGTCAAGGCATTGGGCTTTCGTCAAGGGCATAATGAGAGTCTTTGGCTTGGGCACCATAAAGACTAGGAATGCTCAAGTTTGACCGTCATGTCTGGGACCTCTGAACGGTGGTGGGATCTGGTGTTTCCGGTACACCTGAATGTGCCCTGAGTGCACGGAATGTCGGGCCGTCATGCCGGCATTTGTGATATGTATTGCCTTGGTGGCTGAAAATATATATGTGTGTGGTGTAAATTGCTATGCAGGGAAGGAATTCCGCTGCCCCGTGCCAAGGGAAGGGTCGTTATATTTGGTCAACTGAATGCTGACCGTTGCCCTGTTTACCACCGGTTGTGGATTGGTTCTTGCAGATGCAGGTGGTGCTGGTCCAAGCGGGACTTAGCGGGCTGAAGCCCAAGCTGCGTTGCTGCCTTCGAAGGCCTTGTTTTGTTTAGTCTTGGTCATGTTTGGCCGGCCTGCGTGCCGATGTCTATAAACCACACCTTATGTTCAGAGAAACTTGTAAATGCCATAAGGCTGTGTACCTGTTGTGTATGGTTGTATACATTTCTATTTTGTTATAGAAGTGGACAATTCATGTATTATTGAGTTCATATTTTCAACCCTAAAGCTTTCGCTAGAATGCTCTGTGTTAGGGTGCGGTGATTCGTGGTATTATTTCGTGACGTCTCCGCTTGTTTGTGGAATATAGTGTGGGGCCCCGGCCGGACCCTCTATTATATCCTACGTGACGGGTAGAGGTGTTACAGAATACAAGTAAGCAATATGGGACTAAATACATTTATGGGACTAGCGGCTAGACAAACCCAGACCGCATAGGTCGCGCGGTTAGACAAGGAGGTTTAACCGCCCGACCGCAGAGATAAGAGAAGACAAGCAGGCATAGATGACCGTCAGACCACCCGGTCTCCAAGCTGCTGGAGAGAAGCCACCAGACCGCCCGGTCTCCAAGCCGCCCAGGTGAAGCTGCTAGACCGCCCGATCTCCAAACTTCCCAGGTGAAGCCGTCAGACCACCCGATCTCCAAGCTGTCCAGGTGAAGCCGCCAGACCGTCTGGTCTCCATATTACAACACCATCTGTACGATTCATAACTATGTTATGATCCTAGGCTAGCACTCATGGTCGCCTAAGCTGGGCCCCTCAGGCTCTCAACTCCATGTAATGGCCCCCAAGATTCCAAGATACAGGCCTAAAAATTAATGGCCCCTAGGTCTCCACAAGACAGGCCTAACAAACAATGGCCCCCAGGTCTCCACGAGATAGGCCTCACAGAACAAATGCTCACTGGTAGCTACCTCCGGCAGTAGAGCTACCGTCGCGTCGTAGGGGACAAACTATTATTTTTTCCCCTAAAAGGGTGTTTTCCTGGAGACCTACTCCAGTACTCTCACTATAGTCATCTGCACACCCCTTGACTCTAAAAATTATACACTACGACGGAGTCTTCTCCAACATACAAACAATCATCACTAATCAAGACTAACCCATCCAGATGGGCTTCACTCAACATGTCTATTCTGTACTTCTCTTCCAGTTCTAAATGCAAAACTAATGGGGATACACAGATCAACCCATTGGGATAATCGCTTCCATGAGCTTGTGGAGCGCCTAACCTCACATGCCAAAACAAAGGACTTGTTGGGTACATTGGAAAATGTGTACTAGATTTGGAGAAGCCACAACTTAGTCAATGATATTCATCAATATGTATTTGATAGAAGTTTGAGTTTCATTGTGCAGGTTTAAAAATTTGAAGAAAAATTTTCTAAGTACAAATGTCGACGCTTGTGAAGAAACTGTGTCGACACACAAGAAACTTGTGTCGACACTCAGGCAAGCTGTGTCGACACTAAGGAAAGTTGTGTCGACACCCAGAATTTGTGTCGACACTTATAAAGAAGTTTTATCGACACTCAAAGCTATGTCGACACCTAAACAAGCAGTTGTGTCGACATCAAAAATTGTGTCGACAACTTAAAATAGAATTGTGTCGACACTTAAATCAGAAGATGAGTCGACACTCAGGAGCTATGTCGACACCTGAAGCAATTGTGTTGACACACAGGACTTGTGTCGACACACCAACTCTCAAGAGGCTGTGTCGAGTTTAGAAGTAATTGTGTCGACACACAGAACTTGTGTCGACACACACTCAACGCTATTTGACAAACACTCAACACCATCTGTCTGCAACAGAAATGTCGAGACAAGAAGATGCTGTGTCGACACACAGGACTTGTGTCAACACATACAACAAAATGCAGTGTCGAGAAGTAAAAGTATGACTGTGTCGACACTTGGAGTATTTGTGTTGACACCTTGAAGACTTGTGTCGACACTTATCCTATATGTGTCGACACATGTAAAGCAGTCTATTGAGTGTTGTATGCTGAGTTGGACAGACATTGAAGAACCTGGTGATGTGACTGGTGACTTGACAGCTGTCATAACTAACCGGTCTGACACCACTGTCAGAACTGTCAGAAGTCTGTTATGAACCGGATCATCCAGTAACCATAGAACAAGCTCAATATAAGAGACAGATCGAAAATGACAGAATATAGATCATCAACGTGAAAAGATCTCAGTATCATAAAAGAAAATTCTGACAGATCAAGGCCTGTCTGCAAGAAAGATTCAGAGTTTAATCTGAATCTAAGGAAGAAGCTGACTGATGATTAACTTCAACTTGAAGAGTAGATCCACCATATTTTTCCTAATCAAGAAGCTTTGAAAAGCTAAGTCAGGTTGGATCAGAAGAATCAGTTTACACAAGAACTGATCAAGAAGACAACATCAACAGAGGAATCTAGCTGGTGAAGTCTTTTGAAACTTATTACTCACAAACTCTTGTAGGATCTATTGTTAGATCTGAGATTTTAAGCCTAAAATTATAAAGGCTGAGGTTGGACAGTGTGCCTGAGGTAGGACTTGTGGAAAGTCTGAGTTGTAAGCCTAATTATAAAGGCTGAGGTAGGGCTGAGGCCTGAGGTAGGATTCAGGGAAGAATCTGAGGTAGGAATTGTGTAAAGTCTGAGGTGTAAGAACCATTTTGGGTTCTGAGTTTGTAAGATCTGCGGATCCGAGCCAGTGGAAGGAAGTTAGGCTGAATCAAGTTATCTACTGGATAGGCGAAGGGGGGAAGTGGATGTACCCATATCTTAGGGAACCACTATAGATCTGGTGTTTGCTGTGTTGCATTTAATTTCTTTAGATAGAATTATTTTTTGCTACAACAAGTAGTTACAAACTTCTATTTGCCTTAAAATCAAAAAGACATAAAAAGATTAGAACCTATTCACCCCCCCCCCCTCTAGGTGTTTAAGCTCTTGAATCAAAGTATTTTAAGTGGTATCAGAGGGAGGTTCCTCAAAAAGTTGACCTAACAGTCAGAGGATTTCTCCAAGGCTAAAAACAGATAACAAGAATGGTTTCAAGTGAAAATCAAAAAGAGTTTGGATATATGAAATTGCTCATATGCAGGAAAGAATCTTTTGGCATTTGGAAAGAAAGGGTCAGGATATTTATGGAAGCATCTGATCCAAGAATTTATATCACAGTACAGGAAGGCCCCTTCATCCCAATGAAGGTTTCAGTTCTTGATGCAAACATTCAAACTCCTAAGAGTTATTCAGAGATGACTAAGGATGAGATCATCTTGGCTACATTAGATAAAAGAGCTCAGAATATAATTGTAAGTGTCATAAATGATGCAATATTCCAGAATCTTATGCACTATAAAATATCCAAAGAAATATGGGATACACTGATTGTCTATATGGAAGGCACAAAAGAAGTCAGAGAGGACAGAAAGTCTATGCTGAATCAGGAGTATGAGAGCTTTAGACAGAATAAAACTAACAGCATAGTTGAATGCTATAAAAAGTTTTTCAGAATAGTGAATGAACTGATGACATATGAAAGAGTTTTCAGTACTTATGAACTGAATGACAAGTTTCTTAGGTCCCTAACAAAGGATTGGGACACTAAGATATGTGCCATCAGGAAAGTGGCCAAATTGGCTGACACACCACCACCTATACTTTTTGGAAAACTGCTTTCATATGAAATGCAGCTTACTGCTAGGAAAGAGGAAGAGAAGGGCAGTAGATCTGAACATAAAGAAAGGTCAGTAGCCTTCAATGTTGAGGGCTCAAGGAAGGGTAGGAGAAAATCTCCTTCTCCACTTAGAAGGAGTACTGAAGCAGAAGAAGGTGTTACTGAAGCATGTACATCAGATAGTCATACATCTGATGAAGACTTTGCTGCCTTCACAAGACAATTCCAAAGGTTCATGAAGAAAAAGAATTGGAGAACCAGGCCTTCATCAACATCCTATTCCAAGGATGAATACTACAGGAAGAAGAAAACTTCTAGGGAGGACAGGTATGCTTCTAAACATGGTAAACCATATAATTCTAAGATTGTGTGTTATTGCTGCAACAGTCCTGGGCATGTTATAACTGACTTTCCTGACAAAAGAAAGGAGTCAAAGGACAAGAAGAAGCAGCTGGTCAAAGGCAAGAAGGAGAAGTCTCTAGTGGCTCAGAAGGAGAAGAGTTGGACAGACTCTTCATGTTCATAATCTGAAGAAGAAGAGGCAGAAGCATATGTTGGACTCTTCTCAACAGAAGAGGATTCTAGGGAACTAGAATTCTTATAGATGCTGGACTCCATAAATGGAGTGGAAGAACATTGTTGTAAAGGGCTGATGGCTCAATCTGAAGTAGACAAATGCCAGGATCAGCCTAGACCAAGAATGGTAAACAATTCACTCCTAGTCTCAGATTACTTTACAGGATCAGAATTAGAAGCATCTTCTTCAAAAGAAATGGATGGATCTGAGTCTGAGGGAGATGTTCACCAACTCATTGATGAGTATGGTGGGCTATTGCATGCTCTAAAGAAGAGCAAGTTTCTTGTTAAAGAGCAGGCCAAGGAGATTGAGTCTCTCAAACTGGCTGCAGCAGATTCAGCAAAACTGCTGGATCAAAAACTGAATGAGGTTGCCAAATTGAAAAACATTACAGTTATTCAGATTGGCACAATCTCATTCAAAGAGAATCATATCAAGAAACTGGAGGGAAAACTTCAGCAAGAGAGAGAGCTAGTGGCAAAATTCTCCAAGCCAAAATCAGTCTTACCTTTGATAGATAATTTTGTTTCACAAAAAGGAAAGACTGGTCTGTTCTTCAAGGGAAGAACTAGGGCTACCAATTCTCATAGAAAAGGTAAAGTCCCAGTTATGCCTCAAGCTTTTAATCCCCCTATTTTCTTTAAAAAGGTAGTGAATCCTACTAACAGGTATGATCATGACATGACAAAAGGTCACTGTGAGCATGAAAATTTCATGAGCAAGGGTGCTAATGCCAATAGACTAATCTATAGGCATGCCCATCATATTCAAGAGGAATTCTTGAAGAATGTTGTTCCAGCACCAACACTTAATAAGTCTACTGTCAACAAAGTAAGAAGACTTGTACCTAAGAAGAGGTATAATAGGTTTGAGTGTTGGTGTTGTGGCAAGATGGGCCACTTTACTATAGATTGTTGGTTTAACTTAAGTGTTAAAACCAAAAGTAGGATTCCTGTTAGATCATTCACAGGGTTTCAAACTAACAAGGACCTAATACCCACTAGCAAGTTGGGTTCTAAGGGTAAGTGATTCATTATTTGTTGCAGGTAAATCCAAGTGATCATACCCCTATATGGTACTTGGATAGTGGCTGTTCCAGACATATGATTGGAACAAGGAGAATGTTGAGGGACTATGTGCTCATAAAGAATAAACCCAAAGTTATTTTTGGTGGATCAGAAAAGGGAATCATCAAAGGATTTGGTAACATATCTTGTGATTCTATTACATTCACTAAAGTGGCTTATGTAAAGGGTTTAAAACATAACCTAATTAGCATAAGTCAACTTAGTGATCTAGGTTATGATATTTCTTTCTACAAAGGGGAGTGCCTAATAAAAAGGTCAAGTGATCAAGAGATCATTTTGTCTGGCACTAGGAAAGGAAATGTGTATTGCCTTAACCTAGATTGTGAGTCTAACAACTCACCTATTTGTTTGGTTGTAGGAGAGAAAGCTTCTCTATGTGTCAAGTGGCACAAGAGGCTAGCTCATCTGAACTATAAGTCAATTGGACTGCTGTTCAGCATGGGATTAGTGAGGAATGGTCCTCAAGTTCAGTGCATAAAAGAGGGTGTGTGCTCAGCTTGCAAAAAAGGCAAGCAGACTAAGTCCTCTTTTCAGTCACTTGACATCAATGATTCAAAGAGATGTTTGTATCTCATGCATATGGATTTGTTTGGTCATATGCCAGTCCATAGTCTTGGTAGGAAAGTATACACACTTGTTATTATGGATGACTATTCTAGATTTACATGGGTTTTCTTCTTGAGACAGAAATCTGAAACCCCAACTATTTTCCAGACTTTTGTCAGACAAATTCAAAATGAATACAACAGCTCAGTGGTCAAAATTAGAAGTGACCATGGAACTGAATTTCAGTCTGAATGTATGACAAAATTCTGTGAAGAACTTGGGATTCATCAGGAATTCTCTTCACCTAGAACTCCTCAGCAAAATGGTGTTGCTGAAAGAAAGAATAGGACTCTAATTGAAGCCAATAGAACTCTATTGAATGACACTACTGTCCCTGAATACTTCTGGGCTGAGGCAGTAAATACTGTATGTCATGTGCTCAATAGGGCCTCCATCAACAAGAAACACAAGATGACTCCCTACCAGATTTTAAAAGGAAGAAAACCAAACATATCTTATTTCAGAATCTTTGGTAGTAGGTGTTTTGTACTAGTCAATGGTAAACACTACCAAACTAAGTTTGCTGCCAAATCCCTAGAAGGGATATTTGTTGGGTACAATAACCATAGTAGAGCATACAGGATCTACAACCAGACTACTCAAGTTATAGAAGAATCTGTGCATGTTGTATTTGATGAGTCAATGTTTATTAACAGTGAATTGACTAGTTCTTCAGTTAGTCCTACAGATCTAACAGATAAGCTGGACAAGCTGACCATCAATGAAGATGTTCCCGCTAAACTAGATGAGGATAAAGATGCAAGTTATCCAGGGGGACATCAAGTCCCTCTGGGTGAAGAAGAAAATGTGGAGCTTCAAGATGAGGAAACTGGAGATAGCCATAATGGTGATAGAATTCCTCCAGCAAGGAGACACCCGAAGGATCATCCAGCTCACCAGATCATTGGAGATGCAAGTCAAGGTGTTTTAACAAGGAGCAGAAGCATGAACACAGTTTTGTGTTCTAGCTTCCTGTCTCAGATAGAACCCAGGAAGATTGAAGAGGCCATGCAAGACACCAACTGGATTGATGCAATGCAAGAAGAGCTCAGTCAGTTCAAAAGGTGTAAGGTTTTGGAACTGGTGCCAAAACCTAAGGATCATAACATAATAGGAACTAAGTGGATCTATAGGAACAAGCTTGATGAGAATTGCACAATAGTCAAGAACAAGGCTAGACTGGTAGCAAAAGGCTACAAGCAAGAGGAAGGTATTGATTTTGATCAAACCTTTGCTCCAGTGGCAAGGCTAGAGGCAATAAGGTTGTTCTTGGACTATGTTGCATATCAAGGGTTCAAAGTATATCAAATGGATGTGAAATCAGCATTTCTGAATGGTTATTTAAAAAAAGAAGTTTATGTAGAACAACCCTCAGGTTTTTTAGACTCTCACTTTCCTGATTATGTGTATAGTCTTAGGAAAGCTCTATATGGTTTAAAACAAGCTCCAAGGGCTTGATATGAAACCTTGTCTGCCTTCCTCATTGAGAATAAATTCTCTAGAAGAAAGATAGACAAAACTCTATTCTATAGGGAATCAAAAGGCAAGATAATACTAGTCCAGATATATGTGGATGACATTATCTTTGGTTCTACTGAAAACAGATTTTGTAGGAAGTTTGCCAAACTTATGCAAGACAAGTTTGAGATGAGCAGTATAGGTGAGCTGAAGTTCTTCCTGGGACTTCAAGTTAGACAGACTGAGAGTGGGTTGTCCATATCCCAATCTAAGTTCACCAAAGAGTTGATTAAGAATTATGGTTTGGACTCAGCTTCTACAATGAAAACTCCAATGGGAACAAGTATTCCTATATACAAAGATGAAGCAGGGAAACCTGTTGATGAGTCTTTATATGGAGGGATAATTGGCTCCCTATTATACTTGACTGCTAGTAGACCTGACATCATGTATGCAACATGTATCTGTGCTAGGTATCAAGCATGCCCTAAGGAATCTCATTATACTACAGCTAAAAGAATTTTGAGATATCTTAAGAACACACCTAATCTAGGCCTTTGGTATCCTAAGAATAGAGATTTTATATTAACAGGTTTCTCAGATGCAGATTTTGCTGGATGCAAGGAAGACAGAAAAAGTACCACGGGAACCTGTCAGTTCCTTGGTGGGAGGCTGGTGTCATGGAGCAGCAAGAAGCAAACCAGTGTAGTTATATCAACAGCTGAATCAGAGTATATAGCTGCAGGTAGGTTCTGTGCACAATTGATGTGGATGAAGCATCAACTAGAAGATTATGACATCCAGGTAAGTAGAATACCATTATTTTGTGATTCTACAAGTGTTATTTCTATTGCTAAGAATCCTGTGTCACACAGTAGGACCAAGCATATAGAAATAAAGTTTCATTTTATCAGAGAACATGTTGAAAAGGGAAATATTAGTCTAGAGTTTGTAAAAATAGATAATCAAATAGCTGATATTTTCACAAAACCACTAGATGAAATTAAATTCAATAATTTTAAAATTGAATTAGGTATGTTGAACCTAGAATAGGTTAACAAAAGTTTTCATGAGTAGCATTAGTAAGCACCAAATTTATCTTGAAATTTGTCTAAGTACAATGTTTGTGTCGACACAAGCAAGTTGTGTCGACACACTCAGTATGTTGTGTAGACACAGAAAAAGGATGTGTCGACACAGAAACAGTATCTGTGTCGACAGGAGAATAAGTGTCGACACAATCTTGTCGACACAAAAGTCAGTGTCGACACAACCTTGTCGAGACAATAAGTCATGAGGATATTTGTGTCGACACAAAAAGTCAGTGTCGACACAACTCTGTCAAGACTTAAGTTATCACTGTTGACACAGACGCAAGTATGTCGACACAGACTCAAGTATGTCGACACATAAATATGTCGACTTAAAATATGTTTTGTTGACTTAGAAATTAGTATGTCGACACATAGTCATGTCGACTAAACTTAAGTTCTGTCAAGACCTAGGTCATTGTTGTCGACACAAAAATAGATTTGTCGACTTAAGCCCGACTTTTTATCTGCCCTTGACTCAAGTAATATAAATAGGTGAATCCAAAATCTGGTCGACTACGCTATCAGAATTTCTGACTCTACACCTTCTGTCGACATAGACCCTCTCTTCTCTTCTCCTCTAGTACTTACATCAATGGCGCCACACCAAGAAGACAAGGTTAATGAAGTTTACGAACTGGTTTGCGAAGGTTTCACGACTGCTTCTGACGAAATTCAGGGAGTTATTGCCCTAATTTCAGAAAATGGACTCGAATTTTTGGTCTCAGAACCGACCAAAATTTGGAAGAAGGAAGTCATGGAGTTTTATTCAACCGCTACAGTGGATTCAGAAGGTAAGAAAATCAAGGCAATTATTCAAGATACCCGAGTGAAACTCATATTGAAAACTATCAGGAAATAACTACATCTTCCATTGATCAAGGATACAGAAGAAATAACCCCTTCCCAGATTACAGAAGCTTTAAGCTGGTGTGGGCTGAGTCCTAATATCAAGATTGGATCCTCTATCACTAGAAAAGGGATTAATTCCCAAGGAAAATTTCTTTCAGAAGTGGTGGGCAAGGTGATTATCTACAAAACAGGAGGACATGATCTGATTTCTGCCCACATGTTCAATCTGATGGTTAGAATAATATTCAAGATAAACACTGAGTGGGCAGCAATAGTGTTTGATAAACTACAAGAAGGAATAAAGAAACCTAACCTGGGAAGGATCATCAGCCTATGCTTAACATCAGTAGTTCCAGATGTACTGAAACAAGCAAATGGCTGTAAGATAAATCATATGAAAAAATGGATGTAAGGATACTGTCAAGGTGGGACAGAGTTTTAACCAAGGAAGTCCCTGCTCCTAAGGAGCAAACTAACAAAGACAAGAAGAAAAAGAAGGTGGTTGTACAGGCTGACTCCTCCAATGATTCTGAGGAGGAAGTGGTCTTCAGTTCTGATGAAGACCAGCAACAACAAGATGTTCAAGCTCAAGCTAAGGAATGTGAGCCCCAAGAGAAACAAATTGAATCTACTCCAGGGGGAGAAAACCGAGAAAAAGAAACTGAGTTGCCTGCCTAAGTGGGAGGTATTGATGATGTTGTCTTGGATAGTGACTTAGCTGCAGACACAATAATGGATGTTGTATCTGAAATCAACTCTACAGCTGAAGTAACTGATAAAAATGATGCTCAACATGAGCCAGTAAGTTTCTTCTCCACAAACCAGTGATGAATTATAGTATTCTCCTCAAAAAGTGTTCAAAGGGACACTTTTGTTTACACAACAAAAGTGATCTTTTAAGTGGTATTAGTCTTTTCATTTTTTTTAAAAAAACTAATCTTATTCATTCTAAACAGATACAGCAGGAATTTACAATGGAAGAATTGTTTCCTGATCCTCTTACTGATAGGACTGAGGGGGAGGAAATTGAAAAAGAAAAGGAAATTTCAAGGACTGAGGGGAGTTATCCAAGGATACCCCAGCTGAAAAGGACACTGTTGATATTGAAAGTACATATGAATCTTCTGAAGATGAAGATGCCACAATGGCTAAGAAAAGAAAGCTGTCTGTTATAAAGAAGAAGAGTTCTGGATATAAGAAAGCTTTGCAAATGGGAACAACACCATCTATATCAACTATGGACTTCAGTTCTTTACTGGTCCAGATGCAAATAAAATTAGATAATCAAAGGCAGACTATAGAAAAATATATAGATGAAACTCATAAGGAGTTACACAGTTTCAGTTGGCCTAGGACATCAAATCCATAAGATTTGAAGTAAATCAAAATAAGAAGGAGATGATAGATTGCTTCCATAAAGGAGGTAATATTGTGGTGTTCCTAGCCAAGCAACAACAAGATATACAAGCTAAAGTGGATGAGATTGAAGTAAAGCAGGGATATGTCCTAGAGAATCAGATAAGGATGAATGAAAATCTCAAAGATTCCCATCATGAAATATTGAAACAGCTTACTGATTCTAGCACTACTCTGAAGGCTGAAATCTCCAAGCAAATCCAGGATGATATATCTGCTGTCAAAGCCACATTCCAAGAATCTCAGGATAAAATAAAAACCTTCCTGACAAAATTCAGAGCTTATTTTAAAGAGAGAACTGAATATATAGCTGGTCAAGTCAGATTCCAGAAGGAAGATTTAAGAGATCATATTACAAGAGAAGTCATAAAGGGGGAGAGAGTACTAGTCAAAGCCGGCTCTGACCATGCTAAATGGACTACCAATAGCATCAGAACCACTCTTGGATATCCTCCTCTATGTGATGATGCTAATGTAGCTGAGTTTGGGATTCAACCTGATTATTTTGAAGGAGATCAGCCTGAAGTTGCTCAGGTGATCTACCCCCCAGCTGATTTTGATATGGTTCAAGAAGAAGTGCTGAAAATGTATAGTCCTCCACTAGAGATTCAAAATGTAATTCTTGAAAAGGTTGAAATGTCAGAAGCTGCATTGGAAGCTCAGAAGGAAGCTCAACTCTCCAAGAAGAGATTCAGAGAGCAGGCTGAGCTGAAGCCAGATTTTGAGCAATGAAGCCCAACTTCTATAAATATCATACTTACTGCCTGGAAAGTTGTTAAGGATAAAACTCATGACAGGGGAAGTTGTATTCTGAGCAAGAATGGATTAAATATCAAGTTGGACAAGAAACAATTCTACAGCATAGAAGAAGTGCTAAGGCTGGGAAGCTACCTGCTAATGCTCAAGAGCCAAGCAAGTACTTCCCCAAACCTTTTCACTATTTTGAAAGACAAAAGATCAAGGCTGAAGAATTGAAGAAGAAAGCTCTCAAAGGGAAAAAGCTAGCTGAACATGTTGAACCTTCTGTGCAGGCTAAAATAAAGTCTGGCAAAGGGATAGTTATTAAGGAGCCTAGTCAATAATAGGATTGTTAGGTTTATGTATTAGAACAATGTACTAATTTGTTTCCTTTTGTTCTATAAGAAATTTATGTAAACCAAAGTTTTTCTGATCAATGAAATCTGGTTCAGTATTAAGTGTGTGTTGTTTACAATGATTATGTAATTATCTGCTCTGAAATGTTTTTACTTCTATTACAATTTTGTTTTATCTAAAGAGATGTATATCTTTGACTAAGGGTTATGACTTCTCCAAATAGGGGAGATTGTTGGGTACATTGGAAAATGTGTACTAGATTTGGAGAAGCCACAACTTAGTCAATGATATGCATCGATGTGTATTTGATAGAAGTTTGAGTTTCATTGTGCAGGTTTAAAAATTTGAAGAAAAATTTTCTAAGTACAAGTGTCGTCACTTGTGAAGAAACTGTGTCGACACACAGGAAACTTGTGTCGACACTCAGACAAGCTGTGTCGACACACATGCAAATTGTGTCGACACTCGGGGAAGTTGTGTCGACACCCAGAATTTGTGTCGACACTTATAAAGAAGTTGTGTCGACACTCAAAGCTATGTCGACACCTAAACAAGAAGTTGTGTCGACATCAAAAATTGTGTCGACAACTTAAAACAGAATTGTGTCGACACTTAAATCAGAAGATGAGTCGACACTCAGGAGCTCTGTCGACACCTGAAGCAATTGTGTCGACACACAGGACTTGTGTCGACACACCAACTCTCAAGAGGCTGTGTCGAGTTTAGAAGTAATTGTGTTGACACACAGGACTTGTATCGACACACACTCAACGCTATTTGACAAACACTCAACGCAATCTGTCTGCAACAGAAATGTCGAGACAAGAAGCTGCTGTGTCAACACACAGGACTTGTGTCGACACATACAACAAAATGCAGTGTCGAGAAGTAGAAGTATGACTATGTCGACACTTGGAGTATTTGTGTCGACACCTTGAAGACTTGTGTCGACACTTATCCTATATGTGTCGACACATGTAAAGCAGTCTACTGAGTGTTGTATGCTGAGTTGGACAGACATTGAAGAACCTGGTGATGTGACTGGTGACTTGACAGCTGTCATAACTAACCGGTCTGACACCACTGTCAGAACTGTCAGAAGTTTATTATGAACTGGATCAGCCGGTAACCCTGGAACAAGCTCTATATAAGAGACAGATCGGAAACGACTGAATATAGATCATCAACGTGAAAAGATCTCTGTATCATAAAGAAGAATTCTGACTGATCAGGGACTATCTGTAAGAAAGATTCAGAGTTCAATCTGAATCTAAGGAAGAAGTTGACCGAAGATCAACTTCAGAAGAGTAGATCCACCTTATTTGTCCTAATCAAGAAGCTTTGAAAAGCTAAGTCAAGTTGGATCAGAAGAATCAGTTTACACAAGAATTGATCAAGAAGACAACATCAATATAAGAATCTAGCTGGTGAAGTCTTCTGAAACTTATTACTCATAAACTCTTGTAGGATCTATTATTAGATCTGAGATTGTAATCCTAAAATTATAAATGCTGAGGTAGGTCAGTGTGCCTGAGGTAGGACTTGTGGAAAGTCTGAGTTATAAGCCTAATTATAAAGGCTGAGGTAGGGCTGAGGCCTGAGGTAGGATTCAGGGAAGAATCTGAGGTAGGACTTATGTAAAGTCTGAGGTGTAGGAACCATTTTGGGTTCTGAGTTTGTAAGATCTGCGGATCCGAGCCAGTGGAAGGAAGTTAGGCTGAATCCAGTTATCTACTGGATAGGCGAAGGGAGAAAGTGGATGTACCCATATCTTGGGGAACCACTATAGATCGGGTGTTTGCTGTGTTACATTTAATATATTTAGATAGAATTATTCTGTGCTACAAGTAGTTACAAACTTCTGTTTGCCTTAAAATCAAAAAGACATAAAAAGATTAGAACTTATTCACCCCCCCTCTAGGTGTTTAGGCTCTTGAATCAAAGTATTTCAGGACTTCACATGTCCAAGGAAGAGGATTGTTACCCTTGAAGTTCATTTCGGCGCCATTGGAGAGATTCTAGCCGGATGGAAATGATCGCTACGACTTTGCCTCTATAGATACTAACTCGGCTTGTGAATCAGAGCTTTGAAGCTCCAATAATGGTGATATCTCCTTCGTCTGACTCTCCTCCTCCCCGCTCCAGTTGCTCAGAACAAAGCCTCAAAAGAAATGAAGTGAAAATTCCACTTCCTAGGCTTTAAATCGAGCTACTGCTACGTGGTAGATAGCAACCGCCGCGCAGTACCTCAAATGATGGCTTGTTCCGCAATCCACCGCCCAAAACCTCCAATCACAGGCTGACACGTGGCCACGCCGTTACAGCCCTGCTACCGCCGCGTGATAATAACCTACCGTCGGGTGGTAGACGATGTGTCATATCACTATGGAGCTCTCGACGCTCTCAATGCCCGACGCTAATGTTACGCGGTATCGCTACCGCCATGTTGTCCCTCTCAGAAAGGTATTCCAGCTTAAACAACTTTGCTACCGCTGGCGTTAACCCTACTGTCGGGCGGTATCTCACAGAAACCATTTCCTACTTCAGGAAACCTAGGGCGTTACACCCTAAGTGTACGGGACATGTGGCCATGCATGCCTACATCTGTGATGGTTATGAAATTATATAAAATGACATACTACATGCTTGCAGGGAAGGAGTACCATCGCACCGAGAATGAAGTCATTATACTTGTGGTTAGCTAAAAGTTGGCCGTTGTTTAGTTTTATCACGTCTTTGTGGGGTGGACTTGTGCAGGTACTGGTGAGCCGAGCGGGAAGTAGCGTGTTGAAGCCTTTTTTTGATGCTGGCCCTCGAAGGCCGAAGTGTTTATTTTCTGCATTCATGTGTTGCCAGCTCATGTGTTTATGTATGCAAAACACTCTTTTTGTGTACTCATGTAAGGCCTTAAGGCCAAAAGTTGTGTAAACACTCATTCCAATGTTACATATAGTGGACATTCTATGTTGTGGGTTATGTTTACACCTTTTCTTCTGCTAGAATGCAACTTTGTGTTAGGATGAGATAATGTTTTGTATTTCAATTTCGTACCGCTTTCATATATTTATGGAATATGGCGTGGGTCCCCGGCCAGACCTTCTGTTATATTCTTCATGATGGGCAGGGCGTTACAATCTCGACTCCCTCTCAAATTAGAAAGAGAACTCTCCACTCCCTACAACTTCTCCTGGAGTGGCTAATACTCTTTCTTCAACCCGACACAATAATCATTCCATGTCAGAGCAATCTGAGCATGCACATCAATCTGCAGTAAGATGAGATAAGTAAAAAACAACCAAACAAATTAAATCCAAAAAATATAATCACCGCATTATTCATCGTCGCCAAAGAATAAGAGACATGATTCCCTTTTGATAGAGGCGGAGCAAAAGCCATGTCAAGAGGGACCTAGAGTGGGGGGGAGAGGAGCTCAATACCTCAAGGTCTGGATCGTCTGGTGGAACACCATAAACTCTAGAGCTGCAAGGGGCCACCCCTTCTAGACACCCCTTCAGTTGATTAGAGGGGCAATGCGCAGGAGTCAAGTCACCACAACCTTAAAATACCAATTTCTTCTTCTGATCACGACCCAATGGAACGACAATAGAGCTCTTCGGGTCGATAGAAAGACTGCACAATAACAAACGCTTCTCCTTCACAAATAGAGAGATGTTGAAATGAGGGTTAACCATTTCAAGAGGCTCAGTAAATCCCAACATCCATGTAAACTCGTGTTCACGCCCTTTCACTCGGTGGCATAGAATTGGGAGGGCGTTCCAAAGTTCCAGCAACTCAAAAATTTTTTGAACATATTCGTGCACCGTGTTTCTATGGACCCTATCTGTCCGGTTCTCGAAGACCAACCAATGTTTGTTGTTGTGGACTTCAATGTGGCCGCCACTATCAGCCCTCACCTCGCACCAGTCTCTGAAAAGATCCAACGAGGATCTCGAACTGTATTTGTAAAAGAAGACTATCAGCCCCGTGATACACGTCATCGCAAGAGGGGTAAACTGCGACGATGGCACACCGCATTGATTCAAGATCTTTGTTACCTACTCGTACGGTAGCTACCAGAGCCCAACTCTCAGCAATGATTCACAAAACATCATCCACCCCACTAGAGGATTCAGCACCCGTAGCTCAGCATGTGTAAGTCTTATCTCAAGATTGGAAGGAATATTGTATCACCTCCTCCAAGTGGCAATTTGCTCCGCCGTAAGTGAAGAATGAATCCGCATCGGCCGAACTTGTGTAACACGGCTGACCTGAACAAAAAATGCGTGTCAAAACGACGAAAAAGTGAATCAGAAAATTCACGCAAGACAATGCAAAGAACTGCCAAATTCCGCGCACATGGGTAAATGAGCGAGATCCACGTGCAAGAAGATCTCACGCATGCAAGCAATCAACAAGCCCAAATAGGCGTAGCATGCGGGCACGCCCCGCACTCGCTCGCGCAGTGCCCTCGGGCAAGCGACCTCGGGCACGCTCCCCGCGCACGGGTATGCACATGTGTATTGCATATACGCGCGTCCTGTGCGTGAACGCGTGTGTCCTGCGCACATGCGTCCTGCGTGCGCGCTCTACCTGCAAATGCTTCCAGACAGCCCCCTCTGCGTGCCAACTACCTTCTTCCACCGTTCCTTCTCAGCTTCGCACGCTTCTTCTCGTACTCCTTCACTCACTCCAACCACGAAATCCAGAATCTGCCTAAGAATAAAAGCCCCCACATTCCCTTCGCTCCCGTTCTTTACTCCGGGGGATTTGGGGCGCAAATGATGGGGCTGACCATATAGGAATTCTGGACTGTAATAGTCGGAATTCGCACTTTATACACTAATAAAGTGGGGAGTTACCGGACGAAACCGCCATGTACCCGATCCGTGCACCTGATTTGCACAGTAACAGCCTCGTACGGGATCCCAACCTCTGTACAGGATCACGTGCGTCGGCTCCCCTCTTGGACACCCGCCGGCCTCGGATAGCCGTTGTGGCCGACCGACCGTCGTGGCTCATACGACCATTATGGGATGGCCTCCCTTTGACACCTATCGATCGGGCAGCTGACGATCGGCGACCAAGGTCCAACCACTCCCTCAGCCGCCGGGTGCTCGGTCAGCCGAGGGCTCGGCAGGCCCCAAGGGCCGACCATCTCTCCGTGGGCTGCCCAACACCCGGGAAGCTGAGTGCTCCGACGGCCTTTCGGGGTCGGCCGCCCTCCCCTTTGGCGCCCGACGTGTGTACGACCGAGGGATTCGACCGGGCTCCTGGGGCTATCCCCCCTTGGGTTTCCCCACAAACGCACGGTTGGGGGATTCGGCCAGCCTCCGAGGGCCAACCTTCCCCATGGTCGCCCGATGGAGGGAGGATTAAGCTGTCCGCCCCCTTCGACTGCCCCCATGTGAGCGACCAGGGATTCGGCCGGCCTCCGAGGGACTACCGCCCCTTGTCCGCCCAGCGCACGGGCGGCCTGGGGATTCGGCCACCGCCCCACACGCGCGTGGATGAGGGATTCGACCAGCTTCCAAGGGCTGACCACCCCTTTGGTCGCCCGGTGCATGGGCGGCCGGGGCTCAGTCAGCCTCTAAGGGCTGACAGCCCCCTTCGGCTGCCCGATGTGGGGCGAATGGGGCGGTCGCGGCCCTGTCCGCCGGCTTCGTCCGGCCGCCGGCTTCGTCCGGCCGCCGGCTTCGTCCGGCCGCCGAGCGCGTTGGGCCGCCCGCTTCACTGGGAGGGACTTTACTTGGACCGGGGGTATGATCGTCATTTCTCTAAAATTGGCGATCTGTGTGCTCAAATCCAGACGTTTTAATTTGTCTGTCTGATAGTTACCGGGTAAAAATACTAGGCTGCTCTTTCAAAAATTTATAAATAGCCCTATTTTACTCATTTGGATCATCTTTTGGACTCCGAACTTTCACTCTCTTCTTTCTACTTCTCTCTCCTTTCTCTTTCTCTCTTTCTCCCTCTCTCATTTTTCTCTCTCTCTCTCTGCAAGATCTCCGCAGAAATCTGTCTTGACCATCGAAGCCTCCCTCAAACTCAGGCAAGCGCTTGGACGGTCACAGGAACTCTAACAGTTACCTTCTACCTCAAGTTATCCGCCCGGCGTCAAAGCGAACCGTAGAATTCTCGGCATCAACAAATCAAGACTACCAGCACGCTCAAGTTTGCAGGCTCCCTGTGATACGAAAAAGCAAGACCATTGGTAAAAGTGTAGAGCCCTGCCACGCTCCGAACACCCTCTCTCATATCTAGTTGTAACGAGGAGTGGTCTGTCGCTCCCGCCTTCTTCTAGAAGCTTTGTAAACAAACTCTATCTAGTAAAAGTTAGGTCGACACAGAATCAGTGGTGTGGTTTTTTACCCAGATTGCGGGTTTTCCACATCAAAAAGACTCCCTCTCACTATTTTGTGGACTTCTGACTGTTTGAACGCTCGACCACTAAATGGGCTAGGACGGTTCAGTGAGCCAAGTCTACCAAATCCTCGGGTAGACTGTAACTATAACGGACTCCCCAACACACGGCTCGAAAGGACGACTGCCAGCACCCCAAGCATCCAGCTTGAAAGGGTTCATCCTCAATTGGTATGCAGACCATGCACCCCAACCCCTCTCCAAATCCACAGGCAGGTTGTTGGAGGCCGCAACCTCCCTTTGATGAGAAGTGATCCAGTTAAGCGCCCTTACATGAACTTCCCAGGAAGTCACCCATCCAAGAACTTCTCCAGCCCGAGCACGCTAAACTATAAATTTCTTTCAGTTTTCATCGCCAATTGAGCTCGCGAGGGCCGGCGAGCCCTTGCGGGGGCTGGCCGTGCCAAGGCCGCTCGGGCTTGGCCGGAGCTGGCCGGCCCTTGCAGGGCTGGCCGCGGCGAGGCCGCCCGGGGTCGGGTGGCCTTGGCCGGCCCTCATGGGGCCGGTCGCAGCGAGGCCGCACGGGAATGGGAGGCCCAGGAGAGGGCGCGGGCGGTCGAGCCGCCGGTCGGCGTTGGGTGCACCATGTCTGGGATCCGGTGCGCGGTGGTTACCACGAGGATCGGGCACGCAGATTGCGCGTGCGGTGATTACGCATGTAACCTCCCATGATGCTAGTGGGGGAGTGGGTGAACCGGCTAAGTGCAGCCTGATTTCTTTATAAATTGGGGCTAACTCCATCAATATTTTTATTAGATAAATTATGTGCCTATGTCTGTGTTCTAAATTATTTGTGTTGATTTATAGCTTTATCTATATTGTGTACCAAATCCTTCAACACTTTCATTTTGAAGCGTGTAGGACCCTTCTTCTTAAAAAATTCCTCAAAGTTATTAAGCTTGTCATTTGAAAACATATTTTGATCCTATCAGATTTTATCAAAAAAGATGATGTTAGGGCTAGATCTGACCCTTCTCCCTCCTTTGACATATCATAAACACTAGCTTGAATCTTGTGATTCGTGTTTTATTCCAGTGCCTATCTCATTTCACTATATTCACCTCTCCAGCGCTTTCCTATGTACGCCCTCCATGTTTAAATGCTGGCTTACAAAAATATAATTAGATTATTTATTGAACATTATTTAAGAAAAAAGAGTAAGCATTTCCTACTTTCAAAATCATGGGAAAAAAATGTAACGTTTATCATTATTTAAATTGCTTTAATAATTTATTTATTTCATCCTTCTCAAATAAGCTAAGTATCTCGTGCTCCCTATCTTCCTCTCGTACTTTCTTCTCGCCACTCTCTGCCCTACCTTCTCCATTTTCTCACTCGGAATCAATGGCTCGGAGAAGTCTTTCTGTCATCGTTGGAATCCGAGTCTTCACTCTACAAAACTTTCTGTGCGCCTTGTAGCTCCCCAAAAGATCACAGTTCTACTCTTCAAGGTCAGCTTCAAAACGTGGTTTCATTTTTATAGCTCTTTTCCTACATACAAGTTGAATCTTTGGGATGTTATTTTACGTTTTGCAATAGATTGGATGCGTTTCTATTGTTGAATGAAGAACATTTTTGAAAGGGATCTTATTAATCTTCATATTTAATAGATTTTTGTATGTACTTTTCAAAGATCTTATTTTTTTTAGCTCTCAAAGTTCTACTCCCTCTTATCTACTTTTTTCCCCTGCGAGATAAGGTTGTGCTTTTGTTTCATTTAAGGCGCTTTAAAGAAAATGATTCATTTGATTTACTAAAGTATAAATTACAATAGCCTGCCTGCTTCATTTTTTTTTCATTCTTGTTATTCTTGTTTACTTCCTAAACACCCATACAAGGAATATTGATATTCGATCTGAAGTTTCTTTGCCTTTAATCCACTCTAAGGTTTGATAAGAAACTTTTGTTTTTAAAAAAATTCTTAGAGCTTGAGAAATACATGATTCTATGAGTTGAACTCTTCCTTTTTTTTACGATCTGATATAGTTAAACCAAACTTATTTTAATATTACTTTTGGCCTCCCTTATGTCTTGTCATATATTCAAAATACAATGTACAAACATATATAAAGAAAGATCTTTATTTTATTTGACAGATTCCAACAGAGATTAGAAGCTGGGATTGAGATAAATGGGCAGAGGTAGAGGAAAGGGTAAGAAACTCGCAACTGTAGGAAGAGATGAAGACCCAGAGAGTGAAGGGGAGGAACATAATCCTTCATATAAAAGAAGGGGCGGGTCTCCAGAGCCATTGCCAGATGATGCCGACAAAGAGGAAATTGAAAAGTATGAAGAAAATGATGATGAATCCACACCTAAAGAGGAGAAAGGGAAGAAGAGGAAGAGGTACTTGCAAGTAAAAGATGACTTCAATACAAAGCTGGAAGATAAAGGAACCAATCTTAGATCCAAGTTAGAGGAGACTACGAAGACTAATGGCTTCAGGCATAATGGAAGCAGGCGCAAGAGTAAACCTCACCGTGCAGCTGAAGCAGTGGTGCCTGTAGCTGCTGTCTATAAAGGGTTCTGAAGTTTTTGTGACTAAAAACATACTATGGCCATATGTTTTGATGCTTTGATATTTATATTTTGTTGTTTTCTTTTCAATCTTCGTCAAGCTTTTCCTTGCTATCACTGGAGTAAACCCTTTTCATCATATAATTGGTAAGCGTTCTCAGTTTTTATTAGTTTTGGAAAATTTCTGTATTGTCTGTTGCTATTTTTCTCTTTTTCCAAACAAGACCAATATATTATTTGTGTTCATCATTGGAGATAAGTCTCGAGCTGCACATGAGAGCAGAGAATATTCTCCTATTGGAAGTGAAGATTATTATAAGAAAATATAGATTTATGCATGTTTAAGTATCTTGAACTATTATTATAATGTCATGGGGATATAGAAAGAAATAGCCTTTGTTAAATTAGTTGAAGTAGGAGTATAGTGGAGTGCAGGCGGTCTGATTGGGCAGATCGCAGAGTCCGCGGCTGCCTGGCGGAAAGCCTTTGGGGGATTGCCGGTTTCTCTTGCGATCTGGTTCAACAAACACCCTGGGTTGAAACCGGGCGATTAGACTTCTTTAACCGCGGTTGTGGCGGTCTGGTTGGTGAGACCGCACAGTCCGCCTGTAGCTTCAGGTTCTCTGGCTTGCAAGAAGGTTGGCGGTTAGTGCGGACTATGGTGACTAACCGCTCAGTTCGATGAAGCCTTCTCGAGCAGGTTGATAGCCGGAGTCCGCTGATGTTGTGGACTTGCTCCCGTGTGGCAAGTCCAGAGTTGTTGCCTAACTCGCCGAGATCGCCCATTGTACGGACTGCTTCTAGAGCTCGTCGAGTTCGGCAAGATGATTCCGTATAACAAGTCCAGGGCTATTGTCTAGCTCGTCGAGTTCTCCTGTTTGTGCGGACTGTTTCTGGAGCTCGTCGAGCTCGGTAAGTTGACGGTTTGGTCCTTGTTCTAGTCGCAGGCTGAAGTTTGTGTGGAAGGGAGATGTGTCCGCAAGGCAGTGCGATTTGGTGTCGATGTCTGCCAGCCCGCCAGTGCTGTGTTCGTCGTCCTTGTTGGATTGGTGTTGGTCTTCTCAGCCTGGAAGATTGGTCTTTTTCTCCTTTGCGGATTGGTCGTTCTTGCGGACAGAGAGTGGTGTCCACACTTTTTTGCGGACAGCTTTCTTTTGCGACGGACTGATACTTTATCCGCACTTGTGCCGATAAATTATGCTAGTTGCAGGATTGATGAGCGGTTATCCTATCGTTATGAGTGGTGACGATACTCTTCCTCACACATATAAATAGGAGTCTCTGGCTCGTCATACATAACTGGAACAATGAGAACTCAGCTCGTGCTTAAATATCGCGGTTACGCTTTTCTAACTGCTGCAACTAAGTGAAGTTGAATTTGTGCAGGCTATGCGGCTAGCATCAGGCGGCTAGGCAACTAATGGAAGTTTGGTGTGGAACAGTTCACAGATAACAGTCAGCGAATAAAAGCAGGTCGCGGTCTCTGCGACTTGAAGTCTCTTCCTCCGTGTTGTGGTTAAGCAGAGCAGTTCGCCCGGTCTTTCAACGGGTTCTGTTTTAGTCCTTCAGCTTTCAATAACAAGCAGACTGCGTGGCTAGTTGCGGTTAGGCAACTTCGGCAGTCTCGGCGGACTCAGCTTGCAGGTTGGCGACTTATGCGGTTACAGCTTGTTATCCGCGCGGTTTACTTCTTATTGCAATTTTTTGTTCCTTTGGTTACATTATGAATCATGTCTTGCAATGTATACATCGCTCTGTAAAGAAGTTTTTAATTCCAATTGGAGTCTCTTGTGCTGCTATTGCTACAAATTTCTACTTGACTTTAATTGTGGTTGAGTGTTCCTGCGACCTCTTGCGACTTCATAAATTTTTATAGCCTTTAAATTTAGGGCTCGGTGCTTGAAATGGTGGGGTGTTACGAGAGTACAATGTGATATAAGAGTAACATTCAGGCTTTGTTTGGCATAGCGGTGGCAGTCATAAACACATGGGTTTAACAGTCATTCGTTAACGATCCATATGTTACTCTTTCTGTAGTAACTTAACACAAGGTAGAGTTTGGTTTTGGGGGGGTAATGGTGGATGAGGTGACATAAGTCACCCGTACTGTCACTTTACAGAATCGTACATGAGATTTTCATATCATAGCTTCTCCTTTAATTCTTTCGAAATAATTGGATACTTTTCTTCGCTCTAGAATCTCCTCCCTTCTTCCACTCTACCCCGAAGAGTAACTCAGACCAATTCATTCACATTTTCATGTTCCAATCGAGCACTTTCCACTTTTAATCAAAGGAGAAGATTCTTCTTTGTGAAATCATCATGTTTTCCTCCACTATCCTAGTGTGCAAACCAAAACCCAAAGGTATAGCTTTTAAATCAATAAAGAACTTTTTCTTCAGTATGCAGAAGACTTTTTATTCTGTATGCTGAAGGTGGCTCTTTGTTCCTTGTTCTTGATGCGACCCGACAAGAGTACCTATGTCGCACAAGTATTAATAAATGGAAAGTAAATCCCGTAGTATTTAATCTCGTGGAACACTTCAGTGGAGTGTACTTTCGAGAAGTACTTGAGATTGAATTCTTGACCGGAGTATTGGAGTGAGTATGGGGGGTTGATTTTGGCTGGCACTAGTGCAATGAAGAGAAGACTAAATTAACGTGCAAGTCACCGACACCGCTTCGCACCTTCGTAGGTCCCCTGCCTCCACTTCACACACACTCACACAATGAGGGCCTCCTTCACCTCTTCATACCTCCATGTCACACTTCTCCTCTTCGCACACTCGTTATGCCTTGCTCTAGTAAAGACCAACATACTTGCTTGTTTCTTACTCAACAACGATGTAACATAACAAACAACGGTAAGATCACAACCACAAAGCCATTCACATTCGTAGAAAGACAATACTGTCAAAACTAGAAGAACAACTACATGTCTATACCATCCACAAATAAGAGTGAGCCTATGAAAGTGTATTCCCATTGGTCATGATGCATATACACTTTGGTGAACACTTCAAATAATATTACAATAATCTTTAATGTGAGGAAACATATACAAGTTATCGATCCTTAGCACAGAGGAAACGTGAGACTCTTGGTCGAATTCAAAGGAGAGCCCGACTTAGTTCACCATCAAGTCCTCTTCCTCATTGACTTCTTCCACAATACAGGAGGAGCTATCACCTTCTCCTAATCGCGTCTTCACCTGGGGTTTGTTCACCTCAATACTGAGGGCTCCAGACTCTCCAAAGGACCCATGCAAATTCCTCCAAACACCTTTAGGCAGTTTGGGTAGGTAGGAGATGGCTAGGGGTCGAAACCCTAGACTTCTGGGTGAAAAACAAAGGAGACAACCATTGCAATTGATCCGACTAAAATCACGAGCATCAGTTATATAGGAAAATAGAGTGCACGCACATGCATGACATTAACACCTACAGAAATCTAGGCACCTAGGTCTCTCATGCGCAATTGTATGTGCAAACTCGTGCGCGAACAAGACCGCACACACAAATTCAGATGGAAAAAAACAAGCTACACTAGGGGGAAGAGGCGCACGTATGTGTTAAAAACATGTATGAGTGTGCATAAGTCAAGTTGAATATAATGTCCCCCCCAATGCATACAAATGTCCACACTTGTAATTGGAATTCATCCACACAACCCAGATGAACAATAAATCTCAATATGAGCAATAATTTTACACATCTAGTACAAAAATGGATGAAAACAATAAAAATGATAGGGTGAAAACACTATACGAAAAACACATATCAAATACCTCATACTTGAACGATTATTCTTCCCTAGCAAACCACTCTCCTCACAAGTACTCAACAAGGCTAAATTGTAAATTAGAAAGTGATAGAAATGAGCAAACATAGAAATTTTGTGCTCAAGGGGCAATATGAAGAAAACTAGAAATACATCAATGTATACTACATATTTATACTTTTCAAAACATTATATCAACTGGTTATATCCACTCCTAAATAAGAAAAATGGATCCTCAAAGATATAACACACAAAAAACTAGCGCTGCCACTGAGCTTAGCATTATCCTCCTAAGACTACAATATTGTTTTCAATGAAATTCATCAATGACGATAGTCATAAGCTTGTCAGATCACACTCTCTTCATTTCATTAGCTAAGTTTAATTCTACGAATCGATAGGACTTATTATCAAGACGAAAAGTTAGGTTTGGGTTTAAGGTGAGATAAGTAAAAGATAAACTTGAAGGTTCAATCACACTTAAACAAATATGAGAGCTAGCATTAAAATCAGACTACCAAAGGAAAGAAATGGGAAGTGACACCACCTGACATGAATTTTTGCATGTGGGTCCACTTCCACATTATCCAAACTCTACTCTCTTTTTTTAGTCTTATTATACTTTTTTTATTTTTCATTTTTCTTTTGTTCTTCTTTTATCTTTTTCAAATGATCTTCTTTTTAAAAGCACCCAAATAATATGCTTTAAACAAACACCATATCACAACATTTCAACTTAAAAACTGCAAGTAGAAAAATCAGATTTTGAAATTTAAGCTCAAATCTAAGTGTGAGATAAAGTTGCCCTTTGAGGATTTGATGATTACATGGTGGGAGTGAATCAAAAGGATGAGTGTAAAGACCCAAATTGTGTATGCAATGGTAGAATTGTGTATGCAATGGTAGAATTGTATAAACATGGATGCAAAGGCTCAATCAATCCAAAGAAAACCTATCATTTACACAAAATCAAACTAACCTAAACACATGCTTTGAGAGTTGCTAGGGGTAAGTTCTAGACATCATGAAAGGATGCCCTTTCGTCAAAGTCAGATAATACCCAGCTAGTGGCTCGCTACACACCTTCCTACAATAATCTACAGATGACACCACGTTCTAACTGGGAGTTGATATACACCATATATACACAGTAGAAAATCATAAAATAAGGAGCACACAAAGCAGTTAAATCTAAAATGAAATCATATTTACACATGTGCACAAAACTAGAAACATTGCATGAGTCACTATACACTCCCATAATAACATTCTAAAAGAAATTTAAACTAATCAAACACCTATAAAAAATGAGATAGCTCGAAAATTAACGATTATTCAAATCCTAAGTGTGTGTGTGCTGAAATGAATGAACACGCACAAGGACATTTTAAAACATTTGTGGGACAATTTGAAAAAGAGCATAATCAGAATGTATATGTGTGATATGTGAGCAAAATGAGTAACACAATTATCCCCCTCCCCCAGACTTAAACATTGCATTGACCACAATGCATACAAATATGAAAAGAAGGGATAAAAATGCATTACCAAATGCTTGATACATAGAGTTGTCGAGCTCTTCAGGATCTAGTCGAGAGGATGCTAAGAGCAGAAAAGCTACGAAGATACATCACCCAAAAACTAACAACAAGCTTGCCTTCACTAAGGGAAGAAAAGTAGTGGAAGTCTAACAATCACTAAGTAGATCGAAGTGAGGGTTTTCAATAATATATGTATTGGCTAAGTGGTTCCATCTCTCCCCTTGTGCCACTAATGTGCTCAAGGGAGGTAGTAAACTATCATATAGTAAGTGACAACATAGTGCAATTATACAAACACACGCGTGTGCGCGCATACATGCACACATGCGTGCGCACACATGCACACATACATGCACACACATGCGTGCGCGCACACACTCACACACACAATATGGAAATAATATAAATAACACATATTTAAAAGATTGTAGTTGTATAGCATTATAAGTGTGCAGTATAGATAAACAATGTGTAAACACTTTGTTGGTTCTATCTTAACGATGTCCACAACACACACACAGTCATAGTACAATAAATATTATAAATAAGAGTGAAACATAAAGTAACCAATCATATACAAATACCCATACTAATTTATATGATTGAGGTCTTTCACAATCTACATTATTATACAATTTAAAGTACACTGTTATGTACAACCATTGCAAAAGCTAAGTAAGCATATCCTCATTAGATGAGTGCCAAACCCATAACCAGCAGGACTCATCTGAGTGATACTATGTAATCAAACATATCACTATCACACACACACACACAAACATACACGCACACACGCACTCACACACACTCACTCACACACTCACATGCACTCACACACTCACATACTCACACACATATATAAAATAATACACACACTCACACACATAAACATGCGCATGTGCGCTCACACACAAACGCACTCACATTCACCCACACGCACACGCGCGCGCGCGCGCACACGCACACACACACACGTGCATATGCACATATACACACACATGCACACATATACCACACTATGACGACATAGATTTATCATGCGAAGTGTTAAGATATCGACATTTAATCCTGATCAAGTGCAAACTAATGACTGAGATTTCTTATTTGTGGGGTAACTAGTCCCACAAGAACCACCATCATGGACATATGATGGCAGTGGCTTGACTTGCCACGTGTATGGCATTTTTGCACAATTATCTCTAGGCCTTATGTACAGATTTTCGAGCCCATGCTCATTCTCCATCTAACTAGCGATATACTAAAAAGGACCGAGGTATAGCTCATGTCGAACTCCAAGTGTCTAACACCCATACACATGTCAATAGACTAGGGCACACATTGTTGTTCCGACCATGACGTTATTCTAGAGTTATTGTCCCATCCCTACGGAGTGTGCTGTCATGTAGGGCCATTTGACTCGCCACATCATGAACATGAATTAACATCATCACATAGGTAGAGTACACTTCAATTCATTATTAACTAGAGGAGGGGATCAACCTATTAATCCACACATTCAAGAGACCTAGAAGTCCTCACATCAATTAATCTAAAACCATGTTATCTTATTACATATGTATATCTAGATTTAAGTATGATAAAATAATACTATTTCAATCCAAATTCGGTCTCTTAAACGTATTAAACTAAAGAAACAAACTAATTTGGTGATTTATGAAGAGACCAATCCATTAGACATGCAACCATTTATATATCTTAAATTAGGTCCACTCAAGTTTGTCAATCACCCCTCAATTGATAATCATCTTTTTGTGCTCGATCCTGGTTTCATCATAATTGGTTAAACCTATTAATAATTTCAAATCTAAGTTATTTATATTTATTTTCATCATCATACTTGCTTAAGCATTTCAAGGATTAATATTGCCAAGATGTGTCTTTACAAACTCATACAATATCATGCTCATCAGAGCCGCTTAAAATCCGGTTTAAGTATGATAAAATAGATTGATTCAGTATCTTAACAACAATTCAAATCTATATAAGGATTTGGAACTATGAACCACACATGCACAATTTGTTGGCGAAATCGACAATGTCTCTAAAAAGCATCATTTCGTTGATTATATATTAGTGTATGTGAAATTGGAGATGCTACCAGAGCTAGGTTCCACAATTCTACCCTAAGTTTGAGCTATATAAATAACAATTTTTGAATACTTCTCCACCGTATGTATTGTAACACCCCCATCCGTCACATGGAATATAGTAGAAGGTCCGGACGGGGCCCCACGTCATATTCCATGGATAGTTAGTGGAGTTACATATTAATACCAATCTACTATTATAGAATCTTGAATCCTAACACAGAACATTCTAGCAGAAGCTTTTTAAAATAAGTTGAATGAACCCATCAATAAACATTAATGTTCACTATAGTCCACAATAGGAATGAAAGTAAAATACACAAAAGTCTCGGCCTTATGGCCTTACAGCTGTTTACTTAAACAATAAGTGTTTTACAAACTTCGGCACGCAGACAGACCACACATGAAAGTAGTAAAGGAAAACACTTTGATTTGGCCTTCAAGGGCCAGCACAGCAACAAGGGCATCAACCCGCTACTTGCCGCTTGGCTCACCTGTTCCTGTATAAGAACAATCCACCAAATGGTGGCAAAACAAGGCAATGGTCAGCTAAGGCTGACCAAATTATAACGACCCCACACCTAACCTAGGGCGGCGGTGCTCCTTTCCTGCATGGCATTACCAAAACCAAACATGGCGAAGAAAGTGCAATATAAGTACACTTCACCATAGGCGCTGGTGCTATGACCACACGCCCGTACACTCAAGGACAACATATATGAGCATTAAATAGACTTTCCGGCTCAAGGCCTAAACTCATAACTACGGCTACGATAGGTAACATTACCCACAGGTCAATCGGCATAGCAACTGGGTATAGTTCGGTCATATCTCGTTGCTCAAATTGTCGAGCGTAACAAGCCACAACGCGGGTCGACCTCCCCTTTCCCGTTCCAACACACATAACTGTGTTATGTTCATCGGCTGGCTCTCAGGACACCAAGCTGGGATCTCCAAGCACTCAGACCCACAACACTGGCCCTCAGGTCTCGACGATACAGGCCTCATAACAACTATCTCACAGAGCTACCGCCGGAAGTAACACTACCATTGCGCGGTACCTAGCAGAAATGTGATTCTGCCCAGATTTCTGGGTGCTCCTTGGAGTTAGTCCCCAAAGTTCCCTACTACAATCTACCGTATGGAAACCCAAAAAACATACAGTACGGAGTCTTCTTAGGCAAAACAAGCATTTGAAAACATCACCAATCCAGACCAACCTATCCGGATGGGCTTCACTCACCATGCCTATGTTTGTACTTCGATTCCGAACTCTAAATGAAAAACCATGGGGATACTCTGTATCTACCCAAAGGAAGACATCACGCTCACCGTACACTCGTGGGAGAGGGTTTCCTATGCAAAAAGAAGAGGACTTTACATGTCCAAGTAGAGAATCGTTACCCTTTGCGCTCTCTTCGGTATCATGCCAAAGATCTAGACGGATGAACACGACCGCAACGACCTTGCCTCCACAGATCCAGACTTGTCTTGCCAATCGGATCTCTGAATCCCAAACGGCGGCGTAGTCTCTCTTCCGACGCTACTGCTCCTCCTCCAAGAGATCCAGGCCAAGTCCTCAACTTCAAAAGAAATGAACTGAAAATAGCTGAACCAACCATATAAACCGAGCTACTGCAGCGCGATAACTAGCTACCGCCGCGCGATACCTCCTAGTTTCGCATGTAACCGCCCAGGCTAGCCAACCACAGGCCGCCACGTGGACATGCCGTTATAGTTCCACTATCTTTGTGTGATAGGACACTAACGCCGCACGATATCCATCGTCGGTTATGACATGATATCCGCTGCTATCTCGACGCACAATCGACCTAGCTATCGCCGACAGTATCACTATCATCCGGCGATAGCTTTCCTAGGAGCTCTATCGGATTAATTCCCCAGCTACCGCCACGCGGTAACTATCTATCGCTAGGCGATAACCTTCAGGGAACTATTTACCGCCTCTAGGAATTTGGGGCGTTACAAATCTCCCCCACTCAAAGAAATTTTGTCCTGAAATTTGACGTTACAGGAAAATATAAAAAAAAGAAAATAGTACAACTGAATACCTCTGCGAAAAAGCTCAGGGAACTCCTCCCTCATAGTTTACTCACGTTCCCAAGACAGCTATTCTCGGCCACAATTGTCCCAAATGAACTTGACCATTTTAATGAATTTGTTCCGTAGTTTCTTGACCTCTACATCCTCGATCTGAATGGGCTCGAACTTCATCATCAACCCACTATCGACCGACACCTAATTCACATCAATCACTTGAGTAGGCTCTTGATTAGCCTTTCGCAGCACTGAGATATGAAATACATCATGCAAACCGCTCAACTCCACCGAAAGAGCCAAATGATAGGTGGCTTTACCAACACGCTCCAAGATCTCAAAAGGCTCAACATACCTTGGACTAAGCTTCTTTAAGCGTTGAATCCTTGATAAGCCTTTAAACTATTTTATCTTGAGGTATACCCAATCGCTCACCGTAAACTTCACGTTCCGATGCTTGGCATCGTAATACTTGGCCTTCCTATCTTGAGCAATCAGTAGCCATTCTCGAATCAACCGATCGTTGAAGTAGAATCTTCAACGTCTCTTCGCTTGTACAGCTTCGATTCTCCCGTTTCTACCCAAGAAAATGGAGTACGACACCTCCTACAGTACAGAGTCTCAAAAGGCGCCATCTGAATGCTGGCTTGGTAGCTGTTATTGTACGTGAACTCAATCATAAAAATATGGTCCTCCCACATTTTCCCAAAATCCAAAGCACACATACGAAGCATATCTTCCATTGTCCTGTTCACCCTTTCAGTCTGACAATCTATCTGTAGTTAAAAAGCCGTGCTTAAGTTCAACTTGGTACCCAACAACTGATGAATTAGCCTCCAATCGTTGGATGTGAACCGACCATCATGGTCACTAACGATGCTCTGGGGTACGTCGTGCAAACAGACTATGTTCTTCACATAAATCTTCTCCATCTTATCCATTGAATCATCCTTCCTATTCGGTATAAAATGTTACACCTTCGTTAAACGATCAACGACCACCCAAATGACGTCGTTCCCCTTATGCGATCTCGGTAAGCCGTGCACGAAATCCATAGAGATGTCATCAAATTTCCACTTCGGTATAGGTAAGGACTTCAGAAATCCACCAGGCTTCTGGCACTCGGCCTTTACCAAGGCACACATCTAACATTTCGCCACATATAACACTATGTCCTTCTTCAGACTAGCCATCAGAACAGTTTCTTCGTATCCTTGAACATCTTGGTGCTCCTAGGGTGAATCGAATATTTTGAGAAATGTGCCTCATATAACAATTCTTCTCACAACTTCCCCACATTGGGGACGCACAATCGGCTGCCTTTCCACAAAAGGTCATCGTCTATAGAGAACTGGTCGTTGGACCCATCAACGATTTCTGCCTAGTGACGTTTCAGGCTCACGTACAACTCCAAGGCATGCCAAATCCTGTCTACGAGGTCATATTGCACCTCCTTCTAACTCAAACATACGTTTACACTAGATCCATTGTCAACACAAGAGATTTCCAAGGCCTCCAAATCCCGAATAAGCCGCTCATCTTACATCTGTAACCAATTGGCTCATACAAGAGTCATACGGCTCAAAGCATCTGCAACGACGTTCACCTTCCCTAGAATATAATGAATCTTGTAGGTGTAGTACCCAAGAAACGCCATCCACCTTCGCTGACGCATGTTCAGGTCCTTCTAATCTATCAGATACTCCATACTCTTGTGATCTAAATAGATATTGACTTTTAACCCATACAGATAATGCCTCCAAATCTTGAGAGTGAATACCCCGACCGCCAACTCCAAATCATGGACCGGGTAATTCCTCTCATGCACCTTCAACTGGCACGATCCATAGGCTATCACCTTCCCATGCTGAAGCAGAACACAACCTAATCCACTCCTAGAGGCATCACTGTAAATCGCATAGCCCTCTGATCCATATGGCGAATATAAGACAAACGTCTTGGTCAAACGACACTTTAGTTCTTTGAAAGATTGTGCGCACTCTGACAACCAAATAAACTTCTGATCCTTCCTTGTCAGAGTAGCGAGGGGAAATGCTATCCGTGAGAAGTACTCCGCAAAGCGCCTGTAATACCCGGCAAGCCCCAGAAAACTGCAGACTTCCTCCACATAAGATAACACAAGTCACTCCTGTATCGCAACTATCTTCACCGGATCTACCACAATTCCCTCTCCACTAACAACGTGACCAAGGAATGCTACTGAGGATAGCCAAAACTCACATTTGGAGAACTTGGCGTACAGTTGTTTCCTCCTCAGGGTTTCCAATACGACATGAAGATGCTTGAAATGACCATCCTCGCACTGTGAGTACACCAGTATATCATCGATGAAGAATATCACGAACTGGTCCAAGTACTCTCTGAACTTATTGTTCATCAAATCCATAAATCCGGTTGCGCATTCGTCAGCCTAAATGACATGAAGGTGAACTCATAATGCCCATAGCGTGTGATGAAAGCCGTCTTGGGAATGTCACTTTCCCTTATTCTCAACTGATAGTACCCAGATTTCAAATCTAGTTTCGAGTACACAGTTGGCCCGACCAACTGATCAAAAAGATCATCAATCCTCAGGATCAAATATCTATTCTTCTTTGTCATCTTATTCAACTCTCGGTAATCAATACACAATTGTAAACACCTGTCCTTCTTCTTAACAAAAAGGATTGACGCGTTCTAATGCGATGAACTTGGACGAACATACCCTTGATCTAACAGCTCTTGAAGCTGTACCTTCAATTCTTCCATCTCCTTAGGCACTAAGCGATACGGGGAGCATGACACAGGCTTGGCACCTGGCACTAGCTTTCGATGCTGAAGTCGATCTCTCGCTGAGGTGGAGCTCCGGGAAGAATTTTAGGAAAAACATCAGGAAACTCTGATACGACTGGGATGTTATCCAGACCTAGCTTGGGATTCGAAACCTCCACTAAAGTGAAAAATAGCTTTGCACCGCTACGAACTACCTTAACCACCTAGAGAGTAGACATCAAAGTCTTGCTCAATCCCCTCATGCTAGAGAACGTCATGTCACGCTCTGTATCCACACCCAGTCTGACCACCTTGCGGTTGCAATCAATGTACGCATGCTACTCTGGGAGTCAGTCCATGCCAAAGATCACATCAAACTCCACTATCGGTAGTAGTGATGCTTGCAAATCAAACTCTTGGCTCCCAATTCGTACCTTTATACAACAAACTCTATCCGCGTGCATAGAACACTCGTTAGGCAACAACACATCCAATTTATCCCTTGCCATCGAAAAAGGCACTCCGATACGCGATACAAATTCCTGGGACAAAAAGGAGTGCAAAGCTTCCATATCGAACAGTGCTCTCGTCGGACAATTAAAGATCAAAATAAAGCCTATCACAACAAGTCAAAAGCTAACACACAAAAGGCAGTAAGTATATAGAGCTAAAAGTGCTATTAATTAACTCATACCTGTCATCACATCAGCCTGCTTTATGGCCTCCTGTTGGCCATGGTTATAAACTCTAGGCTAGGTTGGAGCGTAGTGGGATGCGGTTGAATCCACCGCCTTTCCCTTTTCCGCATAAGATGTTATAGGCTTCTTTTCTGGCTTCGGGCGCCCACTACAACAGTCTCGGGCGATGTGTCCCTGCTTGCCACAATTATAGTAAGTAACCGGGCCTCGCACTATAGTAACTCCAGACGCACCCGAAGGTGGGGCTGGACCCAAAGTCCTCGCCTTCTTGTTCCACTTACAAAACCCAGACTTTGACGAGCTCGGCATCTTGAACTCCAACTTCTTCAAGCTTGAGTACTTCTTCTCTTGAACTCTCTTCACATCTTTCTCCATAGATCGGGCGGTATTGACCAGAGTTAAGAAACCCTGTGTCATGGGTCCCGAGAGCAGTAGCCTTAGGTCATCACGTAAACCCTCATAGAACCGGTTGGTCTTACGCTCCTCATTGGCAAAAGTAACGCTAGCATAACGTCCAAACCTCATGAACTCGTTGAGATACTCATCCATTATACTATCTCCCTGTGTCAGTCTCTGGAACTGATTCTCCATGTCGATCCTCTGTGCCGAGGGGAGGTATCTAGCCAGGAATAACCTCTAGAACTCCTCCATTGAGACATCGGTGAGTTGTCTTCCAACCAAGAGAAGTAGCTCCAACTCTTCCCACCACAGCCTCGCCTATCCATCCAACAGGAAGGTGGCTACGATGGTTTTCTGCCATTCCTCCGTCCCCGTTGACATAAAGACTCTCTTAACACGAGAAAGCCAATCCTCGGCCTGGGTTGGGGTTCTAGTCCCCGTAAACACTAGAGGATTGAAGCTCATCACATGTTTGAGCTGCTTCTCTATCACTCTTCTTGGCACCAAAGGCTCTACAACCACTCGTTCTACCACTCTAGGCTCTGCCGCATGAAGCAAGACCTGCTCCCCGACAGGGGCAGGAGGTTGTACTTGCCTCCCTGGCTGGGCATCCATCATCGAAAACACTGCCTCAACCACAAGTCTTGTCATCTCTGCCGAAGGAGGGGTTATAGGTATGTCATTAGGTGCATTGCTTTTCATAGAGTGTGGAAGTTCTGACTGTCCTGCGCCACTCCTAGCCACCTATATTTGTAAAAACACTCGATTAGATGACAAACAGATTGTCAAAACGCAATCATTAGAACACTCAGGTTACTCAAACAAGTATATTTTCATTTCTAAGTGGACATTCAAGGGTCATTTTCATGTTATAATGATGATGTATATACCTGTGCTCACCACCCCTTAAAATAATTCATCCACAAATTCTTAAAAGAAAGAGCGACACCATAGTATGATACCAAATTATAACACCCATATCCGTCACATGGAATATAACAAAAGGTCTGATCAGAGCCCAATGCCATATTCCAAGGACAGTCAGAGGAGTTACATATTAATAACAATTTACTATTATAGAATCTCGAATCCTAAGACAGAGCATTCTAGCGGAAGCTTTTAAAAATAAGTTGAATGAACCGATCAATAAATATGAATGTCCATTATAGTCCACAATAGGAATGAAAGTAAAATACACAAAAGTCTCGGCCTTATGGCCTTACAGCTATTTACTTAAACAATAAGTGTTTTACGAACTTCGGCACGCAAGCCGGCCACACATGAAAGTAGTAAAGAAAAACACTTCGTTTTGGCCTTCAAGGTCCAACACATCAACAAGGGCATCAACCCGCTACTTTCCACTCTGCTCACCTATTTTTGCATAAGAACAATCCACCAAACGGTGGCAAAACAAGGCAACGGTCAGCTAAGGCTGGCCAAATTATAACGACCTCACCCCTAACCCGGGGCGGCGATGCTCCTTCCCTGCATGGCATTAACAAAACCAAACATGGCGACGAAAGTGCTATATAAGCACACTTCACCATAGGCGCTGGTGCTATGACCACACGCCCATGCACTCATGGCACATTCTCGGTGTGCCAGACAAAACCCAGGTTCCCACCACCGTACTAAGTGATGGCGAACATACATGAGCATTAAATAATCTTTCCAGATAAATGCCTAAGACTCATAAATACAGCTACGACTGGTATCATTACCCACAGGTCGATCGGCATAGCTACTGGGTACAGTTCGGTCATATCCCGTTGCTCAAATCGTCGGGCGCAACAAGACATGACGTGGGTCGACCTCCCATTTCCCATTCCAACACATATAGTCGCATTATGTTCACTGGCTGGCTCTCAGGCCACCAAGCTGGGCTCTCCAAGCACTCAGCCCTACAATACTGGCCCTCAGGTCTCGCCGAGACAAGCCTCACAACATCTCTCTCACAGAGCTATCGCCGGCGTTAACACTACCGCTACGTGGTACCTAGCAGAAATGCGATTCTGCCCAAATTTTTGGGTGCTCCTTGGAGTTAGTCCCGAAAGTTCCCTATTGCAATCTACCGCGTGGAAACCCAAAAAACATACAACACGGAGTCTTCTCCAGCAAAACAAGCATATGAAAACATCAACAATCTAGACCAACCTGTCCAGATGAGCTTCACCCACCAAGCCTATATTCGTACTTCGATTCCAAACTCTAAATGCAAAACAATGGGGATACTCTGTATCTATCCAAAGGAAGACCTCACGCTCGCCGCACACTCGCGAGAGAGAGTTTTATATACAAAAGGAAGAGGACTTCATATGTCCAAGTAGAGAACCGTCCCTTTGCGCTCTCTTCAGTGCCATGCCAAAGATCTAGATGGATGAACACGACCGCAATGGCCTTGCCTCCATAGATCTAGACTCGTCTTGCGAATCGGAGCTCTGAATCCCAAACAGCGGCATAGTCTCTCTTCCGACGCTGCTGCTCATCCTCCAAGAGATCCAAGCCAAGTCCTCAACTTCAAAAGAAATGAAGTGAAAATGGTCGAGCCAGCCATATAAACCGAGCTACCACTATGCGGTAACTAGCTACCACCGCGTGGTACCTCCTTGTTTCGTGTGTAACCGCCCAGGCCAACCAACCATAGCCCGCCATGTGGACAAGCCGTTACAGTTCCACTATCATCACGCGATAGGATACTAACTCCGCACGATAGCCGTCGTTCGTTATAACATGACATTCGCTGTTATCGCCACGTGCTATCGACCTAGCTATCGTCGGAAATATCACTATCGTCGGGCAATAGCTTTCCCAAGAGCTCTACCAGATTAATTCCCCAGCTACCACTGCATGGTAACTATCTACTGCCGAGCAATAACCTTCAGGGAACTATTTAATTTCCCACCTCAAGGAATTTGGGGTGTTACATGTATCAACGTTAATTTTCCTCCATGTGATTCAACATTATTTTCCATCGCCTGATTCACCATTGATTTCCATCAGACAATTTTTTGTTGATTTTCTTCTTCTTATTCATCATTGATCTCCATCTCACGATTCTCTGTTAATTTCCATCATATGATTCTTCATTGATTTCCATCACACTGTACAACAATGATATCCATTGTAGGATCTATCGTTGATTTCCATCACACAATTCTTTATTGACTTCAATCACATGATTCACCATTGATTTTTATCACATGATTCTTCATTGATTAACATCACGCAATGCACCATTAATTTCCATCGCACGATTCACGGTTGATTTCCATTACACGATCCAACATTAATTTCCATCGCATGATTCACCATTGATTTCCATCGCACGATTAAACGATGATTTCACTGTGTAATTCACTATTATTTTTGACCGATTGACTCTGCATCATTTTCCACCACGCATTTTCTTATTCTTTTTGACCGCGTGATTCAATATTAATTATTACAATTAATTAATTCTATGGATCAATAACACTTCAACCTTGATTATATGATAAATGGTGTGACGGTAAAATATTTACATAGTTCTAATCATTTCTCCTTCAGGAACTTAACAATCACAATTATTCACCTTCATCGTCAAGTATGACTCAAGGATCGCCGAAATTGGGTTCATAGACACTCTACAACACTAAGACGGCCTTGTGGAAACAAGATTACTCTCGTCGTCCGTGAACCAAACACAAAGTGCATTAATGACAAGAAGTTCTAAATGTAAAGAGACCTAGATATCTTTTGTCGTTGAAGATACACAAGAGGAATGAAGGAGGTCATTCAAATTGGGTCTGAGGTAAGGAAGGAGGTGATGCCCTGGGCGACAAGTGTACCAGTATCACAAGTAATATAAAATGGGCGAATGTTTCCCAAGTATCAAACTCACAAGGAACACAGTAAGGTGGAGCTTACCTTCGAGGAAGGACTTGAGATTGAACTCCTTAGGGTCGATGAAATGCAGGAGGTTTGATTTGCAATAATAACAAAATAAAATAAAACCTAAATTAATAATGCGGGTCACCGACACCGCTTCACAACGATTGGGGATTATCCAGGCCGCTATGCACTACTTTGCTCGGCAGATGGATGCGTAGTCATGCGGAATAGATGAGTAGGATCGCGGAATGGAATAGTAGTCAAGTGAAATGGAACAGTAGTAAATCGGAATGAAGGAGAAGTTAAGCGAAGTGGAAGAGTAGGCTTATGTAATGGAGTGAGGGTGATGGTGGTGGAATGGTGGTGCACCTCATTGTAACACCCCAAAATGTCACATAGGATATAATAGAAGTTCCAGTCTGGGCCTCACGCCATATTCTACGGACAGTTAGTGGAGTTACTTATTGAAACCATAATTCATAACTTACATCCTAACTCAGAGTGTATTCTAGTGGAATAAATTAAGTTGTATAAATAACCCAACCAAAAGAATGTCCACTAAACCCAAGCAGGAATGATATAGCAAATACACGATAAAAGTGGAAGGGATAGATCTAACTTTACTCTGGAGGGGGGTGAATAGAGTATTTTATTAACTTTGATTCATTTTTATGGCAATTTTAAAAATTAGTGATATATATATATATAATATACACAACACACAAATAGAAAGTAACAATCACAAACAACACAAGGATTTTATAGTAGTTCCCCAATAAATCTGGGTACGTCTACTCTTCTACTACCCTGGTAGGAATCCATTATAGGTTTTTGATTGGTGCCTTGTCACTAGAAGATCTATTTTCTAAGGGAGATTTAATAACCCTTTGGGCTTTTGACCAGGTACCCAAAAACCAAAATTAAGTCTTTTGATCAAGTGACTTATGAACCAAGTGTAAACTTTTGAAGAGAGTTAGAACCTTGTACACAGTTTAAGAGTAAACTAAAAAGATTTAGATGTTGTCTTCTCTGTCAAGAATCTCTGAGAAGACTTAGTGGATGATGTTTCAAAAATCTCCCCCTGATTTGAATAGAGATTGTGATAAAGAGAGGAGACTTTTCTTCAAGGTATATCCCTTCTTGTATGCTTTTACTCTCCAGTAGATATTTCTGACAGACATGTATTAGGATGTCTTTCAGATTGAAGATATTTCACTAGAAGAGTCTGAAGCAGAATGTATATACATCTATCTGTGTGTATGTATATATTATCTCTGAGAAGCAACAATCTTCTGTATATATATAGAATATCAAGCAAAAATCCAATCGTTGTGTCCATTTGAAATAAATGATTTTTGAAACATTTGGAGAATCCCTTGAGAATTGTAACTTCTTTGGAATTAATTAGATTTAAAACCTCTGTGATAAATCCATATTTAATGCTTCCTTAAACAGCTATATTCGTTAAAATATTTAGCCTTAAATATCAGAGTTTTAACTGACAGTTACCAAACATTTGAAATCATTCTGCCTTCTGTAATATAGAAAATGCCTGATCGTCGAACTCAACAAGGTTTTCATTGAACTGAGCTTGGATTTCATCGAACTGAACTTTTTTTCTTTCATCGAGCTGAGCTCTGAGTTCATCAAACTAAGCTCTGAGTTAAGATCTAAGTTCGTCGAACTGAGTTCTGAGTTTGTCGAACTGAGCATCTCTGGAATACCTTCTGAAACAACTCTGAAAATAGAATATGACCCTACTTTATACAAGTTGGGTCAAAATAAAAATCCTAATCAAAGAATAGTAATCCTAGCCCAAATCAGTAGTAATGTGTTCTAATAATCTCCCCATATTTGATTTAGGATACTATAAAATAAGAAAAACAAAAAACATATATAATTATCTAGCAGAAACATAAATGTTTAGTAGATATTTAAAAAGCATTAGGAAAGTTATAAATATAACAATTAGTTTAAAAGACATAATCAAAATTTGGAATCCTTCTGAGGTGTATTAGATGAAGGATCTGAGGAAGACTTGGTAAAAATCAGTTCCCTTGTTGGATCATCAGACTCCCTTTTGCTCAGCTTTAGATTTTGAGAACCAATAATAGTCTGGGAAGAGATTCTAGGAACAATAGCTTCTGATCAAGCTCATATATTCATCAACATTAAAGATGCTTTTCTTTCCGTATTTGTCCAATTCCTGTTGCCTGTAAGAAGACATAGTAGTAAACTGAGAGGTATCCTTATCTTCAATTCTTGCCTTCTTTATCTGAGAAAGTGCAACTAGTTCATTTAACCTAGTCATTCTGTATACAGGATCTAACTCTGGTTCAATCACAGGAGAGGCTGGCCTGTCTTGGCTAGAATATTGCTGACTATTCTGACTGCCATAAATCCCAAACCTTGTAGGTGTCTTTCTTGAACTGAGTTGTTCTAGAATAATAAGAGATAGGCCTCTGAGAAGAAGGTAAAATACCTGCAGATCCTGCTACTGGAGGAGGAGGAGGAGGATCACTCCAAGACTTTGGATGCGAAGGAAACCTTTTCATTTTCTTCCTTCTTTTTTTACTCATTCTTAGAATACCTCATCCAATTTGGATGGTCTGGAGTAAGAGTTATCCAATGCAAAATATAGTAAGGGATATCAGTAGTAGAAGAAGGTTGAGGAGTAACCTTGGCTTGAGCCTTTTTCCTTGTTTTCCTTTTCTTAGAAATAGTGTTTTTTTATTCATCAGAATCTGTATGATCATCATACTGCACCTCTACCTGTTCATATAATTCATCAATTTATTTAACTATTTTATCTACTTCTTCCATATCTTCATTAAGCAGATCATCAAAATTAGGCATGGGAGATTCATCCCATACAGGAGGGGAAGAAGCCTGCTTAGAAGTATTCATTATATCATCAATCATTATAGTTTGTGAGACTGGGTCAAAACTGGTAGAAGCATCTCTGAGAAGCTGTTCTAAAGCTAAGGCATCAATAGGAGCAGAGTAACAAACTATTGCTCTAGAGAGATCCTCTCCAAAATCTTGTAAGCTAGTAATATGGTTATGTAGTAAATCAAAATCTGATAGCAAAGAATATACATTAACTGTGGGATTAATGATGAAAATACCAACAGTAATAACCTCTGGAGGTTCTAAAAACTCAACCTTAACTATCACAGAATTTTTATAGTGAGTTAGACAAGCTAACTCTGAGATAAATTCAGTCATTTCTGATTTAGGAACTTCAACAAAATCGACTGCTGCAACTGGAGCTTCTTCATTGGGAGCTTCTTCATTAAGCATCTCCCCCTGCCTAGATCCAGGGAAAACTGAATCTGGGACCCCAGAAGAAGGGACAGAATGGGAAGAGGCAATTCTAGAAGAGAGTTATGAGATATAAGCCAAAATAGGAGCCAAAGATGAATCCAAGAGCTCCTTGAGTGTAGGAGAGAGGAATTTAAAAATTTGAGTGGCAATAGAGGAGAAATCCAGATACATAAACTCAGGTGGATTCTAAGTAGATGCAGAGGATGGATTGTAAGAAGAGGGAGTTGATCTATTAGCACAGTTTATACAGATAATAGAAGACTGTTGCATAGATGGAGGATTGATGATAGGGGGAATGTCAGTAGGAATTGGCTCCTAGATGGGTGAGTGAGGTGGAGATAAGTGAGGTGGAAATGAGTGAGGTAGAGATAAGTGAGGTAGAGATGAGTGAGGTGACTGATGAGCTTGGGAATCTGTATGTAAGGCTGAGGATGGAACTTCTATAGACAAAGTTGGCTGTAAGGAAGGTGGTGTGAAAGGACTAGGGAATGATGTGGAGATTATTGTAGAGAGATAAAAATAAGGGGAGAATCCTCTTCTAGAGTAGGGAGAGTAGATGAGATAGTTCTAGTACTTTCAGAAGCTACCCTAGAGGATGCAACCCTGGGAGTCTTAGGAATCACCCTCTCCCATTTACCAAACAAAGTAGAGGTGATCCTCTTGGATGCATTAATATGCACAATCTGAGAGACCAAAACCTCTGGACATTTGTCTTGGAGAAAAATGCCCAAAATTCTCCCATAATACCCATGATTTTTATTAATCTTCTCCTTAATAGAATCAAACAAAACTATCCCCCAATTAATGTTTTTCTGATCAACCAGAGCACTCATCAGCAAAAACTGGTGTCTGGTGGCATAGTCATGGGTTGAATGTTTGCCCAGAAGAACATTGCCAACCACATCGACTAAAAATTTATATTCCACAGAAAAATTCTTTTTCAACAAATAGTTAGGGTTTCCTTGTCAGTGACCAATTCTATCTAGCATAATATGAAAGACTGTACTAGATAATTCTAAATCATCTTCTCCATTGACCAAACCAAAAAATTCAGATAAAATCACAAGAGTGAGAGAAACCTGATGACCTGAGATGGATCCAGTAATGGTTGTGAGATCCTTATCCTTTGTAGTGTGTATCCATTCCTTTATCTCTGCAATCAGGAGCTTGATTTGGGTGGACATAAAATAACGCAGATGTTGTGCCTCAAAAAGTTGCAAAATGTCCAGGAAGAACTGATCTGAATGATGAAAAGAGTCCATGTCGATATCAAATCCAGCATCGAACTTCATCGTAGTGAGAATCGCTTGTGACACTACCATTATCTCGCAAAACAAAGAGATCAAGTGCAAGAGAAATGGAGAATGTGTGGGATGGAGTTCGATGAAAACCTAAAAATATTAGTTTTCAGAAGTTCAAAGGACAATAAACAATTCGTCGATCACGGTTCGACGAAAGGTTCACGAAAGGTTTCACAATTCGTCGATCTTCGTTCGACGAAAGGTTCACAATTCGTCGATCTCCATTCAAAATCAATTTAATGATTCTCCATCAATCATTCCTAACTGATTTAAAAAGAAAATATGTTTCTTTTCATCCAATGATTTGGTGAAAATATCTGCTCTTTGTAAATCAGTAGAAATAAATATTAGGCTAATTTTATTTTTATCCACATTATCTCTAATAAAGTGGTGTCTTATTTTTATATGTTTAGTCCTACTATGGAGAACTGGATTCTGTACAATTGAAATTACACTAGTATTATCACAATATATAATTGAATTATTTAAATTGTATCAATAATCTTGTAATTGATTTTGAATTCACAAAATTTGTGAACAACAACTACCTGCTGCAATATATTCAACTTTAGCAGTTGAAGTAAAAATAGATGTTTGCTTCTTGCAAAACCATGACACAAGCCTATCACCAAGAAACTGATAAGTTCCTTATGTGTTTTTTTGTCAACTCTGCATCCAACATAGTCAGCATCTGTGAATCCAATTAATTCTTTTTACTAAAATAAGGTGAGATTCTTTAGGGTTAACTTTAAACCTAGCACAAATATAGGTTGCAAACATAATATATGGTCTACTTACTATTAAATACAATATAGACCCAATGATTGTTCTATATGTTTTCTGATCAATAGGTTTGCTTTATTCATCATTATCAACTACAGCATTAGTGGGCATGGGTGTTTTCATAGAGGAGGCATCTGACATCCCAAATCTTTCAATTAGCTCTTTAGCATATTTAGATTGAGATATGAAGATTCCATCAGATGCCATTAGCATTAGTGGGCATGATTGTTCTATATGTTTTACAAAGTTTAAAATAAATAGAACCAAAAATTATATCATCAACATATATTTGAACTAATATAATTTCAATTTTATGATGTCTAAAAAAAAAGTTTTGTCTACCTTGCCTCTACAAAATTTATTCTCCAATAGAAAATTAGCAAGGGGTCTCATACCAAGCTCTTGGAAGGGATAGATCCAACTTTACTCTAGAAGGGGGGGGGGGTGAATAAAGTATTTTAAAAACTTCGATTTATTTTTATAGCAGTTTTATAAATTAGTGATATAAATATAGATAATATGCACACACACACACAAATAGAAAGTAACAATCACAAATGACACAAGGATTTTATAGTAGTTCCCTAATAAATTTGGGTACGTCTACTCTTCTAGCATCCTTGTAGGAATCCACTATAGGTTTTTTCTTAGGTGCCCTGTCACCAGAAGATCTATTTTCTAATGGAGATCTAGCAACCCTTTGGGCTTTTGACCAGGTACCCAAAAACCAAACTTAAGTCTTTTGATCAGGTGACTTATGAAACAAGTGTAAACTTTTGAAGGGAGTTAGAACCCTATACTCAGTTTAAAAGTAAACTAAAAAGAGTTAGATGTTTTCTTCTCTGTCAAGAATCTCTAAGAAGACTTAGTGGATGATGTTGCAAAAAGCTCCCCCTGATTTGAATAGAGATTGTGATCAAGAGAGGAGACTTTTCTTCAGGGTGTAGGACTTCTTGTATGCTTATACTCTCCAGTAGATGTTTCTGACAGATATGTATTAGGTTGTCTTTCAGATTGAAGATATGTCACTAGAAGAGTCTGAAGAAGAATGTATATACATCTATATGTGTGTATGTATATATTATCTCTGAGAAGCAGCAATCTTATGTATATATATATATATATATATATATATATATATATATATATATATATATATATATATATATATATATATATAGACTTCCAAGCAAAAATTCAATCGTTGGGTCCATTTGAAATAAATGATTTTTGAAATGTCTGGAGAATCCCTTGAAAATTATAACTGCCTTGGAATTAATTATATTTAAAACCACTGTGATAAATTCATATTTAATGCTACCTTAAACGGCTATATTCATTATAATATTTAGCATTAAATATTAGATTTTAAACTGACAGTTACCAAGCATTTGAAATCATTCTGCCTTCTGTAATATAGAAACTGCCTGATCGTCGAAATCAACAAGGTTTTCGTAAAACAGAGCTTGGATTTCGTCGAACTGAACTTTTTTTTTCTTTCGTTGAGCTGAGCTCTGAGTTCGTCGAACTGAGCTCTGAGTTCGTCGAACTGAGCTCTGAGTTGAGATCTGAGTTTGTCGAACTGAGTTCTGAGTTCATCGAACTGAGCATCTCTTGAATACCTTCTGAAACAACTCTGGAAATTAAATATGACCCTATTCTATACAAGTTGGTCAAAATAAAAATCCTAATCAAAGAATAGCAATCCAAGCCTAAATTAGTAATAAGGTGTTTTAACACATGAAAGATTTATGGCCTTCAGACCTTGCAAGGTTTTCTCAAATAATATTGTTTTATATACTTCAGCATGCAGGCTGACCACACATGAGTAATAAAAGGAAACACACTTTGCTTTAGCCTTCGAGGGTCGGCTTAGCAACCATAGGCTTTAGCCCGCTATTTCCCGCTCGGCTCAGCTGTACCTGCACAAAAACATTCAGCCTAAAGGATGGAAAACAAGTCAACAGTCAGCATTAGCTGACCAAATTATAACGAACCCACCCCTCACTCGGGGTGGTGGTGCTCCTTCCCTGTAGGCATTAAAATATTTATATATTGGCTGTCAGGACATACAACTTAAGCACCATTTGCCACATATGTTGGCACGGCCATCAAACGCCCCGTGCTCTCAGGGCACACTCTCGGTGCACAGGACCTCAAAGGGTCACAACTCCGTTCTTTGCGACGGTCAGCAATGCTTGAGCTTTCTAGTCTTTCACGGCCAAAGACAACGCCCTTATGCTATGATAAAGTCATGGTGATCCACATGATACACACTTTGACTCACTCAAAGTCAAACGTCATAGGGTTGGGTGTAGTTCAGCTATTTCCCGTGCTCCAATCATCAGGCTCGCAAGCCACGATGCGGGTCAACATCCCCTTTCCCATTCGTACGATTCATAACTCTATTATGATCTGAGGCTAGAACTCACGACCGGCTAAGCTGGGCCCCTCAAGGCTCTTAGCTCCACGCAATCCCCCCAGGTCTCCAATAGACATGCCTCACAAATAATGGTCCCCATGTCTCCACGAGACAGGCCTCACAAACAATATCCCCAAGGTCTCCATGAGACAGGCCTCACAAACAATGTCCTCAAGGTATCCACGAGACAGGTCTCATAAAACAAATACTCACTGGAAGCTACCGCCGACGGTAGAGCTACCGCCGCGCGGTAGGGGACAGACTATCGTTTCTTCCCCTGAATGGGTGTTTTCCTGGATACCTACTCCAGTACTCTCACTACATCCGTCTATACACCCCATGACTCCAAAAATTATACACTACCACGGAGTCTTCTCCAGCATACAATCATCGCCAATACATACAAACTCATTTGGATGGGCTTCACACAACATGCCTATTCCGTACTTCACTTTCGGATTCTAAATACAAAAATAACAGGGATACATGGATCAACCCGTCAGGAGAATTTCTACCACGAGTTTGTGTATCATCTACCCTCACATGCAAAACAAAGGACTTCACATGTCCAAGGAAGAAGATTGTTACCCTTGAAGTTTGTTTCGGCGCCATGGGAGAGATTCTAGCTAGATGGAAATGACCGCTACGGCTTTGCCTTCGTAGATCTGAACTCATCTCGTAGATCAAAGCTCCGAAACTCCAATGAGGGTGAGATCTTCTTCGTTTGACTCTCCTCCTCCCCACTCCAGCCGCTCAGAACAAAGCCTCAAAAGAAATGAAGTGAAAACTCCACTTCCTAGGCTTTAAACCGAGCTACCGCCATGAAGTACCTCAAACGATGGCTTGTTCCGTGTGCCACCGTCTAAAACCTCCAATCACGGGCTGATACGTGGCCACACCATTACTGACCTGCTACTACCGCGTGATAACAACCTACTGGCACGCGGTAGACGATGCGTCGTATTACTACGGTGCTCTCGACGCTCTTGACGCCCGACGCTAATGCTATACGGTATCACTACTACTGCGCGGTATCTCCCAGAGAGGTATTCCGGCTTAAATAGCTTTGTTACCGCCGACGCTAACCCTATCACAGGGTGTTGTCTTATAGAAACTATTTCCTGCTTCAGGAAACTTGGGGCATTACAAATCTCCCCCACTTAAAGAATTTCGTCCGAAAATTACGCCGTGCAGGAAATTATAGAAGTAACAATATTACAATGTGTACCTCAATTGAATAGCTCGGGGAAATCCGCTCTCATGGTTTGCTCCCTCTCCCAAGATAGTTCCTCACAACCACAGCTGTCTCAATAGACCTTGACTATCTTGATAGACTTATTCCAAAGCTGCCTGACTTCCATGTCTTTGATATGAATGCGCTTGACCTTCGTTGTTAACCACTATCAATCGACACTTGATCCGCAGTAACCACCTGCGTAGGCTCCAACACTGCCTTCTGCAATACCGATATGTGGATTACATCATACATAACCCTTAGTTTGTTGAAAGCTTCAACCGATAGGCAGCTTCACCAATGCGCTCCAATACCTCAAATGACCCAAGGTATCTTAAACTTAGCTTTTTCAAGCGTTGAATCCTTGATACACCCTTGAACGATTTGATCTTCAAATACACCCAATTTACCATGACAAACTCTACATTTCTGTGTTTGGCATTATAGTACTTAGCCTTCCTATCCTGAGCGATCAACAACTGCTTTTGGATTGTACGAATAATCGAAGTCGCATCTTCGACTTAATTCCGCTTAAACAGCTTTGATTTGCCCGTCTCCAACCACGACAAGGGAGTATGTCACTTCCTACCATAAAGGACCTCGAAGGGAACCATTTGAATACTTGCCTGGTAGTTTTTGTTGTAGGCGAACTCAATCATATATAGGTGATCCTCCTACCTCTTCCCGAAATCTAGGGCGCATATGCAAAGCATATCTTCCATCGTCCAGTTTGCCCTCTCGGTCTGACCATCAATCTCTGGATGAAAGGCCGCACTGACCTTTAGTTTGGTACCCAACAGTTGATGTATAAGCCTCCAATCATTAGACGTTAAGTGCCCATCTCGGTAACTAATGATATTATGGGGCACACCGTGCAATCGTACAATATTATCCACGCAAAGCTTTGCAAGCTATTGGGTATTGTATCCATAATAATCTTGATTTGAAGAAGGGTCCACTTAAGCTAAGATGAATTGAGATTATATTTGATGTTGTGTGTTTAGTTATGTGCTTGTAGGACTATATTACTAAGTACACACCAATGTCATGTTACGGTGGGTCAGTAAACTCAGGACTATACAATGTAATCATTCATTGTGTAGGCCAATTTGTTGAATCATGTGTAATCTATCTATTGGGGTGTACTTCTATCCCAAGTGCATTAGAAGAATCAAGAAAGGACACAGACTTGGATTCAGAAGAACAGAATTTTACCTAAGTAAAATTCGTCAAGTATCGTAAGGGATATTCATCGAATTCGCCGAGTATACTCATAAATACTCATCTAATTCATCGTGTATACCTAATGGCGCTCGTTGAATTCATCATATTTACTTAAGGTAAAATTTCTGAGAGTTGTAAAATCTGTTAAGTAAAAATCGCTGAGTTCATCAAGTATACTCATCAAATTTATCGAGTGTATCTTTCCATACCCGCCGAATTCATTGAATATACATGTCGATACATGCTGAATTCGTCATGACTCATTTGGTATACCTTCAGTTTCCGAATTTACTTCTCTAGAATTTTCTAAGTCAGATTCGTCGAATATCTCTTAGCTCATGCATCGAATGCATCGAGTGTATCAGTCGATACTTGTCAAATTCATCGAGTGAGCTAGCCGATATTTGTTGGATTCGTCGAGTATGACTTCTGTTAGGCATCGAGTGATAAGTCCGTTCAAACTGAATTTATCCAAGTATTTTTCATCAAGATTCATTTCTTTTCAGCGAGTATACTCAGCTATACTCTACGATACTCGACGAATTATACTTAGGGTTATTTTCTTTTGTTTTTCAAAATCTAGCTCGTCTTGTCCAGATCGCCATGTACAGTAACCCGCAACCTTCCTAGTATGGAATATCTCTTCTAGCCATTCCAAAGGAAGATGTCTATATATATTTAGGGTTGATTTTCCATTAACCCTAATCGTGCTCAAATCAAAACAATGAAAAACTTCCATTTCCGTCGACTCCCGTATGTTTCTCACAAATTCTGCTCGGCCGACGATTGTGTTGTACGATTCGATCATCTTCAACCTAATTGACTGGATCATCGTTATCCAAAGTTTCTGATTCTCTCAAATCTAGTCGATCCGTAATTTACGATCAAAGTCTTCAAAGATTTCAGGTTCACTTATTCTTCAAGTCATTCAAGATCAAACTTTTGAAGAACGAAGGATCAAAGATTTTAGATCTAGACGAGATTATTTGCAATCTTTATTTTGTAAATCCTTTTTACTCTTGTAGGAGGTTTTTCCCTCCAAGTTATAGATCCGTGTTTGGATCGAATTGTAGATCCGTGTTGGATCGATTTGTAGGAGAGGTTATTCTCCGAGTGGTAGGAGTGTTGCCTCCAAGTTATAGTAGTTGAGGCTCCGATGTGTAAGATTTGTTAAATCTGAGAAAGGTGAAGTATCCGAATCTAGCCCTTTGGGGTAGATATGCGAGGCGGGACTGTGGACGTACCTAACTCAGAGAACTACTATAGATCCCTGTGTTCTATGTGCTTTAATTTTTAAGTTATATTTATTCCGTGAAAAGAAATAGATCCCATCTATTAACCCCCTCTAGGTGATTTAGGTAGACAGTAGATACTTTCAATTGGTATTAGAGGGGTGTTGTTCGATATACGATTAACACCTTAACAAGATCTCATATCTAGTGTCAAGAGATTCCGCTCCGTCGCTATGGACAAAAGTAAGGATATGTCTTTAATGAAGTTACCTGTGTGCACAAAAGAGAACTTTCCTATGTGGAAATAAAGAGTTAGATTCTTCATGGAAGCAGCAGATCCCAGAATATTTCAGATTGTTGAAGGACCTCATATTCCTACACAAGCCTCTGCTCTGAATCATACAGTCATGATTCCAAAGAAGATGATGGATCTGACTAAGGATGAAATTGCCTTGGTCTCTTTTGATAAGAAGGAAAAGAATATTATAGCCAGTGCAGTGGATGATTCAATGCTTCAAAATTTATTCCACTGCAAATCTGCCAAGGAGATGTGTGTTGAAACCGAAATTCGGTCTCTGTGGAGTTCGACCCTTGGGGAAGGGGTGATCGCGCACCTACTTCCCTCCTGGGAGCAGGTAGACTGGGAAGAGAGAACTGAGAACGGACCCAAGGGCTCGACGAGGAGGAGCCACCACACACCTGGAATATCACTGAGCGCTTCCCCTCCTTGACTAAATGTCAGGCTAAGGTACCTCAAGATGCACTTGGGAGGCTCAGAGACAAGTGAACGTGCCTTCTGAGGTACCCCTTGGGTCCTATTTATAGGTTTCTGAGGATGACCTGCCAATAACCAATTATTGCTGTTCTAAAATTACTAAAAGCCCCTTAGGATGGCCTGCCAATAGCCAAACTCCGCTGTTCCGACCAGCTATGTGCTGCCCTCCCGGGTCTACCAACAGCGAGACTCCACTGTTCTAACTAGCTAAGGGCAAGCCTGTAGGAGGAAAATTATAAGAAACGCCCTTATGGGGGACTAGGCGAGTGGCCCTTCACTGCCTCATGCTCAGCCGGAGGCGCGGGTGCCGGATGGAGCTAGCACCCACTGCCTCAACTCGGTGCCTGGCGGCCGCGGGTTCGACCTGCCCCACTCGCCTATCGCAAGGTCGACGAACGGTTAGGAAGCGTGGGCCAAGGCTGGCTCGCCTAGGAGGGCGCGGGCCAAGGATGACTCGCCTAAGAGGCGCGGGCCAAGGCTGACCCGCCTAGAAGGCGCTGGCCAAGGCCTACCCGCTTAGATAGCGCGGACCAAGGCTGATCCGCCTTAGAAAGCGCGGACCAAGGCTGACTCGCCTGCTGGTCCAAGTCACCTCGACAAACAAGGGGTTGTACACAATCCCCGCTCTTTTGAGCTTTGCAAAAGCTCGGAAAGAAACATCCAACCCCACGTGTTCGACGGAAACCCTGTTGAGCTAGAGGGAATCTTTTTGGGGGCCCACCTTTACGCTATAAATAGGTCGTCAAACTTTTGGAGGGAATTCCTCTTCTTTGCTCTTTTCTGCCATTCTTAGCCGGTAAACCCCTATGTATGAGGAGGTGCGGGCTCGTTTGGCAGCTGTGAGGGAGAGTGGCCGGGAAGCGGTTCTCGAAGCTGCCCCGTTGCTGGAATGCAGGTCGCCCGGTCCCCTATTCAGGCCGAATAAATGGAAGATAATCCGGAGGTCTCCGGCGGGTGATACCCCTGCCTCCAGCTCGGCCGACGATGTCGAGGTCGTCCCTAGGGTATGCGATCCCTTTCTTTGACCCGCCGCTTTGCCTCCTAACATCTCTTTTTACAGGAGGCGCCCCGCAATGGCGAGGCGGGCAGGGTAGATCCTGGGAATTCCATCCTGGTGGTGACTGATTGGGTCGCCAGCCCCTTTTCTCAGACGCACATATCCCAAATAACGCCTCCGTCTCCAAGGCCCCCAGGTCTAGGGAAACCATTCGTTTCCCTTGAAGGAGAAACCTTCCAGGGTCGGCAAGGCCCTTCTTGGCCAGCGGGTGGTGCGGGGGACGTGTCGACACCTAGTAATTTCTTTGCTTTAGCCCGCTCGTCATTTCTCAGCTTCTCCTGACCTGGTCTTTGCAGGTTACAAAGCGGTCTCTTCTGACGTCGACATTAGTGAGGGGTACTCGCCTCCCCCTGAGCTGGACCAAATCTCAGACTACCTGGGTAACATACTGTATGCTAAGAAGATGAAGGCGCAAGTGACGTGATTATTTCAGAAACATACACTGATGCTACAAGAGGTCCTTGACAGAGTGGACGAGGATAAGGCCGAGGCGAAGGGGAGATTTGAAGATTTGGAAGGGGCAGGGCGCCCAGCTGATGAGGACGGAGTGACATCCCCGGACAGACATATTACGTGGGCCGAGGAGCGGCTCCGGCACATCTTGGAACAAGCTCATCTGGCCCAGCGGTAACTGACGGCGGTCCGCGAGTATCATTATCCTTGCGTGCCGCCGCGATCTGGCAAGCGGGGGCGGGGCTGGTGGAAATGGATTCAGTACTGAGCTGCCTGCCTCTCTCCCGCCTGCGCCCGCCGCTGCCCGATGGGTTTGGATTGCCCCCTTGCTCAACGATCGGAAACCTTGGGACCATCAACATTTATCACGAACAATTTATTTGTCTGTAATAATTCAGGACTTCCTCCGCCCGCTTATGGGTGGGTACTCACTAGTGTTTACGTTGACTGCGTTGTTCTCTACATTCAGGGGGGATGCGACCGAGGCGAACCGGCTTGATTGGTTCTTCTTTCCCCAGGCTCGGCATCGCAGAGGCGACTCGCCTAGCCCTAGTTATTCTCGCTTAGGCGGGGGCGGGCTTACTTCCCACGGGTCGCGTATTGAGGGACTCGCACGCCGATCCCTGTGGGGCCCGTATCTCCGGTCACTCCACTCCTATGCGGGAGCGGGTTTGGGCGGCTCGCGGCCGACCGGCAAGTCGACGCGGACACGGGTTGGGTTTGGGAGTCGATGCGTCGGGATTAATTTTGCTATCTGCACTTTTCCCGTCATTGGGACATTTTCCCGCCTTTTTTGATTCTATAAATAGGCCCTGTCGACCCACTCTTTACCTATCGTATTTAAGGATTCTTCCTGTTTCCCTTGTGAGAACCCTCTTCATTTGCTCAGCGTAGATCGCGCAAAATGGTCGGCGGTAGCGGCGAGGCAGACGGGAGGGGGAAGTGTGCTTGGACCTTTTCCGAGCATGACTTCCCTCTTGCTGTCATTACTGAGAGAGAGTTTGTGGATGTCATCGACAATTACATCCCGTCGGGTTTCGAGGCGAGGCAGCCTGGGAAGGAAGAGAGAATCAACGAGCTCTCTGCCGACGAGCTCCCATTCCTGACGGCCCACTCTGAGGCGGGCCCCAACTACCCTTATCGCCGGAAGTCCGCTAAGTCCTCAAGTACTATGGAGTCATCCCCGGGTAGATGACTCCTAACTCTATCGCGGTTATAATAGGGTTTGCCTGCTTCTTGCGAGAGGAGAGGATCGAGTTCAGTCTTGCGGTATTCCACAAGTTGTTCTATTTTCGCGTGAACAAGGACGGGACCGCCTGCTTCGCCAGAACACACGTCAAGGTGCGGAAGACGGTCAACAAGAGCCATAACTGGATCAAGAAGTTCATGTTTGTCAAGGGGTATTTTGGCAATGTCCCCTTCTCTCCAGTTCAACTCGGCGATGTGAGCTACCGTCCCCCGAGCCTGGGGGGCAATGAAGCAGGGTTGTTCGGGTTCTTTATTGGGAAGAACTTCGAGGTGGCCTACCTCCGCAGGAACCTGGACGACCTCGTCCCCGTCTCGACAGGTGAAGGTAATCAGTTCGCCTGGCTATGATCTCTTAAACCCGTTCGTCGAATACTTTCTAAGTCTCACGCTTTTGCAGGCGAGCGCGACATTCCCCTCCATCCACCTTATGAGAGAGAGCGACTCGCTACTGGCGAGCTTGACCGGGCTGAGGCGGCTGCCGCCGCCCATCGCGAGATCTCAGCCCCTGCTCCTGCAAAGCAATCTAGTCGTGAGCGGCCTCAGTATCCGCCACCGCCCAAGAAATCGAAGAAAGTGGGTGGCATGCCTCCCCCGGCTTGCGACAAAGGCAAAGCTCCCGCGAGCAAACCATCCACCGATTCCCTCCCCGCGGCCCCTTCGGTCATTAGGTCTGCTGGCGGGGAGTCAGGCTCATCGTAGCAGCAAGAGCGGGCACCGCCTGCCGAGAAGCCTGTTCCCCGGGGGCATCGCAACTTCGGCTACGATGAAGGGCCCGCGGATGAGTTCGGAGTCCCGCTGCTTTAATAGGACAAGGAGACCAACCGGGTCTTCATTTTCTCACTGTTGCCGAGCTGGTTGGAGAATAAAACCAGCAGCGGGGATGCCTACAACCTCTCCTTCGACGTCAACGGGTGAGAAGACGCTGTTGTTTACAACGAGGATGTGACGCGGGTATTGATCTACGAAAGCGCGCGGGCCCAGTTTCGTAGCCTTGAGCTGGCCCATATGGTCGGTCGGCGATGCCTTAGGCTGGACAAGAACACCCCGTCCCTCCACAAGTTAATCGACTAGAAGGATGCGGCCCGCAAGCTCGCTCAGGAGGAGGTGGATGAACTGCGGAAGCGGGTCGAGGTATCTGATGCTGCCCTGACACCATACCTGGGGGGCGGTAAGTTAATTGACTTGCGTCAGCCATCTCTCATTTCTACGCAATTTAACTCAGCAATTTTCCTTTTCACAGGATGCGGCGACGACCAGCCGACTAGGATCCGAGATCGCCACCCTTAAACAAGAGAAGCATGCAATACAGGAGCGGGTGGACGTGTTGGAGGCCGCAGTAGTTGCCCCGCCTCCATCTAGAAGCGGTTGCCAGCTCGCACATTGTATCGATTACGAGATCGAGGTGATGATGCAGAAGAATGTGGCCAGCGCGACGAAATATACCCTCCAAACGCTTCAGCGGGCCAACCTCATCAGGAGTGCCGGTGCCAAGCTTTCAGCGAGTGAGGTGGTACCGGAGCTATTCTTCCCGGCACCCAAGCCGGGCGACGGCCCCTACCACCACATATAGGGGATCCTCTGCTCAGGGCTCGCCTCTCCAAGGGCTTGTACTCGCCTAACTTTTTGATCGCCCAAGATGTACTTAAAGAATTCTGCTTTTCTTTTTACCATAATGAAAATATTTTCTTTCTTGCACTCGCCGTTTATACTTTTCCTTGAATGTTATTATTTTTTGACTGTGCTGCTGCGAGCGAGTGAGGTCATTTGTCCGTTCGAGATTCGTGGCTTAGACTTAGGAGTGTGAGGCTCGTTAGCTGGCCGTGATGCGAGCGGGCGGCTCGCATCCTCTGCCCAGACTCGCCACTCTTCCCATGTCGTCGGGCGAGAAGAACCCAGTTTATGTGCGTAAAAGACTTCGCGCGAGCCGACCTTTCCGGGGTCTTGGCGCGGACGAGCTCTTGCCACCTACATCCCTTCCCCAGGGCTCGCCGATTTATAGGCCGGGACCAGCACTCTCATCTTTCTAGCTCGCCGAGGTCCCCTCATCGACCCATCGATTCAATTATTCTCGGCGCGGGTGACAGCTCCTTTCCTCGTGCGCTGCACCCATCAGGGTGCCCCGCCCTTGTCGGACAGCGGGAGCGGGTGCGGGCAAACTCCAGAAGCGACGTCCACCCCTGGCTGTTCGGTGGGGGCCCATTAGCTGGCTTTGCCCGGAGTTCAAGCTCTCCTCCAAGTGACATCCAGCCCTGCAAGCTTGGTGGGAGCCTGGCAACGGGATCTGCTCGGGGTCTGGGGCAGACTCCTTCGAGTGACTTCCAGCCCTGCCAGCTAGGTGAAAGCCTGATAATGGGATCTGCTCAGGGACTGGAGTAGACACTTCCGAGTGAATTCCAGCCCTACCATCTTGATGGGAGCCTGGTAGCGGGATCTACTCGGGGTCTTGGGCAGACTCCTCCGAGTTACTTCCAGCCCTGCCAGCTTGATGGGTGCCTGGCAGCGGGATCTGTTCGGGGTCTGGTGCTGACTCCTCCGAGTGACTTCCAGCCTTGCCAGCAAGGTGAGAGCCTGATAGTGGGATCTACTCAGGGTCTAGGGCAGACTCCCTCGAGTGACTTCCAGCCCTGCCAGCTAGGTGAGAGCCTGATAGCGAGATCTGCACGGGGTCTAGGGCAGACTCTAAAAATTGGCTTCTAGTCCCACCAGCTTGATTGGAGCCGGGTAGCGGGATCTTCTCGGGGTCTGGAGTAGACTCCTCCGAGTGACTTACAGCCCTGTCAGCTTGATGGGAGCCTGGAAGCAGGATCTGCTCGGGGTTTGCGGCTGACTCCTCCGAGTGACTTCCAGCCTTGCTAGCTAGGTGAGAGCCTAGCAGTGGGATCTGCTCGGGGTCTGGGGCAGACTCCCTCGAGTGACTTCCAGCCCTACTAGCTAGGTGAGAGCCTTATAACGGGATCTGCTCGGGGTCCGGGGCAGACTCCCTCGAGTAACATCCATCCCTGCCAGCTAGGTGAGAGCCTGACAGCGGGATCTGCTTAGGGTTTGGGCCAAACTCCCTCGAGTGATATCCAGACCTGCCAGCTAGGTGTGAGCCTAGCAGCGGGATCTGCTTGGGGTCTGGGGCAGACTCCATCGAGTGATATCCAGTTCTGCTAGCTAGGTGAGAGCCTGACAGTGGGATCTGCTCGGGGTCTGGGGCAGACTCCCTCGAGTGACATCAAACCCTACAAGCTAGGTGAGAGCCTGACAGCGGGATCTGCTCGGGGTCTGGGGTGGGTTAACTCTTCCGCTTGCACAAAATATGTCATAAGCATAAGTATCTCGAGAAATCTTATTCCATAAAATAGAACTTACATGACTCAGGGGTAAAAGCGCTTCAGGTCATCACCACTCCAAGTGAGACCTAAGGTCTTGCCTTCCACATTCCGAAGGTAATACCCTCCTGACTTCAAGGCCTCCTGCACTATGTATGGTCCTTCCCAATTGGGGTTGAGTTTTCCCACTGCATCTGACCTCCCTGTGGCATCTACCTTTCTTAGGACCAAGTCCCCTTCCGCGAATTGTTTGATCCTGACGTGCTTATCAAAGTACTTGGTCATTCTTCTCTTCACTTACTCTTACCTGATGGACGAGAGGTCTCGCATCTCTTCAATCATGTCGAGGGAGAGTCGTAGATCTTCTTCATTCTCGGCCCTCCACTCCTCCCTGCCTTCTCCTGCCTCGACCACCCGAGGAGTTCGGACCTCGAAATTGATTGGGAGCACCGCCTCGCACCCATGGGAAAGCTTGAAGGGGGTCTCCCCCGTGGCCGTGTTGGGTGTGGTCCTGAGGGCCCAGAGGACCGAGGGGAGCTGTTCCACCCAGCTCCCTTTCAAGTTCTCTACCTTCTTCTTAAGGAGGTTGACAATGATTTTGTTCGCCGCCTCCACCTGCCCATTGCTCCTTGGGTGATGGACTGAGGCAAACCTGAGATTGATCCCGAGATGCTCACAGAAGCTGATGAATTCAGTGCTAGAGAACTGAGGCCTATTGTCTGTGACGATGGCTTGGGGAAACCCGTGTCGGCAGATGATCTCTCCCCAAACAAAATTCCTGATAACTTGGGAGGTCACCTTGGCCAGAGCTTTGACTTCCAACCACTTGGAGAAATAGTCGATCATGACTAGCAAGAACCTTCTCTGACCACTGGCTTGGGGAAAGGGTCCGACCAAATCCATTCATATTGCAAATGGATAGGGTGCCGTGAAACTCCTGAGACGCTGGGCCGGTTGCAGTTGGAGGGGGGCGAATAGTTGACACTTATGACACTCCTTTGAGAATGATGGCCGCGGAACAGAGACCTACTGTGGGTGGTTCGAAATGGTCAGATTCCGCGGGCCGGTTAGAAGATCGAGTTTTCTAACAAAAGGAGGCAAGCGCACCTATCGCAAGTAGTACTCGGTATTCGGGAAAATACCGAGGTCGTATTATTCTCGGGGACGCGTTGATTATATCTACTCTTCCGGGAACACTATTATCTTACTAACAGTAAGGTGGGATTTTTTTAGTTTAATAAAAACGGAAAGAAAGAAAGCAGAATTTTGCTAAGTTAGTTCGATGACGGGTTAACGTTCGGCATCGAATCGAATTAAGACTAAAATAATTCTCAATAATTATTAAACTTTGTTTTTAAATTAAAAAAAGGCACTTGGCCGTGGAGGTTCCAGAAATATGAGCGCACTTATCTCTAGGAATATTGCTCACCTAAACATTAAGACTATTCGACCGATCGTTAGACCGACGAAGGATTCCTCTTAATGCCCGCTTTAAGCTAAGAACCCCGCTATTGGGTGGGGAACCCAATCCGGCAGAACTACGTTTCTCCTCTTTCGAGGGGGCGTACGCGGTTCTCTTTACCCAAGGGGGATCGGTCCATACGTGCAGCCTCTCGGCGTCACGTATGGATAACGGAAATAGAGCCCACACATCGATTATGTGGTCCTATGCGTCGTTAACCCGGGGTAAACCTTAAGTCCTTAAATTAAAATAAAATAAAGTCTTTTAATTATTTCAAATCATTTTTTATGTCCCAATGCTCTTCGATGCCGAAGGCTAAAAGAAATTAGCCACTCATCGGTATGGGGACGGCTTTATGTTTTTAAGTGGAGCGTGAGTGTAAATTTAAGTTCTGAACAATTATAAGAGAAGACATAAAAAAGGCGATTAGATAAATTGAAAGCTAATTGATGCAGGCACTCACGCACACTTCAAAACCATAAAGAAAATTAAATAAAGCAAGGCCTACTCAAATGAGTAGGCGGGAAATAAAAGCACGCCATTGAACTCTTAACGAGTAGGCGGAAATAAATGCACACACACACACACTCTTCTTAATTGAAGAAAGCGATAAATGAAGCGGTAAAATTATCTCCTACACGCACGCACTCTACATAATTGAGAAAGCGATAAAATTGCAAGTCCCGGCTCAAATGAGTGGGCGGGAGTAAATTTATCTCATACACACACACACTCTACTTGAAAGTAAAACACACACACGCACTCTACAGAAAAGTAAACGCACGCACACACACTAAGTTTTCCTACTCAAGTGAGCAGGAAGAAAATGAAAGCAGGGCGCCATTTAACTCTTAACGAGTAGGCGGAAATAAATGCACACACACGCACTCTACAGAAATGAAATAAAGCAGTAAAACCTAACTCATACACACACGCACACTTGCAAAAATAAGAAAAACAAAGTTGCTAAAAAATTAATACAACTGCATTTCTACCGCTAGAATGCGGTAGAAATGCATAAAAAGTGAAAATAAAAATTAACCGAGCTAAAAGGTTTTGCAAATAAACGCAAAATGAAAGTTAACGGAAAATTAAAACAACAGCATTTCTACCGCTAGAATGCGGTAGAAATGCATAAAAAGATGAAATAAAAATTTACCGGACTAAAAGTTTTGAAATTAAAAAGATAAAACAAAGTGAGCGAAAAATTATAACGACTATATTTTCATTCCTATATTTTTATAAAAACTCCTAAAAAGTGAAAATAAAACAAAAAGGGGACAAAAGAGTTTTACAACCCTAAAGAGCCTAAGTTAAAGAAAAAAAGAAAATAACACTTTTAGGAGAGTTTTTATAAAGCCTTATGAATGAAAAAAATAGGAAAAAGAGGAAAAGCTAAATCAAAAAAAAGCCGGAAATGAAAACTAGACGGACGGCACAACGGCTAGAAAAGCCGAGAAACCCTAAATCTAACTAAGTTATGAAAGCAAAAAATGAAAACATAAAAGAAATACAAAAAGAGGAACGAAAAATTACTTAAGTAGGCGCATTCAATTGGATTAATCATACAAGTTAAGAGAGAAAGATTCATATTTTATTAAAATAAAAACCCTAATACAAACTAAGAGAGAGAGAGGGGGGAGAAAATCTCCTTACATAAGTTTGAAATCCAATTGGGCAGCACCTCCCCTAAGCAAAGTGGTCAAAAAGTGGACCAAATAAGCTTCCTGAAAGCTTTTATTTATAGGCAATTTTTCGGGTTGGTCACGCCCTAGGTCACGGGCGTGACAGGGGGGCGTGTCGACACTATTCACGAGCTGACCGGTAGACTTGACTGGAGCTTTGACTTCGGGGCGAAAACGTGGCGGTCACGCCCCAAGTCACGGGCGTGACGGGTGGGCGTGACCGGGGGAGCTGGCAGTGCGATGTCGGCAGAGTTGACATGTTGACCAAGCTTGCGGGTCGGCCTCGACACGGGCGTGACAAGCATTTGACACGGGCGTGATGCCGGGCGTGTCGGGCTGGGTTTGATGATGGCCGATCGTCGAGCTGGCATCTGTGGTCGGCGATCGTCGGGCTGGCGTGACACGGGCGTGTCGGCCGATTGACACGGGCGTGTCAGGCAGTTTTTCTGACTTTTTGGACTTTTTTCTGGAATTTTCCTGGAATAAAAATTAAGCTAAGTTAGAAATAATATTTACAAAAACAAGCAATTTATTGAATTAAACTAATAAAAAAGACAAAAAATAAACGAAACGGACTTAAATAAAATACGAAAATATAGGTATAATTACAACTCATCAAACACCCCCATACTTAAGCTTTTGCTATTCCAAAGCAAAAGTTTGAGGTGAACTTATAAGGAATAGTAAAAAACCCTAAGTTCCGCTACCGCTAAATTAATTATAAGAGAGATCAAATAAAAATATACGGGGTATAAGAGTTAAGTCCTAAAATTATTTTGATGATTTAAACAGGGCAAAAGTTTTGGCCAAAAGACTTCTTGATGTAATCAAATAGAAAGCAATAATTGTATTGGCTAGATTAACAGAAAATAGTTTGGAGTTATACGAACTTTAGCTTATAGGAGTGTTATCGGAAATAATGCAATTTACGAATTATGCTCTCAAAAAAATTTTTGAATTAATTCTAGAATCATGAAAATGGCTAAGGGGGGGGGGGGGTTGATGTTGGTTTATGAAGATGCTTGGATTTTGAGGCGAGGTTATTTTTTTCTCGAACCTCCATTTTTTTTTTGATTTGGATGTTAAAGGAAAACGAAATCTTATTTTCCTTAACATAAAATGTTTTCTTTCTTCATAAAAATAACCCAATGTATATGTGTTGGAGTAGTGAATTTTATCCTCTTACTCCGTAACGTACAATCTTTTAATTTATTGGGTGCCTATGTTTACGGAATGAAATCTTATTCCCATTGACATAAGATCTTTTTCTTTTTGGGAAAATAATTTTATCATACCAAGTCGGTTATGATAAGTAAGGGGAGAAAAGAGAACTAGATTTTTAATTGAAAAATAATTGAGAGCAACCTTTATAAATTGTACGTTCCAATTTTTCAGAAAGCTAAAAGCAAGCATAATTGAATTCTATAGTCGTTATTTTCTAACATGGTACACATGCTCCTATCTATGAAAAATTAGAAGTAGTGCCTAAAGCAAGTCCCCTATTTTTAACAAAGTATAATAAATTCTTTAAAACTTAACCCCGGCTATTTAGATTTTTCAATCTATAATTAACAAACGAATAGTGAACAAAGAATTTATCAAATTCGCATATAAATAAACTCAAAACGAAAGTATTGGATAGCAAGAAACTTAAGAATGAAATGTTTGATTTATTTGTTTCATAATAATTTTTTTTTTTGAAATTTTTTTTGAAGTTATGTTCTTTTTTTTTTTGTATTTTTTTTTTTTTATTTTTATTATTATTTTTTTATTTCTTTTTTTGTATTCATAACTTTAATATATACATACTAAAAAGAAAAAATGCGAAAATTTTTTTTGAAATATTTTTAAGTTTTGTGAATTTTTTTGTATTTTTAATGAAAGTTTCATTCTATTTACAAAAATTTGGGAAAAATAAAAATATTTACAAGGATGAGAAGGAAAAAGGGAGAGGGGAAAGAGAAAGAATATTTACAAAAAATATTTACAAAAATTATTTACAAAAATATTTACAAGAATATTTACTAGGCTGCCGCGAGATGACTCGTGATGTGGATGGCTCGAAGAGCCGGATCTCGCGGACAAAGCTAAAAATAAGTAAAAGTTTCAAAAATGAAACTTCAAAAAAATTTTAATTAAAAGAAAATTTTTTTTTTTTGATTTTTGTGATATATAATTTTTTTTGTTTTTGTTATGTTTTTGAAATTTTTTTTTATTTTTGTGTTATATAATTTTTTTTGTGTTTTGTAAATGAAAAAGAAAGTACGAAAATATGAAAACACCCCCATACTTAGATCCAACATTGTCCCCAATGTTGTATGCTAAACATGAGGAACAAAATAGCAGAAATATGTACAAAGAAGGGAAAAAGAGGGGGGCAGAAAACGTCCCTGATCCGCGCGCGGGGAAGCCCACTAGAAACCCTGCAGTTATTAGAAAAATAGAAAACATAATAAATAAAGACGTAAAAAAAAAAAAAAAAAAAGATAGACGTGGGGTGCCTCCCAGGAGCGCTTTGTTTATAGTCGCGTAGCTTGACTATAGTGGCGGGTTTATAAGTCGAGGAGGGATATGGTTTCGCTATACTCGATCACTGGGTCGCCTGCTATGTAAGACTTTAATCGATGACCGTTTACTTTAAACGAGCCTTTTTCCGGGTGGGAGACGAGTACGGTCCCATAAGGAAAAACTTCTTCAACTAAGAAGGGACCGGACCAACGTGATTTGAGTTTGCCCGGAAAAAGTTTAAGACGAGAATTATAAAGAAGGACAAGATCGCCCGGAGAAAAAACTTTGGGGGTTTTAATTTTTCGATCGTGATAAAACTTAGAACGCTCCTTATAGAACTTATTGCTCTCGTAAGCGTTCGCACGCCATTCATCGAGCTCGTTTAGTTGCAGTTTTCTATTCAGAGCGGCTAAGTTAGAGTCGAGGTTTAAGAGTTTTAATGCCCAAAGTGCGCGGTGCTCCAATTCTACGGGTAAATGGCACGCTTTGCCATAGACTAATCGAAACGGGGTACAACCAGTAGCGGTTTTGTACGCCGTACGATACGCCCATAACGCGTCGTCAAGCTTAGCGGACCAATCTTTCCTATTAAGTGAAACGGTTTTTTCTAATATGCGTTTTATTTCTCGATTTACTACCTCAACTTGGCCACTTGTTTGCGGGTGGTAAGGGGTGGCAAGTTTGTGCGTGACTCCATATTTAGCTAACGTCTTAGCCATTAGAGCGTTACAGAAATGCGTTCCCCTATCACTAACAATTGCGCGAGGTGTGCCGAAGCGAGAAAATAATTTTTTTAGAAATGTAACGACGACTCGCGCATCGTTGGTGGGGAGAGCTTGCGCTTCCGCCCACCTTGATACGTAGTCGACCGCCACTAAAATATACGAATTTTTATAAGAAGGAGGCAGGGGGCCTACAAAATCTATGCCCCATAAATCGAAAACTTCGCATTCTAAAAACATATTTTGGGGCATCTCGTCTCGACGCGAGATGTTACCCGACCGCTGACAGCTATCGCATGCGCGCACAAAATTGTGCGCGTCTTTGAAGAGAGTGGGCCAAAAGTAGCCCGCCTCTAGTGCCTTCCTAGCGGTCCGGTTGGCTTGATAGTGCCCCCCGGCTGGACCCTCGTGGCAGTGCCTCAATATTTGTGTGCACTCCACTCCCGCGACGCATCTTCGAACCGCTTGGTCCGCACAGATACGGAAAAGAAACGGGTCATCCCAAAAGAAATTTTTCAAGTCGGAAAAGAATTTCTTCTTTTGATGACTTGAAAATTCTTTTGGAAGAACCCGCGCGACTAAATAGTTCGCAAAATCTGCGAACCAAGGGGAAGATGACGAAGACGAACGAATGGCGAGAAGACGTTCCTCGGGGAATCTGTCATTTATTTCAGATTCGACGAGCGCTTCCGCACCAGAATTATCCAAACGGGAGAGGTGGTCTGCCGCAAGATTCTCCGCGCCCTTCTTATCCCGGATCTCCAAATCAAACTCTTGAAGGAGGAGAACCCATCGAAGAAGGCGGGGTTTTGCATCGGTTTTGGCTAGTAGATACTTAAGGGCGGAGTGATCGGTAAAAACGATAACTTTAGATAGCGTAAGATACGAGCGAAACTTATCGAAAGCGAAAACGACGGCTAAGAGTTCCTTTTCCGTCGTCGTGTAATTCACTTGTGCGGAAGTGAGCGTCTTGCTAGCGTAATAAATAGGATGAAAATGTTTTTCTACGCGTTGGCCAAGAACGGCGCCTAAGGCAATATCACTAGCGTCGCACATGATTTCGAACGGAAGGGACCAATTAGGGGCCACTAGAATTGGAGAATTGATAAGCTTTTGTTTTATAAAATTAAATGCAGACTCGCAGTCGCTACTAAAGACAAAAGGTGATTCCTTTTCCAAGAGGTGAGTAAGCGGCTTTGTTATTTTTGAAAAATCTTGAATAAAACGTCTATAAAAGCCCGCGTGGCCTAAGAAACTCCTAATGGATTTTATGTTTGTCGGCTGAGGAAGTTTTTCAATAATTTCTACTTTGGCCTTATCGACCTCTATCCCCTTAATCGAAATCTTATGGCCGAGGACCAAACCTCCTCGAACCATAAAGTTACATTTTTCCCAATTTAAAACAAGATTCGTGTCCTCGCATCGCTGGAGGACACGATCAAGATTACGAAGACAATTCGGGAATGAGCATCCGAAAACAGAAAAGTCATCCATAAATATTTCCATAATATCTTCTACTAGCTCGCCAAAAATTGCTAGCATACATCGTTGGAATGTAGCCGGCGCATTGCAGAGGCCAAATGGCATTCTTCGATAGGCGAAGGTGCCAAAGGGGCAGGTAAAAGTTGTCTTTTCTTGGTCTTCGGGGGAAATGGGGATTTGGAAAAACCCTGATAGACCATCGAGAAAACAATAAAAAGGATGACCGGAAAGACGCTCGAGAATTTGGTCAAGGAACGGTAGTGGGAAATGGTCCTTGCGGGTGGCATCATTAAGTTTGCGATAATCGATGACCACGCGCCAACCCGTAACAGTACGAGTTGGGACGAGCTCGTTGTGCTCATTCGCCACTACGGTTAGACCGCCCTTCTTGGGCACGACATGAATGGGACTAACCCATGCACTATCAGAAATGGGATAAATAATCCCCGCATCTAATAATTTAATTATCTCAGCTTTCACGACGTCCTTCATGTTTGGGTTAAGACGTCGCTGGGGCTGAATGGTTTTGCGGCAATTATCGTTTAAGAAAATTTTGTGAGTGCAGAAAGAAGGGTTAATCCCCTTTAGGTCAGAAATTTGCCACGCAATTGCGTGGCGATGTTTAAGCAAAACCTCCAATAAATCGGAGGTCTCCGAATCGCTTAAATACGAAGAAATGATTACCGGGAGTGTATCATTTTTTCCCAAAAAGGCGTATTTAAGGGATTCAGGTAGTGGTTTGAGGTCTAGGGTTGGCGGTTCTTCTAGCGAGGTTTTAGAGCTAATGTCTTTTGAACCAATTGGTTCAAAAGGCATATCGGAAGATACATCCTCATTGCGATAAAAATTTTCGAGAGAAAAAATATTTTCGCTTAAAAATTCGGACTCGAAAATTGGAGAAGAACAATCTCCATAAAAGGAATCTAAAGAATAGCAGAAATCGTCGCTCGGCGACGATTCTTCCATAGAGGGGTTAATAGAAAAAGTAACTTGGTCGTCTCCTACCCGAAGGAGAAGCTGACCATTACTTACATCAATTAACGCACGCGAGGTCGCGAGGAAAGGGCGACCAAGTATTATTGGTACGTTGGCGTCTTCCTCGATGTCCAAGATGACGAAGTCCACCGGGAAGGTGAACTTGTCTACTCGGACAAGGACGTCCTCAACAACCCCGATGGGGAACCTAACCGAGCGATCCGCTAGTTGGATGCGCATATTGGTAGGAGCAGGAGTACCCAAACCTAGACGAAGGAAGAGCGAGAACGGCATCAAATTAATGCTCGCGCCTAGGTCTGCTAAAGCGTACTTTACTAACACATTGCCAAAAAGGCACGGGATGGAGAACCGTCCCGGGTCGTTTTGTTTTGAGGGCAATTTATTAGTAATCGCCGCCGAGCAGACATCGTTGAGAGATATATGCGAAATATCCTCGAGTTTGCGTTTATTAGAAAGTAGTTCTTTTAAAAATTTCGCATATTTAGGCATTTGCGAGATAGCCTCGCAAAAAGGAACATTAATGTGAATTTGTTTAAGTAATAAAATAAATTTTTCGTATTGCGCGTTAACTCGCTCTTTATCTAATTTATGCGGGTAGGGCAACGCCTTGTTTAAAATAGATTTTTCTCTTAAAATTGGTAAAGGCTGCGTAGACGAAGAAGAGGGAAGAGGGGAAGGAGGTGAAATTTGTACCTGAGGATCGATCCGTTTTGGATCGACCACCTCCTTACCGCTACGGAGGGTTATAGCGTTGGCGGTTTCCCTTGGATTGGGCTCCGTGTTCCCTGGCAGTGCCCCCAGAGCGCGCTCAGACATTAGTCGCGCCAGCTGTCCAACCTGGAACTCTAAGTTTTTTAGCGATCCGGTGATGTTCCGGATATTGGACTCGTTGGACGCGACATAACGACTAAAATTTTCCTCCACCGGGGATGGCTTCATAGGAGGGGGAGGAAGAGACGTTGGCGCAAAAGGAGGGGGAGGAGGACGCTGCGCGTTGTTCGGGTTGCTCCAGGAGAAATTCGGATGGTTCCTCCAACCCGGATTATAGTGGCTACTATAAGGGTTGTTTTGAAATGAGGGACGCACCGGATTTCCCATGTAGTCCACGAATTCGTCGACTACGCATACGTTGGAGGGGGGGAGAAAACAAGGCGGAGTGGAGGAGGCAACAGACATCTCCGCCACCTGCTTAGTTAACCTTTCCACTTGGAGGGCTAACTGAGCTGTGGCATCCACTTCAAAAATGCCCGCCTGCTTAGGGCGCGCCCGCGGGACATTCCACTGGTAGGCGTTCACCGCCATTTCCTCGAAAAGGGCCTGGGCGGCCTCGGGGGTCTTATTGTTCAGAGTGCCCCCGGCAGCCGCGTCAATCATTTGACGCGTCTGACTATTCAGTCCATTATAAAAAATTTGTACCTGCAACCACGTTGGCAGAGCGTGGTGCGGGCACCGGCGGAGGAACTCCTTAAAGCGTTCCCAAGTCTCGTAAAGAGACTCGGAGTCGTTTTGGACGAACGAAGATATGTCTGCCCGCAATCTTGCAATTTCTTCTTTTGATGACTTGAAAATTCTTTTGGAAGAACCCGCGCGACTAAATAGTTCGCAAAATCTGCGAACCAAGGGGAAGATGACGAAGACGAACGAATGGCGAGAAGACGTTCCTCGGGGAATCTGTCATTTATTTCAGATTCGACGAGCGCTTCCGCACCAGAATTATCCAAACGGGAGAGGTGGTCTGCCGCAAGATTCTCCGCGCCCTTCTTATCCCGGATCTCCAAATCAAACTCTTGAAGGAGGAGAACCCATCGAAGAAGGCGGGGTTTTGCATCGGTTTTGGCTAGTAGATACTTAAGGGCGGAGTGATCGGTAAAAACGATAACTTTAGATAGCGTAAGATACGAGCGAAACTTATCGAAAGCGAAAACGACGGCTAAGAGTTCCTTTTCCGTCGTCGTGTAATTCACTTGTGCGGAAGTGAGCGTCTTGCTAGCGTAATAAATAGGATGAAAATGTTTTTCTACGCGTTGGCCAAGAACGGCGCCTAAGGCAATATCACTAGCGTCGCACATGATTTCGAACGGAAGGGACCAATTAGGGGCCACTAGAATTGGAGAATTGATAAGCTTTTGTTTTATAAAATTAAATGCAGACTCGCAGTCGCTACTAAAGACAAAAGGTGATTCCTTTTCCAAGAGGTGAGTAAGCGGCTTTGTTATTTTTGAAAAATCTTGAATAAAACGTCTATAAAAGCCCGCGTGGCCTAAGAAACTCCTAATGGATTTTATGTTTGTCGGCTGAGGAAGTTTTTCAATAATTTCTACTTTGGCCTTATCGACCTCTATCCCCTTAATCGAAATCTTATGGCCGAGGACCAAACCTCCTCGAACCATAAAGTTACATTTTTCCCAATTTAAAACAAGATTCGTGTCCTCGCATCGCTGGAGGACACGATCAAGATTACGAAGACAATTCGGGAATGAGCATCCGAAAACAGAAAAGTCATCCATAAATATTTCCATAATATCTTCTACTAGCTCGCCAAAAATTGCTAGCATACATCGTTGGAATGTAGCCGGCGCATTGCAGAGGCCAAATGGCATTCTTCGATAGGCGAAGGTGCCAAAGGGGCAGGTAAAAGTTGTCTTTTCTTGGTCTTCGGGGGAAATGGGGATTTGGAAAAACCCTGATAGACCATCGAGAAAACAATAAAAAGGATGACCGGAAAGACGCTCGAGAATTTGGTCAAGGAACGGTAGTGGGAAATGGTCCTTGCGGGTGGCATCATTAAGTTTGCGATAATCGATGACCACGCGCCAACCCGTAACAGTACGAGTTGGGACGAGCTCGTTGTGCTCATTCGCCACTACGGTTAGACCGCCCTTCTTGGGCACGACATGAATGGGACTATGAGGTCTCCGAATCGCTTAAATACGAAGAAATGATTACCGGGAGTGTATCATTTTTTCCCAAAAAGGCGTATTTAAGGGATTCAGGTAGTGGTTTGAGGTCTAGGGTTGGCGGTTCTTCTAGCGAGGTTTTAGAGCTAATGTCTTTTGAACCAATTGGTTCAAAAGGCATATCGGAAGATACATCCTCATTGCGATAAAAATTTTCGAGAGAAAAAATATTTTCGCTTAAAAATTCGGACTCGAAAATTGGAGAAGAACAATCTCCATAAAAGGAATCTAAAGAATAGCAGAAATCGTCGCTCGGCGACGATTCTTCCATAGAGGGGTTAATAGAAAAAGTAACTTGGTCGTCTCCTACCCGAAGGAGAAGCTGACCATTACTTACATCAATTAACGCACGCGAGGTCGCGAGGAAAGGGCGACCAAGTATTATTGGTACGTTGGCGTCTTCCTCGATGTCCAAGATGACGAAGTCCACCGGGAAGGTGAACTTGTCTACTCGGACAAGGACGTCCTCAACAACCCCGATGGGGAACCTAACCGAGCGATCCGCTAGTTGGATGCGCATATTGGTAGGAGCAGGAGTACCCAAACCTAGACGAAGGAAGAGCGAGAACGGCATCAAATTAATGCTCGCGCCTAGGTCTGCTAAAGCGTACTTTACTAACACATTGCCAAAAAGGCACGGGATGGAGAACCGTCCCGGGTCGTTTTGTTTTGAGGGCAATTTATTAGTAATCGCCGCCGAGCAGACATCGTTGAGAGATATATGCGAAATATCCTCGAGTTTGCGTTTATTAGAAAGTAGTTCTTTTAAAAATTTCGCATATTTAGGCATTTGCGAGATAGCCTCGCAAAAAGGAACATTAATGTGAATTTGTTTAAGTAATAAAATAAATTTTTCGTATTGCGCGTTAACTCGCTCTTTATCTAATTTATGCGGGTAGGGCAACGCCTTGTTTAAAATAGATTTTTCTCTTAAAATTGGTAAAGGCTGCGTAGACGAAGAAGAGGGAAGAGGGGAAGGAGGTGAAATTTGTACCTGAGGATCGATCCGTTTTGGATCGACCACCTCCTTACCGCTACGGAGGGTTATATCGTTGGCGGTTTCCCTTGGATTGGGCTCCGTGTTCCCTGGCAGTGCCCCCAGAGCGCGCTCAGACATTAGTCGCGCCAGCTGTCCAACCTGGAACTCTAAGTTTTTTAGCGATCCGGTGATGTTCCGGATATTGGACTCGTTGGACGCGACATAACGACTAAAATTTTCCTCCACCGGGGATGGCTTCATAGGAGGGGGAGGAAGAGACGTTGGCGCAAAAGGAGGGGGAGGAGGACGCTGCGCGTTGTTCGGGTTGCTCCAGGAGAAATTCGGATGGTTCCTCCAACCCGGATTATAGTGGCTACTATAAGGGTTGTTTTGAAATGAGGGACGCACCGGATTTCCCATGTAGTCCACGAATTCGTCGACTACGCATACGTTGGAGGGGGGGAGAAAACAAGGCGGAGTGGAGGAGGCAACAGACATCTCCGCCACCTGCTTAGTTAACCTTTCCACTTGGAGGGCTAACTGAGCTGTGGCATCCACTTCAAAAATGCCCGCCTGCTTAGGGCGCGCCCGCGGGACATTCCACTGGTAGGCGTTCACCGCCATTTCCTCGAAAAGGGCCTGGGCGGCCTCGGGGGTCTTATTGTTCAGAGTGCCCCCGGCAGCCGCGTCAATCATTTGACGCGTCTGACTATTCAGTCCATTATAAAAAATTTGTACCTGCAACCACGTTGGCAGAGCGTGGTGCGGGCACCGGCGGAGGAACTCCTTAAAGCGTTCCCAAGTCTCGTAAAGAGACTCGGAGTCGTTTTGGACGAACGAAGATATGTCCGCCCGCAATCTTGCAGTTTTGGCGGGCGGAAAATACTTCGTAAGGAATTTCTCGGCCAACTCCGCCCAGGACGTGATGGATCCCCGCGGGAGGGAGAGTAACCACGCCTTAGCCTTGGACTTAAGAGAGAACGGAAAAAGGCGCAAACGAATGGCGTCATCAGTGACGCCATTAATTTTAAAAGTATCGCAAATTTCAAGAAAATTAGACAAGTGATTGTTGGGGTCCTCATCCGGCTATCCGTCGAACTGCACGGCATTTTGGATCATCTGAATCACACTTGACTTAATTTCGAAATTATTGTTGGCCACCGCGGGCCGAACAATACTCGACCCCGTATCATCCAAATTGGGCCGAGCGTAATAAGACATAGTACGCTCGACCGGTTGGACATTATTCGGGGGGTCGGCCATAGAAGAAGAAGAGGGTTCTCCGATAGATTCTACGGGGTCTGAAAAAGGAATTCGACGGAGAGATCGGATACGCGCAAGAGAGCGGTCGATCTCGGGGTCGAAGTCAAGATTTTCAGAACTCGAAGGTTGTCCACGGGTCATACACCCAAAAAAAACGAAAACGGGGGGGGGGGGGGGATTTTTTTTTTGTATAAAATTTTTTAATTGAAAATAAAGTAAAATTAATAGAGTCCGGATTCAATATAACAACAAGACTCCCCGGCAACGGCGCCAAAAACTTAATGGCCGCGGAACAGAGACCTACTGTGGGTGGTTCGAAATGGTCAGATTCCGCGGGCCGGTTAGAAGATCGAGTTTTCTAACGAAAGGAGGCAAGCGCACCTATCGCAAGTAGTACTCGGTATTCGGGAAAATACCGAGGTCGTATTATTCTCGGGGACGCGTTGATTATATCTACTCTTCCGGGAACACTATTATCTTACTAACAGTAAGGTGGGATTTTTTCAGTTTAATAAAAACGGAAAGAAAGAAAGCAGAATTTTGCTAAGTTAGTTCGATGACGGGTTAACGTTCGGCATCGAATCGAATTAAGACTAAAATAATTTTCAATAATTATTAAACTTTGTTTTTAAATTAAAAAAAGGCACTTGGCCGTGGAGGTTCCAGAAATATGAGCGCACTTATCTCTAGGAATATTGCTCACCTAAACATTAAGACTATTCGACCGATCGTTAGACCGACGAAGGATTCCTCTTAATGCCCGCTTTAAGCTAAGAACCCCGCTATTGGGTGGGGAACCCAATCCGGCAGAACTACGTTTCTCCTCTTTCGAGGGGGCGTACGCGGTTCTCTTTACCCAAGGGGGATCGGTCCATACGTGCAGCCTCTCGGCGTCACGTATGGATAACGGAAATAGAGCCCACACATCGATTATGTGGTCCTATGCGTCGTTAACCCGGGGTAAACCTTAAGTCCTTAAATTAAAATAAAATAAAGTCTTTTAATTATTTCAAATCATTTTTTATGTCCCAATGCTCTTCGATGCCGAAGGCTAAAAGAAATTAGCCACTCATCGGTATGGGGACGGCTTTATGTTTTTAAGTGGAGCGTGAGTGTAAATTTAAGTTCTGAACAATTATAAGAGAAGACATAAAAAAGGCGATTAGATAAATTGAAAGCTAATTGATGCAGGCACTCACGCACACTTCAAAACCATAAAGAAAATTAAATAAAGCAAGGCCTACTCAAATGAGTAGGCGGGAAATAAAAGCACGCCATTGAACTCTTAACGAGTAGGCGGAAATAAATGCACACACACACACTCTCTTCTTAATTGAAGAAAGCGATAAATGAAGCGGTAAAATTATCTCCTACACGCACGCACTCTACATAATTGAGAAAGCGATAAAATTGCAAGTCCCGGCTCAAATGAGTGGGCGGGAGTAAATTTATCTCATACACACACACACTCTACTTGAAAGTAAAACACACACACGCACTCTACAGAAAAGTAAACGCACGCACACACACTAAGTTTTCCTACTCAAGTGAGCAGGAAGAAAATGAAAGCAGGGCGCCATTTAACTCTTAACGAGTAGGCGGAAATAAATGCACACACACACACGCACTCTACAGAAATGAAATAAAGCAGTAAAACCTAACTCATACACACACGCACACTTGCAAAAATAAGAAAAACAAAGTTGCTGAAAAATTAATACAACTGCATTTCTACCGCTAGAATGCGGTAGAAATGCATAAAAAGTGAAAATAAAAATTAACCGAGCTAAAAGGTTTTGCAAATAAACGCAAAATGAAAGTTAACGGAAAATTAAAACAACAGCATTTGTACCGCTAGAATGCGGTAGAAATGCATAAAAAGATGAAATAAAAATTTACCGGACTAAAAGTTTTGAAATTAAAAAGATAAAACAAAGTGAGCGAAAAATTATAACGACTATATTTTCATTCCTATATTTTTATAAAAACTCCTAAAAAGTGAAAATAAAACAAAAAGGGGACAAAAGAGTTTTACAACCCTAAAGAGCCTAAGTTAAAGAAAAAAAGAAAATAACACTTTTAGGAGAGTTTTTATAAAGCCTTATGAATGAAAAAAATAGGAAAAAGAGGAAAAGCTAAATCAAAAAAAAGCCGGAAATGAAAACTAGACGGACGGCACAACGGCTAGAAAAGCCGAGAAACCCTAAATCTAACTAAGTTATGAAAGCAAAAAATGAAAACATAAAAGAAATACAAAAAGAGGAACGAAAAATTACTTAAGTAGGCGCATTCAATTGGATTAATCATACAAGTTAAGAGAGAAAGATTCATATTTTATTAAAATAAAAACCCTAATACAAACTAAGAGAGAGAGAGGGGGGAGAAAATCTCCTTACATAAGTTTGAAATCCAATTGGGCAGCACCTCCCCTAAGCAAAGTGGTCAAAAAGTGAACCAAATAAGCTTCCTGAAAGCTTTTATTTATAGGCAATTTTTCGGGTTGGTCACGCCCTAGGTCACGGGCGTGACAGGGGGGCGTGTCGACACTATTCACGAGCTGACCGGTAGACTTGACTGGAGCTTTGACTTCGGGGCGAAAACGTGGCGGTCACGCCCCAAGTCACGGGCGTGACGGGTGGGCGTGACCGGGGGAGCTGGCAGTGCGATGTCGGCAGAGTTGACATGTTGACCAAGCTTGCGGGTCGGCCTCGACACGGGCGTGACAAGCATTTGACACGGGCGTGACGCCGGGCGTGTCGGGCTGGGTTTGATGATGGCCGATCGTCGAGCTGGCATCTGTGGTCGGCGATCGTCGGGCTGGCGTGACACGGGCGTGTCGGCCGATTGACACGGGCGTGTCAGGCAGTTTTTCTGACTTTTTGGACTTTTTTTCTGGAATTTTCCTGGAATAAAAATTAAGCTAAGTTAGAAATAATATTTACAAAAACAAGCAATTTATTGAATTAAACTAATAAAAAAGACAAAAAATAAACGAAACGGACTTAAATAAAATACGAAAATATAGGTATAATTACAACTCATCAGAGAACTTTACCGCGTCGCGGCCCAGGGTCAGCCAAAAATACCCTTGCCTGACAATCCTCCCTTCCAGCGTCCGACTCCCAGAGTGGCTTCCACACTCTCCGGAGTGGACCTCTTCAAAGATCCTTAGGACCTCCCTCTCGGCCACACAATATGCCAACATCCCCGAGAAAGTCTTTCGATACAGCTGCCCGTCGCGCATAAGATAGTATGCCGATTTTTACTTGAGCCTCTTCCTGTCCATCCCTTCAGGATACTCCCTAGAGGACAAGAAAGTCGTGAATGGGTCCATCCACGAGGAGTGCTTCTCCACCTCTATCAGCTCTCCCTCCTCAATGGAAGGGCGAGAACAAGTCGGTGATGGTACCCCCTGGGGACCATGCTTTTCCAGTTGATCTGTCTGCTCGTTCTCCTCCCTAGGCACGTGCCAGATGGAGAAAGTCTTGAATGCGTCGATGACCCCCTTCACCTTCGTCAAGTATAGCTGCAGAGTTGGCTCCCTGGCCTCAAATTCCCCGTTAGTCTGAGAGGCCACCACCATGGAGTCAGTTAGGACCTCCACATTACACACCCCCAACTCCCTAGCCAAGCACAACCCCGCGATCACTTACTCATACTCGGCCTTATTGTTGGTAATGGGGAAGTGCACCACTAATGTCTGCTCAATCCTCGTCCCTTGAGGGTTCTCCAAGATTACCCCCAACCCTAGAGAATGCCTCCCCAAGGCGCCAACCACCATGACCTTCCAAGGAACCGGGCAAGTGAGTTCCTCCTCCACCACCTCGATCACATAGTCAGCTGAAAAGTCGGCCATAGCTTGGGCCTCTATCGAGACGCGAGGGACGAAGGAGACGTCGAACTCGCTCAACTCCACCGACCACTTACCCAACCTGTCCGAATTCTCCACCCCCTCGAAGATGTTGTGGAGGGGGTGGTCAATCACCACTCGGATAGAGTGTGCCTGGAATTAAGGCCGGAGCCTCCAGGCCGAGATGATCAGAGCGAAGGCTAACTTTTCCAGAATAGGATAGCGGAGCTCGGCCTTCCTCAACACCCTACTCACATAATAAATTGTGAGTTGCTTCTTCCCCTCTTCCCGAACCAAAATGGAGCTCATGGCCTCCGCCCTGACCCCTAGATACAAGAATAGATCCTCCCCCTCTTTTGGCCCCTAGAGTAGGGGGGCCTGAGTCAGTTGCCTCTTCAAGGCCTGGAATGCCTCCTCGCACTCCGAGGTCCACTCGAACTTCTGGCCTCCCCTCAAGGTCTTGAAGAAGGGAGAGCACTTCTCCCCAGCCCGGGAGAGGAACCTGCTCAACCCTGCCAGCTTCCCTGTCAACTGTTGTACTTCCTTGACATTCCTTGGTGACCCTAATTCCACAATTTCCTTTACCTTGTCTGGGTTGGGCTCTAGGCCAATAGGGGTGAGGAGGTGCCCCAATAACTTCCCCCTGCTTGCCCCAAAGATGCACTTCAAGTGGTTCAGCCACATCATGTATTTGTGGAGGGTGGAGAAAGTTTCCTCCAAATCTTGGAGGTGCGAGTCGCCCTCTCGACTCTTAATCATGAGGTCGTCAACATACACTTCCAAGTTCCTTCCCTTCTGCTCTCAGAAGACCCTATCATCATCTTTTGATAAGTCTCCCCTACATTCTTTAGCCTGAAAGGCATCATTTTGTAGTAGTAGCACCCATCCCCAGTGATGAAGGAGACATCCCGTATGTCGGGAGGGTGTATCCTGATCTGATGGTAACCTGAAAATGCATCTAAAAACCTCATTACAGGGAAACCGAAGGCTGAGTCAACCAACGCATCGATATGAGGCAAAGGGTAACAATCCTTGAGACATGATTTATTAAGTAATGAAAAGTCAACACACATACGCCACCGGTCATCCCCTTTTTTAACCTTTACAACATTGGAGACCCAGCCGAGGTATTGGATCTCAGATACAAAACTGGACTTAAGGAGTTTGGCCACCTCCTCTCGAATAGGCTCGGCCAACCTGTCCGCTATGGACCTCTTCTTTTGCTGGATGGGGCGAGCCTCCGGATCCAGCTTGAGGTGATGGAAGGCCACATCGGTGTCGATCCCGGGCATTTCTGCAGCGCTCCAAGCAAAGATGTCCACATTCTTCTGGATGCACCCCAGCATCTTGCCTTGGGCCTCCGGGGTCAGTCCTCCGCTGACGCGAACCTTCTACACCCTACCCTCGAGGGTGAGAATGATGGAGACGATGCCCCCCACCTTTTGGATGATGGAACGCTAACGGAAGATTCCCCCTCGTCTCCAATAAGGGATTTGCGGCGCCACGATGATCGTACGGAACGTCGCTACAACCTCCGCCCGCGGCGCAAGACAACCACATAATTTATTTTGTTTTGAGAACTACTCATTTTGATGCTTTTATGTCATGAAATGTTTATTTTCTATTTGGGCTTCACTTAGCCAAAACCCCTATGCTAAGCCTATATATAGGCATGTTGTATTTTGTTTTCTTTAAGTTGAATGAAAAAAAGAATCCCCCAAACCCTAACCTTGCTCTCCTCTTGCTCTCTCTCTCTCTCCCTCTTCCCCTAGCCGCCACTCTCACTCTCTCCCTCTTCCTTCACATTTCAGCCGCCCCTCTCCCTAACTCCCTCTCTTCTCTCTAGCCGCCTCCCTCACTTCTCCCAACCACCCCATTCGGCCATCACCTCTCCCCCTTTTATTCATCAAAGCCGCCGGCCTCCTCCCTCCCTCTACCCGACCACCTGTCCCCAATAGCTCGGCCGACCACCACTCCACCCGAGCCACCTCCTCAACCTCCAACCCGAGCCCCTTGTAGAAGAATCGGCCAACTCCTTTGCTAGGAGTGAGGCCGGGAGTGGCATCCTCTCCTACGAGGAACGGAGCTTCGGCGTGACGCGGCGAAGGCGGATAGTCTTCATCCATTCGGCTCAACTCCGGCGGAACCGTGAGGAAGTGTTCCTACGGAAATAGTCGGAATCACCTATTTCGATTGGGGTAACGAACTTCTCCACCGCTTGTGATTCCCTCTTGATTTTTCCGGTGGCCGGACAATTTTTGCGTTGATTTTGAAGCATAGAATAGTCTTGGTGTTTAATCCCGGTTGGGTTGCATTAGTTTCCCATAGTGATTATTTTCCGAACAAGGTTTGGCGAACCTCGCATCTTTTTGTTGGGAGAGATCCACCACTTTTCGAATCGTGGTTTTTCGGTGGATCGCTCTTGGTACAACACCGCTCGGCCGGGTCCAATATTGGCCCATTTAGCCGGAGAGAATATTGGCTTATCGCCCTTATTCGCTCCCCTTGCGGGTTGGCTATCCGTGTGTTGGCGTAACGAGATAATCCTGCGTATTTAGCGTGCGGTGTGGTCGTGTGCGAGTGTAGCGTCGTGATAGTCGAGCGAGGTGATAAACCTTTAGCCGGTCGCTCTGGAGAGTCTTTCCCCTAGCCTACATCAATTTGGTATCAGAGGGAGGTTCTCGTCAATTTCCTAATTGACCCCCTCCACCATTTTGTGTCACGGTCCCCGCACTTTTGTTAGCGCATTAGTTGTCAAAATCACCAAAAAAAAAATCTGCTTTGGTCTGCCAATAGCGGTGCAGATTTCTTAATTTTCAGCAAAAAAAAATCAGAAATTTTTTTTTAATCACCCTCATTTTTTTCTTAGTAAGAAAATCAAAAAAAGTCTTGTTTTCGGGAAGGTATCTAGCGGGATTAATTCCACCAGTGGTCTGTCTAAAACTGTTTCTTCACTTGTGCATGCGCACTAGGCTCGGTACGGAATATCCTCCGTCTTCTTCCAATATGGACGATGACCGGCCGGAGGGTCGTCCCCTCACGGAGATTGAGGAGCTCCGTCAGGACTTCACGGAGCAGATGACGGCTATTCGAGAGGCTATTCATGCCATGGGGTTGCAATAAGGAGTACCTTGTAATCCACCTCCGCATCCACGGGCGGGAGAAAATCACAATCCCTACCCCCACCCTCCTAACGAGCACGCCCCTCGAGCACCCTATGAGTTTGATCTTACTCGGGCTGTCCGAGTTAAGCCGCCCTCCTATGATGGATTGGGAGACCCCCAAGTCTTTCAGGACTGGGTCATGGAAATTGAGTGCTACTTCGAATGGTATGCTCTCAACGATGCGGACAAGGTGCGGGTAGCGCGGATGAAACTACTAGGGCGAGCCAAGATCTTCTGGTTGAACGAAGAGAGGCGCTTACGAGTAGAGAACGGCGTTAGGCCCCTCGGTTGGGACGATATGAAGGCTAGGTTGACCGAGCAATACGTCCCCACGTACCATCGAACACAGATGTTTGATGAGCTGGCTACCCTTAAGCAAGGGGCGAGGTCGGTTTCTGAATACATGAGCTTGCTTAAGGATATGATGGTCCGTTGCGATGTGAATGAGATGCCCGAGGTCACCCTCTCCAGGTTCCGTAAGGGCCTCAACCCCGACATCCAAGGGAAGTTATTGCGGTACGGCCACACGGATTTACACGTGACCTTCAACGCTGCGTTAGACATCGAGAAGCATAACGCGTTGAAAGGAAAATCGCGCCCTTTCCAAAAGGGAAAATCCATCTTAGGACCCCCCCTGCACCCAGCTATAAGGATAAAGGGAAATACCGGTCCTCTGATTCTTCCTCCATAGTGGTGACGGCTAAAAACAATAGGAGTCCAGCGGGAGAAAGAGTGCCGATAGGGAGAGTCAGCAGGACGAACGTCACCTGTTTTGCTTGCGGGGTTCAAGGACACTATGCTAATGATTGTCCTACTAAACCCAAGCCTCTAGCACTATTAGACGCCGCTGGCGGCTCTGACGACCTCACTTATGAAGCGGAAGAGTGTAGTGAATCGGATGGCGTGCCGAGTGATATGGATGATGACTCCCACTTGATGGTGATGAGATGTATTTTGGCCACCCCTAGGCCGTTAGACGAATGGAATAGGACAAATATCTTCTCGTTAAACTTCAAGAGCGGTGAAAAGTGGTGTAGGTTGATCATAGATAGCGGTAGTTGCATGAATGTCGTCTCTGAGGCCGCCGTGAAGCGCATGTCCCTAGTTGCGGAGCCACACCCCCACCCTTATAAGGTGGCGTGGGTGAACAAATCATCCCTCCCCGTAGCGAAGCGTTGTCTAGTTCCCCTCACCATCAAGACATACACCGAATCGATTTGGTGTGATGTCATCCCCATGGATGCGTGTCACGTCTTACTTGGCCGCCCTTGGTTATTTGACCATGACGTCACCCACTACGGTCGGGCTAATACTTATGAATTCAAGTTCAATGGCCGCATCATTGTCTTGAAGCCCTCTCCTCCGAAGGATCCGTCGACCCCATCTAAGGACACCGTCATCCCAGTCGAGAAGAGAGCGTTGGGTCTTATTGGTAGGAAGGAATTCACCCGGGCCACCATTATGGACGGAGTTCTCTATGCGTTAGTTTGCCTCCAAGTTAAGGCCGATGCGGCGATTAGTGAGCGCTTACCCCCGGCATTGAGGTCACTCCTCGAGGAGTTTGTGGATGTGTATCCGGACGAGCTCCCGTCTGGGTTACCCCCCATGCGGGACATCCAACACGCCATTGACTTGTCCCCGGTTCCTCCCTACCCAACCTTCCCCATTATTGCCTCAATCCGTCGGCGCATTCAGAATTACAAAACCAGATTTCGGACATATTGAGCAAGGGATTTATCCGCCACAGCATGAGTCCATGCGCAGTGCCCGCCTTACTTGCCCCCAAGAAGGACGGCTCGTGGCGGATGTGTGTGGATAGTCGGGCCATAAACAAAATCTCTGTCAAGTATCGATTCCCAATCCCCCGCCTCGACGATTTGCTAGATATGTTGGCCGGCGCCTCGATCTTCTCCAAGTTGGATCTTCGTAGTGGTTATCACCAGATCCGAATTAGAGAGGGGGATGAGTGGAAGACCGCCTTTAAGTCTAAGGAGGGCCTTTATGAGTGGTTAGTGATGCCGTTTGGGCTATCAAACGCGCCCAGCACGTTTTCTAGGATGATGACCCATGTTTTTCAACCGTACATGGGGAAATTCATTGTGGTGTATTTTGACGACATCTTGATTTTTAGCACCTCCACGAGTGACCATGAGGCGCATCTAAGAGTCATCCTAACCACGCTAAGATCCGAAAAGTTATTCGTAAACATAAAAAAATGTACCTTCCACGTAACCTCCTTCGAATTCCTCGGTTACATTGTTAGCTCCCAAGGCATCCATGTAGACCCCAAGAAGGTGGAGGCCATAAAGGAATGGCCCGAGCCCGCCAACATTCGGGACGTGCGGAGTTTTAACGGACTCGCCACTTTCTACCGGCGGTTTATTAAGGATTTTAGTAGCATAATGGCGCCCATAACCGAGTGCATGAAAAAAGGTGAGTTTGTTTGGACGAAGTCGGCCGCCAAGGCTTTTCAGTTAATCAAGGCACGCATATCCGAAGCCCCCCTCTTGCGACTCCCAGATTTCTCCAAGGTTTTTGAGTTATCTTGTGACGCTTCGGGGGTAGGAATTGGGGGGGTATTGAGTCAAGAAGGTCACCCGGTGGGGTACTTCAGCGAGAAGCTTGCCGGTCCGAAGCTGAACTATTCTAACTATGACCGGGAGTTCTACGCGGTCATCCAATGCCTCCAACATTGGCGGCACTATTTGCTTCCGAAGGAGTTCGTCCTCCTCTCCGATCACGAGGCGCTACGCTTCATCAATTCGCAATCTAAGGTGAGCCCGCGACATGCTAAGTGGGTCTCCTATATTCAGGAGTACACATTCATCATCAAGCATTTAAAGGGCACCCTCAATCGTGTAGCGGACGCCCTTAGTCGCGTCACCTTATTACTATCCACCTTAGAAGTTTAGGTGGTGGGCTTTGATAGGATTAAGGACGAATATGCCCACTGCCCAGATTTCAAGGACATATATTTCGCCACTCAGGAAAATCAACCCACGACCATTTCTGCGTTTTACATTCGTGACAGGTATCTTTTCTATCATTCGAGGTTATGTATTCCCCGCTCATCCCTACGTCATTTCATTGTGTGAGAACTGCATGGTGGCGGGTTAGGAGGTCATTTTGGCCGTGATAAGACTATCGCGTTAGTTGAGGACAAATTTTATTGGCCCGGCCTTAAGACCATGGTTAGTAAAGTCGTGGGTAGTTGTCGGGCATGCCAGTTGGCCAAGGAAAACAAAACGAACACCGGGCTTTACTCCCCCCTCCCGATCCCTTCAACGCCTTGGGAAGACGTTAGCATGGATTTCATTCTCGGCCTTCCGATCACGTTTAGGCGTCACGACTCGATCTTAGTTGTCGTTGACCGTTTTTCCAAGATGGCTTATTTTATCGCTTGTAGTAAAACTAATGATGCGTCACATGTCACCCAACTTTATTTTAAAGAGGTCGTAGGTCACCGCGGCGTCCCAAAATCGATAGTCACTGATAGAGACGTAAAGTTCACGAGCTACTTTTGGAAAACCTTGTGGAGGATAATGGGCACCAAACTCCAATTTTCTTCGGCCTACCATCCGCAGACGGATGGGCAAACGGAGGTTGTAAATAGAAGTTTAGGTAGTCTGCTACGCTGCCTTGTGGGAGACCACAAGGGTACATGGGACCTTATCCTTCCGCACGCTCAGTTGGCATACAATAATTCCAAAAATAGGTCCACGGGTCTATCCCCGAATGAAATTGTGCATGGCTATAAGGCCCCGGTGCCCCTTGACTTGATTCCGTTACCCCCATCTTATAAATCAAGCCAATTCGCACAAGATTTTGCCTCTCACATTCATGATCTGCATAAGCACATAAATGAGACACTTAGCACAAAATATGCGTCTTATCAAGCTAATGCCAACGCACACAAAAGAGTGTCCCACTTGAAGGTTGGCGATTTGGTCATGGTGCGTCTCATTCCTGAACGGTTGCCTACGGGCACCTTAAAAAAGTTGGCAGATCGGCGAGCGGGACCTTTTCGGCTTATCAAGAAACTAGGAGACAATGCTTTTCTGTTGGAATTACCACCTGACTGGGGGATTTCCCCCGTGTTTAATGTTTCGGATTTAACGCCATATATTGCTCCGCCACTTGAATTATCTTCTTGTCCGTTTAATTCCACTTCACAGTCTCTTGGGCATGGGGTTGAGGGGGGCTATGGAACACTTTCTCCACCAGTCTCCAACGGAGGTAGGCTTAATGTTAATGCATTAGATTTTCCCCCTTTGCTGCCAAATGCTTTCCCCAGGTTTGCCAGGACAGATTTTTTGCCGGACAGGATTCTCCAGGATGACGTGTTCCCCTCTGCTGATGGCGATGTGCGCCGCTACTTGATTCGTTGGCGTGATCGCCCTGCTTCGGATGACTCTTGGCTCCCGGAAGCGGAAGTTACTCTTTTGGATGATGGTCTTCTTCGACGGTATCTTCAAGCTCACTCATCGGTGATGAGTCCTTTCACGCGGGGGAGGATTGATGGAGACGACGCCCCCACCTTTTGGATGATGGCACGCTAACGGAAGATTCCCCCTCGTCTCCAACAAGGGATTTGCGGCGCCGCGATGATCGTACGGAACGTCGCTACAACCTCCGCCCACGGCGCAAGACAAACACATAATTTATTTTGTTTTGAGAACTACTCATTTTGATGCTTTTATGTCATGAAATGTTTATTTTCTATTTGGGCTTCACTTAGCCAAAACCCTTATGCTAAGCCTATATATAGGCATGTTGTATTTTGTTTTCTTTAAGTTGAATGAAAAAAAGAATCCCCCAAACCCTAACCTTGCTCTCCTCTTGCTCTCTCTCTCTCTCTCCCTCTTCCCCTAGCCGCCACTCTCACTCTCTCCCTCTTCCTTCACATTTCAGCCGCCCCTCTCCCTAACTCCCTCTCTTCTCTCTAGCCGCCTCCCTCACTTCTCCCAACCACCCCATTCGGCCATCACCTCTCCCCCTTTTCTTCATCAAAGCCGCCGGCCTCCTCCCTCCCTCTACCCGACCACCCGTCCCCAATAGCTCGGCCGACCACCACTCCACCCGAGCCACCTCCTCAACCTCTAACCCGAGCCCCTTGTAGAAGAATCGGCCAACTCCTTTGCTAGGAGTGAGGCCGGGAGTGGCATCCTCTCCTACGAGGAACGGAGCTTCAGCGTGACGCGGCGAAGGCGGATAGTCTTCATCCATTCGGCTCAACTCCGGCGGAACCGTGAGGAAGTGTTCCTACGGAAATAGTCGGAATCACCTATTCTGATTGGGGTAACGAACTTCTCCACCGCTTGTGATTCGCTCTTGATTTTTCCGGTGGCCGGACAATTTTTGCGTTGATTTTGAAGCATAGAATAGTCTTGGTGTTTAATCTCGGTTGGGTTGCATTAGTTTCCCATAGTGATTATTTTCCGAACAAGGTTTGGCGAACCTCGCATCTTTTTGTTGGGAGAGATCCACCACTTTTCGAATCGTTGTTTTTCGGTGGATCGCTCTTGGTACAACATCGCTCGGCCGGGTCCAATATTGGCCCATTTAGCCGGAGAGAATATTGGCTTATCGCCCTTATTCGCTCCCCTTGCGGGTTGGCTATCCGTGCGTTGGCGTAACGAGATAATCCTGCGTATTTAGCGTGCGGTGCGGTCGTGTGCGAGTGTAGCGTCGTGATAGTCGAGCGAGGTGATAAACCTTTAGCCGGTCGCTCTGGAGAGTCTTTCCCCTAGCCTACATCAGAGAACCTCCATTTCCACCACCTCTTCCGCCGCCTCTAGATGGGATTTCTCTCCCCATTCTTCAGCATTCCCCCCTCCGGGGGCAAGGAAATCTTCCCTGGCTTCCTCCATGGCCATTGCCTTGGCCGGCTCCAAAACTTCCTCCACCCCCTCCTCCTGGGCGCGACTCTCCTCCACCTCCATCTCCTTCGGGCCAGCCTCCTTCTCTGCCTCTTCCATCCTCCGCCCCATCTCTCCAGCACCCTCCTTCCATGAGATGGAGTTTACGACGGTGACATAGCACTCTCTTTCTATCTTAGGGTACCTGCCGACCCAAACCTTGACCCCCTCGACGTTGAACTTTAGGCATTGGTGGAAGGACGAGTGGATACAGCAGAAGGCGCTTATGAGGGGCCTCCCAAAGATGGCACTGTAGCTGCTAGGGGCGTCCATGATAACAAACTTACAATTGCAGGACTGCCCCCCCAGAGTGACATGGAGTTCTACCCCTCCTTCGACTTCCTTCCTCTCCCCCGAGAAGCCAAACAGGGGCCCATCCGAGGCCAACACCCTCCTGGCCTCCACCTTCATCGCGTCAAACATCTTCTTGAAGATGACGTTGACTGAGCTCTCGTTGTCGATTAGGATCCGAGAGACGGTGAAATCTTCGATGGCCTTTTGGATGACCAGCGCATCGCAAAAGGGGTCCTCATGACCCGGCATGTCCTTGACCGTGAAGGTGATTCTTTCTTCTGAGGGTGGGGTCTGGGATGTGGAGCCAACGCTCTGTCTGTACATGGTGTGGAGACTCGCCTTTTGGGAAGCCTCGATCCCCCCCCCCCCCCCGTAGATCGCTCTGATCCCTCCCCGGGTTCCCACATCTGCCCGGTCTTTGCACCTGTCCTCCTCTGCCCGAGGAAGGACCTCCTCAATCCGCAGTCCCTGACGGTCTTATTATTGTTGCTGCTCCCTATTTCCTCTCATCTCGAGGAACTCCGGACACATGGACGTGGCGTGCCCTTCCTCCTGTTGGAATTCACAGTAGGGTAACTCCACCCTAACTTCCCTTCTTCTTCTCTAAGTTGCTCTTCTCCTTTCTCCCATGGCTATGGCCATAGACTCCTCTTGATCGGGGAGGGGTGGCCTCTGGCCCTGCCTCCCACCTGGAGTATAGAACTGGTCATGTCCCCCTTGGAGGTAGTCCCCTCCACGGGGCCCTCTCCTCGCCCCCTGCTCCTGCCACTCGAGCCTCCATCCTAGCCGGTGATTCGGCCCCTAGCCCCCCCACCTGGGCTACTGCTGTGGATGCTGCTGGGGATTCTCCCTTTGCCAGGGCTCAACCCTCCTCCCCTCTTGGCCTCTACCTCCTCTAGGCATCTCCTCCTTCGTAGGCAACCTGGCCAACCTCCGGGAAAACTCCGGGTTCGATGTCTCCCTGTCGACTTCTCTCGCCGTCCTCTCCATCAACTCCTCGTAAGAGAGGGGGGAATCCTCTTCAACTCCATTAGAAAGAAACCCTACTACAGCCCCAGGGTGAAGGCCATCATCAAAGTGTGGCCCGATATCTCTTGAACCTGGGTGACCTCCTCCTGGAAGCTATCCACGTAGCTTCCCAGGATCTCGTTTACCCCTGCTTGATGCGGAACAGGGAATCCGACTCTCTCTTCCCCCTCTTCGAGGTTGTGAACCTCAACATGAACCCCCGACGAAGGTCCTCGAAGCAATAGATGGAACTGGCCGGCAGCTGGTGAAACCACTCCCTGGTCTTCTCCTTCAGAGTGATGGAAAAAGCATGCACTTGAAGCCATCCGACATCTGCCAGATCGAGACCACATCCTCAAACCACTAGATGTGTTGGACTGGGTCTCCTTTCCCGATGTAGTAGGACATCTCGGTCTCTCTGAACCCATCATGAACTGGTGCCGAGGAGACCAACTCGTTGAAGGGGTTATCTCCCCCACTAGGCGAACCAGAGGGTCTCGCGCCCCCAACTCGCCGAACCTGCCGCCGCTCCCAGAACCTGGGAAGAGCACTCGCCTGGGGAGCTCAGCACCCCTGCCTTCCTCGGTGACCTCCTTCCCTGCTCACCTGGCGAGAGCAACATCGCCGAGTGCTGGATCCGCGAGAACCGGAATCACCGGAGTCGAGCTCTCGGCACGCACACCGAGTGCGAATCGGACCATGCCGAGCACCTCCTACCTAAACTCTTCGAGCATCCCCAAGGTGGCGAGAGGGGGAGGGGGTGGTGAGTCGGTCCTTTCCGATCCCTGCCCATCTCCTCCAGTCATTTAGCTCACTGAAGGTTTTCTGTGCTGACCACGCTCCACGCTCACCGCACCAAAGTGTTGAAACCAAAATTCGGTCTCTATGGAGTTCAACCCTTGGGGAAGGGGTGATCGCACACCTACTTCCCTCCTGGGAGTAGGTAAACTGGGAAGAGAGAACTGGGAATGGACCCAAGGGCTTGGTGAGGAGGACCCACCACACACCCAGAAGATCACTGATCGCTTCCCCTCCTTGACCAAATGCCGGGCTAAGGTACCTCAAGAAGCACTTGGGATGCTCAAAGATAAGTGAACGTGCCTTCTGAGGTACCCCTTGGGTCCTATTTATAGGTTTCTGAGGATGACCTGCCAATAACCAATTATTGCTATTCTGAAATTACTAAATGCCCCTTGGGATGGCCTGCCAACAACCAAACTCTGATGTTCCGACCAGCTATGTGCTGCCCTCCCGGGTCTGCCAACAGTGAGACTCCGCTGTTCTAACTTGCTAAGGGCAGGCCTATAGGAGGACAATGGTAAGAAGCGCCCTTACGGGGGACTGGGCGAGTGGCCCTTCACTGCCTCATGCTCAGCCGGAGGCGCGGGTGCAGGATGGAGCTAGCGCCCGCTGCCTCAACTCGGTGCCTGGCGGCCGCGGGTTCGACCCGCCCCACTCGCCTACCGCGAGGCCGACAAACATCTAGGAAGCACGGGCCAAGGTTGGCTCGCCTAGGAGGGCGCGGGCCAAGGCTGACCTGCCTAGAAGGCATGGGCCAAGGCTGACCCGCCTAGAAGGCACGGGCCAAGGCTGACCTGCCTAGGTAGCGCGGGCCAAGGCTGACCCGCCTAAGATGGCGCGGGCCAAGGCTGACTCGCCTGCTGGTCTAAGTCACCTCGACGAACACGGTGTTGTACAATGTGGGACTGTCTAGTTGTGTAGATGGAAGGAACCGAAGAAGTTAGAGACGATCACAGATCTTTGCTGAATCAATAATACGAAGCATTCAAGCAAGGTGCTAATGATACTATTACAGACAACTTCGAGAAATTATTTAAGATTGTTAACGGCCTCAGAAACTATTGTCGTACATTCACAAATGGTGAACTCAATGACAAATTCCTAAGATCCCTGACAAAGGACTGGGACGCAAAAGTTGTAGCCATTAGAGAGTTTAGGAAGCTGCCAAAGATTGACCCCAAGAACCTTTTCAAAAAGTTGCTCTCCTATGAACTTTAGATGAATACTAGAAAGAAAGAGGAGCAAAGCAGCCGGAATTCAAGCAAAGAGAAGTCAGTTGCCATGAAAGCTGAAGGTTTGAAAAAAAATCTAAAGCTGTGTCACCAGTAAGGACACGAGTTCCACATACCCCAGAAGACTCTGAGCCAAGCACGTCAGGCTCTGAATTGTCTGATAAAGAGTTCTCACTAATATCTAAGCAATTCAAGAGATTTCTCAGCAAGAGGAGGCAAATGAAAAAATAGTCCTCCTCCTCTAATTTCAGAAGATCACATCGTGATGGTGATCGCTCTAAGAAAATCTATAACCGAGAGGATAGGTATAAATCTAAATCGAATAAACACTCTTCCTCTGACGTTGTTTGTTATTGTTGCAAAAAGCCAGGACACATGATTGCAGAGTATCCTTACAAGAAGAAGGAAGGTTCCAAGAAAGAAGAGAAAAGATCCTTTAAAGGTAAGAGAAAGGAAGAGAAGAGCTTCGTCGCAAAGAAGTCCAAGACTCTCAGCGACAGTGACTCAAGTTCAGAAAATGAAGAAGCTTACTTCGGACTTATGGCTCAATCAGAAGAGGAGGTGGGCGACTCCCAATTCCATGGGAAGGTAAACTCTCACACAATCCTCTCTGAGTCAAAAACTTCCACTAATGGTCATGAAGACTACTCTTCTGAGGAAGATGACTCTGACTTGATGGCTCAACATCAAGAACTCTTGAAAGCTTTTGACAAATGTCGCAAGGTAGTCAAAAAATAATTAAAAGAGATTGCTTCTCTCAAGAAAGTGGAATCAAGCCTGAGGGAGGAAATTGCTGAATTAACTCCCCTAAGGAATGAGGCACACTCCTTGCGAGAGGAATTGAAATGCTCCGCTGAACTATTAAGTCAAAAGGAGAAATACTTAGATGAGTTGGAAGAAAAGCTCTTGGTGGAAAGGAAGCTGGTTGAAAGCTACTCGAAGCCAAAGACCATTCTTACCCTCATTGATGAGTTTTCTGCTCCTAAGAAGGGTAGTGGTCTTAGTCACGTAGCTAGAAAAGGTAAGGCTGCTAAGAAAGCCAGTACCAAAGACAAAGGGAAGGCACGAAAAGGTCAACCCTCGTTTAAAAAGGTAATCTTCCCGATGAATAAATTTGACCTTGAGTCATCCTTCGCTCACTTTGCTAGGCCTACTTATGTGGAGCCTAAAAAGTGCTACTAAGAATGGGCTCATCCTCGAGACTTTGGTGAAAGTGTTTTTAAAGTTCCTTATGAAGAAATTCCACTCAAAATCTATGGTCCATACGTTCAGGGACCAAGTGGTAAGAAGGCTCCAAAAGCCAACACTGTTGTTCTCAAAGCCAAGGAAAGAGTGAAGTCTTGTGTGTGCTGTAATTATAAGGCTTCCACTTCCAAGTTTGTGGCCCCTGCTAGACCTCTTGTACAAAAGGTAAAGCAGGAGTACAAGATAAGGTATAACAGGTTTGACTGTTAGTGTTGCAGTAAGATAGGTCACTTCGTCGTAGATTGTTGGTTTCATCCGGTAAAGTTTGAAACTCTACGAGTTAACAGTGCGAGACCGACCACTCCCAGCGTTAATATTCCAAGTGGTGTTAAACTAACAAGGAACCAAAGACCCAAGTCTATTTGGGTTCCTAAGGTAAAATGATTTATGTTTGCAGGTATGTCCAAAGGCCAATAAAATGACAATCTGGTATTTGGGCAGTGGATGCTCTCAACATATGACCAGGACTAGAAGACTATTGTGTGAATTTACCCCAGTTGAAGACGGACCAAAAGTTATCTTTGGAGGGTCTAACAGGGGAATTACTAAAAGCTATGGTATGATTTTCAATGATATAGTCTCTTTCACAGACGTGGCTTATGTTGAAGTATTACATCATAATATGATAAGCATAAGTCAATTATGTGACAAAAGCTATATCATTGAGTTCTACAAGGACAAGTGTTTGATAAAATTGTCTGCTGATTTGGAGACAATCTTAATAGGCACTCAGAGTAGAAATATTTTTTGTTTAAATTTTCTATGTTTAGAAAATTATACACCAGTGTGCTTTTTGACAAAAGATAGTGCATCTCTCTGTGACCAATGATACAAGAGATTAGTACATATTAATTTCAAAACTATAAATATGTTATTTTCTCACAACTTAGTGCGTGATGCCCCCAATATTAAGTGCCTTAAAGAGAGTCCATGTCATGGATGCCAGATGGGTAAGCAGATAAGGGCTACCTTTAAGGGCATTTCTGAAAAAGATTCCTCTAGAAGTTTATACTTACGTCATATGTACTTATTCGGTCCTATGCCAATTCACAGTTTAGGAGGTAAAGTCTATATGTTGGTCATTATTGACGACTACTCTCATTTTACTTTAGTGTTCTTTCTGAAACACAAGTCAAACACCTTTGACTCTTTCACTAATTTTGTCCGGCAAATTCAGAATGAATTAAACTACTCAGTGGTCAAAATCAGAAGTGATCATGGAATAGAATTTGAGTCTTGTGCCATGACATAATTCTGTGAAAGTCGAGGTATCTTTCATGAGTTTTCCTCCCTACATACTACCAAAAAAATGGAATTGCCGAGAGAAGGAATAGAACCCTCATTGAAGCATGTACGACTATGCTGAATGATGTTTCACTACTAGAGTACTTCTGGGTCGAAGCAGTCAACACAGCTTGTCAAGTGCAAAACAGAGCACTAATCATCAAAAACCATCGTATGATTCCTATAAACTATTGAAGGGCAGAAAACCGACTGTGTCCTACTTTATGATCTTTGGCAGTAAATGCTTCGTACTTAATAATGGGAAGTATTATCTCACAAAGTGTAGTGATAAATGTTTTGAAGGTATTTTTGTAGGCTATAGTAGGCACAGTAAGACATATAGGATTTTTAATAAGAAAACCCTGGTGGTAGAATAGTCTATAAATGTTTTATTTGATGAGACAAGTATGCTTCATAGCAACTCGTCTAGTGTTGTTGGTGTAGATGTAGGTACCAAGTTAAATGATCTAATCTTGGAAGAAGCACTCAAGGAAGATGCTCCAAGCACAGTCAAGGTCGTCGATCTAAGTATGATGGATGAGGAACGACTAGATGAAGACCTGCCTTAACCTGCAGGAGATGCAATAGACATGGAAGAACCTACTGGTGGGAGAAGAAGAAATCTAACATTCAGGCACCCAAGAGATCACCCGACTGATCTAATCATTGGAGAGCCAGGCGATGGTGTTAGAACCAGAAGAGGTACTGCTGACGAAGTTCTACATCTTAGTTTTCTGTCTCAGGTTGATCCAAATAAGTTTAAAGAACCAAATATGGATGCCTCTTAGATAATGGCCATACAAGAGGAGCTCAATCAGTTTGAAAGATGCAAGGTTTGGGAGTTGGTGCCCCTGCCCAAAGGACAGAATGTGATCAACATCAAATGGTTATTCAGTAACAAGCCGGACGAAAATGGAGTAATCATAAAGAACAAAGCCAGGCTAGTAGCATAAGGATATAGATAAGAAGAATGGATTGACTTCGATCAGACCTTTACTCCAGTGGCCAGACTCGAAGCGATCAGGTTGTTTCTTGTGTATGCTACCCTCAAAGGCTTCAAGGTCTATCAAATGGACGTGAAGTCAGCATTCCTCAAAGGAATCTTAATGAGGAAGTATATGTAGCACAACCCCCAAGATTTGTAAACTCTACTTTCCCTGACTATGTTTACTTTCTGAACAAAGCTCTTTATGGTTTAAAACAAGCTCCCCGAGCTTGGTACGAGACGCTATCTAGATTTCTACTTGAGAACAAGTTCACACGAGGAAAGATAGATAAGACATTATTATTTAGGGAAGTAAAAGGCAAGATTTTGCTGGTGAAAATCTATGTCGACGATATTATTTTTGGCTCTACAGAAGAAAACCTTTGCAAAAAGTTCTCCAAACTTATGCAAGGAAAGTTTGAAATGAGCAGTCTGGGATAGCGGAAGTATTTCTCAGGAATTCAGGTGAAATAATCTGACGATGGAATTTTCAACTCTCAAACGAAGTTCACCAAGGAGTTATTTAAGAAATTCGGAATGGAGAATACAATCTCAATGAGGAATCCAAGTGGTTCAACTATGTCTCTGGACAAGGATGAGAAAGGGAAACCTTTTGATGAAACCAAGTACATAAGCATAATTGGGTCCTTGCTTTACCTTATCTCAAGTAAACCCGACATAATGTTCTCAACATGTGTATGCGCAAGATTTAAGGTAAACTCTAAGGAATCTCATTATATCGCTGTAAAAGATAGGGGATAGATCTGATTTACTTTAGAGGGGGGGGGGTGAATAGAGTGATTTAAAACTTTTTACTGTTTTTAAAATCTATTAGTAAAATTAGTGATAATAGTAGTTATATAGAATGAAAGAGAGACTAAGCTAAACTACACAATCACAGCACAACAAAGCAAGGGAAAATGAACAACCAGACAACACAAGAATTTTATAGTGGTTCCCCAAATCTGGGTCCATCCACTCTTCTACCACCCTGGTAGGAATCCACTAACAGGTTTTTGATCAGCTGACTGTCACCACAGGTTTTTGCTCAAGTGGCGTGTCACCACAAGATCTATTTGCAGGGAGATCTCACAACCCTTTAGGCTTTTGATCAGGTGCCCAAAAACCAACACAAGAACTTTTGAAGGGAGTTAATAAACCCTTTATACAGTAGGATAAGAAGTTGATGTTGTCTTCTCTTTTCTCTAAACAACAGAGAAAACTTCAGTGGATTGTTGGTGTCAAAGCTCCCCCTAAGATGTTGAAATGTTCAGGAAGACTGGAGCTTTGCTTAGGATGTATGACTTCTTTAATGATCTCTAGAAGCTTTTAGACTGATTGTGTTTGATGTCTCTTGAAAGCTTGGAGAAGAGTTGCAGATTGATGAAGACTATGTGAGAATGCAGATTGAATATGCTTCCCTGTCTGCCTCTCAACCTTGGTCGATTTTCTGAAACTTGATGTCCTATCTTCTTGAAAAATATTCTCTTATATTTCCTGCAGCAATTCTGTGATTGAATTTTTGAACTATATTCCTTGATTTACTACTAGAATCTTGGAACTTGGACAAACGTCTAGAAGGGCATTAAGTTAATTCCTTAACTATCCCAGATATTAAGCCAAATATTTACTCTGTGAAATCCAGTAATTAATGCTTCCTTGAACGGCTATATTCTTAGAGAATGTAAGCATTAATTGCTCAAAGAATTATTGACTTAGAATGGAATGAAGAGAGGGACAGATATGGAAAACCTTGTCATTGTGACTCTGAATAGATTTCGTCGATCTGAGAACATATTTCGTCGACCTGAGAACCAAGTTCGTCGAGCTGAGAAATCATGTTCTTCGACCTGAGCTCAGCGAACAACAGTCTTGCAATATCTTGTTAATTCTAAGCTCCAAGTTCGTCGACCAGAGAATTTGTCTTCAGGCAGAGTTTGTCGACCTGAGCTCCAAGTTTGTCGAGCTCAACTCAGAGAAGGAACTCTGAGTTCGTCGATCTGAGATCGACGATCGTCGAGATGAGTTCGAAGAACTTTGAACTAACTTTTCTGAACTCTGATTTTCTCTAATTCTTGAATCTTCTGAAGTCTACTGCAGCCTGGTCCTAATATGACTGACTAGGTTGACCCTGGCTATACAGTGTGGGTCAAACATCCTAAGTAGTGAACCTAGCCCCAATCAAAATAGGGGTTCCAACACGCTGCAAAGAGAATTTTGAGATACCTTAAGGGTACACCAAATCTTGGCTTATGGTACCCAAGAAGTAATGATATCGAGCTAATTGGATTTTCAAATGCAGATTTTACAGGTAGCAGAGATGATAGGAAAAGCACTTCCGGGACATGCTAATTCCTCGAAAGAAGGCTTATTTCATGTAACAGAAAAAGCAAAATTGTGTGGCAACTTCCACTACCGAGTCAGAGTACATCTATGCTGGTAGCTATTGCGCACAACTTCTTTGGATCAGGAATCAACACGAGGATTACAACCTGAAATTCAAAGAGAAACCGATGTTTTGCGACTCCTCCAGTACAATAGCGATTGCAAATAATCCAGTCTATCACAGCCAGACAAAGCACATTGAAGTTAGATATCACTTCATATGGGAGCATGTGGAGAACAAGGACATAGGTCTCAGCTATGTCCCCATGGATAAGCAGGTTGCAAATATATTCACGAAGCCACTAGACGAGGTCAAGTTCTCGTTTTTCAAAAAAGAACTAGGCATGCTAAACAAGGACTCATGAAGTTGGCTAAAAAGACAGGAATTCACTCGGGAAGTACTTCACTAAGCAGAGAAATTTGTCCAAGGAGAATTTGTCGGATATCATTCATCGGACCTCAACGATTCGTCGAAATACTGCTAGTATTCAAGACGAAACTCGACGAATTTGTCTCTACTTCTGGCGAAACTCTCCGAATTAGACTTAGGTCAAAAAAAATTTCTTTTCTTATATTGGATCTGAAGAGCCGCAGTTTTCATGTACGCACCGCTTCCTATGTCTTAAATATATATATATATATATTACAAGGACTCAGGGCAACCCACTTTACTATTTCTGCGAAAGAATCCATCCTGATTTCGATGATTCCTTCCCGATGATTGGGCTGCCGCGGATAGCTCATCATCTTCTTCCCTGTCGATTCGATTCCGCACGAGCCATCCCAGCAACTTCGCCAGTTACAGCAGAATTTCCAATCTTCCAGAGATCTTCCCATCACTAGCAAGTTTGATTACAGGTTCGGCATCAACAATTCGTCCAGAGTTGATTCTCACTTATTTGTTCTCCATGGCTCCTCGAAGCACAAGTGGCTTTCTCGGTGGTGGATAACTGGTTCGTACAGGGTTTACTTCTACATTAGATGAATTTAGAAATGTCATACTCATGTCGGAAATAGACGGCCTCTCCTTTGTCCTTGAACACCCTTGCAAAGTGTTGGACAAAGATATTCTTGAATTCTTTCAGAATGCAAAGCTTCATCGTGAAGATACAATGATCAAGAGCAAAGTTCGTCGGGTCAAAATTAAGGTGAAGGCTTCTCTCCTCACCCGGCTCTTGCGGCTTCCAGCTTGTGAAGAGGCCAATCACCTCGAAGAGGATGACTTTACAAGAGCTATATTGTTCTGTGGACTGCCCAGAGGTACTAAAGCTGTTAAGAGGAAAGGCATGAACACGGAAGGCAAGCTGTTATCAAATTTCATTGGAAAAGTACTGCTTTGTAAAACTGGATACCATGACTACCTATCATTAGATATGTTCAAGATTCTTGTGGCAATTATCTGCCGGAAGAAAATGGATTGGGGTTTTTGTGATGTTTGCTAAGATCAAAGATAGTCTCCGTGCTCCCAATTTTGGAAGGATTCTGAGTTTGTACTTGAATCAGATAGACAGAGACAAGTTTGACATGTCCAAAGGCATCCTTATCCACCACCTGAAGAAAATTGACTCATCCATCTTCTCGAGGTGGGATAGGAGAATTCAAAGGCCTGGGGGAGCTAGAGACCTGCCTGAGGTAGAGGAAGAGGAAGTGCCTGAGGAATGGATTCCTACTTCCACCCCTAGTGAGATTCCTGGTATACTGAGTGCAGGAATTGAGGGGGAGCCTACTGAGATACAAGTGGCCACTGAGATAGTGCCCTTGAGTGTTCCTACTGCAAAGATAGATGTTCCATCTAGTTTTGAGCTAGAGACACCAGCTCTAGCTATAGAGGTTTCAATTTCAGTTCCAGATGTTGCATTCATAGTTGAAGAGACAGTTGATCTTCTTATAGAGGTTACAGAGATTGATCGCACTGCTGCTACTGAGTTAGTGCCTGATGAGGTTAAGCATGAAATAGTAGCTAAAGGTGTTCTGCTTGCTACTGATCTGGAGGTTGGTTCTGCTGCTGATGTTTTGGATGATGATGTTGATGATTTGGGTGAGCCAGTTGATGGTATTATGCTCGATGTTGCTGATAATGAGGTTGATGCTTGAAAGTGAGGGTAAGATCTATCTTAACTCTAGAGGGGGGGGGAGGGGTGAATAGAGTATTTTAAAGTAAATTTACAATTCAAAATTGCACAGCAGTAAAGGCTTAATTTAAGTATAGGTGTAAGGTGCTTTGATGTAGAAATAAAACTAAAGCTGTAAAATATAAACCACAGCACACATCAAAGAATATGCACAAGAAACCAGAAGACACAAGGAGCTATAGTGGTTCCCCAAAAACCTGGGTACATCCACTCTTCTACCACTCTTGGTAGGAATCCACTGCAGGGTGAGTTGATCAGGTGTCCTGGGCACCAATGAGCTTTTGATAAGGTGCTCAAAAACCAAACTAGATTTTTCGATCAGGTGTCTTGCCACCACTGAGTTTTGACAAGGCTCTCAAAACTAGAATCAAAAGTTTTGAAGGGAGTCTTGATAACCCTTTTACAGCAGGAAAAGAAAAAGGAAGAGATGAAGTTGTCTTCTCTGTCTCAATCACTGAGAGAAGACTTAGTGGATTGATTGTGTTGTCAAAGCTCCCCCTGAGATGTAGATGGTTCAGAGATGAGAGCTTTGCTAGGTTGATAGGTTTTTAGAAGCTTCATATCTCCAGCAGAAGATGGTTTCAGCAGAGGCTGAAATATGAATTGTCTGGAGTCCTTGATGTTGAAGCTATGATCACTTTTTAGTATGCAAATATTCAACTAATTCTCCAGGATTGATCACTTGATTGTTCTGAGTTGATCTCACTATCCTGTGAATCTGTACTAAGAATTTTTTTTTCTTTTTCTCCTGTTGTAGATTGTCTATATTTGTGTAGTATCTTATTGTATTGTATATCAGACTAGAGAAGAAAGATGTTTTATTCTCTGAAGATCCTCTATCCAAGATAGCCGTTAGCAGTCAATAAATGTCTTCCATAAATGTTTTGTCTTCTGGAGGAAAGTCCAATAAACATTCTCTGATAAATCCCTTGAAACTTGCTCCAGAATAAATGAAAACGGCTAGCATATCTCTTGAAATAAATGCTGAGAGAATTTGAATAACATTCCAAAAGCTGACTGAATTTGAATCCTCAAAGTCATCGATCTCTCACGAAAAATGTCAATCTGAGCTCTACGATCGTCGACCCGAGCTCAGAGATTGAAATGATCATCAGACAGAAAACGTCGACCTGAGCTCGAAGTTCGTCGACCGGAGCTCAGCGACCTGAAGAATAAGCTGAAGGCAGATCGTCGATCTGAGCTCGAAGATCATCGACTGGAGTTCGACGACTTAGCAAAGTTGAGCTCAGAGAGCGTCGAACGGAGTTCGACGTTTCGTCGACCTAAGCTCGGCGATAATTATCTTTGTCTCAGCTCTAAATCTGAATCCTTGAATTGTCCTTGGGGCAGCTTCAAACCTAAGTTCTAAGCCCTAGACACATTCTAATGTTGACCTTTTCAACTATACATCTAGGTCAAACTGATTTCCTAAAAACATAGTGATCCTTGCCCAAATTAGTAATAGGGTGTTCCAACAATGCTGATGAGGACATGATAATTACTTATAATGTAAATGATTTTATTGAGATTGTTACTGCAGAGATTCCGATTGTAAGTCTCTCAGAGATTCAATCTGTTGTGTTTGAGGGGGAGCCGATTCACCCTTTGGTCTCAATGCAGACCCAACTTGATCGATTTGTCAGAAAGCTACAGATAATAATGGCTGAACCTCCTGGTGGACCACCAATGGAGGAGGTAGAGATTATTGATCTGTCTGATGAGGAATGAGATGCAGAGGTGCATCCTGCTATCTTAGAGGCTCCTGCTACTAAGCTACTTTGCTCATATTACTCCCATAGAAGAGTGTTCTAGTGACTCCGAGGGAAGTGAAGATACCCCTTCCCCTCCCAGTATTCTAGTTGTAGATATACCTTCTACCAGTGCAGATGTTTATATTTTAAAATCCATAGAAGCCATGATGGCTAAGCAATGGGCAAGGTTTGATCGCTCCTTGAAGAGGGTATTAAAGAAAGTCAAAGAAACTGAAAAAGACATGAATAACAGCCTTGTTGGGATCAAGGTGCTTTTTGATAAACTGGATGATAGACTGGATTCATGGTTTGTGTAGCGTGTCCAAGCAATTGTTCATACGATGACCGGGCTGAAAAGTAACTGATTGTACTCCAGAACGTTGATGCAAATACAAAATAGTAATTACTGTCCAAAATGAAGGAATGAACTACTTTGATGACCAAATGGTCCACAATTCCAATGCCATCGCAGCCATCGTACTTGAAGAAGTCAAAAAGGGGGAGAATGAGTTAAAAGCTAAGGTTACAGCCCTTGAAGCCGCCATGGTAGAAAACTTCAAGGGAGTCAACATCTATAGTTATGATAATTTCAGCTGGCTTCATAATGAGCTATCTGATGGGCAAGGTAAGACTCAAGCTAGAATTCTTGAACCTGTGGTGCTTGCTCTAGTGGATGTTCACATTAATCCTGCTCAGGATTATTCTCAGTATTGGATTGACACTCAGGATTTTCCTCAGTTTGAACAAGAATATGTTGTCGATGCTCAGGATTTTCTTCAAATAGTTGAAGACATACCTTAACCAGCTCAAAAAAGGAGAAAATATGGTGAAGGCCCATCTGATATCAGGTCTGATCCTAACAGAGAAATGGCTAAGGTATGAAGTCCGATTTCCAATAGTGTCATTCTGGACACCTTCAAAATAGTGGACTTGGCTTATGAGAATAGATGGGATCATTATAGCACTGATGAATGGCAGAAGTATGAGGTTGCATGCGCTTAACGAAGACTGCATTTCAGCAAATACAACTTTGATGATCCAAATGCACCTCCAGCTCTGCCAAGATATTATCCAAATCCAAAGGCGTATTTCGACAGGCAACACCAGAAAAGCCAGAGCAAAAAGACTTAATTGTTTTTCAGTTGTTATATATGGATATTAGTTGTCCCAATATATAACTCGTTTATATATATAATTTAAATGTTTTGACTGGTAATGCATTTTATTCTTAATTTTATATGTCTTTTTCTTTCTATGCTTTATTATTATTATGCGTACAAATCACCATAGCTTGTAGGGTTCTGACTTCTTTAAATAAAGGGAGATTGCTGAGTATTGTATCCACAATAACCCGTATTTAAAGAAGGGTCCCCTTAAGCTAAGATGAATTGAGATTGTATTTGATGTTGTGTGTTTAGTTATGTGCTTGCAGGACTATATTGCTAAGTACACACTAATGTCAGGTTACAGGGGCTAGTAAACACAGGACTATACAATGTAATCCTTCATTGTGTAGGTCAATGTGTTGACTCATATGTAATCTCTCTATTGTGGTGTACTTTTATCCCAAGTGTATTAGAAGAATCAAGGAAGGAAAAGGACTTGGATTCAAAAGTACAGAATTTTACCCAAGTAAAATTCATCACGCATCGTAAGGGATATTCGTCGAATTCGTCGAGTATACTCATAAATACTCATCGAATTTGTCGTGTATACCTACTAGCACTAGTCGAATTCGTCATATTTACTTAGGGTAAAATATCTGAGAGTTAGAAAATCTATTAAGTAAAAATATCGAGTATCATCAAGTATACTCGTCGAATTTGTCGAATCTATCTTTCAATACCAGCCAAATTCGTCGAATATACATGTCAATACAACCGAATTTGTCGAGACTTATTGGGTATACCTTTAGTTTCTGAATTTACTTCTCTAGAATTTTCTAAGTAAGATTCGTCGAATATCGCTTAGCTCATGCGTCGAATGTGTCGAGTGTATCAGTCGATACTCGTCGAATTCGTCGAGTGAGTTAGCCAATATTCGTTGGATTCATCGAGTATGACTTCTGTTAGGCGTAAAGTGATAAGTCCGTCCAAGCTGAATTTATCGAAGTGTTTTTTGTCGAGATTCATTGTTGTTCGGCGAGTATACTCGACAATACTCAACGAATTATACTTAGGGTTATTTTCTTTTATTTTTCAAAATCCAGCTCGGCTTGTCCAAATCTACATGTACAGTAACCCACGACCTTCCCGGTATGGAATATATTTTCTAGCCATTCCAAAGGAAGATTCCTATATATATTTAGGGTTGATTTTCCATTAACCCTAATCTTGCTTAAATCAAAACAAAGAAAAACTTCCATTCCTGTCGGCTCCGGTACATTTCTCGCAAATTCCACTCGGCCGACGACTGTGTTGCACGATTCGATCGTCTTCAACCTAATTTGTTGGATCATCATTCTCCAAAGTTTCTAATTCTCTCAAATCTAGTCGATTTGTGATTTCAGATCAAAGTCTTCGTTGATTTCGGGTTCACTTGTTCTTCAAGTCATTCAAGATCAAACTTTTGAAGAACAAAGGAATGAAGATTTTAGATCTAGACAAGATTAGTTATAATCTTTTTTTTTGTAAATACTTTTAGACTTGTAGGAGGTTTTTCGCTCCGAGTTGTAGATCAGTGTTTGGATCGAGTTGTAAATCCATGTTTGGATCGATTTGTAGCAGAGGTTGTTCTCCGAGTGGTAGGAGCATTGTCTTTGAGTTATAGGAGTTGAGGGTACGAGGTTTAAGATTTGTTTAAATCTGATAAAGGTGAAGTAGCCGAATCTAGCCCTTTGTGGTAGATAGGCGAGGCGAGATAGTGGGCGTACCCAACTCGGGGAACCACTATAGATCTTTGTGTTTTGTGTTCTTTAATTTTTAAGTTATATTTATTCCGCAAAAAGACTCGGACCTCGCCTATTTACCCTCTTCTAGGTGATTTAGGTAGACACTAGATACTTTCACCAGCTTTTCTACTGAATCGTTCTTTCTATTCAGAATGAAGTGTGATACCTTTGTTAAACAATCAACGATCACCCAGATGGCGTCGTTCCCCTTCTGCGATCTCAGTAAATGCACGAAATCAATAGATATGTCGTCGAACTTCCATTCTGATATAAGCAAAGACTTCAAAAATCCACCGTGCTTCTGGCATTTGGTCTTCACTAAGGCACACGTCTGACACTTTGCCACATATAGTGTTATGCCCTTTTTCAATCCTAACCACTAGAATAGCTTTTTCATATCTTTAAACATTTTTGTGCTCCCCGGGTGAATCGAGTATTTGGTGAAATGTGCCTCGTACATCAACTCTTCTAATAATTTACCCACCTTTGGGACGCACAATCAAATGTTCTTACATAATAGGCCATCATTAACAGTAAACTGGGCATTTGACCCATCCAAAGACTCTGCCATGTAGCATTTTATACTGTCATATAGCTCCATCACCTACCGAATCCGGTCAGTGAGGTCATACTGCACTTCTGTCTAGTTCAAACATGCTTCAGCACTAGACCTCCTATCAACACAAGAGATCTCCAAGGCCTCCAAATCTTGAATAAGACGCTCGTCATGCATCTGTATCCAATTGGCATATGCGGGAACCCTGCGACTTAACACATCCACAATAGCATTTCCCTTGCTAGGAACATAATGTATCTTGAAGGTGTAGTCCCCAAGGAACTCCATCCACCTCTACTGGCACATATTCAACTCCTTCTGATCAAGTAGATATTTCAAGCTCTTATAGTCTGTATAAATATCGACATTCATGCCATAAAAGTAGTGCATCCAAATCTTTAGAGCGAATATCACGGTCATTAATGTGAGAAGCGAACTAAAACAAGCCAGAAATGGTATAACTGAAATTTTATTATCCGAAAAAGGTATCTATTACAAAGGTATGGCCTCCCTTATATAGAATGGAGGAGAGAAGAGAGAATACAAATAAGAGATGTGGGACTAAAACTATACAAAAGAATCTGGGCGGCTAGAACAACAGACCGGAACAAGCCGCGCGGTTAGACAGAAGGGCTAACCGCTCGGCCACTGCCTGATAGAGAGACGAGCCGCCAGGGGAGACCGGTTAGACCGCACGGTCTCCTAGTCGCCAGTAACAGACCGCTTGGCCGCTTGCGCCTCAGACCTCAACACAGCAACCAACCCGCTGAAGGCAAACCGCCAAACCGCCAGACCGCCAGACCGCCCGGTCAATAACCCGCCAAGCCAGACCGACAGACCGCCCGGTCTCAACTCCAACACTCCCCCTCAAGCTGGAGCATATATGTCGATCATGCCCAGCTTGTCACATATATGAAGAAATGAGGCAGATACTGGCTTGGTGAAGATGTCAGTCAGCTCTTTTTCAGACGTGACGAAGGGAGTGCAAATTTGTTCCTTCAGAATCTCTTCACGAATGAAATGACAGTCGACCTCTATGTGCTTGGTTCTCTCATGGAAGACTGGATTTTTGGAGATATATATAGCCGCCTTATTGTCACAGAACATAGGTAGAGGATGGTTGTAGACCTCTCCTAAATCCAACATGAGAGCTCGTAGCCACTTTAGCTCGCAAGTGGTCGATGCCATACTCCGATACTCGGCTTCAGCACTGGACCTGGAGACAACAGATTGCTTCTTGCTCTTCCAACTTACCAGATTGCCCCCAACAAAGGTACAGAAACCGGAGGTAGACTTGCGGTCCCCTTTGTCATCAGCGTAACTCGCATCTGAGTAAGCTTCAACCCTCAGATGATCATTCTTCTGAAAGAGCAATCCTTTCCCAGGGGCTGCTTTGACGTACTCCAAGATCCGCAAGGCGGACTGTAGATGGCACTCCCTGGGAGCTTGCATGAATTGACTCACCTTGCCCACAGCATAGGAAATGTCGGGCCTAGTCACGGTGAGGTATATGAGCTTACCAACTAGACGCCTGTACCGCGAAGCATCTGAAAGAAGAGGCGAACCATCTGTCCAGGTTTTGTCTTCTCCAACAGCCATGGGACATCGGGCAGGTTTGGCCCCAGTCAATCCTGCTTCTTTTAAAATATCAAGAGCATACTTACGCTGAGAGAGGACTAAAGAGTTGGGCTTCCGAGAGATTTCGATCCCCAAAAAGTACTTCGGAGAACCCATATCTTTCGTGACTAGATGTTGGCGAAGATGCCGCTTTGTCAAGGCTACCCCTTCCTGGTCATCACCAGTGAGAAGAATATCATCCACATATACTGCAAGAACCACCAGTCCCGAAGAGGTTTTGCGAATAAATAGAGAGTGATCAGCAGCGCTGCGAGCAAAACCAACGGCCGCTACGATGCCGCTGAATTTGTCAAACCAAGCTCGAGGGCTCTGCTTGAGGCCATAGATTGCCTTCTGTAGCCGTCAGACACGTGTCTCCCCCTGAGCAACATACCCTGGAGGTTGCTCCATGTAGACGGCCTCCTGAAGATCACCATAAAGGAAGGCATTCTTGATATCCAGCTGGGAAAGGGGCCAGTCTTTATTGACTGCCACAGAGAGAAGGACCCGTATAGTGCTGAGACGAGCCACGGGAGAGAAGGTGTCAAAGTAATCAACCCCATAGGTTTGAGTAAAGCCCTTAGCTACCAGACGAGCTTTGTAACGGTTCACAGTGCCATCGGGGCCAAACTTGACTACAAAGACCCAGCGACAGCCAACAACATCTGTATCAAGGGGAGGAGGGACAAGAGTCCAGGTACCCCGCTCTGTGAGGGTCGCCATTTCCTCATCCATGGCCAGCTTCCAGTGAGGAATGGCAAGAGCCTCCTGGTAGGAACGAGGTGTGGTAGTAGCAGAGATAGCCAGTGCAAAGGCCCTGCGAGAAGGGGTAAGACGATCATATGAAACAACAGCAGCAATGGGGTGTAGGGTACACGTCCGCACCCCTTTGCGAAGAGCTACAGGAAGATCCAGGTCGGCGGGCTCCTCGGCATCCAGAGCATCCGTGGCAGAGAGAGCTGGCCCGGGAGGAGAGAGCGACGGCAGCGGAGATGAGGGAGATGGAGGCGGAGAGAGAGGCGGAGGGAGAGGAGTGGGCGGAGACGGAGGAGGAGCGGATATCGCAGTAGGAGACGAGGGAACGAACGGAATAACAGGAGAATCCGAGGTGGGAGGAAGAGAAGAGGAGTCATCCGAGAAGTAGGAGGCATTCTCGAAGAAGGTAACGTCAGCGGAGACAAACTGTTTACGAAGAACAGGATCAAAACAGCAGTAGCCTTTCTGAGTGACCGAGTACCCCAGAAAAACACATTTGGTGGAGCGAGGGGAAAGCTTATCGCGGGTGGCAGATGGGACATGCACAAAAGCAGTGCACCCAAAGATTCGGAGAGGGAGAGGAAAGGGCTCCTTGCCAGGATAAAGGATGGAAAAAGGGGTTTTTCCCTGGAGAACGGAGGAGGGAATGCGATTGATGAGATAGCAAGCAAGAAGAACAGCATAGCCCCAATATGAGCGAGGGACATGCATTTGAGTCATTAATGTGCGAGCAACATCAAGGAGGTGACGGTTTTTGCGTTCCGCCACCCCATTTTGTTGGGATGTATAGACACAACTTGTCTGATGAATAACGCCATGTTGCACACAGAAAGAGGTAAAATCATGACTTAAGTACTCTTTGGCGTTATCAGAGCGAAAAGTTTTAATACTAATACCAAACTGATTTCTGATTAAATAATAAAAGGAGGTCCATACATTAAAAAGTTCAGAGCGATCTCGTAAGAGATACACCCAAGTACATCTAGAAAAATCATCAATAAAAGTTACAAAATAAGAACTACCCCGACCAATAGTAAGGGTAGGAGCAGGTCCCCAGATATCGGAGTGGACAAGATCAAACGGACGGGTAGAGCCCCGACCTTGCTTCGGCGGGAAGGAGGAACGATGATGCTTGCCAAGTTGACATGCTTCGCAGTGGAGAGGAGTAGTGGAAGGAGGGAGGTGGGGCAGAAGCTGATGCAGAAGCCGTGGTGGAGGATGACCGAGACGGAGATGCCACTAGAGAAGATCCGTACAAGAAGAAGAGAAGGCGGACAAAGCGGAAACGTTGTCGAGGAAGTAGAGGCCGCCGCTCTCAGTCCCAGTAGCAATCGTCCGCTGGGAGCTCGGATCCTGAAAAGAGCAAGAAGATGGAGTAAACGTTACAGAACATTGAAGCTGCTTGCACAAAGAAGTAACCGACAACAGATTGCACGGAAACTTGGGCACATAGAGAGTGTCCTCTAGCCGAAGGGACGGAGTAACATGAACCACTCCCGACCCATGAACTGGGGAGGGAGAACCGTCTGCAATGAGGACCGGGGGCAACCGATCATGCTGTTCGAGGAGAGAGAAGCACTGAGGATTGCCCGTCATATGATTAGTAGCACCAGAGTCGATAAGCCATTTACCTTGAGTGACTACATGGGCACTACCTGATGATGTGACCACGGAAGCAGACGGCTTGGAAGAAGAGGCGGAAGAGTCACCCGAGGGGCGAAGATGGGGATGTTTTGTCCAGCAGCGGTCAAGAGTGTGTCCGGTGCGGCCGCAGTGAGAGCAGAGATATCGGGAAGAAGGACGTCCGCCAGACTGATGACTGCGGCTACCAGAGCCACTCCGCTGAGTTTGATGAGCATAGTTATCCGGAGGAGAAGGAGCGGGTAGAAGCGGGCGCTGAAGGAGAGAGGTGACAGCGGCGATGCGAGCAGCGGTGGCATCTAAGGTAGGAGATTCCGCCTCACCCAGAATTTGTTGGCGGATCATGTCATAAGTGTCAGGAAGACGGAGCAGATAACACACAACCAGAAGCTCCTGGAAGTGCTTGTGTTGTTGAGCCAGATCCGCAGAAAAGGGGCGATTCTGAAGAATCTCAGCCCCAAGAGCTTGAACTTGTTGGTAGGCAGCAGCAGGAGACAAGGTAGGCCGGGCAAAGAGGTCCGCATACAACGTATAGATGCGGGACGTCTGAGCCCCTTTGGAATACAAAGCAGCAAGATGAAGCCAAGCGGCCTTCACCGTCTCATCATGACGGATGACGGGAAGGCATTCATCGGATAGACTGTTAGCGAGCCAAGTACGCACAAGAGCGTCACTTGCATCCCAGTCATCAAAAAGAGGGGAAGTGGTAGGAGGAGGGTCATCAACGAGATGGTGGCGTTTGCGTTGCGAGCGAAGGAGAAAGGTGAAAGAGACGCTCCAATCCGGGTAGTTGGAGCCGACAAGCTTGGAAATGGTGCCAAGGTTCCCGGAAGGAGTGTCTCTTTCACCTTTCTCCTTCGCTCGCAACGCAAACGCCACCATCTCGTTGATGACCCTCCTCCTACCACTTCCCCTCTTTTTGATGACTGGGATGCAAGTGACGCTCTTGTGCGTACTTGGCTCGCTAACAGTCTATCCGATGAATGCCTTCCCGTCATCCGTCATGAAGAGACGGTGAAGGCCGCTTGGCTTCATCTTGCTGCTTTGTATTCCAAAGGGGCTCAGACGTCCCGCATCTATACGTTGTATGCGGACCTCTTTGCCCGGCCTACCTTGTCTCCTGCTGCTGCCTACCAACAAGTTCAAGCTGTGTGGATATTCCGCCACACAGGGGGCCCACCGGGGTCAACACCCAGACCAGGAACGCGATGGGGAAATCCACGGGGGCGGTCCCACACACACGGTCCTGCTGGCAAATCACTCCAACAACACACCCCCGCAGCAGGACAACCTGGAACCTCCCTCTGATACCATGTGAGAAGCGAACTAAAACAAGCCAGAAATGGTATAACTGAAATTTTATTATCCGAAAAAGGTATCTATTACAAAGGTATGGCCTCCCTTATATAGAATGGAGGAGAGAAGAGAGAATACAAATAAGAGATGTGGGACTAAAACTATACAAAAGAATCTGGGCGGCTAGAACAACAGACCGGAACAAGCCGCGCGGTTAGACAGAAGGGCTAACCGCTCGGCCACTGCCTGATAGAGAGACGAGCCGCCAGGGGAGACCGGTTAGACCGCACGGTCTCCTAGTAGCCAGTGACAGACCGCTTGGCCGCTTGCGCCTCAGACCTCAACACAGCAACCAACCCGCTGAAGGCAAACCGCCAAACCGCCAGACCGCCAGACCGCCCGGTCAATAACCCGCCAAGCCAGACCGACAGACCGCCCGGTCTCAACTCCAACAATTAACTCCAAATCGTGGGTCGGATAGTTCCTCTTATGTACTTTTAACTGGCACGAGCCGTAAGCTATCACCTTACCATGTTGTAGAAAAGTGCAGCCTAGGCCGCTCCCTAAGGCGTCACTATAGATCTTATAGCCCTCTGATCCACATGGCGAGCACAGAATAGGCACCGTGGTCAGACAACTATTCAACTCTTCAAAAGCTTGCGCGAACGCTGGCGACCAAACAAAATTTTGATCCTTCCTTGTCAAGGTTGTGAGGGGTAATGCTATCCGCAAGAAGTTCTCCAAGAAGCACCTGTAGTAACCGGCAAGCCCCAGAAAACTTCGAACTTCCGCCTCTAAAGACAACACAGGCCACTCCTGTATCGCAACAATCTTCGCTGGATCTACCGTGATTCCCTCTCCGCTAAGAATATGACCAAGGAATGCTACCAAAGATAGACAAAATTCACACTTAGAGAACTTGGCGTACAGCTGATTGTTCCTCAAAGTTTCCAACACTATGCGTAAATGATCCGCATGATCTTCCTTAGACTGGGAGTACACCAGGATATAATCGATAAAGACTATCACGAACTAGTCCAAATACTCTGTGAACGTCCGGTTCATCAATTTCATAAATACAGACGGTGCATTAGTTAGTCCGAACGGCATGACGGTAAACTTGTAATGCCCATAGCATATACTAAACGCCGTCTTGGGAACGTAACTTTCCCTGATTTTTAGCTGATAATAACTAAATTTCAGATCTAGTTTTGAGTACACAGTTAATCCAACAAGCTGGTAGAATAGATCATCGATCCACGAAATCGAGTACTTATTCTTCTCTGTCAGCTTATTCAATTCCCGATAATTGATACACGACCGCGGACTACCATTCTTCTTCTTCATGAAGAGGACCAGTGCGCTACAAGGTGACGAACTTGGACTCACATATCCTTTCTCTAACAGTTCTTGAAGTTGTACCTTCAACTCTGCCATTTCCCTCGGTGCTAAGCAGTACGGAGATCGCGATACAGGTTTGGCACCTGGCACCAACTCGATGGTGAAATCGTTCTCTCTCTGAGGTGAAGCTCTAGGGAGATCTTCAGGGAAAACATCTGCAAACTCCGACACCACGGGAATACTGACCAAACCCGACTTGGGCTTCTTAGCCTCTAATAGAGTGAAGAATAAATCCTCACTCTCATGAACTGCTTTAACTACTTGGAGAGCAGACATCGACATCTTGCTCGATCCCTTCATACTAGAGAAAGTAGTTTCATGACTTGAATTAAGACCCAGTTTGCCGTCTTTAGACTATAGTCGATGTATGCACATTACTCTGAGAGTCAATCCATGCCAAAGATCACGTCAAACTCTACTATTAGCATTAGTGACGCTTCCAAGTCAAACTCTTTACTTCCTATCAGTACCTTAAGGCAACAGACTCTATCTGCGTGCATCGAACACCCATTAGGCAGAAGCACATCCAGTTTATCCATCGTCATGGAGGAAGGCACTCTGATACGTGTTTTAATATCATCAGACAGAAAGGAGTGTGAAGCTCCTGTATTAAACAGTGCTCTCATCAGATAGTCCAAGATTAAGATAAAGCCTAAAATACGATAACCATACGACCAATACATAAGGCGTAAGGTATAGAAAGCATTAAAGTTAAAATCTAACTCATACTTGTAGCCACATCGCCTTGCTTGATGGCCTCTTGATGGCCAGGGTTGTAGACTCTGGGTTGGAATGGAGCATGATGGGACACGGTTGACTCCACTGCCTTCCCTTTCTCAGCATAATATGCTCCTGCCTTCTTCTCTTACTTGCCACTCCAACACTCGCGGGCAATGTGTCCCGGCTTGACATAATTATAACTGTGGATTGGGCCTCCCTGCCCAGACGATGCCCTAGAAGTAACAGGTGAAGAATTCGGTCCAGCCGACGTAGGCTTCTTGACCCAACCTTGTGAACTCATGTAAGTAGTCATCCACACTACTCTCACCCTGAGTTAATCTCTGAAACTGGTTCTTCATAGCAATTTTTTGCACTGGCGGGATATATCGCGCAAGAAACAATCTCAAAAACTCATCCATCGAGATATTGGTGAGCTGTCTTCCAACAAAGTGATGTAATTCTAGTTCATCCCACCACAACCTTGCTTCACCGTCCAAAAGGAAAGTGGCTATAGTAACCTTCTACCACTCCTCTGTATCTATTGTTGACATTACTCTCTTTACCTGAGAGAGCCAGTCCTCAGCTTGCGTTGGGGTTCCAGTCCCCATAAACTCTGGAGGGTTAAAGCTCATCACATGCTTGAGTTGCTTTTTAGTTGCTCTTCTTTGCACTATGGGCTCCGCCGCTACTTGATCCAATTGAGGAACAGGGGGTTGGACTTGCCTCCCTAGCTGAGCATTAATCATGGCGAACACCGCTTCAGCTACCAAACATATGGTTTTGGCAGAAGGAGGGGTCGCAGGAACGTCATTAGGCACACTACTCTCCGCATAGTGCTGACGTTGGGACGGCTCTGCACCACTCCTAGTCACCTATAATCGTGAAACATTCAATTATGTGACAAAACATATTGCCAAAAAGCAATTATAGGAACACACAGGTTACTCAAATATGTGTATTTTCATTCCTAAGTGGACATTCATTGGTTCTTTCATGTTATAACAGTAACGCACATACATGTGCTCACCACCCCTTAAAAGAATTCGCCCACAAATTCAAATAAGAAAGTTTGTCACCAGAATCTGATACCAAATTATAACACCCCCAACCGTCACACGGGATATAACAGAAGGTCCGACTGGAGCCCCACGCCATATTCTACGGACGGTCAGTGGATTTACTTATTAAAACCATAATTCATAACCCGTATCATAACTCAGAGTGCATTCTGGCGGATGTAAATTAAGTTGTATGAATAACCCAGCCATTTGAATGTTCATTAAACCCAAGCAGGAATGATATATCAAATACATGAAATAGTTATGGCCTTAAGGGCTTACAAGATTTCCTCAAATAATATTATTTCACATACTTCAGCACGCAGGCCGGCCACATATGAGTAATAAAAAGAAACACACTTTGCTTTGGCTTTCGAGTGCCGGCTTAGCAAATATCGGCTTTAGCCCGCTATTTACCGCTCGGCTCAGCTGCACCTACACGAAAACATTCCACCCAAAGGATGGAAAATAAGGCAACGGTCAACATTAGCTGACCAAATTATAACGACCCCGCCCCTCACTCGGGGTGGCGATGGTCCTTCAGTACATGTATTAAAATATTTATATATTGGCAGTCAGGACGTGCAACTTAAGCACCATTCGCCACAGACGTTGGCATGGTCGTCCAACACCCCCATGCTCTCAGGGTACACTCTCGGTGCACAGGACCTCAAAGGGTCACACCTCTGTTCTTTGCGACGGTCAGCAACACTGGAGCTTTCTAGTCTTTCAGGGCTGAAACCTAAGACAATGCCCCTATGGTACGACAAAGTCATAGTGATCCACAAGATACACACTTTGACTTATTCCAAGTCGAATGCCATAGGGTTGGGAGCAGTTTAGCTATTTCCCTTGCTCAAATCGTCAGGCTCACAAGCCACGACGCGGGTCAGTATCCCCTTTCCCATTAGTATGATTCATAACTCTATTATGATTCTAGACTAGCACTCACGACCGCCTAAGCTGGGCCCTTCAGGCTCTCAGCTTCACGCAATGGACCCCAGGTCTCCAAGAGACAAGACTCACAAACAATGACCCCCTATTAGAACCGATGTTTCACAGTCCCTATGTTTGAGAATTTCAACTCCTAGGCTGTATTTGATCACATATTATGTTTTGATAGAGTGTGCAGGTTGATAGGTTCAAGCAAAGAAAACGAAGCCTATGGATACTAAATTCGAGTGATAGAAGTTATCGTCGGGTAGTAGTCGCGGTTTAATTCGATAGAGCACCCAGGAAGCTAAAGCATTGTACTAGTCCTGCCGCCGACGCTAGTACAGTCAATACTTGATGTAACAGAATCGTCGAGAGCATGGAGTCAGGGGTGTTGAGTCAGACATACCGTGCTGCGCTAATTGTTACTACTGGGTGGTATCCGTGAATTAATTTGATATAGCGCTCAGGAAATTAACGCAACTGCGCTAGTCCTACCGCCGGCGCTAGTTCACTCAATTCCGTATTGAAGGCATCAAGACAATGGCGTTGAGTCAGAGCTACCACCAGGTGCTACCTTCTACCGGGCTGCGCTATCTCGTAAAGAAGGAAAAAAGTTATTTTAAATATCTTTCTAAATTTGCAGGATAGTTGTCAGCACGATGCGCGCGAACCTACCGTCGGGCGCTAGTCCTTCCGCCGGCGATAGCATATTTTCTTAATGACATATATAAGGTGCCTCGTATTTTGTATTCGAGACCAAGACGAAAAGAGACTGATTTCTGGCAATCTAGGGTTCAGCCGCTCTCTTTGCATTCCGTTCCAAAGGTCTCCGAAAAGGAAGAAGAAAGTCGTCTCCCTCCCGTTCGCGCGTGAAGAACTCTGGCGATCCAAGATCTACATCTACTACGAAGAGCCGATCGGTTTCTAACATACGAAAATCTCAAGCACCGGCCGCAGATCGCTCGACGAAGAAATCGTCAAGAGGGAGAACTCAATCTTTTAGATTCTTTATATCTTTATTCTTGTAATCTTTTCTTTTTCTTAATCTTGTAGTGAGGAAAATCGACCGGTGAAGGTTGTCAGAATCCGGGTAAGATTCCGCAGAAAATCATCTCGGGGAAGGGACGTTAAGATTAAGAGATCTAGCAGGGCTCTAATACCCTTCCTTGCGTGGAGGTGAGGAGTCGGCTCGAAGAACTTTCTCGAAGGGAAAGGGAGAGAGACAACCGATCCTTGGAGCAGTTCGGAATAGAAAACAAAAGAGTTTTTCATCCTCACCGCCTTAGATCCCCGACATTATGGGGATCACAATTTTGTGATTGTAAAACCTTTTATTGTTTTAAATTCTTGCAATAAAATTTATTTTCTATATTATTGCTTCAATGTTTCTGCTGTGATTGTTAGTCTGAATTAATCTGTGTGGTGTACACGCTGATTCATACAGGAAATTGAGCTCATAGACTTATCGCCACGCGATAGCTACCTAGCGCCCCGCGGTAGCTTCAAGGACTCGATTTTCTAGGCCAGAATATTTTTATTTCCAATTAAAGGGAAAAACCTTATCCACCCCCCCCCCCCGCTAAGGTTGGCCACTAGATCCAACACCCCCCAGGTCTCCACGAGACAGTCCTCACAAATAATGGCCCCCAGGTCTCCACGAGACATGCCTCACAAACAATGGCCCCCGGGTCTCCACAAGACATTCCTCACAAAACAAATGCAGCGGTAGCTCTACCTAAAAGATTTGGTTTATAGAGCCTAAACACTTAGAGGGGGGGTGAATAGGTTCAAATCCTTTTTAACAACTTTGGCATTTAAAAAGTTAATCACAGCACAACTATCACAGCACAGAGAATAATAATCACAGAAAAATCACAGCACAGCACACATTGGTTTATAGTGGTTCCCCAATTCGTGGGTACGTCCACTCTCCCCCTTCACCTATCCAGTAGAGTGTTGGATTCGGCCAAACTTCCTTCCACTATCTCGGATCCACAAATCTTACAACTCAGAACCCCCACTGGTTCCTACAGCACAGACTTCTTCAAGTCCTACAACTCAGATTCTTCCCAAGAATCCTACCTCAGGCAACAACCCTAGCTCAGCCCTTATCTCTAGGCCTACAACTCAGGTCTAAAAGAGCCTACCTCAGACACTCAGCCCTACCTCAGCCTTTATAAATCTAGGCTTACAAATCAGAGAGATTACTCTCCTACACTCAGATCTATAAAAGATCCTACAGAAAAATTGTTTATACAAAATGTAATATCTTTCACCCAGATAGAGAGAGAAAGGGGTGAAGGCTTCTTGATCAGTTCATGATTGAACTGATTTCTTAAGATCCAACCTGTCTTAACTTCTTCAAAGCTTCTTGAATCTGAACAAAGTAAGGTTGATCTTCAAACAAAGGTTGAGATGATGTTCAATCCAGCTTCCTTCTTGTATTGAGAAATAGATCTGAATTCTTCTTGCAGACTTGTTCAGGATCTGCCTTCTTCTTATTTTACTTCTTCTGTTTCTGTCTCTTATTTTTTCACACCACTGTCTATGATAGAATAGGTCCTTATATAGCTCTTATCTGAGGTTACCGGTTAATCCAGTTCATAACGGCCTTCTGACAGCTCTGACTGATGTGACAACTTTGTTAGTTACGACAGCTGTCAAGTCTTTAGTCTTGACACCTGATACTCCATTGTACTCTGTCTCAGCAGAAAAGCATCAAGAAAATACTCCAAATGTGTCAACACAAATAGACTATATGTCGACACAAGTCTTGATGATATCGACACAGCTCCCACAAGGTCGACACAACCATTCTTTATCTTCTCGACACAGCTTCTATTGAATGTATCGATAGAAGTCCTGTGTGTCGACACAATTGCTTCTTATCTTGACATAGTTGGTGTCGACAGAATTCTTGAGTGTGTGTCGACACAAGTACTGTGTGTCTACACAGTTGCTGTACACTGAACTTCTGTGTGTCAACACAAGTCCTGTGTATCGACACAACTGCTGCTAACAAAATTTCTGCGTGTCGACACAAGTCATGTGTGTCGACACAAACTGGCTTCTGGTGTCGACTCATTTCCTTCACGAGTGTCGAAACTTGTACTTAGAATATATTTTCTGCATTTCTTTAACCTGCACATTTAAACTCAACATCCCATAAAATACAAAATGATGTATATCATTGAGTTAGGTGAGGCTTCTCCAAATTTGGTCCACAGTTTCCAATATACCCAACAATCTCTCCCTATTTGGAGAAGTCAGGACCCTTAGTCAATGATATACACCACTCATAATAAAACAAAGATTAAGATGTATAAAATCATTTCACAGGCAGGGTAACTCATAAATAGAAAGAGCATGTATTATCATCACAAAATATGATAAAATTCATTAAATCAATAATCAGTTTTTTGAGTTACAAGGATTTTAGAACAAAAGATTGCATAGTTCTAGACCTAATCAATCTATCCCTAGGATTGATCAGGCTCCTTGATGATAATTCCTTTGCCAGACTGAATCCTAGCTTATACATTAGCCTCCGTGTCATCAGCTGACTTCTTTCCTTTCAGATCTTCTTCTTGAGCTCTTCAACCTTTATCTTTAGCCTTTCAAAATAATGATAAGGCTTTGGGAAGTATTTTTTAGGCTCCACAGAGTTAGCATGTATTTTCCCAACTTTAAGATCTCTTTTGAACTGAAATATGGCATCTTGCCGCTTCTGATATTTACTTTATTCTTATTCAGAATACCATTTGCCTCTATCATGCATATTTTCTTTCGCAGCTTTCCAAGCAGTCAGAATAATATTCCTAGTGGTTGGACTCCATTGTTCAAAATCAGGCTTTAATTTTGCCTGTTCTCTGAACCTTTTCTTAGACAACTGAGCTTCTTTTTCTCTTTGAACTACAGCTGCAGGCATTTCAACTTTTTTAAGAATAACATTATGTGCCTCCTGTGGAGGGCTATACATATGTTGTACTGCCTGTTGTATTTCTTAAAAATCAGAAGAGGGGTAAATGACTTGGGCTACTTCCTGTTGAACCCCTTCATGGTAATCAAGCTGAATTCCAGATTTATCAGTGTTGTCATCATCACAAAGGAGTGGATAACCAAGAGTTGCATTGATGCTATTGGTTATCCATTTAGCATGATCTGAGCTAGCTTAGACTAATACTCTCTCTCCCCCTTTATGACTTCTCTAACCACATGGTCCCTAAGATCATCCTTTTGAAACCTTACCTGATCAGCCAGATATTCTGTTCCCTCTTTGTAGTAGGTTCTGAACTTCTTCTATTGATCAGAAATAGCAGTTTGAGAAGACTGGACTGCTGTTTGGATAGCTGCTAAATCTTCTTTGATTTGCTTGGACACTTCAGTCTTTATAGCAGTTTCACTAGTCCAAAGAGTTGTTAGAATGGCATAATGTGAGTCTTTTAGATTTTCATTCATTATGAGTTGATTTTCCAGAACATAGCCTTGTTTGACTGTAATGTCTACTATTTCAGTTTTTATCTCTTATTGTTGCTTAGACAAATAAATCACAGCATTACCTCCCTTATGGAAGCAATCTGTCATCTCCTTCTTATGCAAATTTACTTCAAATCTGATAGATTTGATATCTTGGGCCAACTGTAATTGCATTTCTTTGTGGGACTCATCCATATATTTCTCTAGAGCAAGTCTTTGCTCATCCATTTTCACTTGCAGTTGCATCAAAAGTGAACTGAAGTCTACTCCTAGAGAAGGTGTTTGAGGGACAGTTTGCAAGGCTTTCTTATAGCCTGTGCTCTTTTTCCCGAGTGCCACCAGCTTCTTTTTCTTAGCCCTGGAAGCTTCTTCATCTTCAGAAGAATTTTATGAACTATCTATATCCAAAGTTTCCTTTGGACTAAAGGCATTTAGTGGCATCTCCCCCTCAGTCCTTGGCAGCTCTCCCTTAGTTCTAGCTTCTTGGAAGTTAGGAAACAATTCGTCTAGAGTTACCTCCTGCTGCATCTGAACAGGAGGTATAAAGTTCTCCTTCTCAACAAATGGTTCTCTTTGAATATCAAAATCCTTTTCCAGGGTTTTCTCTAAATTACAGGAGTGGAGTTTCTCAGCTTGATCAGGGTCAGACATATGCACAAACTGTGCTTCTTTTTCAGTGGTAGTGGTTGCAGCATTGTTGATTTCAGAGACTATGTCCATGACTGTATTAGTTACATTTTCACTATCCAGTGCAACTTCATTTATACTTCGTCCTTGGGCTGGTAGCTGTGATTGTCCAGGTTCATGAACAACTGTAGTTTCAGTATTTTCTCCCCCTGGAGTGGACACCATCTGGATGTCTGGAATTTGAATGCTCTCCCTTTGGGCTTGAACCTCTTTATCTGGTGTTGGTGTAGGTGATTTTCTTGGCTGTTCTTCATCTGAGCTGAAGTCAACCTGCTCTTCTGAATCACTAGAAGATTCTGCTGCCTGGGTTGTAGTTTTCTTTTTCATATCCTTCTTCATTTGCTTCTGTGGTGTAGAAAAATCTTTTATCAATACTCTATCCCATCTGGATAGTATTCTTAGATCCATTCTCCTCATATGATTAATCTTGGTTCCTGGAGTTTGATTCAGCACTTTTTGAATGGTGGAAGCCAGATACATGCTTAGTATTCTACCCATATTGGGCTTTTTGAGACTTTCTTTGATCTTGTCAAATATGACAACAGACCAGTCTATTTTCACCTTGAATATAACTCTGGTCATGAGTTTGAACATATTGGCAGAAATCCAATCATGTCCTCCTATTTTGCACAGAATAACCTTGCCTATGATTTCTGATAGGAATTTGCCCTGGGAATTCATTCCCTTCCTGTTCATTGAGGATCCAATCTTGGTAATGGGATCCAGTCCACACCATTGGAGTGCATTCCTTGTCATGGTTGATGCGATATCATCTTCTTTCTTAATCCTGGGAAGTTGAAGTGACTTTCTTATACTCTTGTGTGTGAGTTTTACTTTAGTACCGTTTACAGAGGATTTAATCTTCATTCATGTATAATCCATTATTGTTGACAAGTAAAATTCAAGAACCTCCTTCTTCAACATCCTTGTAGGTTCAGAGACCAAGTATTCCAATCCATTTTCGGTAATTAGGGTAATCACGGCCTGGATTTCTGGGGAGGCAGTCTCGAACGCCTTGCGAACCATTTCATATCCCTCGTTGACCTTGTCTTCCAGTTGTGGCGCCATGAATGAAAGAGTGAGAAGAGAGTAGACAGGAGAATTTCTTGTCGGCACAAAGTCTAGAGTCGAGAGTTCTGGTAAGCACAGTCGGTCAAATTTTGCATTCTCCTTTTTATAGTATTCTTGTAAAAGGTAGGTCAAAAGATGCGCTTAAATAAATTTTTACTAGTCGACAAAATTTTACATGTGTCGACATAAATGACCTAGGTCTCGACAGAGCTTTGTATGTGTCATCATGTCTATGTGTCGACATACTTTTGCCTGTGTCGACATAAACTACTTAAGTCTTGACAGAGTATTGAGGGTGTCATTATGTCTATGTGTCGACAATGATTTTTGTGTGTTGACGCAAAAATCTTCTAGTACAAGGTCTCGACAGAGTTGTGTTGACATAAACTTTTTCTGTTGACACAGATTTTATTTCTGTGTCGACACAGTTTATTTCTTTGTCGACACAACTTGTTGATAGTGTCGACAGAGTTAGTTTGTTTCGACACAAACTTTCTAACTTAGCTAAATTTCCTGAGAAATTTTGTGTTGACCTAACATCTTATTCTAGGTTCAACATACCTAATTCAATTTTAAAATAATTGAATTTACTTTCATCCAGAGGTTTTGTAAATATGTCAGCAATTTGATTGTTAGTGTTGACAAATTCTAGACTTATGTCTTCTTTTTCAACATGTTCTTTGATGAAGTAAAACCTGATTTCTATATGCTTAGTTCTGCTATGTGAAACAGGATTTCTAGAAATAGATATGGCACTAGTAGAATCACAATATAATGGAGTTCTACTTACCATGATGTCATAGTCTTCAAGTTGATGATGTATCCACAATAGCTTAGCACAACAACTTCCTACAGCTACATATTCTGACTCAGCAGTGGATATAGCCACACTTGTTTGCTTTTTGCTGCTCCATGACACCAACCTTCTACCTAGGAACTGACAGATACCTGTGGTGCTTTTCCTATCTTCTTTGCAGCCTACAAAGTCTGCATCTGAAAAACCTGTTAGCAGAAAATCTCTATTCTAAGGGTACCAAAGACCTAGATTAGGTGTGCCCTTAAGATATCTTAAAATTCTCTTGACAGCAGAATAATGAGATTCCTTTGGGCAAGCTTGGTACCTAGCACAAACACATGTGGCATACATGATGTCAGGTCTACTAGCAGTCAAGTAAAGAAGGGAGCCAATTATCCCTCTATACAAAGACTCATCAACAGGTTTTCCTGCCTCATCTTTGCCTATAGGCATACTTGACCCCATTGGAGTTTTCATGGTGGAGGATGACTCCATGCCATATTTCTTAATTAACTCCTTTGTGAACTTAGATTGGGATATGGGAAAGCCATCATCAGTCTATCTAACTTGGAGTCCCAAGAAGAATTTTAGTTCACCCATGCTGCTCATCTCAAACTTCCCTTACATAAGTTTAGCAAACTTTCTACAAATGTTGTTTTCAGTTGATCTAAATATAATGTCATCAACATATATTTAGACTAGGATGATCTTGTCTTTTGATTCCCTAAAGAATAGAATCTTGTCAATTTTCCCTCTTGAGAATTTATTCTCAATAAGGAAGGCAGACAGAGTTTCATACCAAGCCCTAGGGGCTTATTTCAATCCATATAGAGCTTTCTTAAGCCTATATACATAGTTGGGATAAAGAGGATCTACAGAACCTGAAGGTTGTTAACATAAACTTCCTCTTTTAAGTCACCATTCAAAAATGCTGACTTTACATCCATTTGGAATACTTTGAACCCTTGATAAGCTGCATAAGCCAGGAACAGTCTTATTGCTTCAAACCTTGCCACTGGAGCAAATGTCTGATTAAAGTCTATCCCTTATTCCTTTCTATAGTCTTTTGCTACCAGTCTGGTTTTGTTCTTGACTATAGTGCCATTTTCATCTAACTTGTTCCTGTAGATCCACTTAGTTCCTATGACATTGTGATTCTTTGGTTTAGGAATACCCTCCCAGAGTTTACATCTTCTGAATTGATTCAGCTTTTCCTGCATGGCATCAATCCAATTTGTGTCTTGTATAGCCTCTTCAAACTCCTTAGCTTCCATCTGGGACAGGAAGCTTGAACATATAACTGTGTTCATGCTCTTGCATCTGTTCAGAACTCCATGTCTTACATCACCAATTGTCACAACCCGCATTTTCTCCGAGGAAAATGAATTATTAGAGTAGGATAAAACACGCGTCATGATGCCACGTCGAGCAGGGGATAACTGCTGACGCTCAGGCAAACCACTATCAACTAAACTTTATGAAAACTTATAAGTTAAATGATTAGAAAACCAGTTATATTTTTAAAGGCCGTATCCCTCGGCTCGGTGGATCACCTAGTCCACAATTTAAAAACTATACTTATACGCTGCGGAAAAATACTTTATTCTGGTTTGACATCCTAAAAGAGTGCATAAGTGTCCCTAGAGGTCAACTTATACTATGCAAGACCCTACATTTAATTTATTCTATATATAAGAAAATGATCTTTTTACGTTGTTTGAAAAATAGTGATGAGTTTTATAAAACATACTGATTATGAGTAATACTTATAATAGTGTTTTTAGGTTTAAAAGTAAGTAGCAACCTAGCATAAATCATACCAAGAGAAAGTAGACTATCTCCAATAAAGGTAGCAGCAACAAGTAACATATCTAGTATCAAGGTAAAAACTACCAGTGGGCGCCAACAAACTAACATGAACCCACTGACAAGTATGTATGTCTGTAAGAAAAACACATCAAAACTACCTCGCAAAATAAGGAACTGATCTCTATAGCACCAAAGACCACCAGCAACTGCACAACACCACTAGCCTTCAGAGCGGCTACTATCCAGAACCTGAGGCATTCAAAGAAGAAAGAATACCTCAGCAAGCAAAACTAGAAAACTGCTCGAAAGTGTCAATCAGAAGATAAGTAAAAGAGGAAAACAAAGCTGTAATAGTCACAACTGCCCAAGGCAAGGAAAAAAGGAAGAGCACTAAGTGCGAGGACACAACAGTAGCTCTGCCCAAAAGCTACAGAGTAGACAAGGATACCATGAGCCCAAATGTTGTAATCTACCACGGAAGAAACGTCTAACACCCTAAGCTGTAAGAGATGGTAGTAGCAAAAAAATCGCGGATCCGGGTTGGAGGCAAACTCAGTCCCTCAACCACTATTTCCAAGAAACCAAGCTCAGGGATCTACATGTGAAAGCACTAGGGACCTCCCACCCCCTTGCCCAGCCCGTACCTGGAGCAAGATGAAAGAACAAGGGTGGCCTTGGATGAATTACATAACACCTACCCAATTAAGAGCTTCAAACTACCACTACTAACAACGAACCACGATTCGACCTTTTCTGAAAAACAAGTAAATAACCGACAAGGAACCTCAAACTCAAGAAATTCACTCGGGGGAAGAAATCAAGGTAAGGGAAAAGCGTTGAGATGACTCAACACGGCATGGCGTTGAGTGAGCCCCACTCACTCAACGCCTAACTAGACCTTGGCATTGAGTGAGTCAGCCTCACTCGGCACCAAAAACCACCATGGCGTTGAGTGAGGTTCACTCACTCAACGCCCTCCGCAAGAACAACTCTGGCATTGAGTAAGCTAACCTCACTCAACGCAAAAACAGCCATGACGTTGAGTGAGGTTCTCTCACTCAATGCCTCCCGCAAGAAAACTCTGGCGTTGAGTGAGCTAACCTCACTCAACGTCAAAACAGCTATGGCGTTGAGTGAGGTCCACTCCCTCAACGCCTTCAGCAAAAGAGGCAGTGGCGTTGAGTGAGCTAACCTCACTCAACGCCAAAACAGCTACGGCGTTGAGTGAGGTCTACTCACTCAATGCCTTAGCACTTTACCGCAGGAAAACCCTAAACCAACACTAACAGGAAGAGGTCGGCGGGAATGCCGACTGATTCGCGCCGAATCGGCAGGAATCAAGATTGATTCTCGCCGAATCGGCGGGAATCCAGATTGATTCTCGCCGAATCGGCGGGAATCCAGATTGATTCTCGCCGAATCGGCGGGAATCCAGATTGATTCTCGCCAAATCGGCGGGAATCACTGACGATACTCGTCGAAATCGGCGAGAATCACTTAGTGATTCCCGTCGATTTTGACTTAGAAGAATCTTCTCACTCAAACGCCTCACTACTTAGCCGTAAAAGAACAGACCAAACTATGGCCTTGAGTGTGTGCACCACACTCAACGCCAATCCCGGGCGGCTTTTGGCTTTGAGTGTGTGCACCACACTCAACAAGAGCCTACCCAGACTGGTTCTAACAAGAGCACTACCACAGAAACCTCCCTCTCTATCTCTCTCGTCTCCACCCGCAAAAGCACCCAACCAGAAATAAAAATCTGGAGTTTAAATGGTGAAAAAAAACCAGCGGGTTGAGCAAAACAGCACAAGGAGGGGGCTCATAAAGGGAATCTGATGCACATAGTTTTAAGCAAACAAAAAGAGAAAAGCTTGGCTTATATCCTAGGGCTAACCAGGTAGTTAAGAGGGGGAAAAATCAAAACAGCAAGTGCAAGGACCACTTGCCTCGATTTCCGACGAAGCTTGGTCGGCTTTCCCTTCTCTTCACACGGCACTAGCAGCAGCAACACCCTAATAACAAAAATCCCGAACTTTAATGGCGGAAAAGGGCCAAAACCAGAATTTTGGGCCTCCTAAAAACTCCACGAAAATCAAATCTCTTACCGTAGAAACGTAGGTCTAAGAGAGAGCAATCCAAATACACCTTCGGAATCGAATTCCGTCCACAAACACTCCCAAAATCGATGTCTGAAGGGAAGCAGGTCGGCGGTTTCTCCGCTGCTTTTCCGTGTACAAGAGAGGCAGGTTCGGTCTCGGGAAGAAGAAGAAGAGTGGGCCTGCCATCTACTGATTAAGGCTTTTAAAATAAAAAGACACGCCTAATCGGCCCTAACCGCTGCCTAAACTGCCGGTTCACTTAAGCTAAGAAATTTCTAATTTGCTTTTACTAATAGCACACCCAAAACGACTCGAAAACTGAACTACCTCGGAATTCGACGAAATTCGCATCATAGCTAAATACCTATGCTACAAACACAACAGCGAAGTCGAAATTAACTTTTGACGAATAGAACTCGAGTTAGACCTACCCGAAGCCAAAACACAAGCATACCCCGAGAGGCCACACCGGGTCACCCAAAACGACTCGGCTTGCTAGGGAGATCTTGCTAATAGGCTATAAAATTGGCCACTCAGTTCAAAGGAGTTAAGACCACACTCCACAGATGGCACAAGCCATGAAAACACGTCGACGTAACGCCAAATGAGAATTAAATAATCGCAGAAAAAAATCGGGGGCGTTACAGTCACTCCCCCTAAAAGAAAGTTTCGTCCCGAAACTTTACGCACAACACCTTTACTATAGAAGTAAAAGTAATAAGCCAAATATTACAAGAAGGAAACAAACCAACCTAATCAGGGAAATAGTTGAGGGTGAGCCTCCCTCATAGCCTACTCTAACTCCCAAGTCGCGCTTTCAAAACCCTGATTCTTCCATAGAACTTTGACCATCGGGATGGACTTCCTTCGCAGCACCCGATCTTGAGTATCCAATATGCGGACCGGAACTTCAATAAAAGAGAGATTAGGCTCCAACTGGGGCATAACATCCAAGACTTGCCCACTACTGCGCACACACTTCCGTAATTGGCTTACATGAAATACATTATGAACACCTGGGAAGTTTGCTGGCAAATCCAACCTATAAGTTGACACGCCAATCCGTTCAACAATCTTAAACGGGCCCACATACCTCGGGTCAAATTTTCGGTTCTTACCGAACCTCTTAACACCAACCATCAGGGAAACCTTAAGAAACACAAGGTCCCCTACAAAAAACTCCAAGTCCGACCTACGCCGATTGGCGTTCTTTTCATATCTCTCCTGAGCTATACGAAGCTTTTCTCGAATAAGCTTCACCGCGACTTCCATCTCCTCGAGCGTATCTGGACCCAACAAAGGTCTCTCACCTGCCTCAGCCCAAAACAGGGGAGTTCTGCAGCGCCTCCCATACAACGCTTCAAACGGAGCCATTTGCAAACTTTACTGATAACTGTTATTGTATGCAAACTCCATAAGCCGCAATCGCTCATCCCACGCTCCACCGTGGTCTAGAATGTTGCATCTGATCATATCCTCAACTATTTGGTTCACCCGCTCCGTCTGCCCATTGGTCTGTGGGTGGTAAGCAGTCGAATACCTCAGATTGGTACCCAATCCCTCCTACAGACTCTGCCAAAAGCGAGAAGTAAACCGGGAATTTCGATCGAAAATGATGCTAACAGGCACCCCGTGCAATATGATGACCTCATTCAAGTATAACTCTGCTATCTTCTTCATCGGGTAGTCAATCTTATACGACACGAAGTGAGCACACTTTGTCATTCTATCCACTATAACCCAAACAGAATCAAATCCCCTTGGAGATTTTGGTAAGCCCGTGATGAAGTCCATAGAAATACTTTCCCACTTCCAAGTCGGGATCTCTAACAGAGTCAACTTGCCACCAGGCCTTCCGTGATCGGCCTTCACACGCTTGCAAGTGTGGCACTCAACAACAAATCGGGCTATATCACTTTTCATCCCATACCACCAGACAATTTGCTTCAAATCATGATGCATCTTCGTAGATCCTGGATGGTAAGCAATACTGGATCCATGAGCCTCTCTGCATACCATACCCCTGATGTCTCCAACAGCAGGGATGTAAAATCTGCCGCGGTACTTCAAAGTACCCGTATCATCGATGGAAAAATCCGACAACTCCCCTCTCTCAGTCCTGAGGTATAAGTGCAGCAGGTCCGGATCGTCCTTCTGGTGCAACCTAGTAAGGGAAATCCAGGATGGCTCTGCCACTGCCAAACTACTCTTCATGTCGCAGCATCCCACTGAGATATCCATAAGGAGGAACTCTTCCACTAAACGATCGGCGGAGAGATTAAAGATCTTCCCCATCTTCCGACTCAGGGCGTCGGCCACTACATTTGCCTTGCCTGGATTATACTGGATCTCTACATCATAATCGGACACATACTCTATCCACCGATGCTGGCGCAGATTTAAATCCTTCTGCGTGAACACGTACTTCAGGCTCTTGTGGTCAGTGAAGATCTTGCACTGAGCCCCATAAAGTAGGTGCCTCAACAGCTTCAACGCATAAATCACCGTTGCAAACTCAAGGTCATGCGTAGGGTAATTTCTCTCGTGAGTCTTTAATTGCCTTGACCCATACGCAACCACTTTTCCAACTTGCATCAACACGCAACCAAAACCAACATGCAAAGCATCCACGTAAATGTCATACTCCACACCCTCAGTAGGTAGGGTCAGAACTCAAAATGTCCATGCCTCGATCTAAACGCAGTCCGTGGAATATCTGCCTCACGGATCCTAAGCTGATGATATCCAGAACGAAGATTGATCTTAGAGAACATCGTGCTACCACGCAACTGGTCAAACAAGTCATCGATCCTCGGCAGAGGGTACCTGTTCTTAATAGTGACTTTGTTCAACTCCCTGTAGTCGATGCAAAGCCGCATCGACCCATCCTTCTTCTTCACAAATAGAACAGGAGCACCCCAAGGCGACGAACTATGCCTGATAAACCCTTTTGCCAACAACTCATCTAACTGGACTCGCAACTCCTCTAGCTCACGAGGGGCCATCCGGTACAGCGCCTTAGCAATTGGACGCATACCCGGTTCCAAATCAATCACAAATTCGACATCCTGATCGGGAGGAAGACCAGGAAGGTCATCAGGAAACACATCAACGAAACTGCGAACAACGGGAATCTCCTCTAAGCGCAGTATACTAACAACGGTCCGAACCACCGAGACTAAACAAGCAAAACAACCAGAAGGAAACAACTTCTGAGCACATACCGCAGAAATGACAGGAGAATCTTGGCACGGATCAGCATACACGCTTCCCGGCTGACCATTGACCTTGATGAATTCCAGGCGCTTCCCTTTGCACTGAATGACCGCATCATACTTAGACAGCCAGTCCATGCCCAGAATAACATCGAAGTCCTCCAGATCAATCATCTTCAAGTCTGCCCTTGCAAGAAAATCTCCTAACAAAATAGGGCAATCTAGGATGCCCAAATCTGATAACACAGACTCACCAGAAGGGAACTTGATGCGGAAGGTATCACGAAATCGATCTAGAGTTAACCGATGTCGCTCCACAAAGGCTCTAGCCACAAATGAGTGGGTAGCGCCGGAGTCTAACAGAACGCGCGCCCAGCGATTCTTCACCTTAAATTTCCCTATAGGAGTATACATAACTAAGGGTCTACCAAAACAACACTGTAACCTTTCTAACAAATAAAACCTTCAGGCTGGAAAAAGAAACAACTAACCTGAGATGACCTGAGTCAAAGCTTGGGCCTCCTCGGAAGAGATCACGTTCACCTTTCCTTTACCCTTGTCCACATGCTGAGGAGGAGGTAGCGCCTGAAGTGGAACTGCATGAAGAGCAGGCTGGACATGGGGACACCTAGACTTGATGTGACCCTTCTGCCCACATTGACAGCAGACTTTATCCTTTGACCAGCACTGGGCAGCATCATGCCCGGGTCGCTTGCGGATAGAACAGGAGACATCCCTCCTAAGAGAACCCTGAATCGCATGAACCTGCTCCTTTTTTTGAGCTGCTGCCTTCTTAAAACACCTCTCGACAGGGTGGCCCGACCGGCCACAGAAGCTACACACCACCTTGCTCTTCTTTCCCGAAGCAGCATCGGGTACCTGGTGTTTCTTCTCCTCGACGGACTTCCTCTTGTCCTTCCTCATTTGCTGGCCTTTGCTCCTTGCGGTCTTGATAGCCTCCACCTTCAGAGCGGCCTCCACTACCCCTGCATAGGTCTCCGATCCATAAGTACTGGTCAACTGCTGCACCTCGCTCCTCAAGCCACCAAGAAACTGCTTGACTCGATAAGCCTCAACACTCACCAACCCAGGAGCAAACTGGCTCAACTTGCTGAACTCTATCTCATACTACCCAACCGTGAGTTGCCTTTGCTTCAGGTGGAGGAAGTCGTTCATAAGACGGTCACGCTCGACCGAGGGCAAGAACTTCCTCAACAGCATTTCCTTGAACACTTCCCAAGAGCAACCAGCTACCAAGCTCTCCTTTTCTCTAAGCCACCAATTCTTCGCCAAACCCTTGATCTGATAGGCGGCTAACATCACTCTTTGATCATCTGCAATACCGGAGTACGAGAAAATCTCCTCTATGGAGATTAGCCAGTCATCTATGACCATGAAATCTGTATTCCCATCATAAGTAGGAGGGATAAGTCTCTGAAACTGCGAGATGAATGCCATCTCTGCTTGCACCACCACTGGAGGTCTCAGGGGTGCAGGAGGAGGAGGAACAGCTAACCCTCCTTCAGGGCCTTGCACACCCTGAGTCTGTCTTGCCACAACTACCACAAAAGACTGGATTTGGGCTCGCACCTCCACCAACTGCCTGCTCAAGGAATCGCTACTCTGCCGCAAGCTCTCGATTACGGCATCATTCTGCGCTCCCGATGACTCACCCTAAGATAGGGGGGTGATCTAGTCGAAGGGCGTCTCGCCATCCTAAAGTCATAGCAACCTTAGTCAGATCCTAGTACGACAGCTGCAACTAACTACAAGTACAGACAATACATACATAAATATGAACTAGCTGCTAAACTTGCTCTGGGAGTTTATTTTTACAAGAATTGATGTTATGCCTTAACCTAGGATGGTTAACCACCACCACACTAACTCTTGTGCCTAGATCGGGAATGCATGACTTAACATTATTTTTGACTCGAAAACTTTTGTGTGTACATATGTCATCCTGCCAGTCTTTAGCTTGGCACGTTATGCTTATGCAATGTTATGCTATGCATGTTTGTGCTATGCATTCTAAAAAGGCCCTAATGCATGTTATAAGCAGCGTACACATGAAAATGCATCCCATACTACATATCATTTTCATGCAATGAAAAGAAAACGAGCTAGTCGCAGCCATGTGGTGAGGTTATGAATCCCATACTACATAACCCTCACATGTTGTCCCTATGGTGGATCCATATACGAACACATATTATGCATCCCATACTACATAATATGCCATGTATACTTCATGTTATGCTATGAGTGTAGTGTTCGTGCTTTTTCCAAGACGTGATGATGACATATCGGTGTGTGAATGACATGATGCTGAACTACTAATGCAATCAAAAGGGAAGGTTGCCCGACTAACTTGTCAAGCAACCTCCCTCTGATACCAACTGTCACAACCCGCATTTTCTCTGAGGAAAACGAATTATCAGAGTAATAGAAAACACGCGTCATGATGCCACGTCGAGCAGGGGATAACTGTCGACGCTCAAGCAAACCACTATCAACTAAACTTTATGAAAACTTATAAGTTAAATGATTAGAAAACCAGTTATGTTTTTAAAGGCCGTATCCCTCGGCTCGGTGGATCACCTAGTCCACAATTTAAAAACTATACTTATACGCTGCGAAAAAAAACTTTATTCAGGTTTGACATCCTAAAAGAGTGCATAAGTGTCCCCAGAGGTCAACTTATAATATGCAAGACCCTACATTTAATTTATTATATATATAAGAAAATGATCTTTTTACATTGTTTGAAAAATAGTGACGAGTTTTATAAAACTTGCTGATTATGAGTAATACTTATAATAGTGTTTTTAGGTTTAAAAGTAACTAGCAACCTAGCCTAAATCATCCCAAGAGCAAGTAGACTATCTCCAATAAAGGTAGCAGCAACAAGTAACATATCTAGTATCAAGGTAAAAACTACCAGTGGGCGCCAACAAACTGACACGAACCCACTGGCAAGTATGTATGTCTGTAATAAAAACACATCAAAACTACCTCGCAAAACAAGGAACTGATCTCTATAGCACCAGAGACCACCAGCAACTTCACAACACCACTAGCCGTCAGAGCGGCTACTATCCAGAACCTGAGGCATTCAAAGAAGAAAGAATACCTCAGCAAGCAAAACTAGAAAATTGCTCGAAAGTGTCAATCAAAAGATAAGTAAAAGAGGAAAACAAAGCAGTAACAGTCACAACTGCCCAAGGCAAGGCAAAAAGGAAGAGCACTAAGTGTGAGGACACAACAGTAGCTCTGCCCAAAAGCTGCAGAGTCAACAAGGCTACCATGAGCCCAAATGCTGTAATATACCAAGGAAGAAACGTCTAACACCCTAAGCTGTGAGAGATGGTAGTAGAAAAAACATCGCGGATCCGGGTTGGAGGCAAACTCAGTCCCCCAACCACTATTTCCAAGAAACCAAGCTCAGGGGTCTACATGTGAAAGTACTAGGGACCTCCCACCCCCTTGCCCATCCCGTACCTGGAGCAAGATGAAAGAACAAGGGTGGCCTTGGCTGAATTACACAACACCTCCCCAATTAAGAGCTTCAAACCACGACTACTAACCACGACCCATGATTCGGCCTTTTTGGAAAAACAAGTAAATAGCCGACAAGGAACCTCAAACTCAAGAAATTCACTCGGGGGAAGAAATCAAGGTAAGGTAAAAGCGTTGAGATGACTCAACATGGCATGGCGTTGAGTGAGCCCCACTCACTCAGCGCCTAACCAAACCTTGGCGTTGAATGAGTCAGCCTCACTCAGCGCCATAAACCACCATGGCGTTGAGTGAGGTTCACTCAATCAATGCCCTGCGCAAGAACAACTCTAGAGTTGAGTGAGCTAACCTCACTCAATGCCAAAATAGCCATGGCGTTGAGTGAGGTTCTCTCACTTAACGCCTCTTGCAAGAAAACTCTTGCGTTGAGTGAGCTAACCTCACTCAACGCCAAAACAACTATGGCATTGAGTGAGGTTGACTCCCTCAATGCCTTCAGCAAAAGAGGCAGTGGCGTTGAGTGAGCTAACCTCACTGAACGCCAAAATAGCTACGGCGTTGAGTGAGGTCTACTCACTCAACGCCTTAGCACTTTACCGCAGGAAAACCCTAAACCAACACCAACAGAAAGAGGTCGGCGGGAATGCCGACTGATTCTCGCCGAATCGGCGGGAATCCAGATTGATTCTCGCCAAATCAGCGGGAATCCAGATTGATTCTCGCTGAATTGGCGGGAATCCAGATTGATTCTCGCCGAATCGGCGGGAATCCAGATTGATTTTTAACGAATCGACGGGAATCACTGACGATACTCGTCGAAATCGGCGAGAATCACTTAGTGATTCCCGTCGATTTTGACTTAGACGAATCTTCTCACTCAAACGCCTCACTACTTAGCCGCAAAAGAACAAACCAAACTATGGCCTTGAGTGTGTGCACAACACTCAACGCCAATTTCGGGCGGCTTTTGGCTTTGAGTGTGTGCACCACACTCAACACCAAATCCCGAGAGCCTACCCAGACTGGTTCTAACCAGAGCACTACCACAAAAACCTCCCTCTCTATCTCTCTCGGCTCCACCCGCAAAATCACCCAACCAGAAATAAAAATCTGGAGTCTGAATGGTGAAAACAACCAGCGGGTTGAGCAAAACAGCACAAGGAGGGGGGCTCATAAAGGGAAACTGAAGCACATAGTTTTAAGCAAACAAAAAGAGAAAATCTTGGCTTCTATCCTAGGGCTAACCAGGTAGTTAAGAGGGGGAAAAATCAAAATAGCAAGTGCAAGGACCACTTGCCTCGATTTCCGACGAAGCTTGGTCGGCTTTCCCTTATCTTCACACGGCACCAGCAGCAGCAACACCCTAACAGCAAAAATCCCGAACTTTAATGGCGGAAAAGGGAAAAAACCAAAATTTTGGGCCTCCTAAAAACTCCACAAAAATCAAATCTCTTACCATAGAAACGTAGGTCTGGCTTCTGGTGTCGACACAAGCCCTGGGTGTCGACACAATTCCTGTTTTAGGTGTTGACACAAATTTTAGGTGTTGACACAATGCTTTGCTTCTGGTGTCGACACAACTCCTGGGTGTCAACACAATTCTTCACAAGTGTCGACACTTGTTCTTAGAATATTTTCTTTCAATTCTTAAACATGCACAAAGAAACTCAAACATCCATCAAATACAAATTGATGTATATCATTGACTAAGATGAGGTTTCTCCAAATCTGGTACATATTTCCAGTGCACCCAACAATCTCCCCCTATTTGGAGAAGTCATAACCCTTAGTCAAAGATATACACCACTCATAAGAAAGCACATAAAAATAGACTCGAAAACGACTCGAAAACCCAAAACGAGTCGAAAACCGGACTACCTCGGAATTCGACGAAATTCGCACCGTAGCTAAATACCCATGCTACGAACACAACGGCGAAGTCGAAATTAACTTTCGATGAATAGAACTCGAGTTATACCTACCCGAAGCAAAAACACAAGCATCCCCCGAGAGGCCACACCGGGTTACCCAAAATGACTCGGCTTGCTAGGGAGATCTTGCCAATAAGCTATAAAATAGGCCACTCAGTTCTAAGGAGTTTAGACCACACTCCACAGATGGCACAAGCCATGAAAACACGTTGACGTAATGCCAAATGAGAATTAAATAATCGCAGAAAAAAAATCGGGGGCGTTACACCAATGATTTGGTGTGCCTGATGGTCCTTCAAATGTCTTCTTGATGGAGTAAATTTGTCCACCTCTTGGTCTTCTTCATTTTCCTCACCTAGATGTACTTTATTGTATTCATCTTCATCCAGTGAGTCTTGAACTCCCCCAGGACAGCATCCATCATTTTCTTCATCCTGTCTTATAGGTTGGTCTTCACTAATTGTTAGCTTGTCCATCTTTTCCTTCAAACCTATAGGGCTAACAGAAGTGCTAAACAACTCATAGTTAATTATCATAGACTCATCAAAGACTACATGGATAGATTCTTCTATAACTCGTGTAGTCAAGTTGTATATCCTGTATGTCCTACTATTATTGATGTACCCAACAAATATCCCTTCTTGGGATTTGACAGCAAACTTAGTTAGATAGTGCTTGCCATTATTAAGAATATAACACTTGCTACCAAAGATTCTAAAGTAAGATATGTTTGGTTTTCTTCCTTTCATAATCTCATAGGGTATCTTCTTGTGTCTTTTGTTGATGGAAGCTCTATTAAGAATATGATATGCAGTATTTATTACTTCAGCCCAGAAATATTCTGGGAGAGAAGTGTTACTTAGTAGTGTTCTACTAGCCTCAATAAGAGTCTTATTCCTTCTTTCAGCAACCCCATTTTGCCGGGGAGTTCTAGGTGAGGAGAACTCTTGATGAATCACAAGTTCTTCACAGAACCTTGTCATGCATTCAGACTGAAATTCAGTCTTATGGTCACTTCTGATTTTGACCACTGAATTGTTAAGTTCATTCTGAATTTTCCTAACAAAATTCTGGAAGACAGTAGGGGTTTTAGATTTCTACCTCAAGAAGAAAACCCATGTAAATCTAGAATAGTCAGCCACAACTACAAATGTGAAAGCTTTCCTACCTAGACTATGAACTGGTATAGGACCAAACAGATCCATATGCAGGAGGTATAGACATATCATAGAATCTTTGGTATCATGTCCATGGAAAGAGGTCCTGGTCTGTTTGCCCTTTTGGCAAAATGAACATACACCCTCTTTGATGCACTTGACCTGAGGACCATTCCTCACTAACTCCATACTAAAGAGTTGGCCTATTGACTTATAGTTCAGGTGAGCTAGCCTCTTGTGCCATTGGACACAATGAGATGCTTTCTCATCTGCAACTAGTCAAATTGGAGAGTTCTTATTCTCACAATCAAAGTTAAGACAGTATACATTTCCTTTCCTAGTGCTTGTCAAAATGATCTCTTGATCATATCACCTTCTTATTTGGCACACACCCTTGTGGAAAGAAGTGTCATAACCAAGATTACTTAGTTGGCTTATGCTTATTAGGTTATGTTTTAGACCTTTCACATAAACCACTTGGGTGATAGTAATAGAGTTATTGAAAATGTTACCAAACCCTTTGATGACTCCCTTTTAAAATTCACCAAAGATCACTTTGGGCCCATTTTCTATAGGAGAGTAATCCTTCAGCATCCTTCTTGTTCCAGTCATGTGCCTGGAACATCCACTGTCCAAGTACCATATAGAGGTATGGCCACATGGACTCACCTGCATCAAATAAAATTACCTATCCTTAGAACCCCAATTGTATTTTGGTTCTAGGTTTAGGTTAGCTTGATATTTGACATGCTTGCCTGCAGCCTTTATGACAGGTATGCTGGCCTTTTTCAGAATACTAGCATTGTACCAACAATCAATGGCATAGTGGCCCACCTTGCCATAACACAAGCACTCAAATCTGTTGTACCTTCTCTTAAGTCCAAGCTTAACAGTATTATTATTAGCAGTCCTTTTAAGTGCAGGTGCTGGAGCAGCAAACACTCAGGACTCTTTAAGAACCTGGTGTGTTTGCTTATGGGCTGCCCTATTAGCATTTGCACCCTTTCCATTCTGATCACCATACTTATAGTGACCATGAGTGATGTCATGATCATACCTGTTAGTAGGCTGCACCACTTTTCTGAAAGAAATAGGGGGTTTCATAGCTAGTGGCTGAACTTGGGCTTTGCCTTTTCTTTGAGAATTAGTTGTCATTGTTCTTCCCTTGAAGCCTAGTCCTGTCTTACCTTTTTGAGAGATGAAGTTATCAATTATAGGTATGATAGACTTTGGCTTTGAGAAATTAGCCATAAGATCCTTTTCTTTCTGAAGTCTTACTTCCAGACTCTTGATGTGATCATTTTTGAAAGTGATTGTACCCATCTGAATAACAGTTCTGTTTTTCAGTTTGGCAACCTCTTTCAATTTCAAATCCAGCATTTTTGCTGAATCTGATGCAGCCAGTTTGAGAGATGCAATTTCCTCAGCCTGCTTCTTGACAAGGATTATGCTCCTCTTAAGAACTTGCAACAGACCACCATACTCATTAATCAGTTGATGAACATCCCCTTAAGATTCAAAACCATCCACATCTCTTGATGCAGATGCTTTTGATTCTGATTCAGTATAATAATTAGAAACTAAAGATGAATTGTATACCTTACTGGGACCAGGCTGATCCAGGCACTGATCTTCCTCAGATAGAGTCATCAACCCTCTATAATAATGATCTTCACTTCCATTTATAGAATACAGTATTTGCAAGAATTCAGTTTCTACAGAATCCTCTTCTATAGTGAACAATCCAATATAGGCTTCTGCTTCATCCTCTTCTCAAGATTATGATGATGAAGAGTCAGTCCAACTCTTCTGCTTCTGGACAACAAGGGATCTCTCCTTCTTACCCTTATTGTAATAGTCATCCTTGGAGAAAGATGAAGATGGCTTTGTTCTCCATTTCTTCTTCTTCATGAACCTTTGAAACTGCCTTGTGAAGGCAGCAAAGTCATCATCAGAGTTGTGGCTGTCTTATGTGTTGATGCAAGTATTTTTTAATTCAACTTCAGCAATTTTCCTAGGATGAGAAGGTGACTTTCTCCTGCGCTTTCTTGTGGCTTCAGCCTTGAAGGTAACAAACTTTTCTTTGTATTCAGACCTATTACTTTTCTCCTCCTCCTTTCTGTCAGTGAGCTGCATCTCATAAGATAGCAGTTTTCCAAATAAGGTTGGTGGAGGTGTATTAGTAAGCCTGACCACCTCTCTGATGGCATATATTTTAGTATCCCAGTCCTTGGTTAGTGACTTGAGAAACTTGTCAATCAGTTCATATGTGCTAATGACTCTTCCATAGGTCATTAGCTCATTTATAATTCTAAAGAATTTCTTGTAACATTCAGTTATGTTATCTGTCTTGGCTTGTCTAAAACTCTCATATTCTTGATTTAACATAGACTTTCTATCCTCTCTTACTTCTTCTGTTCCCTCCATGTAGACAATCAAAGTATCCCATATCTACTTGGAGGTTTTGCAATGTACTAGATTATGGAAAGTAGAATCATCTATGGCACTCACAATTATGTTTTGTTCCCTCTTTCTAAGGTTGCTAGGATGATCTCTTTCTTAGTCATTTCAGAATAACTCTTTTGAGTTTTGAGATTTTCATCAATAACTGATATGTTCATAGGAATGAAAGGTCCTTCTAGAACTGTGATGTAAATTCTTGGATCAGATGCTTCCATGAACAATTTGACTCTCTCTTTCCATATGACAAAATTTTCTTTCCTACAGATAGGAAGTTTCATGGATCAAAGTTCCTTCTGATTTTCACTTGAACCCATTCTGGCTAACAGATAATTGCCTTTGAGATCAACTCAGACTGTTAGGTCTATATTTGAGTCAATCTCCCTCTGATACCACTTGAAAGATTTGGTTTATAGAGCCTAAACACTAGAGGGGGTGAATAGGTTCAAATCCTTTTTTAACAACTTAGGCAATTAAAAAGTTAATCACAACACAACTATCACACCACGGAGAATAACAATCACAGAAAAATCACAGTACAACATGCAATGGTTTATAGTGGTTCCCCAATTCATGGATACGTCCACTCTCCCCCTTCACCTATCCAGTAGAGTGGTGGATTTGGCCAAACTTCCTTCCACTATCTCAGATCCACAGATCTTACAACTCAGAACCCAACTGGTTCCTATAGCTCAGACTTCTTCAAGTCCTACAACTCAGATTCTTCCCAAGAATCCTACCTCAGGCAACAACCTTACCTCAGCCCTTATCTCCAGGCTTATAACTCAGATCTAAAAGATCCTACCTCAGACACTCAACAATACCTGAACCTTTATAAATCCAAGCTTACAACTCAGAGAGATTACTCTCCTACACTCAGATCTACAAAAGATCCTACAGAAAAATTATTTATACAAAATGTAATATCCTTCGCCCAGATAGAGAGAGAAAGGGGTGAAGGCTTCTTGATCAATTTTTGATTGAACTGATTTCTTAAGATCTAACATGTCTTAGCTTCTTCAAAGCTTCTTGAACCTGAACAAAGTAAGGTTGATCTTCAAATGAAGTTGGAGATGATCTTCAATCCAGTTTCCTTCTTGTATTCAAAAATAGATCTGAATTCTTTTTGCAGACTTATTCAGGATCTGACTTCTTCTTGTTTTACTTCTTCTGTTTCTGTCTCTTATTTTTCCACACCACTGTCTATGATAGAATAGGTCCTTATATAGATCTTATCCAAGGTTACCGGTTAATCTGGTTCATAATGGCCTTCTGACAAATCAGACAGATGTGACAGCTTTGTTAGTTATGACAGCTGTCAAGTCTTCAGTCTTGACACCTGATACTCCATTGTACTTTATCTCAGCAGAAAAGCGTCGAGACAATACTCCAAATGTGTCAACACAAATAGACCATTTGTCGACATAAGTCTTGATGATGTCGACACAGCTCCCACAAGGTCGACACAGTCATTCTTTATCTTCTCGACACAACTTCTGTTGAATGTGTCGACACAAGTCTTGTGTGTCGACACAATTGCTTATAGTCTTGACATAGTTAGTGTCGACAGAATTCTTGAGTGTGTGTCGGCACAAGTCCTGTGTGTCGACACAGTTGCTGTAGACTAAACTTATGTGTGTCGACACAATTCCTATGTATGGACATAACTACTGCTGACAGAATTTCTGAGTGTCGACACAAGTCCTGTGTGTCGACACAAACTGGCTTCTGGTGTCGACACATTTCCTTCACCAGTGTCGACACTTGTACTTAGAATAATTTTTCTGCATTTCTTTAACCTGCACATTTAAACCCAACATCTCATCAAATATACAATGATGTATATTATTGAGTTAGGTGAGGCTTCTCCAAATTTGGTATGCAGTTTCCAATGTACCCAACACTACCAGAGTAATTCGTTTGGTTCAATATGCGAATCACTAGGACTTTAGGTTAGATATATGGCTTGGGTTTAAGTAGGGAAAACAATGAGCTAACCTCACTCAACGCCAAAACAGCTACGGCGTTGATTGAGGTCTACTCACTCAATGCCTTAGCACTTTACCGCAGGAAAACCCTAAACCAACACTAACAGGAAGAGGTCGGCGGGAATGCCGACTGATTCGCGCCGAATCGGCAGGAATCAAGATTGATTCTCGCCGAATCGGCGGGAATCCAGATTGATTCTCGCCGAATCGGCGGGAATCCAGATTGATTCTCGCCGAATCGGCGGGAATCCAGATTGATTCTCGCCAAATCGGCGGGAATCACTGACGATACTCGTCGAAATCGGCGAGAATCACTTAGTGATTCCCGTCGATTTTGACTTAGAAGAATCTTCTCACTCAAACGCCTCACTACTTAGCCGTAAAAGAACAGACCAAACTATGGCCTTGAGTGTGTGCACCACACTCAACGCCAATCCCGGGCGGCTTTTGGCTTTGAGTGTGTGCACCACACTCAACAAGAGCCTACCCAGACTGGTTCTAACAAGAGCACTACCACAGAAACCTCCCTCTCTATCTCTCTCGTCTCCACCCGCAAAAGCACCCAACCAGAAATAAAAATCTGGAGTTTAAATGGTGAAAAAAAACCAGCGGGTTGAGCAAAACAGCACAAGGAGGGGGCTCATAAAGGGAATCTGATGCACATAGTTTTAAGCAAACAAAAAGAGAAAAGCTTGGCTTATATCCTAGGGCTAACCAGGTAGTTAAGAGGGGGAAAAATCAAAACAGCAAGTGCAAGGACCACTTGCCTCGATTTCCGACGAAGCTTGGTCGGCTTTCCCTTCTCTTCACACGGCACTAGCAGCAGCAACACCCTAATAACAAAAATCCCGAACTTTAATGGCGGAAAAGGGCCAAAACCAGAATTTTGGGCCTCCTAAAAACTCCACGAAAATCAAATCTCTTACCGTAGAAACGTAGGTCTAAGAGAGAGCAATCCAAATACACCTTCGGAATCGAATTCCGTCCACAAACACTCCCAAAATCGATGTCTGAAGGGAAGCAGGTCGGCGGTTTCTCCGCTGCTTTTCCGTGTACAAGAGAGGCAGGTTCGGTCTCGGGAAGAAGAAGAAGAGTGGGCCTGCCATCTACTGATTAAGGCTTTTAAAATAAAAAGACACGCCTAATCGGCCCTAACCGCTGCCTAAACTGCCGGTTCACTTAAGCTAAGAAATTTCTAATTTGCTTTTACTAATAGCACACCCAAAACGACTCGAAAACTGAACTACCTCGGAATTCGACGAAATTCGCATCATAGCTAAATACCTATGCTACAAACACAACAGCGAAGTCGAAATTAACTTTTGACGAACAGAACTCGAGTTAGACCTACCCGAAGCCAAAACACAAGCATACCCCGAGAGGCCACACCGGGTCACCCAAAACGACTCGGCTTGCTAGGGAGATCTTGCTAATAGGCTATAAAATTGGCCACTCAGTTCAAAGGAGTTAAGACCACACTCCACAGATGGCACAAGCCATGAAAACACGTCGACGTAACGCCAAATGAGAATTAAATAATCGCAGAAAAAAATCGGGGGCGTTACAGTCACTCCCCCTAAAAGAAAGTTTCGTCCCGAAACTTTACGCACAACACCTTTACTATAGAAGTAAAAGTAATAAGCCAAATATTACAAGAAGGAAACAAACCAACCTAATCAGGGAAATAGTTGAGGGTGAGCCTCCCTCATAGCCTACTCTAACTCCCAAGTCGCGCTTTCAAAACCCTGATTCTTCCATAGAACTTTGACCATCGGGATGGACTTCCTTCGCAGCACCCGATCTTGAGTATCCAATATGCGGACCGGAACTTCAATAAAAGAGAGATTAGGCTCCAACTGGGGCATAACATCCAAGACTTGCCCACTACTGCGCACACACTTCCGTAATTGGCTTACATGAAATACATTATGAACACCTGGGAAGTTTGCTGGCAAATCCAACCTATAAGTTGACACGCCAATCCGTTCAACAATCTTAAACGGGCCCACATACCTCGGGTCAAATTTTCGGTTCTTACCGAACCTCTTAACACCAACCATCAGGGAAACCTTAAGAAACACAAGGTCCCCTACAAAAAACTCCAAGTCCGACCTACGCCGATTGGCGTTCTTTTCATATCTCTCCTGAGCTATACGAAGCTTTTCTCGAATAAGCTTCACCGCGACTTCCATCTCCTCGAGCGTATCTGGACCCAACAAAGGTCTCTCACCTGCCTCAGCCCAAAACAGGGGAGTTCTGCAGCGCCTCCCATACAACGCTTCAAACGGAGCCATTTGCAAACTTTACTGATAACTGTTATTGTATGCAAACTCCATAAGCCGCAATCGCTCATCCCACGCTCCACCGTGGTCTAGAATGTTGCATCTGATCATATCCTCAACTATTTGGTTCACCCGCTCCGTCTGCCCATTGGTCTGTGGGTGGTAAGCAGTCGAATACCTCAGATTGGTACCCAATCCCTCCTACAGACTCTGCCAAAAGCGAGAAGTAAACCGGGAATTTCGATCGAAAATGATGCTAACAGGCACCCCGTGCAATATGATGACCTCATTCAAGTATAACTCTGCTATCTTCTTCATCGGGTAGTCAATCTTATACGACACGAAGTGAGCACACTTTGTCATTCTATCCACTATAACCCAAACAGAATCAAATCCCCTTGGAGATTTTGGTAAGCCCGTGATGAAGTCCATAGAAATACTTTCCCACTTCCAAGTCGGGATCTCTAACAGAGTCAACTTGCCACCAGGCCTTCCGTGATCGGCCTTCACACGCTTGCAAGTGTGGCACTCAACAACAAATCGGGCTATATCACTTTTCATCCCATACCACCAGACAATTTGCTTCAAATCATGATGCATCTTCGTAGATCCTGGATGGTAAGCAATACTGGATCCATGAGCCTCTCTGCATACCATACCCCTGATGTCTCCAACAGCAGGGATGTAAAATCTGCCGCGGTACTTCAAAGTACCCGTATCATCGATGGAAAAATCCGACAACTCCCCTCTCTCAGTCCTGAGGTATAAGTGCAGCAGGTCCGGATCGTCCTTCTGGTGCAACCTAGTAAGGGAAATCCAGGATGGCTCTGCCACTGCCAAACTACTCTTCATGTCGCAGCATCCCACTGAGATATCCATAAGGAGGAACTCTTCCACTAAACGATCGGCGGAGAGATTAAAGATCTTCCCCATCTTCCGACTCAGGGCGTCGGCCACTACATTTGCCTTGCCTGGATTATACTGGATCTCTACATCATAATCGGACACATACTCTATCCACCGATGCTGGCGCAGATTTAAATCCTTCTGCGTGAACACGTACTTCAGGCTCTTGTGGTCAGTGAAGATCTTGCACTGAGCCCCATAAAGTAGGTGCCTCAACAGCTTCAACGCATAAATCACCGTTGCAAACTCAAGGTCATGCGTAGGGTAATTTCTCTCGTGAGTCTTTAATTGCCTTGACCCATACGCAACCACTTTTCCAACTTGCATCAACACGCAACCAAAACCAACATGCAAAGCATCCACGTAAATGTCATACTCCACACCCTCAGTAGGTAGGGTCAGAACTCAAAATGTCCATGCCTCGATCTAAACGCAGTCCGTGGAATATCTGCCTCACGGATCCTAAGCTGATGATATCCAGAACGAAGATTGATCTTAGAGAACATCGTGCTACCACGCAACTGGTCAAACAAGTCATCGATCCTCGGCAGAGGGTACCTGTTCTTAATAGTGACTTTGTTCAACTCCCTGTAGTCGATGCAAAGCCGCATCGACCCATCCTTCTTCTTCACAAATAGAACAGGAGCACCCCAAGGCGACGAACTATGCCTGATAAACCCTTTTGCCAACAACTCATCTAACTGGACTCGCAACTCCTCTAGCTCACGAGGGGCCATCCGGTACAGCGCCTTAGCAATTGGACGCATACCCGGTTCCAAATCAATCACAAATTCGACATCCTGATCGGGAGGAAGACCAGGAAGGTCATCAGGAAACACATCAACGAAACTGCGAACAACGGGAATCTCCTCTAAGCGCAGTATACTAACAACGGTCCGAACCACCGAGACTAAACAAGCAAAACAACCAGAAGGAAACAACTTCTGAGCACATACCGCAGAAATGACAGGAGAATCTTGGCACGGATCAGCATACACGCTTCCCGGCTGACCATTGACCTTGATGAATTCCAGGCGCTTCCCTTTGCACTGAATGACCGCATCATACTTAGACAGCCAGTCCATGCCCAGAATAACATCGAAGTCCTCCAGATCAATCATCTTCAAGTCTGCCCTTGCAAGAAAATCTCCTAACAAAATAGGGCAATCTAGGATGCCCAAATCTGATAACACAGACTCACCAGAAGGGAACTTGATGCGGAAGGTATCACGAAATCGATCTAGAGTTAACCGATGTCGCTCCACAAAGGCTCTAGCCACAAATGAGTGGGTAGCGCCGGAGTCTAACAGAACGCGCGCCCAGCGATTCTTCACCTTAAATTTCCCTATAGGAGTATACATAACTAAGGGTCTACCAAAACAACACTGTAACCTTTCTAACAAATAAAACCTTCAGGCTGGAAAAAGAAACAACTAACCTGAGATGACCTGAGTCAAAGCTTGGGCCTCCTCGGAAGAGATCACGTTCACCTTTCCTTTACCCTTGTCCACATGCTGAGGAGGAGGTAGCGCCTGAAGTGGAACTGCATGAAGAGCAGGCTGGACATGGGGACACCTAGACTTGATGTGACCCTTCTGCCCACATTGACAGCAGACTTTATCCTTTGACCAGCACTAGGCAGCATCATGCCCGGGTCGCTTGCGGATAGAACAGGAGACATCCCTCCTAGGAGAACCCTGAATCGCATGAACCTGCTCCTTTTTTTGAGCTGCTGCCTTCTTAAAACACCTCTCGACAGGGTGGCCCGACCGGCCACAGAAGCTACACACCACCTTGCTCTTCTTTCCCGAAGCAGCATCGGGTACCTGGTGTTTCTTCTCCTCGACGGACTTCCTCTTGTCCTTCCTCATTTGCTGGCCTTTGCTCCTTGCGGTCTCGATAGCCTCCACCTTCAGAGCGGCCTCCACTACCCCTGCATAGGTCTCCGATCCATAAGTACTGGTCAACTGCTGCACCTCGCTCCTCAAGCCACCAAGAAACTGCTTGACTCGATAAGCCTCAACACTCACCAACCCAGGAGCAAACTGGCTCAACTTGCTGAACTCTATCTCATACTACCCAACCGTGAGTTGCCTTTGCTTCAGGTGGAGGAAGTCGTTCATAAGACGGTCACGCTCGACCGAGGGCAAGAACTTCCTCAACAGCATTTCCTTGAACACTTCCCAAGAGCAACCAGCTACCAAGCTCTCCTTTTCTCTAAGCCACCAATTCTTCGCCAAACCCTTGATCTGATAGGCGGCTAACATCACTCTTTGATCATCTGCAATACCGGAGTACGAGAAAATCTCCTCTATGGAGATTAGCCAGTCATCTATGACCATGAAATCTGTATTCCCATCATAAGTAGGAGGGATAAGTCTCTGAAACTGCGAGATGAATGCCATCTCTGCTTGCACCACCACTGGAGGTCTCAGGGGTGCAGGAGGAGGAGGAACAGCTAACCCTCCTTCAGGGCCTTGCACACCCTGAGTCTGTCTTGCCACAACTACCACAAAAGACTGGATTTGGGCTCGCACCTCCACCAACTGCCTGCTCAAGGAATCGCTACTCTGCCGCAAGCTCTCGATTACGGCATCATTCTGCGCTCCCGATGACTCACCCTAAGATAGGGGGGTGATCTAGTCGAAGGGCGTCTCGCCATCCTAAAGTCATAGCAACCTTAGTCAGATCCTAGTACGACAGCTGCAACTAACTACAAGTACAGACAATACATACATAAATATGAACTAGCTGCTAAACTTGCTCTGGGAGTTTATTTTTACAAGAATTGATGTTATGCCTTAACCTAGGATGGTTAACCACCACCACACTAACTCTTGTGCCTAGATCGGGAATGCATGACTTAACATTATTTTTGACTCGAAAACTTTTGTGTGTACATATGTCATCCTGCCAGTCTTTAGCTTGGCACGTTATGCTTATGCAATGTTATGCTATGCATGTTTGTGCTATGCATTCTAAAAAGGCCCTAATGCATGTTATAAGCAGCGTACACATGAAAATGCATCCCATACTACATATCATTTTCATGCAATGAAAAGAAAACGAGCTAGTCGCAGCCATGTGGTGAGGTTATGAATCCCATACTACATAACCCTCACATGTTGTCCCTATGGTGGATCCATATACGAACACATATTATGCATCCCATACTACATAATATGCCATGTATACTTCATGTTATGCTATGAGTGTAGTGTTCGTGCTTTTTCCAAGACGTGATGATGACATATCGGTGTGTGAATGACATGATGCTGAACTACTAATGCAATCAAAAGGGAAGGTTGCCCGACTAACTTGTCAAGCAACCTCCCTCTGATACCAACTGTCACAACCCGCATTTTCTCTGAGGAAAACGAATTATCAGAGTAATAGAAAACACGCGTCATGATGCCACGTCGAGCAGGGGATAACTGTCGACGCTCAAGCAAACCACTATCAACTAAACTTTATGAAAACTTATAAGTTAAATGATTAGAAAACCAGTTATGTTTTTAAAGGCCGTATCCCTCGGCTCGGTGGATCACCTAGTCCACAATTTAAAAACTATACTTATACGCTGCGAAAAAAAACTTTATTCAGGTTTGACATCCTAAAAGAGTGCATAAGTGTCCCCAGAGGTCAACTTATAATATGCAAGACCCTACATTTAATTTATTATATATATAAGAAAATGATCTTTTTACATTGTTTGAAAAATAGTGACGAGTTTTATAAAACTTGCTGATTATGAGTAATACTTATAATAGTGTTTTTAGGTTTAAAAGTAACTAGCAACCTAGCCTAAATCATCCCAAGAGCAAGTAGACTATCTCCAATAAAGGTAGCAGCAACAAGTAACATATCTAGTATCAAGGTAAAAACTACCAGTGGGCGCCAACAAACTGACACGAACCCACTGGCAAGTATGTATGTCTGTAATAAAAACACATCAAAACTACCTCGCAAAACAAGGAACTGATCTCTATAGCACCAGAGACCACCAGCAACTTCACAACACCACTAGCCGTCAGAGCGGCTACTATCCAGAACCTGAGGCATTCAAAGAAGAAAGAATACCTCAGCAAGCAAAACTAGAAAATTGCTCGAAAGTGTCAATCAAAAGATAAGTAAAAGAGGAAAACAAAGCAGTAACAGTCACAACTGCCCAAGGCAAGGCAAAAAGGAAGAGCACTAAGTGTGAGGACACAACAGTAGCTCTGCCCAAAAGCTGCAGAGTCAACAAGGCTACCATGAGCCCAAATGCTGTAATATACCAAGGAAGAAACGTCTAACACCCTAAGCTGTGAGAGATGGTAGTAGAAAAAACATCGCGGATCCGGGTTGGAGGCAAACTCAGTCCCCCAACCACTATTTCCAAGAAACCAAGCTCAGGGGTCTACATGTGAAAGTACTAGGGACCTCCCACCCCCTTGCCCATCCCGTACCTGGAGCAAGATGAAAGAACAAGGGTGGCCTTGGCTGAATTACACAACACCTCCCCAATTAAGAGCTTCAAACCACGACTACTAACCACGACCCATGATTCGGCCTTTTTGGAAAAACAAGTAAATAGCCGACAAGGAACCTCAAACTCAAGAAATTCACTCGGGGAAGAAATCAAGGTAAGGTAAAAGCGTTGAGATGACTCAACATGGCATGGCGTTGAGTGAGCCCCACTCACTCAGCGCCTAACCAAACCTTGGCGTTGAATGAGTCAGCCTCACTCAGCGCCATAAACCACCATGGCGTTGAGTGAGGTTCACTCAATCAATGCCCTGCGCAAGAACAACTCTAGAGTTGAGTGAGCTAACCTCACTCAATGCCAAAATAGCCATGGCGTTGAGTGAGGTTCTCTCACTTAACGCCTCTTGCAAGAAAACTCTTGCGTTGAGTGAGCTAACCTCACTCAACGCCAAAACAACTATGGCATTGAGTGAGGTTGACTCCCTCAATGCCTTCAGCAAAAGAGGCAGTGGCGTTGAGTGAGCTAACCTCACTGAACGCCAAAATAGCTACGGCGTTGAGTGAGGTCTACTCACTCAACGCCTTAGCACTTTACCGCAGGAAAACCCTAAACCAACACCAACAGAAAGAGGTCGGCGGGAATGCCGACTGATTCTCGCCGAATCGGCGGGAATCCAGATTGATTCTCGCCAAATCAGCGGGAATCCAGATTGATTCTCGCTGAATTGGCGGGAATCCAGATTGATTCTCGCCGAATCGGCGGGAATCCAGATTGATTTTTAACGAATCGACGGGAATCACTGACGATACTCGTCGAAATCGGCGAGAATCACTTAGTGATTCCCGTCGATTTTGACTTAGACGAATCTTCTCACTCAAACGCCTCACTACTTAGCCGCAAAAGAACAAACCAAACTATGGCCTTGAGTGTGTGCACAACACTCAACGCCAATTTCGGGCGGCTTTTGGCTTTGAGTGTGTGCACCACACTCAACACCAAATCCCGAGAGCCTACCCAGACTGGTTCTAACCAGAGCACTACCACAAAAACCTCCCTCTCTATCTCTCTCGGCTCCACCCGCAAAATCACCCAACCAGAAATAAAAATCTGGAGTCTGAATGGTGAAAACAACCAGCGGGTTGAGCAAAACAGCACAAGGAGGGGGGCTCATAAAGGGAAACTGAAGCACATAGTTTTAAGCAAACAAAAAGAGAAAATCTTGGCTTCTATCCTAGGGCTAACCAGGTAGTTAAGAGGGGGAAAAATCAAAATAGCAAGTGCAAGGACCACTTGCCTCGATTTCCGACGAAGCTTGGTCGGCTTTCCCTTATCTTCACACGGCACCAGCAGCAGCAACACCCTAACAGCAAAAATCCCGAACTTTAATGGCGGAAAAGGGAAAAAACCAAAATTTTGGGCCTCCTAAAAACTCCACAAAAATCAAATCTCTTACCATAGAAACGTAGGTCTGGCTTCTGGTGTCGACACAAGCCCTGGGTGTCGACACAATTCCTGTTTTAGGTGTTGACACAAATTTTAGGTGTTGACACAATGCTTTGCTTCTGGTGTCGACACAACTCCTGGGTGTCAACACAATTCTTCACAAGTGTCGACACTTGTTCTTAGAATATTTTCTTTCAATTCTTAAACATGCACAAAGAAACTCAAACATCCATCAAATACAAATTGATGTATATCATTGACTAAGATGAGGTTTCTCCAAATCTGGTACATATTTCCAGTGCACCCAACAATCTCCCCCTATTTGGAGAAGTCATAACCCTTAGTCAAAGATATACACCACTCATAAGAAAGCACATAAAAATAGACTCGAAAACGACTCGAAAACCCAAAACGAGTCGAAAACCGGACTACCTCGGAATTCGACGAAATTCGCACCGTAGCTAAATACCCATGCTACGAACACAACGGCGAAGTCGAAATTAACTTTCGATGAATAGAACTCGAGTTATACCTACCCGAAGCAAAAACACAAGCATCCCCCGAGAGGCCACACCGGGTTACCCAAAATGACTCGGCTTGCTAGGGAGATCTTGCCAATAAGCTATAAAATAGGCCACTCAGTTCTAAGGAGTTTAGACCACACTCCACAGATGGCACAAGCCATGAAAACACGTTGACGTAATGCCAAATGAGAATTAAATAATCGCAGAAAAAAAATCGGGGGCGTTACACCAATGATTTGGTGTGCCTGATGGTCCTTCAAATGTCTTCTTGATGGAGTAAATTTGTCCACCTCTTGGTCTTCTTCATTTTCCTCACCTAGATGTACTTTATTGTATTCATCTTCATCCAGTGAGTCTTGAACTCCCCCAGGACAGCATCCATCATTTTCTTCATCCTGTCTTATAGGTTGGTCTTCACTAATTGTTAGCTTGTCCATCTTTTCCTTCAAACCTATAGGGCTAACAGAAGTGCTAAACAACTCATAGTTAATTATCATAGACTCATCAAAGACTACATGGATAGATTCTTCTATAACTCGTGTAGTCAAGTTGTATATCCTGTATGTCCTACTATTATTGATGTACCCAACAAATATCCCTTCTTGGGATTTGACAGCAAACTTAGTTAGATAGTGCTTGCCATTATTAAGAATATAACACTTGCTACCAAAGATTCTAAAGTAAGATATGTTTGGTTTTCTTCCTTTCATAATCTCATAGGGTATCTTCTTGTGTCTTTTGTTGATGGAAGCTCTATTAAGAATATGATATGCAGTATTTATTACTTCAGCCCAGAAATATTCTGGGAGAGAAGTGTTACTTAGTAGTGTTCTACTAGCCTCAATAAGAGTCTTATTCCTTCTTTCAGCAACCCCATTTTGCCGGGGAGTTCTAGGTGAGGAGAACTCTTGATGAATCACAAGTTCTTCACAGAACCTTGTCATGCATTCAGACTGAAATTCAGTCTTATGGTCACTTCTGATTTTGACCACTGAATTGTTAAGTTCATTCTGAATTTTCCTAACAAAATTCTGGAAGACAGTAGGGGTTTTAGATTTCTACCTCAAGAAGAAAACCCATGTAAATCTAGAATAGTCAGCCACAACTACAAATGTGAAAGCTTTCCTACCTAGACTATGAACTGGTATAGGACCAAACAGATCCATATGCAGGAGGTATAGACATATCATAGAATCTTTGGTATCATGTCCATGGAAAGAGGTCCTGGTCTGTTTGCCCTTTTGGCAAAATGAACATACACCCTCTTTGATGCACTTGACCTGAGGACCATTCCTCACTAACTCCATACTAAAGAGTTGGCCTATTGACTTATAGTTCAGGTGAGCTAGCCTCTTGTGCCATTGGACACAATGAGATGCTTTCTCATCTGCAACTAGTCAAATTGGAGAGTTCTTATTCTCACAATCAAAGTTAAGACAGTATACATTTCCTTTCCTAGTGCTTGTCAAAATGATCTCTTGATCATATCACCTTCTTATTTGGCACACACCCTTGTGGAAAGAAGTGTCATAACCAAGATTACTTAGTTGGCTTATGCTTATTAGGTTATGTTTTAGACCTTTCACATAAACCACTTGGGTGATAGTAATAGAGTTATTGAAAATGTTACCAAACCCTTTGATGACTCCCTTTTAAAATTCACCAAAGATCACTTTGGGCCCATTTTCTATAGGAGAGTAATCCTTCAGCATCCTTCTTGTTCCAGTCATGTGCCTGGAACATCCACTGTCCAAGTACCATATAGAGGTATGGCCACATGGACTCACCTGCATCAAATAAAATTACCTATCCTTAGAACCCCAATTGTATTTTGGTTCTAGGTTTAGGTTAGCTTGATATTTGACATGCTTGCCTGCAGCCTTTATGACAGGTATGCTGGCCTTTTTCAGAATACTAGCATTGTACCAACAATCAATGGCATAGTGGCCCACCTTGCCATAACACAAGCACTCAAATCTGTTGTACCTTCTCTTAAGTCCAAGCTTAACAGTATTATTATTAGCAGTCCTTTTAAGTGCAGGTGCTGGAGCAGCAAACACTCAGGACTCTTTAAGAACCTGGTGTGTTTGCTTATGGGCTGCCCTATTAGCATTTGCACCCTTTCCATTCTGATCACCATACTTATAGTGACCATGAGTGATGTCATGATCATACCTGTTAGTAGGCTGCACCACTTTTCTGAAAGAAATAGGGGGTTTCATAGCTAGTGGCTGAACTTGGGCTTTGCCTTTTCTTTGAGAATTAGTTGTCATTGTTCTTCCCTTGAAGCCTAGTCCTGTCTTACCTTTTTGAGAGATGAAGTTATCAATTATAGGTATGATAGACTTTGGCTTTGAGAAATTAGCCATAAGATCCTTTTCTTTCTGAAGTCTTACTTCCAGACTCTTGATGTGATCATTTTTGAAAGTGATTGTACCCATCTGAATAACAGTTCTGTTTTTCAGTTTGGCAACCTCTTTCAATTTCAAATCCAGCATTTTTGCTGAATCTGATGCAGCCAGTTTGAGAGATGCAATTTCCTCAGCCTGCTTCTTGACAAGGATTATGCTCCTCTTAAGAACTTGCAACAGACCACCATACTCATTAATCAGTTGATGAACATCCCCTTAAGATTCAAAACCATCCACATCTCTTGATGCAGATGCTTTTGATTCTGATTCAGTATAATAATTAGAAACTAAAGATGAATTGTATACCTTACTGGGACCAGGCTGATCCAGGCACTGATCTTCCTCAGATAGAGTCATCAACCCTCTATAATAATGATCTTCACTTCCATTTATAGAATACAGTATTTGCAAGAATTCAGTTTCTACAGAATCCTCTTCTATAGTGAACAATCCAATATAGGCTTCTGCTTCATCCTCTTCTCAAGATTATGATGATGAAGAGTCAGTCCAACTCTTCTGCTTCTGGACAACAAGGGATCTCTCCTTCTTACCCTTATTGTAATAGTCATCCTTGGAGAAAGATGAAGATGGCTTTGTTCTCCATTTCTTCTTCTTCATGAACCTTTGAAACTGCCTTGTGAAGGCAGCAAAGTCATCATCAGAGTTGTGGCTGTCTTATGTGTTGATGCAAGTATTTTTTAATTCAACTTCAGCAATTTTCCTAGGATGAGAAGGTGACTTTCTCCTGCGCTTTCTTGTGGCTTCAGCCTTGAAGGTAACAAACTTTTCTTTGTATTCAGACCTATTACTTTTCTCCTCCTCCTTTCTGTCAGTGAGCTGCATCTCATAAGATAGCAGTTTTCCAAATAAGGTTGGTGGAGGTGTATTAGTAAGCCTGACCACCTCTCTGATGGCATATATTTTAGTATCCCAGTCCTTGGTTAGTGACTTGAGAAACTTGTCAATCAGTTCATATGTGCTAATGACTCTTCCATAGGTCATTAGCTCATTTATAATTCTAAAGAATTTCTTGTAACATTCAGTTATGTTATCTGTCTTGGCTTGTCTAAAACTCTCATATTCTTGATTTAACATAGACTTTCTATCCTCTCTTACTTCTTCTGTTCCCTCCATGTAGACAATCAAAGTATCCCATATCTACTTGGAGGTTTTGCAATGTACTAGATTATGGAAAGTAGAATCATCTATGGCACTCACAATTATGTTTTGTTCCCTCTTTCTAAGGTTGCTAGGATGATCTCTTTCTTAGTCATTTCAGAATAACTCTTTTGAGTTTTGAGATTTTCATCAATAACTGATATGTTCATAGGAATGAAAGGTCCTTCTAGAACTGTGATGTAAATTCTTGGATCAGATGCTTCCATGAACAATTTGACTCTCTCTTTCCATATGACAAAATTTTCTTTCCTACAGATAGGAAGTTTCATGGATCAAAGTTCCTTCTGATTTTCACTTGAACCCATTCTGGCTAACAGATAATTGCCTTTGAGATCAACTCAGACTGTTAGGTCTATATTTGAGTCAATCTCCCTCTGATACCACTTGAAAGATTTGGTTTATAGAGCCTAAACACTAGAGGGGGTGAATAGGTTCAAATCCTTTTTTAACAACTTAGGCAATTAAAAAGTTAATCACAACACAACTATCACACCACGGAGAATAACAATCACAGAAAAATCACAGTACAACATGCAATGGTTTATAGTGGTTCCCCAATTCATGGATACGTCCACTCTCCCCCTTCACCTATCCAGTAGAGTGGTGGATTTGGCCAAACTTCCTTCCACTATCTCAGATCCACAGATCTTACAACTCAGAACCCAACTGGTTCCTATAGCTCAGACTTCTTCAAGTCCTACAACTCAGATTCTTCCCAAGAATCCTACCTCAGGCAACAACCTTACCTCAGCCCTTATCTCCAGGCTTATAACTCAGATCTAAAAGATCCTACCTCAGACACTCAACAATACCTGAACCTTTATAAATCCAAGCTTACAACTCAGAGAGATTACTCTCCTACACTCAGATCTACAAAAGATCCTACAGAAAAATTATTTATACAAAATGTAATATCCTTCGCCCAGATAGAGAGAGAAAGGGGTGAAGGCTTCTTGATCAATTTTTGATTGAACTGATTTCTTAAGATCTAACATGTCTTAGCTTCTTCAAAGCTTCTTGAACCTGAACAAAGTAAGGTTGATCTTCAAATGAAGTTGGAGATGATCTTCAATCCAGTTTCCTTCTTGTATTCAAAAATAGATCTGAATTCTTTTTGCAGACTTATTCAGGATCTGACTTCTTCTTGTTTTACTTCTTCTGTTTCTGTCTCTTATTTTTCCACACCACTGTCTATGATAGAATAGGTCCTTATATAGATCTTATCCAAGGTTACCGGTTAATCTGGTTCATAATGGCCTTCTGACAAATCAGACAGATGTGACAGCTTTGTTAGTTATGACAGCTGTCAAGTCTTCAGTCTTGACACCTGATACTCCATTGTACTTTATCTCAGCAGAAAAGCGTCGAGACAATACTCCAAATGTGTCAACACAAATAGACCATTTGTCGACATAAGTCTTGATGATGTCGACACAGCTCCCACAAGGTCGACACAGTCATTCTTTATCTTCTCGACACAACTTCTGTTGAATGTGTCGACACAAGTCTTGTGTGTCGACACAATTGCTTATAGTCTTGACATAGTTAGTGTCGACAGAATTCTTGAGTGTGTGTCGGCACAAGTCCTGTGTGTCGACACAGTTGCTGTAGACTAAACTTATGTGTGTCGACACAATTCCTATGTATGGACATAACTACTGCTGACAGAATTTCTGAGTGTCGACACAAGTCCTGTGTGTCGACACAAACTGGCTTCTGGTGTCGACACATTTCCTTCACCAGTGTCGACACTTGTACTTAGAATAATTTTTCTGCATTTCTTTAACCTGCACATTTAAACCCAACATCTCATCAAATATACAATGATGTATATTATTGAGTTAGGTGAGGCTTCTCCAAATTTGGTATGCAGTTTCCAATGTACCCAACACTACCAGAGTAATTCGTTTGGTTCAATATGCGAATCACTAGGACTTTAGGTTAGATATATGGCTTGGGTTTAAGTAGGGAAAACAATGATAGACATGATGGCTCAATGCACCTAACCTAAATGAGCTAGCACAAAATAAACAATCCACGCACAAGCGATACAAATAGGTGCACCACACCCCCAGACTTGGACTTGACAATATGGGTGTGTGCACCGTCTACTCCCAATTCACTTTTTTACAAAAGATTTTCATTTTAACTTTCACAAGTTCATTTTCTCATTTTCATTTCCTTTTTCTTTTCTTATTTTTTCCAACAAAAATTTTTTAAACATTTTTTTTCAACAAATTTTCAATGGAGCACAACCATACATCCACAAATATAATCGTCACATCAACACCACCAACATGATAATATAAAACAACTAAAGCTGAGATTTGGGTGTGCGAATATGATCGACTTTTTGGCTTTGGCGAGATAATGGTGGAGCTGAATCAAAAGGCGGGGTTGACACAACAGGGATAACGAGGATAGACAATAGGAATCAGTACACTTGCTCAACCGAGACAAAATGATGGCCTACTTTGCACTCGCGCGCTGAACTAACACATACCCAGGCTTCGATCTGTCGAATTTTCGACTAGATCATGAACTTGAAAACCTTGATCTGAAAACTTTGGAATCTGACTAAATCAAGAACACCTTTGTAGAATCTGAAAGCAATGATCTGTCGAATTTCTTCTTGTTAGGAATTGTTGATCGCAAACCTTGAAGACATCGAGTTGATCGATTCCGAGCACAGTAAATCGGGAAAGAAAGTTCTCGGCCGTTCATGATTTAGGTTAAGAGAAATTTTTGATTCCTTATAATACTTAGCGATCCGTAAATCTGGAAAGTAATCCATTGTATTTATATAAAATTCCCTCCCAACACCTAGAAATATCCTTCCAAATACGAGCTTTACATGCATTATACATGGCCGTCATTTTGAAATAGAACCCGTTAGAAAAATTGATCCAGAAAAATCGTTAAGTCCATTCGTCGAAATGACTCGAGTAATAGCCAGAACACTCGACGAATTACTTAGATTACACGAGAGCATTCAATGAATTACCCGAGTTCATTTGACGAATTTTACTTAGTAAGAAATGAGACCAGAAGAAATTTTTTTTGTCAACAATCACTGGACTTCTCAAGAATACTCGACGAATTCCACGAGTATTCACATGACATCTCGACAAATGACACGAGACTTAACGTGAATACTCGACGAATTTGACTTAGCCGTTTTTGAAGATATTATAAGAAACAGACAAAAATTTCCCGAGTTAACTTGACGAATTCCACGAGTGTTCACGTGACATCACGATGAATGACACGAGACTTTATGTGAATACTCGACGAATTTGACTTAAGAAATTTTCTAGTTTTCCCTGAACTCAGAACCATTCTTTTCCTTGATCCTTATGCACTTGGAAAATGAAGTACACCCTAATAGAGAGATTACACATGAGTCAACACCTTGTCCTATACAATGAGGGATTACATTGTATAGTCCCGTGTTTCATGACCCATTGTAATATGACGTTGGTGTGTACTTGGCAATTGAATCCTGCAAGTACATAACTCAAAAGTAATGTCAAATACAAAATCAATTCATCTTAATTCAAGGGGGACTTCTTCAAATCAGGGTTATTGTGGGAACAATACCCAACACAAATTCAGAATCTTTGTGGCCCATAATGCCTTATGTTCCAATTCGACTAGTAGATAACATGACTTCCCATAGACCAGTTGAAAGGGAGACATTCCAATTAGAGTTTTGAAAGCATTTATATATGCCCACAAGGCCTCATCAACTTTCTTTGCCCAATCCTTCCTATTTGCCTGAATTGACTTCTCGATTATCTGCTTCAATTCTCTATTGGAGATTTCCACTTGTCCACAAGTTTGCAAATTATAGGCCAAGGCAACTATATGATGAACCCCCAACCTTTTCAACAATTGGGCAAACGATTTATTGTATAAGTGGCTTCCACCATCGCTAATACTTGCTCGAGGTGTAGCAAATATATATAAAATATTTGTGTGAAGGAAATTCAGCACTGTCCGCTCATTGTTTGTTGCAACAACCTTTACGTCCACCCTTTTTAAACATAATTGACACCAACGATTATATAGTTCTTACCATAGGACATTGGGAATGGCCCCATAAAATCAATGCCCTGGACATCGAAGGGTTAACAAACAAACATGTTGTTAAGGGGCATCTCATCCCTACACAAAATGTTGTCAATCTGTTGACACTCATTACATTCCTTAACATGTGCATAAGAATCATGGAACAATGTGTAACATCCCATTTTCTTCTATACCCCTTAACTTAGATTAGGGTAGGACATGTGGTGGGTGAATGGAGTTAGACTAGGTTTGACCCAAGGAGTTAGGGCGGATTCACATAGGGCCCATTATAGGGTTCAATCAACTCTAACTTAGAAAAATGTTCTGGATTCAACAGACGTCGAGTGAACTCGACACCATTCGACACAGTATCGAGTGCATCGAGTGAACTCGACGACATTCGATGAAGCGTCGAGTACATTGAGTGAACTCGACGCCATTCGTCGAAACGTCGAGTGCGTTGAGTGGTCTCAACGCCATTCTACTTTAACTTAAAAAAATGTTCTGGAGTTAATAGGCGTAGAGTGTATTGAGTGGTCTCAACGTCATTCTACTTTAACAAAAAAATGTTCTTGAGTCAACAGAAATCGAGTGCATTGAGTGGTCTCAACGTCATTCTACCTTGACAAAAAATGTTCTGAATTCAACATCCGTCGAGTGCATTGAGTGAACTCGACGCCATTCGACGAAGCATCGAGTGCGTTTTAACACCCTTATCCGTCACATAGCATATAGCAGTAGGTCCGGCTGGTGCCCGACACCATATACCACGGACAGACCGTTGGGTTACTCATCGAGACCAATCAACAGATCACAACGTCCTACATAGAGCACCTAGCGGAAGCAATTTATTAAGTTGCAAAGAATAAAGAACCCAGCCATAAGCATGAATGTCCACTACTCAAACCAACAGGAACATACAATACACGAGTACTTGCCTTATGGCCTTACAATTGTTTGCTCAAATATAAGTGTCTTCCAAACCTCAGCACGCAGGCCGTTCACACATGAGAATACAAGAAAACACTAAAAATTAGGCCTTCGAGGGCCGGCTCAGTAACTTGGGCTTTACTGCTCGGCTCTGCAGCACCTGCAAGCAACAATCCACCGCAACAGTGGCAAAACAAGAATAACGGTCAGCTAAAGCTGACCAAATTATAATGATTCCGCCCCCAAACCGAGGAGGTAAAGCTTCTTTCCTGCACTTATTAGCAAAACAAGCAACATAGCGAATTAACATCACATCACAGGTGCACGCACACACGGCCGTACACCCCGTGCTCTCAGGGCACTTACTCGGCGAAGCCAGTCTGAACCCAGTCCGATCCTTGACTCCACCACCACCCCCTGGGCGACAAACCTCGTGAGCATTTATTCCTTTCAGCCATATCCTAGACTCGATTTCCAAATCATCAGTAAGTCCCACGTTAACTTTAGGTCACTTTAACCGAAATAGATGGAGCGGGTAGGGTTCCACCAGCACGTTGCTCACCTCGTCGCGGCCCTTTGGCCTTTGACGCGGGCTCGGCTTCCCCCAGTCCCAACTTTTGATCAAACACGGTACATATCCCCGCTAAGTACCCGGCTGGCTCCCAGGCCACCGAAATGGCAGAAATGCATTTCTGCCCAGATTTTCGGGTGCACCTTGGGGTTAATCCCCAAGATTCCCTGATGCATTCTAACGCATAGCAACTCGAAAACAAACAAAATGCACGGAGTCTTCTCCGGCTAACAATACATAGCAAATCATCATCGATCCAGACTAACATATCCGGTTAGGCTTCACACATCATGCCTATGTCCGTACTACGATTCCAGACTCTAACAATGGGACTTTACATATCTACCCCAAGGAATACCGCAAACTTACCGCACACTCGCGAGAGCGGGTTTTCCCATACAAAGTAAGAAGAGCTTCACATGCTCAAGATGAAAATCGTTACCTTAGCATTTTTCCTCGGCGCCATGGAAATCCACGCGGATGAAAAGCACCGCAATCTCCTTGCCTACGTAGATCTGAAGTTGGCTCGCGATTTGGAGCTCCGAAACTCCGTCGGTGACCAGATCTAGCTTTCCTTCTTCCTCCTTGCTCTCTCCTCTCTCTAGAATCTAGAAAGAAAGTGAATCCAAGATTATGAGGGCTTTACACCCCTGAACCAGCCTTAACCCTAAGTTTAGAACAGCCTGAACCATCAGATCTGAAAACAAGGAAATGAACAACTGTGATTCAGCCCGAAATTAAACTTCCTGGTCCAAACACAGCTTGCGACACGCCCGTGTCCAAGGCCATGTAACTCATTCGCCATCGAAACCATCACATCACGAAAAGAACACGGGCACCTGACACGCCCGTGTCAGGCTCGACACGTCTGTGTCAACCAGCACACGCCCGTGTCACTGGGCGTGTTCCTCCAACGACTCAGGACCAACATGTCCCGAGAATAATACGGTCATATGACACGCCCATGTCACATGTCGTGTGATAGACATGCCCTGGGGCACGCCCGTGTCCCAGGCCATGAGCTCCCTTAGCACGGCTCGCCAAACAACCCGAGCAAGACACAACCACTGACATGCTCGTATCTCAGGCCGTGTCACCTGTCTCAACGATCGTTGAGTGGAAATCGTTGAGTGCTCGGTGAGGAGTTGAGTGGTTGACACGCCCTGGGACACGCTCGTGTCCCAAGCCGTATTCACTGCTCCAACACTCGTTGACCAGAAATTCGTCAACCACGCAACCATTGCCAAACCCGAGCTCGACACGCCCTGGGACATGCCCGTGTCCCAGGCCATGTCACTCCTACAAATCCAAGATTTGGCTCAAAATGCCACCCGTCACTCTTTCGAGTTTCGGGGCGTTACAACTCTCTCCCTCTTAAAAAAATTTCGTCCACGAAATTACCAAAGGAAAGAAATAAACAAAACCAAAAGCGGTACCTGAGTGAAATAACTCTAGGTACTCCTCAAGCATGGTCTGCTCCCATTCCCAAGAGAGCTCCTCCTGACCGCAATTGTCCTAACAGACCTTGACCATCCTAATCTCCTTGTTACGGAGTCGCTTAACTTCAAAGTCCTCGATACGAATGGGCTTGAACCTAGTTGTCATCCATTCGTTCACCGATACTTGATCAACTACGATCACCTGCGAAGGCTCTTGCACCGCCTTCCACAGCACTAAAATGTGGAATACATCGCGCAAACCACTCAACTCCATAGATAGTTTCAAACGGTAAGCCGCTTCACCGATCTGCTCCAGGTACTCAAATGGTCCAAGGTATCTCGGGCTCAGCTTCTTCTAGCGTCGTACCCGTGAAACACCCTTGAACGGCTTTAACCTCAAATACACCCAATCGCCAACCGCAAACTCCACTTTCTGATGCTTGACATTGTAGTATTTAGCTTGCATAACCTGAGCGATCAGCAAACACTCTCGAACGGTTCGCACCAATAAAGTAGCATTTTTTCCACCTCCTACTTTTTGTACAACCTTGCCTCACCCGTCTCTAGCCACGACAACGGCATGTGACACTTCCTACCATATAGGGCCTCGAAAGGCGCCATTTGTATACTCTCCAGGTAGCTATTGTTGTACGCACATTCCACCAGATATAGGTGGTCTTCCCAATGCCCTAAATACACACATGACCAAAATCTCAGGTCATGATGACACTTGGTTTGGCTTGGGCATCAATTTTACTTTCTGCCCTAGTCTAGGAGCAGTCCTAGCAAAACAGCCCTACAGCACAAAATACTGGACCAAAACTTGAATTTAGGGTGGCAAATTAAAGTTAACACCTTTAGCTACAATTTTCATTCAGTGCTCAACCTAGGTAGAGGTCTCTAGGTACCCTAAAATGGACATGCAAGATTACTGTTGAGGTGTGACAGAATTCATATTATTCATAAGTATTAAAATAACTGAATTATAATTAAATACTGCACGGATCTTAAAGGTAGATCGGACGGCCCTGGCTCATCTTCCCCATGCATGCATGCAGGGTCAACCCGATGCAGGTGGGTTTGCGGGGCCATTTCCGGCCATCGCCGGCGGCGGGGCCTCCGGCCAAGTCCTTCCCCGGCCTCACGGTGGTCGGGGCTAGAGCTGGCCGGTGACTGGGCGGCGGAGAGCGGCGGACGGCGGCGGCGCAACCAAGCCGAAATGCTCCCAGGATGCCATTTTTTCCAGAAATTCAAGCTTTTGATTCCCTAACGTCGAGCTCGTTTGAGCTCGACTTCTAGCCTAGTGGATCTAGGAAACTAGTACACTTGGAGGGGAAGGGATACGGACCTGTGGCGGCGGTTGTGGTCAAGGGTGGCGGCGGTTTCCCATGGAGTGAATATTCCAGCGATCTCCTCTTTGGTTAGCCATGGCTGCAGTGGTTTCTTGCTCTCTCTGGGGTGGAATGAGTGGGAATGAGGGTGTGAGCTCGGTTTTGGGCTGAGATAAGAGGGGGGGGGGCGATTTCACCAATGATGGGGCGATTTCACCAAGGTGGCGATTTCACCAATGTGGGGGGGGGGGCTCGGGTTGGCTGGGTTGAGCCGGCTGGTGCTTGGGAGTGGGCCCTACTGGTCCAAGTGGGTTAAATAACCCCTAATGGGTCGGGTTCCATGATTGGGGTTGGGTTGGGTGAGTGGAGAGGTGGGGGTTAGCTCTTTTGAATGGAATGGGTTAGGTTGGGTCGGGTTTGGGCTTGGGCTTGACCCAAGGTTGCATGGTGGGGTCCCCACTCCTCCTAATACCCCTACATGGTCAGCCAACCCATTGTGGGTTGGTGGGGTGAGCCCAAGTGACCCAAAATGACTCCTTAGCATTTTCTCTCTCCTATTCCTCCTCTTTTCTCTCTCCTAGGTAATTTCCAAAATTGCCATTGTATGCCCCTATTTTTCTCTTCCATAGGGGGTATAGGGTCACTTTAGACCCACCTAGTGATCCTGGGTTGGTTTGGGTGGACCCAACCTTGTGAAATAGGCTAGGGCACCATTTTCACTATTTAAGTCAACATGTTGACTTGACCCAACATGGGTCAACTAGTTGACCCCATGGCCTACCCTAGGGTCCTCTTAGATTGTATTTAGGGTTAGGGCAATGTGGTGGGGTCATGATGTGGCTAGGGTTTGTATTTAGCCTAGTTTGACCTAGGTTGACTTGGGCCCCATAGTGGGCCCCACATGGTCTAAATCCTCCTCCTAGGGTCAAACCTAGCTAAACCCTAGCATCCACCACATGTCTAACCCAAATCTAAGTCATTTGAAATTTGGGATGTTACAAACCCTATAAACAAAAAAAATAATTTCGTCCCCGAAATTTAAGTTCGGGCTACGGGGTTTCTACGACAAGCTTATAAAAGATTCGAAACGTAACTAAAAGGAAAATTTAAAACTAAGTTGTACCTGAGGAGAATAGCTCCGGGTGTCGCTCCATCATGAGATCCCTCGGCTCCCAGGTGTGCTCCTCCCGTCCGTGGTTGGACCACAACACCTTCACGAGAGGGACCTTCTTTTTCCGCAACACTCGGACGGCGGTATCGTCGATCCGGACCGGCTCTAAACGAACTGATCGATCTGATGCTACTGGCCCATCGGTAGTAGAAATATGCTGCTCAGGGCGAAGGAGTGCTCATCGTAGGGAGGAGACGTGAAAGACGTCGTGCAGAGTTCCCAACTCTATCGGTAGCTGCAGTCGGTAAGCCAAGGGGCCGATCCGCTCCAGGATCAAGTAAGGCCCCATATATCTCGGACTGAGCTTCTTGTGCCTCCGCACCCGGGAAACACCGTGCACTGGACGTATCTTCAAGAAAACCCTGTCTCCCACCTGGAACTCCACCTTACGATGCCGCGCATCGTAATACTTCGCCTGTCTGCTCTGGGCCTCTAACATCCGATCTCTGACCAGACGTATCTGAGCCTCCGTATCCTCGACATACTCTGAACCGTGAGCTCGTGTATCCTCATCTTGTACCCATGATAGAGGTGTCCGACACCTCCTCCCATATAGTGCCTCGTAAGGAGCCATCCCAATGCTCGCCTGGTGACTGTTGTTATAAGAAAACTCAATCAAGGGCAACAGTCGCTCCCAGGGCTTCCCCGTATCCAAAATACAAAGTCGCAGCAGATCCTCCATGGTCCTGTTGGTCCGCTCTGTCTGACCGTCGGTCTGTGGATGGAAGGCAGTGCTGAAAGAGAGCTGCGAACCTAAGTAATCATGCACTGCCCTCCACTCCCTAGAAGTAAATCGACCGTCACGATCCGAGACAATCGTCCTGGGGACGCCGTGGTATCTAACGAACTGCTCCACAAACAACAATCTCACCAATACGGCAACTGGGGCGTCCTTCCGGATCGGTATGAATCTGGCTACCTTGGTCAATCTATTGACGATGACCCAAATGGAATCGTGCCCAGAGTGGGAGCGAGGCAACCCATGCACAAAATCCATAGCAATATCCTCAAACTTCCACTCTGGCACCGGTAATGGCTGTAATAACCCTCCTGGGCTCTTGCATTCAGCTTTCACTAGCTGACATGCCTCGCAGTGTGTAACATAATGTATGATCTCCCTCTTCATCCCGGGCCAGTACATGCTCTTCCGTAAATCAGCCGACATCTTGGTGATACCGGGGTGCACTGAGTACTGTGATTGGTGCGACTCCCTGAGTATGTCCTCCCGGATACCACCTCCTGCGGGTATATATATACGGCCACGAAAATGAACGAGGTCGTCGCGTAGCGTGTAATCCTCTTCCGAATGTACTTTTCTTATATTTTGGGCTACTCTTCTTTCAAACTGTGAGGACTCATTTTCAAGTCCTCCGCCAATTAACAATCAGAATATTTCTCAATCGCAATTTAGATTGTAGTCCCTTACAACCGCGATCACTCAAAATATATATAATTCAACGATCTCGTAAGTAGAAGTCTCTTCTATTCACGCCCCATTAGATTACTACTTATCCACCAACGTGAACTTATGGTCACCAAAAGAGAATTCAGGCACACTAGACCAACACTATTATGTATATTAGCTAACCCATCTTCCGAGATCATGGTGTGATGGAAAATTATCATTTTGCTTTTCCCAAATTTAAGACTTGTCACAACTCAACATAAAAAGTAATACATAATTCGTAGCGTCTTCACCTTTTGAGTATACATCAAGCGATCATTATTGATATTGATGTTCGTACAATTTACTCCCAATCGCTTTTCACACGTAGTGTAATTCATAGCTTTATGAGCGTATCTTTTCAAAAATGGTGAGGTCTAGCACAAATCGATTTCGGCATAAAGAGAATCTTATTAACCACTAATTACTTCTCGTGTGGTTTCTCTGTATACGCCTTTGATAGTCAAGAACTATATATCATTGTCATGAACCCTCCTAACAGTGATTATAATGGTATTAACGTATGTATCTCGGTTCTTAACGCTATCATAATTAATGGGCATATATATGTGTACAATTTTAACTCATCATCCACCCCTTTTTCAATTTATTGAGTCCTTACATTTCAAATGTCACGCCACAAGAAATTAATCTTATCCACCAAAATATTATCTTATTTTGATTCTCAAGTTCCAAAATAATGACTTTTGCTTAATTGAGTCATTCAGGGTTATAGTTCATCATTGGGATCAAGTAATCGACTATATCATGTAAGCGTGGGTAGTACTGATAATTCATCATTGTGTTTAATTCTCCAAATCTCAGCCCCTTTAAGATCAAATAAGGTAGTACTAAATCATGCATAACCATAGTAAATCTTAATTATCATATCCTAAACACAAGATGTTATCTTATCAAGATTTCTGATTATAACTTAAACCATCCCTCAAGTATAATAGTAAGTAGACCATTCAAATTGAAAAGGATTGATTCTTTGAGGGAACGCACCATCCGTAACTCATCATCGAACACTTTTGTTTTGGTTCCTGAGATCATCAGAGTCACATCCACCAGATTATTCTTAGAGTATACATCCTTCAATTAAGTAAGATTCTTCACTTGATTCTCCGTTGTTGAGGCTACGATACTCTCATTATTATAGACGTAATCGTTTAGATATTCAACATTTTCACTTTATGGACTCTCATCCTATAATAGTTAAGACTTGCGATCATTCCTTCATATTAACACGATGTTACTTTGTCCTAATATGTATGTTTCCGACCTAATGACTTGTGTATGTCAAGTAGGCACAGGTAGCAATGATCGATTGTTGTGTTTACTTCTTCCAACCTGTAACTATCAAAGTCACTTTCCTAAGATCCTTAACTGTGCAAAAACTTTTTTGATTATTCTTCTTACTTGAACGCATCTTCAATTCGCACTGATTCTTCACATGGTATATCTGAGTTTCTTAATTATGTGTTACATTGATCGGTTCGAGGTGTTAGAGCATCTCGGAACATACTTGTGGAGGCGATAATCAATCAACCCTTAATTGAATGTAAATCCGTTTACAACTCATACTGGTCCAAATTTGATCCTTGAGCACAATTTCTTCGGTTTCACGTGTATATGTAAATGACTTATACCGTGTCGGTATTAAGGAAGATCACGAGTGCTCATTAGAATGTGGACCAAGTAGTTACCTACTTCCTTAAATTCGAAATTGGGAAAACTTATTGAAGTCTTATACGGTCTCCCCTAGTTTCAAGGTCATATATACACATCACTAAGCCACTCTTTATATATCTTTCAAGAAATTAAACTTAATGTTCTCCTTGTTCACTCACACATATGGTCCTGGGGTAATTATGAGGGTGGAAAGTCATTCTCGAAGCATTCTACTTTCCTATTTCACTCGTGAATTGGTTGTGTTCACAACTTGTCGTTAATAGTCTATACTATTTAAGATAAATAAATAGTGTGAAATTCTTCAAGAGTCTTAACCTTCTAGGAAGGATTGATCATCATACCGGTCATGTATTACAAACCCACATCTTTACTTGAGCGATCTTTGAATAAGCCAAGTTTTTAGATCACTACGCTTGCAACACATGTTTTATGAGGAAGGCTTAAAGAATTTCGAGTCGCTCTCAATTTAACCCCTATAAACAAAAGGTTAAGCCCCCATATATTTTGGTTAATTTCCTTTAACATTCACAATGTAGTCCTCATGTACATGCCTTAATCATTAGGGCTAACAATCTTTGGCATGGATTTCCACTTCAATTGATATGTTTTCTATTTTAGTTCTTCAAGGTTATCATACGACAATCTGTTCAAGGTCAACATGTGACCAAACAAGGAAGTGTCATTTCTAGAATTTGAATTCTCATTCGATCTTTGGTATTTATCATCATGATTGTCTTGACGTAATCCAGTCATCAGTACTAGGATTAAGCTTACGAGTACCCTACTGTTCACTAATAAACTTATGCGCCAACTTCTCCTCGAAGCGGTCCTATCAATTTGAGTAAGAATTGGTAACATCACTCGATATGCAGAGTAGGGACATCGACGTTTAAGCCTTAAGTAGGGATTCTGGCGTTAAGATCTTTCTTTAATTGATTTGGTTATCCTCGTACCTCAACTAATCTATATCTTAAGTCGATCTTCGGCCTTAGGTACGACACAAAATCCTCTTGGTAAGTCAAACTAGGGTGGTGTCCTAGTTGGATTGGCCTAACTCATTGCTTAACTGGACTGTTTTATGTGACTTTTTACACATGGGCACACCATTGCTTCCGCTGAATAGTTTGTCCGCAAACTACTCTCGAGCGGGGTGTTCCAGTGTTGTGGACTTCTTTCTCTAATGATCGTATTTTTCAAGTGATACCAGTTTGTAAGATCCGCCTTTTCCCTTTTCGAAGGCATCCCGGATCTTATGCCCAGAACCGCCGCCTTACGGTGACACTAACTCCTGAGTTAGTCGACACCGTAAGACGCCGATTCTGCTGGCTATTACGATCATTTTTCACTAGAGATGCGGAAGTAAAAGTGTATAAACAAGCTAATACACATGTCCACAGAAATCACAGAGCATATCATATATATGGAAATGAAAGTGCTACTATAGTCCATAATGAGTACTAAAGAGAAAGTAGGGCTTATGCCCATATACATCAGTAGAAATCAGACTCTCTCTCACAAAATAGAAAGCTGTAAATTAAGCTATCCACTACATCTCCTCCCACCTGAGGACGTGCGGTAGTAGTGTCTGGTGGTGGTGGTAGCTGCTCCTCATGCCCTGCCTCCTCGTCCCGCTGGACGTGCTGGTCCACCTCCTCGAACTCCTAAAAAGGGGGAGTCAACGTATGTTAGTCAAAAAGACTAAGTCGTATCCTCAACACCTCCTCCTGTCGCTCTTAGGCACCGGATGGAAGGAGGATGGGAGGACAACAAGGGGTAGCAAAGTGGAAGCAGGTGACATTTCTATCTAGCAGGAGTAAGTAAAATCTAGCAGTTCTATATATAATCTAGCAGTTCTATATAAAATCTAGCAGTTCTATATAAAGTGCAAGTAAGTAAAGACAGTGCAGAAAGAAAAGGACTGCAGTAAGAAGATAGAACTGGAAGTAAATGCAGTACAGAAAGGAAAGTACGCTACTGCTACTCCTACTCCTACCAATATCACAGAAGTACCCCAACTTATATGAACGCCCATACGAACTTATAAGTTAGGGTTTCCAAAAGTAACTTATCATATAAACCGCCCATACAATTTATATGATAAGGATCTATGAAGCGTATGTCCTAATGAATGAATGTATGTTATGATGAGTATGTTAAACATGCAAGTGCAACACACACACACACGACTCCGTGATCACAGACCTTTAGTTCCCTCTTTTTGAGAGCTTGCATCACTCTCGGGTACTACCGTTGTGGCTACGGCAACAGTGGAGCGGGCTCTCCACTTCTAGGTGGGTATAAGCACTACCAGACCTAGACCCCTCTCATACGCCTCTGTACACGTCCTAGGTGCACTCTAGAGTTTTGCGTACGTATTTTGCTGACTACCCGTCAGTCTTGTAGGTCGAGTGTACGTCTTCGGGATCCCGCAGTATTATATATTTAGCATACTGGCCCCTCCACCCGTACTCCTCGCCCGAGTCATCGTACTGCCATCGGTGCATCGACTGGCCAGTCCCGCATGACCCGCCACTAATTTTATGCACATGCAAGGTATTAATCTGAGCTTCTGCTCGTACTGATATTGATAACACATTCCCTCCAATCCAATTTGGGTGAGCAAGTGCTTGTATCCCTCCAACCTTAAGAAACAGGTGAGCAAGCCACTCGTATCCCTCCAACCCGGTTAGGATGAGCTCATTACTTGTATCCCTCCAACCTTGTGAAACAGGTGAGCAAGTAACCCATATGATGCTTCCAACCTTATTTAACCGGCGAACCTATCGCGTAGAACTCCAAGCCTATTAGACTACTCTCGTCTAAGGTTTATTATACATAGTGATTTAGAGTGAATCCCAGGACTGCCCAAGGCATGCCCCGTGAGGGGGTCTCGAGGGCACTAGGAACCAAGACGGGCATGAAACCCGAAGTTCCCTTTCACAAGGATAATTAGTTTTAGTTGATGTTTACCCGTTACCCACGATTCTCTTTAGTATTACTCCTTAGTAGCCTAATGACTTATGGTATTAATCGGAAGTCGAGGGTCTCCCGTCGGACTCCGTTATGCCTATTGTAAAGTGATTTACACTCTATCACTCGTTACTATACTTATGATGTAATCGACACCACCCGGGTTTATTCCCAATTTCCACGACTATCCCATTTTATTCTATCTCCCGGTGGTCCTAGTAGAGTAAACCTACTTATTCTAAATGTAGCCCCAGACCTAATACCACCCTGCCATTTCCAAATTACACTACCATCCCCATCAATTCTATTCATTAATCTAGGGTGGTATTCTCTAGATAAGTATTTACATACGACACATCTATCGAGACTGAGCGACTAGGGTAAGATGACCTAATTAATGATCAATTGAGTGAACTTCCAAATGCGTTGTATTGCGTTTAATCACATGAGATTATTATAGATATGATACATCGATTTATTCATTATTTTATATCCACCAGAATCATTCAATTATTATTAAGGGTAAATTATCATTTTCCTGTATACTTATAAATTAAATCTTCAATTTATCAAGTCGAATCTCAAGGGCTCGAATATGTCTCCCATGAGTTTAAATAATATCATTAGGTTTTGTAAATCTTCTAACCCTAGTTTGATTCATTTTAGAAAATTCTTAAGTGTTCACCAAATCCTCAAAAATTGTCAAATTCATTAAGTGTGGGATTTTTGCTCCCAAAAATCCCAACTAATTTAGGGTTTGAAATTATACCCTACTGGTCTACTAATTAGGGGGTGTGCATTCTAAATGCACCCCTTTAGGCAATTATCATAAATTTACTATTTGCACCCCGAGTCTAAGTAGTTCAATTCTTGCATGCGGGTCTTTCCAACATGACTTGTTCCAATTTCAGAGAAATTTCTACCATGGTCCATATGGTCCCTAAGGGCCAGCCACCAAAATTTGGGGCCATTTGGAGTTAGCTAACTCCAAGAATCACCTAGTTAAGCCCTAGGGGTATTTTGGTAATTTTCCCACATTTTATTTCCCAATCAAGCCCATTTTTGGGCAGGGCCTGAATATGCCCTAATTATACCTTGACCAAATCTCAGGAAAGGGGGGGCTTCTGGTTTGGCTTGGGCAGTATTTGAAATTCTGCAAAATTGCTATTTGCAGCCAAGCCAAATATATATTCAAACATGCAAGTGAGATTCACTATCTGCGAGTGCATCAATTCAGCCCAATTTTAACAGGGTCTAATTAAATGAGAGGGTGCCACCAAAAATGGGCCATTGGAGTTGGGAGAACTCCAAAATACAATATATTTACTTTTGGGCATTTTTGTAAAAACTATAGCAAACTGTTTTCCAAAAATTCCAAATTTATGGCAGGGCCTAAACATGCCCTAAATACACACATGACCAAAATCTCAGGTCATGATGACACTTGGTTTGGCTTGGGCATCAATTTTACTTTCTGCCCTAGTCTAGGAGCAGTCCTAGCAAAACAGCCCTACAGCACAAAAAACTGGACCAAAACTAATGTGGACTTACTAACACTTTATTACTCTTCATACAATCTCAAGATCATCTAACACTTCTTAGGTACTCTTACTATTCATATTATTCACTTTAAATACTGAATTACTATTCTACTCTACTCACTACTCCTACTCTACTTTCTATCTCATACAAACTGCCTAACACTCTCCAGGTGGTCTCTCTTTGCTCTTCTACGGCTCTTCCTTCACCGGCCACATTCTACTCTACTTTTAGAGCGGCGGAC